>CM065807.1:81604214-82949214 GCA_033398695.1 Orobanche coerulescens
GACCCCGGATGAATGGAATAATGGGTAGCATAAGCTTCTCTCAAAATCGAGTTTTTCAACTCGTCATTCGCCGGTACGCATAACCGATTCTTAAATCGCAAAAGTCCATCCTCGCGGACCACAAATCCAGGGGCTTTCCCCTGAGACACATCATCTCGAATGCGCAACAAATATGAGTCTGAACCCTGATTCACTCTGATCGCCTCCTCGAGTAGAGATGAAATCTCTAACATGCAAAGTTGCCCTTGCACTCGCTGCAACCAGACCTCGATCTCGGATCTTAGGAATTCTTGTTGAAGTTCCTTCTGAACAGTCAAACTAGCAAGCATTTGCTCCGGAACGGACTTACGACGCAAGGCGTCAGCGACAATGTTCGCCTTACCCGGGTGGTATTGAATCTCAATATCATAATCCTTAATCAGTTCTAACCACCGTCTCTGTCGCATATTCAACTCCTTCTGAGTAAATATATACTTCAAGCTCTTATGATCGGTGAAAATCTGATAGGTGATGCCATAAAGGTAATGATGCCAAATCTTCAACGCAAAAACCACGGCTGCTAGTTCCAGGTCATGGGTCAGAGAATTGACCTCATAAGGCCTCAGTTGCCGCGAAGCATAGGCAATCACTTTACCGTTCTGCATTAATACACATCTGAGATCTTGTCCGGATGTGTCACTATAAACTAAGAATCCATCTGTCCCTTGTGGTAAAGAAAGGACAGGTGTTGAAATTAAATGACTCTTGAGTTCCTCAAAACTCTGTTGACACGCATCGGATCACGTGTATTTCTTATCCTTCCGCAAAAGGTTCGTCATGAGTTGAGCGATTTTAGAAAATCCTTCCACAAATCGCCAATAATAACCAGCTAATCCGAGAAAGCTTCGGATTTCCTTAACATTCTTCGGAGGTTGCCAATCTCGGATAGCCTCTGTCTTCTTTGGGTCGACACGTACTCCATCTGATGAAATTACATGTCCGAGAAACGTCCCTTCGGACATCTAGAACTCACATTTGGAAAACTTTCCATAGAGTTGCTCTCGTCTCAACACGTCGAGAACCTGATGAAGGTGAAATTCATGCACCTCTCGGTCACGGGAATAAATCAAAATGTCATCAATGAAGACAACCAAGAACTGATCCAAATAGTTGATGAAAAATCGATTCATTAATTCCATGAATACTGCAGGTGCATTAGTTAGCCCAAATGGCATTACCACAAACTCATAATGACCATAGCGTGTTCGAAATGCCGTTCTAGCGTTATACGACTCTCGAATTCGCAACTGATGATACCCAGATCTTAAATTGATCTTGGAAAATATGGAAGCTCCCTGAAGTTGATCCAAAAGATCATCGATGCGGGGTAGGGGATATTTATTCTTGATCGTCACTCTGTTCAATTCCCAGTAGTCAATGCACAAGCGAAAACAACCGCCCTTCTTCTTGAAAAATAACACAGGTGCTTCCCACGGGGACGCATTCGGTCGGATATAACCTTTCTCGGACAATTCCTCCAGTTGATTCTTCAATTCCTGTATTTTGGTCGGGGCCATCCGATATGGTGCCTTCGATATTGGAGACGTACCAGGCTCCAACTCAATCGTGAATTCCACTTCTCTCTGTGGAGGCAAACCAGGTAACTCGTATGGAAATACATCGGCATATTCTCTCACTACCGGAATATCCGCCAACATCACTGATGATTTCTCGTTCTTGGTCATATAGCACCAATAACCAACACACCCCTGATTGAGTAATTTCACCGCTTTCATCATATTAATGACTCTACCGCAACAGCTGGGGTTACCTCCCTGAAATACACACTCGACTCCATCGTCTGAAACAATAGTGACCATACGCTTACGGACACTAAGGACGGCATCGTGACGATCCATCCAATCAATACCTAATATAACATCATCTCTAGGTAAGTCTACCACGATCAGGTCCGCCAGCCAAACATGGCCATTAAGCTGAATCGGACGAATCTTAATCTCATAATCTTCGATAATTCTTCTACCGTCTGGTAGACCAATGACATAAGGCTCACAACTAGTTGCACTATCCAGACGTAGTCTACTCAAACATGACTCGGAAATGAATGAATGCGATGCACCAGTATCAAAAAGGGTACACACAGGTTGAGATAAAATTTCGAGTGTACCTGATATCATTCGGGCCTCCAGATCGTCGGCTCTCTTCATCTCGTAAATTCAGGGTTTGCCAGCCCCAGAACCGGATGCTCCTGTCTGATAGCTGTGGGGGGCCCTTTATTTTCTCCCGTCATCTTGAATGACGCGGACTGAGTGGCCTGATTTTGAATCGCTGACTGTTTCGGGGCCTGAGATGTCGCCGGAGTAGGTTTGGAGTCTCTTCGGCAAAAACGGGCCTTATGCCCAGCAATCCCACAATTATTGCACGTGATAGTCTGCCTCGGACACTTGGTGCTGAAATGACCCTGTTCTCCACAGTTGAAACAGGTGATGGCGGAACTGGCCGCTCGGGACTGAGATTCCGCGGGTCTAGGCGCCATAGGAGGTCGCTCAGAAAAAGTAGGGCCCGCATGAGGCTTCTTGAAGGTTGCCTGACTGTTTTCTGACTGATTACGATTCTTGGATTTTTTGCTAGCAGATGAAGGTTGTTGCTTAGCAATCTCCTTAGCAGTAAGCTCATAAGTAAGAGTTTTCTCGATGAATTCAGCCAGGGTGGTGAAATTGTGATTAAGAAACTACATCCCCATACGAGGTTTCAACCTCTTACTGAAGTACTTGATCTTATCCGCCTCGGAGTGGATAATAGATGAGGCGAATGGAAGTAGCTCATGAAATTTCTCAACGATGGTGAGAACATCATCGTCCGCTGAGGGGTTGGGAATGAGTAATTTTGATAACTTGGCCTCCTGAGTGGGGACGAATATTATCTCTCCATCATGAGGGTCTTAAACTGATCCCAAGTACAAGATCCATCGGTGGGCTTCAAAGATAACCACCAAGAGTGAGCGCTCTTACCTAGATAGTAAGCCGCGACTGAAACTTTATGCCCTTCGGGGCAATCCACCATAGCAATAGCTTCTCAAAATGTTCAAGCCAGTGAATAATATCCGCCGGCTCAGATGAGCCCTTGAAAGTAGGTGGTCTCTGCCGAGAGATATCGCCAATGATACTACTCACACTCCTCTCTTGCTTCGGAGGTGGCGGTGGAGGAGCCTGTTGATTCTGAGCGGTTGAGTTCTGCATCGTCTCCATGAGGCGTGCCATCTGAGTCATCTGGTCCATCATGCCCTGCATAAACGCGAGTGGGTCAACCTGAACACTTTCTGAATGAACTGTGTCCCGGGTGCGACTCCCAGACAGTGAATGATTATTTCTAGGTGAATGAGTGGCAGCGTCGCTGCTCGATGAATTAGCATTATTCCTTGCGTTCGCGCATGGATTAACAAGAGCTCCCGGGTTTCGGCCCACACCGCGGCCTCTTCCCCTGCGTCCTTTGCCAGCTCTCTCCATACTGAAGTAGGAAAGTCACATGATAGTTATAAATCTCGCATGAATACCCCATTATGATTACGTTATGAAATGATAATAATGAGCATACATGCTCTAACACAATGATTACATGAATGATCAATTGAGGTGACATGATTATCTAATGAAATTCTTGAAATGATTATCTTGAACAAGTTAACAAGATTAATGATACGATCCACAAGATCAACAACTGAGCAATGAAGTGAAATGAGTGATTAATGAGTTAACATGATCGACAAGATCAAAAATGAAGATGATGATTGAGGATTGTTGACTGATGAATGATGAATGAGTGATTCTTATTGCCAGAGATTATACAATGGCGTCAGAAATCTTACGGTTCTTTTGATCTGAGGGCCTTGGCGCTTGCACAGGTCACACATGACGCGAAAGTCCAATGATACTAGTCTGATGAACGATAATTTCAAATGAGACATGACTCGGAAGGTAGTATTCAAAACCACGCTCCGATACCAACTCTGTAACACCCCAAATTAGGCGGATATTACAGTGTCGTGGACCCCCAACTGGGACCCACCAGGTGAATGAAAATTAATGAATTAAATAATATAATTCTAGTACCGAACCACATTATATCATTAATAACTCCGATGAGGAGTTTCAAGTACAACACACCCAGGGAAATACAGAATACATGTATATTTTATATGAAGATAAAATATACAACACTGAATAAAAATGAATATCCAAACGGAAATCTGCAGCGGAAATAAAAATGAAGAAACATGAATGACTGAAAAGGACTGGGGCCCCCTACTAGTATCACTGGGACTCCTCGCCGTCAACGTTCTCTTCCCGTGCTTTTACCTTGCCATGAACTGAAAACAACATTCCACAACGGGGTCAGTTACACAGAACAGCAATCCTCAAGAGTTGAACAAGCACAATCATGATATATCTCTTAGTTATGAAATTAAGCTGAAGAGGGGCATCATAGTACGCCCGTAATGGGACGTGTAAGTTCACAAGACGAGTGTCCGGACACACTCGAACTTGTACCTAATTAGTCTCACGGAGGCACGTTACCGTGTGCACAGTCCACTCTGTCGGTGGACCCGTACACATGACTATCGTGTGCCCGACTAAAATTTCCACACATAACCACCCGTCCACGCAATATGATCCCAGAAGGTCACATGAGCAAAAATGACCATATGAGTATTAATGAATAACAATCCGACAAGGGTCAAGAGTGACTCACCGAGATGAAATAATAATGAAATGAATGATAGCTCATTGAAATGATTGGAACCGTCGTTCTTCGTGAATTGAATGATTAGTTTGACAATTACATGTCCCAACACGATTAATACATTATGAATAAATTATGAATATGAATGAACAACAACGAAAGGAATGAGTATCCTTTTAACCGAGTAAGAATTAACTTACACAATAGGAGTGGTGAAATGTCCTCTCACGATCAAACGTCCTTAATGGAATATCGGTCGCTCGAACAACCTTGAATAACATGATTACCAACAAACACTCAATATACGTATCGAGCACGATTATAACCAACTCAAAAGTCGATACAACAATAATCAAACTCATTGGGGCATTCTAACGAATACGTTGTAAACATTCTTCCCTTTGGTTATAACCAACCCCAATAATATCGATACCAAACCTCCAAGGAATGATTCAACCCAACAAAACTTCATTAATGACATCAATAATCCAATCGGAAACCACAACTCAAGGTTACGACAACATCAATCGGAAACCCCCAAAATAACCAAAGTCAAACATCAAGGGTTCTAGAATAATTCCCCAAATATTTATCAAATCCAAAATATACACCAATAAATCCGTAGGAATACATGTATCCAAGGTAGATAATCCATATCTAACATATTCCAACATAATAGCAAGCTTACACGAAGAGATCGGGAGTAAAACATTCAAAATCCAAAATTCTAGATCCAAGAAATGTTTACATTGATTTGATGTATTGGAGAGGATGAAATGATGATTAATCCGAATTATAAGCTTGAAGATGTTGATAGATGATTGCAGCTCGAAGAACACTTCTCAAAAAGTCCAAAATCGCCCAAAACTGTCGAGAGGAGGAGGAGAAAATGAAAAATGACGAAATGGGGCTAAACTGTCCTATATATAGCAAACCCAGTTTAGCGCGCGCTAGCTCCTGTGCTTAGCGTACGCTAACAGGTGAATTGGGTAGTCCAGTACCCACTGTCTGCATCGTTAGCGTGCGCTACATCCATTGGTAGCGTGCGCTAATGCCTCTTATTAGCGTGTGTTAACCTTGTGTTAGCGCGCGCTACCTGATGGCTGATGTCTAGAATACCGGAGTCCAGAACATACTGTCCTCTTCCCTTGCTCTCGTTAGCGTGCGTTACACCAATTACTTAGCGTGCGCTACTAACACCATTAGCGTACGCTAATATCCACTCATAGCGTGCGCTAAGAATTATTTCATTCCGGTCCAGTACCCACTTGACTCTGCCTGCTCGGACCTTAGCGCGCGCTACACTGATTGCTTAGCGTGCACTATCCACACAACTAGTGTATGCTACTTACCATTCGTAGCATGCGCTACTATGACTTAAATTCAGTCCAGTACCTTCTGGACTATCTGCCTGAACCACATTAGCGTGCGCTAATGCTTAGAGGTAGCGTGCGCTACCCGTACTCAATTAGCGCGCGCTAAAGAGAGTACGTAGCGTGCGCTACTCCTCACATACAGCCCACTACAATGATGACAATGATGATATGCACGGCCCGATTCTCCAACTGGGTTGAATGACGAATAATAACTGATACACGATACAAAATTACTCTGAACGGTAAATACAATTAATGAATATGAATGATGAATGATTATTAATGAGTGAAAAATTACTGAGTGACAATATACTAAAAGATAATGAATGAATTTACAGCCCGGTATTACAGGGTGGCCTTGCGCGAGGGTTACCTTTGGGGTGGTGGTATTCTCACCTGGGGATTGCTCGACGAGGCACCCAGGGACTTGGACGGGTGGTCTTGTCATGAAAATTACCTTCGAGTGATGTTTTTACTGATGATTGATATTGGATATTCCGGGTATCTTGATTAATGAACTGCTTTGAGTTTTTGGAAAGATTTAGAAATGCTTGTGTATTAAAATTGTTGTAATATTGTACTTGCACTAGCGGTTGTTGCTAACCCCTCGTTGGGGTGGAATGTTTATACATTTCAGGTACGCTCGAGGTTCAGGAGCCTACACATGGTGCACACAGATCTTACGGGCAGACCAGATGTTAAAGAGCTCGAGTCAGTGGTTGTTTTGTAATGTTGGTGTTGGATTTAATATTTAACGTTGTATTTGGTCTCATTGTAATATGTCATGTGATGTTTGTGTTTTTGGTTGAATGGTGTTAAACTCACGCATCTTGGCCACGCCTGGGACGATGTCAGGTATGTTATCTATCGCTGGAATTCCTGCTTTGGTGTTATTTGATACTGGTGCATCCCATTCATTTATCTCTAAGAAGTTGTTTAGCATAACTGGATTTAGAAGTACAAAAACTTCAGAAAGCCTTGAAGTTAGTATACCAGCGGAAGAAATCATTTTTGTTGACGATATAGCTAACAGTATAATCGTAGAGATAAATGAACACTTATATCTAGCCGATCTATACATATTAGAGATGAATAACTTCGATGTAGTCCTGGGTATGGATTGGTTGGATAAGCATGATGTGATTTTGCATTGCGCAAGGAGCAATGTGGTCTTGCATGCAGTAGTCGGACCCACTTCCCTGAATTGAAGATTTATTTGGCCAGCTTGGAGGTTCTGGAGTGTTCTCGAAGATAGATTTGAGGTCAGGGTACCATAAATGAAACATCAAAGACGAGGACATTCTGAAGACTACATTGCGGACAAGATATGGCCACTATGATAGTAATGCCATTTGGATTGAGTAATGCCCCATCCGTCTTTATGGACTTGATGAATAGAGTTTTCCAACCCTATTTGGATTAGTTTGTCATCGTGTTTATAAATGACATACTAATTTATTCGAAGGATGAAGTAGAACATGTGAAACATCTACGGATAGTTTTGGAGGTACTTCGCAAAGAGAACTTGTATGTGAAGTTTAGCAAGTGCGAATTTTGGCTAAAGAGAGTAGCTTTTCTTGGACATGTTGTTACTGCTCAAGGAATTAAGTATATCCGACTAAGGTAGAGGCTATCAATGATTGGAAAACACCAACTAACGTGAATGAAGTTCGCATTTTCATGGGATTAGCAGGATGTTATAGGAGGTTTATTGAAGGATTTTCTAAGATAGCCGCACAGATGACACGACTACTGAGGAAGGAGAATAGTTTCTGTGGAATAAAAAGTGTGAAGAAAGTTTTCAAGAGCTTGAGTGGAGATTAACCTCAGCTTCAGTTTTGATAATTCCAGATCCGTAGAGGGAATTCGTGATCTATAGTGACGCATTCAAGCAGGGATTAGGATATGTTCTGATGCAGCGAGGTAAGGTCATCGACTATGCATCAAGGTAATTAAGGCCGCATGAGTTGAACTATCTGATGCATGATTTAGAACTAGCTGCTTTAGTTCATGCCCTAAAGATATGGCGACATTACCTTCACGGAGGTAAATATGAGATCTATACCGACCATAAAAGCTTAAAGTATCTATTTACTCAAAAGGAACTGAATATGAGACAAAGAAGATGGTTGGAGTTAGTTAAGGACTACGATTGTACAATTCACTATCATCCAGGGAAAGCGAACATGGTCACAGATGCACTAAGCCGTAAGGTTAGAGGAGAATTGAATTGTATATTGACTAATGAGGAGAAGTTAGTCAGAGATTTTTCAAAGATGCACCTAGAGATGGTTGCACCGTTAAAGCAGGTGGAAGAAATTTTAATGATCTTTTCAGTGCAACCGACCTTGAGAGAGAAGATCAAGGAACGTCCAGGTCAAGATAGTTTCTTGGTTAAAATGAAAGAGTGTATTATAGCAGGAGAGAATAAATAATTTAGTATATCAGAAGATGGTACGATATACTTCAAGGAAGGAATTTATGCGCCTGAAAATACGGAGTTGTAGAAGGTAATTTTGGAGGAGGCACATAACACACCGTACAATGCTCATCCTAGTAGTATAAAGATGTACCAAGATTTGAAAAGCAAATTTTGGTGGGATTGTTTGACAAGAGACGTGGCTGATTTTGTCAGGAGATATATTGTTTGTCAGCAGGTGAAAGTTGAACATCAGCATCCATTTGGTTAGGTTAAATCACTACACATCCCAGAGTGGAAATAGGAACACATCACTATGGACTTTGTGGTAAGCTTACCTCAGTCGGAAAGAGGAAATCAGGCGATTTGGGTAGTGGTTGATCGTCTAACAAAGTCAGGTCATTTCATTTCAGTAAAGATGAACTTTAGAATATGTTGTGCGGCGATTTATACGCCTCGATGGCGATCGTCATAATGGTCAGGAGCCAGCTAAAGAAGACAGATGTTGGGCAAGCACCTAGCGGTCGAAGTCTAAGGCGATCGTCTATTGGCATCTGGCGATCGCCTCTAATGTCCGACTGGAGACGATCGTCCCATGCCACGTGTGAATCTGACACCCGTCAAAGTCTGCGAAGACCGAATCTCGGGTGAAGACCCACCTGCAGATCCGCAAAAGGCGCCGCGAGAACAAGCCCTACTCCAGCCCATCAGCGGCTGCCAGCGATAAGGACGGCCTCACCAACCGACAGGCCCGCCGAAAGGACCTAAGGTGGGACCGCCCAGGACAGCGAGAAGAGGCACCTACCGCCTCCTCATTGGTTCACGCATCTAGCAACCAGCAGCAGCTGTGGACTTTAAGGAAACAGTCCGACGTGCTGGGACGATCGCCCGCCTTATTTAAATACAGGAAACAGCGGTCGCCCGCGGCGGACGGGGACATCCCAGCAACCTTTTCTCCTATAAATAGGAGGCCTCCAGCATTGGCAGAAGGACGGTGAAAAACGTTAACACAAACACAGTTTACAACGTGAACTCATAACGCCAAAAGCAAAATATACAGAGAACTCTCCATCTTTGTAACAAGAACTCACAGAGCTTCAACTCTGGTTCTTCCGGCAATCTTCAGCACTCGATAGCTAAGATAACTAGAGTCTTTACACTCATTGTAATTGTACTATAACATTAATATCTGTACTCACTAGTATTCATATTAATAACATCTCGCGAGAGCATTCAAGCCCGGGACTAACAACCCCGACAAATCTTGTGTTATTTATTTCCTCACGGACGTGCTCTCGCACTTTGTTTGTTACTCGTCCATTCCAGCATATCATCTCCGGATAATATTTTGGGTAACAACAGAATATATTAGTATGCAGAGTTATATATTAAATAGATCGTAAGACTACATGGAGTACCAGTGTCTATCATATCAGACATAGACAATTATTTCACATCATGTTTTTAGAGAAGTTTGCAAGAAGCATTGTGAACTAAATTAAATTTTAGTATAGTCTATCATCCACAAACTGACGGTCAATCAGAAAAGACAACACAGATACTCGAAAACATGTTAAGAGATTGTGTGCTAGACATGGGAAACAATCGGGAACAGTTACTACCCTTAGTAGAATTCGCATGTAATAACAGTTTTCAGGCAACGATTGGAATGGCCCCTTATGAGGTACTTTATGGGAGAAAGTGCAGATCACCACTTTATTTGGATGAAGTAGGTGAAAGGAAAAATTTTGGGTCCCGAGATAATCGAGAAGACCATTGGCGTAGTCAAGAAGATCCATGAAAGGATTAAGATAACTCAAGATCGCTAGAAGTCTTATGCCGAAAAGCGAAGGAAGAATCTTGAGTTTAGTGTTGGAGAAAAGGTCATCTTAAAAGTAGCCCCGACTAAATGAGTTTTTTGTTAGGATCGAGAATCAAGTGGAGACCAAGATATATTGGACCATTTGAGATCTTTGACCGAATTGGAGCTTTGGCACATCATTTGGCGTTACCACCGGAATTCTCAGCAGTACTCAATATTTTTCACGTCTCGTAGTTGAGAAAGTACGTTCACGATCCAAGTCACATTATCAACTATTCAACGGTGGAAGTGAACAAAGATCTCACCTACGTCGAACAACCAGTTGCGATAATCGATAGAAAGGTTATTCCATTAAGAAATAAAGACAGAGTGCTCGTCAAGGTTCAATGGCAAAATCACACCAAGGATGAACCTTTTTGGGAGCGTGAAGAGGATCTTCGAACTCGCTACCCCGATTTTCTTAATCACGGTACGTATTCTATTTTCGAGGACGAATTTTTTTTCAACAGATGTAGATATAATACCCGCTAATTTAGAAGTAATTTCAAATTTTTTTAATTCTTTATATAGTCCATATTAAATAATAACTTAACTTTAATTTTAGTTGGGACCATTATTGACTATTAAGTCCAATCATTATAAGTCCAAGCCCAACTCCTATCATAATATTCAAGCCCAATTTTATTTAAAATAATATCCAAGCCCAAGCCTTACTACTATTCAGCCCAAAACCATGCACAAATACTTACACGTGTATTTTTTTTTTTTTTGCAACTCACCCCTACCACTTTCTGATCGTGGAAAACATGGTAGTTGGAGGAAACACCACTAATGAAGTTGATGGGAGTTATACATAGGAGTGATTAGGTAATAATTCCAGAATAAAACCCCACAGTCAGCAATCAAAAACTCACGTGAAATACTTTTGAATCTCACATACTCTGCAGCAAAGGAAATTCATCAAAAATAAAAAATAAACTATTCGTAGTTACAGCAAATCTTCACCTCAAGAACCCACACCGAACAACAGGTAACTCTCATGTAAATTTCCTTCAATTAACAATTGTCATCTCAAAATTTCACAAAAAAATTCGGTATTCCATTTTCTTTCCTCGGCCAAAGCCCAATCATCAAATAAGAAAATTGTTAGAATAATTCGATACTTGGACGTGTATTACAAATATATTCTGAACTTAAACTATAAAAAGAACAGAAACGAAAGATTACACTTGTAATGAACGAACAATTTTTAATAAAGTACAAAAATCGTCCAGTGGAGCTTACGCATGAGCGAATACGCCGGTAGTGCTTTCACGGTGAAGCGGCTCGTCCCAAAGGTTAAAGCGATCCGAACGTCCGTGATGGCAATAGCATAAGCGGCCAAGCACTGGCTGGAGCGAAGGTGAATCGTATGATATGCTAAATATGCACTGAGTTTCGTGTGTTTGCAATGAACAAAATGCTGACATATATATAGCATTCCTTGATCATGTGAAGGGACTCATAGCCATTACTACTGCCATGATGGCTGGCAGTTTCAGACGCCCAAAGGGCTGGTCGGATGAAGAGTCTTGCCAACTCAAGAGTCTTGTCCATGCCAAAAGGCTACTGGACTTACGGATTTGGGCCAAAAAGATAAGCCCAAACACCAATTGCCAAGATCCAAGTCCTGGGCCTGGACTGAGCCCGAGCCCGAGCCCGTGCCCGTGCCCATGCCCGACCCGACCCGGACGGACGGACGGACGGTCGGTCGGTCGGTCGGTCGGCGGCGGCGTGCGTGTGTGTGTGTGTGCGCGAGGACACCCATACACATCAACCCACTTGTTATTAAGCCCATAAAGGCAAATACTTTAAATACAAGTCAAAACCTCCATCCACAATCAATGTGGGATAACTAACATCATGTTAGTTCCTACTCCAACATCCAACTTTAACATATAATATCTCACTCACCGGAAATCGGTTTAGAAATATTAAATATACCACGTTCATCTACTCATGACGTAGATTAACATTCAATAAATATTTTAATTAAATAATAATTATTTAATCTACAATATTTATTCTTAATAAATGGTTAATTACTAAACCATTTCCAACAATCCCCCACATGAGTGAGAATGCCAATGCAAAATGAATGCAAATGCATAGTTCAGTCCTCAAGAGACAATATTGCATTTGGCTAGGTGGCTTGTGACCTTGAACCTATCCATTGTCAACATCATCGAGTATCTTTGGCGGCATAGTGGTCATGAAAACCTTGAACTAGTCCTCCATGGTGTATACTGAGACAATAATATAGACACAATATCATCTCAATTCCTTCCGTTCTAACGTTTTGTGTCCTTTTTGGCCTTGGACACCCCTTTGGATTCATAAGTGTATCAACTGAAGCGGCCCTCACTTCACACTTATATAGGTGATTCTTATTCCCAAGTATCCTACTATACTTGACCTCTCCGAGGTAATCAAGAATCATTAAAAATCATAAGACTTAACCTCACCACATGTAGGTAATCAATCACTCACTGTTCTCAGAGAATAGGTATGTTTGAGTGTTTTAACACACGGATTATTATAACTACGTTATCCCATTGAACCAAGCTCTTGGGATCCTCCAATCTACAAGGTTGGGTTTCCGCTATAATCATCCTTAAGATGTGGATTTAACACCCATTCCCTCTAACAATTTATACATTTGATCTCGATTAATACTCTTCGTCGGATCCACTGATTATCTATTGACCTTACATAGTCAATTAAGATAATCCCACTCAAGATCAAATGTCTCACGGCATTATGTAAATCGGCGAATATGTCGAGACTTACCGTTATAAAACATATTTTGTGCCGTCGATAGCGACTTGGCTATCACGGTGTATCAACACAGACGGCACATGTCTCGTCGACATGGAATATCCTCGAGGAAATTTTTAAGCCATTGACTTCTTCACCACTTTATCCAAAGCTATGAATTCAGATTCCATGGTAGACCTAGCAATACAAGTTTGTTTCTTGGACTTCCAAGATACAGCACCACCTCCAATAGTGAACACATATCCACTCGTAGAAAATGAGTCTTTCGATTCGGATATCCAATTAGCATCACAATACCTGTAACGCCCCGACTTTCTAGGGTAAATATTGGGGAAAAATAAATAAAAGGTAAATTTTGAGAAAAATAATTTTCTTGAGAATATAAAAATTCTCGCCTACAAAGTCGAGTCGCTACACTGTCATAAACATAAATACCTTTAAATAAGGTGACATTACATCATAAATGCGAGGTAAAAATTTGCGGCGGAAGAATAATTCATAATTTATAAATTTCTGATCAACGTTTCCCCAAATAAGTTTTCAAACATTTGATAAAAGAAACATCATATAATAATTTCATCTTTCATATGCCCTCTCGGCTCGCTCCTTCGTCCATCCAGCTAGGTTCAACCTACAGGTTCAATAAAGGTGGGGGTGAGCTTCTTTCAGCTCGTGGAAATCACACTGATCACAGTAATATACAATCTCATGGAAAGCATAACATGAATAATCTATCACATTTTTCCTCAACGTAATTGCATACTCACAATATTACGTATAGCATGAATCGAGCACGCATACACGAATATTGAGGTTGCGCAGGTGCCCCCGCAACAACATCAAACATAAACACAATACCACATAACATGAATCGGGCACGCATGTGAATATTGAGGTTGCGCAGGTGTCCCCGCAACAACATAAAACATAAACACAATACCACATAACATGAATCGAGCACGCATGTGAATATTGAGGTTGCGCAGGTGTCCCCGCAACAACATATATCTTAAGATAGCCTCTTACACGAAAACAGGTTAGCCTAAATTACAACGTGCATAAAAATTTTAAACATGAATAGAAGATCACATACACAGTCCAATTAAAGCAATTAAAGTGATAGTGAAAATTCCCACCTGAATAAATGATGAAGATGTCTGACTGAAATGAATGTGCTCGACTCACAGTCCTAAGCCCGTAAATCCTCGATAAAGTCTACATATGATAATAATAATAATTATAAACTTACAATTTACTAGCTATATAATAAATGAAAAGATACGCATCACTAAATAATAACTGAAGATAAATTTTAATTGCTTATTAATATTACCCGAAGAGTTAACATTATTAATGACCGGAATTAAAATGTTTAGGCAATAATTCGGATTAATTATTAATATGAATTGAAAGTCAACCTTTTAACGTTTCGGTCAAAATTAGGATTTAATTGAAGTTTGAAAGTTGACTGGGGGTCAAATTGTAAGAGTTTGGAAGCTGATTGGGTTACAATCGAGTTAATTAAACTGTCACGAGGCCGAATTGAAGGATACTGGAAAACGTGAGGACTAACATGCAAAGCCCTAATTTATCGCGGGTATATAAACCCTTAAATCTAATCCTCAGCCGACAAGAACTCATTTCACCTCCCGCATCTCCTTTTCTCACTCTGCCCTCTCCTCTCTCTAACCTGACCTTCGGTCGACACGTCTCCTTCTTCACCTCCCATTTCTTCTCGTCTGTTCCTCACCCCAAAACTCTCCCTCTCATCTCACCTCTCCAATCGGCCGGAAGTAACAGGCAGAAACCCACACATAACATATAAAACATAAAACTCACCCACACACACGCGAAGCAGATGAACTGTTAGGAGTATGCCCTCGAATGCCACTCAGAGGTTGTTGAGTGAGGGCATTGTACTTGTAATTATGTAAACCATTTATATAAGACAAATAAATGTTTCTTTATTTACTGGTAGTTACTGGCATTCCTAACTCGTAAATAAACATATAGAAACTAATCCGTGTATTTGAGGGCAAAACGTTCCACTCCTTATTGGATAAGGGGGTCGGCACTGGAAAGGTTTATAGCTCAAATACTTAAACGTTCGTAAGTCGATGAAACTTGACTGGGCGTTAAGTTTATGTGAAGACTTGTATGAAGTGTACTTAGACATGGAGAGTGCATGTCGAACACAAAAGGTGAGTGGGAGCACACGTTATAGGTAAGCTAATTAGATTAGTATACTCGAACCGACTCACCCTCCATTCGTCCCACGGATTTCACTCGGGACGATCAATGACGGAATCGAAAGGTTGTGATAGGTATTCGTGAACCTTCGACTTGAGGATTTAGTAGGGATGTGCTTGTGACGTCAAGATTTTCATTAGAGTAGTTCGACCCTGTAAACCGGAAGGCGGGGGTCAACCTCGACGTGCATCTTGACGGGCAAGTAGCAGGTCCTACTTAATACCAAGATAGAATTCTTTCTCCTATTAGTGAACGGGTTATATGTCCTATGCGGTTATTGGCAGATGAGATCATAAGTCTTTGGCCAAAGCATTGGAGCTAGCTGCATTAGATACACGAGAGCTCGATAATCTCGATTTGCATTAACGCATGCATAGCGTCAAGTACAGATAGGGTTTGACTGACCGTGACCCTATAACTTGATCGGGATATTTGAAAGAAGGGTTTATACGTATACTGGTATTCACGACAGAATGGTTCTTGAATGATCCCAATCATTCGTTCTCAGTCGGGTACAGTGTAGGCCACCAGGCTGGCTAGGTGGTGTTACTACTCTTTGGTTCCTCCCATTGCTGACTGAGACGGACCTACCGAGTCGCGCATTAGGATTGACGACGGAATGAATAAATCTAATTCTCTCATTATGAATATTAGATATTGGATATCTAATTTTTGGACATTGGATGTTTAAATCGATTTATTGGATAAATTGATTTACGGCCTAATGAATTAAATAAATTACTAGGTGATTAATTTAATTCATGTATATAATTATTTCTTGGAGAAATTAATTATATTATTTTGTATTTGATATGTTTAATTAATTGGATTAATTAATCGATATAAATACATCTATACGGAATCGGAGTTTATCTGTTTAGACCCTAAGTCCAAAACGAACCGAACTCGTCCGATTTCTAACATGGGCCGCTGAACCCCTTCCACCCACCTTCCCATTGTCTTGTTGTTTCCTTTTTATATTGAGGAACATGACTTGTGGGGCAAACAATGATATGGGATGATTTGTTTTGCATGTGAGTGGAAATAGAATAAAGAGAGGAAGACTTCTCACCTCATTCACTTGATTCACTTGATTCCAAGCAATTTGAACGTGAGCTTTGAGAGGAAAGAGAGAGAGAAGTCATCTTCATCATCTTCTTCTTTATTCATCAAACTCTTGATTTTTTTTTTTGGAGAAAAATTGAGAAATAAAAGAGAGAGTAAGATTAAAACACTTAGAGTGTAGTAATCTTTATATATATAGCTTCAACACTTAGCTCTAGCCGTATCCTCGGAGGATAGCAAGGTGATCGTCATTAGTCGTTTCTCGGCGCGTGGCAAGTAGAGACGCGGTGCTTTCGGCGTTGGATCGTTCAAGGGCTTGAAGCGGAATAGATTCGTAGAGATCAAGCAAAGCTTGGGGAATAGCTCAAGAGAAGGTTATCCATCTAATCAACGGACTACAAGGGTGAGTTTCTATATCTCTTGTGAATTCGTTTTTGATATTCGTATATACGTAGCTCGATCGATCCTCGTCGGGATTCAGATCGAATTAATTTTCGTTTTACCGCTTCCGCTGGGCCTTCGTTTTAGGCACCGAATCCCAACAGTGGTATCGGAGCGTAGGTCTTGTGATCGTATATACGATATTGGCATTTGGAATGCTTGATTAGATGGTGAATGATTTGGAACCATTTTAGTCATAATCGTGGTATATATTTTTACGTTCGTTGTAGTTATATTTTTCGTAAGTTTATGTCTAAATATAAATCTTAATTTCTTGGAAATATGATTTATATTGAAGATATGAATGTTGAAAAATATTGATATCGATATCCGGGTGAAAATCGAGCTCGAAATCGTCGTCGGACGATTTTTCGACAAAGGGCGTGTTCTCGCCAGGTGACTCGGCCGTGTCCGTGACACGGCCGTGTCGGCGATCCCAGCCTTCGCCAGCAGACCCGACCGTGTCGAGACACGGCCGTGCCCGCCGGCACCTGCCGAGCGTGATCGCCATGCCAGCATGTCTGCTGCCGCATGTCACGGCGATGACTCGGCCATGGCAGGCCAATTTCGCCCCGGCTCGATTTTTTCGTGTATTCTTGAAAATTAATCTCCCGCATGTTAAATTGGATTTAATATGATTAAAATGATTTATGGTATTTCATTTTATAAGGGAAATTTGATTAATTGGAATATTTATGGTCGACCGAATTATTTTGAATGTTATCATATTACCAATTGTGTGAATCGATTTGATCGGTTCGTATTATTGATTGGATCAATGTATCTCTACGTTTTCCATTTATTTAGTATTTATTGGATGAATGCTTTTGAATGGGGATGTGGTTCGTGGACTTAGTTTTGAATCGTTCGTTTTATTCGATTGGGTTGTAAAGGCCGTTTTGAGCCTATTTATTTTACTAGAAAAATTTGTATCTAGGATGCAATTTTCAATGTAAAATTTATATGTAATGACGAAGACCGGAGGAAGATCCATTTCGAGAAGACGAAGATTCAAGACGAAGACTTGTAATTAGATTACGGACTTTTTGTTTTCTAGGAACGGTCCATGAACCACATGTTGGTAGCAACTAGGTTGTGAATGGTTGTTCATATTGTATGAATGCCACAAACGCGCTTAAACGATTAATGTGCAAAGTGTAACGTTAATCGCGATAATTCTCCCACAACAAATAATTAAGTTTATAAGGTTTCAAGGTTTTCCTTCCCTCCATCGAGTTTTCGGGAAATTGAACTCCAAACCGGATGTGCTATGCTTCCGAGTTATCGGGGTAGTCGTTCGGGGAGGACGGATAAATTACCGGGAGCGCATTGGATGCCTTTGGTTGGAGCAAATTTTATCCCTAGAAACCTGATAGGTTGCCGGATAAGATTCAATTGTGAAACTGATTTGCGTCGATGTTATAAACTTAACTTGTTCACGAACCATAGAAACCGTATAGGTTGAGGGGAGTGAACAAGGGGAAAAAGAAGATCGAATCATCCATTAGATGGGTTGGTGTTGGACACCACTTTATGAAAATTAATAGACTAGAAACCTGTTCGGTTGCCCTCTATTAAGATTTATAAAGAACTCGATCACCACTATGACGTAGAGCGAAGATACTTCCGGATATCACATGGGAGTGTGTTATTCCGATAAAAATAGTGGGAGCTGGGTAACAAGAATAGAAAAGACCTTAATTCTATACTCAGAACATAATATAACAAGTCACTAATTAATCTGTTATACTTAATGCAGACATAACTCAATATGACAATGAATCCACTCGCAATTCTACTCGAAAAGAACACCTTAATGGGACCTAACTTTGTGGATTGGCTCCGCAATCTGATGATTGTCCTCAGTATAGAGGCACTGGGATACGTCTTGGAGACGGACATTCCGGCGCCTCCTGTGCGGACCCGAGCCAATCAGGAAGAGATTGAAAACCACGAAAAGTGGGTTAAGGATGACGTGAAAGTCCGTGCTTATATAATGGCTTCCATGTCTAATGAGCTTCAGAGAGCTCATGAGAAAATGACTTCGCTGGCATTCTATCTCACTTAACCGAACTTTATGGTGAGCACAAAGCAGAATCGCTAGATATGAGATATCCAAGCAAATCGCTCGGTGCAAGGATGAAGGAAGGTGAGAAGGTTGGGGAACACGTCCTCAAAATTATATCCATGATCGAGAGATTGGAGGCTCTTGATTTTAAAATGGATACTTCTCTCCAAACCGACCTTATCCTACGGTCTCTCCGATTCCTTCTCACGCTTTGTTATGAACTTCAACCGCAATGAGATTGCATGTAATTTAGCTGGCTAATGAACAAACTTGTGACCGCTCGCCTCGATGAAGACTCGCGGATGAAGGAGCTGCTCTTGTGATTTCTTACGGACCTCGGAGGTCTAAGAACAAGAAGAAAAAGACCAAGAAGCAACTGACCACAAGTTAAGGACCTTAAGGGTAAGGGCAAGGCCCCGATGGTTCCAAAGAACAAAAAGAAGAAGGATGCTTGTCTCAAGTGCGGTGAGTCGGGCCACTGGCTAGAGACTGTCCCATTCTTCATGGCACTTGGTCTGTAACTTTTAGTTTTGGAAACAAATTGTTCGCCATCGTATTTTCTACTTCGGATCTTGGATTCGGTGCTAGTTCTCATATTTGTACCGTGAATCGGGATCTGAACAAAGTAGGAAGCTTGGAGCCGGAGAAGTTATGATCACGGTAAGCGGGCATAGTGTCGAGGCGACCGACATAGGTCACTTCTTTTGGGTTTAGAATCCGGTTTTGTTTTGACTTTAGAAGATGTACTTGTTTTGCCCAAGGGGCACAAAACATTGTATCCATTCCGGTCATGGACCGAAAAGGCTTTTCATTTTTCATTGGTGATGGTTCTGCAAAAATTTATTTTAAGAATAAACTAGTGGGTACCGCTACATTGTTGAATGGATTGTATCATCTAAATCTCAAAGAACAAAGTAGTTGTGAATACTATGACTAGAAAACGTGGTAGGGATGAAACCAAGTTTTGAAATGGCATCTTAGACTTGGTCATGTTGGTCGACCAAGGTTTACAAGATGGATAAAGATGGACTTATGGGTCCATTGGGATCGGATCCCTTTCCTACTTGTGAATCTTGCCTTAAAGGCAAAATGACTAAGTCTCCTTCACAGTGACTTTTGAAAGAGCCGATAAATCGGGATTAATCTATACCGACGTATGTGGTGCTTTGAAGCAAGACGTGACGGATATCAATATTTCATTACGTTACAGATGATCATACTAGGTATGGTTATGTATACTTAATGAAACATAAATCCGAGGCCTTTGAGAAATTCCAGGAATTCAAGGCCCTAGTCGAGAAACAAACTGGTAATCATATCAAAGCACTTCGGTCGGACCAAGGTGGCGAGTATATGAGTACGGAGTTTGACGAGTTTCTTAAGGAACATGGAATAGTTTCACAACTAACACCTCCAGGTACTCCTCAGTTAAATGGTGTGTCAGAAAGAAGGAACCGGACCCTGTTGAACATGGTCCGTTCCATGCTGGGCTATACTGACTTGCCGATTTACCTGTGGGGGTATGCACTTCTGACTGCCGCGTATATCTTGAACAGATGTCCTTCTAAATCCGTTCCTAAAACTCCACATGAGATGTGGGAAGGAAGGAAACCAAGTCTTAATCATATTAGGATTTGGGGATGTCTCGCTTATGTCACTACGCCATAAACGCTCATAGGCAATGCCTGTTTATTGTTGCAGAAGACACAAAAAGTGTTGCCTTAGGCCAAAGGCAACACCAAACTCTTGTTGCCAATACGGCCGTTGCCTTTGACACCTAAGGCAACACTTTTAGTCTCTACTGCAACAATGAAAAAGTATTGCATTACGCATATAATGCAACAACATAACCAAGTAAGGCAACAAGAAACGGTGTTGCCTAAGATTTCAAAAAAAAGAAAAAACAGAACATGGGGTCCACATGTGTCACGTCATCAGTGGGTCCCGCCTTTGTGCCACATCATCAGTGGGTCTCACCTTTGTGCCACATCATAAGTGGGTCCCATCTTGATAACACGTTATCAGTGGAGCCCACATTTATGCCACTTCATCATTGGCTCTACATTAGTGCCACGTCAACAATGAGCCCCACATCTATGCCACGTCAGCAGTTTTTTTTTTTTTTTTTGGTTTTTTAATACTACTTTCATAAAATACAACAACTAAAGAAAAAGACAACACTTCATACAAATATTTTGAATAACCACTTTATTTTTACAATAACCCATCCAAAATAAACCATGGCAGCCAAAAACCAACAAGACTGTCAATACAAAATACAAAGTCCTAAATTTATACAAAGCAACAAACCACCAATTTAACTTCAAAAGTACCAAAACTAAGCAACACCACCATATAACTTAAAAAGTACGAAATTACAAACTCTAAATACAAGTGATCGAAATTTACATATTGAAATAACTGGTAACTGGTGCCGCCTTAAGTCATAGGAGTACCATTATCATCTCGATCACTTGATATCGTTGCCCAAAATTCTCCAATATCCAAGTTTAGGCCGGGATTAGCTTCTCCCACTTTCATGTTTCATATTCCCTACCAAATTGTTGTAAATATTTTCTATGTTATCACAGATGAAGTAGTTGAATGTGAGAGATTATATATATCCATAATGAAAACCTCTATATACTTAACAATTCTAATTTGTTTGTGATTATTAAACATAATGGCCATATTCTTATCAGTAACCGTTTTTTCGTTATCAACAGTTCCTTCAAGCTGCAAAACAAAAATAAAGTATCAAAATGAGTAAAAGTCAGTTTTACATATCAACAAATGCTTCGATATTTAAAAGGAGGGTGATTTTTCTACACAAAGCAACAAACAGTTCATAAGTAAATAAAGGTAATTGTCTTAGCTCACATTTTCAACTACTTGGACTCGAATAAGGAATGTAGAAAGAAACTATTAGGTCAAAATAGGCCACTTCAACATGCCTATCTGATGGACACTTATGCATACATTATTTTAAACAAATACTACTATAATTACGAATAAAAAGCCCTAGTTGGCATTACATGAACACCGCATCAGTTATCTTCATCATACAGGTCAACAAAAAAGCAGAATCACCCTTACTTCCATTTTCCTGGAGATCTAAAATCATTTCATGACTAGTTTTGTCAAAAAAGGCGTAAAAATCGACCTCTTCAGACGTTCATTTTATGTTGGTCTTGCACGCTTTCTATGAATGACATTCTTACGCCGTGACTCGGTGTTCATAGGCCCAACCCTGTACGACGCGATGAAAATAAAGAAGTTTCTTATTTTTTTTATTCAAGAAACAAGAGCATAAAAATGATTAAGTGCAATATAGATTATTACATGGATACAACCACGAGCACTCCTAAAAGCACAAGAGACTATTTGTCCAATGTCTTTCCAGTATCAAACGCCCAACCTCATCTTAGCTCGCTTGGTCCACCTCCTTGCCCAAAATCACTAAGAATACGGCTAACGATCCGTAGGTGTCACACCTTTGTTTTTATATGCTTTAACCGATGTCACCAATGTGTTTGTAATGTCAACAAACTTCCCGGAGTCTGGGCAATCACCATTAATCTATACAAAGAGATTTAGAAGGATGACAAAGCGGAGAACACAGAGCAAAGAGCTAACTGCTTTTGTTTCAAGATAATCCAATATGTTGATTTACAAATTCCAAGTTGGTTTTCCACGTCTAGTATTCAATTCGATCGAATGTGCAACATTTGAAACAGATAACATAATATAACCACCACAAGCAAAATACACTTAGCAATCAATCAAATATGGAAAAGAAACTAGGAAACCCTTGAGCAACCATTCGGATCTAAACAAAAAAAAAATTAATCCTTCAAATTAAATCCAAAATAAAAAGTTCAAAATACCTTTTAATTGTGGATCGAGCCACTCGTACCAACGGGCCTTACCTGCTTTGGGCCGATTTCAGGAACATCATAGAAGAAATCCTCGACCATTGATTCTTCCCATATTTCATAACAGCGGCCTTTAAAAGTTCATGTTCCAAGTTCTTCCACACACCTCTCTTTATCATAATCTTCATTTTGCTTCTTGTTCACCGGAAAGGTTTTTTTTCCAAGATTTAACATAAAATTGGCCAAATCAAATAATAAGGAAATGTCGAAAACCTGCAATGAAATAACCAAAAACCAGTAAATACCCGAATACGGAACTCCTTTTTTACATTTATAAAAATGAAGAAACATTTCAAAGGAAGTACAGATACAGAACATAAAACTCTCTTCTCAATGTTCACCAGGCAACGTTTTGATGATGTCCGAGTCACTTGGATCAACAATGCTGAGGCATGAGACACGGAAGTACTTGCCACAAGCGGTTCGGATCCACATTATTTCCAATGTAATTGTGAACCCGACTTTTGAGAGCATCGCATAGTACTCAAGCTCGATTTCCTCAACGGCGGCGGTTGTTGGAGATAAGAATCAACTTACCTTTGGATCTGCGGAGAGTTTTGAGAATTGTCTTGTACCCAAGGGTGTACTTTCCGCTCTTCATCACCAGATCAAGCCTGTTGTTGATGCTCTCATGAGTCTTCTTGGTTTTCTTGACGGAAGGCATCGTTTCTCGAGTCTCTGTATCTATTGGCCCGAGATGCGGAAATGAAATTGAAACCCTAGCTGCGGCGTTTGTTCGCGAAAAGGTTGAGGACAAAGGGTTAAGGAAATAGGGGTTTAGGGATTTGGCAGACGGAAGGTAATGAGGGAATGAGAAGCATTCGGCTTCTGCTCTAATCTGTTGTAGGGCAGCAATTTTAATCTTTATTGCGCTTCTAATTTAATTAGGGCTGCAAACGAACCGAGCCGAGCCGAGCTTTGATCGAACCGAACCGAGTTTTAAATTTTTTTCTGACGAGCCGAGTCGAGCCGAGCTTTCTTACCGAACAAAAATCGTGTTCAAGCTCGAGCTCGTTAATAAATCGAGCCGCACACGAGTTGTTCGCGAACAACTCGAGCCGAGTCGAGCTCGAGCCGAGTCGAGCTCGAGCCGAGCTCGAGCTGTTCGCGAATAATTATATATTTTTAAATTATTTAAATAATATATTTGAATTATTTAAAATGAATATTTTAAAATAATCATTAAAAATTATATATTTTCAAATATATATATAAAAATTAATATTTTAATATATGAAAATTATTTAAAAAATTATTAATCTATAATATAATATATAAATATTATAAAAAATAATTTAAAAATATATTTATTAATCGAGCTTAACGAGCCGAACCGAGCCGAACCGAAGCTCGAGTCGATCTCGAGCCGAGCTCGAGCCGCACATGCCCAAGCTCGGCTCGAGCTCGCTTTTCTTAACACACGATTTTCGAGCTCGAGCTCGAGCTCGAGTTCTTAACGAACCGAGCCAAACCGAGCCCTTAACGAGCCGAGCCGAGCTTTGTTCGCGAATTTCGGCTCGCTTACTGACCCTAAAAATAGTATGCAAGAATAAACAAATATTCATAAACTTACAAAAATTAAAGAAATATTACTTAAAATACGGAACCTACCAGAGTATTTTCTAAAAACGCTATGTCAGTGTACTCTTATATAGCCCTTCCTAATTAAACATAAGTATTTTTAAAAAAGAATTGTATTATTTTCTATAATTTAAAATTTTGAAATTTTAATATTAAATTTATAATGTGTATTTATATTAAATAATTTAAATATATATAAATTATAATTTATATTATATTATATGTCAAACTTTGAAAATAAAACATATCATAATTTAAATTTCATTATATATATATTGATAATATATTAAACTTTAATTATAAAAAATATTTACAATTTTAATTATAATATTAAACAATATGATAAGTATTTATATTAAATATAAATAATTTAAATCAAATTTATCATATGTTATATATCAAACGTTAAGAGTAAAAAATTATCAAAATTTAAATTTTATTTCATCGTGTTTGTTTTTCATAATAACTTGAAAAAATTATTAAAAAAATAGATATAATGCAACACCATCACAGGTGTTGCACGTCGCGCAACACCATTTTTATCTTGAAACACCAAATGTATATCTAGTGCAATACTATTTTAGTAGTGTTTCAAAAGATCAAAAGTCAACAATCTATTGAAACGCTTTGGTGGCAACACTAGCTAAAAGCATTGCCTATGAGCACTTATAGCGTAGTGTGTCAAGAAGACTAAGGTGGAAAAGTTGGAAGCTAGGTCTGCGAAGGGACGTTTCATAGGATTCCCGTCTGGGACAATGGGATATCTATTCTACATGCCCGAAGATCGAAGGATCGTTGTTGCTTTACAAGCACACTTCCTAGAAGATGAGTTCATTCAGGAAGGCGGAGCAGGTAGATGTATTTCTTTAGAAGAATACAATGAAACATCTCGAGAGACACCTGTGCAAGAAACTGGAACCGAACTTTCTGAAACACAAGTACAACCACCTCGTAGGTCTAGTAGGGTGTCTCATTTACCTGATATGTATGGGCTTGTGCACTTGGAGGAGCTGGGTCTCAATGAGGTTCCAAGTGATAGCCAAGAGACCGACCCGACGACCTATGACCAAGCGATGGTGGATGTAGATTCCGCGAAATGGCGTGAAGCTATGGAAGCTGAGATAGACTCGATGCATGTAAATCAGGTCTGGACTCTAGTAGACCGCCCCAAGGGCATAGTGCCCATTGGGAATAAGTGGATCTACAAGAGAAAGACTGATGGTGATGGCAAGGTTGACGCCTATAAGGCCAGGCTTGTGGCAAAGGGTTATACCTAAAAGGAAGGGATTGATTACCACGATACCTTCTCGCCCGTAGCCATGATCAAGTCTATTCGCATGATGCTTGCTATAGCTGCCTACCACGATTATGAGATATGGCAAATGGACGTAAAGACGGCTTTCCTTAATGGATTCCTCGAGGAGGAAATCTATATGGAGCGGCTAAAGGCTTTGTGTCCGAAGTCGATATTCGAAAGTGTGCAAGCTTCAGTTCCATTTATGGACTGAAGCAAGCGTCGCGTAGTTGGAACCTTCGTTTTGACGAGGCGGTCAAAGAGTTTGACTTCGTGCAAAATGAAGAGGAACCTTGTGTATATAAGAAAGTTAGTGGGAGCAAGATCGCATTCTTAGTACTATATGTAGATGACATTCTACTAATAGGAAATGATTTGGGAATTCTCAGTACTTTGACAGCTTGGCTTTCGAGTAATTTCTCCATGAAAGACTTTGGAGAAGCAACCTATATTCTTGGTATTCGACTCTACCGGGATAGAGCGAAGAGAACAATAGGCCTTTCCCAAGCCCTCTATATAGATAAGATCTTAAAGCGATTTAAGATGGATGATTCTAAAAGAGGGTTCCTACCGATGCAACATGGAATAAAACTCACCTTGAAGATGTGTCCTCAAAGTGAGGAACAACGCAAGGAAATGAGTAATATACCATATGCTTCGGCCGTGGTAGCCTTATGTATGCTATGTTGTGTACAAGACCCGACATTGCGCATCCGTAAGCGTGGTGAGTAGGTTTCGTGCAAACCCAAGTAGGGAACATTGATCTGTCAGAAAGAACGTTCTCAAGTACTTGAGAAGAACGAGAGATATGGTTCTTATGTATGGCGGTGGAGATTTGGATGTGGTGGGATTCACCGATTCGGACTTCCAAGGACCGAAGGGCGACTCGATGTCCACTGGCTACATATTTACTCTTAATGGAGGAGCGATATCTTGGCGTAGTGCCAAGCAAAGCGCGATCGCGATTCCACTGTCAGCCGAGTATCAAGCCTCGGAGGCTTCGAAGGAAGGGTTCGGATTAAGAAGTTTCTAGGAGAACTTCAAATGATACCATGTCCGAGTACTGCTCTACTGCATCTGCGACAACGACGAGTCAGAAGACGTGCCAAGGAGCCGAGGTTTCACAACAAAGACCAAACATATTGAGAGGAAGTATCATCTCGTAAGAGAATTTGTTCGCAAGGGATACATTGTCCGCATAGAGTAGACTCGGCCGACAACGTCGCGATCCACCGACCAAGCCACTATCTCGACTAGCTTGGAGCGTCATCGGAGAACATGGGTATTAGATACCATAGTGTGTGGCATTGAGTGCAAGTGGGAGATTGTTAGGAGTATGCCTCGAATGCCACTCGGAGGTTGTTGAGTGAGGGCATTGTACTTGTAATTATGTAAACCATTTATATAAGACAAATGAATGTTTCTTTATTTCTTAGTTACTTGCATTCCTAACTCGTAAATAAACATATAGAAACTAATCCGTGTATTTGAGGGCAAAACGTTCCACTCTTATTGGATAAGGGGTCGCACCTTTGGAAAGGTTTATAGCTCAAATACTTAAACGTCGCAAGTCGATGAAACTTGGGGCGTTAAGTTTATGTGAAGACTTGTATGACGTGTTCTTTGACATGGAGAGTGCCTGTCGAACACTAATGGTTAGTGGGAGCACACGTTATAGGTATGCTAATTAGATTAGTATACTCAAACCGACTCACCCTCGATTCGTCACACGGATTTCACTCCGGACACCAATGACTAATCGAAAGGTTGTGATAGGTATTCGTGAACCTTCGACTTGAGGATTTAGTAGGGATGTGCTTGTGACGTCAAGATTTTCATTAGAGTAGTTCGACCACGTAAACCTAAGGCGGGGTCAACCTCGACGTGCATCTTGACGGGCAAGTAGCAGGTCCTACTTAATACCAAGATAGAATTCTTTCTCCTATTAGTGAACGGGTTATATGTCCTATGCGGTTATTGGCAGATGAGATCATAAGTCTTTGGCCAAAGCATTGGAGCTAGCTGTATTAGATACACGAGAGCTCGATGATCTCGATTTGCATTAACGCATGCATAGCGTCAAGTACAGATAGGGTTTGACTGACCGTGACCCTATAACTTGATCGGGATATTTGAAAGAAGGGTTTATACGTATACTGGCATTCACGACAGAATGGTTCTTGAATGATCCCAATCATTCGTTCTCAGTCGGGGTACAGTGTAGGCCACCAGGCTGGCTAGGTGGTGCTACTACTCTTTGGTTCCTCCCATTGCTGACTGAGACGGACCTATCGAGTCGCGCATTAGGATTGACGACGGAATGAATAAAGCTAATTCTCTCATTATGAATATTAGATATTGGATATCTAATTTTTGGACATTGGATGTTTAAATCGATTTATTGGATAAATTGATTTACGGCCTAATGAATTAAATAAATTACTAGGTGATTAATTTAATTCATGTATATAATTATTTCTTGGAGAAATTAATTATATTATTTTGTATTTGATATGTTTAATTAATTGGATTAATTAATCGATATAAATACATCGATACGGAATCGGAGTTTATCTGTTTAGACCCTCGGAAGTCCAAAACGAACCGAACTCGTCCGATTTCTAACATGGGCGGCCCCAACCCCTTCCACCCACCTTCCCATTGTCTTGTTGTTTCCTTTTTATATTGAGGAACATGACTTGTGGGGCAAAAAATGATATGTGATGATTTGTTTTGCATGTGAGTGGAAATAGAATAAAGAGAGGAAGACTTCTCACCTCATTCACTTGATTCACTTGATTCCAAGCAATTTGAACGTGAGCTTTGAGAGGAAAGAGAGAGAGAAGTCATCTTCATCATCTTCTTCTTTATTCATCAAACTCTTGATTTTTTTTTTTTGGAGAAAAATTGAGAAATAAAAGAGAGAGTAAGATTAAAACACTTAGAGTGTAGTAATCTTTATATATATATAGCTTCAACACTTAGTTCTAGCCGTATCCTCGGAGGATAGCAAGGTGATCGTCATTCCCAAGTCGTTTCTCCTGGCGTGGCAAGTAGAGACGCTGCTTTCGGCGTTGGATCGTTCAAGGGCTTGAAGCGGAATAGATTCGTAGAGATCAAGCAAAGCTTGGGGAATAGCTCAAGAGAAGGTTATCCATCTAATCAACGGACTACAAGGGTGAGTTTCTATATCTCTTGTGAATTCGTTTTTGATATTCGTATATACGTAGCTCGATCGATCCTCGTAGGGATTCAGATCGAATTAATTTTCGTTTTACCGCTTCCGCTGGGCCTTCGTTTTAGGCACCGAATCCCAAAATGAACTTCCACTGGAAAATCGCACCGAGAAGAACACACACACAGGCTACATCTGAAACAAGCACACCCACCGTGGTGGATTGGAAATCGACCGGCGAAGTGGTCGCGGTGCGGCGGCGAGGCGGTTTCCGATTCGATCAATTAAGGCTCTGAGATGGCATTTGAAAAAAATCGGATGTAAGGTTCGATCGCTCATAGCGGCCGTCACGGCGAGCCGGGTTCGGACTTCAAGCAAGTATGATTCTAGTGTTGATACAACCGGGTCGTGGGCTCTGAGTCAAACGAACTCCGTCAAACATGTAAGTCGGATTTTAGTTTGTTTTGATTCGGGTTGTAGTTGGTTTTCGGCTGATATGGGTTTCTGGTGAATTTCCGAATTTGAATTCGGGTTTGAATGGCTTGAAGGGTTGAAGGGGTTTTTGGTTGATGATGGGTTACGTATTCTGGGCTGTGCTATGGTGTTTTGGGTGCCGGTAGTCATAAGAGCATTAATATGATCTGAAAATATGAGAATTGAGTTTAAGATTTGTTTGTTGAATTTATTTTCTGAATTTGAGAATATATGGGAGAACGAATTTTGATGGGTTTAACATATACAGGATTAACCAGCGAAAGAAAAAATTGCAAGAATGATGCCCAAGCAGATGAAAAAGAAATTAATTACCTTTTGTTGGAAGAGAAAACCACTCGTAGGAGATGAAGCCCCGGATATTTGCAGGAGAGAAAAATTAGGAAGCCGAAGTGCAGATTTAGGAGTTGTAGTTGCGACGAGCAGCAGAAAAGTTGTCTTCTGGGAACAATTCTTCTTGTAGCTTCGGCCGATTTGGGGATGATGTATATTTTTGTTATGCTTCTGTTTTGTGTATTTTTTTTTTCTTTTTTTTTTTTTTTGTTGTGGAACGAAGAAGAAGAAGAAGAAGACGGCGCTGGGAAGAAAAGGTGTATTCTGTGTTGTACTGTGTATTTGTACAATAGAGGCTGTATATTTATACTGTAGGTTTAGGGTTAGGGTTAATTAATTTCTTTTTGGGCTTGTATTAATTTCCTGGGTTTGTAATATTATTATGGGTCAGCACAATGTGTATTTGGGCCAATGATAAAAACAATAATAATAATGCTAATAGTAATAATAATAATAATTATTATAAAATTAATAATAACAATGGTAATAATTAATAATATCGATACTAATAATAATATCGAAAGTAATATAAATGATGATATATAAATATAATGAAGATAAAATATTAATACTATTAATATTAATATCGTTCCTATTATAAATATTATAATAATAATAATACCTTTAATTATCATAAAAATGACTAATATTAAATGTTTTGAAATTAATTTGAGAAATTGACTCGGGCTAGGACTTGTGATACGTCGAACTAAATGTTCATGATTCCTTAAATGAAATTAAATAACATGAAATGCATTATAATATTATTATAATTAATAATATTACATTATAAAAAATGACGGGTATTACAATACCCTTCAAGTACAGCAGGCTCTCTTGAATAATGAATCGCAAAGTTCTGAGTATATTTTAAATAACTCAGTACTCGTTCTAGAGCCCTCCAGTGTTCTTTACTTGGATTAGCTGTGTAGCTACTCAACTTGTGAACCAAACATGCTATATCAGGACGGGTACAATTTGACAGATACATCAAACTCCCAATGATCTTAGCATATTCATCTTGACCCACAGGTTCACCCTTATGATAATTCAGATGAACATTAGGTTCCCAAGGAGTCTTAGCAATGGGTTTATCAAAAGCGTTGAATTTCCTTAACACTTTCTCAACATAATGAGATTGCGTCAAAGCAATTCCGTTAGGCGTTTTCAGAATCTTAATTCCAAGAATAGTATCAGCCAAACCCATGTCTTTCATGCTAAAATTCTTACTTAGCATTCGTTTCGTTTCACCAATCACACGAGAGTTGCTACCCATTATCAAAATGTCATCTACATATAGACAAACAATGACGTAATTGTCACCCGTTTTCTTAACATAGACACATTTGTCACTCTCATTAATATTGAAACCATTTGACAACATCACTTCGTCAAATTTCAAATGCCACCGCAGAGGTGCTTGTTTCAAACCATATAAAGACCGTTGTAGTTTGCATACCATGTGCTCTTTTTCAGGTACTGCAAACCCTTCCGGTTGTTTCATATAGATTTCATCTTCTAGCTCCCCATACAAGAATGCAGTCTTAACATCCATTTGATGAATCTCGAGATTGCGTAAAGCAGCAATAGCGAGTAGCACCCTAATAGAAGTAAGTCTTGTCACGGGCGAGTAGGTATCAAAGAAATCATAACCAGCCTTTTGCCTAAAGCCTTGAACTACAAGTCGGGCCTTATATTTGTCAATAGTACCGTCAGACTTGTACTTCTTCTTTAGGATCCATTTGCATCCTAAAGCCTTACAACCCTGTGGTAGTTCAACTAACACCCAAGTATGATTCAGCATAATAGACTCAATCTCAATGTCTATTGCCTCTTTCCAGAAAGCCGCATCTGGACCAGATAAAGCTTCTTTTACAGATACTGGTTCACCGTCTAACATCAAAACGACGTAGTCGGGTCCGTATATCTTTACTTTCCGTATTCTAGTACCTCGTCTAGGTTATACGTTGACTGGCGTAGACCTAGGTCGCTTTCTGTTCGGTCGTTCAGATAACACCGGATTCGGGCTAGAGGCTTCATCTATGGTTTCATAACACATAGGCTCATCTACAAGTTTAGAACTTGTAGCTTCATCATCAACTCCTTCGCTAGAGTTAGGATCAACCTTATTCTTATAAGGATAGATATTTTCAAAGAATACAGCATTCCTCGATTCAATCGTTGTATTTACATGAATGTCGGGTATCTCGGATTTGTGTACAACAAACTGTATCTTATTTCTTATTAAGTGCATAACCAATAAAGATACAATCGATCGTCTTAGGACCAATTTTAACTTGTTTAGGTAGAGGCACTTCAACTTTCGCCAAACACCCCCACACTTTGAGATATTTGTATGATGGTTTTCTTCCTTTCCACAACTCATAAGGAGTAACATCCTTACCTTTGCGTGGAATTTTGTTCAATATGTAGTTGGCTGTCAAGACAGCTTCCCCACATGTTAGGGCAACCACGAATCGATTAATAACGCATTCATCATATCTTTAAGTGTTCGATTCTTACGTTCGCAACGCCATTAGATTGTGGAGCATATGGAGCCGTGGTTTGATGAATTATACCACTTTCGTTGCATAATTCCTCAAATGGAGCTACATATTCACCTCCTCTATCACTTGAACCATCTTGATACTGACCCTAATTGATTCTCGGCTTCATTCTTGAAGTTCTTAAAGGCTTCAATAGCCTCATCTTTACTTCTCAAAAGATAAAGATAACAATATCTTGTGCAATCATCGATGAAAGTGATAAAGTACTTCTTACCACCTCTAGTTTGCACAAATTTTAAATCACACACGTCTGTGTGAATTAATTCAAGGGGTTTTGTGTCGTTTTACCGAATGAAACAGTAGTTTCGTCATTTTTGCCTCAACACAAATCTCGCATTTGTTTTGATTTTTGATTTCATTTAACTTTAGTAAATCTAAGTTTACGATTCTTTTTATAGCATTTAGATTCACATGACCTAATCTCCAATGCCAAAAATTTGAGCACTCAAGCAAATAAGCAGAAGTAGTAGCAGTAGTATTAGCAATCGCCTTTGGAGGCTTACAAGTACGAACGCTAAGTTTGAACATGTCCTCGACAATATGACCTTTCCGAGAGTCTTACCAAACTTGCGTATTATCATAAAATCGCTACGAAGGTCTACATCAAATTTAGCTCTAACTAATTTGACACGGACACCAAATTCTTGCGGATTGCGGAGCATGCAAAGACATCCTTCGAGTTATCTCCACACCGGAGGTGAATTGAAGCACACAGTTCCAATTCCAAGAATCGGGAGGTACGATCACTTGCCTCTGTGATGAAGCGGTCTTGAATCTCCTTGTAAGTGAAAAACAAGTCTCGGTTCACACAGATGTGAACAGTCGCTTTGTATCAAGAAACCAAGTAATCTGGGTTAGGTTAGAGACATGATTTACCTTAGTGATCATGGCGGCAAGATCATCTTTGTCCCAAGAGTCAAAGTCCTTCTCGACATGGTTGACTTTTCCCTTTCCCTTGTTCTTCTTCTGGCAGCTTTTTCGCCATATGGTCGGGCTTGTCACGCTTGTAGCACGTTCCAGAACTTCGTCGGAGGTGCCACATCCTTTCCCTTGCCTTTGGTAGGAAGTGGACGCTTTTTGGAAGGTCCGCCCTACCTTCGCCGATTAGCCTTAGCATCCATAGAGGTTTGGTTCTCAAGTCTTGATCACGGACTTGAGCTTCATTGAGCTTAGCAACCAAAATTTCTAGAGTCATTTCCTTTCGCTTATGCTTAAGGTATCCCTTGAACTCCTTCCAACTAGGCGGCAACTTGTCGACCAAGAGCGCCACAGTGTACGCCTGCAGAGGCATCCCTCGTAATGAACATCATGTATAAGAGTTTGGAACTCTTGTACTTGGGGCATCATCGACGAGAATCCACCATTTGGAATTCGGAGAGCCTCGTCACAACAAACTTCTTCGTGCTAGCAGGATTAACACGGTATTTCAACTCAAGAGCATCCCAAATTTCTTTGGCGCCTCCTTGATGTTGAACACATTGAATGAGCCATCATCAAGCCCGTTCAGCAACATATTCCGACACAGATAGTCGGAATGAACCCAGGTATCATAGTCGATACGCACTTGAACATTCGCCTCGTTCTCAGCAGGGACAGGAGGCTTTTCTTCACGCAGGAAGCTCGCAAGCCCCATTGTGGTAATGTAAAACAACATCTTTTGAGACCAACGTTTGAAGTCGGAGCCCGAGAAAACAGGAGGTTTCTCGGCGATAGGCATTAGCCGAGCAGCATTGTGAATGGGAGCCATTGAAGAGCTTGATGATCCAATAGTTCCAGAACCGGTGGATTGATTAGTGGATGCGCCGGTGGTTGCATTTGACGCCATTTTTTTTCCAGCAAAAGGTTTAGGACGACACGAACAAGTATGGTCGATTATTCTGGTCTTGCGATTGTTAGAATAATTCGATACTTGGACGTGTATTACAAATATATTCTGAACTTAAACTATAAAAAGAACAGAAACGAAAGATTACACTTGTAATGAACGAACAATTTTTAATAAAGTACAAAGATCGTCCGAAGCTGGAGCTTCTGCCCGCAAGACGAGAATACGCCCCGGTAGTGCTCACGGTGAAGCGGCTCGTCCCCAAAGGTTAAAACGATTTGAACGTCCCGGCAGTAGCAGCACCGCAAACTGACCGAGCACCTGCGAACTGGATTGGAACGAAGACTGAACTGTATGATATGGTAAATATGCACTGAGTTTCGTGTGTTTGCAATGAACAGAATGCTGACATATATATAGCATTCCTTGATCATGTGAAGGGACTCATAGCCATTACTACTGCCATGATGGCTTTCAGACGCCCAAAGGGCTGGTCGGATGAAGAGTCTTGCCAACTCAAGAGTCAAGTGGACTTACGGATTTGGGCCAAAAAGATAAGCCCAAACACGCCCGAGACCGAGACCGAGACCGAGCCCGAGACCGAGACCGAGCCCGAGACCGAGACCGACCCGACCCGGACGGTCGGTCGGCGGCGCGCGTGTGTGTGTGTGTGCGCGAGGACACCCATACACACCAACCCACTTGTTATTAAGCCCATAAAGGCAAAGACTTTAAATACAAGTCAAAACCTCCATCCACAATCAATGTGGGATAACTAACATCATGTTAGCCTTACTCCAACATCCAACTTTAACATATAATATCTCACTCACCTAAATCGGTTTAGAAATATTAAATATACCATGTTCATCTACTCATGACGTAGATTAACATTCAATAAATATTTTAATTAAATAATAATTATTTAATTAACAATATTTATTCTTAATAAATGGTTAATTACTAAACCATTTCCAACAAAAAAAAAAACACCTCTGCCATCACTCACCCTAAAATCTTCACTGGACTGTTACCTTCAGAATCATGTACACACACACATACACACCAGTAGATTCAAAATTGAAATCCATTTCCAAAAGAATCACAATTTTAAGAAAACGAACCCGTGACTTTTTCCTCAACCGCGACAACTCCACCCCCCAGCAGCGACGTCATCAATCTGAAGTTATCAACCTTACAAGCCATATTCCGAGACTCACCGCTGCCACGAAACTCTATAAAATTAAGGATCACAATCCCTTATTCTTCCGTCGAGAGTCGAATCGAGAGGGTTGAAGTCCGAACTGAGTTCCTAAACCTGGTTGAGCAAACGACCGTTGTTCCGATCTTAGTAGTCATTGTCGCATTCGCCCGTCGATTCTGCAGCGCTGAGGAAAGTGTTGGCGACTGCTAGGAGAGAGAGGACGAGAATGGATATCGTGGACTGGGTTGGCCGATTATACATCTTATTTAGTTGGCCCAATGCCTTTTTCAGGCCCAAACCAAGCCATGGACCCTTTCCGCCCATTTTATTATTAAAGTCTAACTTTATTTTTATATTGGCCCGATCTGCCTGTTTCAGCCCAAACATATTTATTTTCAATTTCAATTTTTTTACAACTATTATATATATATATATATATATTGAAATACACGTTTCTTTAATTGTAAGATATAAAAATCAAGAGTTCGAGGATAGAATTATCGGATAAGCATTCAAACATTTGCATCAATGTCATCTCAATTTCAGGTGGGAATTATTACTTTTCTATTTCAATTGCTTTATTTGGACTGTATAAAAGATATGTTATATATATGATTAACACGCAGTCACATATTTTTCATACCCAGGGCAAGTATATGTTTACATGCAGTCACGCGTTCACATGCTCAAGGTATATATTGATATAACAATTATTCATGTTATGCCTCTGTTACGTATTGTGATTACTGTTGACTTGTAATGTTCCCATGAGCAATAGAAAGCTCATCCCATTTTCTAGAAAAAATTTCAGGTTAAATTGGAATGTAGTTGCAGGGTAAACCGACTTATGATATTTCTAATATATTTTTAGTTCCGCTTACGTTTAATATGAAACATTTAACTTTGTTTTGGCAATTATTTTCTTCTGCTAGATTTCATGGTTGTAATGGAGATTTAAAACTCCTTGGTTTCGGTGAACGTTTTACTTTAGAAAATGTTAGTTCCCCTATCGGCTTGACAATTTATACAAGTTTATTTTATTATCTACATTCATAAAAATATCTTAGAAAAATCGGGTCGTTACAATATATTTTTGGGAGTCTTACAAATTTTAAATGAAATGAGATTTAAGTTTAAGTATTTTAAATAATTTTTGAAATTTTCAAATAAAAGAATATGATTCCTTCACAATATCAATTTTTTTCGAAAATAAAATTTCAAGTTTCTTTAAGTATTCGGAATAAGAGTACTTAAAATTTTTACTAAATATTCATAAGTAATTTTGAAAATAAAAGAAAGAAATCCTATTTACCTTTTTAACTCGTAATTTTTGAAAATTGAGGAAGAAATTATATAATTGTGATTGTCTGAAATTAAATTGCTAGTAGCTTATATTTGATTACTAAGAAATAGTTTATAAAAATAATAAAAAGGTTTTAAATAATTAATCATAGTAGAGATTATTCAATTTCAATAAAAACAAATTGTTTTGCCAAAGTTAATTTGTGTGCTCAAGTTAATTTGTGTAAATAAATTTGTGAAATTATAAACCAGTTCTGAAGGTGGCCCACTACAAAAAAAATAGTTTTTACCGATACCAAACGCCGTTGGTAAAACAGAAAATGGCTTCGATAAAAAATTTACCGACGCCGCTATTTACCGACGCCATTTTGGGCGTTGTTAAATTAAAAATAAAAAAATCTAAAAAATTCAGGTCATGACTCAGGCGGGTCACGTCCGGGCTCAGGCGGGGCTCATTGATTAGTGCATAATTGATCTAAAATTCATATACAAAATATTCCTTTTTCCGGGCATAATCATACTGATTTGTGATTAAAAATACATATTTTACAGATATGTCCAAACATGAGCTAAAAATGGTCATTTTACAGATTACTGACATGAAACGTCAAAAAGTACGGAAAACAAGATCAAAATCAACGCCGGGAATTTTTCAAGGCAAAAACGACCATACAAACGGCGCAAAAAGAACCGTGTTATGTATGTCGTTTCATATACGGCGCAACAAGGGCCGTGTCTTGGGCCATTTCACACACGGCCGGCATTTAGCGTCGTGTCCTCGCGCGTATTCCGGAAGAGACCGAGTCACCACAAAACGGCGCACAACACGGGGCAAACTGGGCCATTTTTCATCGCCGTTTTTCAGCAGATGCCATGCAAAAATAGTCCACTTTTGACCATCTTGTGAACTCAACCACAAGATATTTTTATGGTCAATGATTTGAAAATCAAGACATGCAAGGAAGATCAAGTGTGAATCAAACACCAAAGACTTGTCAAAGATGCCACAAATTAAATAATCAATTGTATTCTTGAAAATCACCTATAAAAGGACATCTTCATCCATTGCAAAATCATCCTCATCTTCTTGCCAAGAAATACTCCTTTCTTTTAGCAAGATATTTTCCTTAGAACTCTCAATTTTAGTTTGTATTTCATTTTTGGTTTGAAATTTTTCTTTCATTTAGTTTGTAATTGAAAAGTGCTTGATCAATAAGCACTTAGTATTTTACTTAGTATTTTACTTTCAATTTTTGTAAGCTTGTAACCTTTAAACAAGTTTGAAGTTATATTTTGAAGTATGTTTCTTTCACTTTGATACATCATATTCAAGTAAGTTTTATCTATTGTAATTAAGTTCTAGTTGTAATACCCGTAATTTCGATTTCCGATAATTTATTTTTTTCGGCGTAAGTCCGTTTTGATGACTCGCTCATGACCATTTCATCATTATGATAATGATTAATTCTACATTTTTTGACATCCGAGTTTGTTTTGGTGTCGTTTTGTTGAGTTCCGTGCTTTTTAGCGACTTTTCCGTACTTGAGTTCGATTCTTGCGAATCTCGTTCGAAACTGCTGTTTCGAGTTTCCCGTAAGTCCGTTTAACTTTGTTAGACGTGTTGTGAACTTCGGTTTGGTTATTCGATCACGTATCGTGACTTTCGGGTGTTTTGGGCCATTTTGTAATTTACCCAAAGTTATGGGTATCCGTATCTGTAATTGTTGTCTCGACCCGTTTCTTGGTCGCGTATGATTAATTATTGCATTACGTTTTTATTTTGGGTCGTTGACGTTGTCCGCGAACTTTTCGTCGTGTTCGTTCCGTACGTTTTCGGAAATCGAGTCGTCGGGTCATGGCGGCTGAACAGCTGGCCGGACGGTGGCGGGTCCTGGCCGGACGGTTGCGGGCACTGGCCGGGCTGACGCGGCAGGAACCGGCGTAGTGCGCGCTACTGCCGGAAGGCTGCGTGCGCTAACCGGCAGGAGTAGCGCACGTGATGCATCCGACCGACGCACGCTATCGGGTCTGGACAGTGGAGTCATGAGGTTCTGGAATCGGGTAGGCTCGGCAGGTAGCGCACGCTACTGCCGGACACTACGTACGCTACGGCCGGCAGGTAGCGCACGCTACGGCCGGCAGGTAGCGCACGCTACGGCCGGAAGGCTGCGCACGCTACCTGGCCGAGCAGTCTAGTCCAGGAGGTCACTGGATTGCGGCCTGGGCCGATAGCGCGCGCTAGCTCGGCAGCCTAGCGCACGCTAGTCCGGCCCAGTATAAATGTGGCAGAGCAGCCTCATTTTCACTCATTTTTCATTTCCTTTCTTTTCGATCCGCGGTTGGAGCTTCGGAGGTGACGAAGCCATATTGTTTAACAACAAATCCACGAAGTTCTTGAGTTCATAACATCAATCAATCATCCGTTATCATCCTTTGATCCAGCGAATCAAGGTAATCTTCCTTAGAACCCTAATTTCGTGAATTTGGGGGGTTTTTGCATTTTTGTCCGATTCGTTCCGTGTTGTTGATTAATTCATGATGGGTATGATTAATCTTGGTAGTATTCTTGTGTTTAACATCATTTAATCCATTGTTCTTCGTCGAATCGAAGTATATTTCTTGATTTCCTTCGAATCGACTTTTTGGGGGATTTGTTCTCGATCTCGTTTTCCATCCATTTTTGTTGGATAGATTATGGTTAAATGATGTTGTTAAACATATTCTATGGATTGTATATCCATATTTCGACTTGGAATTCCGTTTTCGTGTTTTGTCGGGACGAATCGTGTTCTTGGCCATTTTGGGGAAAACACTTGAACTTTCGTCATTCGTTCTTTGAATTCAACGGCTTTGAGTCGTGTTATGGAATTCATTTCATTGTTGTTCTTGTCCTTCGTAGTTTATGACTGCGAGTTGGCGATCGGTGGAGACGGCGGGTTCATAGTCGGTTTGTGTCAACCTATTTCGGTCGATTCTCCGCGTTGTTCTTATTCGAGGCAAGTAACTTGTCCATACTTTTCTTGTTTTATGGATATGATAATTGGTGATCGTCTTGGTATGTTTGTTGTTTGTTTGAAATGAGTTTTCAAAAGATTCGGCTAGCCTCGTTAAAGGCTCACTTTCAAAACGCGTGTGTTTTGTAAATTGTGTGGGTTGCAAGTGACTATGTGAATCCTATGGATATGTTTGGTGTTGATGATGCATTTGGTATTTGCGTGTGGACAAATATTGTTTCATTTCGGTGCATTTTGGTTTGACGTGGTGTTTTGCTAAGTGTTTGATGCCTCTGGGTAAATTGTTTGGATATCCTTGGTGTGATATGTTATTTGTGCATGATTGATTCGCTAGCCAGCTCGGGAGGGTCCTTCGAGACCTCAAGTGGGATTCGTGGCTTCGTCCCGGTCCTAGGTGATGTGTGGTGCTTATTTATTTTGCTATCCAGCTCGGGAGGGTCCGACGGGGCCTCGAGTGGGATTTGTGGCTTCGTCCCGGTCCTAGGCGATGCGAGTACGTGTGTATATTTTGTGAATGTGTTTGCTCACCTCGGGAGGGTTCGACGGGGCCACGAAGGGAATTCCAATGGCTTCGACCTAGATTCACGAGTGAAACTTCACGAGTGCGTGTGTATGTTTTGTGAATGTGTTTGCTCACCTCGGGAGGGTTCGACGGGGCCACGGAGGGAATTCCAATGGCTTCGACCTGGATTCACGAGTGAAACTTCATGAGTGCACGTGTATGTTTTGTGAATATGTTTGCTCACCTCGGGAGGGTTCGACGGGGCCACGGAGGGAATTCCAATGGCTTCGACCTGGATTCACGAGTGAAACTTCACGGGTGTGTGCGTGTGTACTTTATGTCCGTCGAGGACGAGTGACGTGGGTTTTTAACCTTGTGAATTGTGGTTGGTTTTATTTGTGAAAACAAAACCTTTGGGTTGTGACCCCCGTTGATTTTGAAAGAGAAGGATTTGATAATCCTAAATTATTTTCTATTAAAACTCTTGATGACATTTCAAACTGTTTTATAAATTGTTTCCCTCGAATTGTGATCTTTTGGTTTTGGAATATTTTAGCCAAACTCATGCCTCGGGAAGTACTTTTCATTACGTTTGGATCTTTGAGGATTCCTGATTATTATTGTTATTGGAACTTATATTGTATGGCTCGTATTTTTGCACTTGTTCTTGCACTAGCAAAACAGTGGAGTTTTGCTAACCCCCGAGTATTCGGAGGTGGATGTTTGTTTTTGCATTCAGGTTTTGGAGCATAACACAGGGTCGGCACGAAGGATGATGAAAGATGAACGATACTAGTCACACGAGGATCCGTATGATGTTATTGGTTTAGTTGTATTTTATTTCCGCTGTAGTATTCTTTTCCCATTGTACGGGTGTGGTTGTGTTTTGACCCCTGCGTGGGCATGAGTCGTAATCGAGTTGTATGTTTTTATTGAATGGCCAAATCGGTCTACTGAGTCATTTTAGCCTTAAAGGCATTGTCGAGATGTTTCATGTTGTTACTAGCCTGGTAGATCCTTGAGTAAAGGTTCTACGGCGTGTAATATCCCTGAGCGGATTGGGGGTGTTAGATAAATGGTATTGGAGCTTAGGTTGTGGAAACCTAGGCTGTCGGGTCAAGTCGTGTTGTTTGAGTCTTGTTTCGTCCGATTTTATCTGACTGAGTCGTGTCGCGACGCGTCGTTTGAGTTTGTTGGTCGTGATTAGTATCGTGGGGCGATCATCATCTTCATGCGACCTGTGGCTGTAAGTCTCCATTCTTTGTGTTGTGCCTCGTGTGACACGAGCTATTTTTATGATTATTTATTAAGTGACGGAATCCTCTTATGGATTTTGATTTCTTGATATGCGGTTATTTGACCCTCATATTTCGTTCATATGAGGAGTAGTGTTGCTGGATTGTGCATGTTTAACTTTATTTCTTATATCCACTGCGTGAGTTCTTTTGTAATGGCTTTCGGTATTTTACCGACTGAGTTTTATTTCGAAAACCGATTCCCTTAACCGAGTTTTTGGCATTATGGCCTTGATCGTTTTGGCGAAATTCTTATGACGGTATTTAGTATTTTGTAAATAGCTTTTGTAAGTTTTTGAAATATTACCGTCATCGATCTTTTTGACGTTGTAAATGGTTTTTAGCCTGGTGAGTTCCGGCACGGGACCCACGTCGCTATAATGTTTCGTGTAATTACCTGAAATTTTTGGGCATTCTAGCCCATTGAATTATCTTTGAAAACCTTGAGTATCTTAGAAAATAAATTTCGAGACGTATTCCAAATTCTTCTACCTCGAGGACCAAAATATTTTGAGATATATTCAATGTTTTAGAAACACTTATACTTAGACCCGAGTGTCGAATATTTCTGAAAGTCTTTCGCTAAAAGATAATGTCTTCATTTTTACCAAACGCATGATGGTTTTCAAAGTCTCGGTAACGATGTTTCACGTTTGTACTTTTTTTGAAAGGTGATACTCAAGATCAACCGGTGTTCTTCTAAATTATTTTCAAAATGAGGGTTTCGTTTTTAAAACCTATCCATTTCCGTTTAAGGGCTGGGTATGTATGTATGATGTTCGCGTTGTCATTTTGATGTTTGCTCCCGAGTATGATCGAATTGGCGGTGTGAGCGTTGAGTCGTTTTCCACACATTTATTGTGTTAGCCCTCTGCGAGAGGTGGGATGGTATTGAATATTGTCGCCTCGTAGTGATTTTTGCGTTGTCGCGCATGTGCGAGCTGTTAGAGCTTGGTTTGGTATGACCATGTGCATCGGTGATGGTTCCGTTATGTGTCGGTTGTTCAATGTCTTGTTACCTTGCTCCCGTTTTTGTGAATTTCGTGGACGAGGTCGGAGGTAATACCCACACTATTTTGACTTCTATATTTTCTCTTTCTCCAGTCTATCGATTCGCTCATGTTCGTTGATACTTTATGAACTTGTTCTGTATTTTGGTTTCATCGTCCGAACGAACTGTGATCTTGTTGTGGGTCGATCTGGTTATCGCTGTGACTTTTTCGAGTTCGGTTCGATTCTTGTGAACCTTGTTCGGAAGTGACATCATTTGGTTCTATTAGTTCTTTTATTCGAAGTGAATCGGATTTGGAACTCTCGTGTTTTCGACTCTGTCGACTCGTTTATGTTCGTTGACATTTCTGAGCTTGTCCTGCCCCTTGATTTTGTTGATCGAACGAGCATGGTGTTGTTTCGGAATAACTCGTTTGTCGTTGTGACTTTTCAATCGCTATTCCCTTTCCTGTGGATCTTATGGGAATGCATGTCTTGTTGTTCTCACCAGATCATCCTGGGAATTGTTGTTTGAACTTTATTGTTCTTCGTGATTCGAACATGATTGTTCGATTTTTGTTGTCTCGATCGTTGTGGTTCGATCGTTTGATTGTTCGGTTTTTGTTGATCTCGTTTCGTGATTGGTGAACGTTCAGGCTCCTTCGTAATTCCCTTCAGTTCGAGAAATTAGTCTCGTTTTCAATCTTCCAACCCTTAGGCGGTGGAATTCCGTATTTGTTCAGCGTTTGACTTGCGTTTTGATTGATGAACCGTTGGGTTGGTCAATCGTATTGATTTTCGTTCGTGTGTTTTGTGACTGTTCGGATAATCGACTTGATTGTACTATCTGTTTGATGAAGCTTGTCACTTGTTGGTTTTATTATGTTTCTACCGGTGGCATTGTGTTGGTCGTCGTGGAGCGTGTTTTCACGCCGTACGTCTCTTTGTGTTTCTTGCAGCGTTTCGCCGTCGGGCGCGAGTTTTTGGTTTTTTGTGTATCTCGTCGAGTTTTCCTGGCACGAGATATTGCTTCTCCCTACTTATTTTAAGTTTCGGGACGAAACTTCTTTTAAGGAGGTAGAATGTAATACCCGTAATTTCGATTTCTGGTAATTTCTTTTTTTCAGCGGAAGTCCGTTTTGATAACTCGCTCATGACCGTTTCATCATTCTGAGAATGATTAATTCTACACTTTTTGACACCCGATTTCGTTTCGGTGTCGTTTTGTTGAGTTCCGTGCTTTTTAGCGACTTTTCCGCACTTGAGTTCGATTCTTGCGAATCTCGTTCGAAACTGCTGTTTCGAGTTTTCCGTAAGTCCGTTTAACTTTGTTAGACGTGTTGTGAACTTCTGTTTGGTTATTCGATCACGTATCGTGATTTTCGGGCGTTTTGGGTCATTTTGTAATTTACCCAAAGTTATGGGCATCCGTATCTGTAATTGTTGTCTCGACCCGTTTCTTGGTCGCGTATGATTAATTATTGCATTACGTTTTCATTTCGGGTCGTTGATGTTGTCCGCGAACTTTTCGTTGTGTTCGTTCCGTACGTTTTCGGAAATCGAGTCGTCGGGTCATGGCGGCTGAACAGCTGGCCGGACGGTGGCGGGTCCTGGCCGGACGGTTATGGCAATCGGCCGGCCGAGGCAGAACCGCATAGCGCGCTACTACCGGAAGGCTGTTAGGATTGTATACTGCAAAGCATACTTTATGCTTGTATTACCTAAATTCCCTGTTACTACCTATGAGAATATTAATTATATTTAATCACATGTTTTGTATATTAATTCACGTTATGGTTATGCAAATGAAATGTCTAATTATTTTATATTGTAGATAATGTGGTGCGTTGGTGTCACACGGAAGATCACATTATCGGTGCCTTATAAAATAATATAATAGTTCACAACCTATATAATTATTAGACAAATTATATAAAGAGTTGTAGTGTATGCTTGAGAATAGTTGGTCTTGACTATTAGCATACATTAGCATATTTGCATACATTGAACAGGATCGAGGTGAGATAGTGTCTTCTGTACTGACTGTAAGAAGAACTAAATCTCGGATAATTATTATTTCTTAATTCTAAGTATATAATATTTAATTGTGTATTTATAATAATTATTGCTTTGATTTATCATAGGTGAGAGTCAAAATGATCGACTCAATAAGCCTCGTATCTTGGGCAATAATATTATTTATACGACAATTATTATTATTACTAGAAATCATGTCCCGACTCGTGCGGGTTGATGATGTCCCCTTGAGGAGCTCGATAATGATTATTATATTAAACCCTGTAGGTGGATTTAATTCTGATATAATAATAAGGTTCGAGTGGTACTACTCTTGGATAAGATATTAATTAATTAAAGCTGTCAGTAGCTTATAATTAATTAATGGACATTCGATATCTTAAACACGGAAAATAATATATTTGATTAGGAGCCCAATTTCGTAATTTGGGATTTTGGTAGGAAGTGCAATATCAAACTTTTTAGTGGACTAAGTTGATATTAATTAATTCATCATATATTAGGAAGAGTCCTAATAAGGTAAGATGAATTAATTGGGAGTCCTTCCATAATCCTCCTTAAGATCCCTAGTAGTAGTCCAAGAGCCTATAAATAGGACTTATGGGTTGATGGCCGATTTAATGCTTCTTCATACACATGGAATTTCGATTTTTCTTCTAAGTGTTTATTTGTGGATCTTGACTTGTGTCTTTGATTCCACAATTGAGAGAACACTTTAATTCTTGCTTCATATCGGAATTACTTGAAGAAAAGAAAATCGAGAGTTGTGAGGCATAAGAATTCGGCCTATCCATAGGTGTCCAAGCAAGATCCGGTAGCTCGTTGCCCACACAACGTCCGGTTCAAGGCGGATCATACTCTAGAAGATCTGAAGGTAGAAATACAAGTCGATCAAGAAGGAAGTAACCAACGCGCTTCAAAAGGTAATATCCTATGATCTTGGATCTAGATTAGGATATTTTAATTAATCAACATATTTAATTAATAAATAATAAATAATATTTAAATTGCTTATTAATCTTAGTAATTAATTAATTAGCATGCCTAAATAGATCTAATGCTCGTAGATGTGTAAAACGCTATTATCAACTTTATCAAACTTCGCTTCTGCTGCGTTTTACTTTCCAACAATTGGTATCGGAGCCAGGTTTTTTAGGCTTTTGCTATTTTAATTAATTTTAGTGATTAATTGATAGCAATTTAAATATTCTTATATTTTGATGTTGGAATATTTTGCTAGATGTGTTCTTGCAGGTGATATGATCCAATTATCATGGTTTATATGAATGGTGTATTTATTTATTTATTTTTATTAATTATGCAATTGTTGGTTTGGCCCATTTTTTGAGGCATGTAATGGTTTTTCCCGTGAGAAAATCCGCGGGTAGTTCTAGGTGGTTTTATTTTTTCGTGTAAATCTTGATGTAATTTCGATGTATTTTATTCTGTATAAAATTGTAATCGAATTCGGAAAAGACGGGATCGCGAAGAAATAGAGCGTAACCGGATCGCCGGATCTTTGGCAAGCTGCGCGGCCGACAAGAAGAAGCGCCGCTGAGCAGACACGGCCGCCGCTGCCTGAAGCCGGCCGCAAGGTCAGCGGCACTGTCCGGCCGTTATTTGGTTCGGCCGGGTCGTCCAGTTTTGGTCCGGTCTGTTTTTGCTGCCGTTCGTTGCGTCCGCTGGGAAGTCGGGATTTAAAATTAAATTTTTTTTATGTAATTAATTTTGCATGAAAGTGAAATTTTAATTTTTGGAAATCCACGGCCCGGCCGGGGAGGAGCGACGAGATGCTTGATTCAGTGGGAGAGATCGAGTCAAAGATTTTCTCGGATTCAACTCAAGGAAGAAGACCATGATAATTGGATAATTAATTATCCATGCTTTATTTTGGTTTTTTATTGTTTTGATGTATGTCATGTATGGATGTATGCGTGATATGTTTCCTTGCATGTTAGGACGAGAAAATTAAAAACCTTAAGGGTAAAATAACTAAGTGATTAGATTGATTTATTTTTTAAAATAAAATCAAATTGGCCTCCATAATTGATTTAAATTGTGAAGTAATTAGCATGCGCGTTGACATTAGAGTCTTCCTCCATATCGGATGTGCTAATTATAGGTTCACTAGTTTTAAATTTCAAAATGATAACATAAGGTAAATATTACTTTTTATGATAGGACCTCTCCATCTGTAGGACTATTATTTAAAAGATAATATTTTAAGGATGTTAAATTATGGTGTTCACTTAGGTGTATTAATTAATAAGCTCCCCATCGGAGTCTATGTTAATTAATACATGGCCAAGAGGAACCAACTATTAATTCTACTTGTCATAACGTAATTTGACTAGATAGTAAAATTAAAGACGTAAAACTCTACTTGAGAAATGTGTGTGTAAACGTCCACACGATCGTGGCTTGCATGTGCGTATTTTTCGAGGTGTTGGTTGCTAGCATATATATTGTGTTTTGAGGTTTTTCGATATATTTTGATATGCATTATGTGATGGATGTTTTTAATTTTTTATTCTCAGATGTCTTTCAATCCACTAGCTGTTATTCTCAAAGAAAATAAACTAGATGGCACTAACTTTGCCGATTGGAAAAGAAATTTTGATATTGTCCTGACTGCTGAGGGGCATAAATTTGTCTTAATCGAGGAGAGCCCTCTAGAACCAGAACCGGATACCACTCCCGAAGAGTTGGCTGAATTCCGAAAATGGAAAAAGTCAGATGAGATGGCTCGTTGTTACATTTTGGCTTCACTGACAAATGTATTGCAGCATCAGCATCAGACTATGGGCTCGGCTGCGGAAATGATGAAAAGTCTCACCGAGATGTTTGGTCATCAGAATCGGGCGGCTAGACAAAATGCAATGAGGGTATTGATGACAACCCAAATGTCTGAAGGGACTCCAGTGAGGGATCATGTTCTAAAAATGATGTCTCATTTGAACGAACTGAGCATACTGGGGGCTACTATCGATGCGGAAACGCAGGTCGATATTATCTTAGGCAGCTTACTTAGAAGCTTTGAGCAGTTACGCCTTAAATACAATATGAACCGTAGGACATATAGTTTGGCGGAACTTCTGACAGAGCTTCAGTCTGCTGAAGGTCTCTTCAAACAAGGTTATCATCAGATTCTTGCGGCAACCGGTGCTACTTCTTCCAAACCCAAATGGGGAAAGAAGAAGAAGCAGGTTGGCCAGAAGCAAGTGGCAACCCTCAAGGTGAAAAGCAAGGCTCCTCACCCCGAGGCGAACAAAAAGCCAAGGGGAAAGTGCTACAAGTGCGGTCAGAAAGGACATTTTAAAGCGGACTGCCCTGCTCTTAAGAAAGGTATGTCTCGTGCACTAGTAGTCAAAACATGTTTGACAGCTTGTTCTTCCACTTCGTGGATAGTTGATTCAGGCTCCACTGATCATGTTTTCTTTGACTCGCATGGTTTTCAGGTAACCAAGCAGCTTAGTGCGGGCGAGATTACCATCAACTGGGGCGATTATTCCAGGCTTATGGCTGTTGCAGTGGGAGTCGTGCAGTTGAAGATTAATGATAAATTATTAGTTCTCAATAATGTATTATTAGTACCGGATTTTAGAATGAATTTAATTTTGGTTTCTAAATTAAAAAGCGATGGTTATTCAGTTTCTTTTGATGATTATGCCATTATTAAGAAAAGAAGCGGTGAATATATTTGTAAAGGTACTTTTAATGATGGACTATATGTCGTTAACACTGCACAAACTCCTATGCATAAATCACTTAACTCTTCGTTTAAACCTAAAAAGAGAAAATAACCTTCAAGCATAAACCAAACATATATGTGGCATTTACGGTTGGGACATGTAAACCTTGGGAGGATTCAAATATTGGTAGATGATGGCCCATTGGATGATCTCCAAGTTGAGTCATTTCCAATTTGTGAATCCTGTCTGGAAGGTACGATGACCAAAAGGGTTTTTAAAGCCAAGGGAATCCGTGCTGAGAATGTGTTAGAATTGGTTCATACGGATGTATGTGGTCCAATGAATATCCAGGCTAGGGGTGGTTTCGAATACTTCATCACGTTTATAGATGATTATTCGAGATATGGATACATCTATTTGATGCGACGTAAGTCTGAAGCCTTTGACAAGTTCAGAGACTTCAAGGCTGAAACGGAGAAGCGTCATGGGAAGAGTATCAAGTCACTACGATCTGATCGTGGTGGCGAATACCTTAGTGGAGAGTTTTTTGGATTTCTTGGCGAATGAGGGGATTTCATCCCAGCTCACCGCGTCGGGAACTCCACAACAAAATGGTGTGGCTGAAAGAAGGAATAGGACTCTTTTAGAAATGGTTAGATCAATGATGAGTTATTCAGATTTACCTATTTTGTTTTGGGGATACGTCTTAGAAACAGCGGCGTACATTCTAAACCTGGTGCCTTCGAAATCAGTTCCAAAAACACCCACAGAACTGTGGAGTGGGCGTAAGCCCAGTCTAGGACATGTTCGGATTTGGGGTAATCCAGCACATGTGCTGAATAAGGAAGCTGATAAGTTGGCATCTCGTACAGAAGTACGAGTTTGTGGGATACCCTAAGGGAACGAAGGGTGGCTTGTTCTATAGTCCCCAGGATCAGAAGGTCATTGTTAGCACCAATGCCCGATTTCTGGAAGAGGATTATATGATTAGTCACAAGCCCATGAGTGAGATAATTCTGGAAGAGCTGAGGGGCGAGACTCCGTCTATACCAATCGTACAAGCGCCAACTAACACTGCACCACGTATCGATTCTGAAACTTTTACACCAACTCAGGATTTGCCTCGTCGTAGTGGGAGGGTTGTTCGTCAGCCCGAACGATTCATAGGCGTGGGAAAGTCTTCGGACTCAATCCCAGGCGAAGATGAATCAGTTCCCTGGACCTATAAGGAGGCAATCCAAGATAAAGATGATGACTCCTGGCAAGAAGCAATGGAGTCAGAAATGGGATCTATGGATTCCCATCAAGTGTGGGAGCTAGTAGAGCTACCTGATGGTGTACAAGCCATTGGGAGTAAGTGGGTCTACAAGCGAAAGAAAGGACGTGACGGGAAGGTTGAAACCTTCAAAGCGAGGCTTGTTGCAAAAGGTTACACTCAGAAAGAGGGTATCGATTATGATGAAACCTTTTTGCCGGTAGCCATGCTAAGTCAATCCGGATTCTTTTAGCTATAGCTGCGCATTTGGATCTGGAGATTTGACAGATGGATGTCAAGACTGCATTCTTGAATGGGAGTCTAGACAAGGAAATCTATATGCGCCAAGCAGAGGGATTCATTGCTAAAGGAGAAGAGCACTTGGTGTGCAAACTTAAGAAATCCATTTATGGACTTAAGCAAGCATCTAGATCTTGGAACACTCGTTTTGACGAAGTTGTCCAGTCATATGGATTCTTTCAATGTCCGAGTGAGAGTTGTGTGTATAAGAAATGCGATGGAAACGTGTTGGTGTTTCTTGTACTGTATGTAGATGATATTCTTCTAATTGGAAACAACGTGAAGGAATTGTCGGACGTACGGGTATAGCTATCTGAGCAGTTCGATATGAAGGATATAGGAGAAGCAGGACACATCCTTGGAATCAGGATCTTTCGTGATCGGAAGAAAAGGATGTTGTGCTTATCCCAGGCATCCTATATCGATACAAAGGTCGGGTTTAGCATGGAGAATTCCAAGAAAGGTTTTCTACCTTACAGACATGGAATTCAACTATCTAAGAATATGTGTCCTAAGACACAAAAGGAGATAGATGACATGAAGATGGTCCCTTATGCATCTGCTGTGGGAAGTCTCATGTATGCCATGCTTTGCACTAGACCAGATATCTGTCATGCCGTGGGCATGGCTGCTAGATATCGGGCCAAACCCAGACTGTGACACCGGATTGTCATCAAGCACATACTCAAGTACACGAGAAGGACTAGAGAGTACATGCTTGTATATCAACTGACGACTTCCTAGGTGGGTTACACCGACTCGATTTTCATCGGACAAAGAAAAGTCCAAGTCTACTTCGGGTTATGTGTTTAGCCTGGGAGGTGGAGCCATTAGTTGGAGGAGTGTGAAGCAGAAATGCATCTCGGACTCTACCATGGAAGCCGAGTACGTGGCAGCCTCTGAGGCAGCCAAGGAGGCAGTGTGGCTCAAGTACTTCCTGCAGGACTTAGATGTGATTCCCGATTTTCCATAGGGTATTACACTTTATTGTGATAATACTGGTGCAGTCGCAAATTCGAGGGAACCATGAGCCCATCAGAAAAGTAAACATATCAACCGCAAGTACCAAATCATACGACACTTCGTAAAGGAAGGAGACGTAGTTGTAGCCAGGGTTGCATCGGAAGATAATCTTGCTGACCTTTTCACGAAAGGCCTACCTTCAAAAGTTTTTGAAAGGCATGTGGAAGGAATGGGATTACGGTGTATGGCAGCATTGCTTTGAGTATAAGTGGGAGAAATGAGAGACTATGTAATAGAGTAGTATACTTAAAAGCATGCTTTGAGTATAAGTGGGAGATTGTTAGGATTGTATACTGCAAAGCATACTTTATGCTTGTATTACCTAAATTCCCTGTTACTACCTATGAGAATATTAATTATATTTAATCACATGTTTTGCATATTAATTCACGTTATGGTTATGCAAATGAAATGTCTAATTATTTTATATTGTAGATAATGTGGTGTGTTGGTGTCACACGGAAGATCACATTATCGGTGCCTTATAAAATAATATAATAGTTCACAACCTATATAATTATTAGACAAATTATATAAAGGGTTGTAGTGTATGCTTGAGAATAGTTGGTCTTGACTATTAGCATACATTAGCGTATTTGCATACGTTGAACAGGATCGAGGTGAGATAGTGTCTTCAGATCGACCGTAAGAAGAACTAAATCTCGGATAATTATTATTTCTTAATTCTAAGTATATAATATTTAATTGTGTATTTATAATAATTATTGCTTTGATTTATCATAGGTGAGAGTCAAAATGATCGACTCAATAAGCCTCGTATCTTGGGCAATAATATTATTTATACGACAATTATTATTATTACTAGAAATCGTGTCCCGACTCGTGCGGGTTGATGATGTCCCCTTGAGGAGCTCGATAATGATTATTATATTAAACCCTGCAGGTGGATTTAATTCCGATATAATAATAAGGTTCTAGTGGTACTACTCTTGGATAAGATATTAATTAATTAAAGCTGTCAGTAGCTTATAATTAATTAATGGACATTCGATATCTTAAACACGGGAAATAATATATTTGATTAGGAGCCCAATTTCGTAATTTGGGATTTTGGTAGGAAGTGCAATATCAAACTTTTTAGTGGACTAAGTTGATATTAATTAATTCATCATATATTAGGAAGAGTCTTAATAAGGTAAGATGAATTAATTGGGAGTCCTTCCATAATCCTCCTTAAGATCCCTAGTAGTAGTCCAAGAGCCTATAAATAGGACTTATGGGTTGATGGCCGATTTAATGCTTCTTCATACACAAGGAATTTCGATTTTTCTTCTAAATGTTTAATTGTGGATCTTGACTTGTGTCTTTGATTCCACAATTGAGAGAACACTTTAATTCTTGCTTCATATCAGAATTACTTGAAGAAAAGAAAATCGAGAGTTGTGAGGCATAAGAATTCGGCCGATCCATAGGTGTCCAAGCAAGATCCGGTAGCTCGTTGCCCACACAACGTCCAGTTCAAGGCGGATCATACTCTAGAAGATCTGAAGGTAGAATACAAGGCGATCAAGAAGGAAGTAACCAACGCGCTTCAAAAGGTAATATCCTATGATCTTGGATCTAGATTAGGATATTTTAATTAATCAACATATTTAATTAATAAATAATAAATAATATTAAAATTGCTTATTAATCTTAGTAATTAATTAATTAGCATGCCTAAATAGATCTAATGCTCGTAGATGCGTAAAACGCTATTATCAACTTTATCAAACTTCGCTTCTGCTGCGTTTTACTTTCCAACAAAGGCTGCGTGCGCTAACCGGCAGGAGTAGCGCACGTTATGCATCCGGCCGACGCACGCTATCAGGTCTGGATAGTGGAGTCCTGAGGTTCTGGAATCGGGTAGGCTCGACAGGTAGCGCACGCTACTGCCGGACACTACATACGCTACGGCCGACCGGAAGGCTGCGCACGCTACCTGGCCGAGTAGTCTAGTCCAGGAGGTCACTGGATTGTGGCCTGGGCCGATAGCGCGCTCTAGCTCGGCAGCCTAGCGCATGCTAGTCTGGCCCAGTATAAATGTGGCAGAGCAGCATCATTTTCACTCATTTTTCATTTCCTTTCTTTTCGATCCACGACTGGAGCTTCGGAGGTGACGAATCCATGTTGTTTAACAACAAATCCACGAAGTTCTTGAGTTCATAACATCAATCAATCATCCGTTATCATCCTTTGATCCAGCGAATCAAGGTAATCTTCCTTAGAACCCTAATTTCGTGAATTTGGGTTTTTTTTGCATTTTTGTCCGATTCGTTCCGTGTTGTTGATTAATTCATGATGGGTATGATTAATCTTGGTAGTATTCTTGTGTTTAACATCATTTAAACCATTGTTCTTCGTCGAATCGAAGTATAATTCTTGATTTCCTTCGAATCCACTTTTGGGGGATTTGTTCTCGATCTCGTTTTCTGTAATATCTGGATTTATTACTGTGTATTTCATCTGTATTCAAACCCTATATTAGTCGGAATTGTGGTTTTGATTATTGGAGTATGATATTTCTTGCATTGGCATCCTTGTACTTAAGTATAACAACATGCAAATTTTCTCATGCAAACTCGTGATAGCGCACGCTAAGAATGTAGCTTAACGCGCGCTATCGGCTATTACTAGCGCACGCTACGTATGTAGGAGTTGCGCGCGCTAGACACCGAATTATTGAGGTAGGTGGCTAGCACATGCGCCAGCCGGGACATGGGTCCAGGTAAGATTCCCGCGGACGAACCTGGACAGTTTTGAAGTCAACTCTTATTAGCGCGCGCTAAGGAATGCTTAGTAGCGTGCACTAATTAGCTAAAGTGCAGAATATTATAAATGAGACGACCACCCGTTTTGGCTTACATTTACTTTGTCCATTCTTCATTCTTGAGAGGCCAGAGAGTTTTAATCATCCCTCTAACACACTTAGAACACATCTTAGTGATCCTTGAATATTGGTTATCACTTGTGAGTGATCATTGAAGAGAAGTAACACCTTGGAGTGGCACATAACCAACCGGAGTCGGATTCTACCTTGTGGTTCAGTGATTTCGGCATATTAAGGTATTTTCAACCTATCACCAGCCTTAGATTTGGATTCCAAGGGATTAGATGATCATGCTAACGTGATATTGAATTTCATTAGTGAATTATTGTTGCGATATTTCTTACACGCAAGTGCACGTCATCGTTTACAAGTAATAAAGTGATAAGTAGAGTATCGTTCCCACGAGGACTGAATCTCTAACTACCGATTTTTGTGTATTCCAATTTTATTTGAACAATCGAATTTGGGTTTGTGCAATTAATGACTAAAAGAATTATTAAGCAACTAAACAGTAGAAAACAATATCTTGGATAAAAGAAATCAAATGATGAATAAGTCTAGGGTTCTGAATCCGCCTCAGTTTATCTGAATTTACTCTCGATTATCCGTAATAAATAATTTTCCCAGTTTATTGAAGGCGGAGATTGCTAATATATTCTACCGCCTCTCCCGAGGTCAATAGATTTATCTAAAGGCAAATAACGCACTCTATCCCTAGGTGAATTAATTCGTCAATAGGCGAATAGCATGAAATCTCCCAAAGGCCACGTAGTTCCTATGAGTATATTCCTATCTCACAGAATAAAACGGTCCTCACCAATAGTTCCTCACCAAATCTCCTCTCCCGATTCGAAGTGAATGATTTAATCAATACAACTATTGGCCAGATAATTGCAAGCATTAAACATAATTGGGAAAACTCAATAAAAAGGTAATTAATTGGATAATCTCAATCAATTCGTCAAAACAAAGGTTTCATCAAAACCCTAGATTAGGGCTTTAGCCTGACATACTAATAATTGAAAATACAGAATAAATAAATGAAAGCATAAAATTCAAACGCAGATGAAGCTCGGATTCCTCCGTTCTTCAGCTTCCGCCCTCTGCCCTTGAAGTCTTCTGCTTCCCTCTTCTTCTGCCGTCTCCAAGCTTAAGCTCCAAAAGATTCAAGATCCAAAGATAAATTAATTAGGGTCTTAAACCCTATTTATAGCTCAGCACAACTCCAAATCGCGTCCGTATCAGTCGGTCGGAAACTGGCTTCGAAACGGCCAAAAATCCGCGCGGACATACAAAAACCGCCAAGTGTGCCGCGGCTCACTAAACCCGTGCCGCGGCACAGAGCCTTCAGTTGGAAGCCTGGGCGTCATCAATTTCTTCTGTGCCGCGGCTCACCTGGGCTGTGCCGCGGCACAGAGTACAGGTTACTCTGCCTTCGGCTGGGTGTCTTCCTGTGCCGCGGCTCAGCTTCCTTGTGCCGCGGCTCAGAGTCCAGATTTGCCGTTTTCGCCCGTTTTGCCTCGTTTTAGCTTTCGGACTTCAATTTCCTGTCAATCATACAAAATTAAGGCATTAAAAGCTCATTTAGACAATTTTTCTCTCCAAAATACTAGAAAATAATGATAAATAAGCGTATAAAAATACGCCTAACAAATACCCCCAAACTTAAGCCTTTGCTTGTCCTCAAGCAAAAAGAATTAACTTCAATAAAAGAATGTCGTGAATCATCGTGCAACTCATAGTGTTCAACCTAATCAATACTATCCTGTAATTCTCTCTAAATAATCCGAGTGTCATAAAAGCGAGCTGCACTCAGAATAATGATTCCGCAAAGTAATCAAGTTCAGTCCTAATCACTCGTTCATGGAGAAAATCCAGCTCAAAGATTAACAAAACGTGAGTCAAATCGACCGTCAATATGAAAGGATAAAATAAACAAGCTAGTTCGTCCCGTTACACAGTCTAGTGGCACAATTTTCACGAGTTTCATAACAAATAAACCTCGGACAGTATCCCTTTATATATATGTTCAAGAATTTGATTCGAGTTGACCACTGGGTTAGGATCTCGGGATATTTCATCGGGATAATCCTAGGGTGAAACTTCCATTCTCATGTATTTGGAAAACCGTTTGACGTAAAAGACACTCATGGGGCACATGGATGCTTCTAGTTACTAAGCTCCCGTCTACAGCGGAGAAACAACTCGAATATATAATTTTCGCATGTCCGAATCAAGGTTGCCGTTTTACGCGAGAGTAAACAGCGGGTCACGCGAATACCCCCGGTTACTAGGCTCCCTATCATTGGCACATGTGAAATATCTAAATCACTAGTCTAATCAGGGTCGTCGTTTTACGCGAGAGTAAACAACGGGTCACGCGAATGCCCCCGGTTACTAGACTTCCCTTCATAGAACAACGTTATCTCGACTTTTGGGAAAAACTGACCGACTTTAACTCAATCTAAGTGCCAACACGACTAAAGAAACAGTACGACTCACTATCCGGAAGATGTAACCAAACGTATTGACGGTGATTTTAAAACAAGTATGTATCGTCTCTTATCTGCCAAGACCTCTACAATCACGAAAAATTTTGGACCTAAATGAATACTATGCAAAACAGAAATAACTGACTACAACTCGACTAAAACTCGATCGTTTCTTCAGAGAGAAAAACAGTGTCGTAACATCGGTATCACACAAATAGAAGCACGAAAAATGCACGAATAAAGAAAAACTAAGACAAGCAAGGCTATCTAAAATTTTTTACGCAAAGTAATGAAAAGTGCAACGAAATAAAGTACAGCACTGAAATAAAGTACAGCAATGAATGTAGCAACTGAAAGTAAATCCCCCCAAACTTAGGACGTACATTGACCTCAATGGACAAAAAATGATATGCAATAAACGTAAAAGGTCAAGTACTCCCCTCCAGTCTGCTCAGGAGCTGGTGCCGGCATCATCCGGTGAGCTTGCACGCTTCTTGACTACATCATGCGGAGTGTGAATAAATGAGCAATTTTCCATTGCTGCAATTTATCAAACACCTTGTGTGCACAAGTTAAAATGAAGAACAAGAATTTTGATGGTGAATTCCAAATCCCCAAAATAATAACACAGATAATAACCCTGAATCACGATAACTATCATCAATAATTCGTTCATAAACATCAATTCCATCACAATATCAAATTCCCCATATTCCAACTCCATTTTAGAAACAAAAGTGAAGAACAACTAGCAATATAAAACTTCAAATCTTTTCACATCAAGAATCACTTATGATTTAGAAATCAACAATTACCTGGAGAATTTGAGAAGGAGACAATAGAATGGTATCAACTGACCTCATTCTGTGAAGGAAGGAAGGAAGGGAGGGAAGAAGTATCTTATGCAGGCCGATCTGTTGAATGAGCCCTACCTGGCTGTTCTTATTTTGCGACGGGGGCCGCGGCACAATATAAGTGAGACGCGGCCCAAAGTACAGTAGGACTGGGACGTTTTGTAATGACGCCGGGTGTCGCGGCTCACTTTTCGTGTGCCGCGGCTCAGTGAGTTAGTGTGCCGCGGCTCATTTTACGCGTGCCGCGGCACAAAGTACAGCCTCCTGGGCGTTTCTTGGCCATTTGGTGTGCCGCGGCTCAGATTAAATGTGCCGCGCTCAACACTGGTGTGCCGCGGCTCGCATATTGTGCCGCGGCACATGGTACGCTTTGATCGGCCATTTTTCATCACCGTGTGTGCCGCTCACTTCTGTGCCGCGCCCATCATCGAATTCTTCCCTTTGCCGATTCCTCGCATTGAATTTTACACGAAAACATCAAGACGAGAGGGAAGGACGGATCAAAGAAGAATGACGACGAAGAAAAACTCTAAAAATGCAAGAAAACAATAAAGAATCTACAACTAATACTCGGGTTGCCTCCCGAGGAGCGCTAAGTTTATAGTCTTAAGCCGGACCTATTGGAAAACATTAGTTCGCTTTTCGCAAACTCCATTTGGTTTCCGCCCCATTCATCGAACCGTTCATATTTTTGTTAAAATTATGATCATTCGTCGTTAGCGATTCGACTTTCGGTTCGATCATCAAATGTTGTTTGCGAAAAGGTTTCGACGTGAATAACTTCCCGAAACACCCGTTTTTTCCATGACTAATTGTCCGCTGGGCTTTCGGCTTACTCTCCTCCTTCACAAACGCACTTAATACTGCAGCAGATTTGTCCTCATGCTCGAGGAACGCCACTCGTTCTACATCCTTCTTAAGACTTGGACCATTTAACACAAAATACATCCACACTTTCAATTTGTGACCTTTTATCAACACTTCCGGGACATGGAAACAATTTGAATACTTGAAAAGTAACTTGCTCGTCTTGGACCCTCAGAGTTAACTCCCCCTTTTCCACGTCTATAAGGGTTCGGCCAGTCACTAAAAATGGTCGTCCCAAGATGATTGGAATATTTTCATCTTCCTCCATGTCGAGTACGATGAAATCGGCCGGAAAGATGAACTTATCAACTTTGACTAAAACATCCTCAATCACTCCTCGTGGGTACTTAATCGATCGATCCGCCAATTATAAGGAGACTGTTGTTGGCTTGGCTTCCCCAATATCCAGCTTTTTGAAAATCGACAGAGGCATGAGGTTGATACTCGCACCGAGATCGCACAGTGCCTTTTTAAACGAGAGATTCCCCATGGTGCATGGTAAGTTGAAGCTTCCCGGATCTTTCAATTTTGGTGGGAGCTTCTTTTGAAGAATTGCACTGCACTCCTTTGTCAAGGTGACCGTTTCAAACTCCTCAAGCTTTCTTTTCTTCGATAATATCTCTTTCATGAACTTAGCGTAACTCGGCATCTGTTCCAACGCGTCGGCGAATGGAATGTTTATGTGAAGCTTTTTAAACACATCAAGGAACTTAGAAAATTGTTTGTCCGCCCTTCTTTGCTGTAATCTCTGCGGAAACAGAACGGGGGGCACACATGTCTTCTAGTTGTCCGGCAACTTTATTGAAGGTTTCAAATCCTTCGACTCCTCTGGCCTTAAATCCTTCTCTTCCTCAATTTCCTTCTTCTTTTCACACCGCTCGGGCTGATTCAGCACCTCTTTCCCGCTTCTCAGGCTGATTGCGTTTAGACTCTCTCTAGGATTTGTCTCTGTTGTACTCGGCAATGCTCCCTCCGGCGAGTCACAAGACATTAGCAATTTGGCCCACTGACCTCCAAATTCGAATGGAAGCGGAATGATTTTGCAATGTTGCTTCAAGACGAGTCATAAATTGACTCGTATTTGCCGCCAATTTTGCAAGTGCTTCCTCGAGAGACACTTTGGGAGCGGGAGGGGCCGCTGTTGATTACAGGCGAATGGGGGCTTGTGTGAGTTCTGTCCGTTTCTCCATGAAAAGTTGGGATGATTGCGCCACCCCGGATTATAAGTGTTGGAGTACGGGTTATTCGGCCGATTCCCATTTCCCACGAATTGAGCCTGCTCCATCTGATGTTGCTCGAACGGGTTTCCAACTTGACACTCCGCGCTCGGGTGTGATCCGTTACACCAATTGCATGTCTCAATGGTAACGGGGGAAGGTGAGTGCGAAAATGCCTGGAGCTGTTGGGTCAAAGCGGCGACTTGAGCTGACAAAGTGGAAATCGGGTCATTACTTGAAACTTCCATGACTCTCTTCGGCGTCAATATTTCCGATGGCCATTGGTACGCATTAGCGGCCATATCTTCCAAAAGCACGTGTGCCTCGGCCATAGACTTTCCCATCAAGGCCCCACCAGTGGCCGCATCCACGAGAGTGCGTGTAGAAGCACTCAAACCATTATAGAACGTATGAAGCTGAAGCCAATCAGGAAGGCCGTGATGAGGGCATCTTCGTAACAAATCTTTATATCGCTCCCACGCCTCGTGGAGCGATTCCATATCGTACTGACCAAAGGTGGTTATTTCGTTTCTCAACCTCGCCGTCTTAGCAGGTGGGAAGAATTTGGCAAGGAAGGCTTGCGCTAACCCCTCCCATGTTGTAATTGACCCCGGCGGTAAGGAATTTAACCAAAACTTTGCTTTATCCCTCAAAGAGAAAGGGAAAAGCCTCAATCGGATGGCATCGTCGGTGACACCATTAGTCTTGAACGTGTCGCATATCTCAAGGAAAGAAGCAATATGGGCATTCGGGTCGTCATTCGGCAGTCCACAGACTCGCCTGCACCATCTGAATAATAGCAGGCTTGATCTCAAAATTATTGGCTTGGATAGTGGGACGCCGAATTCCCAAAAAATTAGCATTGATCTGCGGTATGGCATAATCTCGAAGAGCTAGTTCCGGTTGAACTTGCCGCACTTGGTTATCTCGTCCTTGGACTTCGATATTCTCGGCCATGTTGACCGTCGTCTGCAACTCTCTTTTCTCCTTTTTGTTCCTTCTTAGAGTGCGCTCGAGCTCGGTATCCAAAGGTAGTAGGCCTTCGTTACCGAGTTTTCTCATGCACTACATGAAAGGCCCTGAAAGGAAAAACAAATAAACGAAATTAAATACACAAAAAATAAAAATAAAACGTTCAAATTAAGACTGGAAATACTTAAATCGATATTAGAAAATTTCAATCCCCGGCAACGGCGCCAAAAACTTGTTGCGATATTTCTTACACGCAAGTGCACGTCATCGTTTACAAGTAATAAAGTGATAAGTAGAGTATCGTTCCCACGAGGACTGAATCTCTAACTACCGATTTTTGTGTATTCCAATTTTATTTGAACAATCGAATTTGGGTTTGTGCAATTAATGACTAAAAGAATTATTAAGCAACTAAACAGTAGAAAACAATATCTTGGATAAAAGAAATCAAATGATGAATAAGTCTAGGGTTCTGAATCCGCCTCAGTTTATCTGAATTTACTCTCGATTATCCGTAATAAATAATTTTCCCAGTTTATTGAAGGCGGAGATTGCTAATATATTCTACCGCCTCTCCCGAGGTCAATAGATTTATCTAAAGGCAAATAACGCACTCTATCCCTAGGTGAATTAATTCGTCAATAGGCGAATAGCATGAAATCTCCCAAAGGCCACGTAGTTCCTATGAGTATATTCCTATCTCACAGAATAAAACGGTCCTCACCAATAGTTCCTCACCAAATCTCCTCTCCCGATTCGAAGTGAATGATTTAATCAATACAACTATTGGCCAGATAATTGCAAGCATTAAACATAATTGGGAAAACTCAATAAAAAGGTAATTAATTGGATAATCTCAATCAATTCGTCAAAACAAAGGTTTCATCAAAACCCTAGATTAGGGCTTTATCCTGACATACTAATAATTGAAAATACAGAATAAATAAATGAAAGCATAAAATTCAAACGCAGATGAAGCTCGGATTCCTCCGTTCTTCAGCTTCCGCCCTCTGCCCTTGAAGTCTTCTGCTTCCCTCTTCTTCTGCCGTCTCCAAGCTTAAGCTCCAAAAGATTCAAGATCCAAAGATAAATTAATTAGGGTCTTAAACCCTATTTATAGCTCAGCACAACTCCAAATCGCGTCCGTATCAGTCGGTCGAAATCGGCTTCAAACGGCCCAAAATCCGCGCGGACATACAAAAACCGCCAAGTGTGCCGCGGCTCACTAAACCGTGCCGCGGCACAGAGCCTTGATTGGAAGCACAGGCGTCATCAATTTCTTCTCAGGCCGCGGCTCACTGGCCGTGGCCGCGGCACTGAGTACAGTTACTCGCCTTGCCGGGTGTCTTCCTGTGCCGCGGCTCAGCTTCCTTGTGCCGCGGCTCAGAGTCCAGATTTGCCGTTTTCGCCCGTTTTGCCTCGTTTTAGCTTTCGGACTTCAATTTCCTGTCAATCATACAAAATTAAGGCATTAAAAGCTCATTTAGACAATTTTTCTCTCCAAAATACTATAAAATAATGATAAATAAGCTTATAAAAATACGCCTAACAATTATTCAACAAACATCATGTTCTAAGATTGGAATGTTGTCAAAAAATACAAAGTATCAGCCCCAAATTCGGGTACAAACATCGGAGAAATCTACGGCCCGCTAAACAAATACAAAGTGCACCACAAATCGTGGGCTAGTGTGCGGACCCGTAGACCAAATAACTCAACTCCGAATTATGACCAAAAGTGGGCCATAATCCGGGATCTAAAAACTATAGTGTCTATGGCCCGCTAGAGCAGTACAAGGTGCACCACTAAAACCGTGGGCAAATGTGCGGACCAATAGGCAAACAAGCAATCGATCAAAAATAAAAAACTATCTAAATCTAAAAGACGGATAACCAAGCTGATCCATCCGTATAAGGGAGAGAAGTAACGGAGGAGCAGTATCATAAGTATAAGTCTGAATGCCGAGGGACGACATGCCAAGCTCAGAAAGATAGTCGGCCGGCCTGTTGCCCTCCCGGAAAATATGAGTGACTCGAATCGAATATCTCCGAGAATGTGTCGGATACGCATAAGAGTGTGACGAACCGCCACGAGCCTCGATGGCCGATGCTAAAGGTGGTCACTACAAAGAAGAAAGATCAAGCTCAATCCAAACATGTCTCGATCTCCGGGAGGCTAGAATCAATCCAATTGCCAACGCACGGACCTCTCGCATCAAAACTCGAAGAGGCACGAAAAGAGGAATGGAAAGCAAGAAGGAGCTCTCCGTGATGATCTCTAATCGACCTCCCCCGCAATCTGTGTCTCTATCAAACGAACCATCCGTGTTCGCCTTGATCCAAGGGGACTCGGTCGAAGCCAAACCACCGGGATGGGGCGACGAGTCCGAGCGGGGAAGATGTAGCTCACTGGAAGCGATCGGGAGGCGAGCAACCCGCCCGAACTTCGAGCCAATAAGCCCCGCAGCAGCTAATAAAGCAACATGGCGCTCCACCCGCACAATAACATGAGAGGAAACAAAAGTAATCGCCTATGCTTTGCACTATTCCTTTCTGTCCAGATGAACCATAGGATCAGACAAGGAATAATGAAAGTCGCGTGCCTAAAGTGTGTGCCGTGTGCGAAAAAACTCAGGAGCTCAAAAATATTCTGAGAATGGGGTAGGGATAAATGAGTCCAAGCACCAAAATACTCCCACACGTCACGGGCCACATCACTCTCCAAGAAAAGGTGGGCAATGGTCTCGGTATGGTAGGTGCAGGTAAGGGTATACGAGCAAAGATAAACATCTAGAAGCCAATGAAACGCCCTCCTCTCGTAGGATGTCATCACGGGATCCGACGCATGAGAAGTCGCCAAATAAAAACCGAAATGGTCGGTGTGAGTAAGGCCGTCCCATATGGCCCCGTAAATAAGATTAGCCCGACCCTCACCCCGATGTGAGACCAAGCCGACGATAATGAGAACGCACCAAGAGGTAAGAGTCCAAAGACATACTATCCGAATCCTCCTCGGCGATGGGAATCGCGAGATCTCTGGATGAACCGAGGGGTAAATCCTAGCTCCTCTCCAACAATAGTCTCCAACCTATCCAGTCCCAAGACCCATCAACCCATAGTTCATTAATCCTAAGATGGGGTCTACGTAAACCCGACAATAAGAAGAAATCGGCCTATCCCCAATCCATGTATCGTCCCAAAAGCCGACCTCCTCAGCCACGACCAAGAGTCCAGTGAATGAACTCTGGGCCTCAATACCGACGCGGAGGATACGGCGCCAAGGGTGGCCGGCACGAGCTTTAAGAGCAAGACGCATAGGCGTATAAAGGCCAGAGCGGCCATGAGCATAAATTGCGCCCACAGAGACGTGCCCGCGCGAAGGCGCCACGCAGCTTATAACTAAAAGCTCTCACCATATCCGAAAGGCTCCTAATCCCGAGACCTCCCTCAGAGACCGGACGACAAATCTGCCGCCAACTGACCCAATGCGTCTTCCTCTTTGGACCAACAGCACCCCAGAAGTATCTCGCAATGATCTGCTCGAGTTCCTGGATGATGTACTGTGGGGGATCCAAAACCTGAAGCAAGTGAAGAGGAATCGTGCAGAGAGTGCTCTTAATAAGAGCCAAACGGCCCCCAAAAGCAAGGTGGCGATGGGACCAACCAGAGATCCTATCCAACATCCGTTGCTTCACCCCAGCAAAGAGCTCGCGTCTTTTAAAGCCTTTGTAAAGGGGCACACCTAGATAGGTGATGGGGAGGTCGCCCTGGCGAAAACCAGTAAGATCGTAAACTCTCGATGCCAACGAGGCGCATGCTTGGGAGCGAGAATAAAGTGCTCTTACGGATACTAACCATCCGGCCCGAAGCCATAGAGTAGTGTTCCAGGAGACGCATAAGATCAACAAGACCATCATCCACGGCCGTGTGAATATAATGATGTCATCGGCGTAGGATAAGTGCGAGACGGGGAAAGGCCGTCAGTAGCCCTATACCTCATCAAAGGATGATCTCGAATGAAACGATCCAAGCAGCGATAAATAATCGCCGGCAAGCACGAAGAGCGACGGAGAAATAGGTCGCCCGACGCAAACCCGGCTAGAGGCAAAATAGCCGACGGACCGCCGCTCACCAAAATGGAGAACGTGCAACTCTCGACGCAATGACGGATGAACAAAATCCATCTAGCCGAAACCCATCCTCACCAGACCTCACGTAAAAATGCCGGTGAACCCTATCATACGCCTTTGCCATATCAAGCTTAAGCGCAAGGTTCGGACGCCATGGATGTCCGCGACGTCGAGGTCGTGAATCGGTTCTTGGGCCAAGAGGATATTATCGCAATAACCCGCCCGTGAACAAATCCACTGGTTTGGAGAGATAATAAGAGGGAGGAGAGGAGCAAGCCGAGCGTTAAGGATTTTCGTGATAATCTTATTGGTCACATTACACGACTAATAGCCGTAATCGACCAACCGCTCTAACAAAGCTTCTTCGGGATCAAGACGACCGTAGTCGCCGTGAAAGCCGAGGCATAGGATGACCCTCAAAACTCGAGCACGACCTCCTCCACGTCAGAAGATACAATCTCCCAACAATGCTGAAAAAACAAAGACGAGAACCCGTCAGGCCCAGAAGCGCTGTGAGGATCGATATCAAAAACCGAAGCACGAATCTCAAGGGGAGAGGGTGGGATACACAAACTATCAGAATCAAAAGAAGAGGGGATAGAGGGAAAACAAGTGCCATCCGGGGGGACGAGGACATCGCCATCGGATGTCAGCAGAGTCTTAAAGAAATTCACAATGATGATCGATGTCCGACTCTACGGTGATCGTCGATCGACCATCCTCAATGGTGTGAATATGCGATCGACAACGCTCGCTTCGCAAAACCCTGAAAAAATCGGGTGTTGCGCTCGCCCTCGATAACCCAACGGTCAGCCTTGTTTCCGTAAATCTTCCTCCATAGAGAGTCGAAGATGGTACTCAAGACGAAATCGGTGCATAGCGGTTCTATTCTCGGAGTGGGGTCCGAATCATATCGCCGCTCGGCCTCGTCGGCAGCCCTCAAGGCCTCATCCAACTTCGTATGAAGATTTCCAAAAGCACTGGGCCCACTGCTTCGTACTCACGCTTAACCCTAAGGAGCTTAGCACGTAGGTTACACATGCCAAATAAACCGGTCGGTGTCACCAGACCTCCTAACAGTATCCAGAATGTGTGATGTCGGACCCACATACTGCGGAAGCGGAAAGACGACTTGTGACGAGTCGCGGAGAAGCGACACTGGATAAGAAGAGGCGCATGGTCGACCAAGTCGAGGCGGTGAGTAATGGTAGAGACCGAAACACGTTCGACCATGCTTCATTAAATAAAGCACGATCTAGCCTTTCCTCAAACCATTGCGCTCCCATGTGAAAATATCGCCCTCACGGCCGCGTCAATCAACTCACAACAAGCAATAGCACATGCGAAGTCCAGAATATATGGAGAACGGTCAGTGGTACTACCCTCGCGCTCATGTGAATGCAAGAAGATGTTGAAGTCACCGCTGACAAGCCACGGCAACCCCTCTACTTCCAAAGCAATCTCACGGAGGGTGTCCCAAAGGGCGTAACGACCAGCACGGTTAGTGCTGGCATAGACAAAAGTGACGTAAATCATCTGAGGAAGAAGGGAAGAAGAAATAGAAAGATGAAGGACTTGATCGGTATCCAACAAAACTTGATGCTGAAAGTGGGGGGAAGAAAAGAACCAAATTTTGTTAGACCGATTATAAAGTCCCGACGCATAACCCAAAGAGCGAATATAAAAATCAAAATTAGCATTGGAACCCATGGGTTCTAAAATGCCAATAAAAGCAAACCTATGCACACGGTTGAGATGTCGAATGCGCTTCTGTGCTCCGGTGTTAGCCAGACCACGGGCGTTCCATGTAAGAATGGGTATCGACATAAACTAAACAACCAACTCAGACGGAGACCTAGGACGCTGACTGGAGCGGCCCCGTCTCCGAGGAGTATCCTGCCGGGCAGGTGTTTCCCCTCTCAGGGGCGATGAAGATCGCCCCTTAGAGGAGGAATAGGATCCGCGAGAGGCTGCTCTTCCTCGTGTGGAAATCGAGGAGTCAGAGGCAGCTTTGCCCCTAGTCGTGACACCAGGGGCAGCAGTAGAAGACATCAAACGTCTCTTAACCGGTGGTTTTGGTGCCGACGGGAGAGGCACCATAGCCAAGGAAGGGAGACTGGAATCTGACATCTCAAATTGAGCGCGTTTAAGGCCGCACTCAGACTGAGAGAGAGAGGGAAAAAAAGAAAGGGGAGGAGGGGGAGGCTCGAAAACCACCAAAGCCAAGGACTCGGACTGAACGACGATCTGGTCGTCGATGAGGCCGTGACTGTCATGGCGGGTGGAGGTAGACTCAAAGAGTCTAGAAGAGAGGGGGACGGAAGAGGACTCAGTGTCCTACTCTAAAGCATGATCGTCATGAATCTCGAGACCTCTACAGTCGCTACCCGACACACTATTTTTATCACACACACTAATGATATCGTCAGTGCCAACTAAATCCTCCTCCTCTCTAGCAGAGGAGTCCAAAGAAGCAAAGTAAGAGTGCTGGCCAGTAGCAGTTGTGCCCTTGGGAATCAATCCCGTCTCCTTGGGCCCTTTTTTGGCAAGTACTTGCCAAACGATGTGCTCCTTGCCTTTAGGGGCTGCCTGGGAAGTACTAGCCTTAGTGGCTTTAGGAGGAGCCGGCTGCATCTTCTTCAGACGAGAAGGGGCAGCCTGAGGTTTCTTACGCAGGGGAGGTGGAGGTCGTTCTTTGTTGCCAACTATGTAGCAACTGGACGGCTCGTGTCCCACGTGAGAGCAGAGAGAGCAATATAATGGCACTCTCTCGTAAATAATGCGCTGCGTAATAACCTGATCGCCAAACTCAACCTCGATCTCAGGCACTCTGGGTGCCAGAAGGTCAATCTCGACGCACACACGGGCGACTGAAAGCCGTGAGTGTGTGGCCGTCGGGGCATCAACTAAAATTGGATTGCCAACAGCCTTGGCAATCGTGTATAATGCACGTGGATGAAATAAATGAAGAGGTAGACCCGGAAGTCTAATCCAGACCGGACAAATAGACGTCTCTGTCCTAATCGAGAAACTAGGTGACCACTTAAATACTCGTGCAGGACATCCAGAAAAATTCCAGGTAGAACCTAACCAAATACGTCGAAAGTCCTCATCATTCTCAAACCTAACTGCTACATGACAATAGTTCAACCAACTCCAACTAAATTTACCCCTCAGTTTCATGTCAGTCAATCCCGAAGACACATCTCGAGGGGTGGGAATAGCATGTGAAAATTTAAGAATCAAAGTGCGTTCCCACGACGCAGCTAGGGTAATCATATCAATAGGAGAAAAGGAAACACGCGTTTTCTCGTTTACGGAGGAGAGAGTACCAAATGGACATACCTTCGCTCCGTCGAAGTTATATGATCTTGATGTCGTACCGAATTGGTTGATGGCACTAGGTTGCATTAACCCGTATTGATTGTTGACCGTTTGGGCGTAAGATGGCTTTGTTCGTGTCTGATCGGTCACAACTGGGGGGGCCTGGCAGGAAGGTTCGGCCGAATTCTTCATTATTCTAGGTGGATTGTCCTGGCAGGTTGGTTCGGCCGCATTCACATTGGCATGAATGTTGAAAATGGCTGGCAGTGGTGTTTGGTTGATAAGGTTTGGCTGGGAAGGTGGGTTGGGGTTAGGGTTGGGCTGGGTTAGAAAGGTTTCTGCTGGGACAGAGGGGTTTGGCAGATTAGGGGGGTTAAATGGGCTGGTGGTTGGTTGGGCTGGGGTTTGGGAATCAATGATGGGCTGGCTTAATGTGATTGGGCCTGGTTGAATTTTAGGTATAGTCTTGAAATATTTATAAAGGGTATTGGGTTGAATTTTAGAAGTGTTGGGCTGATGGGGTTTGGGAGTATATGATTGGGTTAAAAAAGTGGAGGGGGATCCGGGCCGGTTGGAATTAATAAAAATGGGCTGGGAAGTTTTATTGTTAAGGTTAATTTTTGGAGGGCTAGAAGATATGATTGGGCCGGATTGCATATATGAGGTGGGCCAAATGAGAGCAGGCCCATGATGATTAATCAAAAAAGAAGTTGGGCTAACCTCTAATTCCTTGGGCTGGACTTCATTAAGTAAAGGTTGGCCCATTGAAATCTGGCCGTCCGATGGAACTGGCCCTAAGATGGACGGCTCTCCTCCGTCCATCTTCTTGTCTGTAATCCTATTGTCATCCGCCGCCAGGGATGAGGGCGACGGCGCAAGCTTTGTAGAGATGATGTCGGAGGTTTGAAGAAGCAACGGGACAACATTTCCGGTGAGACTAGAAGGAGGTAAACATTTGCAAATCGAACTCCTGTCGGGCGTTGTATGTGAAGGAACTGTCAGCGGTGAAGGTGAACGCGAGGGCGAAGTCGATGGCGAAATGGCCGGCGATGATGCTGGGTTGCAGCGGATATCTTGAACATTGGCATGGGTCATCGAGGATGACTTTTCGGGCGTCCGCGACGCCCGTTTTTTACTTGTCATGAGAGGACAAGTTTCAGTCGCCGGAGAACATGGGATGAAAGCACTGGTGTATGCAGCTGGGAATGGCGAAAGTAGATCTGTGAGGCGGGTCGCGGGTTGACGGCGAGACGGCTGGAGGAGGTGGCGGTCGGAAAAGGAAGCCGGAGAACGGTGTAGCGGCGTGACTGAAGGGAGTATCGGCCGGAAGATAAGATTGGAATGTTTATGCTTATGATATTATCGTTGGAACCTCGTAGTTGGAATCTTAGTACTTCAAGTGATAAGAGAACATTCTGAAGTTTATTATCCATATGATTTATGTTATCTTAGTAATCATAAATTGGAGGTGGTATTATTTTCGGTTATAAGGACTTAAGGGAAGAATCGTCTTAGGAAATATTCTTTCGTATAAGTTGAAATTGTTATTTCACCTCCAGATGAAGTCTGAATATGTACAATGATAGTAGAATCTAATACATCAACCGGAGATCACCAACTTCGCATGAGAATTAATCAAGGCGGATTATGGTGTTATGATGATTATACGTATACTTGCACCTCGAAGTTGTTATTATCCATGAGATCATTCATAAAGGTTATGATCATAACATGAAGCCGGATAACAAACATAATTACTGAGGAATTCGCTTACTTCGTCACCACTTGTATAATTTGCTGCCCTCCAGTGAACTGCCATGCACTCTTAGCGTGCGCTAAGCTACGTGAATTAACGTGTGCTATCGAGTACGTTTAGTGTACGCCACGATTGGGACTTAGCGTGCATTAAGTCATCAGCTGAGTCAGTCGGCTGATCAGTGAGGCACTGACCACACCTGGTTAGCGTACGCTAGGCTGTGTGTATTGCGTGCGCTAACGAATAGCATTAACGCACACTACATAGGATTCGTAGCGCACTTTAAGCTATCCAGGCAGATTGCATATTAAGGACTTTATACCGTAATTGTTGAATTGTTAGACGTTCGTTCGGCATGAAATGAATTCTATGCTATTTCTTTTGTTAAGGTTCGAGCTTAACACGTGATTGATCGAAGGGAACGACCTTTGAGTACTTTGATATTCGTGGAAGTTTATTCTTGTCAACGAACCGAGGCAAGTACTCTAAACTAGAATTATTTATATTATGACAATTATGACGTGATTGTATCGTGTAAATATGTTGTGATTATATGTCCACCATGCGTTGATCCGACGGGAGTCATCATGTGAATCTATAGCTGTGTGCGCTGGATCGTTGGACAGGTAGTTCCACCATGTGTTGGTCTGATGGGATCAGCATGGGAATCTATAGCTGTGTGCGCTGGGTCGTTGGAATACCATCAGTATGTTGAAACTGTTATGATATGATATGTATTGTGGATATTTCTCGTTGGAGAAACTTGTTATGATATAATTGTTGATTATATCACCGTTGTATGATTATTGTACTTGTACTAGCATCGTTGTTCTAACCCCTTCGGGGGTGAACATTTGTGTATGTTTAGGATCCAGGAGAGCGGGGAAACAACCACTGGAGATGCATGACGACAAGGGTGCAGAGTGATGTTCCGGCCGGGTTTACTGTCTGTTGTTTGTTGGTTATTTCAATAAGTACTCGAGTACGTCGTCAGTTGATAATGTTCGGATTTTTGTGATGTAATAATAACCCTTCATTGGATATTTGTATTCTCAGTTTTGAACCAGACAGTTGTATTTTATTTCAGCAATTTCATAAATTGGTATCTATTATTGTCATTTCCTTTATTCAGCCTTGTAAATTCTTATGTAAAGGATTTACGGCGCTGTAATATCCCTAAATATATCGGGGGTGTTACAAAATATGGTATCGGAGCTGAGATTATGGATATCTTTGCCATTGGGTTAAAATAGGGGTCATTTACGTCCTTTGAAGTAACCGGCCGTGAATGACATCACTACACTGCCTACATCTTCATGCGAACGGTGGTTGTAAGTTCCTAAACTTTATCTCGTTCTTTACATGTTGTGTCTCTTTATACTCGAATATTAGAACGATGTTTTTTCCTGTATATTGAGTATTTATGCTTACAGTATGTTGAGAGGCGGACGTGGACGTGGTCGCGGTCATGGACGCGGACGAAGAAATGCTGAAAGGGAATCGTCGCCTTCTAATCGTGCCGGGCCATAGCTCAAAGTAGCCGCAACAATCTATTAATAACGAACCAGAACCTGCTGTACCAGAAATCCTTCGCCAAGTGGTGAATCAGATGACTCAGTTCGCTCATGTCGTGGACCGAATGCAGATGGCGGTGGGACTTCAGCAGGGAGATGGACAGCAAAGGATCCCAGAAATGGGAAATCGAGGTGACCGATGGTTGCAAGAGGTAGCGAAAATGCAACCGCCCAAATTTGACGGATTTTCCGAGACTCCCACTTGGGATCATTGGTTGAAGGAATTGGAGAAAATTTTTGCTGGAATTAATTGCCCAGACGATAGGAGAGCTCCTATTGCCCAGTACTTTCTGATTGGGGAGGCATCCGAGTGGTGGGAAGCTATCAGACCTGCAGATCATGATGCTGATTGGACATAATTTAAAATGATGATGGAAGCTCAGTACTGCCCTCGTCCTGTGAGGGAAGCCAAAATTCGGGAGTTTTTCTCCGCTCAACCATCAGACGAACCCGTATCCCAGACGATTAAGACGTTTAATCAGCATTTAGCATTTGTTCGACATATGGTCAGAACAGATGTGGAGATGATGATTCATTTTGAAATGAGGATGAAACCAGATATCCAGAGGTACATGTCCGGTTTTGAATGTACCACTCTCCGCCAATACCAGGATAAGGCGTTGGCGTACGAAATAAAAGAAGCGGCAATGGAGAAGTTTATGGAGTCGAAGAAACAAAAAGTCTCTTGTACTTTTACAGAGCAAAAGAACAGTGGGCCCCGCAAGGCCCAGTCTCCTTTTTCTTTCAAGAAACCTCTGCACCCATCCAAGAGCGGAAAGAATTACGGAACAATGTCAGTCACGACGGATACAGCTAGGAAGTGCTTTAACTGTGGTCGCCCAGGCCACCTTTGGCGTGATTGTTTGCGCACTCCAGTTACATGTTTTGACTGCGGACAAGAAGGGCACCGTGCGACGTTTTGCAAGGACTCCACCAAGTACAATGGAAACCGTTCATCGCAGCCAGTTCAGAAGGAAGCTAGTATCCAACAGATGCAGCAAAGTGTTCAGATGCCTCAAAATTTTGGCCGCGGACGAGGCAGAGGACAATGGGACCGAAAGGGGACATCGAGTGCCGGATCTGTTCCCCCATGTCTGTATGAGATGAGGAGGACAGACGATCGAGATCTCTTTGTTGCATCGTGCAATCGAGATCCTTTCCCACCTGGATTAGCGTTTTATTCGATACAGGAGCTACGCATTCTTTTATATCTTTATCTTGTGTAAATCGTTTAAATATTTCTGTTTTTCATACTTGTGAACCTTATGTTGTTGGTTTACCGAGTGGAGAGAGGATTGTCGGGAACATAGAAACCAGAAATTTCCCTGTATCATTTGGAGGCAGAGAGTGGCTCTCAAATCTGATTGTGATAGAAATGCAAGGAGACGACTTGATACTCGGAGACGATTGGCTTAATCGATATGGAGCTATTGTAAACTACCGAAGGAGGAATATTTCGCTAATCGCCGACGATGGCTCCGAAGTACTGTTTGAAGGATGGAAACCAGGAAGCTCAGGAAAGTTGATCAATGCAATGAAAGCTGCCAAATTATTGAAACAGGGCTGTACCGGATACTGGTGCTATGCAATGAAGAAAAAAGACGAAATTATGGAACTTTCATCCATTCCTGTTGTGAATGAATTTCCAGATGTATTTCCTGACGAGTTACCTGGACTACCTCCACGAAGGGATGTAGAATTTACTATTGAGCTGGAACCAGGAGCTACACCAATTTCTAAGGCGCCGTATCGTATGGCACCTATTGAAATGTATAAACTGAAGAATCAGCTGGAGGAGTTACTGGACAAAGGCTATATTCAGCCAAGCGTTTCGCCCTGGGGAGCGCTAGTTCTTTTTGTCCGAAAGAAGGATGGATCGCTTCGACTGTGTATTGACTATCGAGAACTGAACAAAATGACGATTAAGAACAAGTATCCGTTGCCACGGATTGATGATCTGTTTGACCAGTTGCAAGGAGCAATAGTATTTTCTAAAATCGATCTGAGATCAGGGTATCATCAGCTGAGGATTAAAGAATCTGATGTTCCGAAGTCAGCATTCAGAACTCGCTACGGACACTATGAGTTTGTAGTAATGCCATTTAGTCTCACTAATGCACCTGCTGTGTTCATGCAGTTGATGAACCGAGTGTTCATCGAATATTTGGATAAATTTGTGGTCGTGTTCATTGATGACATTCTGGTGTATTCTAAGAGCCTGGAAGAACATGCGCAGCATTTGCGGATTGTATTGGAACTTTTGAGAAGTGAACAATTGTACGCCAAACTTTCTAAGTGTGAATTCTGGCTAAAGGAAGTAATGTTCCTCGGCCATGTGGTGTCATCTAAAGGAGTCCGAGTAGATCCTCAAAAGATTGAAGCAATTATGGATTGGAAGCCTCCAAAGAACGTGAAAGAAGTCCGAAGCTTCTTAGGACTTGCTGGATATTATCGTCGATTCGTGGAAGGGTTTTCCAAAATCTCCCGCCCACTTACTCGACTCCTGCAGAAAACTCAAAAGTTTGAGTGGAATGAGTTGTGTCAGGTTAGATTTGATGAATTGAAGAAGAGATTGACGACGGCACCGATTCTATCACTTCCACAGGGAACTGGAGGATTTATAGTTTATAGTGACGCTTCGAACCAAGGGCTCGGATGCGTATTGATGCAGAATGATAAGGTGATTGCTTATGCTTCATGACAACTGAAACCTTATGAAATGAATTACCCAACACATGATTTGGAGCTAGCAGCAGTAGTTTTTGCTTTGAAGATCTGGAGGCATTATCTGTACGGGACTCACTGTCAGATCTTTACGGATCACAAGAGTCTCAAATACATTTTCAGTCAGAAAGAATTGAACATGCGGCAAAGAGGATGGTTAGAGCTGATCAAGGACTATGACCTGGAGATTTTGTATCATCCAGGCAAAGCGAACGTAGTGGCCGATGCACTCAGCCGCAAGCCTGTTTCTATTCAGATGCTGGAGACTCTGACCTCCCAACTTAGCCTTCAACGAGAGATGATTCTATAAGGAATTAAAGTGTGGTTACAAAGAGTCCAAGGACAACTGTGCGTGATGGAAATAACTTCATCATTAACCGAAGAAATCAAATCTAGACAGGCAGATGATCCTCTGATGATTCGGTTACATGATGAAGTGATCAAGGGGAAGACCCCTGGATTCGTAATTCATGATGATGGAGTTTTGAGATTTCAGAACCAACTCTGCGTTCCCGATGTCGATGTTCTGAAACAGACAATTATGAAGGAAGCTCACATTTCGCCCTATTCTATCCACCCGGGCACCAGTAAGATGTATAAGGACTTGAAGCAGAATTTTTGGTGGGGCAACATGAAGAAAGATGTAGCGGACTATGTTTCGAAATGCTTGACTTGTCAGCAGGTTAAGATCGAGCATCAACGGCTTGCCGGAATGTTGAAGCCACTCCCGATTCCTGAATGGAAGTGGGAGGACATATCGATGGACTTTATCACTAGTATGCCGAGAACCAAGACAGGAATGAACATGATTTGGGTGACAGTTGATCGTTTAACCAAATCAGCTCATTTTCTAGGCATTAAGGATACGTGGGGACCAGATAGGTTGGCACGAGTATTTATTTCGGAGATAGTTCGATTGCATGGTACGCCGAAAACCATTGTTTCTGATCGAGACGGCCGTTTTGTGTCTCACTTTTGGAAAGCAGTTCATAAGGCCTTGGGGACCGAATTGAACTTCAGCACAGCTTATCACCCGCAGACTGACGGACAATCCGAGAGGACTATTCAAACGGTGGAAGAAATGCTAAGGGCCTGTGCCTTAGATTGGTCAAACGATTGGGAAATTCATCCACCGTTGATTGTATTTACCTACAACAATAGTTGGCATGCTTCCATTAAGATGGCACCATTTGAGGCATTATACGGGAGAAGATGCAGATCGCCCCTATGCTGGGACGATTCATCAGACTTAATCGGGACAGAACCAGAGTTGATCGTGCAGACTCGAGAGAAGATAGCCTTGATTCGTGAAAGGCTGTTGACCGCCCAGAGTCGCCAGAAATCTTATGCAGACGTACGCCGTCGCCCTTTGGAGTTCAGTACGGGAGACCACGTACTTTTAAAGGTTTCTCCTACTCGGGGAATACTTCGTTTCGGAAGGAAAGGAAAGCTGAGTCCGAGATATATCAGACCATTTGAGATCCTTGAGAGAGTTGGGGAGTTGGCATACAGATTGGCATTACCGCCGTTATTGTGCCATGTTCATAACGTGTTCCACGTATCCCAGTTATGGAGGTATATACCATATCCTAGTCATGTCATTGATTTCGGCGAGATCGAAGTTGCTCGAGATGGGACGTTTGAAGAAAGACCGGTCAAGATACTCGAGAGTCGAGTTAAGCAGTTGAGAAACAAACCCATCGTTTTGGTCAAAGTTCAATGGTCACGCCATGGAGTGTAAGAAGCCACATGGGAAACGGAAGATGGCATGAAGTCCAGATATCCCGAGTTATTTTCGTCTTGAGTTTCGGGACGAAACTCCCTTTTAGTAGGAGAGTATGTAATATCTGGATTTATTACTGTGTATTTCATCTGTATTCAAACCCTGTATTAGTCGGAATTGTGGTTTTGATTATTGGAGTATGATATTTCTTGCATTGGCATCCTTGTACTTAAGTATAACAACATGCAAATTTTCTCATGCAAACTCGTGATAGCGCACGCTAAGAATGTAGCTTAACGCGCGCTATCGGCTTTTACTAGCGCACGCTACATATGTAGGAGTTGCGTGCGCTAGACACTAAATTATTGAGGTAGGTGGCTAGCACATGCGCCAGCCGGGACATGGGTCCAGGTAAGATTCCCGCGGACGAACCTGGACAGTTTTGAAGTCAACTCTTATTAGCGCGCGCTAAGGAATGCTTAGTAGCGTGCGCTAATTAGCTAAAGTGCAGAATATTATAAATGAGACGACCACCCATTTTGGCCTATATTTCCTTCGTCCATTCTTCATTCTTGAGAGGCCAGAGAGTTTTAATCATCCCTCTAACACACTTAGAACACATCTTAGTGATCCTTGAATATTGGTTATCACTTGTGAGTGATCATTGAAGAGAAGTAACACCTTGGAGTGGCACATAACCAACCGGAGTCGGATTCTACCTTGTGGTTCAGTGATTTCGGCATATTAAGGTATGTTCAACCTATCACCAGCCTTAGATTTGGATTCCAAGGGATTAGATGATCATGCTAACGTGATATTGAATTTCATTAGTGAATTATTCAACAAACATCATGTTCTAAGATTGGAATGTTTATGCTTATGATATTATCGTTGGAACCTCGTAGTTGGAATCCTAGTACTTCAAGTGATAAGAGAACATTCTGAAGTTTATTATCCGTATGATTTATGTTATCTTAGTAATCATAAATTGGAGGTGGTATTATTTTCGGTTATAAGGACTTAAGGGAAGAATCGTCTTAGGAAATATTCTTTCATATAAGTTGAAATTGTTAGTTCACCTCCAGATGAAGTCTGAATATGTATAATGATAGTAGAATCTAATACATCAACCGGAGATCACCAACTTCGCATGAGAATTGTAATCAAGGCGGATTATGGTGTTATGATGATTATACGTATACTTGCACCTCGAAGTTGTTATTATCCATGAGATCATTCATAAAGGTTATGATCATAACATGAAGCCGGATAACAAACATAATTACTGGCTTACTTCATCACCACTTGTATAATTTGCTGCCCTCCAGTGAACTGCCATGCACTCTTAGCGTGCACTAAGCTACGTGAATTAACGTGTGCTATCGAGTACGTTTAGCGTACGCCACGATTGGGACTTAGTGTGTGTTAAGTCATCAGCTGAGTTAGTCGGCTGATCAGTGAGGCACTGACCACGCCTGGTTAGCGTACGCTAGGCTGTGTGTATTGCGCGCGCTAACGAATAGCATTAACGTACGCTACATAGGATTCGTAGCGTGCGTTAAGCTATCCAGGCAGATTGCATATTAAGGACTTTCTACCATAATTGTTGAATTGTTAGACGTTCGTGTAACACCCCAAACTAGGCGGATATTACAGTGCCGTAGATCCCCTACTGGGACCCACCAGGCAAATGAAAATGAATGAATTACACAAGATAAATGTAGTACCGAACTACATTACAACAATAATTACTCCGATGAGGAGTTTAGTTACAACACACCAGGACAACACTGAATACTAGTGTATTTTATATGAAGATAAAATACACAACACTGAATGAAATGAGCATTCAAACGGAATGTCTGCAGCGGAATAAATAAAGGAAACATGAATGACTGAATAAATGATCAATGATCGGGGCCCCTACTAGTATCACTGGACTCTCGCCGTCACCGTGCTCTCCCGTGCTTTAGCCTTGCCATGACACGAAAAACAATATCCCAACGGGTCGCCATACGTAACAACAATCCTCAAGAGTTGAAATTACACAATCATGAATTAATCAAGTTATGAATTATTTTAATTATGAATTACGTCAAGAGGAGTAACATAGTACGCCCGTAATGTTCTCGTGTAAGTGTACAACACCCGTCCGTGTACCTAATTAGTCTCACGGTGTAACGCTTTCCCGTGTGCACGGCCTAATGTATCGGTGAACCCAATACAATAACCATCGCGTGCCCGACTAAAAATTCCACACCCACACCCGCCACGCAATATGAACCCGAAGGTCATATGAACGAGAATGACCATAATGAATATCAATGAATAAATAATAATCGACAAAGTCAAGAATGACTCACCGAGATGAGGGTAATAATGAAATGAATGATAGCTCAACGAAAAGATTGGAACCGCTGTTCCTTATGATCAAGTGATTAATTGACATTAACAAGTTTTAATATGATTAATACAATGATGAATGAGTTATGATTATGAATGATCAACAACAAAAGGTATGAATATCCTTTTAACCGAGTAAGAATTAACTTACACAATACCGATGATGAATGTCCGTCCACGAACAACGTCCTAAATGAAATATCGGTCGCTCGAACAACCTTGAATAACACAATTACCAATAATCCGATCATTACGCAAATCAAAAACGATCATAATCGACTCAAACGTCGACACAACGATATCCGAGCTCGAATGAATCGAAACCAAATCCAAGATGAGTATTTCAAACCATCAAAACACTTTCAAGGATATCAATAATCCATTAGGAATCCATAACTCATGATTACAACAACATCAATCGGAAAATCCCCAATTAACCGAAGTCAACTCCAAGGGTTCTTGAAATAATTACGAAAATAACCATTTAACCCGTAGGAATATGATTATACAAGTTATATAATCCATAACTAACATATTCCAATGATAATCCAAGCTTACACGAAGAAATCGGAAGGAAAACCCCAAAATCCAAATTCTAGATCCAAGAGATTAATACCTTAGATTCGATGTGATGAAGATGATGAAATGATGATCAATCCGAAAGATGAGCTTGAAGATGATGATTGATGATTACACCTCGAAGAATCCTCTCCGAATCGCTCGAAATCGCCCAAAACTACCGAAGGAATGAAATGAGATGAAAATGATGAACTCGACTAAACTGTCCAATTTATACTACCCTGTGTTAGCGTGCGCTAGCTCCTTGTTCATCGCGTGCGCTACCGGGTAAGTTGGGTAGTCCAGAACCCACCGTCCGAACACGGTAGCGCCCGCTACGTACCTCTTTGTAGCGTGCGCTACGACCAGACTACTCGCCTGCGCAAAGAACCATGAGTAGCGTGCGCTAACGAAATATTGATGCCCAAGATCGAGTCCGTAAAACCGTCGCCCTCGATTCGACTCGATAGCGTGCGCTTCAACCATAGTTTAGCGTGCGCTAATATATCGGTTGCGTACGCTAACAACAACACATAGCGTGCGCTATGAAATAATCCAGTGCAGTCCAGTAGCCACTGGACTCAACCTGATCTGTCCCTAGCGCGCGCTACTCCACACATATAGCATGCGCTACTACAACCCGTTAGCACGCGCTACTTACCACTCGTAGCGTGCGCTGCAAATAATCTCACCTGCAGTCCAGTACCTTCTGGACTGCAGCCAGGACAACCTTAGCGTGCGCTAAAGCTGAGTGGTAGTGTGCGCTACCTATACCCAATTAGCGTACGCTAAAAGGATTATGTAGCGTGCGCTACTCCTCACGCACAGCTCGCAACGAAATGACAATGATGATAAACGCGGCACGAAACTCCAATCCGATTAGTGATGAATGACGATTGATATACGATACAATTACTCTGAATGATGAATACCATGATCAACTGAGTGACAATTGATTAATAATGAGTGAAAATTAATGAGTATCAATTCTTGAATGATAAATACCGAATGATAATTCTTGAATTACAACCGGTATTACATACACCCCTTAAAAGAGTTTCGTCCTCGAAACTAAGGGTAAACAACTCGGGACATGAACTATCCATCACGATCCGCAAAACAATAATGTCCAAATAGTTCTGGACCAAATCAATCGCACGCCCAAGTCCCCAAGTCTTGACGTCTCGGATCACAATGAACGATTTCCCAAAAATATCACGAAGTCTCGGTATGACACCAAAAGGAATGCATCAAACGATCTCAAAATCTCAAGATTCTCAAATACGATCATTATAAGATAGATCAACAATAAATGATCCACAACCATGACACATTAATACGGATTGAGTTATATAGTCATCTGAAAGACAAGGCTATATATCAAATGTACCCAACATCGATATCCTCCATACCATCGATCTCCTCGATCCCAACGATTCGACGTAGACCCAAACCTGAACTCACCGCTTAATATGACCCCGAAAGGTTACCAAAACGAGAGTGACTAAGATGAATGATAAATGATTAGATATCCGACAAGGATCAAGAATAACTCGCCGAGGTGAACTAATAACGAAATGAGTGATAACTCAAATGAAATTATTGGAACCATTGTTCCCCTTGAGGTGAATGATTGGTTGATAAATATAAGTCTTAACGTGATTGATATATGATGAATGACCTATGCGAACAATTGAACGACGATGAAATGAATGATTATCCTATTACTGAGCAAGAATTAACTTGCTCAACACCGGTGATGAATGTCCCGTTGTATCACTGTTTAAGCAAACAACAGTCGAACTCGTTGTCTGAGATGAAGATGCTCTCCCAGCATGAATACGACTAGAAACGATCTCTTGGACGTCGGAGTCCGATGTCCCTCGGAACTCCTTCCATACCGAGGCAGGAAAGTCACGTGATAATTACAGATCTCGTATGAAGATTGCACTATGATTACGAGATGAAATGATAACAATGAGCATACATGCTCTAACAAAATGGATGCATTAATAATGCAATAAAACGATCGTCGACATGACGCCGTAATATGAGAAGATCGTCTGAAAAATCAAGTGAGGTGACAAGCCTATCTGATGAAATTCTGAAATGATTACCTTGAACAAGTTCACAAGATTGAAAAATTTGATTCACAAGATCAACAATCAACCGTGAGATGGATCGGATGGTTAATAAATTAATCGAACAATGAGATTGACTCGTGATGAATGAATTAATTGAACAATGAGATTAATCGAGTGATGAATGAATTGGTGAACAATGAGATTGATCGAGTGATGAATGAATTGATGAACAATGAGATTGATCGAGTGATGAATGAATCGATCAACAATGAGATCGATCGAGTGATGAATGAATCGATGAACAATGAGATCGATCGAGTGATGAATGAATTAATTGAACAATGAGATTAATCGAGTGATGAATGAATTGATGAACAATGAGATTGAGTGAGTGATGAATGAATCGATGAACAATTTTTAGAAAATCCTTCCACAAACCGCCGATAATAGCCGGCTAATCCGAGAAAGCTTGGATTTGCTTAACATTCTTCTGAGGTGACCAATCTCGATAGCCTTCGTCTTCTTAGGATCAACACGCACTCCATCCGATGAAATTACAGTCCGAGAAAAGTCACCCGGACATCCAAAGACTCACCTTTGGAAAACTTCCCATAAAGTTGCTCTCGCCTTAACACGTCTAAACCTCGATGAAAATGAACCTCGTGTTCCTCCCGTCACGAATAATCAAAATGTCATCGATGAAGACAACAACAAAACTGATCCAAAAGTCGATGAAAACTGATTCATTAACTCCATGAATACCGCAGTGCAATAATCAACCCAACCGCATAACCGCAAACTCATAGCGACCATAGCGTGTTCGAAAAGCCGTCCTCGTGATATCCGACTCGAATCCGAATCGATGATATCGAGATCTTAAGTCGATCATGGAAAATACCGAAGCTCCTGAAGTTGATCCAAAAGATCGTCGATACGGGATAGAGGATACTAATCTTGATCCTCACCTGTTCAACTCCCGATAATAATACACACACGAACGAACCATACCTCTCCTTTACAGATAACACCGGTGCTCCCCACGGGAACACACTCGGTCGGAGATAACCTTTCTCGAACTAATCCTCAAGTTGAATCTTCAACTCCCGCATTTGGTCGGGGCCATCCGATACGGTGTCTTCGATAATGGGGACGCACTGCCCAACTCACTCTGAATTCCACTACTCTATGAGAAAGCAACCAGATAACTCGTCTGGAATACATCGTCAAACGATGACAATGATACCACGAATGATTGAACATTTCGATTGCCCGAGAATGGTCAATCGATAAAAAGTGATACAATGAATGATTGAATAGCTCGATTGCCTTAGAAAGGTCAATCGATGAAAATGATACAATGAATGATGAAATAGCTCGATTGCCTTAGAAAGGCCAATCGATGAAAATGATACAATGAATGATTAAATAGCTCGATTGCCTTAGAAAGGCCAATCGATGAAAATGATACAATGAATGATTGAATAACTCGATTGCCTTAGAAAGGCCAATCGATGAAAATGATACAATGAATGACTGAATAACTCGATTGCCTTAGAAAGGCCAATCGATGAAAATGATACAATGAATGATCAATAACTCGATTGCCTTAGAAAGGCCAATCGATGAAAATGATACAATGAATGATGAACAACTTGCTTGCGGAATTTCTCTGCTTCCATCATAATAGTAATCCTTCCGGGACAACGGGGATTACCTCCTGAAGTACACATTCGACGACCAACGCATTTAAAATGATAGTGACCATGCGCTACGAACATTGAGAACGGCATCATGACAATCCATCTAATTTACACTCAATATTACATCGTCCTGTGATAATTTCTCCACTATTAGTTCCAACGACCAATTGAGGTCATTAAGCTTACCTTGGTATGATTTCCAAAATCTTCTATCGTCAGTACACCGATGGTATGAGGTCCACAAGCAATAGGACTATCCAAATTAAGTTTATTCAATCATGACTTGAAAATGAATGAATGCGGTGCACCAAGATCAAAAGGTACACACGGGTTGAAATAAAATTACGAGTATACCCGAGATCGTTCGCCACCGGATCGTCCGATCCTCTTCATCACATGAATCCGACCGCGGCCCCGAACCTGACGCTCCCGTATGATAAATACGATCTACCAATCAATGTGCTTCCATTGACTAAATCGACGTTGACAAAGAATTCTGATTCTGAAACGCTGTTTGGTTCGGGGCCCGAGATGCCACCGAGCCGACTTGGAGTTCTTTCGAAAAACGGCCTTATGCCCAAAATTCCCACAATTATGACATGTGATAGACGGCGCGTACACCTAGTATCGAAATGGCCCGGCGCCTACGCTGAAACAGATGATGGCCGAATGGCCGCCGGATCGAGATCCCACAGATTAGGTGCCGTAGGAGGACGCCGAAGCGGTAGGACCCGCACGAGGTTTCTTGGAGGTTGACCAACCGCCTTCGGACCGATTACGCCGTTGATTTCTTGCCGAAAGATGAAGGTTGTTGTTCAAAGACTTTCCTTAGTAGCCATCTCATACCGGAGAGTTCTCTCGATTAATCCGGTCAGAGTGGCGCAATGATGATTGAGCAACCGCACATGGGTCATCATGGCTGCATAAAAATGAGTGGATCAACCCGAACATCTTCTGGTCGAGCCGAGTCCCGGCACGATTTCCGGCTGAGTGATTATTTCTGGTTTCGGTCCGCACCGCGCCTCTCCCCGTGCATCTCGATAGCTCTCTCCATACCAAGTAGGAAGGTCGCATAATGATTATATTTCCCGCATGATTAGAACGTTATGATTATGTCATGAGATGATGAAAATGAGTATACATGCTCTAACTTAGTGATTATATGAATGATTTATCAAGTTACATGATTATCTCGATGAAATTCTTGAAATGATTATCTTGAATAACTTAACAAGATTGATAATATGATCATCCAGATTGACAACCGAGTAATGAAATGAATTGAGTAATTAACGAGTTAACATGATCGCCCGATTATTAATCGAGTAATGAAATGAATTGAGTGATTGATGAGTTAATATGATCGTGCGATCATAATGAATGATGATATTTGAGGATTGTCAAATGATGAATGATGAATGAATGACTATTGCCGTAAATTATACCATGGCGTTAGAAGTCTTACGCTTCTTTCTTTCGATTGGCTCGGCATTCGCACAGGTCACACGTGACGCGAAAGTCCAATGATACTAGTCCGATGACGATGATTTCAAATGAGACATGACTTGGAGGGTAGTATTCAAAACCACGCTCCGATACCAACTCGTAACACCCCAAACTAGGCGGATATTACGGTCGTAGATCCCCACTGGGACCCACCGTGCAAATGAAAATGAATGAATTACACAAGATAAATGTAGTACCGAACTACATTACAACAATAATTACTCCGATGAGGAGTTTAGTTACAACACACCAGACAACATGAATACTAGTGTATTTTATATGAAGATAAAATACACAACATCGAATGAAATGAGCATTCAAACGGAATGTCTGCAGCGGAATAAATAAAGGAAACATGAATGATGAATAAATGATCAATGATCGGGGCCCCTACTAGTATCACTCGACTCCTCGCCACCGTGCTCTCCCGTGCTTTAGCCTTGCCATGACCTGAAAAACAATATCCCCAACGGGTCGATTACATGTAACAACAATCCTCAAGAGTTGAAATTACACAATCATGAATTAATCAAGTTATGAATTATTTTAATTATGAATTACGTCAAGAGGAGTAACATAGTACGCCCGTAATGTTCTGTGTAAGTGTACAACACCCGTCCGTGTACCTAATTAGTCTCACGGTGTAACGCTTCCCGTGTGCACGGTCTAATGTATCGGTGAACCCAATACAATAACCATCGCGTGCCCGACTAAAAATTCCACAACCACACCCGCCACGCAATATGAACCCAGAAGGTCATATGAACGAGAATGACCATAATGAATATCAATGAATAAATAATAATCTGACAAAGTCAAGAATGACTCACCGAGATGAGGGTAATAATGAAATGAATGATAGCTCAACGAAAAGATTGGAACCGCTGCTCCTTATGATCAAGTGATTAATTGACATTAACAAGTTTTAATATGATTAATACAATGATGAATGAGTTATGATTATGAATGATCAACAACAAAAGGTATGAATATCCTTTTAACCGAGTAAGAATTAACTTACATAATACCGATGATGAATGTCCGTCCACGAACAACGCCCTAAATGAAATATCGGTCGCTCGAACAACCTTGAATAACACAATTACCAATAATCCGATCATTACGCAAATCAAAACGATCATAATCGACTCAAACGTCGACACAACGATATCCGAGCTCGAATGAATCAAACCAACTCCAAGATGAGTATTTCAAACCATCAAAACACTTTCAAGGATATCAATAATCCATTAGGAATCCATAACTCATGATTACAACAACATCAATCGGAAAATCCCCAATTAACCGAAGTCAACTCCAAGGGTTCTTGAAATAATTCCGAAAATAACCATTAAACCCGTAGGAATATGTTTATACAAGTTAGATAATCCATAACTAACATATTCCAATGATAATCCAAGCTTACACGAAGAAATCGGAAGGAAAACCCCAAAAATCCGAAATTCTAGATCCAAGAGATTAATACCTTAGATTCGATGTGATGAAGATGATGAAATGATGATCAATCCGAAAGATGAGCTTGAAGATGATGATTGATGATTACACCTCGAAGAATCCTCTCCGAATCGCTCGAAATCACCCAAAACTACCGAAGGAATGAAATGAGACGAACTCTGACTAAACTGTCCAATTTATACTCAGTCCAGGTTAGCGTGCGCTAGCCCTTGTGCATAGCGTGCGCTAACGTGTAATTTGGGTAGTCCAGTACCCACTGTCCGAACACGGTAGCGCGCGCTACGTACCTATTTGTAGCGTGCGCTACGACCATACTACTAGCGTGCACTAAGATCCATTATTAGCGTGCGCTAACGAAATATTGATGCCCAGTACTGGAGTCCAGAAAACTGTCTGCCCTCTGATCTGACCTCGATAGCGTGCGCTACAACCATAGTTTAGCGTGCGCTAATATATCGGTTGCGTACGCTAACAACAACACATAGCGTGCGCTATGAAATAATCAGCGGATCCAAGAGCCACTGGACTCAACTCGATCTGCCTCAGCGCGCTACTCCACACATATAGCGTGCGCTACTACAACCCGTTAGCGCGCTACTTACCACTCGTAGCGTGCGCTACAATAATCTCACTGCAGTCCAAGACCTTCCGGATCGCAACAGACAACCTTAGCGTGCGCTAAAGTCGAGTGGTAGCGTGCGCTACCTATACCCAATTAGCGACGCTAAAAGGATTATGTAGCGTGCGCTACTCCTCACGCATACCGCAACGAAATGACAATGATGATAAACGCGGCACGAAACTCCAATCCGATTAGTGATGAATGACGATTGATATACGATACAATTACTCTGAATGATGAATACCATGACTGAATCTGAGTGACAATTGATTAATAATGAGTGAAAATTACTGAGTATCAATTACTGAATGATAAATACTGAATGATAATTACTGAATTACAACCGGGTATTACAGTTCGTTCGGCATGAAATGAATTCTATGCTATTTCTTTTGTTAAGGTTCGATCTTAACACGTGATTGATCGAAGGGAATGACCTTCGAGTACTTTGATATTCGTGGAAGTTTATTCTTGTCAACGAACCGAGGCAAGTACTCTAAACTAGAATTATTTATATTATGACAATTATGACGTGATTGTATCGTGTAAATATGTTGTGATTATATGTCCACCATGCGTTGATCCGACGGGAGTCATCATGGGAATCTATAGCTGTGTGCGCTGGATCGTTGGACAGGTAGTTCCACCATGTGTTGGTCCGATGGGATCATCATGGGAATCTATAGCTGTGTGCGCTGGATCGTTGGAATACCATCAGTATGTTGAAACTGTTATGATATGATATATGTTGTGGATATTTCTCGTTGGAGAAACTTGTTATGATATAATTGTTGATTATATCACTGATGTATGATTATTGTACTTGTACTAGCATCGTTGTGCTAACCCCTTCGGGGGTGAACATTTGTGTATGTTCAGGATCCAGGAGAGCGGGGAAACAACCACTGGAGATGCATGACGACGAGTGTGCAGAGTGATGTTCCGGCCGGGTTTACTGTCTGTTGTTTGTTGGTTATTTCAATAAGTACTCGAGTACGTCGTCCGTTTATAATGTTTGGATTTTTGTGATGAAATAATGACCCTTCATTTGATATTTGTATTCTCAGTTTTGAACCAGACGGTTGTATTTTATTTCAGCAATTTCATAAATTGGTATCTATTATTGTCATTTCCTTTATTCAGCCTTGTAAATTCTTATGTAAAGGATTTACGGCGCTGTAATATCCCTGAATATATCGGGGGTGTTACATTTTCCATCCGTTTTTGTTGGATAGATTATGGTTAAATGATGTTGTTAAACATATTCTATGGATTGTATATCCATATTTCGACTTGGGATTCCGTTTTCGTGTTTTGTCGGGACGAATCGTGTTCTTGGCCGTTTTGGGAAAAACACTTGAACTTTCGTCGTTCGTTCTTTGAATTCAACGGCTTTGAGTCGTGTTATGGAATTCATTTCATTGTTGTTCTTGTCCTTCGTAGTTTATGACCGCGAGTTGGCGATCGGTGGAGACGGCGGGTTCATAGTCGGTTCGTGTCAACCTATTTCGGTCGATTCTTCACGTAGTTCTTATTCGAGGCAAGTACCTTGTCCATACTTTTCTTGTTTTATGGATATGATAATTGGTGATCGTCTTGGTATGTTTGTTGTTTGTTTGAAATGAGTTTTCAAAAGATTCGGCTAGCCTCGTTAAAGGCTCACTTTCAAAACGCGTGTGTTTTGTAAATTGTGTGGGTTGTAAGTGACTATGTGAATCCTATGGATATGTTTGGTGTTGATGATGCATTTGGTATTTGCGTGTGGACGTATATTGTTTCATTTCGGTGCATTGTGGTTTGACGTGGTGTTTTGCTAAGTGTTTGATGCCTCTGGGTGAATTGTTTGGATATCCTTGGTGTGATATGTTATTTGTGCATGATTGATTCGCTAGCCAGCTCGGGAGGGTCCTTCGAGGCCTCGAGTGGGATTCGTGGCTTCGTCCCGGTCCTAGGTGACGTGTGGTGCTTGTTTATTTTGCTGGCCAGCTTGGGAGGGTCCGACGGGGCCTCGAGTGGGATTTGTGGCTTCGTCCCGGTCCTAGGCGATGCGAGTACGTGTGTATGTTTTGTGAATGTGTTTGCTCACTTCGGGAGGGTTCGACGGGTCCACGGAGGGAATTCCAATGGCTTCGACCTGGATTCACGAGTGCGTGTGTATGTTTTGTGAATTTGTTTGCTCACCTCGGGAGGGTTCGACGGGGCCATGGAGGGAATTCCAATGGCTTCGACCTGGATTCACGAGTGAAACTTCACGAGTGCGTGTGTATGTTTTGTGAATGTGTTTGCTCACCTCGGGAGGGTTTGACGGGGCCACGGAGGGAATTCCAATGGCTTCGACCTGGATTCACGAGTGAAACTTCACGGGTGTGTGTGTGTGTGTGTACTTTATGTCCGTCGAGGACGAGTGACGTGGGTTTTTAACCTTGTGAATTGTGGTTGGTTTTATTTGTGAAAACAAAACCTTTGGGCTGTGACCCCCGTTGATTTTGAAAGAGAAGGATTTGATAATCCTAAATTGTTTTCTATTAAAACTCTCGATGGCATTTCAAACTGTTTTATAAATTGTTTCCCTCGAATTGTGATCTTTCAATTTTGGAATGTTTTACCCAAACTCATGCCTCGGGAAGTACTTTTCGTTACATTTGGATCTTTGAGGATTCTTGATTATTATTGTTCTTGGAACTTGTATTGTATGGCTCGTATTTTTGCACTTGTTCTTGCACTAGCAAAACAGTAGAGTTTTGCTAACCCCCGAGTATTCGGGAGGTGGATGTCTGTTTTTGCATTCAGGTTTTGGAGCATAAAACAGAGTCGGCACGAAGGATGATGAAAGATGAACGATACTAGTCACACGAGGATCCGTATGATGTTATTGGTTTAGTTGTATTTTATTTCCGCTGCAGTATTCTTTTCCCATTGTACGGGTGTGGTTGTGTTTTGACCCCTGCGTGGGCATGAGTCGTAATCGAGTTGTATGTTTTTATTGAAAGGCCAAATCGGTCTACTGAGTCATTTTAGCCTTAAAGGCATTGTCGAGATGTTTCATGTTGTTACTAGCCTGGTAGATTCTTGAGGAAAGGTTCTACGGCGTGTAATATCCCTGAGCGGATTGGGGGTGTTACACTAGTAATTAAAAGTTTCTATATATATTATATATATCAATTATTTCTATTATAATTTTAGTTTGTATAAACCAATGAGTAGCTAATCTTTCTTCCTAGGGGAAGGGGGATTTCTATTAGGTTATATATTGAGTATTTGATTGATTTACACTATTTTTAGGACTAATTGGTTTAAATAGAGATTGATCATATCCTATTTTTACTAATGAAACCTTCTTGATTGATTGTTGAGTGAATTGGAAACATATCTTTTCAATCTATCAAATGTTAATCTTGTTATCAACTTCTTAAAAAAGCGAAAGTGATTAAGACACCTTTGAATACGAAAGTTATGAGGTGAAAAGTTGATTACTCGATGAACAATCGTTTATCCTAAAAATAGTCAAGTTAAAGAAATGAAAGGATTAATTGGTTTAAATAGAGATTGATCATATCCTATTTCTACTAGTGAAACCTCCTTGATTGATTGTTAAGTGTATTGGAATCACATCTTTTTAATCTATCAAGTGTTAATCTTGTTATCAACATCTTAAAAAAGCGAAAGTGATTACGACACCTTTGAATACGAAAGTTATGAGGTGAAAAGTTGATTACTCGATAAACATTCGTTTTTCTTTTGTATCCATATAAATCAATTCCTATACTTAATTAAATACCTAATTTAATGAACCCGTAATCCCCTAGATTTTATAAATTCCCAACTTATTTTAATCCTATTCATTTTCACTAGTTAGAAAAATAGTCTAATATAAATAGTCTAATATAAATAGTCTAATATAAATAGTCTAATATAAATAGTCTAGTATAAATAGTCTAATATAAATAGTCTAGTATAAATAGTCTAATATAAATAGTCTAATATAAATAGTCTAGTATAAATAGTCTTAATATAAATAGTATAGTATAAAAATAGTCTTATTAAAATAGTCTTATTAAAAATAGTTTAAATTAAAAATAGTGCATTTTAATTTAGTTAATTTAAAAACCAAAAAAAATATATTTTAGAATATTTTAGTATTTATTTCTTGCAATCTATACAAAATATTATACGGAGCCCTGTTGAACAATCCTCGAGAGAAAAGACCTTGGTAGAACTTATCACAACTATTTCTACCTCGTATATATTTGCAAGCGACTCAAAAACTCCTATTTTTAGGATAAGTTTTGATCGATCAAATTTTGGTGCCGTTGCCGGGGATTATTTTAGGCCAAATATAATTTTTTGTATACTTTTGTTTATATCTTGTTATTTTACCTTTCTTTATTTCTGCATATTTTATTCTTCTGTCCGGTCAAGTGGTGGATAACGGTACTCCGTGACTATCAAAGTCGGATTTTTCAGTTTCCCACAACAACTGATATTTGTTAATATTTTCTCTTTTTATTTTATTTTATTTTATTTTATTTTTTCATGGAAGAAACTTTGAGTAGTATTGAAAAGAGATTTCCCTTTCTTAGCAAAAAAGTCATTTTAAAGATTTACAAGACAAGACTTGAAAGGATGAGGTTGTTTATGAATAAAAACATACCTTTTGACATAAGATTCATTATCGAAGCCAAAGTAAGAATAGAAGGTGAATTCACGGAAACACCTACTAGATTTTTACCAGGGATTGGAAAAAGTTCATATGCAAAGAAACGACGAGCAAAGATGATAGCCGTTTGCTATAAATATGCTAGATGGAACTGTAATTTAAAATGTCGATCTTTAGAAATTCCATCTACAAACAGAGAAGATAAAATTCAGTTCATTAAGGATGGTCTGAATAAAGAGAATTTAGATAATTGTTGGGATTCCACAGAAAATAAACGCAGCGGAAGAATAAACGGAATCCCTAAGAGGATCGATCAAGTAACGTATATACGAAAAGAAAAATACGAAGATCAAGGAATCAAAGTACCATACCTATGATGTCTCTGAAAAACCTTCGTATGATGATGATGATGATGAAGAGCCCTTCGTTCCAAGCACCTAAAGCAAGATGCCTCTACTTCACACGCCGGAACTTGATGGAAAAATCGACAAGCTTCCTTTCTTCAAGAATGCGGCTAGGGAAGCTTGTAGGAATTTTCTCTCTCAATGTATTCTTCTTATATCTTGTCTCTAAGATCAAGATGAAGTTTTCAACCTTAGACTCTCTCTCAAATTCGTGATTTTGAGTTCTTACAAGAAGAAGTTGTCCTCTCTCCTTTTTAAAGACTTTTATTTATAAAAAATTAAAAGTCTACCTTTAACACATGATTGAGGGTATCAAATACACCTCACATATGTCACCTAGTGACATAAAATAAGTATAAAAGAGACAAGAGAGGGAGGGGGACGACCTTAAGGGAAATTTCCAAGAAGACGGGTCGAATTTACTCGGCTCGTGTACTAGATGTTCGTCAAAACGAATCCCTCGTGTACCGGATGTTTGTCAAACGAATCCGTTTTATTTCCAATGTGTTTGGACTAATTAATTAATCCAATTAATTAATTATATCAAACACAAATATATATTTCTCTAAGAAATATAATTTATGAATTAAAGTAATCACCCAGTAACCTACTTACAATTCATAAGACCGCTATTTGATTTGTCCGATAAATCAAAATTAGATATCTAATATCTAATATTATAAGAGAGATTATTAATTCATATTTATCCATCAATGATCCTATTGCGCGACTCCGTAGGTTCGTCTCAGCCGGCATTGGGAGGAACCAATGAGTGCGGGCAGCACTTAGCCACTTAGCGGCCGCACCGTAAACTCCCGATCGAGAACGAATGAACGAATCATTCCGTAACCATTATGTCGTGAATACTATATACGTATAGACCCTTCATCGATGTCCCGGTCAAGTCTTCGGGTCACGGTAAAGTCAAACCCTACTGTTGACTAAACTCTATACATGTGTTAATGCAAATCAAGACCGACTGATTAATAGTGTATCTAATACGACTATATTAGAATGCTTTGGCCAAAGACTTATGATCTTATTTTCCATTAACCGTATAGGACATTCGCCTGCTCACTAACAGGAGATAGAATCCTTTCTTGGCGTACAGCAAAGACTGCTACCTTCCCGTATAGTCCGCACTTCGAGGTCGACTCAGCAATTAAGCAAATGAGTCTAACTACTCTACTGACAAACTAAACGTCACAGACACATCTTCTACTGAACCCTCAAGTCAAAGGTCCACGTATACTATCACAACCTTTCGATTCGTCATCGACTCTCCGAGAGTGAATACTGCAGATCGAATCGAGTATGAGTCGTGTTCGAGTATACTGGTCCCACCAATATACTTATAACTATGCTATCAAGACGTGCACACATCCTAGCATCAGTTATACAAGTCTTATTAAAACTTAATGTCCTGTTAAGTTTTATCGACTTGCGAACTAGTTAAGCATTCGAGCTCTAAACACTTCTAGTGCCTATCTCCTTATCTCCATAAGGAGTAGAATGTTCACTCTCAAATGCAAGTACTATTATTCTATATACCAAATCACAATGCCAGTGATATACAATAATATAGAAATAATAATTGCCTTATTAAATATAATATTCATAATTACAATACAATTGCTCTCACTCTCTCATCCTCTGAGTGGCATTCGAGGGCATATTCCTAACAATATCCCACTTGCACTCAATGCCACAAACTATGGTATCTAATACCCATACTCTCCAGATGTCTCTCTAAGACCTTCTGAGATAGTGGCTTTGTAAGCGGATCAGCAACGTTATTTGCTGTGTCTACTCTCTGCAGTGTAACATTCCCATCCCGAACCATTTCTCTAACAAAATGATATTTTCTCGCAATATGTTTGGTGTTGTGGTGAGCCCTAGGCTCCTTAGCCTGTGCAATGACTCCGTCGTTGTCACAAAACAAGTGTCACGGCTTCTCTGTTAGGAACCACTTGAAGTTCCTCGGTGAACTTCTTTATCCAAAAAGCTTCTTTAGCAGCCTCCGTGTTTGCTGATATTCGGCTTGACATGTAGAGATAGCAGTCGAACTTTGCTTGGCACTTATCCAAGAAAGCGCCCACCATTCGGAGTAAAGATATACCCCGATGTGGACATCCGAGCATCCATGTCCCCGAAAATCGAGTCTGTATAACCCATCACTCTTAGTTCTCCACCGCCGTATGTAAGAACCAAGTCTTTAGTCCTCCTTAGGTACTTAAGAATGTTCTTTACAGATCAATGTTCCCGGATTTGATCAAACCGACTTACTACGCTCACAAAGATAGGCAATGTCCTGGCCTAGTGCAAATCATTGCATACATAAGGCTACCTACCGCCAAGCATAAGGTACCTTGCTCATTTCCTTTCTATCTTCCTCACTTTGAGGACACATCTCTAAGGAAAGTTTTGCACCATGTTGCATAGGTAGAAACCCTCTTTTAGAATATTCCATCCTAAATCGCTCAGATCTTTTCTATGTAGAGGGCTTGGGAAAGACCTAACATTCTTTTCGCTCTATCCCAGAGAGACGAATACCTGAATATAGGTAGCTTCTCCCAAGTCTTTCATTGAGAACTCTTTAGAAAGCCAAGCTTTCACGTAATCGAGCATTCCTACATCGTTTCCTATAAGTAGAATGTCATCTACATATAGTATTAAGAACGCAATTTTGCTCCCACTAACCTTCTTGTAAATACAGGGCTCTTCTTCATTTTGGACAAAATCAAACTCTTTGACTGTCTCGTTAAAATGAAGATTCCAACTCCATGAAGCTTGCTTCAGTCCATAAATGGCACGCTGAAGTTTGCATACTTTATGAATATTGGTTTGAGATATGAATCCCTTAGGCTGTTCCATATAAATCTCCTCCTCGAGGAATCCATTTAGCAATGCCGTTTTCACATCCATTTGCCATATTTCATAATCTAAGTGGGCTGCTATAGCAAGCATCATGCGAATAGACTTAATCATAGCTACAGGCGATAAGGTCTCGAAGTAATCGATTCCTTCTCTTTGGGAATAACCCTTTGCCACAAGCCTGGCCTTATAGGTATCAACCTTGCCATCTCCATCAGTCTTTCTCTTATAGATCCATTTGTTTCCAATAGGCACTATGCCTTTAGGACGATCTACTAAAGTCCAGACTTGATTAGCATACATTGAGTCTATCTCAGCTTCCATAGCTTCTTGCCACTTGGTGGAGTCAATGTCTACCATCGCTTGGTCGTATGTAGAAGGATCATTCTCTTGACTACTTTCTGTCATCTCATGGACACCCAGTTCCTCTTGATGTAGATAGCCATACCTCTCAGGTAATTGAGAAATTCTACTAGACTTGCGAGGTTGTATTTGTATTTCAGAAGGTTCGGTTCTTATATCTTGCATAGGTGTCTCATTTGGTGTTTCTTTTATTTCTTCCAAAGAAATATTTGTACCTGCCCCTCCTTCCTGAATAAACTGATCTTCCAGGATGTGTGCTTGTATAGCAATGATGATCTTATGATCTTCGTGCATGTAGAATAGATATCCCATGGAATCCCCTGGATATCCTATGAAACGACCTTTCACAGACCTAGTTTCCAATTTCTCTACTTTAGTCTTCTTGACATAAGCAGGGCATCCCCAAATCTTAATGTGATTAAGACTTGGTTTCCTACCTCTCCACATCTCATGGGGAGTCTTAGGAACGGATTTGGAAGAACATCTGTTGAAGATATGCACAGCAGTAAGGAGCGCGTAACCCCACAGATAAATCGGTAGATCAGTATAGTTAAGCATGGAGCGAACCATGTCCAACAAGGTTCGGTTCCTTCTTTCTGATACACCATTGAATTGTGGAGTAGCTGGAGGAGTGAATTGTGACACTATTCCTAGTTCTTTTAAGAACTCATCAAATTCGGTACTCATGTACTCACCACCCCGGTCTGACCGAAAAGTCTTAACACGGTTCCCTGTTTGATTTACAACTAGGGCTTTAAATTCCTTGAATTTATCAAAAGCTTCAGACTTGAGTTTCATTAAGTACACGAATCCATACCTGGTATGGTCATCAGTGAATGTAATGAAATACTGAAAGCCATCTCGTGCCACTTCAAAAGGGCCACAGACGTCGGTATGGATCAATCTAAGTTTTTCAGCAGCTCTTTCAAAAGTCCCTGCGAAGGGTAACTTAGTCATTTTGCCTTGAAGGCAAGATTCACAAGTTGGATAGGGATATGATCCCAATGGACCCGTAAGCCCATCTTTCTCCATTTTATGAACCTTGGTCTGACCGATATGACCAAGTCTAAGATGCCACTTAAGTGCTTGGTTCGTTTCATCCCTACCACGCTTCCTAGTTATAATGTTCACAGTTGTCTTATTCTTTAAATTTAAATGGTATAAACCATTTAATAATGTAGCAGTACCAACCAATTTATTTCTGAAATAAATACGACAGGACCCATCTCCAATAAAGAAGTGAAATCCCTTTCGGTCCATGACCGGAATTGATACAATATTCTTGTCCCCCTTGGGCAAAACAAGTACATCATCTAAAGTGAGAATAAAACTAGATTCTAAATCCAACATAAGGGATCCGATATCAAAAGCCTCGACACTATGCCCACTTCCGACGGTGACCATCACCTCCCCTGAATCCAGCTTCCTACTTCGTTCCAGATCCTGATTCACTGTACAAATGTGAGAACTCGCACCGGAATCAAGTATCCAAGAAGTAGAATATACAGTTACAGTACAATTTGTTTCTAAAACCAGTAGTTCCGTATCTGAAGGCGCATTACGGTCAAGCTTTGGACAATACCTCTTCCAGTGGCCTAGCTCACCGCAGTTGAGGCATACATCCGTTTTCTTGGCCCCTTTTCTCTTTTGAACCATTGGGGCCTTTCCCCTTCCCTTGTCGATCTTAGCTATCGGACCTAACTGCTTCTTGTTCTTTTTCTTCTTATTCTTGGACTTCCAAGTCTTAGAAGAAATCACAAGTGCAGCTTCCTTTCCCTTTGTCTTCATCTGAGACTGGGCAGTCGTCAGTTTGTTCATTAGCCCAGCTAAGTTACATGCAATCTCATTGCAGTTAAAGTTCATGACAAATTGGGAAAAAGAGTCAGGAAGTGACTGCAGGATAAGGTCAGTTTGGAGAGATGCATGCATCTGAAAATCAAGAGCTTCCAATCTCTCAATCATCGAGATCATCTTGAGGACATAGTCCCCAACCCTCTCTCCTTCCTTCATCCTGGCGCCGAATAATTGCTTTGATATCTCATATCTAGCAGTTCGGCTATGCTCTCCATAGAGCTCAGCGAGGTGCGCTAAGATGGTTCGTGAAGACATCATCTTTTCATGGGCACGTTGAAGCTCATTGGTCATTGAGCCTAACATGTACCCTCGCACTCTTATGTCGTATTTTACCCATTTCTCATGGGCATCGACATCTTCCTGATTGGCTCGGGTCCTTGCAGGAGCCGCTGGGATGTCCGCCTCCAAGACGTATCCTAGCATTTCCATAGTTAGGACAATCCTCAAGTTCCGGCTACCCACATAGTTCGACCACCAGACGTTCTTTTCAAGTAGTATAGCAAGTGGGTTCATTGTCATATTGAGAGTTTTGTTTACTGCAGAGAATAATTTGAGATTCGTTAGTGATTGTTTAATTATGATCCGATTAAAGAATTTAAGGACTTTCTTTATTCATAACTCGGCTCCCACTATTTTATCGGCATTTACACACTCCCATGTTAAATCCGGAAGTCTTGGGTGACTTCATAGTCGTGATCTATTTCTTTACAAAGTTTAATAGAGGGCAACCCATACGGTTTATATTCTATTATTCTTTATAAAGTGGTGTCTAATACCAACCCATCTAATGGATGATTCGATCTTCTTTTACCCCTAGTTCACTTGCCCTCAACCCATTCGGTTTCTATGGCTCGCTGAACTATCTAAGTTTAAACCGTCAACTCCTATTAGTCTGACAATTGAATCTTACCCGGCAACCCATACGGTTTATAGGGGTTTGATTTGTCACAACCAAAGGCATCTAATGCACTCTAGGAATTTATCAACTTTCCCCAAAAATATTACCCCGACATACTCTAAGAATAATATTCGGTTTAGATTTCAATTTTCCATGAGTTTGACGGAGGGTAGGAAACCTCGTAACCTTTATAACTTAGTGTTTGTAAGTGGGAGTATTAACGCGATTATATGTTACACTTTGCACATTAATCCGTTTATAAGCGCGGTTTGTGGTTTGTCAATCATTCAAAATGAAAAACAATAAATAGCAACCTAGTTACTACCAACATATAGCTCATGGACTTTTTCCTAAGTATTGGGCCAAGCCAAATAAAGAAAGGAAAAATACAGTATTGATTCTTCGTCTTCTAGTCGGTCGTCTTCGGTCTTCGTCATAGCCATATGAATAATTACATCATTGAACAATACGTCCTATTATACATATTTTCTAGTAAAAATAAATAGGCTCAAAATGGCCTTTACAATCATATCGAATCGAACAAATCAACAACTAAGTCCACGAGCTATATCACCATCACATAAGGCATTCCATACAACATGTAACGGTAAATGAAATTAAATAATCAATTAATATATTAATCCAATTAATATAAAAATTAATCTATTTAATTTCTACAATAGTAATCAAATTAATATTTATAATCGTCATTTTAATCCATTCAAAGTAATCCGGCCAAAACAATATTCTCGTCTAATAATTTCCATTAATAAAAAGATATTCCAAATATTTTATTAAATCCAATTAAATCCAATTTAAATTTCGGAAATTATTACAACGAAATATAAACACAAAAATGGAGTCCCGGAAAATCCGGTAGACGCCCACCACGGCCCGATTCAAAATCGGGCCGAAACCCGAGAACCGCCCGACCGAGTCACTCCGGCCATCGCCCAGCCGGCCGAGCAGCTACTGAGCCTACCGAGTCACTCTCGGCGGCCAGCAAAGAAGCCCAAGAGCCACGGCAATGCGTCTTCGTGGGGTATTCGTGTTTAACCCCCGTTTTTCTCATTTTTTCGACTCGCTTCCAAAATGAAAAAGTTTCTTAACTTCATGAAGAACTTATAAATCAACAAAAATCAAATTTTTCAGATTTATAATTCATATAAAATAGTTGAAACTTGACTTACTACGAACGATTAAATTTCTTCGATTATATCTATTATGATTCTAAATCATAAACATCATCAAATAACATTCCAAATGCAAAGATGATCGTATATACGATATGTTTAGACTGGCTCCGATACCACTATTGGGATTCCACAGAAAATAAACGCAGCGGAAGAATAAACGGAATCCCTAAGAGGATCGATCAAGTAACGTATATACGCAAAGAAAAATACGAAGATCAAGGAATCAAAGTCCCATACCTATGATGTCTCTGAAAAACCTTCGTATGATGATGATGATGAAGAGCCCTTCGTTCCAAGCACCTAAAGCAAGATGCCTCTACTTCACACGTCGGAACTTGATGGAAAAATCGACAAGCTTCCTTTCTTCAAGAATGCGGCTAGGAAAGCTTGTAGGAATTTTCTCTCTCAATGTATTCTTCTTATATCTTGTCTCTAAGATAAAGATGAAGTTTTCAACCTTACACTCTCTCTCAAATTCGTTATTTTGAGTTCTTACAAGAAGAAGTTGTCCTCTCTCCTTTTTAAAGACTTTTATTTATAAAAAATTGAAAGTCTACCTTTAACACATGATTGAGGGTATCAAATACACCTCACATATGTCACCTAGTGACATAAAATAAGTATAAAAGAGACAAGAGAGGGAGGGTGACGGCCTTAAGGGAAATTTCCAAGAAGACGGGTCGAATTTACTCGGCTCGTGTACTGGATGTTCGTCAAAACGAATCCCTCGTGTACCAGATGTTTGTCAAACGAATCCGTTTTATTTCCAATGCGTTTGGACTAATTAATTAATCTAATTAATTATATCAAACACAAATATATATTTCTCTAAGAAATATAATTTATGAATTAAAGTAATCACCCAGTAACCTACTTACAATTCGTAAGACCGCTATTTGATTTATCTGATAAATCAAAATTAGATATCTAATATCTAATATTATAAGAGAGATTATTAATTCATATTTATCCATCAATGATCCTATTGCGCGACTCCGTAGGTTCGTCTCAGCCGGCATTGGGAGGAACCAATGAGTGCGGGCAACACTTAGCCACTTAATGGGCCGCACCGTAAACCCCGATCGAGAACGAATGAACGAATCATTCCGTAACCATTATGTCGTGAATACTATATACGTATAGACCCTTCATCGATGTCCCGGTCAAGTCTTCGGTCACGGTAAAGTCAAACCTCATCGTTGACTAAACTCTATACATGTGTTAATGCAAATCAAGACCGATCTATTAATAGTGTATCTAATACGACTATATCAGAATGCTTTGGCCAAAGACTTATGATCTTATTTGCCATTAACCGTATAGGACATTCGCCTGCTCACTAACAGGAGATAGAATCCTTTCTTGGCGTACAGCAAAGACTGCTACCTGCCCGTATAGTCCGCACTTCGAGGTCGACTCAGCAATTAAGCAAATGAGTCTAACTACTCTAATGACAAACTAAACGTCACAGGCACATCTTCTACTGAACCCTCAAGTCAAAGGTCCACGTATACTATCACAACCTTTCGATTCGTCATCGACTCTCCGAGAGTGAATACCGTGTGACTGAATCGAGTATGAGTCGTGTTCGAGTATACTGGTCCCACCAATATACTTATAACTATGCTATCAAGACGTGCACACATCCTAGCATCAGTTATACAAGTCTTATTAAAACTTAATGTCCTGTTAAGTTTTATCGACTTGCGAACTAGTTAAGCATTCGAGCTCTAAACACTTCTAGTGCCTATCTCCTTATCTCCATAAGGAGTAGAATGTTCACTCTCAAATGCAAGGACTATTATTCTATATACCAAATCATAATGCCAGTGATATACAATAATATAGAAATAATAATTGCCTTATTAAATATAATATTCATAATTACAATACAATTGCTCTCACTCTCTCATCCTCTGAGTGACATTCGAGGGCATATTCCTAACAATAATATCGAAATTTCTCTTGACACGCATCCTAGTGGACTCGTACATTACGGAATTCGATGTTTGTGGAATAAATTCAAACCAGAATATGAACAACGTCTTGGGAATCTGACGTTAAATGACCCTGTTTGCCAATTTGTAAGAAAATTAGATGGGAAGCTTCTCCCCGACTCATAGAAGGCGTTTAGGCCATTTCTAAATGTAAAATCAGAGGAAGATGTGAGCCACAATCACAACTACTGTGCATACGCGTAAGTATCTTTTATTTTTGTCGTGTGGTGAGATTTTCTGAATAAAAAATGTGATACGCGATAAATGCATTCATTATTCTATTGAGTAGTTGAAGCGCAATCAACGCTATCACAAACTTGTTAAACAATTTTTACTTTCTTTTTCTTCTATAAATAAACATTGTGCTTGTTTCTTTTATTCATCCCTCAAACTTGCACTTTTCTCTGTTTCTCTCTTAATAATTTCTTTTCAAAAATGGAGTCATCATCTTCATCAAAAAAAATTAGCACAGTCTGCATTTTTGGTGGAGCTAGTTATGGAAAAGAGGCATGCTTTACTGAAGCAGTCCACAACTTGGGTCGTACCTTAGGAGAAAAATGCATTCATGTAGTTTACGGAGGAAGAAGTCTAGGATTAATGGGACGAGTTGCTGCTTCTGCCTATATTGAAGGAGTAAGAGTGTTGGGAATAATTCCAAAATATCTGGCTGAAAGTAAAATCACCGGGTCAACTATTGGAGATGAGTTTAGATCTGTAAATATGCAAGATCGCATAACTCACATGATAAATAATTCTGGCGCCTTTATCACCCTTCCCGGTGGTTTTGGCACTCTTGAGAAACTTTTTCATGTGGTTACCAGAGCTCAGCTAAATGTTCATCAAAAATCAATAGGTCTGCTAAATGTCAATGGTTTCTTTGATGGTTTACTATCTTTCATCGACTACTCTGCTGAAAAGGGTTTTATTTCCGAGCGTGCTAAACGAATAATAGTCGTTGCAACAACACCAGAAGAATTAATCAAAAAACTTAATGAATTTGTTCCTCAACCAGATCCAGCTCTAGCTAAAATTGTCTGGATGGAAGATATTACCGTGAGAAAACGAAAAGTGGATTCATTCCTCTCCCTTTGATAACCCATATCGGACCTCTTGTATTTTTACTTTCTGTCGTGTGTAATAATCGTGCTAAATGGTGGCAGCTTAAGGAGTTTCTTCTTGATCACTTGACGCGCATCTATTCGCGATTTATGTATTGTTATTTTATTGCTGTAATTTTTATTGTGTGTTTTTTATAAAAGCATTGATGGCAGCGTAAGGCGACTATTCGGACTTTCTTAATGCGCATCTTTAAAATTGTGTTATACTTCCGAGTATATTTTTGTTGTTGTGTGCCTCGTATATTTATTCTCTTGCAGATTCTAAAAGGCGTTAGCTCAAGCATCAACTTTCTTAAGAGGGAGTATTCTGCTTTTCTGCATTACTTTTTATGTTATTTTTTTTAAAAGTTGAGGACAGTTTTATTTTCAAAGTTTGGGGGTAGTATGTTTTGGTGTGTTAGTATTTTGGTGTGTTTTTATTTGCCTTAATTTTTTTTTCAGTATATATATATATATATATATATATATATATATATATATATATATATATATAGTATTTTGATTTGTGAGATTTCTAGATCTGGCCATAACACCAATAAAGTAGCTATATACAAGCTTCTAAAATCGTTTTAACCGGTCAAAAAAAATTGTATATTCCAAAATTTTTGAGCATTAATCTCTCTTTCCAAGCCTTGTAGTTATCATATAAAATCGAGTCATTCGTTACCTTGAGAAAAGAAGAATCAGTCGATTGATGAAAAATAGAACTGAAATTTACTTAATTTGTGGAGTTTTTGATTTTTCATGCTTAAACTAAGAAATGATTTTCTGCAAAAATTCTATTCCCTAAAAAAAAAGGAGTCATTGGTGAAAAGAGCTACACGTTAGCAAATAACGGTGTGAAAGCTATCACCTAAAAAAAATGACGAAAAGGGGAAGTGTTGAGCAGGAACAGCTGCCTAATTTTGGGGGTCTTAAATTTTGCGAAAAATAAAGGACTAACCATTGTTGGTGCGTAGTTGCCGTCTCACAGAAAAATTGGTGAAAAAAGCTACACGTTAGCAAATAACGATGTGAAAGCTATCACCTTTTGAAAAAAAAGAGATAGAAATTGTGTTACTGAAAAGAGCTACACGTTAGCAAATAACGGTGTGAAAGCTATCACTAAAAGGGATGTAGTTTATGAGCAAATCTGAATTAATTAGCGGCTGAATTTCAATACACTCAATTTCGTGAAAAATCACAATATTTGATGACGCCAATGAAATTCTTCTTCATATTGAGTCGAAAAATAAACGAGTGATCGAGTGCAACCATTAAAGGGAGTAGTGTGTATCACGAGTGTAAAAGAAATAATCAGCCTTTTGGGGGGAAACCTTGTATTTTGGAATTACTAAATAAAAACCGTGTTTTAACTTCAAAATCATTAGTAGATTTATTTTGAATCTTAATTCATTTCTATCTACTTTATAAAGCTGGTTGTTGTGTATTAATGACATTTTGATCTCCTTTTCTCTTTATATATAATTATTTTTAATTTATGTGTGTATTAATTTTCTTATTTTTGTCTTATTTTTATTTTTATTTTTTTTATTTGTGAATAATATAGAGTCTTGCTCGGGACTAGCAAGAATTTAAGTGTGGGGGTATTTGATTAGTGCATAATTGATCTAAAATTCATATACAAAATATTCCTTTTTCCGGGCACAATCATACTGATTTGTGATTAAAAATACATATTTTACAGATATGTCCAAACATGAGCTAAAAATGGTCATTTTACAGATTACTGACATGAAACGTCAAAAAGTACGAAAAACAAGATCAAAATCAACGCCGGGAATTTTTCAAGGCAAAAACGACCATACAAACGGCGCAAAAAGAACCGTGTTATGTATGCCGTTTTATATACGGCGCAACAAGGGCCGTGTCTTGGGCCATTTCACACACGGCCGGCATTTAGCGTCGTGTCCTCGCGCGTATTCCGGAAGAGACCGAGTCACCACAAAACGGCGCACAACACGGGGCAAACTGGGCCATTTTTCATCGCCGTTTTTCAGCAGATGCCATGCAAAAATAGTCCACTTTTGACCATCTTGTGAACTCAACCACAAGATATTTTTATGGTCAATGATTTGAAAATCAAGACATGCAAGGAAGATCAAGTGTGAATCAAACACCAAAGACTTGTCAAAGATGCCACAAATTAAATAATCAATTGTATTCTTGAAAATCACCTATAAAAGGACATCTTCATCCATTGCAAAATCATTCTCATCTTCTTGCCAAGAAATACTCCTTTCTTTTAGCAAGATATTTTCCTTAGAACTCTCAATTTTAGTTTGTATTTCATTTCTGGTTTGAAGTTTTTCTTTCATTTAGTTTGTAATTGAAAAGTGCTTGATCAATAAGCACTTAGTATTTTACTTTCAATTTTTGTAAGCTTGTAACCTTTAAACAAGTTTGAAGTTATATTTTGAAGTATGTTTCTTGCACTTTGATACATCATATTCAAGTAAGTTTTATCTATTGTCATTAAGTTCTAGTAATTAAAAGTTTCTATATATATTATATATCAATTATTTCTATTATAATTTTAGTTTGTATAAACCAATGAGTAGCTAATCTTTCTTCCTAGGGGAAGGGGGATTTCTATTAGGTTATATATTGAGTATTTGATTGATTTACACTATTTTTAGGACTAATTGATTTAAATAGAGATTGATCATATCCTATTTTTACTAATGAAACCTTCTTGATTGATTACAAAAGTTATGAGGTGAAAAGTTGATTACTCGATGAACAATCGTTTATCCTAAAAATAGTCAAGTTAAAGAAATGAAAGGATTTGGTTTAAATAGAGATTGATCATATCCTATTTCTACTAGTGAAACCTCCTTGATTGATTGTTAAGTATATTGGAAACACATCTTTCAATCTATCAAGTGTTAATCTTGTTATCAACATCTTAAAAAAGCGAAAGTGATTAATGTAACAGCCCAAAAACAGTGGCTATTACAGTGCCGTGGATCCCTTCTGGGACCCACCAGGCGATATCACAATATACACTTAAAATCTGACAACGTGGCACCGTACCACAATATTTATCAAAACCCCAGTGTGGAGTATGAGTTATTCATGTTTTTAAATACAAGCAAACATACACAGGATCCAAACTCAGTACAGACCATATGACGATGGGCAGTACCTAACAAGTTTTAGTACATTCATCCGACACAAAAATAAAACGAAAGTCACGCTTAAAACATAACCGAACAACCAAAAGACTCGGGGCCCCCGAAATAGCATACATCAGAATCCTCCGTCGCCATTGTGCTCCTCCTGTGCCTTGCCCTTTCCTCGCCCTGAAATACAAGTATTTCGCCCCAAACCACAGGGTCAGCTATACATGATAATAATTCTCATGAATTATACAATTCATATATACTGATTTCAAAGAAATCCACCGACTACTGAATATACCCCGAAGGCGTATAAACAATCAGTCCCAACTGTCGAACATAATCAAGTATACGAACGACCATATACTATGGCTCAAGACGGACGTCACAGTACGCCCGATCCGAAAATGTGTCCGTGCACATGTCCACCCCGTATACGGAATCCAGAATATACGTGGGACGATGTACCTAATTAGCCTCACGAACTACGTCTCGTGTGCACGATCTAAATGCGGAAAACATCCACGCATGATCATCAAGTGCCCGGCTAAAAATCCTACACATAACCAATCGGCGCACAGATATGACTCCAGAGATGTCACGATACAACATGACAACGAAACTCAACGAATTACACTTTTACCAGGGAATCGAACAACTCACCGAAGTGTCAACAAAGCTCAAAAGGACTAACGGTAATAAGGACGGTAATTTCGGGGGTATCATCCCCAACACCATGACAATACGATCAAGGGTATCACCATATCACGAATCATAGAACATTTCATACACACGAAACGCATAATAATCACAAGAATTCAACCATCACTATAACCAAGCAAGATAACTTGCCTCAATTCCGTAGACGAATAATCCTTCTTTGAATGGTCAAACGAACGGTATCATCGTCTAACAATACTCACGTGAACAAGCAACCTTGAATGAAATATAATTCATTCAACAACACATTCGTATGATAATGGTATTATCGCATAAACAATATTCGTAAATTTACTTGAATAAATAGATTATCCTATTGACCATTTTAATGTTCTTATTACAAATCATCGTATGTTTATCATGTTCATTACATATTCTAATCTTGATGTCAAATTCTTGATGTCCAGCTTTATCATCAATGCAATATCGTGAAAATATCTTTTCAAATCATCGACACTTCCAATTACGATATAAGTTGTGTTTAATTACCTTCTTCATTATTTTACCAATGATTTCATTCAAAACTTGATTATTATATGAAACATAAGTTCAAGTTTTTAGTGAATTAAGAACATTATCTTAATTTACGCCTCTTGACATGCACGGATTAATGAAATGGAATTCGGCTATTCATCTACCGTATTTGTATCATCATATTCAATACAATTCTCTTAAGAACATTATCAACCTATCAATGTAGCGATTAACGCCCTTTAACGAAATCGATAGGTTCAAACATATGAAGATTACAACTTCCTTCTATCAACATTCATTGTTTTACTTTGAAGAATTTATTAAAAGCCTAGTTATATCATTGGATACTTTAGATTTTTGAAGTAACTTCATTCATCTAACAAAGATCATCTACAAAGGGTTAATATCATCTTTCCAACAATTTTATTACAAAGGTTTTAGAGGCCAAAAATCATGGTTCCATACTACCTTCAAGAATCAATAGAATGTTCAAGACAAATTTAACATTTCTCACTTTTAATCATTAAGGATATCATCCCTAACATGTTCCTAGTGTTGAGACTAAAATCAACTTCCGATTATCATGCTATACCTCAGGTTTTATGTATATCATTATCAACACAATCACATTATGAAGTTATTTACATCAAGAAGTAACACTAATACCTTCAAAATTAATCTTCACTTGGTTTGAGTATGATTCAATTAACTTATCATGTTTACACTAGTTTAAACTAACATTATGTGAAGTATTTATCTACTAACATCATCATAAACATGGAATTGATATGAGTTAAAGAAAGACCAACCTTAAAATGAAGAACAACACCAACACTCCAAGGAATACACTTCAATCTCTAGCTCTCCAAGTCACCAATCAAGTGTTGAAGCTCCAACACAAGTTAGGAAGGCTTAGAAATGAAGTTGGAAGGGAAGGGAATCGTTCCTAAGTTGGGAGATTGAGAGAGGTCGAGTAGGAATGGAATGGCAAGTCATACATTTATAATCTGAACTTAACATTACGTACGTTAACGAACGTGGTTAACGTACGTTATAGTATTTACGTACGTAATCTCATGATCATTACGCATGTAACCAATTTCATCAAATCTCCCTGTCTAAAAACACGCAGTTCGTTACGTACGTAACCAGGCAGCTATTACGTACGTAATGGCCGTTGACTTGGCTGTCGCGATCAACTCCCGACCACCTACCCCTGCTCGGACCCACCCGCCGAAAGGCGGACTGCTGGAGGATCTTCCGCATTACGTACGTTAACGTATTGGTGTTACGTACGTAAGGCGGCCTTCATAGCGTACGTTAAGAATACATGTTAACGTACGTTATAGTACTATAACGAGCATAAATGGAATTTTCGCAATATCACCCAACAACTAATATAGTATGAATGACTATGAATCCAACTTAACATAATTCGTCGGTACATGCTACACATCACAGATATGGTGCGAAAATACTTAACTTAAATCATGAAATACAATATTAAAGGCGAGGGTATTACATACTCCCCCCCTTAAAAGGAGTTTCGTCCCGAAACTAAGGGGTAAACAGTTCGGGGTATCTCTCTCGCATGCTATCTTCAGTCTCCCACGTAGCTTCCTCGACTCCATGTCTTGACCACTGAATTTTTAATAAGGGAATCGTCTTGTTCCTCAGCTGTTTAATTCTTCTCTCGAGTATCCGCACAGTCGCTCCTCATACGAATGGTCGTCGGCTATTTCGACCTCGCCGAATTGAATAACGTGACTTGGATCAGAACATACTTCCTTAATCGAGATACATGGAATACGTTGTGATTCCGACTCAAAGTCGGTGGTAATGCTAAACGATAGGCTAGGTCGCCTACTGCTCCGTGATCTCAAACGACCAATATACCTTGGGCTCAATTTGCCTCTCTTCCCGAATCGAAAAACACCTCTAGTAGGAGATACTTTGACCAAGACATGGTCACCAACTTCAAACTCGAGTGGTCGTCGACGATTATCTGCATATGATTTCTGGCGGCTTTGGGCCGTTAATAGATGGCTCTTGATCGTGGAAATCTTCTCGCAGTCGCCAATAACATATCGTTCCGTACCAATAGATTCAGATAATTCGTCCCAAAGATAAAGGGGACCTACAACGACGACCATATAATGCCTCATAAGGTGCCATCATGATCGAGGCGTGCCACTGTTATTGTATGTGAATTCTACCAACGGCATTGGGCTTCCCATCAAGCTTCCAATCGAGAGCACATGCCCTCAACATATCCTCTAGAGTTTGAATTGTCCTCTCAGATCGACTGGCCGGTCCGAGGATGAAAAGCCGCATCAAGTTCAACTGTACCCATAGCACGATGAACCGCCTTCCGAAGTGCGACATGAACCGTCCCGTCCCGATCCGATACAATACTCTTAGGGGTGCCATGCGCTCACAATCTCTTTGATGAATAATTGGGCCAATCTCTCGTGGCCCCAAGTATCCTTGATCTCCAAGAAGTGGGCTGATTTAGTCAATCGATCCACAACTACCCAAATTGTATTCATGCCTCGACGGCTCGCTTCAAACTAGTAATAAAGTCCATCGATATGTCTTCCCACTTCCACTGAATCGGAAGCGGTTTCATCATGCCACCGGTCGTTGATGCTCAATCTTGACCGCCGACAGTCAAACATTTCAAACGAATTCGCAACCTCCCGCTTCATGTTACCCCACCAATAATACGGCTTCAAATCCTTATACATTTTGTTTGATCCGGGTGTATGGAATACGGGTAGCATGAGCCTCCTTCGTAATAGTATTCCTTAACTCTTCATCCGCCGGTACACACACTCGATTTTTAAAGCGTAATACCATCCTCGTGAACCACAACCAGGGGCCTTCCCGATCGATTTCTCCTCGAATCGGATAAGAATGGGTCCGACATCTGCTTCGCCCCGATCGCCTCATCAATGGATGGTGAAATCTCAAGCATGCACAGCTTGTCCCCGAATGTGTTGTATCCAGGACCTCAATCTCTCGGTCTCATGAACTCTAATTGCAACTCCTCTCGGGCGGTCAAACGAGCAAGATCTCGCTCTCCGCACCGCCTTGCGGCTCAAGGCATCGGCAACCACGTTTGCCTTGCCTCGGATGATAAAGGATCTCGATATCATAGTCTTTGATTAGCTCTAACCACCTCCTTTGTCTCATATTCAACTCCTTCCGGGTAAAAATATACTTCGTGCTCTTGTGGTCCTGTAAAAATCGCAGTAACTCCATACGTATAGTGGCGCCGCATTTTTAAAGCAAACACTACGGCCGCTAACTCCAAGTCATGAGTCGGGTAGTTGACCTCGTAAGGACGCAATCGTCTGACGCATAGGCGATCACTTTCCGTCGTGCATTAACACGCAGCCCAAGGCCCCGCTCGATGCATCGCTGTATACCGCGAATCCTTCCGTTCCTCTAGGTAGTACCAAAACAGGTGCTGAAATTAATCGACCTTTGAGTTCATCAAAACTTTGCTGACATGCTTCCGACCACAAGTACTTCTTATCTTTTCTCAACAGATTAGTCATCGGTTGAGCAAGTTTGGAAAATCCTTCCACGAATCGTCTGTAATAGCCTGCTAGACCCAGAAAACTACGAACTTCCTTCACGTTCTTCGGGGGTAGCTAGTCTCGGATAGCTTCCGTCTTCTGTGGGTCTACTCTTACTCCCTCTGCTGATATCACATGACCCAGAAAAATAACTTCAGACATCCAGAATTCACACTTAGAAAATTTTCCATAGAGTTGTTCTCGCCTTAACGCATCGAGAACCTGGCGGAGGTGACACTCATGCTCCTCATGATAACGAGAGTAGACCAAAATATCGTCAATAAAAACGACTACAAAACGATCCAGATAATTAATAAAAACCCGATTCATCAATTCCATGAATACTGCAGGTGCATTAGTCAGTCCGAATGGCATGACAACGAACTCATAATGCCCATAGCGAGTGCGAAAAGTCGTCTTCGGACGCCGACTCGAATCCGCAATTGGTGGTACCTGCACTCAAGTCGATCTTGGAAAATACAATGCTCCTCGAGCCGATCCAATAGATCATCGATGCGAGGTAAAGGATACTTGTTCTTAATTGTTACTTTGTTCGGATCCGTAATCGATACACAAACGCAGCGATCCGTCCTTCTTCCGCATTTAATAACACCGGCGCCCAAGGGGATGCACTGGGCCGAACATATCCCTTCTCGCTAATTCTTCGAGTTGTCTTTTCAATTCCTCGCATCTCGCGGGCCATACGGTATGGTGCTTTTGAAAGCGGGACGCCCTCGGCTCCAACTCAATGGTGAATTCCACCTCTCGCCGTGGGGGTATTCCGAAGCTCGTCTCGAAATACATCCGGATAATCTCGAACTACTGGAATATCAATCAATTTGACCGCCTGGCCATTGCCTTAGTCATGTAACACCAATAACCAATGCATCCTCGGTTTAGTAATCTCATAGCCTTCATAGCGCTGATGACTCTCCTGCAATGATTGGGATTATCACCGAAAAATACACTCGACGCCATCATCCGATGTGACGGTCACCATTCGCTACGGACGCTAAGGACGGCATCGTGATGATCCATCCACAATACCCAAGATTACATCATCTTTAGGTAAATCCACCACAATCAAGTCGACAACCACTCACGGTTGTTCATGCTAATCAGACGATTCAGATTTCACGACTCCCAATAATTCTTCTACCATCGGGTAGACCAATTACATAAGGTTCACAATTGATAACACGATTCAAATTCAAACGACTCAAACAATAACTAGACAAAAAGGAGTGAGAAGCACCAGTATCAAAAATAACACAAACAGGCTGACAGAGGATCTCTAGAGTACCTTCAATCATGTCGCCGGATCATCGACTTTCTTCATCTCGTAAACTCGGGTTTTGCAACCCCTAAGGTGTGTACCATCTTGTTTTCCACGGCCAATCCCTTTGTTCGCCTTAGTCCGTAAGAAGCGGATGGAGGAGCACGTTCTGAACAAGATCAGATCGAGCAAGAGATGCCGCTGGGCATGCTCGAGTCCACCCCGCAATAGCGAGCGCGATGACCGCTTCTTCCCGCAAGTGTGACAGCAACGGCCGGCCGGACACTTGAGCTGATATGCCCTCGGTCCCCACAATTATAACACACGACAGTGAGCCGATTGCCCGAGAGTGCGCTCCCGCGGTTTCGGTGCCATAGGTGGCCGCTCGGAAGGATTTGGTACAGCCGGGTTTCTTGAATACCCCGCTGCCGTCTCCTTGGGTGCAGTTCCCGGATCTCTTGTTGGAAAACTGAGGTTGCTTCTTAGAAATCTCCTTCGCAGTAAGTTCATACTCCAAAGCCTTCTCAATAAACTCCGGTAAGGTCGTACAGTGGTGATTGAGTAATTGCATCCTCATTCGGGGTTTAAGCCTCTTGAGGAAATATTTGATTTTATCGCCTTCCGAGCGGACAACCGACGTAGCAAAAGGGAGAAGTGCTTGGAATTTTTCAAAGAATCGCTAACACATCCTCGTCTTCCGATGGGTGGGTTTAGTAATTCGGATACTTGGCTTCACGGAGGGGTGCAGATAGTAACGATCTAGCATAAGATTCTTAAATTCCTCCCAAGTACTCGCGCTTGGCAGCCTCACGAAAGCCACCAAGTATGGGCACTCTTACTAAGGTAGTAGTCGCCACAAAGAACTCAATTTTCCTCTCGGGCACTCCACCATCTCGAACAGTTTCTCAAATGCTCTATCTAGTGTAAAATGTCGGCAGCTCGGATGAGCCTTCAAAAGTCGGAGGTCGCCGACGTGATATGTCGCTAATAATCCGGCTCACGATCCCGCCTGTGCACCCGAGGCGGAGGCCGTTGTCCCCGCCGTTGACCAAGCAGTATTCCTTTGCATAGTTTCCATCACCACCCATTTGGGTCATCCGCCATCATGCCCCGCATCACGGTGTAAGGATCGCACGTGCATTCTCTCCGGTGTGGTGTGATTGGTCCCGAGAAGGCGACCACCGCGGAACTCGCTCCACATTCGCGTCGTTAGCTCGTGGTATCGGAATTCGCCTCTTCCGCGGCCTCGTCTCCTCTGCCACGGCCTCTAAGGTTCCTTTCCATACTGAAAGAATCAAGTCACAAGTACAGTTTGATTTATCAATCATAATTCATGCTAAGTTAATAACAACAGGGAATTTCCTATCCAACAAAGCAGTTGTAAAGAGTCACTGGCACTACAAGTGTTACACACTCAATATCATATCAACATTAAGTCGAAACAATTCCAATCACATAATTAATTTAGGTTCTCTTCAAACAGATGAATTTTGCCTCATGGTAGCAAGATGCCAAGATAAGTAAGGAGACCAATACATCGTCAATATCATGCCAGTAATCAAATTATGGTTCATGAGAACATACCGTAATCGACGGGTCAGGCGCTTGCACAGGTTACACGCGGCACGAAGTTTTCTTGATGCTATTTCGATCCTACAATGACTCAAAATAAAAACACACGCTCTCTGAAACCATCTTCTGTAACAGCCCAAAAACAGTGGCTATTACAGTGCCGTGGATCCCTTCTGGGACCCACCAGGTGATATCACAATATACACTTAAAATCTGACAACGTGGCACCGTACCACAATATTTATCAAAACCCCGGTGTGGAGTATGAGTTATTCATGTTTTTAAATACAAGCAAACATACACAGGATCCAAACTCAGTACAGACCATATGACGATGGGCAGTACCTAACAAGTTTTAGTACATTCATCCGACACAAAAATAAAACGAAAGTCACGCTTAAAACATAACCGAACAACCAAAAGACTCGGGGCCCCCGAAATAGCATACATCAGAATCCTCCGTCGCCATTGTGCTCCTCCTGTGCCTTGCCCTTTCCTCGCCCTGAAATACAAGTATTTCGCCCCAAACCACAGGGTCAGCTATACATGATAATAATTCTCATGACATTATACAATTCATATATACTGATTTCAAAGAAATCCACCGACTACTGAATATACCCCAAAGGCGTATAAACAATCAGTCCCAACTGTCGAACATAATCAAGTATACGAACGACCATATAGAGTCGATGCCCTTGTCTTAGAAGATGGCTCAAGACGGACATCACAGTACGCCCGATCCGGAAATGTGTCCGTGCACATATCCACCCCGTATACGGAATCCAGAATATACGTGGGACGATGTACCTAATTAGCCTCACGAACTACGTCTCGTGTGCATGATCTAAATGCGGAAAACATCCACGCATGATCATCAAGTGCCCGGCTAAAAATCCTACACATAACCAATCAGCGCGCAGATATGACTCCAGAGATGTCACGATACAACATGACAACGAAACTCAACGAATTACACTTTTACCAGGGAATCGAACAACTCACCGAAGTGTCAACAAAGCTCAAAAGGACTAACGGTAATAAGGACGGTAATTTCGGGGGTATCATCCCCAACACCATGACAATACGATCAAGGGTATCACCATATCACGAATCATAGAACATTTCATACACACGAAACGCATAATAATCACAAGAATTCAACCATCACTATAACCAAGCAAGATAACTTGCCTCAATTCCGTAGACGAATAATCCTTCTTTGAATGGTCAAACGAACGGTATCCTCGTCTAACAATACTCACGTGAACAAGCAACCTTGAATGAAATATAATTCATTCAACAACACATTCGTATGATAATGGTATTATCGCATAAACAATATTCGTAAATTTACTTGAATAAATAGATTATCCTATTGACCATTTTAATGTTCTTATTACAAATCATCGTATGTTTGTCATGTTCATTACATATTCTAATCTTGATGTCAAATTCTTGATGTCCAGTTTATCATCAATGCAATATCGTGAAAATATCTTTTCAAATCATCGACACTTCCAATTACGATATAAGTTGTGTTTAATTACCTTCTTCATTATTTTACCAATGATTTCATTCAAAACTTGATTATTATATGAAACATAAGTTCAAGTTTTTAGTGAATTAAGAACATTATCTTAATTTACGCCTCTTGACATGCACGGATTAATGAAATGGAATTCTTCTATTCATCTACCGTATTTGTATCATCATATTCAATACAATTCTCTTAAGAACATTATCAACCTATCAATGTAGCGATTAACGCCCTTTAACGAAATCGATAGGTTCGAACATATGAAGATTACAACTTCCTTCTATCAACATTCATTGTTTTACTTTGAAGAATTTATTAAAAGCCTAGTTATATCATCGATACTTTAGATTTTGAAGTAACTTCATTCATCTAACAAAGATCATCTACAAAGGGTTAATATCATCTTTCCAACAATTTTATTACAAAGGTTTTAGAGGCCAAAATCATGGTTCCATACTACCTTCAAGAATCAATAGAATGTTCAAGACAAATTTAACATTTCTCACTTTTAATCATTAAGGATATCATCCCTAACATGTTCCTAGTGTTGAGACTAAAATCAACTTCCGATTATCATGCTATACCTCGTTTTATGTATATCATTATCAACACAATCACATTATGAAGTTATTTACATCAAGAAGTAACACTAATACCTTCAAAATTAATCTTCACTTGGTTTGAGTATGATTCAATTAACTTATCATGTTTACACTAGTTTAAACTAACATTATGTGAAGTATTTATCTACTAACATCATCATAAACATGGAATTGATATGAGTTAAAGAAAGACCAACCTTAAAATGAAGAACAACACCAACACTCCAAGGAATACACTTCAATCTCTAGCTCTCCAAGTCACCAATCAAGTGTTGAAGCTCCAACACAAGTTAGGAAGGCTTAGAAATGAAGTTGGAAGGGAAGGAATCGTTCTAAGTTGGGAGATTGAGAGAGGTCGAGTAGAAGTGAATGGCAAGTCATACATTTATAATCAACTTAACATTACGACGTTAACGAACGTGGTTAACGACGTTATAGTCTTTACGCACGTAATCTCATGATCATTACGCACGTAACCAATTTCATCAAATCTCCTCGTCTAAAAACACGCAGCTGCTACGCACGTAACCAGCAACTATTACGCACGTAATGGCCGCTGACTTGGCCGTGGGCGATCGACTCCACCACCTACCTCGCTCGGACCCACTACCAAAGGCGGATCGCCGAGGATCTTCCGCATTACGTACGTTAACGTATTGGTGTTACGTACGTAAGGCGGCCTTCATAGCGTACGTTAAGAATACATGTTAACGTACGTTATAGTACTATAACGAGCATAAATGGAATTTTCGCAATATCACCCAACAACTAATATAGTATGAATGACCATGAATCCAACTTAACATAATTCGTCGGTACATGCTACACATCACAGATATGGTGCGAAAATACTTAACTTAAATCATGAAATACAATATTAAAGGCGAGGGTATTACAATTAAGACACCTTTGAATACGAAAGATATGAGGTGAAAAGTTGATTACTCGATAAACATTCGTTTTTCTTTTGTATCCATATAAATCAATTCCTATACTTAATTAAATACCTAATTTAATGAACCCGTAATCCCCTAGATTTTATAAATTCCCAACTTATTTTAATCCTATTCATTTTCACTAGTTAGAAAAATACTCTAATATAAATAGTCTAATATAAATAGTCTAATATAAATAGTCTAACATAAATAGTCTAATATAAATAGTCTAATATAAATAGTCTAATATAAATAGTCTAGTATAAATAGTCTAATATAAATAGTCTAGTATAAATAGTCTTAATATAAATAGTGTAGTAAAAATAGTCTTATTAAAATAGTCTTGTTAAAAATAGTTTAAATTAAAAATAGTGCATTTTAATTTAGTTAATTTAAAAACCAAAAAAATATATTTTAGAATATTTTAGTATTTATTTCTTGCAATCTATACAAAATATTATACGAAGCCCTGTTGAACAATCCTCGAGAGAAAAGACCTTGGTAGAACTTACCACAACTACTTCTACCTCGTATATATTTGCGAGCGACTCAAAAACTCCTATTTTTAGGATAAGTTTTTGATCGATCACTCATGCGGGTTAAGTCCGGGCTCAGGTGGGTCAGGTTCGGTCAGGTCCAGGTCCGGGCGGGTCAGGTTCGGGCTCCATTCAATTTTAAATGGTTGAGAAAGATTTTGGTATATAAACCACATAAAATTTACCGACGCCATTTTGGCGTCGGTAGATACCGGCGTCGGTAAACGACGTCGTTAATTTTAAAAAAAAAATAAAAAAAATTACCAACACCAAAATGGCATCGGTAAAGGCATCGGTAAATGGTGTCGGTAAACGGCGTCGCTAATTATGAAAAAAGAAAAAAAAGATAATAATAAAAAATTATCAACGCCAAAATGGCGTCGGTAAGGGCGTCGGTAAACGGCGTCGGTAATTGTGAAAAGAAAAGAAAAAAAATAAGTCTGCGAACCAATCATCGGCAATGGCGTCGATAAATCAATTAAATAATGGGCGTCCGTAATGGCGTCGGTAAATTATAAGTTTGACAACGGCGGGTACGGACGTCGGTAAATGGCGTTGGTAAAAACTATTTTTTGTAGTGATTTTCATCCTTTGTGTTTAAACTATTAAGGGAGATATGAAGTTAATTTGTGTAAATAAATTTGTGAAATTATAAACCAGTTTTAAAGGTGGGATCTTCATTCCTTTGTGTTTAAACTATTAAGGGAGATATGAACATATTTGTGTAATTAGTTAAACATATTCTTCTCGTTCTGTGTGTCTTCTAGATTCATTCAGACTCTTGTATTCTTGTGTATTTAAGGCATTTTGCCGGGAAAATCGCATTTTTAGCCCCATAACTTACCTCTTTGCGCGTTTTTAGCCCTAAAAAACTAAGTTTCGCAAAAATAACCCTTTATTTTGCCATATGCAGCAATATTAACCCTTTTTCCACATCAGTTATTCCACATCATCCCTGATGCTCCCGTGGACTGAAAAAACCTACACAATCGGACACCTCAACATAATTTGGTAAATTGAAGAAATTGTCCCCATCCCTGCATATGAATCGCCTGATTTCTCAGTCTCATTGTTTCGATTTTTTCCTCTAATCTCCCTGAAACCTATAGAACCCTAATCTTAGATAATCAAATTAGCTAAGTATAATTCAGCCAGGTCTTCTTCAAACGCACTCCCAACATTCATCAAATGTTATTGCAGCATCCAGTCGCCATTGAGAACGGCCACCATAGGCGAATTTTCGGGACGGAAATTCTACGGGTGTCGTAATTACAACAAGGTAATTATTTTCGGGATTCCTAACTTTCTTAATATTATCTGCTCTAGATTTCAACTTGAAGTTGTGTTGTTGCAATTTTCTATTTTCGGGATTTCTACTTTTCGTGATTTTCTTGGTATTTTGTTGCTTCAGATGAAATGGCGTTTTTTTTTTTTGGTATTTTGTTTCTTCAGTTTTGTTTTTTCTGTTCAGATTGGAGAAGATTTAATTAATTTATCTTTGATAGGTAAATATGGTCTATTAACAAATTTTTTTCATTTTTGATAGGTGAACAAATGCAAGTTCTTTGTATGGGCATCTTGCGCCACAAAATAAGATGGTGGAAGAACAGTTGCAAGAAGTCATAAAAGAGTTGCATGGAGTCATAGTGTTGTTGAAAATGCCCAAAAACAATGCTAATGATAAGACATTATTCTATGGTATGTTGTTTGTGATCACTTTGCTTTGTGGTCTAGTGTGGTCTCTTGCAAAGTAGGTTGTTATTGAAGTGAATCCAAACGTAACTGTTGTATCTAGTTGTGCTCCATGGCATACGTGCCCATCAAGAAGCTTCTGATGAAGAAACTGTGCTATGAAGAAGTTGCTGTAGTTGAAGTTTATTGTATTTTATATTTATGTCTCGTAGTTTAGTGAAGTGAATAATCTCGTAGTATTTTGTGTAATACCCGGTTGTAATTCATTCATTATCATTCAGTAATTGTCACTCAGTAATTTTTCACTCATTAATAATCATTCATCATTCACGTTCATTCATTGTATTCATCGTTGGCGCATATTTTTAGCCGTGTATTGATTACCGATCATCATTCGCCTCCGTTTGAGTCTCGAGACGAGAGTATTATCATTATCATCTGATTGGTAGTCTTGTGTTGGAAGTATCATCTATGGCATGTTGTGGACTTGTTTACTTTCACATACGTATGGTATGTCGGATCATTCAGCAATCGTAGCGAGAAAACGGAGTTGTCGGATTTTTGTCACTTCCAGCAGCGAGTTACGACCGTAACTAGTCAGGCATTATGGCCGTAACATGCATTCGTTGGTTTAGGGGTGTTTTGGACGAAGGGGACATATGGCCGTAAGGATAGGCGGATACGGCCGTATCATGCGTTCGTTGCTTTCAGGACAGTTCGGACGAATGGGACTTATGGCCGTAAGGATTGCGGCATACGGCCGTAAGATGAGGCAGGTACGGCCGTAAGGCTTGGCCAGTTACGGCCGTACTATTCGAGCAGGGTGCCCGGTCAGTTTCGACGAAGGTTTCATACGCCCGTAAGTCTTGCCGAGTACGGCCGTATGAGTCGAGTTACGCCCGTAAGGCAGGTGCGGTTACGGTCGTAAGTCTGTCGGCAGACTTTCGACGAAACAGAGTTACGCCCATACGATGTGGCTGGTCACGGCTATAAGTCCGTTGACTTGGAGAGGTTACGACCGTAAGTAGGCCGAGTTACGGCTGTAACGTTCGGTAGTTTATATAGACTTGGATGGGACTTTGAGCTCATTTTCTCATTTCTCCACTTGAGTTCCGAGAGAGAAGTCTTGAGGGAGAGATTTTGTCATCATCAATCACTTGTGTGTTCGTATTTCATCATCTTAATTCGTTGGGAAGCTTGGATAGTCGATTTAACATGGTTTCACCGGATCAACGTATTTGGATCTTCAAAGGTAATATTCTTTAACATCTTGGATTTCGATTTTGTGTTGAGATATGATGTTTTGGATGTTGTAATCATGTTATATGAAGAGATATACGTATGATTATGGGTGTGTATGAATATTCATTGGATTATTGAAGGGTTATTCAAGAACAGTTTGAATATTGAGTTGAATTTGGGGGTTTTCGATTAGTTGTTGTTGTAATCACGAATTTGGATATTCATATTGGATTATTGATTGTATTGAAGATGTTTTGTTGGTTTGGAACACTCCTTGGGGATTTGATATTGGTGTAGTTAAGGATTGGTTGTAAACAATCGAAGATTGGTTACAACGTGTTTGTTATAATGCCCCAATGAACTTGGTTTAGTCGTATCGACGTTTTGAGTTAGTTATAATCGTGTTTGATTCTTATGTTGAACGGATTGTTGGTAATTGTGTTATTCAAGGTTGTTCGAGCGACCGACATCTCATTTAGGACGTTTGTTCGTGGAAGGACATTTTTCACCGGTGTTGTGTAAGTTAATTCTTACTCGGTTAAAAGGATATTCATTCCTTTTGTTGTTGTTCATTCATAATCATAACTCATTCATAATGTATTAATCGTATTGAGACTTGTAATTGTCGAATAACCACTTCATTCACGAGGAACGACGATTCCAATCATTTCATTGAGCTATCATTCACTTCACTATTATTTCATCTCGGTGAGTCATTCTTGACTTTGTCGGATTATTATTCATTGATATTCATCATGGTCACTTTTGATCGTGTGACCTTCTGGGTTCGTATTGCGTGGCCGGGTGCGGATGTTTGGAATTTTTAGTCGGGCACATGATAGTCATGTGTTGGGTTCACCGATACATTGGACTATGCAAACGGTAATGTTTACCTCCGTGAGACTAATTAGGTACAAGGACGGGTGTGTTCGGGCACTCGTCTTGTGCACTTGCACAGAACATTATGGGTGTACTATGATGCCACTCTTCAGCTTAAATTCATAACTAAAGGATATTTCATAATTGAGATATATCATGATTGTGTATATTCAACCCTTGAGGATTGTTGTTCTGTGTAACTGACCCCGTTGGGGAATATTGTTTTCAGGTCATGGCAAGACAAAAGCACGGGAAGAGAACGTTGACGGCGAGGAATCCCAGTGATACTAGTAGGGCGCCCCAATCCTTTCAGTCATTCATGTTGTCGTCATTTATTTTCCGCTGCAGATTTCCTTTTGGATACTCCGTTTCATTCAGTGTTGTATATTTTATCTTCATATAAAATATACATGTATTCTATATTATCTTGGGTGTGTTATACTTGAAACTCCTTATCGGAGTAATGGATGATTTAATGTGGTTCGGTACTGCGATTATGTTATCTAAGTCATTAATTTTCATTCGCCTGGTGGGTCCCAGTCGGGGGTCCATGGCACTGTAATAGCCGCCTAGTTTGGGGTGTTACAGAGTTAGTATCAGAGAGTGGTTTTGAATACTACCTTCCGAGTCATGTCTCATTTTAAATTATCGTCATCAGACTAGTATCATTGGACTTTCGCGTCGCGTGTGACCTGTGCAAATGCCAAGCCCCTCAGACCAAGAACTGTAAGATTTCTGACGCCATGGTATAATTTCTGGCAATAAGAATCATTCATTCATCATTCATCAGTTAACAATCCTCAAACATCACTTTCATTTTGATCATGTTGATCATGTTAACTCATTAATCACTCAGTTCATTTCATTACTCAGTTGTTCATCTTGAGGATCATATCATTAATCTTGTTAACTTGTTCAAGATAATCATTTCAAGAATATCATCAGATAATCACGTCACCTCAGTTAATCATTCATGTAATCACTGTGTTAGAGCGTGTATGCTCAGTTTCATCATTTCATGATGTAAATCATAATGCGGTACTCATACGAGATCTATGATTATCATGCGACCTACCTACTTCAGTATGGAGAGAGCTGTCAGGGGACGCAGGGGGAGAGGCCGCGGTGCGGGCCGAAACCCGGGAAATAATCACTCACTGTCAGGAAGTCGTACCCAGGACTCAGCTCGATCGGAAGATGTTCGGGTTGATCCACTCACTTTTATGCAGGTCATGATGACCCATATGCAATTGCTTAATCACCATTGCGCCACTCTAGCCGAATTAATCGAGAGAACTCTCACATATGAGCCTACTGCAAAGGAAATTGCTGAGCAACAACCTTCATCTGCTAGCAAGAAATCAACGAAGCGTAATCAGTCCAAAGGCGGTCAGTCAACCTTCAAGAAGTCTCGTGTGGGCTCTACTTTTTCTGAGCGACCTCCTACGACACATAAGCCCGCAGAGTCTCAGTCCCAAGCGGCCAGTTCGGCCATCACCTATTTCAACTGTGGAGAACTTGGTCATTTTAGCACTAGGTGTTCGAGGCAGGCTATCACCTGTTTCAACTATGGGATTGCCGGGCATAAGGTCCGTTTCTGCCGAAGAGACTCCAAGCATACTCTGGTGGCATCTCAGGCCTCGAAGCAATCAGCGGTTCATAATCAAGCCACTCAGTCCGTGCTATTTAAGACGTCGGGAGCAACTAAAGGTGGAGCTCATACTTTTCAGATAGGAGCATCCGGTTCGGGGGCCGACAAGTCCCGAATTCACGAGATGAAGAGGACCGACGATCCGGAGGCCCGAATGATCTCAGGTATACTCGAATTCTATCCCAACCTGCATGTACCCTTTGTGATACTGGTGCATCGCATTCTTCATTCATTTCGGAATCATGTTTGAGTAGACTACTTCTGGGTAGTGCTACTAGTTGTGAGCCGTATGTCATTGGTCTACCTGATGGTAGACGAATTATTAGAAATCGTGAGATTAAGAATTTTCCGATTCAACTTCATGACCATGATTGGTTGGCGGACCTAATCGTGGTGGATTTACCTAAGGACGATGTAATATTGGGTATTAGTTGGATGGATCGGCATGATGCCATCCTCATTGTTCGTAATTGTATGGTCACTATCATTTCAGTTGTTGGAGCCGAGTGTGTATTTCAGGGAGGTAATACCCGTTGTTCCAGAAGAATCATTAATATGATGAAAGCAGTGAAATTACTCAATCAAAGATGTTCAATCATTCATTATATCATTGTCGTCGATTGGCTGTTCTAAGGTAATCGAGGTGTTCAATCATTCATTGTATCATTGTCATCGATTGGCCGTCCTAAGACAATCGAGATGTTCAATCATTCATTATATCATTGTCATCGATTGGCCGTCCTAAGGCAATCGAGATGTTCAATCATTCATTATATCATTGTCATCGATTGGCCGTTCTAAGGTAATCGATGTGTTCAATCATTCATCGTATCGTTGTCATCGATTGGCCATTCTAAGGCAATAGAGGTGTTCAACCATTCATGGTATCATTGTTATCGATTGACGATGTACTCCTAGATGAGCTACCTGGTTTACCTCCACCGAGGGATGTGGAATTCACGATAGAGTTGGAGCCTGGTACGTCCCCATTATCGAAGGCACTGTATCGGATGGCCCCGACCGAAGTGCAGGAACTAAAGAATCAATGGGAGGATTTCATCGAGAAGGATTATTTTTGATCGAGTGCGTCCCCGTGGGGAGCACCAGTGTTATTTGTCAAGAAGAAGGACGGTTCTTTTCGTTTATGTGTCTATGATCTCTTAGATCAACTTCAGGGAACTTCAGTATTTTTCAAGATCGACTTAATATCTGGATATCATCAGTTGCGAATTCAAGAGTCGGATATCGCGAGGATGACGTTTCGAACATGCTATGGTCATTATGAGTTCGTGGTAATGCCGTTTGGGTTAACTAATGCACCTGCGGTATTCATGGAGTTAATGAATTGGGTTTTCATCAACTATTTGGATCAGTTCGTTGTTGTCTGCATTGATGACATTTTGATTTATTCTCGTGATCAAGAGGAGCACGAGGCTCACCTTCATCAGATTCTCGACGTGTTGAGACGAGAGCAACTCTATGGAAAGTTTTCCAAGTGTGAGTTTTGGGTGTCCGAGGTGACGTTTCTCGAACATGTAATTTCGTCAGGCGGTGTACGTGACGATCCTCAGAAGACGAAGGCAATCTGAGGTTGGCAACCTCCGAAGGATGTTAAGGAAATCTGAAGCTTTCTCGGATTAGCCAGTTATTATCGGCAGTTTGTGGAAGGATTCTCTAAAATGGCTCAACCCATGACAAACCTTCTGCGGAAGGATAAGAAATACATGTGGTCCGACGCGTGTCAACGGAGTTTTGAAGAACTCAAGAGCCGGTTAATTTCAGCACCTGTCCTTTCCTTGCTACAAGGGATGGAAGGATTCGTGGTTTATAGTGACGCATCCAGACACGGTCTTGGATGTATATTAATGCAGAATGGGAAAGTTATCGCTTATGCTTCACGGTAATTGAGACCTTACGAGGTTAATTATCTGACCCACGACCTGGAGCTAACAGTCATAGTTTTCACGTTGAAGATTTGGCGTCATTACCTTTATGGCGTCACCTGTCAGATATTCACCAATCATAAGAGTTTGAAGTATATATTTACTCATAAGGAGTTAAATATGCGACAGAGGCGGTGGTTGGAACTAATCAAAGATTATGATATCGAAATACTGTACCACCCAGGTAAGGCAAACGTGGTTGCCGATGCCTTGACTCGTAAGTCCGTTCAGGAGCAAATGCTTGCTCGTTTAATAGTTCAGAAGGAGCTTCAGCAGGAATTTCTTAGACCCGAGATCGAGGTCTGGCTTCAGCGAGTGCAAGGGCAACTTTGCATGTTAGAGATTTTATCGCCACTTGAGGAGGCAATCAGAGTGGATCAGGGTTCAGACCCATCATTGTTGCGCATCCGTGAGGATGTGGCTCATGGGAAAGCCCCTGGATTTGTGGTCCACGAGGATGGACTTTTGCGATTTAAGAATCGGTTATGCGTACCGGCGAATGACGTTGAAAAACTCGATTTTGAGAGAAGCTCATGCTACCCCTTACTCCATTCATCCGGGGTCTAGCAAGATGTATAAGGACTTGAAGCAAAATTACTGGTGGAGTAATATGAAGCGAGAAGTCACAGAATTTGTTTTGAGATGTTTAACCTGTCAGCAAGTCAAGATAAAACATCAGCGACCAGCAAGTTGTAATACCCGGTTGTAATTCAGTCATTATCATTCAGTAATTTCATTCGGTGATTGTCACTCAGTGGATTTTCACTCATTTATAATCATTCATCAATCATATTCATTCACCGTGTTCACCGTTCGGAAAAACTTCGAGTTGTGTATCGTTATTGTTCATTGTTTCAACTTTCCTCATATGAGTTCGACTTTGTTAGATCACCATTACTTTTTGGTAACTCCAAAAATTTTAAATCTTTGCAATATTATAGAGCATCGAGTTAGCTTTCCAATGGTTCGAACGGTGAGTCAATCGGAGTCCGGACGAGAGAGTTATGGTCGTTTTAGCTCAACCGCTCATTTTTCAGTTATTGGCCGATCACTGCCGAACGAACTCGCCGTGTCGTCCGACACGGCCCGTGCCGTACTTCGTCCGAAATGCCGAAGTCTCGCCTCAGACCCGACCGTGTCGTCGCACGGCCGAGTCGAACTCTTCCGCCGTAACCGATCGCTGACACGCCCGACCGTGTTCCAGTGACACGGCCGAGTCATGCCGAAGTCGCCGCTGGACGGTCACTATCGGAAGGCCCTTCCGCGCCGCGACCGTGTCAGGCAGACACGCCGAGTCCCTCGCCGGCCACAGTGACACGACCGCGTTTATCGCACGGGCCGTGTCCGGCAGGCGCCAACTCCTTTAAATTCGCTTTTTTCAAAGATTTCACCATTTCTCTCCCTTTTCTTCACCTTCAACCGAGAGAGAAAGCTTGAGGGAGGGTTTTTCCTTCACAAATCATTTGGGTGTTTGATTTTCTTCATCTCCTTTCGATCGTGAAGCCCGGATAATCAATCTAACGCGTGTTCTTCGATTAAAGTACTTGGATCTTAAAAGGTAATATTCTTCAACACCTTGGATTTCGATTTTTGTGTTGAGATACGATGTTTTGACGTTATAATCATGATATATGAAGGGATATGTATATGATTATGAGTTTGTATAAGGATTCATTGGATTATTGAGGAATTATTTAAGAACACCTTGAAAATCGAGTCGAATTGGGGATTTTCGACTAATTGTTGTTATAATCACGATTTTGGATATTCATAATGGATTATTGATCATATTGAGATGTTTTGTTGGTTTGAAACACTTCTTGGGGAAATTAATAGTGGCTTATTGAGATTTGATTGTAAACAACCGGAGTTTGGCCACAACGTATTCGATATAATGCCCCAATGAACTTAGTTTAATCGTATCGACGCTTTGAGTTCGTTATATTCGTGTTTAATTCGTGTATTGATCGGATTGTTGGTAATTGTATTGAATTAAGGTTGTTCGTATGACCGACACTTCATTTAGGACTTTTGTTCGTGGAAAGACTTTCTTCATCGGTATTGTGTAAGTTAATTCTTACTCTTAAAAGGATATTCATCCCTTTTGTCGTTGTTCATTCATAATCATAACTCATTCATCATTATATTAACCGTATCAAAACTTGTTGTTATCAATTAATCATTTCACCATAATAAGGAACGACGGTTCCAATCTTTTCATTGAGTGTCATTTATTTCATTACCATTCCACCTCGGTGAGTCATTATTCATTTTCGATGTCACTTTTGTTATATCGTAGCATTCCGGTCATCTTGGGCGTGCTTGGTATGTGTAGGATTTTCATGTCGGGCACATTTATGTCGTGTGTTGGTTGTTGGCCTCACATCGATCGTGCACACGAGTCAATGTGTCTCGTGAGACTGATTAGGTACAAGACCACGCGTGTATTCGATCGTTGGTGGCTTGTGCACGGACACATTTCCATCCCGGGCGTAGTGTCGCGCCACCCTTTGAGCCGTACTGTTAGTTGATGCATATAGCATGTTTGATTGCGTATGTTTCGACAGGATATTTCATAACTTCAGATATAATCATGATTGTGTATTTTCAACCCTTGAGGATTGTTGTTCTTTGTAACTGACCCCGTTTGGGGATTTTGTTTTTCAGGTCTTGGCAAGGCAAAAGTATGGGGAGAACACGCTGACGTCGAGGAGTCCCAGTGATACTAGTAGGGGGCCCTGATCTTTCAGTTATTCATGTTATTGTTCTTTATTTTCCGCTGCAGACTTTCATTTGAATACTCCGTTTCATTAAGTGTTGTGTATTTTATCTTCATATAAAATACACTAGTATTCGGTATTGTCCTGGTGTGTTATAACTAAACTCCTCATCGGAGTAATTATTGTTGTAATGTAGTTCGGTACTACATTTATCCTATGTAATTCATTCATTTTCATTTGCCTGGTGGGTCCCAGTTGGGGATTTACGGCACTGTAATATCCGCCTAGTTTGGGGTGTTACAGAGTTGGTATCGGAGAGTGGTTTTGAATACTACCTTCCGAGTCATGTTTCATTTGAAATCATTGTCATCGGACTAGTATCATTGGACTTTCGCGTCACGTGTGACCTGTGCAAATGCCGAGCCAATCAGACCGAAAGAACTGTAAGATTTCTAACGCCATGGTATAATTTATGGCAATAGTCATTCATTCATCATTCATCAATTTACAATTCTCAAACATCATCATTCATTGTGATTAGGACGATCATGTTAACTCATCAATCACTTAATTCATTTCATTACTCAGTTAATAATCAGGACGATCATGTTAACTCATTAATTACTCAATTCATTTCATTACTCAGTTGTCAATCTGGATGATCATATTATCAATCTTGTTAAGTTATTCAAGATAATCATTTCAAGAATTTCATCAGATAATCATGTAACTTCAGTAAATCATTCATATAATCACTAAGTTAGAGCATGTATACTCATTTTAATCATCTCATGACATAATCATAACGTGCTAATCATGCGGGAAATATAATCATTATGCGACCTTCCTACTTCAGTATGGAGAGAGCTGTCAGGGGATGCACGGGGAGAGGCCGTGGTGCGGACCGAAACCCGAGAAATAATCACTCGCTGCCGGGAAATCGTGCCCAGGACTCGGCTCGATCAGAAGATGTTCGGGTTGATCCACTCACTTTTATGCAGGCCATGATGACCCATGTGCAGTTGCTCAATCATCATTGCGCCACTTTGACCGGATTAATCGAGAGAACTCTCCCGTATGAGACGGCTGCTAAGGAAAGTGCCGAACAACAACCTTCATCTCGCAAGAAGAAATCAACGGCGTAATCAGCCCAAAGGCGGTCACAACCTTCAAGAAGCCTCGTGAGCCCTATCGCTTCGAGCGACCTCCAACGGCGCATAATCGCAAGGGATCTCATTCCCGAGCGGCGATTCGCCATCACTGTTTCAATTGTGGAACGCCGGGTCATTTCAGACCGAGTGTCTCAAACCGTCTATCGCGTGCTATAATTGTGGGAATTTTGGGCATAAGGCCCGTTTTTGCCGAAAGGACTCCAAGTCGGCTCCGCGCATCTCGTGCCCGAAGCAACCAGCGTTTGAATCGATCGCTTTGTCATCGCTGCTTAAGACAATGGAAGCAAATAGAGTTGGAACTCGTATTTATCGACGGAGCGTCCGGTTCGAACCGCAAGTCCTGCATTCATATGATGAGGAGGATCGACGATCCGGTGGTCCGAATGATTTCAGGTATACTCGTAATTTTATTTCAACTTGTGTGTACCTTTTGATGCTGGTACACCGCATTCATTCATTTTCGAATCATGCTTGAATAGACTTATTTCGGGATAGTTCTATTGCTTGTGGACCTCATACCATCGGTCTACCTGACGATGGAAGAATTTTCGGAATCATACCGAATTAAGCTTAATGACCGCGATTGGTTGTTGGATCTAATCGTGGTGAACTTATCTTAGGACGATGTAATTTTCGGTATTAGTTGGTTTGATCGCCTTGATACTATCCTCAGTGTTTTTTAGCGTTTGGTCGCTATCTTTCCGTCGTTGGTTGTCGAATGTGTGTTTCAGGGAAGTAATCCCCGTTGTTCCAGAAGAAGTATTATTATGACGAAAGCAGAGAAATTCCGCAATCGAACTATTCAATCATTCATTATATCATTTTCATCGATTGGCCTTTCTAAGGCAATCGAGTTATTCAATCATTCCTTGTATCATTTCCATCGATTGGTCTTTCTAAGGCAATCGAGTTATTCAATCATTCATTGTATCATTTTCATCGATTGGCCTTTCTAGGGCAACCGAGTTATTCAAACATTCATTGTATCATCTTCATCGATTGGCCTTTCTAAGGCAATCGAGTTGTTCAATCATTATTGGTATCTCTTTTTATCGATTGACCATTCTAGGGCAATCGAAATGTTCAATCATTCGTGGTATCATTGTCATTGATTGACGATGTATTTCCGCGAGTTATCCGGTTGCCTTCACATAGAGTAAGGGAATTCAGGAGTGAGTTGGAGCCGCACGCCCCTTTATCGAAGGCACCGTATCGGATGGCCCCACTGTAATGCAGGAGTTGAAGATTCAACTTGAGGAATAGTTCGAGGAAGGTCATCTTCGACCGATTGCGTCCCCCGTGAGGAGCACCGCAGTGTGATCTGTCAAGGAGAAGGATGGCTCGCCTCGTGTGTGTATTAATTACCGTGAGTTGAGCAGTGATGATCAAGAGTAGTATCCTTTACCTCGTATTGATGATCTTTTAGATTAACTTCAGGGAGCTTCAGTATTTTCTAAGATCGACTTAAGATATGGATATCACCAGTTGCGTATTCGAGAGTCGGATATCGCGAGGACAGCGTTTCGTACACGCTATGGTCATTATGAGTTCGTAGTTATGCCGTTCGGGCTAACTATTGCACCTGCGGTATTGAGGGAGTTAATGAATCGGGTTTTCATCGACTTTTTGGATCAGTTTGTTGTTGTCTTCATCGAAGACATTTTTATTTATTCTCTTAGCCGAGAGGAACACGAGGTTCATCTTCTTCAGGTTCTCGACGTGTTGAGACGAGAGCAACTTTATGGAAAGTTTTCCAAATGTGAGTTCTGGAGGTCCGAAGTGACTTTCTCGGGCATGTAATTTCATCTGACAGAGTTCGTGTCGACCCTCAGAAGACGGAGACTATCCGATATTGGCAACCTCCGAAAGGTATTAAGTAAATCCGATGTTTCCTCGGATTAGTTGGTCAATTATCCAACCCACGACCTGGAGCTAGCAGCCGTGGTTTTCGCGTTGGGGATTTGGCGTCGTTACCTTTATGGCGTCACCTTTCAGTTATTCACCAATCACAAGAGTTGAAGGATATATTTACTCACAAGGAGTTAAATATGCGGCGAAGCGGTGGTTGGAACTAATCAAAGATTTTGATATCGAGATCCTTTACCACCGGGCAAGGCGAACGTTGTCGCGACGCCTTGAGTCGTAAGTCCGCTCAAGAGCAGATGCTTACTCGCTTAACCTGAAGGAGCTTCAAATAGGAATTCCTTAGACCCGAGATCGAGGTCCGCTTCCGAGTTCGGGGACAACTTTGTATGTTAGAGATTTCATCGTCACTTGAGGAGGTAATCGAGAGAATCGAGTTCAGACCCTTCATTTTTGCGCATCCGTGAAGATGTGGCTCAGAGAAAGCCTCTGGATTCGTGATCCACGAGGATGGACTTTTGAGATTTAAGAATCGGATGTGTGTACTGCGAATGATGAGTTGAAAAACTCGATTTTGAGAGAAGCTCATGCTACCCCTTATTCTCGTTCATCCGGTCCAAGAAGATGTACAAGGACTTGAAACAAAATTAATGGAGTAATATGAAGCGAGAAGTCGCAGAATTTGTTTCGAGATGCTTAACTCACAACAAGTCAAGATGGAACATCGCGACCGGGCGAGTATGTCCGATACCGCCCCTATTCCGTAATGGAAGTGGGAAGACATTTCTATGGAATTCATCACGAATTGCCGACCAGTCGTGGGCATAAATACGATCCGAGTGATCGCGATCGCTTTACTAATTTAGCTCATTTCCTTGAAATCAAGGATACGTGGAGTCCCAAGAGATCGCCCAGCTTGTTCATCAAGGAGATAGTGAGATCGCACGGTACTCCTAAGAGTATCGTTTCCGATCGTGACGGACGATTTGTTTCCCATTTTTGGAAATCGGTTCATCGTGCTATGGGAACTCACTTAATCTCAAGATTGCCTTTTCATCCTCGGTCGACGGACAATCAGAGAGAACTATTCAGACATTAGAGGACATATTGAGGGCATGCGTTCTAGATTAGTAGACGATTGGGAAGCCCAATTACTGTTGTTTGAGTCCACGTACAGTTTAGTTGGCATGCTGCGATGAAGATAGCACCTTACGAGGCCTGGTACGGTCGTCGTTGTCGATCTCCTTTGCGTTAGGATGACTTGTCATAATCAATCGGCACCGAGCCCGATATGCTTATAGCCGCCCGGGAGAAGGTAGCTTTGATCAAGAGTCGTATGTTGACAACTCAGAGTCGACAGAAATCATATGCAGATAATCGTCGTCGACCACTAGAGTTCGAGACGGGTGACCATGTTTTGGTCAAGGTATCTCAGAGTCGAGGTATTTTCCGTTTCGGAAAACGGGGGAAGTTGAGTCCGAGATTCATTGGACCGTTTGAAATTTTGGATCGAGTAGGCGAGTTAGCTTATCGATTGGCTTTACCTCCGGCTTTGAGCCGAATTCATAATGTGTTTCATGTCTCTCAGTTGCGGAAGTTTGTTGCCGACCCGAGTCACATACTTCAGTTCGACGAAATCGAGATCGCGGATGAGCATTCGTACGAGGAGCGTCCTGTACGAGTATTGGAGCGGCGAATCAAACAGTTGAGGAATAAGTCGATTCCTTTGGTCGAGATTCAGTGGTCTAGACACGGAGTCGAAGAGGCTACTTGGGAAACCGAGGATAGTATGCGGGAGGGTTATCCCGAGTTGTTTGACCCTTAGTTTCGGGGACGAAACTCTTTTAAGGGGGGGTGTATGTAATACCCGGTTGTAATTCAGTCATTATCATTCAGTAATTTCATTCGGTGATTGTCACTCAGTGGATTTTCACTCATTTATAATCATTCATCAATCATATTCATTCACCGTGTTCACCGTTCGGAAAAACTTCGAGTTGTGTATCGTTATTGTTCATTGTTTCAACTTTCCTCATATGAGTTCGACTTTGTTAGATCACCATTAATTTTCGGTAACTCCAAAAATTTTAAATCTTTGCAATATTATAGAGCATCGAGTTAGCTTTCCAATGGTTCGAACGGTGAGTCAATCGGAGTCCGGACGAGAGAGTTATGGTCGTTTTAGCTCAACCGCTCATTTTTCAGTTATTGGCGATCATCGCCGAACGAACTCGGCCGTGTCGTCCGACACGGCCATGCCGTACTCGTCCGAAATGCCAAGTCTCGCCAGACCCGACCGTGTCGCCCGGCACGGCCGAGAACTCTTCCGGCGGACCGATCGCTGACACGCCCGACCGTGTTCCCAGACACGGCCGAGTCATGCCGAAGTCGCCGTCGGACGGGTCACTATCGGAAGCCCTCCCGCGCCGCGACCGTGTCAGCAGACACGGCCGAGTCCTGTCGGCCACATGCGACACGACCGTGCCGATCGGCACGGCCGTGTCTCGCAGGCGATCAACTCCTTTAAATTCGTTTTTTCAAAGATTTCACCATTTCTCTCCCTTTTCTTCACCTTCAACCGAGAGAAAGCTTGAGGGAGGGTTTTTCCTTCACAAATCATTTGGGTGTTTGATTTTCTTCATCTCCTTTCGATCGTGAAGCCCGGATAATCAATCTAACGCGTGTTCTTCTGGATTAAAGTACTTGGATCTTCAAAGGTAATATTCTTCAACACCTCGATTTCGATTTTTGTGTTGAGATACGATGTTTTGGATGTTATAATCATGATATATGAAGGGATATGTATATGATTATGAGTTTGTATAAGGATTCATTGGATTATTGAGGAATTATTTAAGAACACCTTGAAAATCGAGTCGAATTGGGGATTTTCGACTAATTGTTGTTATAATCACGATTTTGGATATTCATAATGGATTATTGATCATATTGGAGATGTTTTGTTGGTTTGAAACACTTCTTGGGGAAATTAATAGTGGCTTATTGAGATTTGATTGTAAACAACCGGAGTTTGGCCACAACGTATTCGATATAATGCCCCAATGAACTTAGTTTAATCGTATCGACGTTTTGAGTTCGTTATATTCGTGTTTAATTCGTGTATTGATCGGATTGTTGGTAATTGTATTGAATTAAGGTTGTTCGTGCGACCGACACTTCATTTAGGACTTTTGTTCGTGGAAAGACTTTCTTCATCGGTATTGTGTAAGTTAATTCTTACTCGGTTAAAAGGATATTCATCCCTTTTGCTGTTGTTCATTCATAATCATAACTCATTCATCATTATATTAACCGTATCAAAACTTGTTGTTATCAATTAATCATTTCAGTCATAAGGAACGACGGTTCCAATCTTTTCATTGAGCTGTCATTTATTTCATTACCATTCCACCTCGGTGAGTCATTATTCATTTTCGATGTCACTTTTGTTATATCGTAGCATTCCGGTCATCTCGGGCGTGCCGGTTGGTATGTGTAGGATTTTCATGTCGGGCACATTTATGTCGTGGTGTTGGTTGTTGGCCTCACATTGATCGTGCACACGAGTCAATGTGTCTCGTGAGACCGACAGGTACAAGACCACGCGTGTATTCGATCGTTGGTGGCTTGTGCACGGACACATTTCCATCCGGGCGTAGTGTCGCGCCACCCTTTGAGCCGCATCGTTAGTTGATGCATATAGCATGTTTGATTGCGTATGTTTCGGCAGGATATTTCATAACTTCGTATATAATCATGATTGTGTATTTTCAACCCTTGAGGATTGTTGTTCTTTGTAATCGACCCCGTTTGGGGATTTTGTTTTTCGTGTCTTGGCAAGGCAAAAGTATGGGGAGAACACGCCGACGCCGAGGAGTCCCAGTGATACTAGTAGGGGCCCCGATCTTCAGCTTATTCATGTTATTGTTCTTTATTTTCCGCTGCAGACTTTCATTTGAATACTCCGTTTCATTAAGTGTTGTGTATTTTATCTTCATATAAAATACACTAGTATTCGGTATTGTCCTGGTGTGTTATAACTAAACTCCTCATCGGAGTAATTATTGTTGTAATGTAGTTCGGTACTACATTTATCCTATGTAATTCATTCATTTTCATTTGCACGGTGGGTCCTGGTTGGGGATTTACGGCACTGTAATATCCGCCTAGTTAGTGGTGTTACAGATTTGGTATCGGAGAGTGGTTTTGAATACTACCTTCCGAGTCATGTTTCATTTGAAATCATTGTCATCGGACTAGTATCATTGGACTTTCGCGTCACGTGTGACCTGTGCAAATGCCGAGCCAATCAGACCGAAAGAACTGTAAGATTTCTAACGCCATGGTATAATTTATGGCAATAGTCATTCATTCATCATTCATCAATTTACAATTCTCAAACATCATCATTCATTGTGATTAGGACGATCATGTTAACTCATCAATCACTTAATTCATTTCATTACTCAGTTAATAATCAGGACGATCATGTTAACTCATTAATTACTCAATTCATTTCATTACTCAGTTGTCAATCTGGATGATCATATTATCAATTTTGTTAAGTTATTCAAGATAATCATTTCAAGAATTTCATCAGATAATCATGTAACTTCAGTAAATCATTCATATAATCACTAAGTTAGAGCATGTATACTCATTTTAATCATCTCATGACATAATCATAACGTGCTAATCATGCGGGAAATATAATCATTATGCGACCTTCCTACTTCAGTATGGAGAGAGCTGTCAAGATGCACGGAGAGGCCGTGGTGCGGACCGAAACCCGAGAAATAATCACTGGCCGCCGGAAATCGTGCCTGGACTCGGCTCGATCAGAAGATGTTCGGGTTGATCCACTCACTTTTATGCAGGCCATGATGACCCATGTTCAGTTGCTCAATCATCATTGCGACACTCTTACCGGATTAATCGAGAGAACTCTCCCGTATGAGACGGCCAAGCTAAGGAAAGTGCCGAACAACAACCTTCATCTGCCGCCAAGAAATCAACGGCGTAATCAGCCCAAAGGCGGTCAAATAACCTTCAAGAAGCCTCGTGTGAGCCCTATCGCTTCGAGCGACCTCCAACGGCGCATAATCGCGGGATCTCATTCCCGAGCGCCGCTCGCCATCACTGTTTCAATTGTGGAACGCCGGTCATTTCAGCACCGAGTGTCTCAAACCGTCTATCGCGTGCTATAATTGTGGGAATTTTGGGCATAAGGCCCGTTTTTGCCGAAAGGACTCCAAGTCGCTCCGGCGCATCTCAGCCCCAAGCAACCAAGCTTGTAATCAGATCGCTTTGTCATCGCTGCTTAAGACAATGGAAGCAAATAGAGTTGGAACTCGTATTTATCGACGGAGCGTCCGGTCGGGAACCGCAAGTCCTGCATTCATATGATGAGGAGGATCGACGATCCGTGGTCCGAATGATTTCGTATACTGTAATTTTATTTCAACTTGTGTGTACCTTTTGATGTCGGTACACCGCATTCATTCATTTTCGAATCATGCTTGAATAGACTTATTTCGGGATAGTTCTATTGCTTGTGGACCTCATACCATCGGCCTACCTGACGATGGAAGAATTTTCTAATCATACCGAATTAAGCTTAATGACCGCGATTGGTTGTTGGATCTAATCGTGGTGAACTTATCTTAGGACGATGTAATTTTCGGTATTAGTTGGTTTGATCGTCTTGATACTATCCTCAGTGTTTGTTAGCGTTTGGTCGCTATCTTTCCGTCGTTGGTTGTCGAATGTGTGTTTCAGGGAAGTAATCCCCGTTGTTCCAGAAGAAGTATTATTATGACGAAAGCAGAGAAATTCCGCAATCGAACTATTCAATCATTCATTATATCATTTTCATCGATTGGCCTTTCTAAGGCAATCGAGTTATTCAATCATTCCTTGTATCATTTCCATCGATTGGTCTTTCTAAGGCAATCGAGTTATTCAATCATTCATTGTATCATTTTCATCGATTGGCCTTTCTAGGGCAACCGAGTTATTCAAACATTCATTGTATCATCTTCATCGATTGGCCTTTCTAAGGCAATCGAGTTGTTCAATCATTATTGGTATCTCTTTTTATCGATTGACCATTCTAGGGCAATCGAAATGTTCAATCATTCGTGGTATCATTGTCATTGATTGACGATGTATTTCCAGACGAGTTATCTGGTTGCCTTCACATAGAGTAAGGGAATTCAGGAGTGAGTTGGAGCCGCACGCCCCTTTATCGAAGGCACCGTATCGGATGGCCCCGACTGTAATGCGCAGGAGTTGAAGATTCAACTTGAGGAATAGTTCGAGGAAGGTCATCTTCGACCGATTGCGTCCCCGTGAGGAGCACCAGTGTGATCTGTCAAGGAGAAGGATGGCTCGTCTCGTGTGTGTATTAATTACCAGGAGTTGAACAGAGTGATGATCAAGAGTAGTATCCTTTACCTCGTATTGATGATCTTTTAGATTAACTTCAGGGAGCTTCAGTATTTTCTAAGATCGACTTAAGATATGGATATCACCAGTTGCGTATTCGAGAGTCGGATATCGCGAGGACAGCGTTTCGTACACGCTATGGTCATTATGAGTTCGTAGTTATGCCGTTCGGGCTAACTATTGCACCTGCGGTATTCAGGGAGTTAATGAATCGGGTTTTCATCGACTTTTCGATCGGGCTTTGTTGTTGTCTTCATCAAGACATTTTTATTTATTCTCTTAGCCGAGAGGAACACGAGGTTCATCTTCTTCAGGTTCTCGACGTGTTGAGACGAGAGCAACTTTATGGAAAGTTTTCCAAATGTGAGTTCTGGAGGTCCGAAGTGACTTTCTCGGGCATGTAATTTCATCTGACAGAGTTCGTGTCGACCCTCAGAAGACGGAGACTATCCGATATTGGCAACCTCCGAAAGGTATTAAGTAAATCCGATGTTTCCTCGGATTAGTTGGTCAATTATCCAACCAAACACCTCGAGCAAGCAGCCGTGGTTTTCGCGTTGGGGATTTGGCGTCGTTACCTTTATGGCGTCACCTTTCAGTTATTCACCAATCACAAGAGTTGAAGGATATATTTACTCACAAGGAGTTAAATATGCGACAGAAGCGGTGGTTGGAACTAATCAAAGATTTTGATATCGAGATCCTTTACCACCCGGGCAAGGCGAACGTTGTCGCCGACGCCTTGAGTCGTAAGTCCGTTCAAGAGCAGATGCTTACTCGTTTAACAGTTCAGAAGGAGCTTCAGCAGGAATTCCTTAGACCCGAGATCGAGGTCTGGCTTCAGCGAGTTCAGGGACAACTTTGTATGTTAGAGATTTCATCGTCACTTGAGGAGGTAATCAGAGAGAATCAGAGTTCAGACCCTTCATTTTTGCGCATCCGTGAAGATGTGGCTCAGGAGAAAGCCTCTGGATTCGTGATCCACGAGGATGGACTTTTGAGATTTAAGAATTGGATGTGTGTACCGGCGAATGATGAGTTGAAAAACTCGATTTTGAGAGAAGCTCATGCTACCCCTTATTCTGTTCATCCGGGGTCCAGCAAGATGTACAAGGACTTGAAACAAAATTACTGGTGGAGTAATATGAAGCGAGAAGTCGCAGAATTTGTTTCGAGATGCTTAACTCACAACAAGTCAAGATGGAACATCGGCGGCGAGTATGCTGATACCGCTCCCTATTCCAGAATGAAAGTGGGAAGACATTTCTATGGAATTCATCACGAATTGCCGACGAGTCGTCGTGGCATAAATACGATCTGAGTGATCGCGGACTGCTTTACTAATTTAGCTCATTTCCTTGAAATCAAGGATACGTGGAGTCCCAAGAGACTGGCCCAGTTGTTCATCAAGGAGATAGTGAGACTGCACGGTACTCCTAAGAGTATCGTTTCCGATCGTGACGGACGATTTGTTTCCCATTTTTGGAAATCAGTTCATCGTGCTATGGGAACTCAGCTTAATCTCAGTATTGCCTTTCATCCTCAGTCCGACGGACAATCAGAGAGAACTATTCAGACATTAGAGGACATATTGAGGGCATGCGTTCTAGATTAGTAGACGATTGGGAAGCCCAATTACTGTTGTTTGAGTCCACGCATGCTTTAGTTGGCATGCTGCGATGAAGATAGCACCTTACGAGGCCTGGTACGGTCGTCGTTGTCGATCTCCTTTGCGTTAGGATGACTTGTCATAATCAATCGGCACCGAGCCCGATATGCTTATAGCCGCCCGGGAGAAGGTAGCTTTGATCAAGAGTCGTATGTTGACAACTCAGAGTCGACAGAAATCATATGCAGATAATCGTCGTCGACCACTAGAGTTCGAGACGGGTGACCATGTTTTGGTCAAGGTATCTCAGAGTCGAGGTATTTTCCGTTTCGGAAAACGGGGGAAGTTGAGTCCGAGATTCATTGGACCGTTTGAAATTTTGGATCGAGTAGGCGAGTTAGCTTATCGATTGGCTTTACCTCCGGCTTTGAGCCGAATTCATAATGTGTTTCATGTCTCTCAGTTGCGGAAGTTTGTTGCCGACCCGAGTCACATACTTCAGTTCGACGAAATCGAGATCGCGGATGAGCATTCGTACGAGGAGCGTCCTGTACGAGTATTGGAGCGGCGAATCAAACAGTTGAGGAATAAGTCGATTCCTTTGGTCGAGATTCAGTGGTCTAGACACGGAGTCGAAGAGGCTACTTGGGAAACCGAGGATAGTATGCGGGAGGGTTATCCCGAGTTGTTTGACCCTTAGTTTCGGGGACGAAACTCTTTTAAGGGGGGGTGTATGTAATACCCGGTTGTAATTCAGTCATTATCATTCAGTAATTTCATTCGGTGATTGTCACTCAGTGGATTTTCACTCATTTATAATCATTCATCAATCATATTCATTCACCGTGTTCACCGTTCGGAAAAACTTCGAGTTGTGTATCGTTATTGTTCATTGTTTCAACTTTCCTCATATGAGTTCGACTTTGTTAGATCACCATTAATTTTTGGTAACTCCAAAAATTTTAAATCTTTGCAATATTATAGAGCATCGAGTTAGCTTTCCAATGGTTCGAACGGTGAGTCAATCGAGTCCTGGACGAGAGAGTTATGGTCGCTTTAGCTCAACCGCCATTTTTCGCTTATTGGCCGATCATGCCGAACGAACTTCGGCCGTGTCGTCCGACACGGCCCATGCCGTACTCGTCCGGAAATGCCGAAGTCTCGCCTCAGGACCCGACCAGGTCGCTCGCACGGCCGAGTCGAACTCTTCCGGGCCGTAACCGATCGCTGACACGCCCGACCGTGTTCCGTGACACGGCCGAGTCATGCCGAAGTCGCCGCTTGACGGTCACTATCGGAAGGCCCTCGCGCCGCGACCGTGTCAGCAGGACACGGCCGAGTCCCTGTCGGGCGGTATGCGACACGACCGTGCCGATCGGGCACGGCCGTGTCTGCAGGCGATCAACTCCTTTAAATTCGCTTTTTTCAAAGATTTCACCCATTTCTCTCCCTTTTCTTCACCTTCAACCGAGAGAGAAAGCTTGAGGGAGGGTTTTTCCTTCACAAATCATTTGGGTGTTTGATTTTCTTCATCTCCTTTCGATCGTGAAGCCCGGATAATCAATCTAACGCGTGTTCTTCGGATTAAAGTACTTGGATCTTCAAAGGTAATATTCTTCAACACCTTGGATTTCGATTTTTGTGTTGAGATACGATGTTTTGGATGTTATAATCATGATATATGAAGGGATATGTATATGATTATGAGTTTGTATAAGGATTCATTGGATTATTGAGGAATTATTTAAGAACACCTTGAAAATCGAGTTGGAATTGGGGATTTTCGACTAATTGTTGTTATAATCACGATTTTGGATATTCATAATGGATTATTGATCATATTGGAGATGTTTTGTTGGTTTGAAACACTTCTTGGGGAAATTAATAGTGGCTTATTGAGATTTGATTGTAAACAACCGGAGTTTGGCCACAACGTATTCGATATAATGCCCCAATGAACTTAGTTTAATCGTATCGACGTTTTGAGTTCGTTATATTCGTGTTTAATTCGTGTATTGATCGGATTGTTGGTAATTGTATTGAATTAAGGTTGTTCGTGCGACCGACACTTCATTTAGGACTTTTGTTCGTGGAAAGACTTTCTTCATCGGTATTGTGTAAGTTAATTCTTACTCGGTTAAAAGGATATTCATCCCTTTTGCTGTTGTTCATTCATAATCATAACTCATTCATCATTATATTAACCGTATCAAAACTTGTTGTTATCAATTAATCATTTCACCATAAGGAACGACGGTTCCAATCTTTTCATTGAGTGTCATTTATTTCATTACCATTCCACCTCGGTGAGTCATTATTCATTTTCGATGTCACTTTTGTTATATCGTGGCATTCCGGGTCATCTTGGCGTGCCGGTTGGTATGTGTAGGATTTTCATGTCGGGCACATTTATGTCGTGTGTTGGTTGTTGGCCTCACATCGATCGTGCACACGAGTCAATGTGTCTCGTGAGACTGATTAGGTACAAGACCACGCGTGTATTCGATCGTTGGTGGCTTGTGCACGGACACATTTCCATCCCGGGCGTAGTGTGGCGCCACCCTTTGAACCGTACTGTTAGTTGATGCATATAGCATGTTTGATTGCGTATGTTTCGACAGGATATTTCATAACTTCAGATATAATCATGATTGTGTATTTTCAACCCTTGAGGATTGTTGTTCTTTGTAACTGACCCCGTTTGGGGATTTTGTTTTTCAGGTCTTGGCAAGGCAAAAGTATGGGGAGAACACGCTGACGTCGAGGAGTCCTGGTGATACTAGTAGGGGCCCCGATCTTTCGCTTATTCATGTTATTGTCCTTTATTTTCCGCTGCAGACTTTCATTTGAATACTCCGTTTCATTCAGTGTTGTGTATTTTATCTTCATATAAAATACACTAGTATTCGGTATTGTCCTGGTGTGTTATAACTAAACTCCTCATCGGAGTAATTATTGTTGTAATGTAGTTCGGTACTACATTTATCCTATGTAATTCATTCATTTTCATTTGCCTGGTGGGTCCCAGTTGGGGATTTACGGCACTGTAATATTCGCCTAGTTTGGGGTGTTACACAGGTATGCTGAAGCCGCTCCCTATTCCAGAGTGAAAGTGGGAAGATATTTCTATGGACTTCATCACGAGTTTGCCGATGAGTCGTCGTGGGATGAACACAATTTGGGTAGTTGTGGACCATTTAACTAAGTCAGCTCATTTCCTCGAGATTAAGGATATGTAGGGTCCCGAGAGACTTGCCCAGTTGTTCATCAAAGAGATAGTGAGATTGCATGGTACTCCCAAGAGTATCGTTTCCGATCGTGACAGACAATTCGTGTCACATTTTTGGAAATCAGTTCATCGTGCTATGGGAACTCAGCTTAATCTCAGCACCGCTTTTCATCCTCAGTCCGACGGACAATAAGAGAGGACTATTCAGACATTGGAGGACATGTTGAGGGCATGTGTCCTCGATTGGAAAGACGATTGGGAAGCCCAACTACCATTGATTGAGTTCACGTACAATAATAGTTGGCATGCTTCGATTAAGATGGCACCTTACGAGGCCTTGTACGGTCGTCGTTGTCGATCTTCTTTGTGTTGGGACGACTTATCAGAATAGATCGGCACCGAGCTTAATATGCTTATAGCCGCCCATGAAAGGTAGCTTTGATCAGGAGTCATTTGTTGACAGCTCAGAGTCGAAAGAAATCATATACGGATAATCGTCATCGACCACTAGAGTTCGAGATAGGTGACCACATGTTGGTCAAGGTATCCCCGAGCCGAGGCATTTTTCGATTCGGAAAATGGGGGAAGTTGAGTCTGAGATTCATCAGATCGTTTGAGATTTTGGATCGAGTAGGCAGTCTGGCTTATCGATTGGCTTTACCTCCGGTGTTGAGTCGAATTCATAATGTATTTCATGTCTCTCAGTTGCGGAAGTATGTTGCCGACCTGAGTCACATACTTCAGTTCGACGGAATCGAAATCGCGGATGATCATTCATATGAGGAGCGTCCTATACGGGTTTTAGAGCGGCGAATCAAACAGTTGAGGAACAAGACGATTCCTTTATTCAAGATTCAGTGGTCTAGACACGGAGTCGAAGAGGCTACTTGGGAAGCCGAGGATAGTATGCGAGAGAGTTATCCCGAGTTGTTTGACCCTTAGTTTCGAGGGCAAAACTCTTTTTAAGGAGGGGAGTATGTAATACCCGGTTGTAATTCATTCATTATAATTCAGTAATTATCACTCAGTAATTTTTCGCTCATTAATAATCATTCATCATTCATGTTCATTCATTGTATTCATCGTTGGCGCATATTTTTAGCCATGTATCGATTACCGATCGTCATTCGCCTCCGTTTGAGTCTCGAGACGAGAGTATTATCATTATCATCTGATTGGTAGTCTTGTGTTGGAACTATCATCTATGGCATGTTCTGGACTTGTTTACTTTCACATACGTGTGGTATGTCAGATCATTCACCAATCGTAGCGAGAAAACGAAGTTGTCAGATTTTTGTCACTTCCAGCAGCGAGTTACGACCGTAACTAGTCAGGCATTACGGCCGTAACATGCATTCGTTGGTTTAGGGATGTTTTGGACGAAGGGGATATACGGCCGTAAGGATAGGCGAATACGGCCGTATCATGCGTTCATTGCTTTCAGGACAGTTCGGACGAATGGGACTTACGGCCGTAAGGATTGCGGCATACGGCCATAAGATGAGGCAGGTACGGCCGTAAGGCTTGGCCGGTTACGGCCGCATGATTCGAGCAGGGTGCCCTGTCAGTTTCGACGAAGGTTTCATACGCCCGTAAGTCTTGCCGAGTACGGCCGTATGAGTCGAGTTATGCCCGTAAGGCAGGTGCGGTTATGGCCGTAAGTCTGTCGGCAGACTTTCGATGAAACAGAGTTACGCCCGTACGATGTGGCTGGTCACGTCCATAAGGCCGTTGACTTGGAGAGGTTACGGCCGTAAGTAGGCTGAGTTACGGACGTAACGTTCGGCAGTTTATATAGACTTGGACGGGACTTTGAGCTCATTTTCTCATTTCTCCACTTGAGTTCCGAGAGAGAAGTCTTGAGGGAGAGATTTTGTCATCATCAATCACTTGTGTGTTCGGATTTCATCATCTTAATTTGTTGGGAAGCTTGGATAATCGATTTAACACGGTTTCACCGGATCAAGGAATTTAGATCTTCAAAGGTAATATTCTTCAACAACTTGGATTTTGATTTTGTGTTGAGATATGATGTTTTGGACATTATAATCATATTGTATGAAGAGATATACGTATGATTATGGGTGTGTATGAATATTCATTGGATTATTGAAGGGTTATTCAAGAATACTTTGAATATTGAGTTGAATTTTGGGGTTTTCGATTAGTTGTTGTTGTAATCACGAATTTGGATATTCATATTGGATTATTGATTGTATTGAAGATGTTTTGTTGGTTTGGAACACTCCTTGGGGATTTGATATTGGTGTAATTAAGGATTGGTTGTAAACAATCGAAGATTGGTTACAACGTGTTTGATATAATGCCCCAATGAACTTGGTTTAGTCGTATCGACGTTTTGAGTTAGTTATAATCGTGTTTGATTCGTATGTTGAACAGATTGTTGGTAATTGTGTTATTCAAGGTTGTTCGAGCGACTGACATCTCATTTAGGACGTTTGTTCGTGGAAGGACATTTTTCACCGGTGTTGTGTAAGTTAATTCTTACTCGGTTAAAAGGATATTCATTCCTTTTGTTGTTGTTCATTCATAATCATAACTAATTCATAATGTATTAACTGTATTGAGACTTGTAATTGTCGAATAACCACTTCATTCACGAGGAACGACGGTTCCAATCATTTCATTGAGCTATCATTCACTTCACTATTATTTCATCTCGGTGAGTCATTCTAAATTTGTCGGATTATTATTCATTGATATTCATCATGGATTCTTTTGATCGTGTGACTTCTGGGTTCATATTGCATGGCCGGGTGCGGATGTGTGGAATTTTTAGTCGGGCACACGATAGTCATGTGTAGGGTTTACCGATACATTGGACTGTACACACGGTAATGTTTACCTCCGTGAGACTAATTAGGTACAAAGACGGGTGTGTCCGGGCACTCGTCTTGTGCACTTTCACAGAACATTACGGGCGTACTATGATGCTCCTCTTCAGCTTAAATTCATAACTAAAGGATATTTCGTAATTGAGATATATCATGATTGTGTATATTCAACCCTTGAGGATTGTTGTTCTGTGTAACTGACCTCGTTGGGGAATATTATTTTCAGGTCATGGCAAGGCAAAAGCACGGAAAGAGAACATTGATGGCGAGGAGTCCCAGTGATACTAGTAGGGGGCCCCAATCCTTTCAGTCATTCATGTTGTCGTCATTTATTTCCCGCTGCAGATTTCCATTTGGATACTCCGTTTCATTCAGTGTTGTATATTTTATCTTCATATAAAATATACATGTATTCTGTATTATCTTGGGTGTGTTGTACTTGAAACTCCTTATCGGAGTAATGGATGATATAATGTGGTTTGGTACTGCGATTATGTTATCTAAGTCATTAATTTCATTCGCCTGGTGGGTCCCAGTCGGGGGTCCATGGCACTGTAATAGCCGCCTGGTTTGGGGTGTTATATTTTGTGGTGTATTTATGGCTCGTAAGACTGGTACTGTAAAATTTAATAATTGGTGGCAATGAAAGAAAAGTTCACTTATTTTTGTTGATTGTTCAAAATTCATAGCAGCTTGTACAAAAAAAGAAAGTTCCCATGATACAGTAAGTAGTATCTTTGAAAGAATGTCTGTCTATTGATCTTGAACTACTTGCAGAAGATATGGTAACAAAATGCAAGATTGAGGCAAATGATAAAGATGCTGAGATAACATCACTCAAATCCCAGTTGTCCAAACTGGAAGCAAGTCTTGTCGAAGTCAATGACAAAGGCAAAGGTCTGGTTACAAAAGAAAAGGTCTGGTTACAAAGGAAAAACAATGCTGATAAAAACAAAAAGGGAAAAACAATGCTGACAGACCATAATCTGTACACAAAAACAGGAAATTTTAAGCAAAAACAATGCTGAGAAAAAAAAAGGGAAAAGGTCTCCCATGATTTTTTTTTTTTGCATTCAACTTGATCACTGTACACAAATCTGACAAATCTGACAAATCTGAAAGAAATAATTATCAAAGGTTTTAAGCATATGTTAAAAAGAAAATCTGACAAATCTTATTTCATTTCCAACTTATCCAAGGAAGTTCATGATAACTTAAGTGAAGTACCAAATTGCGGAGAAAGTACACAAAATCAATAAAAAACCTGAAACAAGTACACAAAAATCAGTAAAACCCAAATCCATAACCTGTATGAGAAAGTTTTCAACATCAAACTAAACATTACAAGTACACAAAAATTCTCCCCGATACACATTACTGAAAATTAAACATCAAATTTAAAATTACAAGTACTGAAATGAGACATCAAATATTGTCAAACGCTCTCCAAACACACACCACTCTTTTTCCAAGCCCTCTTTATTTTTTTTATTATTAATGATTGGCATCTTTGGGACTACTTCCTCCATATTAACTTGATTAAGCTGGCTCGAATTTAAAGGGACTGGTAAAACAACGGGGGTAGAATTCTCGAATCGTGACATAAGTGACATAAATGCATCGTCATCAATAGCAGAAAATTGCTTTACAGGAGGGTACATGATGTTATCTCCTGTTGCATTGCTTCTTCTCACCTGCAATAAAATAAAAAATATATAAATCCAATTATTATAATTACATGGGGGTGGAAAATTAATATTTTGAAAACATGTACTACTTTACCTGTAATTTAACAGATGGGTCATCAAACAAGTGAGATCCATTGTTTTGTTCAACTGTGAGGTCCCAAATGTCATCATCTCTCTGTGATTCAAATACATCTTCATCGACAACATGTGAAAAGTTTTCTGCTTGTGCTGTTTGCAATGCATCCGCCCTTTTACGTTGACATCCTTTTATCTTATGACCGGCCAAGTGGCAGTAACTACACCTCAAAGTAGTTTGCATTCTTTTCTTTTTGTTTCGATCCACAACCTTTTTCCCTCTCTTAGAAGCATTTTTTTGTCTTTTTTTGCTCATCAGTCCCTCTTCTTCTCACCTTACTTGGTCTTCCTACATCTCTACCAAAATTTGGCGGCAAGGGCTCCATAATTCCAGTATCTCCCCACAATCCAGCCCCATCAATCCCAAATATAGTTGGAGCATATACTCTCTTAAATGTATTAACAGAATAACAAGAGTGGACAAATTCCAATGGGCTTCTTTTCATGAATCCCAAACAAGCAAGTATGTGACTGCAAGGTATTCCTTTAAGTTGCCACCTTCTACATGTGCATGTGAAGTCCTCGAAGCTCACATTATACTGAGAATAGGTAGTTGTCACTTGGTAATGGTCATTATTGCACTTCGACACCCTACAACCTCCAACCTTCGCCATGTTCTCGTCCAAAATAATTTTAGCTTCAGGACATATCAGTAGGTTACTCCACTTCTCATTGGCTATGTCCCTAAACTTTTGCATTCTAGTTGTGTACCACTCTCTAATCCACTCAAGCATCACTAAAATAGGTTTCTCTCGGGCTGGTACAAGTGCTCTATTGATCGATTCACAAAAGTTATTGAGAACCAAATCGGACTTCGGGAAAGTACTGAAATATGCTTTACTCCATTGAGAAGGATGTTTATTTGCTAACCATTGATAAGCATTCGGATCCAACAACTCAATTTCTTTCATTGCAATGTTGAAACACTCAATTGAAGTGGCATTTGAAGCCTTGTACACAACATTTTTGTCAGCATCACCCCAGGAACCTGCCCTTGCCATATTCTTCCACATGTGTCTAACACAAAATCTATGCTCACTTCCCTCAGACACTTCTTTAACCGCTTCAATCAAACCCTTTTGTCTATCTGACATCCATGTGAATTCATTTGGCCTCATAATATTGAGGTCACCCTTCAAAAGATTAAGAAACCAAATCCAGTTATCCTTTATTTCACTTCCCACCACGCAGTAAGCTATTGGATAAGACATATTATTAGGATCTACTCCAATAGCTGTGAGTAAGACACCAATGTGGGGACTTGATAGGTGACAACCATCTATCCCTGCTATAGGTCTATAACGAGCAAGAAATCCAGATTTCAGAGCTTCAAAGCAACAATAGAAGGCTCTAAACCATACCTTATTAGCTGTATCAGGATCAGGGTAGGTGTCGACAATTATATTAGATCCTGGATTTGTTCTAAGCAATTTATTCTTGTAGTTCCACAACATGGTGTATTGCTCGGTAGGGTCCCCATTCAAAATATCCAATGCTTTCTTTTTAGCCATATAAATCTGATCCTTAGATACAACAACCTTCAAATCTTTAACAACATCGGCCTTAAATCCCTTTAAATTCCTATCAGGATCATTCTTGATAGTGTCGAGATACCTCTCAGCTATTGCGAATGATTTAAGGTTGGTCACTTTAAATGTCGCGCAACAGGTATGCTCGAGCTCATACTTTTTAATAATGAAAGTTGGTTCATCTTCAATTCTTCGTGCCCTAATGACCCAATTGCACCCAAGTTCCTTGCATTTCGTGTACATTCTATCGGGCTCGTTCTTCCAAATATGCAAGCTTCGCATGATCTTAACAGCATGTACCTTGATTGCATTCCTCAATTGCTCCTTGGTTGGAAAGGTCATCTCCTCCTCAAAATGTGGGTCATAACCATCAACTGACTTGTGTCTCTTCCCTCTATTACCTCCATGATCCTCATCATCACTATCACTATCACATGCAGAATCAAATTCAGTGTCACTATGGCAAACTATAGATTTCTCAATATACCCAAGCCCCCTCGCAACATCATGATGATCATTCAAATGCTCATTTTCAATCAAATTCTCATTCTCCTTGTTGTAAACCATTTTTTCGTCAATGTAGATGCTCGCTTCCCCGCCACTTGGTCTAACATTTTTGCGCAAGTACTGCCCAAGCATCTTATCATCACTCAACAAATAAAATAACTTGTTCACTAGTGAATAAAACCTTCTACATCTATCCACACCAATTTGATTCACCAAGTCATTCAAATAATTCATGTTAAACTTCTCAAATTCCACATCATGGAATTTTTCACCAAGCCTCCTTCATACTTACAATGGGGAACCAACTTAAACTCACCACCATGGTACAATGATATAATTATGTAGTTCTTTCGAGCATCTGTGTCACATAATATGTAAAATTTAAATAAAAAACTATACTTTTAAAGTTTATACAGTAATCTGGTATTTTAGACAAACAAAAAAAAGGGAAAAACTTACTTGGGGAAGAATTTTCCATTCTCCAGGATTTTCTTCTTGTTTCTCGATCGAAGAGAGAGAGAAGCCGCGGCGGATGTTTTTCCTCTGATGGTATTTCTCTATTATGGAATTTTAGTCCTAATTCCACACATGCAGTCCACACAAACTTCTTCTGCAATGTGGAACAACCGATATGGAGAAAGGGTTAATATCGCTGCATATTATAAAATAAAGGGTTATTTTTGTGAAACTTAGTGTTTTAGGGCTTAAAAAGCGCAAAGAGGTAAATTACGGGGCTAAAAACACGATTTTCCCGCATTTTGCCTGTACAATAATAATGGAAAACTCTCTTTACGATCCAACTCTTCCGCTTCCCCTACCCTAATCTCTCTCCCGTTTTTTTTTTTTTTTTTTTTTTTTCTATCTCCAGGGGGTTTCACTTTTCTACCCGCCGTCCCCTTTCTTCTCCATCCTTAACCACACAGTCCACCATCACCATGACCTCAGAAACTGATTCTACCACTCCTCCTCCCATCACCCCCGTCTACGATTCAGTGGTAATTATCACCACGCCATTTCCTACTTCTCATAAGCTCACTCGCACAGTCACTCACGTTCATTGGTCACGACAATCCTCAACGGCCACGATCTCCTAGGTTTTGTCACCGGCGATCTCCCGCCTCCCGATCGTTCCGCCTCTACTTACAAGAATTGGTTCTGTCAGGATCAGTTGGTGTACGCCTTTTTGCAGGGTTCTCTCACTGGCGAAGTCTCGCCCTATATCACTGCTTCCCTCTTCGGAAGACGTTTAGACTGCCTTACACTCCATTTTCGCGAGCAAATCGCACGCCCGTCTGATGCAACTAAAGGGCGATTTACAACATGCGAAACAAGGCTCCAAGTCCATTTCTGAATTCGTTCATTCTCTAAAGTCGAAAGTCCCAAATTTCGTGATCTTGCTGCCTCCATGGGTGCATAGTCTGTTTCCCTTTCCTTTGCTCAACTTCTTGATCTACTTGTTGCAAAAGTACCTCGACGCCATGGACAACCCTCAATTGGATCTTACTATCTCCGCCAACTTCACCCAACAACGACCACAAAAACATTTGGGCCGCGGTAGTGCATCGAACCGTGGTCGCGACGGAGCTTCATGCAGGGGTTGTGGCCGCCAGAATCAGTCGGGTGTTTCCTTCTAGCCAGGTAATTCAAGTATAACCTGTCAGCTATGCACCCGCACAGGTCACACCGCACGGAGTTGCTGGCAGTTCACCATTACAGCCAACTCCCCCAATGTCAATCTTGCTCGTTTTCCAGTACCACAACACAACCCTAATGTCTGGCTCTTGGATTTGGGAGCCACTCATATTGTTACTCACGACCTCAGCGGTCTCTCCCTGCACTCCGAATATGATGGCACAGAGGAAGTTCAGCTGACCGATGGCTCTTCTCTCCCAATCGTGCATACCGGTACTTCTACTTCCTAGTTTCCTTCTTGCAAATTTATGGTTTCAAATATACTGCATGTGCCTCATTCAAAACAGAACTTATTATCTGTTCATGAATTTACCAAGTGTAATAATGTTTCTGTGGAATTTTTTTCCCTATTGGTTTGTTATTAAGAATCGGCACATGGGGGCGCCTCTGGTTCGCGGTCAATGTAAAAACGGACTCTATCATCTATGTCCTCCACTACCCATCTCTGCCAATCTTTGTGTTGTGGGCCTTCGTACCAGTTTTTCAACTTGGCAATCCAGACTTGGTCACCCATCCAGAAGGACTAGTTCTCTTATTATTTCAAAATTTAATTTACCATTAACTAAATCCCGCATGTCGGATGTTAGTTGCACTTCGTGTCTTTGTTGCAAAACTCACAAGCTATCCTTTGTGTCCAATTCGTTGATTGCTGAACATTCTTTGCACTATTTATGTGGATATTTGGGGTCCTACTATTTATTCAACTGATGGTTGTCGGTTTTATTTATTGATTGTTGATGCCTTTACAATGTACTGTTGGTTCTATCCTTTGTTTCAAAAATCATAGGTTCATGATATATAATTGTGAAGTTACACCTATTACTTGAAAAACAATTTAGGTATACGCTTCGCAATTTTTACAGCGACAACAGAGGAGAATCTCTTGCCCTTCGCTACTATTTTTTGTCACAGGGGATAAAATAGCTGACAACAGCACCTCATACACCAGAGCAAAATGGACTTGTGGAACGCCGACATCCACATATCGTAGAGACGGGTAAGACCAGTGTTGTTAAACGCGATATGCGCACTGAAGCGCAAAGGCCTCCTGGAGCATAAGCGCAACGCGCAACGCGATAAGCGCGCTTTTTGAAAAAACCACAAAAGATGGGAAAAAAAATACATAACAATAAATTTAACATATTATAAGCAAATTAAATTGTCATATGATAACCAGATTCAAACTTAAGGCACAAATAAAAAGTCATGGTAACATAAAAAAGCTAGAAAATCAACTACAGGCACAGCCCTAATTGAAGTTATATTTATTAGTAATCTTCAGGCTCTTCTTCAAGATTTTCAAAATCTTCATCATCCAAGTTGTGGTCAGTATTAGGATTTTTATCCCCCTCATTAAATTCAATTTCATCTTCCTCGTCTTCACTTTCATCAATTAAGCGCCTTTTAGATGACTGTTCAGAGGTATTTGTTCCCTTTTTGTTGACTTTCGAGGATCCACGAGAGGCATTTGACCTATAACAAAGATATACATATACATATATATAAGTACTACATTTATATAATAAATATGTTAATTAATGACTTGTATTAATTATTAGATTTATTTTTGTATAAATTTTACCTAGAATTGTAACGAGGTTCTCCTGCTCCAGAAGCTTTAGCAACATCCTTGTGCGTTAATCCATCTTCTCTGGAAAATACAAATTCATCTTCTTCTTCTTCGTTATCTCCATCCATCTTACCGATCAACCACTCATTGCTATCATCAATCTCATTTAACAAGATGGGATTAATCACATCACGAATTTCATATCTACGTTTTAAAGCTCTATTGTATTTGACAAACACCAAATCGTTCAACTTCACAGTAAGCCGGTTTCTTTTTTGCTATGAAGCTACAAAAAAACATCGAAATAATAAGATCACCGTAATTTCAAATGGTAGCACTTAGTAGGTGGTTTAACTTACTTACGAGTTTAAAGGTTACTTACATGCTCAAATACACTCCAATTTCTCTCGCATCCTAAGAGCTACAAGTTAGGCTAAGAATTAATCGCAAAGCTTTGCAATTAGGAGTATGTTTGCCATAAGAACTCCACCATGCAGCTAGTCAATAAATAAATCATACAGTTACATGTGATGTGATGACCAGGAGATTTACCAATGTGAGAGTATTAAAATGTGATGACCAGGAGATTTACCAATGTGATGACCAGGAGATTTACATGTGAGAGTATTAAAATGTGTAATGCCAATGTGTTTAGTTTATGTTTAGAAATTTACCAGGAGATTTTGATGACCTTTGTCGAATAGCCATTGGTAAGCCAAAGAAACCTTCCGCTCTCTTATAGAACTCTAACTGATCTCCAATCTTGTCTTGCACATCAACATCCACCATTCTCTCAATGCACTTGTACAAACCTAGGGATACTTCTTTATCTTTCTCAATATTCGGATTTGTGTAGTAAAATTCTGGATTGAGGTAATATGCAGCTGCATGCAAAGGTTGATGGAGTTGAACGTCCCACCTGTTATCAATGATTTCAAAGAAGGTTTTGTATTTATGCTCGTCATTGTCAAAAGCCCGTGCAATCGCTTCTTTAGCCCTGTCCATAGCTTCATAAATGTAACCCATAGGTGGCTTTTTTTCTCCATCAACCAATCGAAGAACCTTTATAAGAGGGCCTGCAACCTTAAGAGAACAAACAACATTGTTCCAAAAATTTGCCGTCGCGATAAAACCAGCTATGTTCCGTCCAACTGGATCCTTGGAGTAATTACTTTTCCGCCATCTTTCGATTGGAACATCTCATGAGATTAGCCTTTTGATTGTTAATCCTAGACAAGGTCAAGAAGGCAGTGGCAAATCGTGTCTTCGCTGGCCTCAATAGCTCCCTCTCACCAGTGAAGTCTCGTAGCATATTCACCAACCCCGGCTTTGTATATATAAATGCATTCAATTTCATACCTTTCTTTATGCACTTTTTAAGCCTCTCAATATGAAAAAGGTCCTCCAACATGAGATCTATGCAGTGGGCAGCACATGGTGTCCAGAACAGGTGTTGGTATCGGATCATCAACAATCGTCCAGCTGCTTTGTTATTTGAGGCGCTGTCCGTGACAACTTGAACAACATTTTTAGGCCCAATCATCTCCACATACTTAGATATAAGTTCAAATAACATATCTCCTGTTTTTGAAACAGCAGATGCATCAACTGATTCAAGGAAAAAGCTGCCTCTCGGAGTGTTGACTAAAAAATTTATAAGACCTCTGTGTTTTCTATCTTCCCAACCATCACACATCGGTGAATGTACCGTAAGTAACCCACTGCTTCATGAGCTTTCATTAACCGATTTGCATCCGCAACTTCTTCTTTTAACGGTGGAACTCTCAATTCGTGATAGCTAGGAGGTTTCATTCCCGGTCCGTATTGCCCTTGAGCTTCCACATAAACGTTGAAACTTGGATAGTTGATGCATTAAAGGGGATTCCAAAGATCGTACATCCATCTTGCAAATGCTTTGCAAGCTCTTCTCCTTAACTCTTTTCTCGCCCCATCGTTCTCATCAATTTTTGGCTGCTTTCCCTTCCTCTTGCTCACTACAATTTCTGGGTCTGGAGTCAAGAAGATATCCATGGGACCCTTCATCTTTGGTGGCTTGCGTAGAGAAGAATTCGTGCTGCCGCATACGGAATTATCTTTTGTGGCTTCAGACTGCATTAACACTACATCATCATCATCATAATCTTCCTCTTCGATATTATTTAAATCAACAACCTCTTTTTTTTTCTTTTTTGCTTCCATAAAATCTGCAACTTCTTTTCTGACTTCTTCGGTTACTTTTTTACAGCTTGTCGCATTCCGCTTGCCCCCAACAAGATGTTCCTTCATTCTAAATACTCCTCCGGTTGTAATTTTTCCACAGAAATTACAACAAAGCCGAACCGAGCTACCCTCTGACACTGCCCTTGCATATTTCCATGCAACGTCTTTATTATCTCCCATCTGAAAAAAAAAAAATGAGTGTACTGTAGACAGTATGTTATATATATATATATATAATCAGTTATATAGAAATATTACAAAAAAAAAATCAGTGTATTATAGACAATATGTTTTATATATATATATATATATATTATATATAATATATACAGTATACATATACAGTATACATATACAGTATGTTATATATATATATGTAGATATATATTATACAGTATGTTATATATATTATATATATTATATATATATACAGTATGTTATATATATATGTATATATTATATATAATATATATATATATATATATATAAACACTATATATATACTCTGTCAACTTAAGAAAAAAAGAGAATACCTTGAAGAGAAGAAACCGCCCAGATTCTTGAAGAGAAGAAGAGATGAAATCGCCCGGATGAAATCGCCCAGATTTGTTGAAGGAAGAGGCTGACTGTTGTACTTAGGGTTTCGGTTTACAGGCTGTTTATGGAAGGCGCGGCTGTTTAAGGAAATCGCCCAGATTTGTTTACGCGTTTTATGATTTACATCCCGTTTTTTTGCATTTAAAATTATAAACTGTTTTTATATAAAAGCGCGCTTTTTCAACCGAGTTTGCGCACTGCGCTTAAGCGCAGAAGCGCGAAGAAGCGCGCGCTTACTGAAAACCGAGTCGCATAGCTGGTGCGACTCCCCGCAAGCGCGCATCGCGTCGCTTTGCGCTTATGCGCGCGCTTAAGCGCGCGTTTAACAACACTGGGTAAGACCTTGATATACCATGCCAAATTACCCATGTCCTGGTATTACGCTTTCCAAACTGCCGTCTATTTAATCAATCACATGCCATCTTCTGTGCTAAACAATAAAAGTTCGTTTGAGGCATTATTTCTATGCCAGCATAACTATACCAATTGCGCATTTTTAGTTGTATATGTTATCCCTGGCTTCGGCCTTACTCTTTGAGCAAGTTACAACTTTCGTTCTTGCATTTATGTCGGTTAATCACCTACCCAAAGTGCATACAAATGTTTTGATGTTATCTCTGGTTGGCTATATATCTCGCGCCATGTTCGATTTGCCGAAGACCAAATTGCAGATTTTGGCAATTCTTCGCCACCTCCTGCACCTCCAGCATCATCTACGATGCCGATATCCATCTCAGGACCTCCGACCCGATCTACTGCTTCTCTGACACCTCTACCGGACAGTCTGCATGCTTCCGACAATCCAGTGTCCTCCGAACCATCAGCCTCAGCACCTGTTCGTCACAGCACTCGAAACCGACAACTATCCACTCGACTCGAGGGTTTTGACTCTCGCTCCCACCATGTCTTGTTTGTCCACCTACTGCATATACAGCTACTCTACATCTACCAGAAGCTGATAACATACCTACTACTGTTTGTCAAGCATTGAACTCTGAGCAGTGGCGCGCGGCTATGGCGGACGAGGTGACCGCTCTATCTCGTCACGGCACCTGGGATCTAGTCCCTCCACCTCCAGATGCAAACATAATAGGCTGCAAATGGGTTTTCACCATCAAGCGGCGACCAGATGGCACCATTGACCATTACAAAGCACGCCTAGTGGCCAAGGGGTTTCACCAACGACCCGGACTCGATTATCATGATACTTTTATCCCTGTGATCAAACCAGTTACTATACGCATGGTTCTTTATCTTGCCCTATATCATGGTTGGTCACTGCGACAGTTAGATATCAGCAATGCCTTTTTTCATGGACAACTTACTAAGCCAGTATATATGCAGCAGCCTCCTGGTTTTGTTGACAAGACAAATCCTTCTCATGTGTGTCGTCTTCATAAATCTCTGTATGGTTGCTTGGTATCAAACGTTGGCTAATGCTTTGGTACAGTTTGGCTTCCGACAATCTCAAGCCGACCATAGTCTGTTCTATCTTAGTCGAAGCTCAACTGATCATCTCCTTGTCCTTATCTATGTCAATGACATAATCATCACGGGTTCTACCAATTATGTTATTCAATCTCTAATCACCCACTCGCAAGGACACTTTGTCGTAAAATATTTGGGGCCTTTGACATACTTCCTTGGACTTGAAGTGTCACGTTGTCGTGAGGGGATCCTTCTTTCCCGGCACAAGTATATCAACGATTTACTTCATAAATTTGACATGGTTGGTTCTAAACTTGTTAGCACACCCATGGCGACCTCTCAGTCTCTTTCTGTCTCTACCAGTTTTGATCCCACGAAGTATCAGAGTGCTATTGGGGCCCTTCAATATCTTACCATGACTCGGACAGATATCTCTTTCAGTGTTAACAAACTCGCACAAACAATGCCATGTCCCACGGTAGCTGATTGGATGGCAGTCAAACGAGTGTTCCGTTATCTGCAGGGCACTCTTCATCATGGCTTATTACTTCGCACACCCCGATCACTCAATATCACTGCTTATTCGGATTCTGACTTTGGTGGCAATCTAACTGATGGAAAATCTACTTCTGTGTATTACATCTTCATGGATGCAGCACCCATTTCTTGGCGTTCTCAGAAACAGTAGGGTGTTGCTTGTTCCTCTACGGAAGCTGAGTATCGGGCCCTAGCATCCACTGCATCTGAGATTTGTTGGCTCTATCATCTCTTTCGCGAACTTGGTTTTTCACTTACCTCGCCTCCTCGACTTTTATGTGATAATCTTGGAGCCACGCGTTTGGCCTTGAATCCCGTCTTGCACTCTTGCATGAAACATATTGCACTTGATTTACATTTTGTTCGGGGCCTTTCCAACAAAGGCATTTTTACTGTTTCATTTGTCACCACTGAAGATCAACTCACTGATCTGTTGACCAAACCACTTGCACGTATGCGTTTTCAGAAACTTCGCTCCAAAATCTCCACCGCGGACGGCACGTCAATTTTGCGGGGGGTATTAAGGGAGATATGAACATATTTGTGTAATTAGTTAAAAATATTTTTCTTGTTCCGTGTGTTCTATAATATTCATTATACTCTCTATACTCTTGTAATCTTGTGTATTTAAGGCATTTTGCCTATGCAATAATAATGGAAAACTCCCTTTATACAATTCTCTATATAAACCACTAATGATTTTTTTTCGAATTATAAAATTTGATTTTCGACAGGACGGTTTATGTGAAAGCAGGTTCGCCGACGAGTTGATCTATAAAATTTAAAATTCATTTGTGAACTTTAGAAATTTAATTAGAATATAGTTAAGTACGTAGGAGATACATAATTTGGAACCATCAAAACATAGTTCAAAACAGTAGTGCTAAAAACCAAGTAATTCTTTAGAAAGTTATATTTGGCGTTGGTTTTCACCTGGAGGAATATAATTTTGAAACGGTCGTTAGAATCGCCGTTTTATGACAATTAATTATAACCTAATAATTTATACTTTCAACGAAAAAAACATATGAGAGAAGATACCGAATACAGTAACATTCACACCAAACATGCTTGTTCTATCAACAACTAAATCAAACATAGATAAATCCTATTTGACAATCAACGATTAGTTGTTAGCTGATTGATTAACTGTTTTGATCGTATTAAATGGTTTGGCTAGCGTTTTGTATTAATTGTTTGTATAAAAGTACTTGGTAGCTACTTAATTGTATAAAATGACCAACAAGTTCGTCACCCAATTCATTATTTTGACGATTTCTATATAACATAAGAGAATAATCTAAAACTATTATATAAATCTATTACATATTTCATTAATAAAATTATTTCTTAAAGCTGGGAACTTTAGTCGAATAAAAAAATTCATTCAATTTGAACAAAATATAATTAGACTAACAAAATTTAAATTTTACTTTATTTTTCCCATGACATAAATTTTTTCCTAATACCTAATTTTTGTACTGGTAATCATTTACTGTAATAGTACAACTCTATAAAATTATGATAGAAATTTATTTCCACAATTTAAGCATAATGGTGTTATATTATTTGATTAATTAAAATTTTGGTTTGAGATTTATGATGAAGGAAAAAAATCTTAGTTTTATAAATATGTAAGGATAAATAAGTATTTTCAACTCATTTACTGAATAAGCTATTAAAAAAGCTCCTATAATGAGTTATTTGAAAATTAGATGATTGAACTCAATCATCTAATTCAAAGAGCTCCCAACCAAAAATTATTAAAGGTTTATAGAGTCAAAAGTCAAAATTAAAAAAATCTGTGAACCGTTTAGACACTTGTTTAATTCACAAGCTTAGTTAAGGTCCAAACTCACCATATTATAGGGCCTCCCACTCACACAAAAATTAGCCGCCCAAGATGAGATGAGAACTCCTCCACCTCCAATGGCTAAGATTTGACCTTGCAAATCAAGGGCCAAGAATTTTGTTTTAATCTTATTTTGGCCCCCAAAAATTATTTACAAAGAAGCCCCAAACCAGCCTACAAATACCCCCATCAAGTGATCTCTCTCTCTCTCTCTCTCTCTCTCTCTCAAGAAACACAACACTCTCTCTCTAAGCTTGATAAAAGAAAAAAGTAACTTGTCCTCACCTTCAACCCCAAAGTTCTGACTTTTTCCACTATCTAAATGCAAAAGTTTCCTTGTACAAAAGAAATTCTCTTAAATTTTCATATAAAATCCATCCAAAATGGAGACATAAGGGTGATGTTGTTGGGTTTGGTACCACCACTAGAAGGGGGTTTAGATAGTGTGGTTAAGAATATAGAATTCTTTTACGATTGCGGAAGCGATATCGAAATGCGGAATATAAACGACACAATATTTATAAAGATTCGGCCAAATATGCCTACGTCTTCTCTTCATGTCTTTTTCTATAAGCTTAAGATAAAGCTTTCTGCCTTGTCATCTATCGGTCCGAGGTAAACCGTTACAAGCTTGTCTTGCATCGGTCCAAGATAAATCGTTATGCTCTTGTCTTTTTGTCGGTCCTAGCTAAACCATTTTCCTTTTCTACCGGACAAGGAATCAACTTATCTAGCTTTCGATTGGTACTTGACAAACATCACTTGGATTTAGATTAGGATTCTAAAAATGCCGGATCCACAATCCTAATAAAATCGAATCAAATCTATAATCCTTTCTTTTCTCTCGTGTATGGTTGAGTGTATCGAACACTCGAACTCTTATCAATTAAGCTCGATTACAGCAACAATAATGAAGATAATGTTATGTAAAGTATATAAGCTTTGCTTGAAGTTGTTGTTATGGTTAATACCATATGAAGTGGTATTTATAGGTTTCAAGGCCTAAACTAGCCGTTGGTCACTGCCTCTTCATAGCTTACGTTACCCTTCAGGTATAGCGTACGTTAACCACTTTAAGGTACGTTAACTTGTTCTGTTGGCGTACGTTATGTGATGTCCAGTTCAGTCCAGTAGCTTCTGTCTCTTACGTAGTGTACGTTAAGTCTATCCGTAGCGTCATAATGTTCAGCGTAGCGTACGTTAAATCTTCTCTTAGCGTACGTTATAGTCATATATCTGTTGCATGTTTTTTGACCTTCTAGAATCAATCCAACGAATTGATTTATTTAAATCCGAACTTTGTCATGCATAGCGTACATTCTACATACTTCGTAGCGTACGCTATGATCTCTTCCTTGCGTGCGGTAATCTTTGTATTAGCGTGCGTTAACTATTCTTCTGTCCAGTTTTTGTGTCTTCGACTTCTTGTTGACTAATTGTTTTTTTTTTCTATGTTTATGAACTTATCATCAAAACCTCTAAATTGAATGTGTAGAATAAAATTTTCCAACAGATGTTATTGTAATACCCGTGTTTTTCAACTCTGTAATTTTCTATTCTAGCGACACACTTGGGTTCATTGATATATTTTGAGCATGTTTTGTTATGCGCCTTTTGTCATTCGAGCAAGTTTTGATGTTGTTTCGGATTAATTGGCATATTAGGGCGACTTTTCCGTATTTGGGTTCGATTCTTATGAGTTATGCGCGGAACTGCTGTTTTGACGCTCCTACAAGCTCATTTAACTTTTGTGGTCGTGTTGTGAACTTCAGAATTATTATTCGATATCGTATCGTGATTTTTCAGGCATTTGAGCCATTTTGTAATTTCCCAAAGTTTTGGGTACTCACGTACGTACTCGTTTTTACCTACCTTCGGATTGTCGGAATCGCATCTTTGTTTGACGCTTTTGTTTGTTGTTGAGAATTCTTTGTAAGCGTTATGTCAGCATTTTTCGAGTCGTCGCACTTGGAGGGCGTTCGGGGCTCGCCGGACAACAGGATGGGTTGTGCTGCCAGGATGCAGGTTACGGCCGTAACCTGCAGTATGTTACGGCCGTAAAGGCCAGTTCATTACGGCCGTTAAGGGCAGTGTATTACTGCCGTTATCATATGTTGAGAATGGGGCAGTAAGTTCTGGAACACGTTTACGTACGTAATGTACAAGCTCTTACGTAGGTAAACGATTAACGTATGTTAAGCTTATGTAGCTTACATACGTAATGCAGTCCCATTTATATAACCCGCGGTACGCGTTTTTCACCTCATTTCCCCCCTTTCTTCTCCTCTTCTTGGTTGATTCTACTTAATTCCAATGTGTTTTGGAGGGTCTTAGGTGATTGTAACATCATCTAATCGGTTGTTCTTTATCGGATCGAGGTATTTTCTTGATTTCCCTAAAGTTGACCTTTTTGGAGATTTTGTCCTTGATCTCGTTTCTAATCCGGTTTCTTTGAATCGATCGTTGTTAAACATTGTTATTGATCACGTTCTATGGATTATATATTCGTAGTTCCGATTTGTTCAACCCGGTTGATGATTTTGGTGTTCTTGAGGAACCGTGAATATTTAATGTTCAATTAAATGTCTCAATGGTTTTCCCTTCAGGTGTTGGGTACGTTTCCCGTTATAATTGGTTTCTATATACGTAGTGATCGTGTTTCCATTGTTCTTCGGAGGTTGTAGGTTGTCGTGGTTCACCGATGAGGATTTGTGTGTCGATTATCGAGGCAAGTATCTTGCCCATATACTTCGTGTTTCGTAGATGTAATGGTTGGTAATTGACTATGCGTGCAATTTGAATGTTTTTAATGAACTTTCAAAAGAATCGGTATATTCTCGATAAAGGTTTTCTCAAAATCAACTTGTGTGTTGTAAACGAATATGTCATTCTGAGAATGTGTATTAGTGTTGTATGTTGGAATACCTTGTTTTCGTGTGGTATCGTTGTGCGTGACTATATCGCTAGTGGACTTAGAGTTATATCCTTTCGGCAAGGTGTGTGTGTGTGTGTGTGTGTGTGTGTGTGTGTGTGTGTGTGTGTGTGTGTGTGGATATGAGTGCTTATTGATGAGTATTGTGATGTGTGATATTGGTTGTATTGTTTGCTTACTCCTTTGTAAGGCGGTAGTGCTATTTGGTGTTGTTCGAGAAGTATATCTCCTTGAGGTATGTGACCGTGGTGTTATTGATATGCATTGTGGATTGTTGTGTTGATTTATGGAACCAGGTAGGGTCCGACGGGGTCTCTGGGGTTCGTTACTTGATGAGTACGGATAGTATATGCGTGGAACCAGGTAGGGTCCGACGGGGCCTCTAGGGTTCGTTACTTGATGAGTACGAACAGTATATGTGTATACCAGGTGGGGTCCGACGAGGCCTCTGGAGTTTGTTACTTGATGAGTACGAACAATATACCAGGTAGGGTCCGACGAGTCCTCTGGAGTTCGTTACTTGAGGAGTACGAACTATATTTGTGTGATGCCAGGTAGGGTCGGTTGAGGCCTCTGGAATTCGTTACTTGATGAGTACAAATAATGTTTTATTATCGTATTTGCATGACCCGTGATTATATTCTAGTTGTCGAGAACCGAGAAAATCTTTGGGTTGTGACCCTAAGTGATTTTGAAAAGATAAGGACTCTTTAGTCTCAAAATGTTTTTCCTTAAAACTCCTGAGACCTGTAAAACGCTTTACAAATTGTGTACTTACTTTATTCCTGCTTTTCATGGCTTCGGATTATTTTGCTCAAGTGAATTATCTCGGGAAGTCTTTTGCTACGTTTAATTGGTTGGGTGTTATCGATTATTATGTTCTCAGAGTATGTTGTGTATGGCTCGTATTTGCACTTTATCCTTGCACTAGTAAAATAGTGGAATTTTGCTAAACCCCGAGTAATCGGGGGTGGATGTTTGTATTGTGTCCAGGTACATGCAGGTTTTTGGGGAGCAAGACACAGGATCGATACGAAGGATGATGGAAGACAAACGATACTAATCACATGAAGGCCAGTTCTAGGTGCAGTTAGTCGGAGTTCATTGTATTATCCTGTCTGTTGTCGTATTATCTGTTGTATGAGTTTGTGAGCATATTTGACCCCTGTGCAGGTATGAGTTTTGAGCGAGAGATGTATTTGAAGTTTTAATTTGTATGTTTGTGGTGAAGACCAACTCGGTCGAATTGTTCGTTATTCAGCCATGTCGTGTGTAATGTGATGTCTTGTTTCTTATTTAGCCTGGTAGATCCTCACGGAGAGGGTCTACGACGCTGTAATATTCCCGAGGGGATCGGGGGTGTTATAGAATATGGTATCAGAGCTTAGGTTGTGGAAACCTAGGCTGTTGGGTCAAGTTGTGTTTGTCGAGTCTTGGCTTGTCAGATTGTGTCTGATTGAGTTGTGTCGATGCGTCTGACTGAGTTGTGTCGACGCGTCGTCTGAGATGTCGGCCGTGATTAGTATCGTTTGCAGCCACCATCTTCGTACGATCTGTGGATGTAAGTCTCCTCTTTTATGAGTGTTATTTGTGTTTCATGACTCTGTTTACATGCGTGTTGGGAGCTGGAATTTGTATTTGGTATTTGCGGCATAGTACGTGCATAATGAATTGGATATTGATGGACTGGACACCGAGTGGTGTAGAGCGATATGAAACCTTGAGCACTGATGTGTTCCAGGAAATGTATCGACGGTAGAGTTTGTTGAGAAACTTATATAGATGGTGTTGATGTGTGTCTGAATTGGTGGCAATGAGTTGTGTTCGATGAGTTGGTGATCTTGAATGCATAGGCATGTGTTTGAGAATTGACTGTATTTGCTAATTGTTGTTATATGCTACAAACATGTTCACATCGATAATTACGTCTGTTGTGTGTATATTTGAAAATTCTTTTCTAAAAATTTCATAGACTTGAGTAAGTTTGTGGAAAACTCCCTTTTCGAAAATGTTTTGACGGTGCGGTTAAGCGGCGGTTTAGTGTGGATTTTAAAAATTGTTTGAATTTTGGCGAACCGGCCTCGCAGTCTCAAATGAAACCCTATGACAGTGTTTGGAAAGATGTGTTTTGGAGTGTCTCAGACATTTTGTAAAATGATACCGTCGTTAATCTTGTCACGTTTGAAAGGATTTTAGAAATAGTTTTAGCCTAACAGTTTTATTTTCAAATAACTCGAGTACACAGTTTTAAAAGTCTTTCGCACCATAAAAATTTTATATTTTAAAGTACAATACGATTTTATTTTCAAAATAATAAATAGTGAAAGATGAAAAAAAAATCTTACTCGGCTAAAACTTTAAACTCGTAATTGGAAAATTTTGGGTTATGCCCCAAGTATTGTGTTACATGGTTTGGTTACGCCCTGTAGTTGTGTAATGTTACCCCGATATGATTGTTGATCGGTGGAAATGTTTAGTACATGTACGCATGGTTTGTCCACCCGGTGATAATTCGGTGAAACCTCCGGGGGTTGATACTAAGGGGCATGGCCGCGAATTACCATGTGCGTTGTTATTCGTGATGGTGTTGTGTGGTAACATGTGGTTACCCTGTATGTTGATTAATGGTGATGATGATACATATTGAGAAGGTCATTTCGATGATATCGCTTATCGAGTAGATTTGATATTTCAGAATATTGTTTTGTAAATGATTTCGAAACAAAATGATTATGATAATTGGTTCAAGTTTTGAGTAAACGGCTGAGCCATTAAAACTATTTTCAAACTTCGTTTCGGAAAAATCATTCAAACTCAAGGATTTTAACATATTATCATTTGAACGAATACCTCGGAGAATTTTTAAAGAATGTTACCAATGTTTGACCACAATGATATGTATGTGGTTTTGACCTTGTTCGTTTTGGTAAAGGTCGTAAGTTTATGTTGATGTGACCATGTGAATTACTTATGAATTTAAGTTCTATTGTTGCGGCAGTAGTTCTTGAATTTGTGCAATAATCCGGAGCGGATATTTTTGTTGTGCTAATATTTATTATCTTACGTGGATATTTTGTACTGAGTTGGCATTTAGATATGTTGTTCTGCAATGTTGTGTTTCATTGTTTTGAACGATTGCCCATCTAATATGCCAAGGGGCCGAGGTCGAGGTAGTGGTTGTAGTCGTCGGGAGAGTGTCGCGATGACCCGTTTGTTGTCGAGCGCTAATATGTCCAGCACCGATGGTCAGGATGACCATTCGCGTGATCAGGGGCAAACAGCTAGATGTAATATTGATGTTGGCGCCGCCGCCATCCTTCAACAGGTAGCAAATCAGTTGGCACAGATGAACCAGGGTATGCACCAGAGTGAGCATTCAGATGAGAACGACGGAGCTAGTAAGTGGCTTCAGGACGTGATGAGAATGCATCCGCCTCGTTTTGCAGGTTCCTCAGATTCGATAGGTTGGGAGAATTGGCTCTTTCAGTTGAAAAGAACATTTGATGCTGTGGCCTGTCCTAATGAAAGGAGGGTACCCATTGCTCGGTATCTCCTCAACAAGGAAGCTGTAGACTGGTGGGAGGCTGTAGCGCCTAATGATCGTGCAGCTACTTGGGCTGAGTTCAAGACTGCTATGGAGGCCGAGTACTGTCCCCCGCCTATTCGAGAGCATAGAATTGTTGAGTTTTTCTCGGTTACGCCCCAGGATGTGTCGCTAGCCCAGGCTATAGTCGATTATAATCACCAACTATGTTATGTTCGGGATCAAGTAAATAGTGAAGCGGACAAGGTTCATTATTTCGATATGCGTATGAAACCTAGTGTTCAGCAGTGTATGACTCCTTTTATGTGTACCACTATGAAAGATTATCAATATCGAGCCTTAGCATTTGAGATGGCTTTATTGTCGGCAGAGCCTACAACTGTGACGAAGAAGCCGAAGATTTCTGATGATTCATCGGGAAGTATGGGGACTGCGATTCCTAGACCTCAACCCTCGCATCAATCAATTGTGGAGCCTGCTGGGTCAGTTGGAAGATCTAGGAGATCCATGTCAGTATCGCTAACTGTTGGTAAGTTGCCTAGGTGCTATAATTGTAATGTTCCGGGCCACGAGTGGGCGAATTGTAAGAAACCGCCGGTGTGTTATAATTGTGGATACGAGGGACATCGAGTTCAGTACTGTGAGATGGTATCTGGTTCAATCACTACTCAAACTTCAGCGCAAGTATCGGGATCGACTTTGAGAGATCCTTGAGAGATGCTATCTGTTAGTTACTTGCTTTGTTGTTGCCTGGTTTTCGTTGTTTCCAAGTTTCGGGGATGAGACTTCTTTTAAGGGGGTACAATGTAATACCCATATTTTTCAACTCTGTAATTTTCGATTCTAGCAACTCGGTTGGGTTCATTGACATATTTTGAGCATGTTTTGTCCTGCGCCTTTTGTCACTCGAGCAAGTTTTGATGTTGTTTCGGATTAATTGGCATATTAGGGCGACTTTTCCGCCTTTAGGTTCGATTCTTTTGAGTTATGCTCGGAACTGCCGTTTTGACGTTTCTTCAAGCTCATTTAACTTTTGTGGTTGTGTTGTGAACTTCGTAATTATTATTCGATCTCGTATCGTGATTTTTCAGGCATTTGGGCCGTTTTGTAATTTCCCAAAGTTTTGGGTACTCACTAACGCACTCGTTTTTACCTACCTTTGGATTGTCGGAATCACATGTTTGTTTAACGCTTTTTTTTGTTGTTGAGAATTCTTTGTATGCGTTACGTCGTATTTTTCGAGTCGTCGCACTTGGAGGGCATTCGGGGCTGTCCGGACAGCAGGATGGATTTTGCTGCCAAGATGCAGGTTACGGCCGTAACCTGCAGTATGTTACGGCCGTAAAGGCCAGTTCATTGCGGTCGTTAGGGGCAGTGTATTACGGCCGTTATCATATGTTGAGAATTGGGCAATAAGTTCTGGAACACGTTTACGTACGTAATGTACAAGCTCTTACGTAGGTAAACGATTAACGTATGTTAAGCTTATGTAGCTTACATACGTAATGCAGTCCCATTTATGTAACCCGCGGGACATGTTCCCCCCTTTCTTCTCTTCTTCTCGCGGTCGACGGACGGGTGAGGCTAGAATTTAGATTCTTGGTTGATTCTACTCAATTCCAACGTGTTTTGGAGTGTCTTAGGTGATTGTAACATCATCTAATCGGTTGTTCTTCGTCGGATCGAGGTATTTTCTTGATTTCCCTAAAGTTGACAATTTTGGAGATTTTGTCCTTCATCTCGTTTCTAATCCGGTTTCTTTGATCGTTGTTAAACATTTTTATTGATTACGTTCTATGGATTTTATATTCGTAGTTCCGATTCGTTCAACCCGGCTGATGATTTTGGTGTTCTTGAGAAACCGTGAACATTTAATGATCGATTAAATGTTTCAATGGTTTTCCCTTCAGGTGTTGGGTGCGTTTCCCATTGTAATGGGTTTCTATATACGTAGTGATCGTGTTTCCGTTGTTCTTCGGAGGTTATAGGTTGTCGTGGTTCACCGATCAATCCGTGTTCATCGGAAGATTTGCGTGTCGATTATCGAGGCAAGTATATTTCCCATATACTTCGTGTTTCGTAGATGTAATAGTTGGTATTCGTGCAATTTGAATGTTTTAATGAACTTTCAAAAGAATCGGTATATTCTCGATAAAGGTTTTCGCAAAATCAACTTATGTGTTGTAAACGAATGTGTCGTTCTGAGAATGTGTATTAGTGTTGTATGTTGGAATGTCTTATTTTTGTGTGGTATCGTTGTGCGTGACTATATCGCTAGTGGACTTAGAGTTATATCCTTTCGGCAAGGTGTGATATGAGTGCTTATTGATGAGTATTGTGATGTGTGATATTGGCTGTATTGTTTGCCAACTCCTTTGTAAGGAGGTAGTGCTATTTGGTGTTGTTCGAGAAGTATATCTCCTTGAGGTATGTGACCGTGGTGTTATTGATATGCGTTGTGGATTGTTCTGTTGATTTATGGAACCAGGTAGGGTCCGACGGGGTCTCTGGGGTTCGTTACTTGATGAGTACGGATAGTATATGTGTGGAACCAGGTAGGGTCCGACGGGGCCTCTGGGGTTCGTTACTTGATGAGTACGAACAGTATATGTGTATACCAGGTAGGGTCCGACGAGGCCTCTGGAGTTCGTTACTTGAGGAGTACAAACCGTATTTGTGTGATGCCAGGTAGGGTCGGTTGAGGCCTCTGGAATTCGTTACTTGATGAGTACAAATAATGTTTTATTATCGGATTTGCATGACCCGTGATTATATTCTAGTTGTCGAGAACCGAGAAAATCTTTGGGTTGTGACCTTAAGTAATTTTGAAAAGATAAGGACTCTTTAGTCTCAAAATGTTTTTTCTTAAAACTCGTGAGACCTGTAAAACGCTTTACAAATTGTGTACTTACTTTATTCCTGCTTTTCATGGCTTCGGATTATTTTGCTCAAGTGAATTATCTCAGGAAGTCTTTTGCTACGTCTAACTGGTTGGGTGTTCTCGATTATTATGTTCTCGGAGCATGTTGTGTATGACTCGTATTTGCACTTTATCCCTGCACTATCAAAATAGTGGAAATTTACTAACCCCCGAGTAATCGGGGTGGATGTATGTGTTATGTCCAGGTACATGCAGGTTCTTGGGAGCAAGACACAGGATCGGTACGAAGGATGGTGGAAGACAAATGATACTAATCACATGAAGGCCAGTTCTGGGTGCAGTTAGTCAGAGTTCATTATATTGTCCTTTCCGCTGTCGTATTATCTGTTGTATGAGTTTGTGAGCGTATTTGACCCCTATGCGGGTATGCGTTTTGAGACAGAGATGTATTTGAAGTTTTAAGTTGTATGATTGTGGTGAAGACCAAATCGGTCGAATGGTTCGTTATTCAGCCATGTCGTATGTAATGTGATGTCTTGTTTCTGTAATTAGCCTGGTGGATCCTCACGGAGAGGGTCTACGATGCTGTAATATTCCCGAGGGGATCGGGGGTGTTACAGTTATTGCCACTGGAAGTTAGGTGCTGCGAAAATTGCAAAGTTCACTTCTATCTTCTTCGATCAATCCCCTTCTCTTCTTTAAGGTTTCTTTCTTTTGAAAATATATATCTTCCTCAGACATCACTTACCTAAATTCTTGTAGATTTGATATCAATTGGTGAGCACATTTTGAGTTTTGTAAGATATTTATGAACTTTAGCGGTCGTTTGGTTCGTATTGAGGTGTGAGTTTGGAATTAGGAATTGGATTAATGTGGTATGGAGTTGGAACTTGATTCTTGATACCATGTGTTTGGTTTAGTGGTGGAAGGAAATATCTAAAAATAAAAAATATATTTTTATTGTTATTTGGTAATAATAATTATTACTTAATAATAACTAATACTTTTTATTCGTCTGCATGATTAATAATTAGTATTATTCAATAATGATAAACATTAATCATATAATAATAGTTACTATTATTAATTACTATATGATTAATTGATTAAAAATTAGTATTATTAAATAATGATAAAAATAATTATATAATAATAGTTACAATTATTTAGTAATTACTAATTTTAATTATTATTTAATCAATTTTATTAATATTAATTATTATTACGTAATTAATTTGTTGTTTAATTAATTGATAATAAAATATCAAATAAGGTAAAATAATTATCAAATAATTATAGTTATTATTATTTATTTATTTAATAATATTCATTATTTAATAAATTTTATTATTAGATAATTATTTAATTATTATTGTTATTATGTTAATATTTAATAATGGTAATTAATTAATTTGTAATAATAATTTTATTATCATTTTTTACTTATAAAATAATAAAATAAATATATATTTATACTTTTTAATTTTCATTTTGCAGAGAAAGAAGTGTTGTGTATTTAATTTAATTTCATATCTGAAGTATGAACTTCATACCCATCTCTACCCACTAAGTTATCAAACCCCGTACCTTATCGCTTTAAGGTATGGGTTTAAAAATTAAAATATTGGTACCAAGCATTTTTTATGAGTTTACTTCATTCCAAACACATACATGATACTTTTATATTGACGAACCAAACAACCTTTAGATGTAGATTTTCTTTTATTACATGCATGTTGGTGTATGCTTGCTTGCTTCCTCTTATACATCTTATTTGATTTTCGTTAGGTTTGTTGCTTGCAAATCTTTGTGTTTGATGTAAAAATTAAGTTGATAGGTTGTTTTTTAGATGCTTTATATATTGGGGCGGGTTGTTGCTGGAGAGAAAAGGGCATGAAAAATTGAGTCAAGAAAAGCATGCTTAAAAATAGCAAAACTTGATTCATATTCCTCTCCCAATCTTCTGCCATTTTTCCTTTTTTTTTTTTTTTTTTTTTAGTTTTATAGAATTTTTGGAGAATAAAAATTGGATAATTCCTTTTGCAATATGATCGATCCTAAATCACTAATTTACTAAAAATTATAAGTAATTTGATTGATTTTTGAAATGGTTTCAAATCTGAGTGTTTTGCAACTTGATTGTAACACCAACTTCAAAAATTTAAATCCCACTCAATTTTAAGTCAAAGTGGATTATTCGATACATAAAAAATTAAAAATTAACAGTAGCAATTAGGATTACATGAAAAATGGAAAAAAAAATTCTGATGATCTGTTTAAAAATGTTGCCACTCACTGTGTGACGAAAACATGTCTACTGATTGCGAAAATAGCAAAGTCACATTGGAAAAACTCATGGAAAGCAATCATCAACTTTCCCACGATCTAAATGATGCTAAGTCTCATAATGAGAGCAAGACAAATGATTTTGCTTTACTCGAAGCCAAAGTAAAAACTCTCGAAAAGCGAGAAGGAGAATTAGAGACCATCCTCAAATCATTCGAGAAATCATCTAAACGGATGGAAGAAATTCTAAGCACTAGGCAACATGCTTATGATAAAAGTGGCTTAGGGTATAACTCATTCTCCAATAAGGGAAAAACTAGTACGGTATCGTCTGGAGTGTGGAACCTATTCTTGTACCCGAAGAAATCCCAAGCCTTGCAAAGGCTACAGCTGCCCATCGTACAACGAAGGCTGCGATTCCGCCACCAAGTTCATAACACAGACAGCGGAAATCTCAGCCTCCTAGACCTGTAAGGCATGATCAACAACATGCTCCCGATCATATCAAAAGCGCCAATAGCCGTTCAGAAAGAAGGTTGTATCTAAGTATCAAAGGCAAGCAGCGTGTTACTTTCAACAATATAATGCGCCTACATATTGGATACAGGAGCCCCGTTACCCATACATAAAGCAGGTTGCCGTGCAGTATCATCAACAGCCCTAGGAATCCAATTGGAGACCCATAAGGCAAGCTGTAAGGTCGCAGAAAATGGCTCCACCTCTTATACGGAAATCATACCGGAATAATAATAACTCTAGATTTTTCATGCATACTAATCAAGGTTACAACGACTATGTGTCTGCCCCACATAGACATCGGAAAATATGAACAAAAGTAACCTACAACAAACCAATTGCTGTTAGGCAAATATGGGTACCAAAAAGTACTAACATACATGGACCCAACAATAAAAGGGGACCTAAATCTACTTAAAATCTGTGCTTACAGGATATCAAAAAAAAGGACATCTAGTACATTTTGACAGCGAATGATCGTGGCACATGACAAGAGATATCAGCAAGCTATCATATTATGTAGAAGGTCTCCATAGGAAGAACAAGGGGGAAGGGAAACCTGCTTGTAGGAAAATTCAAAGTCACCGACGTAGCATTTGTTGAAGGCCTACAGTACAATGTACTTAGTATCAGCCAGTTCTGTGACAAATAGTTCTCAGTGAAATTCTATATAGACCAATGTAGAGTGAAGCACATCAAGACTAAAGAAGTTGTTTTCACAAGGAGCCGGTCAGGTAATATGTATATTATTGACTGGAAGCCTACGAGCTCCACTTTTCCATTTTTTGTTGCCAAAGGCACTACAGATCAAATCCAGCTATGGCACAAGAGGATGTCTCACATCAACTTCAAGACAATCAAAAAACTCGCCAGACTGGGAATGGTTAGAGGCTTGCCCGATGTGTCATTCCATAAAGACGGCATATGCGGACCCTATCCGAAAGGCAAACAAGTCAAAACCACCCTGAAAAGCAAATCATATCAATCCACCCACAGGGTTCTAGATATGCTACACATAGACCTCTACGACCCTGTAGACCCTGTAAGTTTGGGAGGTAAGAAATATTATCTCGTTATTGTTGATGACTACTCCAGGTATGCTTGGACAATCTCTCTAAGCAAGAAGAAAGAAACCACAACAAAGTTGTCAGAGCACCTGGGAAATCTTCATAATGAGAAATGGTTGAGTATCGTGTCCATTCGTTCTGATAGAGGTACTGAATTCACAAATCACTTTATAGAGCAATACTGTTCGGGTAATGGAATACAGCACGAATACTCAGCAACTCGGACTCCTCAACAAAATTGTGTTGCCGAGCGAAAGAATAGGATGCTCAAGGAAGCTATAAGAACCATGATCACTGTGAGCAAGTTGACGCAACGGTTCTGGGGTGAAGCAACAAATAAAGCATGCTATACACAAAATCTCTGTATCATCAACAAGCATCACAACAAAACAGCCTATGAGGTATGGTATCATAAAACTCCATTAGTTTCGTATTTTTACATCTTTGGATGCTGGTGTTATGTTCTGAATAATGGGAAAGATCAACTCAAGAACTTTGATAAAAAATCAGATGAAGGGATAGTTGTAGGATACTCCTCTGTCAGCAAGACTTTCAGAATCTTTAACAAAAGGAAGCTTACAATCGAGGAATTTGTGCATGCAGTGTTCGATGAACCTCACTTTGATCCTATAGGAGTAGAAGACTTAACCCAGAATATCTGAACACTCTCCATTGATGACTCTCAAACTCCAATAGAACCGCAGCTGTAAGATCAGGAGTAGTTGAAGCCGATATTGTACAAACTGAAGCTGAAACTACATCACCTCAAGAAACAGTACAGGATTCCGAACTAGATCCTGACAGGATATGGTTGAAAGATCACCCACATGAGTTAATTATAGGTGACTTTGATATTGGTGTATCTACTCGAAGAAGAATGCAGAGTACACAAGGAACTGTACTGTGCGCGCAAGAGAAATCGGATTATGAGAGATCTCCATTTCCTGTATGGAAATCTCAAGCTGAACTTAGGAGACTAGCTATGTGCACCCTACTGTATTCTTAGCTCAATCCGGACCTGTTTCTACCAATGAAGCTTTGAATAATTCTCACTGGATCACTTCTATGGAAGAATCTTAATGGTTTCGAAAGAAACAATGTATGGTATCAAGTACCCATACCAGAACATCAAGTTATAATTGGAACCAAATGGGTATTTAGAAATAAGAAGGATGAGAATGGACTTGTTATTAGTAACAAATCCCATCTAGTCGCACAGGACTACAGACAGGAAGAAGGCATAGACTATGATGAGACTTTTGTTCCTGTAGCCAGACTAGAAGCCATCAAATATTCCTAGCTTTTTCCACCCATAAGAGCTTTCTAGTATATCAAATAAACGTTAAGAGTGCATTCCTGAATGGAGACCTCCCCGAGGAAGTCTACATTGAACAACCACCAGGGTTTGTCAACACTGAAGGCGGAGACCTAGTATATGGAATATGGAAAGCTCTGTATGGACTTAAGCAAGCACCTAGAGCATGGTACGAAACCCCGTCTATGTACCTTACCAATAAAGGATTTGAGAAAGGTGTTGTGGACAAAACTCTATTTAAGATATAGGAAGGAGATGACCTGTTAATAGTGCAAATATCGATGACATTATATATGATTGTACTAACTTTTTCTTATGTCAAAGGTTCTCTCATCTCATGCAAAGTAAATTTGAAATGAGTATGATGGGGGAACTTAGTTATTTTCCTAGGATTGCAGGTGAAGCAATTGCCTACAGGAATCTTCATCAAGCAGGAGAAGTACAGCAAGGAGCTACTCAACAAGTTTGGGATGAACAACTCCAAATCATCATCAACACCCATGAGCACTTCCGTGCAAATTAGTGCTGACGAAGCTGGAAATCCAGTTGATCAATCACTCTACAGGAAGCTTATTGGCTCACTCCTGTACCTAATGGCTAGAATTCCTGATATCCAGTTTGTTGTAGGAGTGTGTACTTGGTATCAAGTAGCACCCAAGGAGTCACACTTCACGATAGCCAAATGAATCCTTAAGTACGTGAAAGGAATAGTTAATGTAGGATTGTGGTATCCTAAGGAAGGAGGATTCGATTTCTTGGCTACAACGACTCGGATCTTGGAGGTTGTAAGTTGGATAGGAAGAGTACAAGCGGTACTTGTCACTTTTTTGGACCGAGACCGTGTCATGGTTCAGTAAGAAACAATTGGCCAACTCGCTTTCTACAGCTGAGTTGGAATACTATGCCGCTGGAAGTTGCTGTAACCAGATTATGTGGATGCAACAGCAGCTACAAGATTATGGAATCAGTTCCAGAGAGATGCCAAACATGTGCGATAGCATGAGTGCAATTGCAATAACGCACAATCCTGTATTGCACTCGCGAACTAAACATATTGATATGAAACATCACTTCATCAGGAATCATGTTGAGAATAAGGATGTTCATATCGAAAAGATTCATACAGACATTCAGTTGGCTGACATCTTTACAAAACCTCTCATCACAACCAGATTCTGCATGCTTCGTCAAGAATTGGGAATGCTACAGTCTGACCCCCTGTACAATAATTTATTTCCAAGAAATAATTATTTATGAATCAAATTATTCACCCGGTAGTTAATTTCAATTTACAAGACCGCTTTGATTTATGAAATAAATCAAATTAGATATCTAATATTAATGAAGAGATAATAAATATATATTTTATCCATCAAATATCCTTGTGCATGACTCCATAGGTCTGTCTTAGTCGGTAATGTGAGGAACCAAGGAGTATGGGTAACACTTAGCCAGTTTAGTGCTCCGTACCATACTACAACTAAGAATGAATGATCGGATCATTCCAAGACCATTATTTCGTGAATACTATATATGTATAAACCCTTCAATCATATATCCCGTTCAAGTATTAGGGTCATGGTAAAGTCAAACTCTATTGTAACTTGACTATATGTATTTTGTTAATGCAAACCAAGATCACCGAGCTCTCGTGTATCAAAATAAAATTTACTCTAACTGCTTTTGGAGACTTATGATCTCGTTTGCCATTACCCACATAGGACATTTACCTGCTCACTAACAGGAGAAAGAATCCCATCTTGGCATTCAGTAGAGACTACTACTTGCCCACTAAGTTGCATTTCAAGGATGATCCCACCACCGGTGATTGGATCGAACTACTCTAATGACAAACTTAATGTCACCAGCACATCTCCTACTGAAACATCAAGTCAAAGATCCACGTTTACCTATCACAATTTTGATTCAGTTATTGACAATCCCTGAGTGATATACATGTAACCGAATCGAGGTGAGTTGTGTTCTCGTATACTAATTCCATTAGCATACCTATAATGGGTGCTCCTACTAACCTTTAGTGAAGACAGACACTCTATATGTCAGAGTACACGTTGTACAAGCATTATCTATAAATACATGTTTGCCAAAGCAGAATGTATTGATTTTATCTTAATAAGACAAGTTGGATAAAAGTGATATCCATATGTTTTAATATGGCCAGACTTATATAGGTTATCAAAATAGTTCTGGGCCTATGGCATATTTTGGGATTAATATGATTGGATACAAAGATGTCATCCCAAAATCGTAAAACCTCTTTTTATCTATAAGTGATATGCCAAAGCTATACTTGTAATTATTTGATTGTTAGATTTAAAAACCCACATCATTTAACTTCACATATTGTTGAAAAATGGCATCAAACGGATCTAACTCTTTGTGATCGATTCTAGAAAAAGAAAAACTATCTCGAACAAACTTTCTTGACTGGTCAAGAAACTTGAAAATTATTTTCAAAGCTGAAAGGAAACAATGTATCATTAAGCAACCTATTCTTGATGAACCTGCACCCACCGCTACAAGAGCTCAAAAGGATGCTTATAGTAAGCATGTCAATGACACTTTGGATGCCACATGCCTCATGCTAGCAATCATGAATTCTTGTAATATCCGGTGGTAATTTTTTTTTGTTTCACTGTTGAGTTGTACGAATTCGTTTGGAATTGTACAAGTGTTGTTGGTTTGGACTGATACAATCTATATTGTATTAGGATATTTCGGGATCGAAATATTTGTGCTTGTGGTCGGTATTGTTTCGTCGTTTGGATATTACTTGGAGAGTTTGGATTTTCGGCTAAGTATACTGGCCATAGCGTACGCTACATGGGGAGCGTTACGTATGCTATGTGATGGGTATTACGTACGTTAAGCCTATATGTTTACGTACATAATGAGAGGTAGGTGGAGGGAACCATCCTCGTGGTTAGCTTTCGGATGGTGGGTCCCGGGTATCTTAGATCCGATATACTATTGCAGTCAACGGGCTCTTTACGTACGTTAGGATGTTAGCTTTACGTAGGTTATTCATGGATCTTGTTAATATACGTAAGTGGTTGTTGTTTACGTATGTTAAAGTCTTCATATTGTTGTTCAGTCGGTTCTGGACTAGCATTACATACGTTAATTTATTGGTATAGCGTACATAATGGTTTTTAGGTACGTTATTCTTGGTGTATAGCATACGTAATGTGTTTGTCAGGTTATATATTTTGGTTTCGTATTTCATTTCCTCACGAACCAAAACCTCATTTCTCTCCCTAGAACCGTCCCTCTGGACTTGTTCTTGATATTTAACCTCTTCCAACGTGATTTTGATCATCCTATCTTGGTTGAAGCTCGAAGTTGGAAGCTTGTTGGTGCTCCTTTGGTGTTTGGAGAGTTCTTCTTGCTCTTTATTGGTATGTTCTCTCAATCTCTTGTTCTACAAGTGATTTTCGAGCATGATGATGTTGTTGTTGTTGTTGTTTTCCTCGTATAATTGGTGATTGTTGGAGTATATCATGATTCTTGCTGAGTTTTTACAACTTGTCATGAAGAACATGATGATTGTGTCTTGAGAAGGAGTTGTTCTTGACGTTTTAGAATGTTTGGAGGTTACAATCATGTCTAGGGAGGATTATGTTAAGATTTTTATATGATTAACATAGTCTTGATATGATTGGTGTTGATGTTGTGTTTCTTTGGGAGATTTTAACCATTTTTGTAAGGAATTATGATGAATTATGTAATGATTATCATAATCTTGAAATGATTGATTTAAGCTTGTTGATTAATACGAATTCATGATGAATTGGTGATTGATTATTGTTTAGACATCATGTTTTTTGTTTTGGTGATGCTCTTGATGTGATAGTGATGATATTGATGATATTATCATTATAGGAGGATCAATTTGATGTTGTTCTTAAGTGATTCTTGTTGAATTGTTTTCACAAGTGTTAAGAACGTTTGATCATATCAATCATTGAGGTGTTGGAGGATGTTAGAATTTATAGTTGAGGACTATGGTATTCATTTGTGCAGTTTAATCGATTCATGATCGAATCGGGTTGTCCTTGGTGTTGTTTTCTATTTATTTTGTGTTATTGAATGAATTATATTTCATTCAAGGTTGTTCGAGTGTTTGTGATCGTCGGAAGATGCCGTTCGTCGTTTCGTGGGAGGACGTTGATCGTGGAGACTTTCTCGCCTTCGGTTTGAGGCAAGTTTTATACTTGTAATAGTCAATGAGATTAATGTTATCATGTATGTGTATGAATGTGTGTATCATTTCGAGACTTGATCTCTTTATGATTTTGTTGATATCAGGGGATTGTTTGATACGACACCCTTCGGCAAATTATGCCAAATGTTATTGTTGTTCGTAAATGGCCGGTTCAAGGCATTGCGATACTTGTTGGTAATATTGTTGTCGATAGCCGGTTCGCGGTATCGATGTATCGATTGTTGTTGTTGATATAGATGTCGGTTTAAGACATAGTTGTGATCATAGTTATTGATATTGGTGCTTCGTTATTGATGTTGTATTGGCCGATTGAAGGCACTGATATATTCGATTATCATCTTCGTTATCGGTAACCGATTAAAGGTGCCGAGACATCCGTGGTATTGTTGTTAGCGATTGCCCATTCTAAGGCAATCGAGGTATTGAATTGGGATTATCGAAGACATTTCCCATCCGTTGTATCGTTGTTATCGATTGACCGTTCTAAGGTAGTCGATGTATTGAACTGGGACTGTCGAAGACATTTCCCATCCGTTGTATCGTTGTTATTGATTGACCGTTCTAAGGTAGTCAATGTATTGAATTGGGACTGTCGAAGACATTTCCCATCCGTTGTATTATTGTTATCTATTGGCCGTTCTAAGGTAATCGAGGTATTGAATTGGGATTATCGAGGATAGTTCCCATCCGTTGTGTCGTTGTTATTGATGAGCCATTCTAAGGCAATCGAGGTATTGAATTGGGATTATCGAAGAGAGTTCCCATACATCGTGTCGTTATCGATTGTCCATTCTAAGGTAGTTGAGGTATTTGAATTGGGATCTCCGAGGATGGTGCCCATCCGTGAGTTATTGTTGTCGTGTTGGCCGACTCAAGGCAGCACACTATTCTTGTAAACTCAGTAATTTTGTGATCGTTGAGGATTCCAGGATTGTTGTGTTGTGATTGTTGATCGCGTTAATCGGTCTTTAGGGATTGTGATCCCAGGATGGTTGTTTTGGATATTGTTGGTCGTGTCAATATTTCATTATATGTGTGTCATCGTTCACTTTGGTGAGTCTTTTGATCCGTATTGGATGTGTTATTCTTTGAGTTTCGTTGTCATGTTGCATCGTGACATATCTGGAATCATATCTGCGTGCCGATTGGTTATGTGTAGGATTTTTAGCCAGGCACACGATGGTCATGCATGGATGTTTCCGCATTGGACTGTGCACACGAGACGTAAGTCGTGAGGCTAATTAGGTACATTGTCCCACGTATATTCTGGATTCCGTATATGGGGTGGACATGTGCACGGACACATTTCTAGTTCGGGCGTAATGTGATGTCCCTCTTGAGACTTATTGGTTTGGTTGTTCATAATCCATGTTGTATTGGATATGTCCGACGGTTTGCGACTGGTTGTTCATACACCAAGGGGTATGTTCGACAGTCGGGTTTGTTTCTTTGAGATCCGTATTGTGATGATATACAGCTTCGGGCTGTTTGGCTTTCAGGCCATTGTGATATTTTGGCAGCTTCGGGCTGTTCGGCTTTCAGGCCATTGTGATATTTTGGCAGCTTCAGCTGAGGGGCTTTCAGGCCATTGTGATGTATTTGTATTTCTATTGGAGCCTTCGGGCACTGTGATTTGTATCTAGTCAGTGTTGGTTTGGTTTACCTTTGGGTAATTTCACTGTTGTGTTCTATATTGATGATTCGTCGTTGGGCACGTGTGTTCTAACCTGTTGAGTAGGTATTGATCGTATGCTGTGGGCATAGTATTTCATGAATGCTCGGTTCTTACCTTGGTTTGTGAGCATCCCGTATTGCCATTATTGTACCGTTTATTCTGCCTTTGGATGCATATCATGTTGTGCATGTATTTGATATTCATTAGCTGGATGACTGACCCCATGGCGGCGGAACATGTTTTCATGTTTTAGGTGTTTGCGAGGAGAGATTTGAGACATAGGGGCATGACGTTGGCGACGAGGCATTCGAGTGATACTAGTCCGAGATGTTTTGGTGTTCATGTCGATCAGATAGTTTGGAGTACTCCAGTTTTGTCAGTTTGTCATTTTGTATTATCCGAGCAAGGATCGTGGATGTTGTTGAATTTTATTTTTGCCATGTAGGCCCATCCTTGCCGTTGAAATTCCATATCGGAATAGTATGTCGGATATCATAGTAGGGATTTCCCCTTTTTGGTCAGTTTGTTGTATTTTAGTCGTGTTCGCCTGGTGGATCACCTGGTGTGGGGTCCACGGCACTGTAATGACCCAATGGGATTTGGGGGTGTTACAATTATGAGCTGCAAATTCAGTTTGAGAAAATGGAAATATTCAACATGATAGGACAGCTCAAGGAAATGTTCCAAGAGCAAGCCCGTCAAGAAAGGTTTGCCACTACAAAGGCATTAAGCGGGTGCAAAATGACTTCTAGTACTTCTGTTAGTGTTCATGTCCTTAAGATGAAGGGCTATATTGAGCATCTTGAAAGGCTTGGTGCTCCTATCAGTCAGGAGCTTACTACAGATATGATCTTGGCATCTTTGCCCTCATAGTATGACCAACTTGTTGTGAACTTCAACATGCACAATATGGAGAAGTCCATCATAGAACTGCATGGGATGCTCAAAGAAACTGAACAAAAGATTAAGAGAGTTGGTCCTAATGTTTTGATGGTTCAAAGAGGAAAGGGTAAAAGAAATGGCAAATCGATGGTGAAAAATAGAAATGGTAAGGGTCCATCTGTTACCAAGCCAAAGCCCAAGCCTTTCAAGAAGCCATCGAAGCCACCCAAGGAAGGAGTTTGCTTCCATTGCAATGAACCGGGTCATTGGAAATGGAACTGCAAACACTATTTGGAATAGTTAAAGAAAAATAAGAGTAGTGGGACTGCTGCTTCAGGTACTTTTATTATAGAAGTCAATTTATCTACTTGTACTTCTTGGGTATTATATACCGGTAGTGAAGCTCATATTTGTGTGAATGCGCAGGGGCTGCGAGGGAGTAGACCAGTGGCAAAAGGCGAAATGGATCTACATGTGAGCAATAGAGCAAGAGTTGCTGCTATAGCTGTAGCAACATATGAAATAAAATTGCCTAGTGAGCTTGTCTAAGAATTAAATAACTGTTATTATGTTCCTACTATGAGTAGGAATATTATTTCTATTTCATGCTTGGATTTGGAAGGTTATAAATTCACTATTGAAGATCATATTTTCTCCATATTTCGAAATGGCATTTTCTATGGAGATGCCTTAATGAGTGGGAGATTATATCCTCTCAATCTTGATACGTACAACACCAAATATGTCTATAACATTTATACCAAAAGGATTAAATCTAAATATTTAAATCAAACATACTTCTGGCATTGTCGTTTGGGTCATATAAATGAGAAACGCATAACCAAACTCCACCAAAATGGACTTTTAAATTCATTTGATTTAGAATGTTATGATATATGCGAATCTTGCTTATTAGGCAAAATGACAAAAAATCCTTTCACTGGCCATACTGAAAGAGCTTCTGATTTATTGATATTAATACATATTAATGTACTGCCCGAAATTAAGCATTCGAGCCCTAAACACTTCCAGTGCCAATTTTCTTATCTCCATAAGGAGTGGAATGTTTGCTCTTGAATGCAAGGCCTATTGTTCTATATACCAAATCACAATGCCAGTGATATACAATAACATAGTAATAATAAATTTCTTAATTAATAAATATTCATAATTACAATATAATGGTCTCTCCCTCTCATCATCTAAGTGGCATTTGAGGGCATATTCCTAACAATTACTCCACCAAAATTTTGCTTCGGATCTTTATACATTTTACTAGAGACTATCATAATCATTTGCCTAAGGACATTTAGCTCAGGATATCTCGTCCCCGACACAGTTGATTTCGAAATCTCAAAATTCCATCATCATGGATTATAAATCATGGGGCCTTTCCCCTGCTCACCTCATCACGTAACCCAATGATCATAGAATCATCTAATTGCTTAGCTTTGATTTCATCAGTCAATGATGAAATTAGTTCCTGTTGGGTTTTACGTGTATCTAATACAATAAAATATGAGCAAAACGCATCGGCATAAATTAACGAAAAACCCAGACGAGAATATTCATGCAGTAGTTTAATTGAGTTATCAAGAGTTCGACGAACTTCATTAATTCTAAGAATAGATCTGAACCCGAATCAGAAGCTGATTAAAATCCTCTTCCTCTTTCGTTGATCCACACATAAACAACTAGTAAAAGCCGTATTGCTAGAGCATTACGAATAATGTTGATAAACAGTACAATAAATAATTCCTTGCTAGAAGGATTTGTATAGTTGATAAAAATCAACTAAGGGAAGAATACAAAGATGGCCGAAGTCGACTTAACGGACAGAAAAGCAGTTCGTCCAATTTATCTCAGGGAGGGCCGATTTTTGGTGTGTCACAATTAGGGTTGTGAGATTTTTCTTATGAAAACTCCTTGTCCAACACCCTTTATTTATTCTAAGCAAACCCTAGAGTAAAACTCTAGTATTTGCATAGTGTCCCCTGAACTTATTAAATAATACAATACATATAATATCTTATATTATAAATATTACTTATTATTTAATCCTCTAATAAATATAATATCTAATATTATATTTATCTTTCCCTGTTGATATAATTAAATGATACAATGTATAATAACATATATTATACATTACTCATTATTTTATTTATTTAATAAATATAATATCAAATATTACATCTATTAATTATTCTTGCTTGTCTTTAGTTGTCGTATGTGTGACTCAAAAGGCTTATATTCTGTTGGAAATTATTTAATATCTTATTAAATAATAAGTCATAAGCGGTCTCTAGCAAGACATTATTTTTTTTTCCGAAAAATAAATGTCTCTAGCAAGACATTATGACTACCCAAATAATATAAGTTTATAGTCCACTAAACCATTTAACGTGTCAAATCTCTTCGTCACGCGATATAATATTTGAACTAAGTCATGGATATTGTCATATTTATTATGTTCAAATACTTTCTCGATCTTAAGTAGACTGATTGAATCAAACGACTCTTCATTTGAGCATGGTCATGCATTTCCTTCTGTCCTACTTATTGAGGGGCCCAACAGATATCTCTATCCTTAAAGAGAGGGACAAATCCCCATCTTGATTATTCATTGCCCTCTGCATGACTCCCACTTTTCCCGATTGCTGCCCTTTATGATCACCATATTTCAGATGAAGGTTGGATTACGTCAAGGCATAGCAGTTATCATGTTTGACTCTATGACAATCTCAGGTTCATTGATTTATTGACATACTGTTATATTGAGATTCACTTATGATATTTTCATGCAGTGATCACAATGCAGGTCTGTCCAGTATTGCGTTCTCCAACTAACACCATAAGTTTGATCCATACCATACGTATAATCATCCGATGATTACCGATGAAACTTATACTATTATATGAATCACTTGAGTCTCCACTCTACGTGATTGGACATTTGAATAATCTTATTATTCATGAATAACCATTATTCAATTATTATAATATTAAAACATGCACGCATTATAATAATTAACAAGAAATAAATGATATCAGCCGAGTTTTGGTCAACAAAAATTATCAGAGAGGTTTGACCAAAACACAATTACATCCGAGGACCAGACAAGTTATCATCAGGCAAGATATCTTCATCCGAGTTTTGGTCGACTCAACAGATTAGAGAAGGTTCACCACAGACGAGATATAACCACGCAACATATAAGGCGAGTTCTGGTCAACACAGTATATCAGAGAAGTTTGACCGCAGACGACTTATTATCAGAGAAGGTCTGGCCAACAAAAAACATCATCTAAGGTTTGACCATCAGATAAGATTTTATAAGGCGAGTTATCAGGCCACTTTCGGTCATCATCTGAGGTGTGACTACAGACAAGTATATTTCATCACTCAAGGTTTTCGGCCAAACAGATTATCAGAAGAGGTTGACCAAACTATACCTGCAGCCAAGTTTGAGAAACTCAGTCCACGTCATCAAAGCATTGAAAAGTCCACGATTACGGCAAGACACATGCGGACGTAAAAAGCAAGAGACAAACTGAAAGATTCCCAGAAAGGTAGGAATAAAATATTCCTTGAAATCCACGTTCTGAAGACTTTCTGAATATACAAATCAAAGAAAAGCGGCGCGGACATAAGAATTCTTTAAAACAGTCGGAATTGAAAAAGGTATCAAGCCGTGCAATGGAATGATAAGATAAATAAAGGAGTCCACTCTCCAATAGACGAATTTGTTACAGGAGATGCAACGGCTATGAAGAAAGCTCAAAGAATCGTACTATAAATATCTGAAGTCAGAATTGAGCAAAGTACGATGCGTACAATACATTCAAGCGAACAAAGCAATCACGGCAATCAAAGCTATCAAAGCAATCTATAGCATCATGAAGAGCTAGTTCTAAAGTTCATATACTGAGAAGCTCTTAAGTTGGAGAAGACAACACTATTGTCTTTAAAAGTTTGAGTACGGGATAATTCTTTGAACGAGGTTCTCAGATGTTTTCAAAGCTAATAAGGCATCCATGGGTTCTAAATTGGAAGGTGATATATAGCTTGCGAGTTGTGGAGGCATCCACGGGTTTTCAGTCAAGAGGTGCTAGTGTTACATGTTGTTTTTGTGCACTTTAGTGTTAATATTTTATCTTTATTTTGGTTTAATTCTGTGAAAATGATCCCCTAATGCATGGCATTTGCAAATTTTAAAGGAAATTAGAGTCCTGAAGCTCGAAAGTAGAAAAACGGGTCAAAAACGACATTTTTGGTCGAGAGCCGCGTCGCACCAAAGTTGGGCCGTGGCACAGGGACAACATCCAGCAAGGCGGTACAAACTGTACCGTGGACCGTGGCACATTCCCTACGGGCCGCAGCACACTTAATCCGGGCCACGGCCCGCGGCGCGTGTTCCCTAAATTCAAATCGCGATTTTGGGCTGTTTTGGAGGCGGATTCGACCTAATCCTCGGACGCGTTTTTGGATACAGAAGATAGTTATAAAAAGGCAGTGAAGGTCATAAAAAAAAGACGATCGAAGAGAGGAGAAGAATACCTAGCAGCAGAAAGCAAGGCCAGCAAACGGAAGAAGAACTTCATCAATTGTGTTTGAATTTCTTCCTTATGTTTTATTCAAATCTTTGTGTATTGTTTTCTAGCATGTCGGGCTAGACCCTTTTATTCTAGGATTGAGATGAAATCAAGATTATGAAGGATTAATTCTTGATTTTACGTTATTGATATATTTCCCCTTTTTATTGAGTTTTCCCCAATTGTTCTTAATGCTTTCAATTGTGTGGCCTATGATTGAATTGTTATAACTACGTAACTTGAATCGGGAGAGGAGAGTAAGTAGTGTAAATTTGGTGAAAACCGTTTTGTCTTGTGAGATATGAATATACTCATAAGAATTACGAAGCGTTTGAAAATTTTAGAACTTTTTAGCTAAGGTCGAATTAACTCACCGAGGAATAGAGTGATTTATTCGCTTTGGAAGATTTTATTGACCTCGGGAGAGGCATTAGATTAACTTCGAATATTCACTTTCAATAAATTGGGGAATTACATAAATTATATTAATCAAGATTAATTTGGATTAATCGAGGCGAATTCTCGATCCTAGATTCTTCTCCTATTTGATCTCCTTTTATCAAACTGTCGATTTTATTGTTTGTTTTTAATTATCGCAATATTTAGTTATTAATAATTATTCAACCCCAAAATTTCGGTCGTTCAAATAAAGTTAGAAATAATAAATTGGTACTTAGTACATCAGTCCTCTAGGGAATAATACTTTTCTCATCACTTTATTACTTGATTACGACAACGCGCACTTGCGTTCACATAATTATGTAACAAGTTTTTGGCGCCGGGGACCGATTGCTTTTACTAATATCAATTTCAGTATTTTTAGTCTTAATTTGAACATTATTTTATTTTTGTGTATTTCTTTTTATTTGTTTTTCTTTCAGGAGTTCGTTTAGTGCATGAGAAAATTTGGTAACGAAGGTTTATTCCCTTTGGATACCGAACTCGAACGCACTTTACGGAAAAACAAGAAGGAAAGACGTGAGCTATTGATTACGGATATCATGGGAGACAACACTGGAAACAAAGGGATTGACAACCCAGTTCAGCAAGCTCAACCAGCATTGGCTCTCCGTGACTATGCACTTCCACAAATTAATGCAAACTTTTCGGGGATTCGACGCCCGACCATTCAAGCAAACAACATTGAAATCAAGCCGGCTATTATCCAAATGATGCAGGCAAGTCAATTTTGCGGATTGGCGAATGACGACCCCAATGCTCACATTGCTTCATTTCTCGAGATTTGTGATACATTCAAGAATAATGGAGTTACTGATGATGTCATTTGTCTACGGCTTTTCCCATTCTCTCTGAGGGACAAGGCCAAGTTTTGGCTGAATTCACTCCCGTCGGGCTCTATCACAACTTGGGTGGAGTTAGCACAAGATTTTCTGGCTAAGTTCTTTCCGCCGGCGAAGACAGCAAGACTCGGGAATGAAATAACTACTTTCGGGCAATTTGAGATGGAATCGCTGCATGAGGCATGGGATCGATACAAGGATTTGCTAAGGAGATGCCCCCATCATGGTCTACCCGATTGGCTGCAGATTCAAACGTTCTACAATGGACTGAGTGCTTCTACATGCACTTTTGTTGATGCAGCCGCTGGAGTTGCTTTAATGGGCAAGACGATGGCTGAAGCTCATTCTTTACTGGAAGCTATGGCGGCAAATGCTGATCAGTGGCCTTCCAAACGTGTGAATCCAAAGCGAGTTATAGGAATTTCCGACAACGATCCAATCTCTACGCTATCAGCCCAAGTTACAGCTTTAACTCAACAACTGCAAGCCTTTTCACATACTCCTACCAATACCATGGAAACTTTCAATTGGTGCAACGGGTCATATCCTAGTGCTGAATGTCAAGTCGGGAATCCTTTTGAGCAAACTCAGATGGAACAAGCTCAATTTGTGGGGAATGGAAATCGTCAGAATAACTCGTATTCTAACACTTACAACTAAGGGTGGCTAAATCATCCAAAATTTTCATGGAGGAACGGGCAAGCGTTGAACAATCTCCACAATCTCAAGTCACGCAGCCACCACCGCACCCCCCCTCAACCACCGAAGGTTTCTTTAGAAGATGCGATTGCTCAATTGGCGGCTAACACGAGTCAATTCATGACCCGCACGGAAACCACTCTACAGAATCATTCCGCTTCTATTCGTAATTTGGAGGTTCAAATGGGGCAGATTGCAAATCTATTGTCATCTAGATCCCAAGGTGTCTTACCAAGTGCTACCGAAATGAGCACAAAGGAATATGTGCAAGCTATTGAGTTACAAAGTGGAAAAGAGCTACACGAGCAGCCCAAGAGTAGCAAAGGAAAGAGCAGCCCCGTTGAGAAAGTGAATGACGAAGAGCCCAAGTCAAAAGCAGTCTTGGCCACACATCATACTTATGTACCACCAGTCCCGTTTCCACAGCGTCTGCAAAATTAAAAGTTAGACAAGCAGTTTTCTAAGATTCTTGATGTCTTTAAGAAATTGCACATTGATATCCCATTTGGCGACGCTTTGGAACAAATGCCGAGCTATGTGAAATTTCTGAAGAAGATTTTATCTAATAAAAGGAAGCTCGAAGAATATGAAACGGTGGCACTGACTGAAGAATGCAGCGCTATTCTGCAGAAAAAGCTACCACCTAAATTGAAGGATCCAGGAAGCTTCACTATACCGTGTACTATTGGAAACTCATCGTTTGATAGAGCTTTGTGTGACCTTGGATCCAGTGTTAATCTCATGCCTCTCTGTATTTTCAAGAAACTAGGTATTGGGGAAGCCAAACCTACTACGGTATATTTACAACTAGATGATCGATCCATCAAGTACCCTAGAGGGGTGATAGAAGATGTTCTGGTCAAAGTTGATAAATTCATTTTCCCCGCTGATTTTATTATGCTTGATATGGAAGATGATCATGAGATTCCAATTATTTTGGGTAGACTGTTTTTGGCCACTGGTAGGACCCTTATTGATGTTCAGGAGGGTGAATTGATGCTTCGGGTTCAAGATGAACAAGTCACAGTCAAAGTATTTCGATCTCTCCCGTATCCAAGCAAGGTCGAGAAGTGTTCTCAAATTGAAATCTTAGATATTTTTGTGAAAGACACACACTGGGAGAGTTGCCAGTCGAAATGTTCAGAATATGTTTTAGTTGCTCCGACGTATAAGAAAAATGTAGAACGAGTCGCGTATCTTAGGCATTTGGACATGTCATCTTCATCATTCATTCACCCACCATTAAAAAATTCTCATGCCGTCATAAGTTTGTCCGTGGAAAAGAAAACTAATCCGGGAGTGAAACGGGTGCCAAGTCAGTTGCAATATGGGTGTTTTGGGAAGTTATTATTGTTCAAGTATTTTTGCAAAGAACATTGGATGTCCAAACCAAAAGTCGAAAGGTTAAAAACTAATGGTCAAAAATTTAAAACACGTATCAATGGTTTGATGGACTGGGCGGAGTCCAATTGGTGTTTGTGAAAAGCAAATTGATTTTCAACAGGTCCGGCTGAAGACTATAAACTTAGCGCTTCTCGGGAGGTAACCTGAGTATTAGTTGTAGATTTTAGTTTTTCGTTGTTTTCCTTCATTTTAGGAGTCCACTTTTTCAGCATTTTTGCTTTGCTATACTTCTCTCTCATGTTCTATGTGTTTTCACTTGAAAAACCTGTGCAGGAACTTCTCCAGGGCAAATTTTAACTTAGGGCCGTGGCGCACTTAGAGCGGGCCGCGGCACACATAATTCTCAAAATTCGGCTAAACTTGCTGTACTAGGGGCCGGGGCCGCGGCCCGCGTATTCTAAGCCGCGACACTCAAGCTTTTGAGCCGCGGCACGCTATGAATGGGCCGCGGCACGCCAAAGCCCTAGAAATGCACCAAGTTACCTGTACTATGTGCCGTGGCACGCTCACACTGAGCCGCGGCACACTTGCCCTGGAAGCCGTGGCACCCGTACAACGAGCCGCGGCACGCTGTGAAACGCCCAAACATCAAAAACCTGTTGTACTCTGGGCCGCGGATCACTTGCTACATGACGCGGCCCCTGCTGAAGAATTTAAACGGGAAGCGCATGAAATAGAGGTACTCGGCCGAAGAAAGGAACATATAATGGCACGTAAGAGAAGGTTTAGCTCCACTCGTGCTACGACTCATTCATCTCCCCCGAGAGGGGAAACCTCGCAAAACCGGACGGAATGGCAATCCCAACAATTCTCCGACCCATAGATCCACCGAATCTTTAATGAAAAAATTCATCCTCGGCCCATAATTCCTGAGAGGGGATTCACTCCCGCCCCCCAAGACGGCGAACTATTAACCATGATCGCCGAAATGTGGTGGACAAGATTTGTCGCACAACCTGAGCTGGCTGTAATCTCTATCGCACAGGAATTCTACGCCAGCGCATTGCTACTCCATATCCGGGGAGGTCAGATGTTGGGGAGACCGAACATATGTACTGAGGTTGTTTTCCGTGGCCAGACAGTGAACTTCTCGGCAGCAGCGATTTGGAGTTTATACGAGCTACCCGAGGTAGACGAATCGACATTCACGCGAACTATGGGTAGCCTCACGAGGGAGGGATTGCTAGAAACGCTTACTCAGCCGGAGTCCGTTTGGGAAATGTCCCAGGGTCCGCGGCTTTCTTCTTCAAGAGCTCATGTCCTAGTCGGCTTGGTCGCGCTTGGCTATATTTCCTCTGCTCGTGGGTCGACCCTACTTTGCAGATCTGCTCTATCTTGCTTCCTCGCACCTGACTTCTATATGCCATCACGGCCGGACTTTGATTTGATGTGGCCCCACGTTTGGCCCGGTCTATTCTCCAGTGCATCCAGGAAGGGGCCAAGACGGGGCTAAAATATCCTTCTCTGATTTGCGCCTTATGCCGCCAGTCGGGTGTGACTTGGTCGGATGACGAGCCTACTATAGCACCCCAGGGTCCGATCGACCATCGTATTATCTCGCATTTCGACCAGTGGGGTGGCGCACGGGCACACCCGCGGGGGTGAGGATTTCTTCTAGACAAGCCACATGAGCACTCCTCAAAGCCACTTCTTCTGACTCATGAGCCGACTGCAAATACTGAGGATCAGACCGAGTCCACTCCACCGCCAGCGAGAGATCACCTTCTTCAGGTGATGTTTGATGGCTTGAGGGAGGATATGCAAGCAGAGAGAGATAGCGTGATCGCAACCGTTCAAGAGGAGATGCAGGAGCAGGTCTGTCGGGCCAATCAGCGTGCGGAGAGGCGCTTAGCTACGAGGGACGCTTACCATCGGGACTACTTAGCTATGTGGACGGGCCATATCCTCCACCCGGACGGACCCTTCATCCCTCCGACCAGGCCACCTACACCACCCACTCCACCGGACGATGCTGATGCCAGTGCCTGAGCTTAATTTCATTCAGGGGAGTACTTGACCTGTCCTTTACTTATTCCTATTTGTCGTCCATTGGGGTCAATGTACTTCTCAAGTTTTGGGGGGGGGATTACTTTTTAGTTGTTATTTATTTTTAGTTGATATTTATTTAGTTGCCTTGCTTGTCTTCTATGGTATGCTGGATTTTGTTTTCATTCGTGAGTATGTCGTGCAGCCTTGTGTAAGACTGAATTTATGATACTGATTTCTATTTGAAGAAACGGATGAGTATTAGTCGAGTTCACATTATGCGATATTTGTTTCCCTCGAGTATTCATTTCAGTCTGATTTTTTTGCGTCATTGTGGTAGTCTTTGCATATAAGAAATGTGACATACATGTTTGTAGTGTCCGCATTACACAAGCCGTCGTCTATATGTTTGGTGGTGCTATTCACTTAGCTAGTCGTCCAGTAACATTAGTCTTGTTGGCATTCAATTAAGTACCTAAGGTTAGGCAGTGAGTCAGACAGTTTTAATTCCCAAAATTTGAGCAACCTTGCATGTTCTATGATGGGAAGTCTAGTAACCGGGAGTATTCACGTGACTTGTTGTTTACTCTCACGTAAAACGACAACCCTGAATAGAAATGTTCATGAGTAGATTAATGGTTCAGAAAAATCGCATCTCCGATGATAGGAAGCCAATTAACCGGATGTATTCACGTGACCCGTCGTTTACATTCGCGTAAAACATCAACCTTGAATCGGACGTGCGGAAGTAGCTATTCGATTTTTTTCTCTGCTGTAGAGGGAGACTTAGTAACTAGAAGCATTCATGAGCCCCATGAGTCTCTTTTACGTCAAACGGTTCCCCAATACATGAAAATGGAAATTCACCCTAGGGTTCTTTCGATGAAACATCCCGGGAGTCGAAACCTAGTGGTTAACTCGAATCATTATAGTGATTAAATATAAGGGAGTGCTGTCCGGGGAATATTATTTATGCTGAAACTCTTGTGTTTTTTGCCACGAGGCTGTAGGACTGGGCGAGTTGGCTTGTTATACTCTCAACATTCATGTTGGCGGTCGGCTCAATTCACGCTTGTTAGTCTTTGAGCCTTGACTTTCTTCATGAGCTAAGATTTGCACTAAAAATGGTTACCTGGAAAAATCATTGTCCGTAATGTGACTCACTAGTATGATATTTGTATTATTCTTTGAGATTTCAAGGTAGTATTAATTAGTTGAGCACTATGAATTTGCACGATTGTCCACGATACTTGTATTCTTGTTTCAAATTATTTTTGCTTGAGGACAAGCAAAGGCTTAAGTTTGGGGGTATTTGTTATATGTTGTTTTTGTGCACTTTATTGTCAATATTTTATCTTCATTTTGGTTTAATTATGTGAAAATGAGCCCCTAATGCATGACATTTGCACATTTTGAAGGAAAATAGAGTCCTGAAGCTCGAAAGTAGAAAACGGGTCAAAAACGACATTTTTGGTCGAGAGCCGCGTCGCACCGAAGCTGGGCCGCAGCACAGGAACAACACCCATCAAGGCAGTAGAAACTGTATCGGGGGCCGCGGCACACTCCCTACGGGCCGCGGCCCGTACTGGTTTTTTTGCCCAGGCCTGGGAAGCACAATGACTAGGGCCGCGGCACCCTTAAGCCAGCCCGCGGCCCACGGCGTGGGTTCCCTAAATTCAGATTGCGATTTTGGGCTGTTTTGGAGGCGGATTCAACCTAATCCTCGGACGCGTTTTTGGATACAGAAGATAGTTATAAAAAGGCACTGAAGTTCAGAAAAAAAAGATGATCGAAGAGAGGAGAAGAATACCTAGCAACAGAAAGCAATGCCAGAAAACGGAAGAAGAAGTTCATCAATTGTGTTTGAATTTCTTCCTTATGTTTTTTCAAATCTTTGTGTATTGTTTTCTAGCATGTCGTGCTAGACCCTTTTATTCTAGGATTGAGATGAAACCAAGATTATGAAGGATTAATTCTTGATTTTACGTTATTGATATATTTCCCATTTTTTTATTGAGTTTCCCCCAATTGTTCTTAATGTTTTCATTTGTGTGGCCTATGACTGAATTGTTATAACTACGTAACTTGAATTGGGAGAGGAGAGTAAGTAGTGTAAATTTGGTGAATACCATTTTGTCTTGTGAGATACGAATATACTCATAAGAATTACGAAGCGTTTGAAGATTTTAGAACTTTTTGGCTAAGGTCGAATTAACTCACCTAGGAATAGAGTGATTTATTCGCTTTGGAAAATTTTATTGACCTCGGGAGAGGCATTAGATTAACTTAAAATCTCCGCTTTCAATAAATTGGAGAATTACATAAACTATATTAATCAAGATTAATTTGGATTAATCGAGGCGAATTCTCGATCCTAGATTCTTCTCCTATTTCATCTCCTTTTATCAGACTGTCGATTTTATTGTTTGTTTTAATTATCGCAATATTTAGTTATTAATAATTATTCAACCCCAAAATTTCGGTCGCTCAAATAAAATTAGAAATACTAATAAATTAGTACTTAGTACATCAGTCCTTGAGGGAACGATACTTTTCTCATCACTTTATTACTTGCGACAACGTGCACTTGCCTTCATACAATTACGTAACAGCTAGGCAGTCAAGGGAGTTGCAACGACCATGAGTTTCCACTTGTTGGAAGCTGGTGTAACTAAGGAATTGATTGTAACATTTATCACTGGTCGAAAGTTATAGTGAATTCATCTCCAACTGGTTTGGTGAGAAGTGGACTAGTAGAGGATTACCCCACCTCTGAAACCACTATAAGTGCTTGTGTGATTTACTGTTTTAATCATCATACATAACTGCTGCATACATATTCACTGTTACATTTAGTAGTCAACTGTCTTCCACATAACTTAGTTTTACAGTTGACATATGTCACTTGTAGTCAGCTTAATCACCTACACTGTTACCAGCTCTGCTTCCGCACTACTCATCTGCAGCTAAGGTTTGTTAGCTGCATATTAAACAGCTGTTCACCCCCCTAGTCCTATTCTTGACGACTTGTGACATACAATTTTTGTTAATCATAGATTATTTAATTTAGTTTAATATTGTTTGACTAAAATTCAACAGAACCGACTAGTGTCTCAATGAAGTTGGTTCTTCAAAAAGTAACTGCCATTTATTTACAATAACCACCGCCCGAGCAAACAGCCTGAACCACCATCTGGCCATTGCCCTGTGGCTCATTCCAGACTTGCACAACCACACGACCTAGCCTGCTACCATCCCGCGATGGTAATGCCCCAAGAAACCCCGTCAGCAGTGATATTACACCGACAATACACTGCTCGACAAATAATTTTTTTTTTTTGAGAATTCATATTCTAAATAAAAAATAAAATTAATAACTGAGATTTTTTGCATCAAAACTCCAAGTTTCAATTTAATTAGATTTCTGGGGGAATGTACAGGAATTTTAGAAAACAAGAATGGGAAATCAAATAAAATCTAAATCTAACAACAATTAAATAATAATCAATAGAAGTAAATCAAATATAATATGTGCAAGAGCCTCTAGTATCAATGTTAGGTTTTGATAAAAATAATTTTGGTGGAAAACTTCAAACTTAGAGGGACCACATGCACATAGTATAGATGAATCTAATCTAATATCTATCAGGTAGAGTTGAGATCTTACTATGGTTCTTGTATAATTAGTTTTAGGACTCCAAATGTCATACCTCTACAAGTATGCACACAGCAGATCTTGAAACGTCTCGAGGTATTAGCTTAGGAGACAAAGTAAAATGAAGAACTCCATGTTTTTCCTCTCCTTAGCTCTCAGTCGATTTAGTATAAATTATGTTTGGATGGTTTTCATTTTGGCTCTAATAAGACACATTTCATTTTTCATCCTTTGTATAAGTCACTTATAGGACATAAATAACTTAATGCACAAAGTAAGAGAGTCCAAGTCCAGTTAGGACTTTGAGCCACACATACCCCCTAAGGAGCCATCCAGCCTAGGAACCCTCGTCCCATCACGGGACGTGTTCGGACCAACTAGTGTATTTGCATGGCCCCTTCCATTCAATTATGCTATAATATATATCTTACCCTTTTACATTTATAGACTTCAAGTCCAGCTAATTAAGTATCCTGTTTTGTGTGTGACCTTGTAGGTTCAGTCAAAATTAACAGTGAGTATTATAATATCCGGAATTTCTACTACTGTTGTTTGATATTATTTTATCCGAGTTATATTGTACAGCGTGGAATCTGTACAGTAGGGATAAAATAAATAAAGGACTGAGATGTCAGTTTCGGTATAATTATTGTATCTGGTCGACAGTTACATTTGAGGATATCGTGTATCAGGTTATTGTACTTTCGATATAGAGTATATCGTATAAGAATATTATTGGATTCAGTGTTTGTGTTCAGTGTGTCTCATGTTCGTTTTTGGTACGTCAAGATGTTGGACAGAAATTGCGGAAAATGGCCAAGTGTTCATTAGCACACGCTACTGGGTACAGGTAGCGCACGCTACGAAGTATTGATAGCGTACGCTAAGAGGTTTGGTTACGTACGCTAAGGAGGACCACTAACGTACGTCACGACTTGCTGGGTTAGTTCCAGAAGGTGGCCGACAGGTAGGCCAAGGTTGATTTTTATATTCAGTTAGCGCACGCTAACGTATGTTGGTTAGCGCACGCTAACATCAGATCACCAATAATGGAATCTTAGCTTTCGGCGGGTGGACCCGGCCACTTGCGACGCGTGTCCAGATAAGGTCAGCGGGTGTTTGTCATGTAGGGCTAGCGCATGCTAAACCGTATGGTTAGCGCACGCTAATTCCAGATCGGTCAAAGGAATCCCGATAATCGCGGATGCTTTCGCCATGTGGGGGCACGAGTGGTAGGTGTGTACTGTAGCAAGTCAACTTCGGATAGCGCACGCTAAGGTAAATGACTTGCGTACGCTAAGCAGGATGTTTTACGTACGTTAATGCATGGGCATTACGTACGTAAGCTAGTTTACGAAGCGAGGCAGTAGCCTTTGGGCTTCGATAGCGCACGCTAACAAAGTCAGTTAGCGCACGCTAAGGCGGTAGCGCATGCTAAACATGATATGTTAGCGCACGCTAATAATTAATATTATAAAAGGGGACAGAAGGGTGCTGAGAAGCATTTCGTCATTTTTTCATCTTTCAGTCGAGAGAGAGAGAGAGAGTTGGGATATATTTGAGGTTCCCAAACACTGTATAATGATAATCTTTAACAACATTAGATTGAGAGCTTGGATTCAAGCCTTGTCCATCAAACTGTTCATGATTCTTTGGATGGAGTTCTAGTGTTCTTCTTTTTGGTTCATCTAAACCAGGTAATCTTCGTATTCCTTCGTTAGTGGTTCATTTTTCTTGGATGATTTCATGCAAGGAGCATGTTGGATAATCATATGATGATGTTATATTAGATTCAATGGAATTTTGATAAGAGTTTCGGATGTTAGTTAAGATTCTTCATACTGTAAGGATGTTGATTCATTTAACCCGATCTAAGAAGGATTTCTGAATCTTGGTAATTATATTGGTCGATTTAGATGAGATGAATCATGATACTAGGTTGAATTCCATATTTAGCATGATACGATCCTTGTTATCGTGTCGGTCTGATTGTTGATGTTGTTATTGATATATGGACATTGACATGATCATTGTGATAATTATGGGATCGTTTATCTTCAAGAGATATGGAGATTTATGTCTCCCTTCATTCGGATTCGTAGTCGCAAGATGTGAGTCGATGTTTGGAATGCATGCCACTGTACAGCATTAGCGCACGCTAAGCTTACTGGCTAGCGCACGCTAATGGGACAACTTAGCGCACGCTACGTTATGCGTTTAACGTGCGCTAAGTAGGCAGACAATGCAGTATTTTTTGTGTTTTGATTATGAATTCGTGATGGTTTGACTTGGTTGGTTCTGACTGTGTTTATTCGAGGTTGTGTTAAACCGTTGAGTTCGGTTGGTTAGTTTTGTCGGTTGTTGATTGTTATCAGATATGTGTTATTTGATTTCTTCGAGAGGTTGAGATTATTGATCGGTGATTATAACCGTATATTGCGGTCGTGTTCGAGTATGTCCATTGTATTGCTTTTGATCGGGGCTGAGGAGCTCGTAGACAAAGGCAATGTGTTGAGCGTGACTTCGTGGTATCGGTATCGAGGCAAGTTATTACTTGCTCAGTTATAATATTTAATGAATGGTTTCAGTTTCATTTCATTTATAATGCATATAGCGATGATTATTATTGTGATTAATATTTAATGAATGGTTTCAGTTTCATTTCATTTCATTTCATTCGGATCGCATATCGTTCTTTCGATTCTGGGAGATAAATCATAATGTATATGCTTTATCTCAGTTATTGGTATGTTCGAGTATCAAGGTTACATTATGGTAAAGACGAGGATATGAGTATCTATAGTTCATTGTACGTTTGGATCGCCGAGCATTGAGGATAATCGTCGGTGATGATTGGACATTGAGGTTGCTCCCGAAGGACTCGGGGCAAGTATTCCATATTGATTATGGTTTAGTATTATTTATTTTGGTCTCTTACATTTTCTTTCATGTTGTTGAACATGGAGTCGTCCTAGTAAATTGTCATGTTGTCGTGCATGTTATGTTGTTCATTTTGATGAACGTGTTGATTTGCATATATGTATGCATATTGTGTTGTTCATGTTGTGTAAATAATCCGATGGGATTATGAGGATCTATGCTGAGGGCGCTGGATCGAATGTCCACCATGCGTTGGTTCGACGGGATCATCATGGGATCTATGCTGAGGGCGCTGGATCGCTGGACAGGTTTTCCACCATGCGTTGGTCCGACGGGATCATCATGGGGATCTATGCTGAGGGCGCTGGATCGTTGGATTACCCAGTATTGTTGTTATTATTGTGCATATGTATATTGTTGGTTATCCACCTCGTGTTGATCTTGTAGGATCATCTTGGGATCTATGCTGAGGGCGCTGGATCATGGGATTTCCATTGAGTATACATAGTTGTTATTGTTTTTGAGCATATTGACGTTGTCATATGAGTATGCATTTGTAGGTCTTGTGTTAGGACCTTGTCCGTATTGCATTGTTCTGATCTCGGATTAGACTGATATCATTATCGTGGCACATCATATCTCGAGGTATGTTCCATATTTTCTTTGGTCTTGTCTTTGGTGGACAATCGGTTATCGTCTTGGGATTTGATGATATTATTCGATGGATCGTATTGGTCAGAAATGGTAGAATTCCGTATCGTGAGTTGGTTATGATAGTTTGAGGATCTTGAGTATTGTTTGAGGTACAATACAGATATTATGTTCGAGTTTATTGGTTAATCGAGTACAGGATGTGAAATGTGATAATGGTTATTCTGATGAGAATTACTTGAGTAAGTAAAGTTATGGCGGCAAGATTACGTTGGTCATATTCTTATGTTGTATTCTCATTGGTATGTAATTATTAATGTGATGTGACGGTTATCATTGTTGGATATTATGGTTGACCCCGTCGTGGGATTTTTTTTAGGTTCTCGGAGTATCGAGCTTGTAGCGGTCGTGAAGAGATGAGCTTCCCGGAGGATACTGGCTAGGACATGTTTTGTGCATTGAGTTTCTTGATTGGTTCTTGTATTCCGCCGCTAGAGTATCTTTATGGTTGGTCTTTTTCCGCTGCGTGAGTGTTTTGAAATGCTCTTTTGGTATCTGGTAACTGAGGTTACTTTGGAAATCGTTTTCTAAACTTTTGAGTGTCGGCCGTTTGGCCTTGCAATTTCAAATGAGTTTTTACGACGGTTTTTGATAAATGGATTTTATAAGTCTTTGTGAATTTTTAAAGATAGTACCATCGTTGGCCTCTTGGGCATTTGTAAATGTTTGCGAAAATTTCTTTTAGCCTTGTGGGTTCCATCTCGGGGCCCACGACGCTGTAATATTTCCGGTTAAATCTGGGGGTGTTACAGAATATGGTATCAGAGCTTAGGTTGAGAAAACCTAGGCATTTGGGTCGAGTTGGGTCGCATTTTGTCGCGTCATTCGAGTTGTCAATTGACTAATACGAGAGCCGTGAGTTTTTGTTGTTCACTCGGGCCTATGGGTTATGTGATTTATCAGTGTGGTACTGGGATTGTTGTAAACTTTTCCAAATGGTGTTAACGTGATATATTGTGTTCTTGAGTTGCACTGATTTGGCAAACGTGTGTTTTGAAAATATCCATGTCGAGTATTTTCTAGAGTTGAGACATGTGCCAGTATCACGGGGAATCGTCGGCTTCACGATCTGTAAGTATTTGAATTTTTGAATTTCATTGAGATTTATTGCCATTCTAAGTTGATATGTTTTGAGATTCAGCAGATATCATGCGTTACAGTATGAGATGTCAGAGTGGGACAGGATTGATGATCTTGAGAAACTATGATTTTGGAAATCAGTATGTTGGTTAGATTTTGGAACGGAATTGTGCATTTAGGGAGAAATATTGTGCATGGTTGAGAAGAACATGTAGCATGTTAATTCATTTTGAGATATATGAACTGCTTTTGATTATTTGAAAATGATACCTTTCAAAATGAATGTTTTACGGATGTTTTACGGAAAATAATTTTTGGGCCGAGACCCAATCGATTTTGAAATAGTTTTGTAACTCAGGACTTGGAGTCCGAAAAGAGTTTTCTACTTTTTAAACTTCTTGTAATGCGGAATAAGATACGGGCTGAGACCCTAAATGTTTCAAAAGAAAGCTTTCCTGTTTTCTAAAACTCCCGAGATTTGTAAAACTCTTTATCAATCGTTTATCTATTTTGTTCCTACCTTTTGAGGTTTTTGGTTTACTCGTTCAAATGGAACTTCTCGGGAAGTCTTTCGTTGTGTTTGATTTGTTGATTTGTTTCAATGTTTTGTCATATCATATTTGAGGTGATCCAGGATGGATTAAGGAATGACGTTGCGAGTAGTATATGGAGAGGAGTTTTTATCAGATTTTATATATTTGAGATTTTGGAACTCTATCGTGTGGTTTTCCGATGGAATATCAGTGGATATTGGTGACGAGCCGAAGTGGTATACAGGAGTATGGATATGCACAAGCATTTGCATAAATTCCATTTTATTTAATCGTGTGTATTCGAAAAGAATTTTTATCGAGAACTTGGCACCAGCGAGCCGATTTAAATTTTTAAATTGATTACGTGGTCTTACGAAAATTTATGTTTTGAGTTTTCAAACTCTTGAAAGAACTTTCGAAAATTGTCTTCGTGACAAGAATATATGATTTCAAACTGGTTTTGAAAATGTGATTGATGTACATACGCATTTAGTGCATCGGGCATATCATATCGATGGTACAAGGAAAAGAGATTCGAAGTTTAGTATGGTAGATTGGTTATGCAAGGATGATCGGTTGATTGATCAGATAAGAGAAATATACTGCGTGTTGTAGATTCATGTGCAGGATGTAATTTTGGAAGTTTGGACTTTGTAAAACCGGGACGTATGTGCTATGTGAGTCCATTGGTGCGGTAGTAGCGCAATCTTACCATAGTGATCTTTGAATGATTTCTTTGTAAGTGTAAATTTGGGGATGGTGACCCCATGCTGGTTGTCTTGGATATTGAGTGGTCGTTCCCACTCCTTGTATGAATTGGTATGTTCGTCGATTTGCGATTCGTTGTTCGTATGCCGAGGATATGAGTTGGGTATGTTTATTGAGATCTACTGTACGTGATTGATTTGTCGTTTTGAGAATATTATTCTTTCGTATATCTATTTCTGTGGTTCTGTGTTGATCGTGTTGGAGTTTACCGTGTGAAGGTATTCTCGATTTTCATTGATCGTTCGTTGGTAATATTGGAGTTTATCACGTTGATGATATTCTCGATTGTGTTTTGACCTCGGGTTGGTCATATTGGAATTTATCATGTCGATGATAAATTCGGTTGATTGTTGATCATTGTTGGTGATCATCTGAGCGTTCGGATTTTGTGTTGATGTTTCGGGATTCATGTCGTTGTTTTGGGCAGTTGTTTTGCAGATGTATTGTGTATTATTCGTCTTATCGGAATTGGGACTTGATTATGGAATCAAAGTGCATGGATTTGATTCGGGCATTGTTTCATCCGAAGATGATATATTTTGTTGAGTCTCAGGGAATTGTGATCGTAAGCGTATTGAGATTGTACAGTGAGATCGCTTGCTAGTATCTCAGGAGATCGTCGACCTGCGTATTTGTAAGTATGCTCGTTTGGTTATTCGGTGATGACGATAATTGATCGTTGTCGTGATGGTTTTGGGATATTTTGGGTTGAAAGGTATGTTTGTTTGTTTTATGACGGATTGCAAGTTTCGAGGACGAAACTTATTTTAAGTGGTGTAGAATGTAATATCCTAATTTCTACTATCGTTGTTTGATATTATTTTATCCGAGTTATATTGTACAGCGTGGAATGCATGCAGTAGGGATAAAATAAATAAAGGACTGAGATGTCAGTATCGGTATAATTGTTGTATCGGGTCGACAGTTACATTTGAGGATAGCGTGTATCAGGTTATTGTACTTTCGATATAGAGTATATCGTATAAGAATATTATTGGATTCAGTGTTTGTGTTCAGTGTGTCTCATGTTCGTTTTTGGTACGTCAAGATGTTGGACAGAAATTGCGGAAAATGGCCAAGTGTTCATTAGCGCACGCTACTGGGTACAGGTAGCGCACGCTACGAAGTATTGATAGCGTACGCTAAGAGGTTCGGTTACGTACGCTAAGGAGGACCCCTAACGTACGTAACGACTTGCTGGGTTAGTTCCGAAAGGTGGCCGACAGGTAGGCCCAGGTTGATTTTTATATTCAGTTAGCGCACGCTAAAGTATGTTGGTTAGCGCACGCTAACATTAGATCGCCAATAATGGAATCTTAGCTTTCGGCGGGTGGACCCGGCCACTTGCGACGCGTGTCCAGATAAGGTCAGCGGGTGTTTGTCATGTAGGTCTAGCGCACGCTAAACCGTATGGTTAGCGCACGCTAATTCCAGATCGGTCAAAGGAATCCCGATAATCGCGGATACTTTCGGCATGTGGGGGCACGAGTGGTAGGTGTGTACTGTAGCAAGTCAACTTCGGATAGCGCACGCTAAGGTAAATGACTTGCGTACGCTAAGCAGGATGTTTTACGTACGTTAATGCATGGGCATTACGAACGTAAGATAGTTTACGAAGCGAGGCAGTAGCCTCTGGGCTTCGATAGCGCACGCTAACAAAGTCAGTTAGCGCACGCTAAGGCGGTAGCGCACGCTAAACATGAGATGTTAGCGCACGCTAATAATGAATATTATAAAAGGGGACAGAAGGGTGCTGAGAAGCATTTCGTCATTTTTTCATCTTTCAGTCGAGAGAGAGAGAGAGAGTTGGGATATATTTGAGGTTCCCAAACACTGTATAATGATAATCTTTAACAACATTAGATTGAGAGCTTGGATTCAAGCCTTGTCCTTCAAACTGTTCATGATTCCTTGGATGGAGTTCTAGTGTTCTTCTTTTTGGTTCATCTAAACCAGGTAATCTTCGTATTCCTTCGTTAGTGGTTCATTTTTCTTGGATGATTTCATGCAAGGAGCATGTTGGATAATCATATGATGATGTTATATGAGATTCAATGGAATTTTGATAAGAGTTTCGGATGTTAGTTAAGATTCTTCATACTGTAAGGTTGTTGATTCATTTAACCCGATCTAAGAAGGATTTCTGAATCTTGGTAATTATATTGGTCGATTTAGATGAGATGAATCATGATACTAGGTTGAATTCCAGATTTAGCATGATACGATCCTTGTTATCGTGTCGGTCTGATTGTTGATGTTGTTATTGATATATGGACATTGACATGATCATTGTGATAATTATGGGATCGTTTATCTTCAAGAGATATGGAGATTTATGTCTCCCTTCATTCGGATTCGTAGTCGCAAGATGTGAGTCGATGTTTGGAATGCATGCCACTGTACAGCATTAGCGCACGCTAAGTGTTGGGAAAAACAAATACCCTGCATCGAAACAGCCGGGATACCCAATCCCTGTATCGAATGTTATTTGATAAAAGGAGGTTTTGACATATATGCCAATCCGAATACAGTAAGGAAACTGTATCGAAGCTTTGAGGCTTTATCCTGTATCGAAGACCTGCCTCGAATCAGCATATAAAGTGAAGCTCCTCAGTACAGCAAGTAGTCTTGTAAAACGACCAAGTATGGAAACTGTCTCGACACTCAAAATACAGTTATCTTCCATACAGCTCACAACAGGACAAGAAAGAACACAAGTCAAGTCCCGTTGAACAAAGAAGTATTTAAATACTCAAGGATAAAGTATTTAAATACTGCCAGACTTCAGATCTTCAGAATCCCGCGAAATCCGGATCATGTCTTAATCCCGTTGGAACGAAATGTTATTCAAACGGATATATCTCAACGGACACTTTCTTCAGAGACTATATATATCCTTGAAGACATTGAAGATCAGTTACACCCAAGTAACCTAACTCTCAAGCTATCAAAGTTATCATCAGAGCAAACATATCTCCAAAGTATACTGCAATTAAGAACGAAAGAGATATACAGTGCTCAACACCAAGAACAGCCATCATCAGCTCAAGAACTTCATATTCAAAGCTGCTGTTCTTACCTGGTTACCTACCTTTTACCTCTGTGTAAAAACCGAGCTCTGTGTGAACTCAACAAGTTATTCTGACCTGTGTGGGACGAATAAGGACGAAGCTTTGGAACTGTGTGTGAAGAAGCTAGTCAAGAAGGAAGCTTTAACCAATCTGTGTGAATGGTTGAAAGTGATATTCTTTGTATTAATATGTGTGAACGATACAAGGATAGGTTTGTTTATAATTACGTAGTTGTGTACGCAGTAATTATAATAAACTTTTTACTCCTGTGTGGAGTACCAGTGGACGTAGAGGGGTTTACCTCGAACCACTTTAATTACTGTGTTATTTACCTTCAGCTTTTACTGTTTTAAATTACTGTGATATATTAAGTATACACCATACACTTAGTTGCTGTATCCACAGCAACCTACTGTATCCAAGACTTCCGCTACGCACTCAGATTTAGATTCCGTACAGTTTGTTGTTTAAACTATTTCCCAAACTGTATCCAGTATACTTAAGTGGCCAACAAGTGGTATCGGAGCGGTTGATTCTAAAAAGAATCAGTCGTACTTCTTTTTAACCGAATCAGATTCAAATCACTTATTTTCAACAGTCTCTTTCATTCCTATATTATCAGTATGGATACTTCTATGATTAACAAAGTCCCTATGTTCTCTATTAACGAATTTGACGACTGGAGAATTAGAATGGAAGCTCATCTTGCAGCAGTGCACGAAGAGATGATTTTTGTTATACAGGATGGTCCGATCAAGATCATGAAGGTCAATCCAGCTGCAAGGATTGAGGGCCAAGCCCATGCTGAAATGCTCGAGAAAGAACGCGAGCAATGGACAACAGATGAAAGGAAGCGAGCCAATCTCGACAACGTGGCTAAGAACGCGTTATTTGTCACTCTTGACAAAGGCACGTTCTCAAAGGTAAAGAGCCGCAAAAGCGACGAAGAAATCAGGATAAACTCAAGTTAATTTGTGAGGGAACCGAGCTCTCAAAAGAAAACAATATTTCAAAACTTACTCAAGAATTTGAATCTTTTGAAATGAAACCAACGGAAACACTTGAGGAACTTGACCTCAGATTTACTGGTATTGTTGGTGAACTTGAAGCGTTGGGCAAGATTTACACCCAAAAGGAGAAGAACTTAAAAATTTTCAGATCTCTCCCGGCCCGATGGGACATTAAGACCACAACTATGCGTGTATCCTGTAATCTTAATGAAATATCCACTTTTGATCTCTTCTCCGACCTTAAAGCTTTTGAGTATGACATTGTGAAGAGAGAAAGTCAAGAATCTCCTTCAAAGGTCACGGCTCTCGCCGTCAGATCGAACGTCGACACGGCATGCCTAGCTCGTCAGCCCGGTCACAAGAATGCGTGATGTGACGAAGACATCCTATCCCAAGATGAAATGGCGCTTCTAATGCATAAATTCAAAAGTTCATCAAACGATGAAAGACTCCTACAGCCCAAACTCAACAAGGTAAGTACCAAACATCATCCGGTGATGCTAACTCGTGCTATAATCTGCAGGAAACCGTGCCATTATGCAAACAAATATCCTCATACCAAACTCCAAAGATTGCACGAGGCCGAGCAACAAGAGAGAGATGAAAGAAGACGTGCTTGGAAAGACAAGCTCAAGGCCCCGATTGAGAATCGAAGCCTCCCCACACCATCCAAATCAGCAGAATGTCTTCAGGTGGTCACTGAAAGTGATTCATCTGACGATGAGTTCGATGATAAAGCATACATGTGCTTTATGGCCAAAAATGTTCCAGAAGGTGAAGACAGCGACGATGAGGTAAGTTCAACCTCAGCTATTCCATCTAATGCATCTCATACTTTCGAAAATATGATGAATGAGTTTAAAAACATTCAAAAAGCCCATGAGACTCTAAAAACTGAGAATATACATCTTCAATTAACAAATTTAGAGCTGAAAGATGAGAATGACTTGCTGAAAATAAATTATGAAAATATGTCTATTGATTGTGAAACCAGCAAGGTCGATTTTGAAAAACTCATGGAGAGCAATCATCAACTTGCTCGTGAACTAAATGAGGTTAAAACCCTCAATGAGAGCAAGACAAATGATTTGGTTCTACTACAAACCAAAATCACAACTCTCAGCGAGACCGAACTTGAGACCATTCTGAAGTCTTTTGAAAAATCGTCCAAAAGAATGGAAGAAATTCTAAGCACTGGGCAACATGCTCATGATAAAAGTGGCTTAGGATACAGCTCATGTTCGAACAAAGGAAAAACTAGTACTGTGTTTGTCAAGAGTGTGGAACACATTCCAGAATCGGAAGATACTCCTAGTCCCATAAAGGAACCTGCTGTACCGAGAAAACCGAAGGCTGCAATTCCCCCCCCTCAACTCTACTATTCGAGATAGTGGAACCAACAACCACTCAGAAGGCGTAATCTACAGCATGCTCCACAAGCATATCATCAAAGCCGGCAGTCATTCAGAAAGAAGACGGTATCCAACCACCAAAGGCCCGCACAGCAATACACTCAGTACAGTGCGCCTAGGTATTGGATACAGGAGCCCCGTTATCCCTCAAGACAGCAGATGCCAGTTCAGTATCAACAACAGCATTGGGAATCCAACTGGAGACCCAGAAGACAAGCTGTTAGGCCTAAGAAAATGGCTCCACCTCCTAGACGGCACTCGTACTGGAATAACAATAATAATCCTGAATTTTACATGCATAGTAATTATCATGATTATAACAACTACGGATATGCCCCCCGTAGATATCGCAACACTGTACCGAGTACATCCTACAGTAAACCAATTGCTGTCAGGAAAGTTTGGGTACCTAAAGGAACTAACATATATGGACCCAAAAATCAAATGGGACCTAAATCTACCTAATTTCTTTGTTACAGGACATTCTAGAGGAGGATACCTGGTACTTCGATAGTGGATGCTCTCGTCACATGACCGGAGATAGGAGCAAGCTATCTGATTTTGTAGAAGGTCGCGGTCCGAAAGTTCGCTTCGGTGATAAGTCTAAAGGAAGAACAAGAGGGAAAGGAAACCTACTTGTCGGTAAATTCAAGGTCACCGATGTTGCATATGTTGAAGGCTTACAGTATAATCTACTTAGTATTATCCAGTTCTGTGATAAGCAGTTCTCGGTGAAGTTCTATATAGATCGCTGTAGAGTCAAGAACACTCAAACCAAGGAAGTTGTGCTTATAGGAAGCAGATCAGGTAATATGTACATTGCTGACTGGAAGCCTATGAGCTCCTCAATTCCATGTTTTGTTGCCAAAGGCACTGCAGATCTTAGCTGGTTATGGCACAAGAGGATGTCTCACGTCAACTTCAAGACGATCAACAAGCTTTCAAGACAGGGTATGGTTAGAGGTTTGCCAGATGTGTCATTCAAGAAGGACAACGTCTGCGGACCATGCCAGAAAGGCAAGCAAATCGAGTCAACCCTGAAAAGCAAATCCTACCTTTCAACCCAAAGAGTGTTGGAAATGCTACACATGAATCTCTACGGTCCAGTAGACCCAGTAAGTTTGGGAGGTAAGAAATATTGCATGGTTGTTGTTGATGACTATTCCAGGTATGCTTGGACGATCTTTCTTAGCAAGAAGAAGGAAACAACATCAAGGCTGCCCGAGCTCCTGAGAAAGTTGCAGAATGAAAAAGCATCGAGTATCGTGTGCATTCGTTCCGACAGAGGTACTGAATTTACTAACTGCTTTATAGAGCAATACTATTCAGAGAATGGAATACAGCACGAATACTCAGCTGCCCGTACACCTCAACAAAATGGTGTTGCCGAGTGAAAGAATAGGACGTTGAAAGAAGCAACAAGGACAATGATTGCCGCAAGCAAATTGCCAAAGCGTTTCTGGGGTGAAGCAACCAATACAGCGTGCTACACTCAAAACCGCTGTATCCTCAACAAGCACCACAACAAAACAGCTTATGAGGTATGGAATAACAAAACTCCATTAGTTTCGTATTTTCACATTTTTGGATGCAGGTGTTATGTATTGAACAATGGGAAGGACCAACTTAGAACCTTTGATGAAAAATCAGATGAAGGAATATTCGTAGGATACTCCTCCGTCAGCAAAGCTTTCAGAATCTTCAATAAAAGGAAGCTGACGATCGAGGAATCAGTTCATGTAGTGTTCGACGAACCACACCATGACCCTACAGGAGTAGATGATATCACTCAGAACATTCACCATCTATCTATCTTGGATCCACCTACACCCATAGAACCTGTTGTTGATTTAGAAATCAACCCCGCAGCTGTAAGAATCGATGTGGATGAAGCCGATGCTGTACAAGCTGAATCTGTATCCACAGAAACTTTCGATACAGTACGGGATCCTGAACTAGAACCCGACCGAAGATGGTTGAGAGATCACCCGCAAGAGCTGATTATTGGAAACATTAATGCAGGTGTTTCTACTCGTAGGAGAATACAGAGTACACAAGGAAATGTACTTTGTGCACAAGAAGAATCTAATGCTGAAGTTTCACAGTTTCCTGAATGGAAATCTCAATCCGAACTTAGGAGATTGAATATGTGCACTATCGCTGTATTCTTAGCCCAATCCGAACCTGTTTCGACCATAGACGCTCTTAACAACTCTCATTGGATAACATCTATGGAAGAAGAGCTTAACGGGTTCGAAAAAAACAATGTATGGTATCTTGTACCCAGACCGACACACCAATCGGTTATAGGAACCAAATGGGTATTTCGAAACAAAAAGGATCGAAATGGACTTATCATTAGGAACAAATCCAGACTAGTAGCACAAGGCTATTGTCAGGAAGAAGGAATCGACTATGATGAAACCTTCGCCCCTATAGCGAGACTAGAATCCATTAGGATATTTTTAGCCTTTGCCGCCCATAAGAGTTTTATCGTATACCAAATGGACGTCAAGAGTGCTTTCCTGAATGGAGAACTTGCAGAAGAAGTTTATGTTGAACAACCACCAGGGTTTGCCAACACAGACGGTATCGATCTAGTTTACAGGCTAAGGAAAGCGCTGTACGGACTTGAACAAGCCCCTAGAGCCTGGTACGAAACCCTATCCCAGTATCTAACCAACTACGGATTTGAGAAAGGTGCTGTAGACAAAACTTTGTTCAAGATACAGGAAGGTGATGACCTTTTAATGGTACAAATCTATGTCGATGATATTATTTTTGGTTCAACTAACCTTGCTCTATGTCAAAGGTTCTCACATCTCATGCAAAGTAAATTTGAAATGAGTATGATGGGGGAACTTAGTTATTTCCTAGGTTTGCAGGTAAAGCAGTTGCCTACAGGTATATTCATCAACCAGGAGAAATATAGCAAGGAACTTCTCAACAAATTTGGAATAAACACTTCCAAATCCTCGCCAACCCCTATGAGCACTTCCGTGCAAATTAGTGCTGATGAATCCGGAAAGCCGTTTGACCAATCACTCTACAGGAAGCTCATTGGTTCGCTCCTGTACCTAACGGCTAGCAAGCCCGATATCCAGTTTGCTGTTGGAGTGTGTGCGAGATACCGAGTTGCACCTAAGGAATCACACTTCAATACAGCTAAACGAATCCTGAAGTACATTAAAGAAACATTCGATGCCGGACTGTGGTATCCTAAGGAAGGCGGATTCGATTTAGTTGGATACAGCGACTCGGATCTCGGAGGCTGCAAGCTAGATAGGAAGAGTACAAGTGGAACTTGTCACTTTCTCGGACCTAGACTCGTTTCTTGGTTCAGTAAGAAGCAATTGGCTAACTCTCTTTCCACGGCTGAGTCAGAGTACTATGCTGCTGGTAGCTGCTGTATGCAGATCCTGTGGATGCAGCAACAACTGTCAGATTATGGAATCGATGCTCGAGAGACTCCAATCATGTGTGATAGCACGAGTGCAATTGCAATCACGCACAATCCTGTTCTGCACTCGTGCACTAAACATATCAACATGAAGCATCATTTTATCAGGAATCATGTCGAGAACAAGGATGTTCGCCTGGAAAAAGTTCATACAGACATCCAGCTGGCCGACATTTTCACCAAGCCTCTCGACACAGCAAGATTCAACATGCTCAGACAAGAATTGGGAATACTACAGCCAGACTCCCTGTAAGTAATTTACTGTTTTTACTCAACAATTGAGGGGGAATGCTGTAAGACCCTTGAATACAGTATCCAACATTAATTATCTGTACACTCAGAATCATCAATACAGTACTGTAGCGAGCGAACGCATATGAATCCTACAGCTGGTGTGTGCAATAATTAAGGGGGAATACTGTAGGACCCATGAATACAGCATTAATCCAAATATTGCTGTATGGAATTCAAAACCTATTAGTACCTTTTTAAGGGGGAACGCTGTATCGACGCGGAGAACAGCACATGCTATAGGATTTCGATTTAGTATATAATATAATATTATTTCCTTTTAAAATAATTTTTGTCCACGTGCCCTGTTTTTTTGTCAAACGTCATGTTCATTAAATGCCTTACACGACATCTGGACAACTGAATCTCAAAAGCCGCGATGTTTTCAAATTGTTTATTATTTTTAAACCGCCGTTTTAGGCATTTAGGGTATCAACCTATGTCAGAAGTGGGACCCGCTCTATTTTTAAACCTTTTAATGGATTAGCGTACCAGTTACACTCAATCCATCTTGACCGTTGATTTCAAAACCGGTTCCCATCCCTTAAAATCTGACCATTCGTACTCTGCAAAACCCTATTTCGCCGCCCAAGTATAAAAGGACTGAATCTGCCATTAGAGACTATTTACGCTTTCTGCAATTACAAGAGTTCTCAAGCAAACAGCCTACATATTTTCTGCATATTCACTGCGAATTTCGATTGTTTTCTTGCACCCTTACTTCTTAAGAAAACATCAATGGCTGGTCAATCTTCTTCCCCTGTTCTGAAGAAATCCTCCAACATCATTGATGGCCGGATCTTCTCCAAACCTGTCATCATGGAGCGTATTATCTCGGAAATCAACGACACCGAACCGATGGAGTATATCATTACTCGTCTTGAACAACAAGGCCTCTATCGCCTTGGGAGCAAAACCGCCGACAAATACGACGCCCATCTAGTTGAGGAATTCTACCTCAACGCCGCCGTCCGTTTTCTGTCACTGGCCCAGGAAGGACATGTTGCTGACATCACTGCAATAGTCTAGGGAGTGGAAATCTGCATCAATTGCGATCTACTCCAGAGAATCTACAGGCTGCCCGCCGATGGCCTGACCATGGACCAACTTGAGACGTTCGGGTCTCAAGAGCTCATTACCAAGTTTTATGGACTATTTACAGGGTCCAAAGTGGTTGATATGGTGACAACTACTTGTCACAAGAAAAATTTTCTTCTTCACTTTGTTTATCTTCATGACTTTTGCTCCAGGATCATTGAAAACCGAACCGGTGCGTTCGAGATGTGCACGAACTTAAGGTTCAGAATGATGGTAGCTATTTTGACCTGTGAAAAGGTCAATTGGTGCCAAATAATTCTGAAACGTCTTCAAGAAGAGGTGTGCAAACCTGCCACCCAAAAGAAATCCTTTGGTTTAATGCTGAACTTCATCCTGACGAAGTGCGGACTGACGCAATCCGCCGATGCCAAGAAAAATAGCTCGAGGATATACTTAGGAGGCGTCAAGCCCACTGCTTATAACCAGAGCACCATGCATTGCAATCACCCACGAACCAAGCACATGCCAATTTCTGCCAACCCAAGAGATGAAACCGTGAAGGTCCCAGAAATGGAATCTTCAAAGAAGCGAAAGCGATCTCACAACAAGAAACACTCTGCTGGTGAGAAGTCCAAGAAGAGACTCAGGAGGCTCTCAAAAATCAAATCTGCCAAGCACTCCAAGGATGTCTCCCCCGTGGCGCAACCCACTGATGAAGAACCCCAGGGCCCAACCCCTGTGGAAGAGATGTCTCCTACTGCATCGACAGTAGATCCCGAGCCTTTGGCGACTACGACGGATATAGAGACATCTGCCAACGCTCAAGACTTTAGCGAGTCGGCTGCCTATTTGGAGCCAAAAGCTACTTCTCCTCTGCGGGATCCCACACCCGTGCAGGATCCATCATCCTTCAGGGCACCATCCCCTGCAAGGAGTCCATCTTCCGTACAGGATCCCATACCTGTACCGGAATCCCTCGAAACAGCGTCTCCAGACGTTATTCGAAGTCCCTCCTTTGACTCGATCATAAATCAGACACTTCTTTCGGTTCAGATTGAACACGCGTACGAAAGATTCCTGCAATGGAAAGGCTATAGGATAGCTCCGTACGATACACTGTACAACTGGAGCGATTGGAGCCACGAAGAGAGATTCGTCTCCGAAGTAACAGACACAACTAAAATTGAGGCCCTGCTTCGATGGGACAACGCCTCTTGCAAGGATCTAATTGAAAGCCACCTGCTGCACAAATCTGACGCCAGGAGGAAAGGAAAGAAGAAGTCAGAGGATTCTCCCATTAATCCAAAAGATGACGAAGACCATGACTCAGACGACGACGACGATGCTCTACAAGCAGGTCTGAGAATGAGCCGTGAAGAGGCTGAAGCTCGAGAAGCCTCTCCACCCATAAATGACGAAGGGCCTTCTACCCAAGCCAATCCCCCTTCGCCACATCCCGAGAACATTCCCGATCAAGAGGAATCAGTCCCTCCAGTCGAGGAAGTTCAAGAAGTTTTGGAACAGGCACCCGAGCCTGCTGCGACCGAAGAAGAAGCCATTCCTGAAAGCCAACAGGAGGATTCAGTCCCTCCTGCATCCATGATTGCTGAAGAGCCTTCGCCACAGGACGCTTCTCATCCCCCAACTGCCGCCGAACCACAGGAAGCTGCTCCCGCCCCTTCAACAATGGAATCCGAGGACGGTACCGAACCTGAGGATGTCCAACTTACTTCACGCCCATCCGTGAATGTAAGAAGGTTGAACAAAGACCTTGCATACCTTGCCGAACTGCATTCTCCGATCTCGCCGCACGAAAAGAGCGCTGCGAGCTCTTGGCCTTGATCGTATTTATCCAAGATGCGATGGCGCTCTATCTTCCGTTGAAAAGGCACTGAATTGGATGCACACCTCTGCCGTCGAAGAAATGACCACTCTTCAACACGAAGTATCTCGAGTTGTCGACGCATTCATTCTTTTGCCAGAAGTTTTCAAGCAAGCCTTGAAGATCATGGAAGATAAGCAAGAGCAACTGCTGAAGGAGGAAGATACAAAGACAAGGATTGCTGAAGCCAAGACCGCTTGTGCAATGATTGAGAACAACTCTCAACTGCGTGCTCACGACAAATGCATTCAGGAAATGTCGCAGACTCTTTCCTCCCTCGTTGAAAGAATGACCAGCATCGAGACCAAACAGGACGCTGCTCTTGAAATCCTGCAAAGTCTTGATGAAGCCAAAAAGGGGGAAGAGGCACGAGAAGCTGCTAGGAGAATAAGGCTGCAACAAGAAAGGGAATTTGAGGTGCTCGCACAAGATTACCGCCGAATTGAACAAGCTAGCACCTCAATCCCAAAGCTTTAAAATTTCAGGCTCCAGACCGGAATTCCATGACCCTAATGTCCCTTGGCAAACTCTTATTCAGAGACCTTCGGAAATACGTCTGCCGACCAACCGCAACCCAACCGCGAAGTGAAGCCTTTGGAGGAAGAATGAACTGATGAGATATTTTGTCAGACTCATCAGGGAATCCGCCATCTTCAAAAATTATAAAACGTTAGCGGAAGCGGCAGATAAATTTTCAAAGATGCTAGAAGAAGGTAAACTTCCTCTCCAAATCGAAATGAAATCCAAACATAGAAGAGGAGATCGGGTCACCCATCCAGAAGATTGGATACTTGCCTTTGATCGTTCATATGAAGGAAGAGCGATATACCAGGATCGAGGCAATGATTCTCTTCAAAACTGGTGGCGTGGCACCGAGAATGAACAAGGAAAGAGACCATGGAGGCATGCGGATTATAGATAAGGAGATGAAATCTATGTATTTTTGTTTTTGTAATTTCTATTCGAAACAGCAAACTCTGTACTCAATCATTTTGAATATCAATAAAAACGTTTGTTTGTCTTGAAAGATTACAACTCGTAATCTACTGTGTTATGCATGATTACTTAAAATTGTTTGATAGGAATCTCAAGTTAGATAAACTTGATTGAAAAATAAGCTGTACGAACTAGTCTACGAACAATTCATAATTTCAGTTGTAAACTTAGAATACATTGTAAAGATTGTGCCTGCGCGCCAATCATAGGCTTAAGTTGTAATAAATCTTAAACTGTATCGAACTTGCCTGCGAGCAGTTCATTATTGTAGACTAAGTCACTAAGTCAGACCTTTGACAAAAGACCAAGAAATCTGCCAGAAGTCATCAAAGAAGAATGCTTCATGAAGAAGGTTTTGGCATCATCAAGAAGACTCGAAGAGTTAAGTAAGTTAGTCTTGGCAAATTGTCAAAAAGGGGGAAATTGTTGGGAAAAACAAATACCCTGCATCGAAACAGCCGGGATACCCGATCCCTGTATCGAATGTTATTTGATAAAAGGAGGTTTTAACATATATGCCAATCCGAATACAGTAAGGAAACTGTATCGAAGCTTTGAGGCTTTATCATGTATCGAAGACCTGCCTCGAATCAGCATATAAAGTGAAGCTCCTCAGTACAGCAAGTAGTCTTGCAAAACGACCAAGTATGGAAACTGTCTCGACACTCAAAATACAGTTATCTTCCATACAGCTCACAACAGGACAAGAAAGAACACAAGTCAAGTCCCGTTGAACAAAGAAGTATTTAAATACTCAAGGATAAAGTATTTAAATACTGCCAGACTTCAGATCTTCAGAATCCCGCGAAATCCGGATCATGTCTTAATCCCGTTGGAACGAAATCTTATTCAAACGGATATATCTCAACAGATACTTTCTTGAGAGACTATATATATCCTTGAAGACATTGAAGATCAGTTACACCCGAAGTAACCTAACTCTCAAGCTATCAAAAGTTATCATCAGAGCAAACATATCTCCAAAGCATACTGCAATTTAGAACGAAAGAGATATACAGTGCTCAACACCAAGAACGACCATCATCACTCAAGAACTTCATATTCAAAGTCACGTTCTTACAGGTTACCTACCTTTTACCTCTGTGTAAAAACCGAGCTCTGTGTGAACTCAACAAGTTATTCGACTGTGTGGGACGAATAAGGACGAAGCTTTGGAACCGTGTGTGAAGAAGCTAGTCAAGAAGGAAGCTTTAACCAACTGTGTGAACGGTTGAAAGTGATATTCTTTGTATCAATGCTGTGAACGATACAAGGATAGGTTTGTTTATAATTACGTAGTTGTGTACGCAGTAATTATAATAAACTTTACTCTGTGTGGAGGACCAGTGGACGTAGAGGGGTTTACCTCGAACCACTTTAATTACTGTGTTATTTACCTTCAGCTTTTACTGTTTTAAATTACTGTGATATATTAAGTATACACCATACACTTAGTTGCTGTATCCACAACAACCTACTGTATCCAAGACTTCCGCTACGCACTCAGATTTAGATTCCGTACAGTTTGTTGTTTAAACTATTTCCCAAACTGTATCCAGTATACTTAAGTGGCCAACACTAAGCTTACTGGCTAGCGCACGCTAATGGGACAACTTAGCGCACGCTACGTTATGCGTTTAACGTGCTCTAAGTAGGCAGACAGTGCAATATTTTTTGTGTTTTGATTATGAATTCGTGATGGTTTGACTTGGTTGGTTCTAACTGTGTTTATTCGAGGTTGTGTTGAACCGTTGAGTTCGGTTGGTTAGTTTTGTCGGTTGTTGATTGTTATCAGATATGTGTTATTTGATTTCTTCGATAGGTTGAGATTATTGATCGGTGATTATAACCGGATATTGCGGTCGTGTTCGAGTATGTCCATTGCATTGCTTTTGATCGGGGCTGAGGAGCTCGTAGGAAAGGCAATGTGTTCGGTAGCAGCTTCGTGGTATCGGTATCGAGGCAAGTTATTACTTGCTCAGTTATAATATTTAATGAATGGTTTCAGTTTCATTTCATTTATAATGCATATAGCGATGATGATTATTGTGAACTCTGGGTATTCGTATCGCATATCGTTCTTTCGATTCTGGGAGATAAATCATAATGTATATGCTTTATCTCAGTTATTGGTATGTTCGAGTATCAAGGTTACATTATGGTAAAGACGAGGATATGAGTATCTATAGTTCATTGTACGTTTGGATCGTCGAGCATTGAGGATAATCGTCGGTGATGATTGGACATCGAGGTTGCTCCCTAAGGACTCGGGGCAAGTATTCCATATTGATTATGGTTTAGTATTATTTATTTTGGTCTCTTACATTTTCTTTCATGTTGTTGAACATGGAGTCGTCCTAGTAAATTGTCATGTTGTCGTGCATGTTATGTTGTTCATGTTGATGAACGTGTTGATTTGCATATGTGTATGCATATTGTGTTGTTCATGTTGTGTAAATAATCCGATGGGATTATGAGGATCTATCTTGAGGCTGGATCGAATGTCCACCATGCGTTGGTTCGACGGGATCATCATGGGATCTATCTTGAGGGCGCTGGATCGCTGAGACGGAGTTTTCCACCATGCGTTGGTCCGACGGATCATCATGGGGATCTATCTTTGAGGGCGCTGGATCGTTGGATTACCCGGTATTGTGTTATTGTTGTGCATATGTATATTGTTGGTTATCCACCTCGTGTTGATCTTGTAGGATCATCTTGGGATCTATCTTGAGGTATTTGGATCATGGGAATTCCATTGAGTATACAGAGTTGATATTGTTATAGATAATATTGACGTTGTCATATGAGTATGCATTTGTAGGTCTTGTGTTAGGACCTTGTCCGTATTGCATTGTTCTGATCTCGGATTAGACTGATATGATTATCGTGGCACATCATATCTCGAGGTATGTTCCATATTTTCTTTGTTCTTGTCTTTGGTGGACAATCGGTTATCGTCTTGGGATTTGATGATATTATTCGATGGATCGTATTGGTCAGAAATGGTAGATTTCCGTATCGTGAGTTGGTTATGATAGCTTGAGGATCTTGAGTATTGTTTGAGGTACAATACAGATATTATGTTCGAGTTTATTCGTTAATCGAGTACAGGATGTGAAATGTGATAATGGTTATTCTGATGAGAATTACTTGAGTAAGTAAAGTTACGGCGGCAAGATTACGTTGGTCGTATTCTTATGTTGTATTCTCATTGGTATGTAATTATTAATGTGATGTGACTGTTATCATTGTTGGATATTATGGCTGACCCCGTCGTGGGATTTTTTTAGGTTCTCGGAGTATTGAGCTTGTAGCGGTCGTGAAGAGATGAGCTTCCCGGAGGATACTGGCTAGGACATGTTTTTTGCATTGAGTTTCTTGATTGGTTCTTGTATTCCGCCGCTAGAGTATCTTTATGGTTGGTCTTTTTCCGCTGCGTGAGTGTTTTGAAATGCTCTTTTGGTATCTGGTAACTGAGGTTACTTTGGAAATCGTTTTCTAAACTTTTGAGTGTCGGCCGTTTGGCCTTGCGATTTCAAATGAGTTTTTACGACGGTTTTTGATAAATGGATTTTATAAGTCTTTGTGAATTTTTAAAGATAGTACTATCGTTGGCCTCTTGGGCATTTGTAAATGTTTGCGAAAATTTCTTTTAGCCTTGTGGGTTCCATCTCGGGGCCCACGGCACTGTAATATTTCCGGTTAAATCTGGGAGTGTTACAAGTATAATTTTCAATTAGCTTCAATAGATTGAAAGTGATTTTTATCTTAATATTTCAATCACTAATTAACATTGAATTAGGCTTGTAAACTCTTATCCGAGGCATGCACAGTAATTGATGGACACCATTCCAACAGTACCTTCATCTTCAAAAGTGTCATCACATAAGACATACTTTTACATTTCATTTGGCTCTCATAGGTCATTAAATGGAAAATCCAACTTTTGCTGGCAACCTAACTAGTTTACGAGTCTTGTCATGGAGAACACCTCATTATCTTGTCACCCATCAAATTTTGAGCTGAGACAATCTTTAAGATTTATAAATTCTTACCTCAACTGTAAATATTCTTATCTGATAAGCTTACGTGAAGTAGCATCATAATATTGAGATTTCGAAAATAAAACGAAATACGCAGCAGAAAATAAAAACGAATCCCAAACATGATCGATCAAGTAACGTATATACAAAAAATAAATACGAAGATAAAAGATCATACCCTTGAAGCCTTTGAAATAAATCTTCGTAAAATGGATGATGATCACGAACCCCGTTACGAACACGAAATCCCTTCGTTCCAAGCACCGAAACTTCGATGCCTCTACTTCACCCGCGTTCGGAAGTTGCCCAAAAAAATCAACGTAATTTCGTTCTTCAAGAACACGGCTAGAAAGTTATCGTAAGAATTTTATCTCTCTTTTATTTCTTAATTTTTCTTAACTCAAAGTTAAAGAAAAACAAGGTGGAAAAATTTCTCCCACCTAAAAAAAAAAACTTCTTGGCCAGGAACTACAGCAGGAAAATGTGTGTGTGTGTATGTCTCATAGTTGTTATCATGTGTTAGATATATGTATATATCTCAAACATATAATTAATATGTCATATAATGAGATAAAAAAGTCAACACATAATAACGAAAATACAACAACCACTTACACATGTATGGAAATAATTCCATGTGAGATGGGGAAGGGGGTGGCCTATATAGGAAGTTTCCTAGAAACGAGCCGAGCCACTCGGCTCGTGTATCGGGCGTTTGTCAAACGACTCCGTTAAATACACTCCGTTTAATCATCAATGTATTTATATTAATTAATTAATCTAATTAATTAATTATATCAAATACAAATATATTTCTCTAAGAAATATAATTTATGAATTAAATTAATTACCTGGTAACTTAATTTTAATTCATAAGATAGCTATTTGGTTTATCCAATAAATCATAATTAGATACCCAATATCTAATATTAATAGTGTAATATCCGACTGTAATTTTTCACTTTTATCTATCGTTGTATATTCGGATAATTTGATTATCGTGGATCGTTGCATTTAGAGTTATGTTGAGGTATTATAGATTTGAGCTTCATATCGTTGTTATTTCATTTCATACTTTATGATTCGATGTTAATTGGAGAGTTGCATTTTTGAACTTTTTCTGTTGGTGTAGCGTATGCTACGTAGCTTAACTAGCGTACGCTAAACACGTGATTTAATGTACGTAATATGTTGTATGTTACGTACATTAAAAAGGAATCTAACATCAGTTGACTTCCGCACGTGAACTTATTATCCGTTGGCATGCATGTGATGCTGTCTGGGCTGTCGTGTCGGCCAGAGTCAACTTTTATTAGCATGCGTAATACCCTTTTTACTAGCATGCGCTAATGACCTGCGGATTCAAGACAGTAGCCACTATAAGCCGCTTACGTACGTAACATTAACCGGTTAGCGTACATAAGAGAGTTAACGTACACTAAATATCCCCGATAGCGTACGTTAAGCCAGTACAGTCTATTTATATGACCAGCCTGTTTTTCATTTTTTTCACAACTCTAAACCGATTTTCTCTCCATATATCGTCCCTCTGCACCCCCAAATCGATATCAACCTCCTCCAACTTGTGTTTAAGCCTTAAATATTGAAGTGAAGCTCATTACCTTGAAGATTAGGAGGTGTTCTCGAGCTTGGAGTGTACTTTATTGTAGTGTTGAGGTTGTTCTTCGTTTCTGGAGGTAGGTGTACTTTATTCTCTATTTTGTTTTCATATGTTGATGTTGGTAATGAAGTATACTTCACCTAAAAGTTAGATTAATCAAGTAAAACATAGTTTTAATTAAACTCCTTCACACTTCTTGATGAATATGATAAAGAGGGTTTGAAATGGATGTGTTCTTGAGGTTATAATGATAGTTACCATGTTTAGAATATTCATGCTCACCTTGCTGGACGAATTCATATCAGTAGGACCTTGATAAATCAGTTAGCTTCATCATGGTTAGACTTGAACAATGAAATTGTTATCATAAAGTGTTCAAACACCATACTTGATATTCACTTACCTTGGGAAGAACTTGGCAATGTTAGAAGTAGGAGGATGTTCTCTTGTTCAGAATTCTTAAGAGTTATAACCTCCTTATGTTTCATCCCAGCAAGACTTTGAAGATTGATAAGGATATTTGTGAAAACACAATAACTTCTTATTAACCGGATGTGTTGATAACCTAAGAATGTGTTTGATCATCTTGTGGTGTTCTTAAGGTAGTGAACTCATAAATGATATTAATGAATCCTCGAGGTTTGTAAGAATGATTTTGATAACCTTCATGAATATGGTGTAATCTCATAACTAATATAACCTTATTGTAAGCTTAATATTCAATTTAGATGAGATGTATTGTTGAACATAATTGTGCAGATTTTACCTTTCAACATTATAATGTTTTGGAAAGTTTAATCAACATAAGATGATATTGACAACATAAGTGGTTGTCTAACATGTTCTTGATAAAATTCTTATTTATGAAGAATCATGTGAACATTCGGTAAAAGTATTGTGAACCGATTTTATGGTTGAAATGAGGTAAAAAGAATTCTTGGTATAAGACTTCGATATTTTGAGATAGCGAAACTATTCTAATGGATTATAGGGTGTCGTCTTACTAATCCTATATTGATAATTATACGAATATGTTATTGAGTAAAATGTATTTCGTTTAAGGTTGATTGTTCGAGTAAACGATATTAGTCGAGGACCGTTCGTTTGTTTCGACAAGAAGAGGATTATTCTCGTCTCCGTATTGAGGCAAGTTATCTTGTTTGGTTATAATGATGATTAGATTCTTGTGATGTTTATACATTTCATGTGTATGAAATGTTTATGAAATGTTTGTCGTGATTTGACATTGTCTTCGACATTACTCCATTTTCATCATGGGATTACATTCCCAAGTACGTCGCTTTGAATCGTTGATCTCGTTGGTCCTTATTGTCACTTCGGTGAGTTTTCTTGATCCTTAATCGGATATGTATTTCGTTGAATTTCATTGTCATGTTGTATAGTGACATATCTGGAATCATATCTGCGTGCCGATTGGTTATTGTGTAGGATTTTTAGCCGGGCACTTATATAGTCATATGTGGATGTTTCCGTCTTGGACTATGCATACGAGACGTAGTTCGTGAGGCTAATTAGGTACATTGTCACACATATATTCTGGATTCCGTATACGAGGTGGACATGTACACGGACACATTTCCGGATCGGGCATACTGTGATGTCCATCTTGAGCCATATTGTTAATCGTTCATAGTCCATGCATGATTGGATGTGTTCGACGGTTTGTGACTGATTGTTTCATACGCCTGAGGGGTATGATTAATAGTCGGGATGTTTTCTTGAGATCTATATATGTGAATTGTATAATGTCGGAAGAATTAATTATCATGTATATCTGACCTTGTGTTATGGGCGAAATACTTGTGTTGTATTTTAGGTCGAGGCAAAGGCAAGGCACGGGAAGAGCATGTTGACGGCGAAGGGTTCGAGAGATACTAGTTCGGGTGCCCTAAATCATTTGTTGTCCGGTTATGTTAAACCATGTAATGTTACCTTATTTCCGCTTCATTTAAATTACTATCTGGTTGTATTGGTATTTGAAGTATATTCCATCTCCATATGGTTTATACTTATATTTTCGGATCCTGTGCATCATAAGGCCGTTGACCATATTTTTAATAAACTCCTAATCAGAGTAATAACTATTTATTATGGTTCGATATCACAAGTAATATTTATTTAATCTATTTTTGGATATCGCCTGGTGGGTCCCAGTGTGGGGTCCACGGCACTGTAATAGCCGCCTTTTGGGGTGTTACAGAATATGGTTTCGGAGAGTTGTTTTCTTTTTATGAGTCATTGCGAAATGAACTAGTATCCAAAGACCTTCGTGTCACGTGTGACCTGTGCAAGCGCCTTACCCTACGAGGCAAATACGGTATGTGCTTATCGAGCCATAATTTAAATACTGTCATGATATTGATATTGGGATAGATCTCTTTGTTGATCTTGTTATTTCAAGGATTTGTGACATGATTTATCTGATTGATAATTCGAGGTAAATTCTGGATTGATTATATGGTTGAAATTTTATCGATATGATATTTTGCGTGACACTCGTAGTGTCGATAATTTATTATGAACTGTTTTCTTAAATATGTAATTCTTTGTTGCTATTAACTTAGCATGAACTTTGACTGGTATCATGAACTGTACTTATGATTATCATTATGAATCTGAGAGGTCGTGGCAGAGGGGGACAAGGCCGCGGAAGGGGACGAATCCCGATACCTTGGGCCAACAGACGCGCGAATGTGGAACATAGTTCCGCAGACAGCAGTTCGCCTTCTAGGGACCAATCGCACCACAGTGGGAATGAGGATGCGCATGTCGATCCTTACGTTATGATGCAGGGCATGATGACTCAGATGACCCAGATGGGTCAATTAATGGAAGCTTTGCAGAGGGTCAATACTGGCCAGCAACAGGGGCCTCACCCTCCACCTCCTGTGATTGGCGGACCCGTGGGTCGGATCATCAGCAATATCTCTCGCCAGAAACCTCTGACCTTTGAAGGCTCCTCTGAGCCTGTTGACATTGTGCATTGGATCGAGCATTTTGAGAAACTTTTTGAGATGGTGGACTACCCAGAAGAGAATCGTGTCTCTGTAGCCGCTTACTATCTTAGCAAAGGCGTTCATACCTGGTGGCTTTCAGTGAGGCCAGCTGATGGTGTTTATACTTGGGAGGAATTTAAAAACCTCATGCTAGATCGTTACTATCCAGGGCCACTCCGTGAGGCCAAACTGTCAGAACTGCTGAACCTGGACCCGTTTGAAGACAATGACGTACTATCTGTTGCCGAGAAATTCCAGGCACTCCTTCATTTCACCATGACAATTATCTGAACATAGGCTGATAAGATCAAATACTTTCTCAAGAGGCTTAAACCCCGAATGAGAATGCAGCTGTTGAATCACCACTGTACTACCTTACCAGAGTTCATCGAGAAAGCCCTGGAGTACGAACTCACTGCGAAGGAGATTTCCAAGAAGAAACCACAGTCCAAAAACAAAAGATCCAGGAACCAGAGCCAGACTGAGAGTAACCGGGGGACATTCAGGAAGCCCCAGTCATTGCCAAACCCTTCTGATCGACCACCCATGGCGTCGAAGCCAGCCGGATCGCACTCTCGAGCGGTTCCCTCGTCCGTGGTGTGCTATAACTATGGAGACCAGGGGCATGTCAGCTTCAAATGCCCAAAGCCAGCCGTCACATGCCATACTTGTGGCAAGAATGGTCACCGTGCTCGTTTTTGCAGGAGTGGACCCGGACATGAACTAGTAGCATCTCATGCTCCAGTTCAGTCCTCTTTCCAGAACCGGGTGCCTCCGTCCGCTTCCTATCAGACCACCGGGGCGAATAGGGGAATAGGCCGTGGGAATCAGAGTGGTACACCTGGTACCGGAGCTACGAAACCCAGGATTTACGAGATGAAGAAAGCTGACGATCCCAAGTCCAGCATGATTTCAGGTATACTCGAGATCCACTCCCAGCCTGTGTATGTTCTTTTTGATACTGATGCTTGACACACCTTTATATCTTCTTCTTGTTTGAGTGGTTTGCCTCTAGACCATGTTATCAATTGTGAGCCTTACGTGATTGGTCTACCCGATGGTGGAAGAATGATTGGAAATCGTGAAGTCCAGGACTGTCCGATTCGTATGAACGACCGTGAGTAGTTGTCAAATCTGATTGTAGTCGATTTACCTAAGGATGATATAATCTTGGGTATCGATTGGATGGATCGTCATGATGCCATACTTAGTGTCTGCAAGCGGATGGTAACCATCACTTCTGATGATGGTTTCGAGTGTATTTTTTGAGGTGATAATCCCAATCGTTCCGGGAGAGTCATCAGCGCTATGAAAGTAGTGAAACTGCTTAATCAATGGTGTATTGGTTATTGGTGCTACATGACCAAAACAGAAGATCGACAAATTGAATTGGCCGACATTCCGGTAGTCCGAGACTACCCAGACGTATTCCTAAATGAGTTTCCAGGTTTACCTCCACATCGTGAGGTGGAGTTTATAATTGAGTTGGAGCCGGGTACGTCCCCGATTTCGAAAGCACCATATCGTATGGCTCCAACTGAGATGCAGGAGTTGAAGAACCAGCTGGAGGAATTGACTGAGAAGGGCTATATTCGACCTAGTGCGTCCCCTTGGGGATCACCAGTGTTATTTGTACGGAAGAAAGACGGATCTCTGCATTTATGTATTGATTACCGTGAGCTTAACAGGGTAACCATCAAGAACAAATATCCCCTGCCCCGTATTGATGATTTATTGGATCAACTTTAGGGAGCTGCTGTGTTTTCTAAGATCGACTTGAGATCTGGTTATCACCAGTTGAGGATTCGAGAGTCTGACATCTCGAAGACAGCCTTCCGTACTCCCTATGGGCATTATGAGTTCGTGGTGATGCCATTTGGATTGACTAATGCACCAGCGGTATTCATGGAGTTGATGAATCGGGTTTTTATTAACTATCTGGATCACTTTGTAGTCGTTTTTATTGACGACATTCTGATTTACTCCCGTGAGCACGAAGAGCATGAACATCATCCCCACCAAGTTCTCGATACGTTGAGGTGGGAACAACTTTATGGGAAGTTTTCTAAATGTGAATTTTGGATGTCTGGTGTTATCTTTCTAAGGCATGTGATATCAGCCGAAGGAGTGAGAGTGGACCCACAGAAGACAGAAGCCATTCGAGATTGGCTACCTCCAAAGAAAGTGAAGGAAGTTCGTAGTTTCCTCAGCCTAGCGGGTTACTACCGACGGTTCGTGGAAGGATTTTCTAAAATTGAGCAACCAATGACTAACTTACTGCGAAAGGATAAGAAGTATTTGTGGTCAGAAGCATGTCAGCAAAGTTTTGATGAGCTCAAGAGTCGATTGATTTTGGCACTTATTTTGGTCTTACCAAAAGGAACAGAAGGATTCGTGGTGTACAGTGACGCGTCGAGACAGGGCCTTGGATGTGTACTCATGTAGGAAGGGAAAGTGATCGCCTATGCATCGAGACAATTGAGACCCTATGAAGTTAACTATCCGACCCACGACTTGGAGCTAGCATCCGTTGTGTTTACTTTGAAAATCTGGCATCACTATCTGTATGGAGTTACCTGCCAAATCTTTACTGACCAGAAGAGCATAAAGTACATTTTTACTCAGAAGGAGTTGAACATGAGGCAAAGAAGGTGGCTAGAATTAATCAAGGACTATGATATCGAGATCCTTTATCATCCGGGCAAAGCAAATGTGGTTGCTGACGCTTTGAGCCGTAAGACAGTGTAGGACCAGATGCTGAGCCGCTTGATAGCACAGAGAGAGTTGCAGTAGATCTTATGAGGCCAGAAATTGAAATTTGGTTACAGCGTGTTCAGGGACAACTTTGCACACTTGGGATTTCTTCGTCTCTTGATGATATGATTAGATCGAAGCAAGTTACGGACCCATTCTTATCTCGAGTTCGGGATGAAGTAACTCAAGGGAAAGCCCCTGGATTCGTGATCTACGAGGATGGAATGATACGCTTTAGAAATCGAGTTTGTGTACCTGCAGACGAAGAGTTGAGGAACTCTATCATTAGAGAAGCCCATGCTACCCCATACTCTATTCACCCGGGATCTAGCAAGATGTATAAGGATTTGAAGCAGAATTATTGGTGGGGGAATATGAAACGTGAGGTTGCCAAATTCGTTTCGAGATGTTTAACCTGTCAGCAGGTTAATATTGAGCACCAGCGACCCGCAGGAATGCTGAAACCGCTCCCGATTCCCGAGGGGAAATGGGAGGATATATCGATGGATTTTATCACTAGCTTGCTGACGAGTCGTCGAGGATGAATACGATTTGGGTGATTGTGGACCGCCTGACCAAGTCGGCCCACTTCTTGGAGATTAAGGAAACGTGGGGTCCCGAAAGACTAACCCAGCTTTTTAGTAAGGAAATTGTGAGGTTACATGGTACCCCCAAGAGTATTGTGTCGGATCGTAACGGGCGATTCGTATCGCACTTCTGGAAGGCAGTTCATCATGCGATGGGCACACAGTTGAATTTCAGTACGTCTTTTGATGGTCAGTCTGAGAGAACCATCCAGACTTTAGAGGATATGTTGAGAGCATGTGCTCTTGATTGGAAGGATGATTGGGAAGCCCAACTACCTTTGATGGAATTCACTTATAATAATAGTTGGCATGCTTCGATTCAGATGGCTCCGTATGAGGCATTGTATGGCCGTCGCTATAGGTCCCATTTGTGTTGGGACGAACTGTCAGAATCTCTGGGTACAGAACCCGATATGTTATTAGCGGCCCGTGATAAGATCGCTTTGATTAGGAGTCGTTTGTTAATGGCTCAAAGTCAACAGAAGTCCTACGCAGACCACCGTCGACGACCGCTTGAGTTCGAGGTTGGTGACCATGTTATGAAGGTGTCTCCTACCCGAGGTGTTTTTCGTTTTGCGAAGAAGGGCAAGCTGAGCCCGAGGTACATTGGGCCATTTGAGGTGTTGGAGCGTGTAGGTGATCTGGCTTATCGGCTTGATTTGCCACCAGCTTTAAGTCGGATTCACAACGTGTTTCATGTCTCCCAGTTGAGGAAGTACGTTGCTGATCCGAGTCATATACTTCAGTTCGATGAGATCGAATTAGCGGAGGATCATTCGTACGAGGAGCATCCTGTACAGATACTCGAGAGGAGGATCAAACAATTGAGAAACAAGACGATTCCCCTACTAAAGGTTCAGTGGTCACGACACGGAGTCGAGGAGGCTACGTGGGAAACCGAGGATAGTATGCTAGTGAGATACCCCGAGTTATTTACCCCTTAGTTTTGAGGACGAAACTCTTTTTAAGGGAGGGAGTATGTAATATCCGACTGTAATTTTTCAATTTTATCTGTCGTTGTATATTCGGATAATTTGATTATCGTGGATCGTTGCATTTAGAGTTATGTTGAGGTATTATAGATTTGAGCTTCACATCGTTGTTATTTCATTTCATACTTTATGATTCGATGTTAATTGGAGAGTTGCATTTTTGAACTTTTTCTGTTGGTGTAGCGTATGCTACGTAGCTTAACTAGCGTATGCTAAACTCGTGATTTAACGTATGTAATATGTTGTCTGTTGCGTACGTTAAGAAGGAATCTGACATCAGTTGACTTCCGCACGTGAACTTGTTATCCGTTGGCATGCATGTGATGATGTCTGGGCTGTCCTGTCGGCCAGAGTCAACTTTATTAGCGTGCGTAACACCCTTTTTACTAGCGTGCGCTAATGGCCTGTGGATTCAAGGCAGTAGCCACTGTAAGCCGCTTACGTACGTAACATTAACCGGTTAGCGTACGTAAGAGAGTTAACATACGCTAAATATCCCCAATAGCGTACGTTAAGCCGGTACAGTCTATTTATATGACCAACCTGTTTTTCATTTTTTTAACCGATTTTCTCTCCATGTATCGTCCCTCTGCACCCCCAAATCGATATCAACCTCCTCCAACTTGTGTTTAAGCCTTAAATATTGGAGTGGAGCTCATTACCTTGAAGATTAGGAGGTGTTCTTGAGCTTGGAGTGTACTTTCTTGTAGTGTTGAGGTTGTTCTTCGTTTCTGGAGGTAGGTGTACTTTCTTCTCTATTTTGTTTTCATATGTTGATGTTGGTAATGAAGTATACTTCACCTAAAAGTTAGATTAATCAAGTAAAACATAGTTTTAATTAAACTTCTTCACACTTCTTGATGAATATGATAAAGAGGGTTTGAAATGGATGTGTTCTTGAGGTTATAATGATAGTAACCATGTTTAGAATCTTCATGCTCACCTTGCTGGACGAATTCATATCAGTAGGACCTTGATAAATCAGTTAGCTTCATCATGGTTAGACTTGAACAATGAAATTGTTATCATAAAGTGTTCAAACACCATACTTGATATTCACTTACCTTGGGAAGAACTTGGCAATGTTAGAAGTAGGAGGATGTTCTCTTGTTCAGAATTCTTAAGAGTTATAACCTCCTTATGTTTCATCCCAGCAAGACTTTGAAGATTGATAAGGATATTTTTGAAAACACAATAACTTCTTATTAACCGGATGTGTTGATAACCTAAGAATGTGTTTGATCATCTTGTGGTGTTCTTAAGGTAGTGAACTCATAAATGATATTAATGAATCCTCCAGGTTTGTAAGAATGATTTTGATAACCTTCATGAATATGGTGTAATCTCATAACTAATATAACCTTATTGTAAGCTTAATATTCAATTTAGATGAGATGTATTGTTGAACATAATTGTGCAGATTTTACCTTTCAACATTGTAATGTTTTGGAAAGTTTAATCAACATAAGATGATATTGACAACATAAGTGGTTGTTTAACATGTTCTTGATAAAATTCTTATTTATGAAGAATCATGTGAACATTCGGTAAAATTATTGTGAACCAATTTTATGGTTGAAATGAGGTAAAAAGAATTCTTGGTATAAGACTTCGATATTTTGAGATAGCGAAACTATTCTAATAGATTGTAGGGTGTCGTCTTATTAATCCTATATTGATAACTATACGAATATGTTATTGAGTAAAATGTATTTCTTTTAAGGTTGATTGTTCGAGTAAACGATATTAATCGAGGACCGTTCGTTTGTTTCGACAAGAAGAGGATTATTCTCGTCTCTGTATTGAGACAAGTTATCTTGCTTTGTTATAATGATGATTAGATTCTTGTGATGTTTATACATTTCATGTGTATGAAATATTTATGAAATGTTTGTCGTGATTTGACATTGTCTTCGACGTTATTCCATTTTCATCATGGGATTGCATTCCCAAGTACGTCGCTTTGAATCGTTGATCTCGTTGGTCCTTATTTTCACTTCAGTGAGTTTTCTTGATCCTTAATCGGATATGTATTTCGTTGAATTTCGTTGTCATGTTGTATCGTGACATATATGGAATCATATCTGCGTGCAGATTGGTTATTGTATAGGATTTTTAGCCGGGTACTTATATAGTCATACGTGGATGTTTCCGTATTGGACTGTGCACACGAGATGTAGTTCGTGAGTCTAATTAGGTACATTGTCACACGTATATTCTGGATTCCGTATACGGGGTGGACATGTACACGGACACATTTTCGGATCGGGCGTACTGTGATATCCATCTGGAGCCATATTGTTAATCGTTCATAGTCCATGTATGATTGGATGTGTTCGACGGTTTGTGACTGATTGTTTTATACGCCCGAGGGGTATGATTAATAGTCGGGATGTTTCCTTGAGATCTATATATGTGAATTGTATAATGTCGGAAGAATTAATTATGATGTATATATGACCCTGTGTTACGGGTGAAATACTTGTGTTGTATTTTAGGTCGAGGCAAAGGCAAGGGACGGGAAGAGCATGTTGACGGCGAAGGGTTCGAGGTATACTAGTTCGGAGGCCCCAAATCATTTGTTGTCCGATTATGTTAAACCGTGTAATGTTACCTTATTTCCGCTTCATTTAAATTACTATCTGGTTGTATTGGTGTTTGAAGTATATTCCATCTCCATATGGTTTATACTTATATTTTCGGATCCTGTGTATCATAAGGCCATTGGCCATATTTTTAATAAACTCCTAATCGGAGTAATAACTATTTATTGTGGTTCGGTATCACAAGTAATATTTATTTAATCTGTTTTTGGATATCGCCTGGTGGGTCCCAGTGTGGGGTCCACGGCACTGTAATATCCGCCTTTTGGGGTGTTACAAATAGAGAGCTAATAAATTCACATTTATCCGTCAACGCTCCTGATGCGCGACTCCGTAGGTCCGTCTCAGCCAGCATTGGGCGGAACCAATGAGTGCGGGCAGCACTTAGCCAGCCTAGCGGGCCGCACTGTAAACCTGACTGAGAACGAATGAAGGGATCATTCCAGAACCATTATGTCGTGAATACTATATACGTATAGACCCTTCATCAGATGTCCCGGTTAAGTCTTCGGGTCACGGTAAAGTCAAACCCTATTATTGACTAGACACTATACATGTGTTAATGCAAATCAAGACCGACTGATTAATAGTGTATCTAATACAACTATATCAGAATGCTTTGGCCAAAGACTTATGATCTTATTTGTCATTAACCATATAGGACATTCGCCTGCTCACTAACAGGAGATAGAATCCTTTCTTGACGTACAGTAAAGACTGCTACCTGCCCGTATAGTCCGCACTTCGAGGTTGACTCAGTAATTAAGCAATTTGAGTCTAACTACTCTAATGACAAACTAAACGTCACAGGCACATCTTCTACTGAACCCTCAAGTCAAAGGACCATGTATACTGTCGCAACCTTTCGATTCGTCATCGACTTTCAGAGAGTGAATACCGTGTGACTGAATCAAGTATGAATCGTGTTCGAGTATACTGGTCCCACCAATATACTTATAACTATGCTATCAAGACGTGCATAGGTCCTAGCATTAGTTATACAAGTCTTATTAAAACTTAATGCCCATTTAAGTTTATTGACTTGCGAACGATTTACGTAAATAAACTTTAAACACTTCCAGTACATTTCCTCTTATTCGATAAGGAGAATGGAATGTTCGTTTTATTTACATGGACTTCACTTCAATGTTTACCAAATCAAGAATGCATTTGAAATACAATAAACATTGAATGAATCATATTGCCTTTTAATTAATTATTCCATAATTATAAGTACAATGCCCCTACTCTCTCATCCCCTGAGTGGCATTCGAGGGCATATTCCTAACACATAAATCTCATTAAAATTAGTTGGTCATGACCAATAATTTCATACCTTCATACTTATTAAGAATTGGTGGTTCATTATAGCTAAAGTAATCCTCATCAAAAACTCTCAAGTTTAAAGGAAGCGCTTTCCTCCTTGTTGATAGAATCTTGAGACGGGTATCACACATGCCCCGACATGGAATGACCCAGCATTTATTGTGCCTCTGCCATCTCAGCATCATCAGAGCAACGACCCGTAAGAACCATTGGTTAAGGTTGATTGCACTTAGGCATGAATTGTACGAATAGACAATCAATTTCTCCCATATTAGGGCCATCTCATCCATCTCAGTAGTGAAAATATCGATCTATTGTCTCATATTTACCATTTATTCAAGTTGTCTCCCTAGCGAGGCATCATGGTTGATTGTATGGCATAAAGTGGATATGATATATACTGATGCAGAGAATAATGTCACGACCCGATATGTCGTGTCCGTGTTGACCGTCCAAATGAGGCGTGCCTTCTGGTTAGCTTGCCACAAGCGGGGTAAAGGGGGCGACATTAGCGTTAAGGCGTTGTTTGCCCGGATGCATCGGTCTGGCCGAGTCAGGCATGGCGACCCGGTTTAGTCCGGAGAGCTTGTCGCTAGTCGAGGACTTGACTATGAAGGGGATCGTTGCTGGTAGGGCACAACTGGTCGGGGACTAATGCCGTCTCCCTGATGAGCCCATGGCAGGGCGAAACCAGTTGGCATGCTATGAGGGATAGGCTGGTCCCGGGGTGTGAGGGCCCTGGGACGCCGCACGGGCTTCGGAACTCCCGTCCTGTGACACATGGTATCGGAGCCAGGTTGATGTCACGACCCGATATGTCGTGTCCGTGTTGACCGTCCAAATGAGGCGTGCCTTCTGGTTAGCTTGCCACAAGTGGGGTAAAGGGGGCGACATTAGCGTCAAGGCGTTGTTTGCCCGGATACATCGGTCTGGCCGAGTCAGGCATGCCGACCCGGTTTAGTCCGGAGAGCTTGTCGCTAGTCGAGGACTTGACTATGAAGGGGATCGTTGCTGGTAGGGCACAACTGGTCGGGGACTAATGACGTCTCCCTGATGAGCCCATGGCAGGGCGAAACCAGTTGGCATGCTATGAGGGATAGGCTGGTCCTGGGGTGTGAGGGCCCTGGGACGCCGCACGGGCTTCGGAACTCCCGTCCCGTGACACATGGTATCGGAGCAAAACCTCTCTCAGTACGGCAGGGTTCGGGTGTGGTCAAGTTCTGCCGAAACCGATGAGGGCGGGGAGTGAACGCCGGTGCAAAGAGGGCACAGACAAAGTGCGGCTCCTGACAAGGCTTCTAGGCGGAGAACATGAACCGATTCTATGCCGGAATGAGAGGTGGTCCTAGGCTTGTGAGATCAGACGGTCCGGAATGTGGACACACTTGTATTGCGCACTTTTGGTAGCTCCACCTTTCGGTGACCGGGGTGTATGAGCGTGGATCATCGTGGGCCACTGTGGGAACCTCGACATGCGGGAAAAATGCAGCGGCGAGGGAATGCCGTTCAACCGAGGTACTAACGCTGGGAAGCGCGTAGGGTGAAGGTTGATGTCGATTGGTGATGCGGTATGTGCGTGGAGCACTGCGGGCTAGCGCGAGGCGCGCGAGTGTAGAGCCTGTCCATCTGGGGATGGTGCCGTATGTTTGGCCACGATCGTTTTGTGTGCGTGAGGCAATACAGTGTGCGGAAAGAAACATTCTTCCCCAGCACGAGGACGTGCTGCGATTTGGGTGGGGGAGGATGTCACGACCCGATATGTCGTGTCCGTGTTGACCGTCCAAATGAGGCGTGCCTTCTGGTTAGCTTGCCACAAGTGGGGTAAAGGGGGCGACATTAGCGTCAAGGCGTTGTTTGCCCGGATACATCGGTCTGGCCGAGTCAGGCATGCCGACCCGGTTTAGTCCGGAGAGCTTGTCGCTAGTCGAGGACTTGACTATGAAGGGGATCGTTGCTGGTAGGGCACAACTGGTCGGGGACTAATGCCGTCTCCCTGATGAGCCCATGGCAGGGCGAAACCAGTTGGCATGCTATGAGGGATAGGCTGGTCCCGGGGTGTGAGGGCCCTGGGACGCCGCACGGGCTTCGGAACTCCCGTCCCGTGACAATAAGCTTCCATTGATTATGAGAATAACCGAAATGACACAAAAATAATACGAGATAAAATGGAAAATCATAAACTTAATTAATTAATATTAACTCTCGTTTAAGGTTTAACAAGAATACTCTTCTAGAGGAGGGTTTAGAAGATTCATTAACACTTAAACCTCCTGCTACAATAAAACTCCTATATGATCAATAAACTAGTAGATTAGTATATTGTCTGTTGCTATATTTACCATGTCTTGAATTTCCCGCATGAGCTGCAAATCTGAGAAAAACAAAGTAGGAGACAGATTCGTTAATAACGAAAACATTGAATAATATATATATATATATAATATTTTTATATATATATATATGTAAGTAATCGAAAGAAGCAAATCGAATATGGGCGATGTTGAGTCCAGAATTTCTGTCTCCTTAAAGCAAATTCGCCTCCACCGCAGTGTGTAGCGTCTGCCTCCCAGGATAAAACAACATCTCGATGCGTTCATAAATCGATCATCGCACCCTCAGCGAACTAGAATTAAACCTGAACTACCACCGACGCGACCGAAATTCTGAAAAGAAAATTATTTCCGAAAAAAAACGAAGTTGGATTTTCGGGTGAGAAAAATGGACGAAAATTCAGTCTGAAATAAGACCCCTCACATCTGTTTTTATAGGTGAAGATGAGAGAGAGACATGTGCTGGAGGAACTCTATACCGACCGAAATTGGTATCTGGAGGAACTCTAAACCGATCGAAATTGGTATCTGGAGGAACTCTAAACCGATCAGGATTAGTATCTCAATACTTATCCAGATCTGTTTAATTCGATTTTATCCGGATCCGAAAAATTCGGAATTTATTAATTGAGGTATTTTCGGTAAAATAAAATTTTACCGAATAAAATTGTAGTAAAAGATAACTTCGAGACTCCGAGACATTTCGCCCAAATCGCCCTTCGACCGAACCGAGCCGAGCCGGCCGGCCGGACGGCGGCGGCGGCGCGCGCGTGTGTGTGCGCGAGGGGCGCCTAGTCACACATCCACACATCTCCTTATATACTCACAATTTTTCCCTTCTTTTTCCAATGTGGGATAGCATCCCAAACCCATTTCTAAAGGGTTCACTTTGGAACATTATATCTCATTCATACCTCAATCATTTTGAGTGTTCTTACATGTTTTGGGAACCTCGTACGGAGTACTACGTAGTCCAACTAAGGCCCGACTTTAACTCATAGTCGAGCCCACTCAAAATTGCCTCTCAAGTGGGCTGCTCAAACCAGCCTATTTCCTCTATTTTTCCAACAATCCCCCACATGAATGAGATTGATGGTCCAGCAGCACACGTCAGACACGGAGTTGACTTGGTGATAGTTACTGCGGTTAGGCATTGCATAGGATAGATAGAGTATGCTCCTTTAACCTTCCCTCGAAAAGATATATTCTCCTTACTCGCTAGACAGTGTGACTAGATGCCTTTGAACTGTCCGACCGTTTGTGTAAGTGATGGTATATCCTTCACAAGTGCCCTCCCTGATTTATTCTGTTCTCATTATTGTGCCCGTTTTGGCCGTGGACACCGTCCTGGTTCTGCGGGAGTTTCTAGAGAATTGTGCCTTGCAATTCTCCTTTGAAGCGGCCCCTCTTCACTCCAACATAGGTGATTTTCGTTAAGTGTTTCGAGTAAACCCGTATTTTACTCCACCCGACTATACGTTGTCAACTTAAGAATCATTAAAAGCATAAGCTTAACCTCTCCCTACGGGTATCACTGTTTTCATCCTAGGAATGGTCGGTTCGGGGTAACCCCCACAGTGATCGTGCCCAGTTTTATGAATTAGTTGTCCCATTGAACCTAGATCTTGGGATCTCCAGTCAGCTTAGGTTGGGTATCCTCCATAAAACTATTAGCTCATGGCAATAGACCCATTCCTCTTGATAATTTATCAACAAGGTTTTTTGATAACCCTTGGTTAGCGGATCCGCGATGTTATATCTTGACGAATCGTAGTCAATAGTGATAATCAATGTTGATAGCAAATGGTATTATGTCTTTGCCTTATATGACGAGACTTACCATTATACTTTTGCTCTGTGCCCCTTCAATCGTAGATTGACTATCACATATTGTGGTCACAGCTTTGCCCATTTTGGAATATCTTCTAGAAATTGGTATTGCATTATGCCTCTCATGCATATTTGTCTAAGGTTATGAGCTCATATTCCTTTATAAATCGAGCAATAACCATCTACATTAAAGATTTCCATACCATCTTTGCACTAGCTAGTGTGAAACATGTTCACTATTTAGACATTAAATTCATAATGTCAGATATCCAATTTGCGTTACTATATCATTTTATAGTTTTTGAATATCTCATATCATGCAGTATATACACACAAGTAATCTTTATATCATTGTGATCACCAATTGATAATTAGTTTCCTGATTACTCGTGTATCCACATAGTCTTACTCACGATATAGACTGTGTTTAGTCTTGTACAATTCACTTAGTACATTAGACTTTTAGTTACTCTTGAAAGATCAGTTTCCTTTGTGCTTGGATAGATGCACAGTATCCATTGGCATTCCAATTGATTCCGTTGATCTTTCCAAGATTCATGTCATCATAGTATGACTGACCTCATATGAGACATTGTGAGCGACTTGAGATTTTACATCTTAAAGTCATCCCTTTAGTCTCATATATTTATCTTTTCAGACTTTGTTGAATTGATCCCCTTGTCATTACTTACATCAATGGCTCGATCATTCAAATTCATTCTTAAAGTGACATAGTCGTCATGTGTATTCGACATATACACACTTGACATATTCACTGTCTTGAATTTTTTTGACATTATAAATTGGCATTTTTAACGTTTTGAAATTACATTACCAACTATTAACCGAGACTTCAATTTCTCATAGATCAAATTACTAAATTTAAGCGTCCCTAAAATTAGCAATTTTTCATTAACTACATTACCAAATTTGAGCGTCCCCAAATTGGTACTTTTCGGTCATTTAATCACCATATTTGAGCGTTGTCAAATTGGAGATTTTATCATATCCTTTGAAGTCATTGCTTGCCACCACAGTGTCAAAGATTTTATGCCACTACTTTAGTGTCAATTTAGATTCATAATACTTTCACTAAGTTGCAGACTTTCAATCGCTGCGTTAGGCACATATGCCTTTGGTTCTTCCAAGTTGGTTTTTCTCAAAGACGCTATTTAGAAAGACTGCATGTATGTTTATTTGATATACTTCTACATGTATATCATAATAATGAACTTTCTTCTCGTTACTAGAGAATATATCTCAAAGTACTTTAGGCTCTCATGTTACTACAACCTCAGTTAGTAGTTTCGCCTCCTATTTATCCATGGATCTATTTAATTTTATTTTCGAATTTACGTTGGATCCTAGCGGTATCTATTCCAGAGGAAGATCTACCGAACATTAAACAAAATTCTGCACAACAGAATTATTCTTTCTCTTATATGACCATATGAAGAGTGTATATGGCATTGTAAGTTATCTTCTAGCACGCATGCTAGAAATTTCATACGTAGTGATTTTCCAAGTTCAAGCCTTTTTGCTTCAACCTTTAAAACCACTTGGTGATTCATTTCACATTGATAAATCCACGGTATCTCATAATTGATTTAGTTTTTTAAATCAGTTATGCGTTTGATACATGCTTTTCCTTAACTCGATTAGTACATACTGACATGTCAGACTATCGGATTTTTGCACTACGAATTTATACGCATCATGCATCATGTGCGTATCCAGTGAAGATGCAGTCGACCGTCTTGGGTCAGACTGTCACTTGCTTTGTCTTAGGAACTTTTGCCTTAGCCATACACCCCCACATTTTTAGTATTTCTAAAATTGTTTTACTACATTTCAGAGCTAATAGGAAATTTCAATTATTTCCTAGCATGGGATCTTGTTTTAAGTTAACTAGTCTCCACATGATTGATATCCTCATATCCAGAGCTAGTTTGAACTGATTAACATCGTTTTTGCGTTTCCGTTAGAACACAATTCAACCATCTTAATTTCCGGATTAAGTTGGTTTTGTATCTCAAGCTTTTAGAGTGTAAATTTCTCTTTTTAGGTTCATCCTTACTCATTATCGAGTACACGTAACAAATGTATCACTATATTTATAGAGTAATCACATTTATTATTACAACCTCTCATAAGAGTAGATTTCATCATCATTTAAAACCTCTGGTTTTAATATTCGATAAAAGAACTTATATGTTTTTAGCACTAAAATTCAATTATTGAATTTCTCCGAATTTCAGCATGGTTCCAAGTAGAACAAAAAATTCTTAGCACAAACGCTGATACACCACCTTAAACCCACATTCGGTGATCCTCGATCAATCGATGCGTTAGGGTTAACAAGATCTCGAATTTCTCTGAATTTTCAGCGTATAGAGCTAATATCAATATTTGCCGTGTTTGATATCACATGGATCACCGTAATAGGCTCGTGTGTCATCGCCGCGTGATCGACACCAACACGAGAATATATATAATTTAACCTAAGAGCAAATCCAACCAAAAATTATAATTCTCAACCCGACCCACAACTTTGTACTCTCTAGGTACCGGGCCGTTAGGTTTTTAACGTCCGAGCATCCAACCAAGATTGATATTCCATCACATAAAAAGATTAAAATCAATCAACAAATACTATTTAGTTAATATCTTAATTAAACTAAATAATCTTAACATATTAATCGAATAATCAATTAATAATTGATTCGTCTCTTATCAAGCAATGCTATACCTTATCATCGTATGCATGATTATATAATAGCAAATATAATCACAATTTTATTTAAAAAAACACATGGCAACAAATAATATAAATTCTTCTCATTTATATTAACCACAAACACTTTCTAAATAATGATCGACGTGTAATCCATAATATATTTTTTTTAATCAGCTATTAGCAACTACGTTTGCTGACAGTAGCGTAACTCAAAAAAAAATCCAGACTATATATTGCAATGCCACATATGCCGGATAAATGAATTAGAGTCGATTAAGCATCGTCGATCCTACCATTCATGGATCAACACAACAAGTCACACAAATATGTTTACACAGATTTTACCATTAATAAACAATGAACTAATGTAAACATAAATACTTTCCTACATGACATGCCAGCTAATTCAAGTCATCCTTATACAACAAAATAAACATAATATGTTTATAATATATATGTGCAGTTATAAAGCAACCATAGGGCAAGTCGATTTTAGAGGCAAAGGAAGATTGGAAGAATCGGCACTTCAGTAGGTGCTCAAGCCCTCACTCTAAGCCAAGGCAATTGCAAAACCATAAATAGAATAAGAAATAGAATAGCACATCCCGAAGGTGGTCGTGAGAAATGGATATTCATTTGAATTTTTTGTTTGATCGTAATATTTTTTTTTAGTCCATTTATTTGGATCACATCTCGATCAAAGTTTGAAGAACCTTCACAAGATCGTTTTGAGTAGTGTGTCCCAGCAAGAACATCCACATGTTTTTCATGGCAGATCCAAACATCATTAAAATTAAAATTCGAAAATAATAAATTATTTTTCCCATAGATGGAAAATTTGCAGAGATCCTATATTAATAATTTTGAAATTTATGCTACAAAATAATTAATTTGTTTTAAGATTGTTGGTATATTTACCATGTCTTGAATCTCCCGCATGAGCTGCAAATCTGAGAAAAACAAAGTAGGAGACAGATTCGTTAATAACGAAAACATTTAATAATATATATATATATATATAATATTTATTTATATATATGTAAGTAATCGAAAGAAGCAAATCGAATATGGGCGATGTTGAGTCCAGAATTTCCGTCTCCTTAAAGCAAATTCGCCTCCACCGCAGTGTGTAGCGTCTGCCTCCCAGGATAAAACAACATCTCGATGCGTTGATAAATCGACCATCGCACCCTCAGCGAACTAGAATTAAACCTGAACAACCACCGACGCGACCCAAATTCTGAAAAGAAATTATTTCCAAAAAAAACGAAGTCGGATTTTCGGGTGAGAAAAACGGACGAAAATTCAGTCTGAAATAAGACCCCTCACATCTGTTTTTATAGGTGAAGATGAGAAGAGAGAGACATGTGCTGGAGGAACTCTATACCGACCGAAATTGGTATCTGGAGGAACTCTAAACCGATCGAAATTGGTATCTGGAGGAACTCTAAACCGATCAAGATTAGTATCTCAATACTTATCCAGATCTGTTTAATTCTATTTTATTCGGATCCGAAAATTCGGAATTTATTAATGGAGGTATTTTCGGTAAAAAAAAAATTTTACCGAATAAAATTGTAGTAAAAAGATAACTTCGAGACGCCGAGACATTTCGCACAAATCGCCCTTCGACCGAACCGAGCCGAGCCAGCCGGACGGACGGCGGCGGCAGCGCGCGTGTGTGTGTGTGTGTGCACGAGGGGCACCTAGTCACACATCCACACATGTCTCATTTTTTGAACATGACTTTGTCCACATCTCCTTATATACTCACAATTTTTCCCTTCTTTTTCCAATGTGGGATAGCATCCCAAACCCATTTCTAAAGGATTCACTTTGGAACATTATATCTCATTCATACCTCAATCATTTTGAGTGTTCTTACATGTTTTGGAAACCTCATACGGAGTACTACGTAGTCCAACTAAGGCACGACTTTAACTCGTAGTCGAGCCCACTCAAAATTGCCTCTCAAGTGGGCTGCTCAAACCAGCCTATTTCCTCTATTTTTCCAACAATCCCCCACATGAATGAGATTGATGGTCCAGCAGCACACGTCAGACACGGAGTTGACTTGGTGATAGTTACTGCGGTTAGGCATTGCATAGGATAGATAGAGTATGCTCCTTGAACCTTCCCTCGAAAAGATATATTCTCCTTACTAGCTAGACAGTGTGACTAGATGCCTTTGAACTGTCCGACCGTTTGTGTAAGTGATCGTATATCCTTCACAAGTGCCCTCCCTGATTTATTCTGTTCTCATTATTGTGCCCGTTTTTGGCCGTGGACACCGTCCTGGTTCTGCGGGAGTTCTAGAGAATTGTGCCTTGCAATTCTCCTTTGAAGCGGCCCCTGTTCACTCCAACATAGGTGATTCTCGTTAAGTGTTTCGAGTAAACCCGTATTTTACTCCACCCGACTATACGTTGTCAACTTAAGAATCATTAAAAGCATAAGCTTAACCTCTCCCTACGGGTATCACTGTTTTCATCCTAGGAATGATCGGTTCGGGGTAACCCCCACAGTGATCGTGCCCAGTTTTATGAATTAGTTGTCCCATTGAACCTAGATCTTGGGATCTCCAGTCAGCTTAGGTTGGGTATCCTCCATAAAACCATTATCTCATGGCAATAGACCCATTCCTCTTGATAATTTATCAACAAGGTCTTTTGATAACCCTTGGTTAGCGGATCCGCGATGTTATCTCTTGACGAATCGTAGTCAATAGTGATAACCAATGTTGATAGCAAATGGTATTATGTCTTTGCTTTATATGACGAGACTTACCATTATACTTTTGCTCTGTGCCCCGTCAATCGTAGATTGACTATCACATATTGCGGTCACAACTTTGCCCATTTTGGAATATCTTCTAGAAATTGGTATTGCATTATGCCTCTCATGCATATTTGTCTAAGGTTATGAGCTCATATTCCTTTATAAATCGAGCAATAACCATCTACATTAAAGATTTCCATACCACTGCTGCACTAGCTAGTGTGAAACATGTTCACTATTTAGACATTAAATTCATAATGTCAGATATCCAATTTGCGTTACTATATCATTTTATAGTTTTTGAATATCTCATATCATGCAGTATATACACACAAGTAATCTTTATATCATTGTGATCACCAATTGATAATTAGTTTCCTGATTACTCGTGTATCTACATAGTCTTACTCACGATATAGACTGTGTTTAGTCTTGTACAATTCACTTAGTACATTAGACTTTTAGTTACTCTTGAAAGATCAATTGCCTTTGTGTTTGGATAGATGCACAGTATCCATTGGCATTCTAATTGATTCCGTTGATCTTTCCAAGATTCATGTCATCATAGTATGACTGACCTCATATGAGACATTGTGAGCAACTTGAGATTTTACATCTTAAAGTCATCCCTTTAGTATCATATATTTATCTTTTCAGACTTTGTTGAATTGATCCCCTTGTCATTACTTACATCAATGACTCGATCATTCAAATTCATTCTTAAATTGACATAGTCGTCATGTGTATTCGACATATACACACTTGACATATTCACTGTCTTGAATCTTTTTGACATTATAAATTGGCATGTTTAATGTTTTGAAATTACGTTACCAACTATTAACCGAGACTTCAATTTCTCATAGATCAAATTACTAAATTTAAGCGTCCCCAAAATTAGCAATTTTTCATTAACTACATTACCGAATTTGAGCGTCCCCAAATTGGTACTTTTCGGTCATTTAATCACCATATTTGAGCGTTGTCAAATTGGAGATTTTATCACATCCTTTGAAGTCATTGCTTGACACCACAGTGTCAAAGATTTTATTCCACTACTTTAGTGTCAATTTAGATTCATAATACTTTCACTAAGTTGCAGACTTTCAATCGCTGCGTTAGGCACATATGCCTTTGGTTCTTCCAAATTGGTTTTTCTCAAAGACGCCATTTAGAAAGACTGCATGTATGTTTATTTGATATACTTCTACATGTATATCATAATAATGAACTTTCTTCTCGTTACTAGAGAATATATCTCAAAGTATTTTAGGCTCTCATGTTACTACAACCTCAGTTAGTAGTTTCGCCTCTTATTTATCCATGGATCCATTTAATTTTATTTTCGAATTTACGTTGGATCCTAGCGGTATCTATTCCAGAGGAAGATCTACCGAACATTAAACAAAATTCTGCACAACAGAATTATTCTTTCTCTTATATGACCATATGAAGAGTGTATATGGCATTGTAAGTTATCTTCTAGCACGCATGCTAGAAATTTCATACGTAGTGATTTTCCAAGTTCAAGCCTTTTTGCTTCAACCTTTAAAACCACTTGGTGATTCATTTCACATTGATAAATCCACGGTATCTCATAATTGATTTAGTTTTTAAATCAGTTATGCGTTTGATACACGCTTTTCCTTAACTCGATTAGTACATACTGACATGTCAGACTATCGGATTTTTGCACTACGAATTTATACGCATCATGCATCATGTGCGTATCCAGTGAAGATGCAGTCGACCGTCTTACGTCAGACCGTCACTTGCTTTGGCTTAGGAACTTTTGCCTTAGCCATACACCCCCACATTTTTAGTATTTCTAAAATTGTTTTACTACATTTCAAAGCTAATAGGAAATTTCAATTAGTTCCTAGCATGGGATCTTGTTTTAAGTTAACTAGTCTCCACATGATTGATATCCTCATATTCAGAGCTAGTTTGAACTGACTAACATCGTTTTTGCGTTTCCGTTAGAACACAATTCAACCATCTTAATTTTCGGAATAAGTTGGTTTTGTATCTCAAGCTTTTAGAGTGTAAATTTCTCTTTTTAGCTTCATCCTTACTCATTATCGAGTGCACATAACAAATGTATCACTATATTTATAGAGTAATCACATTTTTTATTACAACCTCTCATAAGAGTAGGTTTCATCATCATTTAAAACCTCTCTGGTTTTAATATTCGATAAAAGAACTTATATGTTTTTAGCACTAAAATTCAATTATTGAATTTCTCAATTGACATGATTCCAAGTAGAACCAAAATTCTTAGCACAAACGCGATACACCACCTTAAACCCACATTCGGTGATCCTCGATCAATCGATGCATTAGGAGTTAACAAGATCTCGAATTTCTCCGAATTTTGCGTATAGAGCTAATATCAATATTTGCCGTGTTTGATATCACATGGATCACCGTAATAGGCTCGTGTGTCATCGCCGCGTGACCGACACCAACACGAGAATATATATAATTTAACCGGAAGAGCAAACCCAACCAAAAATTATAATTCTCAACCCGACCCACAACCTGTACTCTCTAGGTACCAGGCCCGTTAGGTTTTTAACGTCCGAGCATCCAACCAAGATTGATATTCCATCACATAAAAAGATTAAAATCAATCAACAAATACTATTTAGTTAATATCTTAATTAAACTAAATAATCTTAACATATTAATCGAATAATTAATTAATAATTGATTCGTCTCTTATCAAGCAATGCTATACCTTATCATCGTATGCATGATTATATAATAGCAAATATAATCACAATCTTATTTAGAAAAACGCATGGCAACAAATAATATAAATTCTTCTCATTTATATTAACCACAAACACTTTCTAAATAATGATCGACGTGTAATCCATAATATATATTTTTTTAATCAGCTATTAGCAACTACGTTTGCTGACAGTAGCGTAACTCAAAAAAAATCCAGACTATATATTGCAATGCCACATATGCCGGATAAATGAATTAGAGTCGATTAAGCATCGTCGATCCTACCATTCATGGATTGTAATATCCGAGGGTAATTTTTTTTCGTGTTACTCTTGAGTTGTACGTATTCATTTGGAATTGTACATGTATTGTTGTTTTAGAATGATACAATGAATATTGTATTGGAATATTTCGGGATCGAAATATTTATACTTGTCGTCGGGTTAGTTTCGTCGTTTGAATGTTGGTTGGAGAGTTTGGATTTTTTTTGGCTAAGTTCATAGCCTTAACGTACGCTACGGGTGTAGCATTACGTACGCTAGCGTGTTGCCATTACGTACGTTATTCCTGTAAGGTTACGTACGTAATGCTTGGTAGGTGGCAGGAACCTTCCTCGTAGTCACTTTCGGCCGGTGGGTCCCGAGCATCTTCCGATCGGATCTCGCTATTGCAGTCAACGGACCCTTACATACGTTAAGAGGTGAGATCTACGTACGGAATGCATGTCCTGTTAACGTACGTAATATGTTTTTGTTTACGTACGTGAAGGCCTTCGTATTTTAGTTCAGTTAGATCTGGGTTTAGCTTTACGTACGTTACTGTTTTTACATAGCGTACGTAAAGTCCCTTACGTACGTTAGCATGGGCGTATAACGTACGTAATGGACTTGTCAGTCTATTTATCTTGGTTTCGTCTTTCATTTCCTCACGAACCAAAACACAATTTCTCTCCCTAGAATCGTCCGTTTGGACTTGTTATTGATGTTTAGCACCTTCCAACTCAATCTTGATCATCCTAGCTTGGATTGAAGCTTGAAGTTGGAAGCTTGTTGGTGCTCCTTTGGTGTTTGGAGGCTTCTTCTTGTTCTTATTTGGTAAGTTCCCTCAATCTCTTGTTCTTCAATTGATTTTCATGTTTTTGTTGTTGTTTTCTTAGGGTATTGTTTGATTAATGGAGTATATCATGATTCTTCATAGTTTTGGTAAACTTTTGATGATGAACATGATAGTATCACTTGAGTTGGATTATGTTCTTGATGTTTTAGATTGTTTGGAGGTTTTTAATCATGTCTAGGAAGGATTATGTTAAGATTGTTATATGATTAACATAATCTTGAGATGATTATTGTTGTTGGTGGTGTTCTTGAAAGATTTTAACCATTTTAGTAAGGATTTATGATGATTTAGGAGGTGATTATCATAAGTTGTAAATGGTTGAGTGAATCTTGTTGTTCAATCCGAATTCATGATGTATTGATGAAGGATTTTTGTTTCAGACATCATGATTATTGAGTTGATGATGTTCTTGGGGTGATAATGATAATATTGATAATATTATCATTGTAGGAGGATCAATTTGATTATATTGATGATATTGTCATTTTGAGATGTTTGTTTTGATGATTGTTCTTAAGTGAATCTTGTTGAATGGATTTCACAAGTGTTAAGAACGTAATGATCATGTTAATTGATCATCGAGGTGTTAGAGGATGTTGGAATTCATAGTGAGAACTATGATATTCATTCGTGCGGTGTGATTGATTCGTGTTTGAATCAGGCTTTGTCCTTGTCGTTGTTTTCTATTGATTTTGTGTTTTTGAATGAATCGTTTTCATTCAAGGTTGTTCGAGCGTTAGTGATCGTCGGGAGGCACCGTTCGTCGTTTCGTGCCAGGACGTTGATCGTGGAAGGACTTGCTCGCCTTCGGTTTGAGGCAAGTTTTATACTTGTACTGGTCAATGAGATTAATGTTATCATATATGTGTATGAATGTATTGTATCATTTCGAGACTTAGTCTCTTCGTGATTTGTTGATATTCGGGAATTGTTTGATGCAATACCCTTCGGTGATTATGCCAGATGTGATTGTTATTCGTTAACGGCCGGTTTAAGGCATTGAGATTCTTGTTATCGATAGCCGGTTCGCGGCATCGATGTGTCGATTATTATTGTTGACGTTAATGTCGTTCTGAGGCATCGTTGAATCGTTATTATCGAATTGGAACTGTTGCTATGATGTTGCATTGGCCGATTGAAGGCATTTGATATATTCGTTTATCATATCTGTTTCGGTGGTCGGTTTAAGACGCCGGAACATCTATTCTACCATATCATTGGTTATCGATTAACCGTTCTAAGGTAATCGATGTATCGAATTGGGATTATCGAAGATAATTCCCATTCGTTGTATCATTGGTTATCGATTAACCGTTCTAAGGTAATCGATGTATTGAATTGGGATTATCGAAGATAATTCCCATCCATTGTATCATTGGTTATCGATTAACCGTTCTAAGGTAATCGATGTATTGAATTGGGATTATCAAAGATAATTCCCATCCGTTGTATCATTGATTATCGATTAACCGTTCTAAGGTAATCGATGTATTGAATTGGGATTATCGAAGATAATTCCCATCCGTTGTATCATTGGTTATCGATTAACCGTTCAAAGGTAATCGATATATTGAATTGGGATTATCGAAGATAATTACCATCCGTTGTATCATTGGTTATCGATTAACCGTTCTAAGATAATCGATTGTATTGAATTGGGATTATCGAATATAATTCCCATCCATTGTATCATTGGTTATCGATTAACCGTTCTAAGGTAATCGATGTATTGAATTGGGATTATCGAAGATAATTCCCATCCGTTGTATCATTGGTTATCGATTAACCGTTCTAAGGTAATCGATGTATTGAATTGGGACGGGCAAGGATAATTCCACCCGTTGAGTTGTTGTTGTCGTGTTGGCCGGCTCAAGGCAGCACACTATTATTCTTGTGAATTTGGTAATCTTGGGATCGTTACTGTTGTGATTAATTATGTTTTGGAGGCTAGTCTCGGCTAGTGCTCGATGGGTAAGTTTGGGGCTTGAACCTTCGTGGTTGGTTTCCCAACACCTTCAGTTCAGTAGGTCACGGTCATGTTAATGATCTCATTATGGGTAAGCTTGGGGCTTGAACCTTCGCGGTTGGTTTCCCAACACCTACAGATTGATGAGTCACGGTCATGTTAATGATCTCATTATGGGTAAGCTTGGGGCTTGAACCTTCGCGGTTGGTTTCCCAACACCTCTGATTCGATGAGTCACGATCCGGGTGATCTCATTATGGGTAAGTCTGGGGCTTGAACCCTCGCGGTTGGTTTCCGGCACTGCAATTCAAGAGTCACGGTCATTGGATGATCTCATTGTGATACGGCTTCATGCCGTGGCCGGCCCTCATTACGATACGGCTTCGTGCGTGGCCCGGCCCTCATTGATCTGACTTCGGGTTGTTTTGGCTTCGGGCCATTGTGGTGATTAATGACTTTGGTGAGTGACGTTCAGGTATTATGATGATAAGCGACGGCTGCTCATTGTTAGGCCATTGTGATGTATCGGTATTCCTGTTGGAGCCTTCGGGCATTGTGATTCGTATCTATTTCAGTGTTTGGCTTGGATTACCTTTGGGTGATGTATTGTTGTGTTCTGTATTGATGATTCGCCGTTGGGCACTTGTGTTCTAACCTGTTGAGCAGGTATTGATCGTATGCCTTGGGCATAGTATTCCACGAATGCTCGATTCTAACTTTGGTTTGTGAGCATCTCGTATTACCATTACTATACGAATCATTCTGCCCTTTGGATGCATATCATGTTGTACATGTATTTGATAATCATTATCTGGATGACTGACCCCGTGGGGGCGGAACATGTTTTCATGTTTTAGGTGTTTGCGAGGAGAGAGTTGAGGCACAGGAGCATGACGTGGCGACGAGGCATTTGAGCGATACTAGTCCGAGATGTTTTGGTGTTCATGTCAGTCAGACAGTTGGAGTACTCCAGTTTTGTTCAGTCTTTGTCATTTTGTATGATCCGAGCAAGGCTCGTGGATGTTGTTGTATCTTATTTTGGCCATGTAGGCCCACTGTTGTCTTTGAAATTCCATATCGGAATAATATGTTGGATGTCAGTGTAGGGATTGTAATTCCCCTTTTGGTCAGTTAATTGTATTTTTGGTTGTGTTAGCCTGGTGGATCTCCTGGTGTGGGGTCCACGACGCTGTAATGACCCAATGGGATTTGGGGGTGTTACAGAAGATGGTATCAGAGCATTGGGTTGTGAGATACCCTGATATGTGATTTATGTGGCTCTACCGACGCGGTAGTAGTGGGGCTGTCAGGTTATGACAATCTGGACAATCAGGTTTTGTGAGTCGTGATAGTTGAGCGACTGTATGAGTCTTTCTTTCATGGAGTCGTCGTCGGTGAAGACTAGTATCGCAAGACCTCGAAGCTTCGTATGACCTGTGTAAGGACTCGATTATCTTGTATGTTCATACATTCATTATGCCATAGATTATACATGTTTTGTTGAAATCTTTATGTAACATTGTGTTACGACCCATTCCTGATTAATTGCTTTGGAGCGTGTCGGCCCAGTATTGGATATAATTAGCATGTTTGAAGTAATTGTTTATTTGTTGAGTATGTATACTCGTATTTGGCTATTGACTTAGCATTGTGGATTGGCCGTTGAGGCATATTTGAGCTTTGTTCATGATCGAGCGTTATTCTTTCAGTATGGAAAGAGGAAACCAAGGACGTAGCAGAGGGGGTAAAGGCTGCAGAGCAGGCTGAAACCCAGAACCTCATGTTTATATACGTACGGATGTCGAGATGGATCAGAATTCGTCCGGAGATGTGACTTATGCGACCGGTTTTCCTTCGGGACGTCATACTCGAGGAGTCGATCAGACTGACATCGACCCTTTCTTGCTTATGCGGAGCATGATGACCCAGATGACTCAGATGACGCAGATAATGGAAACCATGCAGACCTCAATGGTTCGTGGTACACAGCAGCAGGGACTCTAGGTGCCGTTTTATGGACAGGCCGGGAGAGTGAGTCAAACTATCGGCGACATCTCTCGTCAGAGGCCGCCTATCTTTGAGGGTTCATCGGAACCAGCTGATATTGTTCATTGGCTTGAACATTTTGATAAACTCTTCGACATGGTTCAGTGTCCGGAAGAGAGTAAGGTGGCAGTAGCGGCTTACTATTTGAGTAAAGGCGCTTATTATTGGTGGCTTTCCGTGAAACCCACCGATCGTGATTGTGCTTGGAGCGAGTTTAAGACTCTCATGTTAGAGAGGTATTATCCGGCTCCACTTCGTGAAGCCAAGCTGTCAGAGGTTTTGAACCCCGAATCCGTCGAGGACGAGGGTGTTATTGTTATTGCGGAGAAGTTTCAGGGACTCCTTCAGTTTGCTTCATCTGTTATCCGTACTGAGGCGGATAAGATCAAGTATTTTAGCAAGAGGCTGAACCCGCAGTTGAGGATGCAGTTGTTCAACCATAATTGCAATTCACTTGGTGAATTCATCGATAAGGCTCTTGGAGCAGAGCTTTTGATCAAGGAGCTTGCTCGGAAGAACCCTTCAGTTTCTTCCGGTGAGAGGATTAGGATGCCGTTTCGTTCAGAGGGACATCGGGCTCCGACGTCCAAGAGGTCATCTTCTAGTCGTCTTCATGCTGGGAAAGCATCTTCTTCTCAGGCGACGAGTCCGGCCATTGTTTGCTTTAACTGTGATACAATAGGACATCGTAGTACTCGGTGTTCGATGCGGTCAATTGCTTGTTTTCTGTGTGGGAGGCAGGGACACCTTCAGAAATACTGCAGGGGTTCTAGTGCCAGTAGATCTCAAGGGAAATCACGGGCCTCAAGAGATTTTGTTTCTTCAGTCCGTACTCCATCCAAGGGGTCATATCGGGCTTCGGGAGCCAGAGGTATGGACACTCGAGGAGGAGCGGCGAGCTCAAATTTGGATCTTCCTCGAGTCGATCAGATCGAGGAGTTCGATGACCTGGAGGATGTTGATTTTGGATACATTTGAGATGTAACCTTAATTTTTTTTTCTTTATTTTTGGATTGATGTTTGACTCGGTCTGTACTTTAGTATTGTGGTTGCGAACCATTTATGGTTGATCTATCTTGTAATGATTGTATCTGAGAATCTTGAGATTTGAGGTCGTGTGATGTGTTTTTCCTTCCTTTTGGTGTTGTACCCGAGATTTTGTAATAATCTGGATAATTGTTCATTTCAATTCGAGACGCCGAGTTGTGAGGACTTGGGTGTGCGGTTGATATGGTCCCGAGGACCATATGTGCGTTGTTATTTTCCTTTTGTGGCATGAGTCAGTGTTTGCTTGAGCGTTTAATGCCGATGAGAACGGGGGAGTGTACACCGATGATTGTAGGCATGTATAATGGGCGGCACCCACGGGGTGTGTACGCCCGTGTTACGAGTCTCGCGGGTGGTGTGACTTACTGGCTGGTCTCTGACGGAGGAGTCATGATTCGATTGATCTCGCACTTGGTTGAGTATTTTTTTTATCACTCGTTTTTCGACGTGTTCAGGTAGAGAAGACGCGGGAACCCATGGGGTTGGCCCGATTACTCAGACGGAGTTGTTCGTATTGAGGGGTATTCGTGGAGATGTTGTTTTCAGATCCTGATGGATAGTTCGTACCCCGTGTGTTGCACCCTGAGATTCGGGGACGAAACTCTTTTTAAGGGGGGGGGGGGGGGGTATGTAATATCCGAGGGTAATTTTTTTTTCGTGTTACTGTTGAGTTGTACGTATTCATTTGGAATTGTACAAGTATTGTTGTTTTAGAATGATACAATGAATATTGTATTGGAATATTTCGGGATCGAAATATTTATACTTGTCGTCGGGTTGGTTTCTTCGTTTGAATGTTGGTTGGAGAGTTTGGATTTTTTTTGGCTAAGTTCATAGCCTTAACGTACGCTACGGGTCTAGCATTACGTACGCTAGCGTGTTGCCATTACGTACGTTATTCCTGTAAGGTTACGTACGTAATGCTTGGTAGGTGGCAGGAACCTTTCTCGTAGTCACTTTCGGCCGGTGGGTTCCAAGCATCTTCCGATCGGATCTCGCTATTGCTGTCAACGGAACCTTACGTACGTTAAGAGGTGAGCTCTACGTAATGCGAGTCTGTTAACGCGTCGTAATATGTTTTTGTTTACGTACGTTAAGGCCTTCATATTTTAGTTCAGTTAGATCTGGGTTTAGCTTTACGTACGTTACTGTTTTTACATAGCGTACGTAAAGGCCCTTACGTACGTTAGCATGGGCGTATAACGTACGTAATGGACTTGTCAGTCTATTTATCTTGGTTTCGTCTTTCATTTCCTCACGAACAAAAACACAATTTCTCTCCCTAGAATCGTCCGTTTGGACTTGTTATTGATGTTTAGCACCTTCCAACTCGATCTTGATCATCCTAGCTTAGATTGAAGCTTGAAGTTGGAAGCTTGTTGATGCTCCTTTGGTGTTTGGAGGCTTCTTCTTGTTCTTCTCTGGTAAGTTCCCTCAATCTCTTGTTCTTCAAGTGATTTTCATGTTTTTGTTGTTGTTTTCTTCGGGTATTGTTTGATTAATGGAGTATATCATGATTCTTCATGGTTTTGATAAACTTTTGATGAAGAACATGATAGTATCACTTGAGTTAGATTATGTTCTTGATGTTTTACATTGTTTGGAGGTTTTTAATCATGTCTAGGAAGGATTATGTTAAGATTGTTATATGATTAACATAATCTTGAGATGATTATTGTTGTTGGTGGTGTTCTTGAAAGATTTTAACCATTTTAGTAAGGATTTATGATGATTTAGGAGGTGATTATCATAAGTTGTAAATGGTTGAGTGAATCTTGTTGTTCAATCCGAATTCATGATGTATTGATGAAGGATTTTTGTTTCAGACATCATGATTATTGAGTTGATGATGTTCTTGGGGTGATAATGATAATATTGATAATATTATCATTGTAGGAGGATCAATTTGATGATATTGGTGATATTATCATTTTGAGATGTTTGTTTAGATGATTGTTCTTAAGTGAATCTTGTTGAATGGATTTCACAAGTGTTAAGAACGTAATGATCATGTTAATTGATCATCGAGGTGTTAGAGGATGTTGGAATTCATAGTGAGAACTATGATATTCATTCGTGCGGTGTGATCGATTCGTGTTTGAATCAGGCTTTGTCCTTGTCGTTGTTTTCAATTGATTTTGTGTTTTTGAATGAATCATTTTCATTCAAGGTTGTTGAAGCGTTAGTGATCGTCGGGAGGCACCGTTCGTCGTTTCGTGCCAGGACGTTGATCGTGGAAGGACTTGCTCGCCTTCGGTTTGAGGTGAGTTTTATACTTGTACTGGTCAATGAGATTAATGTTATCATATATGTGTATGAATGTATTGTATCATTTCGAGACTTAGTCTCTTCGTGATTTGTTGATATTCGGGAATTGTTTGATGCAATACCCTTCGGTGATTATGCCAGATGTGATTGTTATTCGTTAACGGCCGGTTTAAGGCATTGTGATTCTTGTTGTCGATAGCTAGTTCGCGGCATCGATGTATCGATTATTATTGTTGACGTTAATGTCGTTATGAGGCATCGTTGAATCGTTATTATCGAATTGGAACTGTTGCTATGATGTTGCATTGGCCGATTGAAGGCATTTGATATATTCGTTTATCATATCTGTTTTGGTGGTCGGTTTAAGACGCCGGAACATCTATTCTACCGTATCATTGGTTATCGATTAACCGTTCTAAGGTAATCGATGTATTGAATTGGGATTATCGAAGATAATTCCCATCCGTTGTATCATTGGTTATCGATTAACCGTTCTAAGGTAATCGATGTATTGAATTGGGATTATCGAAGATAATTCCCATCCGTTGTATCATTGGTTATCGATTAACCGTTCTAAGGTAATCGATATATTGAATTAGGATTATCGAAGATAATTCCCATCCGTTGTATCATTGGTTATCGATTAACCGTTCTGAGGTAATCGATGTATTGAATTGGGATTATCGAAGATAATTCCCATACGTTGTATCATTGGTTATCGATTAACCGTTCTAAGGTAATCGATGTATTGAATTGGTATTATCAAAGATAATTCCCATCCGTTGTATCATTGGTTATCGATTAACCGTTCTAAGATAATCGATTGTATTGAATTGGGATTATCGAAGATAATTCCCATCCGTTGTATCATTGGTTATCGATTAACCGTTCTAAGGTAATCAATGTATTGAATTGGGATTATCGAAGATAATTCCCATCCGTTGTATCATTGGTTATCGATTAACCGTTCTAAGGTAATCGATGTATTGAATTGGGACGGGCAAGGATAGTTCCACCCGTTGAGTTGTTGTTGTCGTCTTGGCCGGCTCAAGGCAGCACGCTATTATTCTTGTGAATTTGGTAATCTTGGGATCGTTACTATTGTGATTAATTAGGTTTTGGAGGCTAGTCTTGGCTAGTGCTCGATGGGTAAGTTTGGTTCTTGAACCTTCGCGGTTGGTTTCCCAACACCTACAGTTCAGTAGGTCATGGTCATGTTAATGATCTCATTATGGGTAAGCTTGGGGATTGAACCTTCGCAGTTGGTTTCCCAACACCTACAGTTCAGTAGGTCACGGTCATGTTAATGATCTCATTATGGGTAAGTTTGGGGCTTGAACCTTCGCGGTCGGTTTCCCAACACCTACAGTTCAGTAGGTCACAGTCACTGGGTGATCTCATTATGGGTAAGTCTGGGGCTTGAACCCTCGCGGTTGGTTTCCCAGCACCTGCAATTCAGCAGGTCACGGTCATTGGATGATCTCATTGTGATACGGCTTCATGCCGTGGCTTCGGCACTCATTGTGATACGGCTTCGTGCTGTGGCTTCGGCCCTCATTGATACAGCTTCGGGTTGTTTTGGCTTCGGGCCATTGTGGTGATTGACAGCTTTGGCTGAGTGATATTCAGGGTATTATGATGATAAACAGCTTCGGGCTGCTCGACTGTTAGGCCATTGTGATGTATCGGTATTCCTGTTGGAGCCTTCGGGCATTGTGATTCGTATCTATTTCAGTGTTTGGCTTGGGTTACCTTTGGGTGATGTATTGTTGTGTTCTGTATTGATGATTCGCCGTTGGGCACTTGTGTTCTAACCTGTTGAGCAAGTATTGATCGTATGCCGTGGGTATAGTATTCCACGAATGCTCGATTCTTACTTTGGTTTGTGAGCATCTCGTATTACCATTACTATACTATTCATTCTGCCCTTTGGATGCATATCATGTTGTACATGTATTTGATAATCATTATCTGGATGATCGACTTTGGGGCGGAACATGTTTTCATGTTTTAGGTGTTTGCGAGGAGAGAGTTGAGACACAGGGGCATGACGTGGCGACGAGGCATTCGAGCGATACTAGTCCGAGATGTTTTGGTGTTCATGTCAGTCAGACAGTTGGAGTACTCCAGTTTTGTTCAGTCTTTGTCATTTTGTATTATCCGAGCAAGGCTCGTGGATGTTGTTGTATCTTATTTTGGCCATGTAGGCCCACTGTTGTCTTTGAAATTACATATCGGAATAATATGTTGGATGTCAGTGTAGGGATTGTAATTCCCCTTTTGGTCAGTTAATTGTATTTTTGGTTGTGTTAGCCTGGTGGATCTCCTGGTGTGGGGTCCACGGCGCTGTAATGACCCAATTGGATTTGGGGGTGTTACATGGATCAACACAACAAGTCACACAAATATGTTTACACAGATTTTACCATTAATAAACAATGAACTAATGTAAACATAAATACTTTCCTACATGACATGCCAGCTAATTCAAGTCATCCTTATACAACAAAATAAACATAATATGTTTATAATATATATGTGCAGTTATAAAGTAACCATAGGGCAAATCGATTTTAGAGGCAAAGGAAGATTGGAAGAATCGGCACTTCAGTAGGTGGTCAAGCCCTCACTCTAAGCCAAGGCCATTGCAAAACCATAAATAAAATAAGAAATAGAAGAGCACATTACGAAGCTGGTCGTGAGAAATGGATATTCATTTGAATTTTTTGTTTGCTCGTAATATTTTTTTTTAGTCCATTTATTTGGATCACATCTCGATCAAAGCTTGAAGAACCTTCACAAGATCGTTTTGAGTAGTGTGTCCCAGCAAGAACAGCCGTATGTTTTTCATGGCAGATCCAAACATCATTAAAATTAAATTTCGAAAATAATAAATTATTTTTCCCATAGATGGAAAATTTGCAGAGATCCTATATTAATAATTTTGAAATTTATGCTACAAAATAATTAATTTGCTTTAAGATTGGTGGTATATTTACCATGTCTTGAATCTCCCGCATGAGCTGCAAATCTGCGAAAAACAAAGTAGGAGACAGATTCGTTAATAACGAAAATATTGAATAATATATATATATATATATATATATATATGTAAGTAATCGAAAGAAGCAAATCGAATATGGGCGATGTTGAGTCCAGAATTTCTGTCTCCTTAAAGCAAATTCGCCTCCACCGCAGTGTGTAGCGTCTGCCTCCCAGGATAAAACAACATCTCGATGCGTTGATAAATCGATCATCGCACCCTCAGAGAACTATAATTAAACCTGAACTACCACCGACACGACCCAAATTCTGAAAAGAAATTATTTCCGAAAAAAAACGAAGTCGGATTTTCGGGTGAGAAAAACGGACGAAAATTCAGTCTGAAATAAGACCCCTCACATCTGTTTAAATAGGTGAAGATGAGAGAGAGACATGTGCTGGAGGAACTCTATACCGACGGAAATTGGTATCTGGAGGAACTCTAAACCGATCCAAATTGGTATCTGGAGGAACTCTAAACCGATCAGGATTAGTATCTCAATACTTATCCAGATCTGTTTAATTCGATTTTATCCGGATCCGAAAAATTCAGAATTTATTAATTGAGGTATTTTCGGTAAAATAAAATTTTACCGAATAAAATTGTAGTAAAAAGATAACTTCGAGACGCCGAGACATTTCGCCCAAATCGCGCTTCGACCGAACCGAGCCGAGCCGAGCCGGCCGGACGGACGGCGGCGGCGCGCGCATGTGTGTGTGTGCGCGAGGGGCGCCTAGTCACACATCCACACATGTCTCATTTTCTGAACATGACATTGTCCACATCTCCTTATATACTCACAATTTTTCCCTTCTTTTTCCAATGTCGGATAGCATCCCAAACCCATTTCTAAAGGGTTCACTTTGGAACATTATATCTCATTCATACCTCAATCATTTTGAGTGTTCTTATATGTTTTGGAAACCTCGTACGGAGTACTACGTAGTCCAACTAAGGCCCGACTTTAACTCGTAGTCGAGCCTACTCAAAATTACCGCTCAAATGGGCTTTTCAAACCAGCCTATTTCCTCTATTTTTCCAACAATCCCCCACACGAATGAGATTGATGGTCCAGCAGCACACGCCAGACACGGAGTTGACTTGGTGATAGTTACTGTGGTTAGGCATTGCATAGGATAGGTAGAGTATGCTCCTTGAACCTTCCCTCGAAAAGATATATTCTCCTCACTGGCTAGACAGTGTGACTAGATGCCTTTGAACTGTCCGACCGTTTGTGTAAGTGATCGTATATCCTTCACAAGTGCCCTCCTTGATTCATTCTGTTCTCATTATTGTGCCCGTTTTGGCCGTGGACACCGTCCTGGTTCTGCGGGAGTTTCTAGAGAATTGTGCCTTGCAATTCTCCTTTGAAGCGGCCCCTCTTCACTCCAACATAGGTGATTCTCGTTAAGTGTTTCGAGTAAACCCGTATTTTACTCCACCCGACTATACGTTGTCAACTTAAGAATCATTAAAAGCATAAGCTTAACCGCTCCCTACGGGTATCACTGTTTTCATCCTAGGAATGGTCGGTTCGGGGTAACCGCCACAGTGATCGTGCCCAGTTTTATGAATTAGTTGTCCCATTGAACCTAGATCTTGGGATCTCCAGTCATCATAGGTTGGGTATCCTCCATAAAACCATTAGCTCATGGCAATAGACCCATTCCTCTTGATAATTTATCAACAAGGTCTTTTGATAACCCTTGGTTAGCGGATCCGCGATGTTATCTCTTGACGAATCGTAGTCAATAGTGATAACCAATGTTGATAGCAAATGGTATTATGTCTTTGCCTTATATGACGAGACTTACCATTATACTTTTGCTCTGTGCCCCGCCAATCGTAGATTGACTATCACATATTGCGGTCACAGCTTTGCCCATTTTGGAATATCTTCTAGAAATTGGTATTGCATTATGCCTCTCATGCATATTTGTCTAAGGTTATGAGCTCATATTCCTTTATAAATCGAGCAATAACCATCTACATTAAAGATTTCCATACCATCTTTGCACTAGCTAGTGTGAAACATGTTCACTATTTAGACATTAAATTCATAATGTCAGATATCCAATTTGCGTTACTATATCATTTTATAGTTTTTGAATATCTCATATCATGCAGTATATACACACAAGTAATCTTTATATCATTGTGATCACCAATTGATAATTAGTTTCCTGATTACTCGTGTATCTACATAGTCTTACTCACGATATAGACTGTGTTTAGTCTTGTACAATTCACTTAGTACATTAGACTTTTAGTTACTCTTGAAAGATCAGTTTCCTTTGTGCTTGGATAGATGCACAGTATCCATTGGCATTCCAATTGATTCCGTTGATCTTTCCAAGATTCATGTCATCATAGTATGACTGACCTCATATGAGACATTGTGAGCAACTTGAGATTTTACATCTTAAAGTCATCCCTTTAGTCTCATATATTTATCTTTTCAGACTTTGTTGAATTGATCCCCTTGTCATTACTTACATCAATGACTCGATCATTCAAATTCATTCTTAAAGTGACATAGTCGTCATGTGTATTCGACATATACACACTTGACATATTCGCTATCTTGAATCTTTTTGACATTATAAATTGGCATTTTTAACGTTTTGAAATTACGTTACCAACTATTAACCGAGACTTCAATTTCTCATAGATCAAATTACTAAATTTAAGCGTCCCCAAAATTAGCAATTTTTCATTAACTACATTACCAAATTTGAGCATCCCTAAATTGGTACTTTTCGGTCATTTAATCACCATATTTGAGCGTTGTCAAATTGGAGATTTTATCACATCCTTTGAAGTCATTACTTGACACCACAGTGTCAAAGATTTTGTGCCACTACTTTAGTGTCAATTTAGATTCATAATACTTTCACTAAGTTGCAGACTTTCAATCGCTGCGTTAGGCACATATGCCTTTGGTTCTTCCAAGTTGGTTTTTCTCAAAGACGCCATTTAAAAAGACTGCATGTCTGTTTATTTGATATACTTCTACATGTATATTATAATAATGAACTTTCTTCTCGTTACTAGAGAATATATCTCAAAGTACTTTAGGCTCTCATGTTACTACAACCTCAGTTAGTAGTTTCGCCTCTTATTTATCCATGGATCCATTTAATTTTATTTTCGAATTTACGTTGGATCCTAGCGGTATCTATTCCAGAGGAAGATCTACCGAACATTAAACAAAATTCTGCACAACAGAATTATTCTTTCTCTTATATGACCATATGAAGAGTGTATATGGCATTGTAAGTTATCTTCTAGCACGCATGCTAGAAATTTCATACGTAGTGATTTTTCAAGTTCAAGCCTTTTTGCTTCAACCTTTAAAACCACTTGGTGATTCATTTCACATTGATAAATCCATGGTATCTCATAATTGATTTAGTTTTTTAAATCAGTTATGCGTTTGATACACGCTTTTCCTTAACTCGATTAGTACATACTGACATGTCAGACTATCGGATTTTTGCACTACGAATTTATACGCATCATGCATCATGTGCGTATCCAGTGAAGATGCAGTCGACTGTCTTGGGTCAGACCGTCACTTGCTTTGGCTTAGGAACTTTTGCCTTAGCCATACACCCCCACATTTTTAGTATTTCTAAAATTGTTTTACTACATTTCAGAGCTAATAGGAAATTTCAATTATTTCCTAGCATGGGATCTTGTTTTAAGTTAACTAGTCTCCACATGATTGATATCCTCATATTCAGAGCTAGTTTGAACTGATTAACATCGTTTTTGCGTTTCCGTTAGAACACAATTCAACCATCTTAATTTCCAGATTAAGTTGGTTTTGTATCTCAAGCTTTTAGAGTGTAAATTTCTCTTTTTAGCCTCATCCTTACTCATTATCGAGTACACGTAACAAATGTATCATTATATTTATAGAGTAATCACATTTCTTATTACAACCTCTCATAAGAATAGGTTTCATCATTTAAAAACTCTCTGGTTTTAATATTCGACAAAAGAACTTATATGTTTTTAGCACTAAAATTCAATTATTGAATTTCTCCGAATTTCAGCATGGTTCCAAGTAGAACCAAAAATTCTTAGCACAAACGCTGATACACCACCTTAAACCCACATTCGGTGATCCTCGATCAATCGATGCTAGGAGTTAACAAGATCTCGAATTTCTCCGAATTTTCAGCGTATAGAGCTAATATCAATATTTGCCGTGTTTGATATAACATGGATCACCGTAATAGGCTCGTGTGTCACTGCCGCAGCAGACCGACACCAACACGAGAATATATATAATTTAACCGGAAGAGCAAATCCAACCAAAAATTATAATTCTCAAGCCGACCCACAACCTGTACTCTCTAGGTACCAGGCCCGTAAGGTTTTTAACGTCCGAGCATCCGACCAAGATTGATATTCCATCACATAAAAAGATTAAAATCAATTAACAAATACTATTTAGTTAATATCTTAATTAAACTAAATAATCTTAACATATTAATCGAATAATCAATTAATAATTGGTTCGTCTCTTATCAAGCAATGCTATACCTTATCATCGTATGCATGATTATATAATAGCAAATATAATCGCAATCTTATTTAGAAAAATGCATGGCAACAAATAATATAAATTCTTATCATTTATATTAACCACAAACACTTTCTAAATAATGATCGACGTGTAATCCATAATATATATATATATATATATTTTTAATCAGCTATTAGCAACTACGTTTGCTGACAGTAGCGTAACTCAAAAAAAAATTCAGACTATATATTGCAATGCCACATATGCCGGATAAATGAATTAGAGTCGATTAAGCATCGTCGATCCTACCATTCATGGATCAACACAACAAGTCACACAAATATGTTTACACAGATTTTACCATTAATAAACAATGAACTAATATAAACATAAATACTTTCCTACATGACATGCCAGCTAATTCAAGTCATCCTTATACAACAAAATAAATATAATATGTTTATAAATATATATGTGCAGTTATAAAGCAACCATAGGGCAAATCGATTTTAGAGGCAAAGGAAGATTGGAAGAATCGGCCCTTCAGTAGGTGCTCAAGCCCTCACTCTAAGCCAAGGCAATTGAAAAACCATAAATAGAATAAGAAATAGAAGAGCACATCCCGAAGTTGGTCGTGAGAAATGGATATTCATTTGAATTTTTTGTTTGCTCGTAATATTTTTTTTAGTCCATTTATTTGGATCACATCTCGATCAAAGTTTGAAGAACCTTCACAAGATCGTTTTGAGTAGTGTGTCCCAGCAAGAATAGCCGCATGTTTTTCATGGCAGATCCAAACATCATTAAAATTAAATTTCGAAAATAATAAATTATTTTTCCCATAGATGGAAAATTTGCAGAGATCCTATATTAATAATTTTAAAATTTATGCTACAAAATAATTAATTTGCTTTAAGATTCTTGGTATATTTACCATGTCTTGAATCTCCCGCATGAGCTGCAAATCTGAGAAAAACAAAGTAGGAGACAGGTTTATTAATAACGAAAACATTGAATAATATATATATATATATATATAATATTTATATATATATATATATGTAAGTAATCAAAAGAAGCAAATCGAATATGGACGATGTTGAGTCCAGAATTTCTGTCTCCTTAAAGCAAATTCGCCTCCACCGCAGTGTGTAGCGGCTGCCTCCCAGGATAAAACAACATCTCGATGGGTTTATAAATCGATCATCGCACCCTTAGCGAACTAGAATTAAACCTGAACCACCAACGACGCGACCCAAATTCTGAAAAGAAATTATTTTCGAAAAAAAACGAAATCGGATTTTTGGGTGAGAAAAACGGACCAAAATTCAGTCTGAAATAAGACCCCTCACATCTGTTTAAATAGGTGAAGATGAGAGAGAGACATGTGCTGGAGGAACTCTATACCGACCGAAATTGGTATCTGGAGGAACTCTAAATCGATCGAAATTGGTATCTGGAGGAACTCTAAACCGATCAGGATTAGTATCTCAATACTTATCCAGATCTGTTTAATTTGATTTTATCCGGATCCGAAAAATTCGGAATTTATTAATTGAGGTATTTTCGGTAAAATAAAATTTTACCGAATAAAATTGTAGTAAAAAGATAACTTCGAGACGCCGAGACATTTCGCCCAAATCGCCCTTCGACCGAACCGAGCTGAGCCGAGCCGGCCGGCCGGACGGCGGCGGCGGCGCGCACGTGTGTGTGTGTGTGCGCGAGGGGCGCCTAGTCATGTAACACCCCCAATCCGCTCAGGGATATTACACGCCGTAGAACCTTTCCTCAAGGATCTACCAGGCTGGTAACGACATATAACAACTCAACCATGCCTTTCAGGCTAAAATGACTCAGTAGACCGATTTAGTCTTTCAACAGATACATACAACTCAAATACAACTCATGCCCACGCAGGGGTCAAAATTCTACCACACCTGCATAACGGAAAATATAGCAAATGAAAATAGAGTACAACTGAACTAATAAACAAAGTACGGTTCCTCATGTGATTAGTATCGATCATCTTTTCTCATCCTTCGTGCCGACCCTGTGTTATGCTCCAAAACCTGAATGCAAAAACAGACATCCACCCCCCGAATACTCGGGGGTTAGCAAAACTCCACTGTTTTTCTAGTGCAAGAACAAAGTGCAACTACGAGCCATACAATTCACATTCCACGAATAACCATAACCAAGGATCCTCAAAGATCCAAACGAAATGAAAAGCACTTCCCGAGGCAAGGGTTTGAGAAAAACATTTCAAAATCGAAATATCATAAATCAATGGAAGTAATTTATAAAACGGTTTAGAATTCCATCGAGAGTTTTGATAGAAAACAATTTAGGATTATCAAATCCTACTTTTCAAAATCCAAAAGACAAAAGGGGTCACCGCCCCAAAGGTTTACTTTCCGAAAAATGACATTTACCAAACCGTTGGGATTTTAGCCCCAAATCCATAAAATGACTTTTACAAAACCATTGGGATTTTAGCCCCAAATCTCATCAACTCACAGTACACAAGAACGACCACAAGGTTCGTCTCCCAACATCAAAATCCACAAATAAAGGATTTAACACAAACAACAAAATACTCTAGTGCCATCCTAGCCAAGTAGGCCAAACGAACAACTTACCTCTTACACACTTAGTCAATGCATGCAATCATGAAAACCGTTCAAAAGCACTCATTTCCGGAAATGCCATAATCAAGTCACATTTGTAAAATGCACCACAATTAACCGCGGACCCACATCTTCGTGGATCCCTGCCGAGACCCCGTCGGATCTAACCCACAGTGGTTAAAAGCAAGCTCGCGGTTCCACAGCTTCGTGAAGCCCTACCGAGACCCCGTCGGATCTAACCCGTAGTGAGCATACACACACACACGTTACTCATGCAATACTAATATGCTAAGAATGTAAGTTCATCAAGAATACTTACTAGAGATGGCCATTTATCCGACAATATTATCAAACTCTTCAAAAACACAATAACAAGATTAAACACGGAATACACAATTCCATCACTTTAAACAACAGGGATATCATCAAAGCCTTCAACGTTCAAAATGATCAAATCACAATCAATTCCCAAACACACCGTTCACAAAACACACACGCGTTTTGAAAGAGAGCCTTTAACGAGGCCAAACTGAAATCTTTTGAAACTTCATTTCAAATAACCAAACAAACACACCAAGACGATCACCGATCATCATATCCATAAAATAAGAAAAGTATGGGCAAGGTACTTGCCTCGAATAACCACAACGCGGAGAATCGGCCAAAGTAGGTTGGCACGAACCGACTACGAACTCGCCGACTCCACCGAATGACAATCCACAACAATGAACTACGAACGAAAACAATAACAACGAAAATGAATTCCAAAGTACGACCCAAAGCCGCTGAATTCAAAGAACAAATGACGAAGGTTCAAGGATTTCCCCCAAAATGGCCAAGAACACGATTCGTCCCGTCAAAACCCGAAAACGGAATTCCAAGTTAAAATATGGATATACAATCCATAGAATATGTTTAACAACATCATTTAACCATAATCGATCCATCAAAAACGGATGAAAAACGAGATCGGGGACAAATCCCCCAAAAAGTCAATTCGAAGGAAATCAAGAAATATACTTCGATTCGACGAAGAACAATGGATTAAATGATGTTAAACACAAGAATACTACCAATATTAATCATACCCATCATGAATTAATTACAACACGGAACGAATCGGACGAAAATGCAAAAATCCCCAAATTCACGAAATTAGGGTTCTAATGAAGATTACCTTGATTCGCTGGATCAAAGGATGATAACGGACGATTGATTGATGTTATGGACTCAAGAACTTCATGGATTTGTTGTTAAACAACATGGCCTCGTCACCCATGAATCGCCATCCGCGGACGGAGAAGGAAGGAAATGAAAAACGAGATGAAATGTGACTGCTCTGTCACATTTATACTGGGCCGGAACTAGCGTGCGCTAGCCTTCCCGGACTAGCGTGCGCTATCGGCCGGTATCGGCCGAGTACCCTCGGCCAAGGCCCGCACGACCCGGCATCACCGACCAAACCTACCGACCAAACCTGTCTACCCGACTCCCGCTAGCGTGCGCTACGGCCGGAAGCCTGCGCGCGCTAGCCGACTGCCCATCGGTAGCCTCGACTAAGCGGCTCGCCCGTGCGTACGCTAGTCGGCCGACGGCGTGCGCCATCCTGCCGGTTAGCACGCGCTACGACCGAGCAGAGCGTGCGCTACTCGCCGATCCCGACCGAGTCGAACCTCGTAACCCCACCGCCTGCACCCGATAGCGTGCGTTAGGCCCGATACAGGCGCTACACCTGCCGGTTAGCGCGCGCAGCGTTCCGGCCGTAGCGTGCGCTACTCCGGTTCCTGCCGCACCCGTCCGGCCGGTGCCCGCAATCGTCCGGCCAGTCCCGCAACCGTCCGGCCAGTCCCGCAACCGTCCGGCCAGTACCTGACCACCGGGGCTCGACGACCCGATTTCCGAAAACGTACGGAACGAACACGACGAAAAGTTCGCGGACAACATCAACGACCCGAAATGAAAACATAATACCATAATTAATCATACGCGACCAAGAAACGGGTCGAGACAACAATTACAGATACGGATACCCGTAACTTTTAAGAAATTACAAAATGGCCCAAAACGCCCGGAAATCACGATACGTGATCGAATAACCAAACCGAAGTTCACAACACGTCTAACAAAGTTAAACGGACTTACGGGAAACTCGAAACAGTTAGCTTGAACGAGATTCGCAAGAATCGAACTCAAGCGCGGAAAAGTCGCTAAAAAGCACGGAACTCAACAAAACGACACCGAAACGAACTCGGATGTCAAAAAGTGTAGAATTAATCGTTCTCAGAATGACGAAACGGTCATGAGCGAGTCGTCAAAACGGACTCCGACCGAAAAAAGAAATTTACCGAAAATCGAAAATTGCGGATATTACATTCTACCCTCCTTAAAAGAAGTTTCGTCTCGAAACTTAAAACAAGTAGGGAGAAGAAATATTCCTCCAGGAAAAACTCAACGAGATACACAAGAATGCGTAACTAACGCCCAACGGAGAAATGTTACAAACAACGCAAAGGAATATACGGCGTGAAAACACGCTCCACGGCGACCAACACAACATCGCCGTTAGGGATATAATAAAACCAACAAGTGACAAGCGTCATCAAATGGATAATTCAATCAAGTCAATTATCCGAACAATCGCAAAACACAACGAACGAAAATCAATACGATTGACCAACCTAACGGTACATTGATCAAAACGTGAGCCAAACGCTGAACAAATACGGAATTCCACCGCCTAAAGGCTGGAAGATCGAAAACGAAACTAATTTCCCGAACTGAAGGGAATTACGAAGGAGCCTGAATGTTCACCAATCACGGAACGAGATCAATAAAAACCGAACAATCAAACGGTCGAACCACAACGATCGAGACAACAAAGATCGAAGAATCATGTTCGAATCACGAAGAACAATAAAGTTCAAACAACAGCTCCCAGGATGATCTGGTGAGAACTAAAAGACATGCATTCCCATAAGATCCACAGGAAAGGGAATAGCGATTGAAAAGTCACAACGACAAACGAGTTATTCCGAAATGATACCACACTCGTTCGATAAACAAAAACAAGGGGCAGGACAAGCTCAGAAATGTCAACGAACATAAATGAGTCGACAGAGTCGAAACATAAAAGTTCCAAATCCGATCCACTTCGAATAAAAGAACTAGTAGAACCAAATGATGTTACTCCCGAACAAGGTTCACAAGAATCGAACCGAACTCAAAAAAGTCACAGCGATAAACAGATCGACTCAAAACTAGATCACAGCTCGTTCGGACGATGAAACTGAAATACCGAACAAGTTCATAAAGTATCAACAAACATGAGCGAATCGATAGACTGGAGAAAGAGAAAATACAGAAGTCAAAATGGTACGGGCATTACCTCCGACCTCGTCCACGAAATTCACAAAAAACGGGAGCAAGGTAACAAGACATTAAACAACCGACAAGTAACGGAACCATCACCGACGCACACGGTCATACCAAACCAAGCTCTAACAGCTCGCATATGCGCGACAAGGCAGAAATCACTACGCGACGACAGTATTCAACACCAACACCCCGCCTCTCAGAGGGGGCTAGCACAATAAATGTGTGGAAAGCGACTCAACGCTCACACCGCTAATTCGATCATACTCGGGAGTAAACATCAAAATGACAACGCGAACATCATACATACATACCCAGCCCTCAAACGGGAATGGATAGGTTTTAAATACGAAAACCTCATTTTGTAAATAATTTGAAGAATACGGTTGATCTTGAGTATCACCTTTCAAAAAATACAAACGTGAAACATCGTTATCGAGACTTTGGAGAACCATTTCGCATTTCATAAAATTGAGGACACTTTCTCTTAGTGAAAACTTTGATTATTCGACCCTCGGGTCTAAATAAAAGTGTTTCTAAAACATTGAAAATATCTCAAAGCATTTTGGTCCTCAAGTAGAAATTTTTGAAATATATTGTGGCACCTAGGATGTACCACAAGAAAATAACTCATTTGAAAAGTATGTCTCGAAATTTATTTTTCTAAGATACTCAAGGTTTTCAAAAATCCAATAGGCCAGAATGCCCAAAACTCACACATATCGACGTTCACTAAAACAACTCCTAGCACACGCATCAAAAGTTTAAAATCAAGACAATACATGTCTTTAAACGGAAATAAACGATAAAATACCACATTCAGAACATAACCACTGACCCCATTCGAGGCCTCTAAAGACCCTCCCGCACTGGCTAGTGAACAAGTCGAACGTGTATAAGCACAAAGCTTCCACAAGAGAACTTGTAAAACGTGAAAATTGATTCGAAAATCATCAGCAACGGACAAAAACAACAATAAAAAGACATCATAAGCGACAAAACTCCTCGTATAAATCAAATACGAGAGTCGATTAAATACATATCGTGAAATCAAAATCCACAAGAGGATTCCGTCACTTAACAAATAATCATAAAAATAGCTCGTGTCACACGAGGCACAACACAAAGAAGGGAGACTTACTTCCACAAGTCGCACGAAGATGATGATCGCCCCACGATACTAATCACGACCAACAAACTCAAACGACGCATCGCGACACGACTCAGTCAGATAAAATCCGACGAAACAAGACTCAAACAACACGACTTGACCCGACAGCCTAGGTTTCCTCAACCTAAGCTCTGATACCATTTATGTAACACCCCCAATCCGCTCAGGGATATTACACGCCGTAGAACCTTTCCTCAAGGATCTACCAGGCTGGTAACGACATATAACAACTCAACCATGCCTTTCAGGCTAAAATGACTCAGTAGACCGATTTAGTCTTTCAACAGATACATACAACTCAAATACAACTCATGCCCACGCAGGGGTCAAAATACAACCACACCCGTACAACGGGAAAATATAGCAGCGGAAAAATAGAGTACAACTGAACCAATAAACAAAGTACGGTTCCTCATGTGATTAGTATCGATCATCTTTCATCATCCTTCGTGCCGACCCTGTGTTATGCTCCAAAACCTGAACGCAAAAACAGACATCCACCCCCCGAATACTCGGGGGTTAGCAAAACTCCACTATTTTTCTAGTGCAAGAACAAAGTGCAAATACGAGCCATACAATTCACATTCCACGAATAACAATAACCAAGGATCCTCAAAGATCCAAACGAAACGAAAAGCACTTCCCGAGGCAAGGGTTTGAGAAAAACATTTCAAAATCGAAATATCATAAATCAATGGAAGTAATTTATAAAACGGTTTAGAATGCCATCGAGAGTTTTGATAGAAAACAATTTAGGATTATCAAATCCTACTTTTCAAAATCCAAAAGACAAAAGGGGTCACCGCCCCAAAGGTTTACTTTCCGAAAAATGACATTTACCAAACCGTTGGGATTTTAGCCCCAAATCCATAAAATGACTTTTTCAAAACCATTGGGATTTTAGCCCCAAATCTCATCAACTCACAGTACACAAGAACGACCACAAGGTTCGTCTCCCAACATCAAAATCCACAAATAAAGGATTTAACACAAACAACAAAATACTCTAGTGCCATCCTAGCCAAGTAGGCCAAACGAACAACTTACCTCTTACACACTTAGTCAATACATGCAATCATGAAAACCGTTCAAAAGCACTCATTTCCGGAAATGCCATAATCAAGTCACATTTGTAAAATGCACCACAATTAACCGCAGACCCACAACTTCGTGGATCCCTGCCGAGACCCCGTCGGATCTAACCCACAGTGGTTAAAAGCAAGCTCGCGGTTCCACAGCTTCGTGGAGCCCTACCGAGACCCCGTCGGATCTAACCCGTAGTGAGCATACACACACACACACATTACTCATGCAATACTAATATGCTAAGAATGTAAGTTCATCAAGAATACTTACTAGAGATGGCCATTTATCCGACAATATTATCAAACTCTTCAAAAACACAATAACAAGATTAAACACGGAATACACGATTCCATCACTTTAAACAACAGGGATATCATCAAAGCCTTCAACGTTCAAAATGATCAAATCATAACCAATTCCCAAACACACCGTTCACAAAACACACACGCGTTTTGAAAGAGAGCCTTGAACGAGGCCAAACCGAAATCTTTTGAAACTTCATTTCAAATAACCAAACAAACACACCAAAACGATCACCGATAATCATATCCATAAAATAAGAAAAGTATGGGCAAGGTACTTGCCTCGAATAACCACAATGCGGAGAATCGGCCGAAGTAGGTTGGCACGAACCGACTACGAACTCGCCGACTCCACCGAACGACAATCCACAACAATGAACTACGAAGGAAAACAATAACTACGAAAATGAATTCCAAAGTACGACCCAAAGCCGCTGAATTCAAAGAACAAATGACGAAGGTTCAAGGATTTCCCCCAAAATGGCCAAGAACACGATTCGTCCCGTCAAAACCCGAAAACGGAATTCCAAGTTAAAATATGGATATACAATCCATAGAATATGTTTAACAACATCATTTAACCATAATCAATCCATCGAAAATGGATGAAAAACGAGATCGGGGACAAATCCCCCAAAAAGTCAATTCGAAGGAAATCAAGAAATATACTTCGATTCGACGAAGAACAATGGATTAAACGATGTTAAACACAAGAATACTACCAAGATTAATCATACCCATCATGAATTAATCACAACACGGAACGAATCGGACGAAAATGCAAAAATCCCCAAATTCACGAAATTAGGGTTCTAATGAAGATTACCTTGATTCGCTGGATCAAAGGATGATAACGGACGATTGATTGATGTTATGGACTCAAGAACTTCATGGATTTGTTGTTAAACAACATGGCCTCGTCACCCATGAATCGCCATCCGCGGACGGAGAAGGAAGGAAATGAAAAACGAGATGAAATGTGACTGCTCTGTCACATTTATACTGGGCCGGAACTAGCGTGCGCTAGCCTTCCCGGACTAGCGTGCGCTATCGGCCGGTATCGGCCGAGTACCTCGGCCAGTGGCCCGCACGACCCGGCATCACCGACCAAACTCCGCCGACCAAACTCGCCGACCGACTCGCAGCGTGCGCTACGGCCGAAGCTCGCAAGGCTTAGCCGACTGGCCCAAAGAGCTCTGGACTAAACAGCTCGCCCGATCGACGCTAGTCGGCCGACGTGCGCCACCTGCCGGTTAGCGCGCTACGACCGACAAGAGCGTGCGCGCACCCGCCGATCCCGACCGAGTCCGTAACCTCGTAACCCCACCGCCTGCACTCCGATAGCGTGCGTTAGGCCGATAATGGCGCTACACTGTCGGTTAGCGCAGTGCGCTACTCCGGTTCTGCCGCACCCGTCCGGCGATCCCCGCAACCATCCGGCCATCCCAGAACCGTCCGGCCAAGACGACCACCGGGCTCGACGACCCGATTTCCGAAAACGCATTTTAACGAACACGACGAAAAGTTCGCGGACAACATCAACGACCCGAAATGAAAACATAATACCATAATTAATCATACGCGACCAATAAACGGGTCGAGACAACAATTACAGATACGGATACCCGTAACTTTTAAGAAATTACAAAATGGCCCAAAACGCCCGAAAATCACGATACGTGATCGAATAACCAAACCGAAGTTCACAACACGTCTAACAAAGTTAAACGGACTTACGGGAAACTTGAAACAGCAGTTTCGAACGAGATTCGCAAGAATCGAACTCAAGCGCGGAAAAGTCTCTAAAAAGCACGGAACTCAACAAAACGACCCCGAAACGAACTCGGATGTCAAAAAGTGTAGAATTAATCGTTCTCAGAATGACGAAACGGTCATGAGCGAGTCGTCAAAACAGACTCCGACCGAAAAAAGAAATTTACCGAAAATCGAAAATTGCGGATATTACAAGTCACACATCACACATGTCTCATTTTTTGAACATGAGTTTGTCCACATCTCCTTATATACTCACAATTTTTCCCTTCTTTTTCCAATGTGGGATAGCATCCCAAACCCATTTCTAAAGGGTTCACTTTGGAACATTATATCTCATTCATACCTCAATCATTTTGAGTGTTCTTACATGTTTTGGAAACCTCGTACGGAGTACTACGTAGTACAACTAAGGCCCGACTTTAACTCATAGTCGAGCCCACTCAAAATTTCCTCCCAAGTGGGCTGCTCAAACCAGCCTATTTCCTCTATTTTCCAACAATCTCCCACATGAATGAGATTGATGGTCCAGTAGCACACGTCAGACACGGAGTTGACTTGGTGATAGTTACTGCGGTTAGGCATTGCATAGGATAGATAAAGTATGCTCCTTGAACCTTCCCTCGAAAAGATATATTCTCCTTACTGGCTAGACAGTGTGAGTAGATGCCTTTGAACTGTCCGACCGTTTGTGTAAGTGATCGTATATCCTTCACAAGTGCCCTCCCTGATTTATTCTGTTCTCATTATTGTGCCTGCTGGCCGTGGACACCGTCCTGGTTCTGCGGGAGTTTCTAGAGAATTGTGCCTTGCAATTCTCCTTTGAAGCGGCCCCTCTTCACTCCAACATAGGTGATTCTCGTTAAGTGTTTCGAGTAAACCCGTATTTTACTCCACCTGACTATACGTTGTCAACTTAAGAATCATTAAAAGCATAAGCTTATCCTCTCCCTATGGGTATCACTGTTTTCATCCTAGGAATGGTCGGTTCGGGGTAACCCCCACAATGATTGTGCCTAGTTTTATGAATTAGTTGTCCCATTGAACCTAGATCTTGGGATCTCCAGTCAGCTTAGGTTGGGTATCCTCCATAAAACCATTAGCTCATGGCAATAGACCCATTCCTCTTGATAATTTATCAACAAGGTCTTTTGATAACCCTTGGTTAGCGGATCCGCGATGTTATCTCTTGACGAATCGTAGTCGATAGTGATAACCAATGTTGATAGCAAATGGTATTATGTCTTTGCCTTATATGACGAGACTTACCATTATACTTTTGTTTCAGGCCCCGTCAATCGTAGATTGACTATCACATATTGCGGTCACAACTTTGCCCATTTTGGAATATCTTCTAGAAATTGGTATTGCATTATGCCTCTCATGCATATTTGTCTAAGGTTATGAGCTCATATTCCTTTATAAATCGAGCAATAACCATCTACATTAAAGATTTCCATACCATTTCTTGCACTAGCTAGTGTGAAACATGTTCACTATTTAGACATTAAATTCATAATGTCGATATCCAATTTGCGTTACTATATCATTTTATAGTTTTTGAATATCTCATATCATGCAGTATATAGACACAAGTAATCTTTATATCATTGTGATCACCAATTGATAATTAGTTTCCTGATTACTCGTGTATCTACATAGTCTTACTCACGATATAGACTGTATTTAGTCTTGTACAATTCACTTAGTACATTAGACTGTAGGGTGTCGTCTTATTAATCCTATATTGATAACTATACGAATATGTTATTGAGTAAAATGTATTTCTTTTAAGGTTGATTGTTCGAGTAAACGATATTAATCGAGGACCGTTCGTTCATTTCGACAAGAAGAGGATTATTCTCGTCTCTGTATTGAGACAAGTTATCTTGCTTTGTTATAATGATGATTAGATTCTTGTGATGTTTATACATTTCATGTGTATGAAATATTTATGAAATGTTTGTCGTGATTTGACATTGTCTTCGACGTTATTCCATTTTCATCATGGGATTGCATTCCCAAGTACGTCGCTTTGAATCGTTGATCTCGTTGGTACTTATTTTCACTTCAGTGAGTTTTCTTGATCCTTAATCGGATATGTATTTCGTTGAATTTCGTTGTCATGTTGTATCGTGACATATCTGGAATCATATCTGCGTGCAGATTGGTTATTGTATAGGATTTTTAGCCGGGTACTTATATAGTCATACGTGGATGTTTCCGTATTGGACTGTGCACACGAGATGTAGTTCGTGAGGCTAATTAGGTACATTGTCACACGTATATTCTGGATTCCGTATACGGGGTGGACATGTACGATGACACATTTTCGGATCGGGCGTACTGTGATGTCCATCTGGAGCCATATTGTTAATCGTTCATAGTCCATGTATGATTGGATGTGTTCGACGGTTTGTGACTGATTGTTTCATACGCCCGAGGGGTATGATTAATAGTCGGGATGTTTCCTTGAGATCTATATATGTGAATTGTATAATGTCGGAAGAATTAATTATGATTTATATCTGACCCTGTCTTACGGGTGAAATACTTGTGTTGTATTTTAGGTCGAGGCAAAGGCAAGGGACGGGAAGAGCATGTTGACGGCGAAGGGTTCGAGGTATACTAGTTCGGAGGCCCCAAATCATTTGTTGTCCGATTATGTTAAACCGTGTAATGTTACCTTATTTCCGCTTCATTTAAATTACTATCTGGTTGTATTGGTGTTTGAAGTATATTCCATCTCCATATGGTTTATACTTATATTTTCGGATCCTGTGTATCATAAGGCCATTGGCCATATTTTTAATAAACTCCTAATCGGAGTAATAACTATTTATTGTGGTTCGGTATCACAAGTAATATTTATTTAATCTTTTTGGATATCGCCCAGTGGGTCCTGCAGGGGGTCCACGGCACCGTAATAGCCGCCTTTTGGGGTGTTACAAATAGAGAGCTAATAAATTCACATTTATCCGTCAACGCTCGATGCGCGACTCAGAGGTCCGTCTCGGCAAAGATTGGGCGGAACTAATGAGTGCGGGCAAGATTAGCCACCTAGCGGGCCGCACCGTAAACTGATCGAGAACGAATGAAGGGATCATTCCAGAACCATTATGTCGTGAATACTATATACGTATAGACCCTTCATCAGATGTCCCGGTTAAGTCTTCGGGTCACGGTAAAGTCAAACCCTATTATTGACTAGACACTATACATGTGTTAATGCAAATCAAGACCGGTGATTAATAGTGTATCTAATACAACTATATCGAATGCTTTGGCCAAAGACTTATGATCTTATTTGTCATTAACCATATAGGACATTCGCCTGCTCACTAACAGGAGATAGAATCCTTTCTTGACGTACAGTAAAGACTGCTACCTGCCCGTATAGTCCGCACTTCGAGGTTGACTCAGTAATTAAGCAATTTGAGTCTAACTACTCTAATGACAAACTAAACGTCACAGGCACATCTTCTACTGAACCCTCAAGTCAAAGGACCATGTATACTGTCGCAACCTTTCGATTCGTCATCGACTTTCAGAGAGTGAATACCGTGTGACTGAATCAAGTATGAATCGTGTTCGAGTATACTGGTCCCACCAATATACTTATAACTATGCTATCAAGACGTGCATAGGTCCTAGCATTAGTTATACAAGTCTTATTAAAACTTAATGCCCATTTAAGTTTATTGACTTGCGAACGATTTACGTAAATAAACTTTAAACACTTCCAGTGCATTTCCTCTTATCCGATAAGGAGAATGGAATGTTCGTTTTATTTACATGGACTTCACTTCAATGTTTACCAAATCAAGAATGCATTTGAAATACAATAAACAGTGAATGAATCATATTGCCTTTTAATTAATTATTCCATAATTATAAGTACAATGCCCCTACTCTCTCATCCCCTGAGTGGCATTCGAGGGCATATTCCTAACACATAAAGCTCATTAAAATTAGTTGGTCATGACCAATAATTTCATACCTTCATACTTATTAAGAATTGGTGGTTCATTGTAGCTAAAGTAATCCTCATCAAAAACTCTCAAGTTTAAAGGAAGCGCTTTCCTCCTTGTTGATAGAATCTTGAGACGGGTATCACACATGCCCCGACATGGAATGACCCAGCATTTATTGTGCCTCTGCCATCTCAGCATCATCAGAGCAACGACCCGTAAGAACCATTGGTTAAGGTTGATTGCACTTAGGCATGAATTGTACGAATAGACAATCAATTTCTCCCATATTAGGGCCATCTCATCCATCTCAGTAGTGAAAATATCGATCTATTGTCTCATATTTACCATTTATTCAAGTTGTCTCCCTAGCGAGGCATCATGGTTGATTGTATGGCATAAAGTGGATATGATATATACTGATGCAGAGAATAAGCTTCCATTGATTATGAGAATAACCGAAATGACACAAAAATAATACGAGATAAAATGGAAAATCATAAACTTAATTAATTAATATTACCTCTCGTTTAAGGTTTAACAAGAATACTCTTCTAGAGGAGGGTTTAGAAGATTCATTAACACTTAAACCTCCTGCTACAATAAAACTCCTATATGATCAATAAACTAGTAGATTAGTATATTGTCTGTTGCTATATTTACCATGTCTTGAATCTCCCGCATGAGCTGCAAATCTGAGAAAAACAAAGTATGAGACAGATTCGTTAATAACGAAAACATTGAATAATATATATATATAATATTTATATATATATATATATATATATATATATATATATATATATGTAAGTAATCGAAAGAAGCAAATCGAATATGGGCGATGTTGAGTCCAGAATTTCTGTCTCCTTAAAGCAAATTCGCCTCCACCGCAGTGTGTAGCGTCTGCCTCCCAGGATAAAACAACATCTCGATGCGTTCATAAATCGATCATCGCACCCTCAGCGAACTAGAATTAAACCTGAACTACCACCGACGCGACCCAAATTCTGAAAAGAAATTATTTCCGAAAAAAAACAAAGTTGGATTTTCGGGTGAGAAAAACGGACGAAAATTCAGTCTGAAATAAGACCCCTCACATCTGTTTTTATAGGTGAAGATGAGAGAGAGAGACATGTGCTGGAGGAACTCTATACCGACCGAAACTGGTATCTGGAGGAACTCTAAACCGATCGAAATTGGTATCTGGAGGAACTCTAAACCGATCAGGATTAGTATCTCAATACTTATCCAGATCTGTTTAATTCGATTTTATCCGGATCCGAAAAATTCGGAATTTATTAATTGAGGTATTTTCGGTAAAATAAAATTTTACCGAATAAAATTGTAGTAAAAAGATAACTTTGAGACTCCGAGACATTTCACCCAAATCGCCCTTCGACCGAACCGAGCCGAGCCGAGCCGAGCCGGCCGGCCGGACGGCAGCGGCGGCGCGCGTGTGTGTGTGTGTGCGCGAGGGGCGCCTAGTCACACATCCACACATCTCCTTATATACTCACAATTTTTCCCTTCTTTTTCCAATGTGGGATAGCATCCCAAATCCATTTCTAAAGGGTTCACTTTGGAACATTATATCTCATTCATACCTCAATCATTTTGAGTGTTCTTACATGTTTTGGGAACCTCGTACGGAGTACTACGTAGTCCAACTAAGGCCCGACTTTAACTCATAGTCGAGCCCACTCAAAATTGCCTCTCAAGTGGGCTGCTCAAACCAGCCTATTTCCTCTATTTTTCCAACAATCCCCCACATGAATGAGATTGATGGTCCAGCAGCACACGTCAGACACGGAGTTGACTTGGTGATAGTTACTGCGGTTAGGCATTGCATAGGATAGATAGAGTATGCTCCTTGAACCTTCCCTCGAAAAGATATATTCTCCTTACTCGCTAGACAGTGTGACTAGATGCCTTTGAACTGTCCGACCGTTTGTGTAAGTGATGGTATATCCTTCACAAGTGCCCTCCCTGATTTATTCTGTTCTCATTATTGTGCCCGTTTTGGCCGTGGACACCGTCCTGGTTCTGCGGGAGTTTCTAGAGAATTGTGCCTTGCAATTCTCCTTTGAAGCGGCCCCTCTTCACTCCAACATAGGTGATTTTCATTAAGTGTTTCGAGTAAACCCGTATTTTACTCCACCCGACTATACGTTGTCAACTTAAGAATCATTAAAAGCATAAGCTTAACCTCTCCCTACGGGTATAACTGTTTTCATCCTAGGAATGGTCGGTTCGGGGTAACCCCCACAGTGATCGTGCCCAGTTTTATGAATTAGTTGTCCCATTGAACCTAGATCTTGGGATCTCCAGTCAGCTTAGGTTGGGTATCCTCCATAAAACTATTAGCTCATGGCAATAGACCCATTCCTCTTGATAATTTATCAATAAGGTCTTTTGATAACCCTTGGTTAGCGGATCCGCGATGTTATCTCTTGACGAATCGTAGTCAATAGTGATAATCAATGTTGATAGCAAATGGTATTATGTCTTTGCCTTATATGACGAGACTTACCATTATACTTTTGCTCTGTGCCCCGTCAATCGTAGATTGACTATCACATATTGTGGTCACAGCTTTGCCCATTTTGGAATATCTTCTAGAAATTGGTATTGCATTATGCCTCTCATGCATATTTGTCTAAGGTTATGAGCTCATATTCCTTTATAAATCGAGCAATAACCATCTACATTAAAGATTTACATACCACTACTGCACTAGCTAGTGTGAAATATGTTCACTATTTAGACATTAAATTCATAATGTCAGATATCCAATTTGCGTTACTATATCATTTTATAGTTTTTGAATATCTCATATCATGCAGTATATACACACAAGTAATTGTGATCACCAATTGATAATTACTTTCCTGATTACTCGTGTATCTACATAGTCTTACTCACGATATAGACTGTGTTTAGTCTTGTACAATTTACTTAGTACATTAGACTTCTAGTTACTCTTGAAAGATCAGTTGCCTTTGTGCTTGGATAGATGCACAGTATCCATTGGCATTCCAATTGATTCCGTTGATCTTTCCAAGATTCATGTCATCATAGTATGACTGACCTCATATGAGACATTGTGAGCGACTTGAGATTTTACATCTTAAAGTCATCCCTTTAGTCTCATATATTTATCTTTTCAGACTTTGTTGAATTGATCCCCTTGTCATTACTTACATCAATGACTCGATCATTCAAATTCATTCTTAAAGTGACATAGTCGTCATGTGTATTCGACATATACACACTTGACATATTCACTGTCTTGAATTTTTTTGACATTATAAATTGGCATTTTTAACGTTTTGAAATTACGTTACCAACTATTAACCGAGACTTCAATTTCTCATAGATCAAATTACTAAATTTAAGCGTCCCTAAAATTAGCAATTTTTCATTAACTACATTACCAAATTTGAGCGTCCCCAAATTGGTACTTTTCGGTCATTTAATCACCATATTTGAGCGTTGTCAAATTGGAGATTTTATCACATCCTTTGAAGTCATTGCTTGGCACCACAGTGTCAAAGATTTTATGCCACTACTTTAGTGTCAATTTAGATTCATAATACTTTCACTAAGTTGCAGACTTTCAATCGCTGCGTTAGGCACATATGCCTTTGGTTCTTCCAAGTTGGTTTTGTAATATCCGCATTTTTCTTTCCCTCGTAATTGTATTTCCGGTGTAATTCTCGATTTTAGTGACTCTCGTGTATCCTTCAGTGTAACTTTTCCGTTATCTTTTGACCTGATTCTCGTAATTGTTGTGCGGAACCGTCGTTTCGGGGTTGCCGTGGATTCATTCTATGCTATGATGCGTTTTGAGGTGTTCCGTTTGACGTTTCGTTCATAATCCGGTATTTTGGGTCGTTTATATTCTGTATCTAGCGCACGCTAAATTTTCTGTATAGCGCACGCTAGAAATCCATTGGTAGCGCACGCTACGTTTAATTCGTAGCGCGCGCTAACGATTTAGCCCTGGGAGTGGCGCCACTCCCGTGCCTCGACTATCGGATTAGCGCACGCTATCTTGTCTAGCGCACGCTAATGTCTGGGACTAGCGCACGTTAAGTTGTTCAAGAGCGCGCTAGTGTGACTGCCCAAGATCGGGCGCTTACTACCGAATTCAAACAGATTCTAGTTAGCGCACGCTACGCCGGTATGGTAGCGCACGCTAACGGGTCGTGTGAGGTTTGGGCGCTGGCTCTGGACTCGGCCGATGTTCGTAGCGCACGCTATTGGTCGATAGCGCGCTTACCGATAGTTATTAGCGCACGCTACGCATGCATGGTAGCGCACGCTAACGGCAAAACCCCGGCTTCGGACTGACGCTAACAGGAGGGTTGGTAACCCTATCCCGTTAGCGCACGCTAACCTTGAGGTCTTAGCGTGCGCTAACACTCCCTGGTTATATAAACTAGGGAGTTGACCGAGATAATCACAAAATCTCATTTCTTCCTCTTTCCGCGGCCGAGCGACTCCCGAGCGATTTGAGGCGATCTTCTTCCTCCAATCACTTCAGAGATTCTTGTGCTTGAGTTCTTGGTGTAAGACTAACATCATCCACTTGTGTTTCTCATCCTAAATCCAAGGTAATCTCTTAGAACCCTACTTTTGGATAATTTGGGGGTTTTGGGATTTTCTTCCGATCCGTTCCGTTTCGTTGATGGATTCATGATGAATATGATTATTCTTGTTGGTATTCTTAGTTTCCCTACGGATTCATGGTATATTTCGTGATTTTTACGGAATCGAGAGGGTTCGGTTGTGGTCCGCCCTTGTTGTTGTTTATATACGAATATACATGAATCGTAGGCGGGTTTCCGGGAGTATTCCATTTCCATAATCGTTTAGAAGTGGTTGTGATTGTGCTATTCAAATCGTTAGGTTCATTTCCGCCGGTTCCTTGCGGTCGTGTTCAACTCTTCCGTTCCGTTCGTGTCATCGTCTAATTAATCAAGGCAAGTATCCTTATGAACTTACAATCTTGACATAGTAGTTTTGTATGAGAAATTGTGTGTGTGTGTATGCTCACTACGGGTTAGACTCGACGGGGTCTCGGTAGGGTTCCACGAAGCTGTGGACCGCGAGCTTGCTTTTAACCACTGTGGGTTAGATCCGATGGGGTCTCGGCAGGGATCCACGAAGCTGTGGGTCCGCGGTTAATTGTGGTGCATTTTACAAATGTGGTTTTGATTATTGGCATTTTAAATGAGCGTTTTGGAAACTATGATTTCTTGATGGCATGCATTACTATATGTGTAAGATGTAAAATGTTCATTTGGCTACTTGTACTAGCGTAATTGCTAACCCTCCGGGACCCGTTTTGGGGAAATTCGTTTTATGAATTTCAGGTCGTTCATCGAGACGAGCGGCGCTGACGATACGGATGATGGCCGTGTGTGATGATGGTGCACGAGTGATGTTTTAGTGTCATTACCTTTTTGTCTTTTGTGGTTTTGAACTAATAGTTGTACTCGAGTACTTAAGGGGTCCTTGTTCGTTTGAATTGTATTGTTGCTTATTATGTTGTGTTGGATGATGATGTTATATTGACCAGGTTGAACCGGTGGATTGTTGCTTTTGCGTCTTTATGACGCGGTGTTATTTTATCGCTTCGTGAGTCGTTGTGTATGATCTTTGTTCACCTGGTGGGTCCTATATAGGGATTCACGGCTACCGTAATATACCTCGGATATCCCGGGGTCTTACGAAAATGGTATCGAGAGCACTAGGTTTATGGATACCTAGGCTTGTTGGTTTATCGGGTCTTGTGGTGTTTGGTTTTGCACATCATCGTCACGCCGCCATGATTCCAGACTACCAAAGGTCCGTAAGTTTTCTTTCCTTTGTTCATTTATTTCTTGTATCGTACCATTGATTCTCGACTTGTAATTGTTCTTTTCTTGTACCGATCCTCGTATGGCTTTTGCTACTTATTTAACTCCGGTATGGATGCCGGAAGAGGTCGTGGTCGCGGTCGTGGTCGTGGACGCGGCCGGGGACGTGGGGCAGCCGGGGCGGCCACGTCACGATCTTCGGGAGCCGGCGATCGGCGACCGTCATAGCCATGCTTCTTCTCGGGAGCGTGCGATCTTGGTATTGCGGCCGTTATGCAGCAGATGGTGAACCAAATGGCGGCAATAGCTCAGGCGGTTCGTAACCCGGATCAAGCCCATGCTAATCGGGCGGAGCGGACCGTTGGCTCCAAGATGTCATCAAGATGCATCCTCCTCGGTTCGGGAGCTTCAGACCCGATTGGCTAGGAAGGGTGGATCAAGGAGATGTCTAAGGTCTTCGTTGCCACTAATCGTCCCGAGGACCGTAAAGTCCCTATTGCTCAATATTTTCTCACCGGGACGCTACTGACCGGTGGGAGGCCGTTGGGCCCAAAGACCATCCGCTTCGTGGGCTGAGTTTCAAGAGTTGATGGAGATCGATATTGCCGTGGCGATCGAGACAGGCTCGGGTACATGCTTTTTATGATGCTCAACCACGGGATATCCCCGTAGCTCAAGCAATTGCTGATTTTAACAAAGAGTTGGGTTATGTGAAGACCCAAGTTGTCGAGGAGAGTGACAAGATTTTCCATTTCTCCAGACGGATGAAGTTGCCGATCCGGGACTATATGTCGGGGCTCGTATGCACTACATTGAAGGATTATCAGAGTAGGGCCCTTGCTTATGATATGTCGGTGACGGCGAGTGAGGCGGCCCGCGAGTAAGAAGCGAGTCCGGGAACTTTTCGGGCCACAAGAGTGGGGGTCGGCAGAGATCCCAATCTGCTAACTTCCCCGCCGGCGGTGGTCCGGCTCGTTCATTTGGGGTCCTCGTGGAACTACCGGTGCTCCTTATCGTGATGTGAAGTGTTTCAATTGTGGTCGTACGGGCCACATCGGTCGTGTTTGTCCGAACCCTTTGCCGACGTGTAATCGGTGTGGCGGTCGGGTCACAAGGCCGTTCTGTGAGAGAGAGAAAATTCTTGGTGCCGGGCTTCCATTCCAGCGCTAGGGAACCAAGTGTGAATCGAGGATCGTTTGTTCCTCGGTCTCGCCGAGTGCTAGTCGGGGAGAGGTCGGGTCGACCCTCTAAGGGGGAGCTTCGTGTGTCGGCTCCGCCCACCCGCGTGTCTATGAGATGCGGAGAGCCGATGATCCAGCGGCTACCGTAGCGACAGGTACCGTTTATATTCTTTCTCATCCTGTCAGTGTGCTTTTCGATTCTGGTGCTACGCATTCGTTCATATCTCTGGATTGTGTGCGCCGTTTGAATCTCGACCGTTTGACGCCTTGTGAGCCCTTCATCGTTAAGCTTCCTAGCGGTGATAGGATCGTTGGTGATCAGGAGGTTCGAGACTGTTCTGTGCTTATTTGTGAGAGGACTTGGCCCTCTAATCTTATTGTTGTGAGTATCGAGGGTGAGGATTTGATCGTTGGTGATGATTGGCTCGAGCGGCATGGTGCAATCATGAACTACCGCACAAGAATCATCACCATGTTGGCCGATGATGGCACCGAGCACTCTTTCGCCGGGCGAAAGAGGGGGAACCAGAAACTCGTTATTAACGCCTTGAAGGCGATGAAACTCCTGCGAAAGGGATGTATTGGTTATTGGTGCTATGCCTTGAAGGCGGAGAGTGGTGGAGTCGAGCTTTCGTCGATTCCAATCGTTAATGAATTTCTGATGTTTTCTGACGAGTTAGGGATTACCACCGGATCGAGAGGTCGAGTTCACTATAGAGTTAGAGCCGGGTGCGGCTCTATCTCGAAGGCGCCCTATCGCATGGCACCTTCAGAGATGTCGAGTTGAAGAAGCGATTGAGTGAGCTTCTTGAGTCGGGATATGTTCGACCGAGCGCCTCGCCTTGGGCGCACCGGTCTGTTTGTGCGGAAGAAGGATGGTTCGCTACGTTTGTGTATCGACTATCGCGAACTAAACAAGGTGACCATCAAGAACAAGTATCCTTTGCCGAGAATTGATGACTTGTTCGATCGATTGCGAGAGCTGCGGTATTCTCGAAAATTGATTTGAAATCGGGATACTATCACTCCGGGTGAGAGAGTCCGATGTGCCGAAACGACCTTTCGGACGAGTACGGACATTATGAGTTCGTAGTCATGCCTTTCGGGTTAACTAATGCGCGGCGGTGTTCATGCAATTGATGAACAAAGTTTTTATCGAGTATTTGGATAAGTGCGTCGTCGTCTTTATCGACGATATTCTTGTTTATTCGAGGAATGAGGAAGAGCATGCCCATCATTTGCGGATAGTGTTGGACATTTTAAGGATCGAGCAACTCTATGCAAAGTTCTCGAAATGTGAGTTCGGTGAAGGAAGTGATGTTTTTAGGTCACGTGATTTCGGTAGGGGGTTCGTGTGGATCCGCAGAAGATTGAGGCCGTATTGGATTGGGCACCGCCAAGAATGTGAAGGAGCTCCGTAGTTTCTTGGGTTTGGTGGCTACTACCGTAGGTTCGTAGAGGGTTTCTCGGCGGCCACTTACGCAGTTGCTCAATCAGAAGTTCGTGCGGAATGACGAGAGGCGATCGAGTTTTGAGGAATCGAAGAAGCGTTTGACTTCAGCCCGATTTTGGCGTTGCCATGTGGCGGCGAGGGTTTTGCCGTTTATAGCGATGCTTCGGGTCGTGGTCTTGGGTGTGTATTAATGCAAAGACGGCAAGACCATTGCCTATGCGTCGAGACGATTGAGGCCGTATGAGTGAACTACCCTACTCATGATTTGGAGTTAGCGGCGGTCGTTTTGCGCTCAAGATTTGGCGTCACTATCTTTTCGGCTCCACATGTCGATTTTTACCGATCATAAAGTCTGAAATACATATTTACTCAGCGAGAGTTGAATATGAGGCAGAGGAGGTGGTTAGAGTTGATTAAGGATTATGACCTCGAAATCCTTTATCATCCGGGCAAGGCGAACGTTGTGGCCGACGCCTTGAGTCGGAGACCAGTTGCATTGCGAACGCTTGAGATCCTTACATCTCAGTCTGAGCTTCGGAGGGCTTTGATCGAGTTAGATGTTGAGGTCTTGTTGCCGGGAGCCGTCGGGCAACTTCGTGCTTTAGAGATTTCGTCGTCTTTGATCGATGAAATTAAGCTGAAGCAGTTAGAGGATCCGATGATTACTCAAATCCGAGAGAACATTCTTAAAGGAAAGTCTCCTGGATTTGTGATTCACGAGGATGGTGTTTTGAGATTCCAGAGTCGGCTTTGTGTGCCGAACGACTCAGAGTTGAGGCAGAGTATTTTACGGGAGGCCCATGCTACACCTTATTCCGTTCATCCTGGTACGAGTAAGATGTACAAGGACCTAAGGAGAAATTTCTGGTGGAATGATATGAAGGATGAGGTCGCACAGTTTGTAGCGAGATGTTTGACTTGTCAGCAGGTCAAAATCGAGCATCAGAGACCGGCAAGTTATTGCGGTCACTTCGCTCGGAATGGAAATGGGAAGATATATCGATGGATTTCGTTACAAGTTTGCCGAGATCGAGGTCGGGCATGAATATGGTATGGGTGATTGTTGATCGCCTAACCAAGTCGGCACATTTTCTGGGCATCAAGGACACTTGGGGCCCGGAGAAGTTAGCTCGTGTGTTTATTGCGCAGATCGTGAGACTTCACGGTACTCCGAAGTCTATTGTTTCGGATCGTGACGGCCGTTTTGTATCGCACTTCCGGCAAAGGTGCATAAGGCGTTAGGTACCCGGTTGCGTTTGAGTACCTCTTTTCATCCCCAGACAGATGGACAGTCGGAACGCACTATCCAGACGTTCGAGGACTTGTTGCGTGCCTGTGCTCTCGATTGGAGTAGTGACTGGGAGGAACATTTGCCGCTGATCGAATTCACGTATAACAATAGTTGGCACGCGTCGATTCGGATGGCACCGTATGAGGCACTTTACGGGCGGCGATGTCGATCACCGATTTGTTGGAATGAGGCGTCCGATTTGGTCGGGACCGAGCCGATGTCGCTTTAGAGACGAGGCGGAAGGTAGAGTTAATTGGGAACGGATGTTGATCGCCTGAGTCGGCGTAAGTCGTATGCCGACGTCCGTCGTCGACCTTTGGAATTCGAGGTGGGAGACCACGTTTTGCTAAAGGTGTCGCCGACGAAGGGAGTTTTTCGTTTCGGGAAGAAAGGGAAGTTGAGTCCGAGATTTATCGGCCCCTTCGAGATCCTCGAGCGAGTAGGTGGGTTGGCATACCGTTTGGCGTTACCTCCGGCCTTGAGTCATGTTCATAGCGTTTTCCATGTTTCCCAGTTGAGGAAATATGTCCCGGATCCTAGCCACATCATCGATTATGGTGAGATTGATGTCGCCAAAGATGTTACTTTCGAAGAGCGCCCTTTGAAGATTTTGGAACATCGTGAGAAACGATTGAGGCATAAGACCATACCTTTGGTCAAGGTGTAGTGGTCGAGACACGGTGTCGAGGAGGCAACTTGGGAAACCGAGGATAGCATGCGTGCTAGGTACCCCGAGTTGTTTGTTCCTTAAGTTTCGGGACGAAACTTATTTTTAGAGGGGTAGAATGTAATATCCGCATTTTTCTTTCCCTCGTAATTGTATTTCCAGTGTAATTCTCGATTTTAGTGACTCTCGTGTATCCTTCAGTGTAACTTTTCCGTTATCTTTTGACCTGATTCTCGTAATTGTTGTGCGGAACCGTCGTTTCGGGGTTGCCGTGGATTCATTCTATGCTATGATGCGTTTTGAGGTGTTCCGTTTGACGTTTCGTTCATAATCCGGTATTTTGGGTCGTTTATATTCTGTATCTAGCGCACGCTAAATTTTCTGTATAGCGCACGCTAGAAATCCATTGGTAGCGCACGCTACGTTTAATTCGTAGCGCGCGCTAACGATTTAGCCCTGGGAGTGGCAGTTTCACTCCCAGGCCTCTGGACTATCGGATTAGCGCACGCTATCTTGTCTAGCGCACGCTAATGTCGGGGACTAGCGCACGTTAAGTTGTTCAGTAGCGCGCGCTAGTGTGACTGTCCAGTACTGGGCAGTTTACTACTGAATTCAAACAGATTCTAGTTAGCGCACGCTACGCTGGTATGGTAGCGCACGCTAACGGGTCAGGTGAGGTTTGGGCAGTTGGCTACTGGACTCGGCTGATGTTCAGGTAGCGCACGCTATTGGTCGATAGCGCGCGCTACCGATAGGTTATTAGCGCACGCTACGCATGCATGGTAGCGCACGCTAACGGCAAAAACCCTGGCTTCTGGACTCGGACGCTAACAGGAGGGTTGGTAACCCTATCCCGTTAGCGCACGCTAACCTTGAGGTCTTAGCGCTAACACTCCCGGTTATATAAACCAGGAGTTGACCGAGATAATCACAAAATCTCATTTCTTCCTCTTCCGCATTGAGCGACTCCCGAGCGATTTGAGGCGATCTTCTTCCTCCAATCACTTCAGAGATTCTTGTGCTTGAGTTCTTGGTGTAAGACTAACATCATCCACTTGTGTTTCTCATCCTAAATCCAAGGTAATCTCTTAGAACCCTACTTTTGGATAATTTGGGGGTTTTGGGATTTTCTTCCGATCCGTTCCGTTTCGTTGATGGATTCATGATGAATATGATTATTCTTGTTGGTATTTTAGTTTCCCTACGGATTCATGGTATATTTCGTGATTTTTACGGAATCGAGAGGGTTCGGTTGTGGTCCGCCCTTGTTGTTGTTTATATACGAATATACATGAATCGTAGGCGGGTTTCCGGGAGTATTCCATTTCCATAATCGTTTAGAAGTGGTTGTGATTGTGCTATTCAAATCGTTAGGTTCATTTCCGCCGGTTCCTGGCGGTCGTGTTCAACTCTTCCGTTCCGTTCGTGTCATCGTCTAATTAATCGAGGCAAGTATCCTTATGAACTTACAATCTTGACATAGTAGTTTTGTATGAGAAATTGTGTGTGTGTGTATGCTCACTACGGGTTAGACTCGACGGGGTCTCGGTAGGGTTCCACGAAGCTGTGGACAGCGAGCTTGATTTTAACCATGGGTTAGATCCGAACGCGTCTCGGCAGGGAACCACGAAGCAGTGGGTCCGCGGTTAATTGTGGTGCATTTTACAAATGTGGTTTTGATTATTGGCATTTCCGGAAATGAGCGTTTTGGAAACTATGATTTCTTGATGGCATGCATTACTATATGTGTAAGATGTAAAATGTTCATTTGGCTACTTGTACTAGCGTAATTGCTAACCCCTCTGGGGACCCGTTTTGGGGAAATTCGTTTTATGAATTTCAGGTCAGGTTCATCGAGACGAGCGGGCGCTGGACCAGTACACGGATGATGGCCGTGCGTGATGATGGTGCACGAGTGATGTTTTAGTGTCTGTTACCTTTTTGTCTTTTGTGGTTTTGAACTAATAGTTGTACTCGAGTACTTAAGGGGTCCTTGTTCGTTTGAATTGTATTGTTGCTTATTATGTTGTGTTGGATGATGATGTTATATTGACCGGTTGAACCGGGTGGATTGTTCTGTTTTGCGTCTTTATGACGCGGTGTTATTTTATCGTTTCTGTGAGTCGTTGTGTATGATGCTGTTCAGCCTGGTGGGTCCCATATAGGGATTCACGGCGCTGTAATATACCTCGGATATCCTGGGGGTGTTACAGGTTTTTCTCAAAGACGCTATTTAGAAAGACTGCATGTATGTTTATTTGATATACTTCTACATGTATATCATAATAATGAACTTTCTTCTCGTTACTAGAGAATATATCTCAAAGTACTTTAGGCTCTCATGTTACTACAACCTCAGTTAGTAGTTTCGCCTCTTATTTATCCATGGATCTATTTAATTTTATTTTCGAATTTACGTTGGATCCTAGCGGTATCTATTCCAGAGGAAGATCTACCGAACATTAAACAAAATTCTGCACAACAGAATTATTCTTTCTCTTATATGACCATATGAAGAGTGTATATGGCATTGTAAGTTATCTTCTAGCACGCATGCTAGAAATTTCATACGTAGTGATTTTCCAAGTTCAAGCCTTTTTGCTTCAACCTTTAAAACCACTTGGTGATTCATTTCACATTGATAAATCCACGGTATCTCATAATTGATTTAGTTTTTTAAATCAGTTATGCGTTTGATACACGCTTTTCCTTAACTCGATTAGTACATACTGACATGTCAGACTATCGGATTTTTGCACTACAAATTTATACGCATCATGCATCATGTGCGTATCCAGTGAAGATGCAGTCGACCGTCTTACGTCAGACCGTCACCTGCTTTGGCTTAGGAACTTTTGCCTTAGCCATACACCCCCACATTTTTAGTATTTCTAAAATTATTTTACTACATTTCAGAGCTAATAGGAAATTTCAATTAGTTCCTAGCATGGGATCTTGTTTTAAGTTAACTAGTCTCCACATGATAGATATCCTCATATTCAGAGCTAGTTTGAACTGACTAACATTGTTTTTGCGTTTCCGTTAGAACACAATTCAACCATCTTAATTTTCGGATTAAGTTGGTTTTGTATCTCAAGCTTTTAGAGTGTAAATTTTTCTTTTTAGCTTCATCCTTACTCATTATCGAGTGCACATAACAAATGTATCACTATATTTATAGAGTAATCACATTTTTTATTACAACCTCTCATAAGAGTAGGTTTCATCATCATTTAAAACCTCTCTGGTTTTAATATTCGATAAAAGAACTTATATGTTTTTAGCACTAAAATTCAATTATTGAATTTCTCCGAATTTCAGCATGGTTCCAAGTAGAACCAAAAATTCTTAGCACAAACGCTGATACACCACCTTAAACCCACATTCGGTGATCCTCGATCAATCGATGCGTTAGGGTTAACAAGATCTCGAATTTCTCCGAATTTTCAGCGTATAGAGCTAATATCAATATTTGCCGTGTTTGATATCACATGGATCACCGTAATAGGCTCGTGTGTCACTGCCGCAGCAGACCGACACCAACACGAGAATATATATAATTTAACCGGAAGAGCAAATCCAACCAAAAATTATAATTCTCAACCCGACCCACAACCTGCACTCTCTAGGTACCAGGCCCGTTAGGTTTTTAACGTCCGAGCATCCAACCAAGATTGATATTCCATCACATAAAAAGATTAAAATCAATCAACAAATACTATTTAGTTAATATCTTAATTAAACTAAATAATCTTAACATATTAATCGAATAATCAATTAATAATTGATTCGTCTCTTATCAAGCAATGCTATACCTTATCATCGTATGCATGATTATATAATAGCAAATATAATCACAATTTTATTTAAAAAAACACATGGCAACAAATAATATAAATTCTTCTCATTTATATTAACCACAAACACTTTCTAAATAATGATCGACGTGTAATCCATAATATATTTTTTTTAATCAGCTATTAGCAACTACGTTTGACGTGAGCGTAACTCAAAAAAAAATCCAGACTATATATTGCAATGCCACATATGCCGGATAAATGAATTAGAGTCGATTAAGCATCGTCGATCCTACCATTCATGGATCAACACAACAAGTCACACAAATATGTTTACACAGATTTTACCATTAATAAACAATGAACTAATGTAAACAGAAATACTTTCCTACATGACATGCCAGCTAATTCAAGTCATCCTTATACAACAAAATAAACATAATATGTTTATAATATATATGTGCAGTTATAAAGCAACCATAGGGCAAATCGATTTTAGAGGCAAAGGAAGATTGGAAGAATCGGCACTTCAGTAGGTGCTCAAGCCCTCACTCTAAGCCAAGGCAATTGCAAAACCATAAATAGAATAAGAAATAGAAGAGCACATCCCGAAGGTGGTCGTGAGAAATGGATATTCATTTGAATTTTTTGTTTGCTCGTAATATTTTTTTTAGTCCATTTATTTGGATCACATCTCGATCAAAGTTTGAAGAACCTTCACAAGATCGTTTTGAGTAGTGTGTCCCAGCAAGAACATCCACATGTTTTTCATGGCAGATCCAAACATCATTAAAATTAAAATTCGAAAATAATAAATTATTTTTCCCATAGATGGAAAATTTGCAGAGATCCTATATTAATAATTTTGAAATTTATGCTACAAAATAATTAATTTGCTTTAAGATTGTTGGTATATTTACCATGTCTTGAATCTCCCGCATGAGCTGCAAATCTGAGAAAAACAAAGTAGGAGACAGATTCGTTAATAACGAAAACATTTAATATATATATATATATAATATTTATTTATATATATGTAAGTAATCGAAAGAAGCAAATCGAATATGGGCGATGTTGAGTTCAGAATTTCCGTCTCCTTAAAGCAAATTCGCCTCCACCGCAGTGTGTAGCGTCTGCCTCCCAGGATAAAACAACATCTTGATGCGTTGATAAATCGACCATCGCACCCTCAGCGAACTAGAATTAAACCTGAACAACCACCGACGCGACCCAAATTCTGAAAAGAAATTATTTTCGAAAAAAACGAAGTCGGATTTTCGGGTGAGAAAAACGGACGAAAATTCAGTCTGAAATAAGACCCCTCACATCTGTTTTTATAGGTGAAGATGAGAAGAGAGAGACATGTGCTGGAGGAACTCTATACCGACCGAAATTGGTATCTGGAGGAACTCTAAACCGATCGAAATTGGTATCTGGAGGAACTCTAAACCGATCCATATTAGTATCTCAATACTTATCCAGATCTGTTTAATTCGATTTTATCCGGATCCGAAAATTCGGAATTTATTAATGGAGGTATTTTCGGTAAAATAAAATTTTACCGAATAAAATTGTAGTAAAAAGATAACTTCGAGACGCCGAGACATTTCGCACAAATCGCCCTTCGACCGAACCGAGCCGAGCCAGCCGGACGGACGGCGGCGGCAGTGCGCGTGTGTGTGTGTGTGCACGAGGGGCACCTAGTCACACATCCACACATGTCTCATTTTTTGAACATGACTTTGTCCACATCTCCTTATATACTCACAATTTTTCCCTTCTTTTTCCAATGTGGGATAGCATCCCAAACCCATTTCTAAAGGATTCACTTTGGAACATTATATCTCATTCATACCTCAATCATTTTGAGTGTTCTTACATGTTTTGGAAACCTCATACGGAGTACTACGTAGTCCAACTAAGGCACGACTTTAACTCGTAGTCGAGCCCACTCAAAATTGCCTCTCAAGTGGGCTGCTCAAACCAGCCTATTTCCTCTATTTTTCCAACAATCCCCCACATGAATGAGATTGATGGTCCAGCAGCACACGTCAGACACGAAGTTGACTTGGTGATAGTTACTGCGGTTAGGCATTGCATAGGATAGATAGAGTATGCTCCTTGAACCTTCCCTCGAAAAGATATATTCTCCTTACTAGCTAGACAGTGTGACTAGATGCCTTTGAACTGTCCGACCGTTTGTGTAAGTGATCGTATATTCTTCACAAGTGCCCTCCCTGATTTATTCTGTTCTCATTATTGTGCCCGTTTTGGCCGTGGACACCGTCCTGGTTCTGCGGGAGTTTCTAGAGAATTGTGCCTTGCAATTCTCCTTTGAAGCGGCCCCTCTTCACTCCAACATAGGTGATTCTCGTTAAGTGTTTCGAGTAAACCTGTATTTTACTCCACCTGACTATACGTTGTCAACTTAAGAATCATTAAAAGCATAAGCTTAACCTCTCCCTATGGGTATCACTGTTTTCATCCTAGGAATGGTCGGTTCGGGGTAACCCCCACAGTGATTGTGCCTAGTTTTATGAATTAGTTGTCCCATTGAACCTAGATCTTGGGATCTCTAGTCAGCTTAGGTTGGGTATCCTCCATAAAACCATTAGCTCATGGCAATAGACCCATTCCTCTTGATAATTTATCAACAAGGTCTTTTGATAACCCTTGGTTAGCGGATCCGCGATGTTATCTCTTGACGAATCGTAGTCGATAGTGATAACCAATGTTGATAGCAAATGGTATTATGTCTTTGCCTTATATGACGAGACTTACCATTATACTTTTGCTTCAGGCCGTCAATCGTAGATTGACTATCACATATTGCGGTCACAACTTTGCCCATTTTGGAATATCTTCTAGAAATTGGTATTGCATTATGCCTCTCATGCATATTTGTGTAAGGTTATGAGCTCATATTCCTTTATAAATCGAGCAATAACTATCTACATTAAAGATTTCCATACCACTGCTGCACTAGCTAGTGTGAAACATGTTCACTATTTAGACATTAAATTCATAATGTCAGATATCCAATTTGCGTTACTATATCATTTTATAGTTTTTGAATATCTCATATCATGCAGTATATAGACACAAGTAATCTTTATATCATTGTGATCACCAATTGATAATTAGTTTCCTGATTACTCGTGTATCTACATAGTCTTACTCACGATATAGACTGTATTTAGTCTTGTACAATTCACTTAGTACATTAGACTGTAGGGTGTCGTTTTATTAATCCTATATTGATAACTATACGAATATGTTATTGAGTAAAATGTATTTCTTTTAAGGTTGATTGTTCGAGTAAATGATATTAATCAAGGACCGTTCGTTCGTTTCGACAAGAAGAGGATTATTCTCGTCTCTGTATTGAGACAAGTTATCTTGCTTTGTTATAATGATGATTAGATTCTTGTGATGTTTATACATTTCATGTCTATGAAATATTTATGAAATGTTTGTCGTGATTTGACATTGTCTTCGACGTTATTCCATTTTCATCATGGGATTGCATTCCCAAGTACGTCGCTTTGAATCGTTGATCTCGTTGGTACTTATTTTCAGTTCAGTGAGTTTTCTTGATCCTTAATCGGATATGTATTTCGTTGAATTTCGTTGTCATGTTGTATCGTGACATATCTGGAATCATATCTGCGTGCAGATTGGTTATTGTATAGGATTTTTAGCCGGGTACTTATATAGTCATACGTGGATGTTTCCGTATTGGACTGTGCACACGAGATGTAGTTCGTGAGGCTAATTAGGTACATTGTCACACGTATATTCTGGATTCCGTATACGGGGTGGACATGTACACGGACACATTTTCGGATCGGGCGTACTGTGATGTCCATCTGGAGCCATATTGTTAATCGTTCATAGTCCATGTATGATTGGATGTGTTCGACGGTTTGTGACTGATTGTTTCATACACCCGAGGGGTATGATTAATAGTCGGGATGTTTCCTTGAGATCTATATATGTGAATTGTATAATGTCGGAAGAATTAATTATGATTTATATCTGACCCTGTGTTACGGGTGAAATACTTGTGTTGTATCTTAGGTCGAGGCAAAGGCAAGGGACGGGAAGAGCATGTTGACGGCGAAGGGTTCGAGGTATACTAGTTCGGAGGCCCCAAATCATTTGTTGTCCGATTATGTTAAACCGTGTAATGTTACCTTATTTCCGCTTCATTTAAATTACTATCTGGTTGTATTGGTGTTTGAAGTATATTCCATCTCCATATGGTTTATACTTATATTTTCGGATCCTGTGTATCATAAGGCCATTGGCCATATTTTTAATAAACTCCTAATCGGAGTAATAACTATTTATTGTGGTTCGGTATCACAAGTAATATTTATTTAATCATTTTGGATATCGCCCGGTGGGTCCTGGCAGGGGTCCACGGCACTGTAATAGCCGCCTTTTGGGGTGTTACAAATAGAGAGCTAATAAATTCACATTTATCCGTCAACGCTCCTGATGCGCGACTCCGTAGGTCCGTCTCAGCCAGCATTGGGCGGAACCAATGAGTGCGGGCAGCACTTAGCCAGCCTAGCGGGCCGCACTGTAAACCTGACTGAGAACGAATGAAGGGATCATTCCAGAACCATTATGTCGTGAATACTATATACGTATAGACCCTTCATCAGATGTCCCGGTTAAGTCTTCGGGTCACGGTAAAGTCAAACCCTATTATTGACTAGACACTATACATGTGTTAATGCAAATCAAGACCGACTGATTAATAGTGTATCTAATACAACTATATCAGAATGCTTTGGCCAAAGACTTATGATCTTATTTGTCATTAACCATATAGGACATTCGCCTGCTCACTAACAGGAGATAGAATCCTTTCTTGACGTACAGTAAAGACTGCTACCTGCCCGTATAGTCCGCACTTCGAGGTTGACTCAGTAATTAAGCAATTTGAGTCTAACTACTCTAATGACAAACTAAACGTCACAGGCACATCTTCTACTGAACCCTCAAGTCAAAGGACCATGTATACTGTCGCAACCTTTCGATTCGTCATCGACTTTCAGAGAGTGAATACCGTGTGACTGAATCAAGTATGAATCGTGTTCGAGTATACTGGTCCCACCAATATACTTATAACTATGCTATCAAGACGTGCATAGGTCCTAGCATTAGTTATACAAGTCTTATTAAAACTTAATGCCCATTTAAGTTTATTGACTTATGACGATTTACGTAAATAAACTTTAAACACTTCCATTGCATTTCCTCTTATCCGATAAGGAGAATGGAATGTTCGTTTATTTACATGGACTTCACTTCAATGTTTACCAAATCAAGAATGCATTTGAAATACAATAAAAGTGAATGAATCATATTGCCTTTTAATTAATTATTCCATAATTATAAGTACAATGCCCCTACTCTCTCATCCCCTGAGTGGCATTCGAGGGCATATTCCTAACACATAAATCTCATTAAAATTAGTTGGTCATGACCAATAATTTCATACCTTCATACTTATTAAGAATTGGTGGTTCATTGTAGCTAAAGTAATCCTCATCAAAACTCTCAAGTTTAAAGGAAGCGCTTTCCTCCTTGTTGATAGAATCTTGAGACGGGTATCACACATGCCCCGACATGGAATGACCCAGCATTTATTGTGCCTCTGCCATCTCAGCATCATCAGAGCAACGACCCGTAAGAACCATTGGTTAAGGTTGATTGCACTTAGGCATGAATTGTACGAATAGACAATCAATTTCTCCCATATTAGGGCCATCTCATCCATCTCAGTAGTGAAAATATCGATCTATTGTCTCATATTTACCATTTATTCAAGTTGTCTCCCTAGCGAGGCATCATGGTTGATTGTATGGCATAAAGTGGATATGATATATACTGATGCAGAGAATAAGCTTCCATTGATTATGAGAATAACCGAAATGACACAAAAATAATACGAGATAAAATGGAAAATCATAAACTTAATTAATTAATATTAACTCTCGTTTAAGGTTTAACAAGAATACTCTTCTAGAGGAGGGTTTAGAAGATTCATTAACACTTAAACCTCCTGATACAATAAAACTCCTATATGATCAATAAACTAGTAGATTAGTATATTGTCTGTTGCTATATTTACCATGTCTTAAATCTCCCGCATGAGCTGCAAATCTGAGAAAAACAAAGTAGGAGACAGATTCGTTAATAACGAAAACATTGAATAATATATATATATATAATATTTATATATATATATATATATATATATATGTAAGTAATCGAAAGAAGCAAATCGAATATGGGCGATGTTGAGTCCAGAATTTCTGTCTCCTTAAAGCAAATTCGCCTCCACCGCAGTGTGTAGCGTCTGCCTCCCAGGATAAAACAACATCTCGATGCGTTCATAAATCGATCATCGCACCCTCAGCGAACTAGAATTAAACCTGAACTACCACCGACGCGACCCAAATTCTGAAAAGAAATTATTTTCGAAAAAAAACGAAGTTGGATTTTCGGGTGAGAAAACAGACGAAAATTCGATCGAAATAAGACCCTCACATCTGTTTTTATAGGTGAAGATGAGAGAGAGACTTGTCTTTGGAGGAACTCTATACCGACCGAAATTGGTATCGGAGGAACTCTAAACCGATCGAAATTGGTATCCGGAGGAACTTAAACCGATCGTGATTAGTATCTCAATACTTATCCAGACCGTTTAATTCGATTTTATCCGATCCAAAAAATTCGAATTTATTAATTGAGGTATTTTCGGTAAAATAAAATTTTACCGAATAAAATTGTAGTAAAAGATAACTTCGAGACTCCGAGACATTTCGCCCAAATCGCCCTTCGACCGAACCGAGCCGAGCCGAGCCGAGCCGGACGGCGGCAAGCGGCGTGTGTGTGTGTGTGTGTGCGCGAGCGCTAGTCACACATCCACACATCTCCTTATATACTCACAATTTTTCCCTTCTTTTTCCAATGTGGGATAGCATCCCAAATCCATTTCTAAAGGGTTCACTTTGGAACATTATATCTCATTCATACCTCAATCATTTTGAGTGTTCTTACATGTTTTGGGAACCACGTACGGAGTACTACGTAGTTCAACTAAGGCCCGACTTTAACTCATAGTCGAGCCCACTCAAAATTGCCTCTCAAGTGGGCTGCTCAAACCAGCCTATTTCCTCTATTTTTCAAACAATCCCCCACATGAATGAGATTGATGGTCCAAGAAGACACGTCGACACGGAGTTGACTTGGTGATAGTTCTGCGGTTAGGCATTGCATAGGATAGATAGAGTATGCTCCTTGAACCTTCCCTCGAAAAGATATATTCTCCTTACTCGCTAGACAGTGTGACTAGATGCCTTTGAACTGTCCGACCGTTTGTGTAAGTGATGGTATATCCTTCACAAGTGCCCTCCCTGATTTATTCTGTTCTCATTATTGTGCCGTTTTGGCCGTGGACACCGTCCCGGTTCTCTGGGGAGTTTCTAGAGAATTGTGCCTTGCAATTCTCCTTTGAAGCGGCCCCTCTTCACTCCAACATAGGTGATTTTCGTTAAGTGTTTCGAGTAAACCCGTATTTTACTCCACCCGACTATACGTTGTCAACTTAAGAATCATTAAAAGCATAAGCTTAACCTCTCCCTACGGGTATCACTGTTTTCATCCTAGGAATGGTCGGTTCGGGGTAACCCCCACAGTGATCGTGCCCAGTTTTATGAATTAGTTGTCCCATTGAACCTAGATCTTGGGATCTCCAGTCAGCTTAGGTTGGGTATCCTCCATAAAACTATTAGCTCATGGCAATAGACCCATTCCTCTTGATAATTTATCAACAAGGTCTTTTGATAACCCTTGGTTAGCGGATCCGCGATGTTATCTCTTGACGAATCGTAGTCAATAGTGATAATCAATGTTGATAGCAAATGGTATTATGTCTTTGCCTTATATGACGAGACTTACCATTATACTTTAGCTCTGTGCCCCGTCAATCGTAGATTGACTATCACATATTGTGGTCACAGCTTTGCCCATTTTGGAATATCTTCTAGAAATTGGTATTGCATTATGCCTCTCATGCATATTTGTGTAAGGTTATGAGCTCATATTCCTTTATAAATCGAGCAATAACTATCTACATTAAAGATTTCCATACCAGTGCTGCACTAGCTAGTGTGAAACATGTTCACTATTTAGACATTAAATTCATAATGTCAGATATCCAATTTGCGTTACTATATCATTTTATAGTTTTTGAATATCTCATATCATGCAGTATATAGACACAAGTAATCTTTATATCATTGTGATCACCAATTGATAATTAGTTTCCTGATTACTCGTGTATCTACATAGTCTTACTCACGATATAGACTGTATTTAGTCTTGTACAATTCACTTAGTACATTAGACTGTAGGGTGTCGTTTTATTAATCCTATATTGATAACTATACGAATATGTTATTGAGTAAAATGTATTTCTTTTAAGGTTGATTGTTCGAGTAAATGATATTAATCGAGGATCGTTCGTTCGTTTCGACAAGAAGAGGATTATTCTCGTCTCTGTATTGAGACAAGTTATCTTGCTTTGTTATAATGATGATTAGATTCTTGTGATGTTTATACATTTCATGTCTATGAAATATTTATGAAATGTTTGTCGTGATTTGACATTGTCTTCGACGTTATTCCATTTTCATCATGGGATTGCATTCCCAAGTACGTCGCTTTGAATCGTTGATCTCGTTGGTACTTATTTTCAGTTCAGTGAGTTTTCTTGATCCTTAATCGGATATGTATTTCGTTGAATTTCGTTGTCATGTTGTATCGTGACATATCTGGAATCATATCTGCGTGCAGATTGGTTATTGTATAGGATTTTTAGCCGGGTACTTATATAGTCATACGTGGATGTTTCCGTATTGGACTGTGCACACGAGATGTAGTTCGTGAGGCTAATTAGGTACATTGTCACACGTATATTCTGGATTCCGTATACGGGGTGGACATGTACACGGACACATTTTCGGATCGGGCGTACTGTGATGTCCATCTGGAGCCATATTGTTAATCGTTCATAGTCCATGTATGATTGGATGTGTTCGACGGTTTGTGACTGATTGTTTCATACGCCCGAGGGGTATGATTAATAGTCGGGATGTTTCCTTGAGATCTATATATGTGAATTGTATAATGTCGGAAGAATTAATTATGATTTATATCTGACCCTGTGTTACGGGTGAAATACTTGTGTTGTATCTTAGGTCGAGGCAAAGGCAAGGGACGGGAAGAGCATGTTGACGGCGAAGGGTTCGAGGTATACTAGTTCGGAGGCCCCAAATCATTTGTTGTCCGATTATGTTAAACCGTGTAATGTTACCTTATTTCCGCTTCATTTAAATTACTATCTGGTTGTATTGGTGTTTGAAGTATATTCCATCTCCATATGGTTTATACTTATATTTTCGGATCCTGTGTATCATAAGGCCATTGGCCATATTTTTAATAAACTCCTAATCGGAGTAATAACTATTTATTGTGGTTCGGTATCACAAGTAATATTTATTTAATCTGTTTTTGGATATCGCCTGGTGGGTCCCAGTGTGGGGTCCACGGCACTGTAATAGCCGCCTTTTGGGGTGTTACAAATAGAGAGCTAATAAATTCACATTTATCAGTCAACGCTCCTGATGCGCGACTCCGTAGGTCCGTCTCGGCAAAGATTGGCGGAACTAATGAGTGCGGGCAAGACTTAGCCACTTAGCGGGCCGCATCAGTAAACTCGATCGAGAACGAATGAAGGGATCATTCCAAAACCATTATGTCGTGAATACTATATACGTATAGACCCTTCATCAGATGTCCCGGTTAAGTCTTCGGGTCACGGTAAAGTCAAACCCTATTATTGACTAGACACTATACATGTGTTAATGCAAATCAAGACCGACTGATTAATAGTGTATCTAATACAACTATATCAGAATGCTTTGGCCAAAGACTTATGATCTTATTTGTCATTAACCATATAGGACATTCGCCTGCTCACTAACAGGAGATAGAATCCTTTCTTGACGTACGCAAAGATCGCTACCGCCCGTATAGTCCGCACTCGAGGTTGACTCGGTAATTAAGCAATTTGAGTCTAACTACTCTAATGACAAACTAAACGTCACAGGCACATCCTCTACCGAACCCTCAAGTCAAAGGACCATGTATACTGCCGCAACCTTTCGATTCGTCATCGACTTTCAGAGAGTGAATACCGTGATGAATCAAGTATGAATCGTGTTCGAGTATCTGTCCCACCAATATACTTATAACTATGCTATCAAGACGTGCATAGGTCCTAGCATTAGTTATACAAGTCTTATTAAAACTTAATGCCCATTTAAGTTTATTGACTTATGAACGATTTACGTAAATAAACTTTAAACACTTCCAGTGCATTTCCTCTTATCCGATAAGGAGAATGGAATGTTCGTTTTATTTACATGGACTTCACTTCAATGTTTACCAAATCAAGAATGCATTTGAAATACAATAAACAGTGAATGAATCATATTGCCTTTTAATTAATTATTCCATAATTATAAGTACAATGCCCCTACTCTCTCATCCCCTGAGTGGCATTCGAGGGCATATTCCTAACACATAAATCTCATTAAAATTAGTTGGTCATGACCAATAATTTCATACCTTCATACTTATTAAGAATTGGTGGTTCATTGTAGCTAAAGTAATCCTCATCAAAAACTCTCAAGTTTAAAGGAAGCGCTTTCCTCCTTGTTGATAGAATCTTGAGACGGGTATCACACATGCCCCGACATGGAATGACCCAGCATTTATTGTGCCTCTGCCATCTCAGCATCATCAGAGCAACGACCCGTAAGAACCATTGGTTAAGGTTGATTGCACTTAGGCATGAATTGTACGAATAGACAATCAATTTCTCCCATATTAGGGCCATCTCATCCATCTCAGTAGTGAAAATATCGATCTATTGTCTCATATTTACCATTTATTCAAGTTGTCTCCCTAGCGAGGCATCATGGTTGATTGTATGGCATAAAGTGGATATGATATATACTGATGCAGAGAATAAGCTTCCATTGATTATGAGAATAACCGAAATGACACAAAAATAATACGAGATAAAATGGAAAATCATAAACTTAATTAATTAATATTAACTCTCGTTTAAGGTTTAACAAGAATACTCTTCTAGAGGAGGGTTTAGAAGATTCATTAACACTTAAACCTCCTGATACAATAAAACTCCTATATGATCAATAAACTAGTAGATTAGTATATTGTCTGTTGCTATATTTACCATGTCTTGAATCTCCCGCATGAGCTGCAAATCTGAGAAAAACAAAGTAGGAGACAGATTCGTTAATAACGAAAACATTGAATAATATATATATATATATATATATATAATATTTATATATATATATATATGTAAGTAATCGAAAGAAGCAAATCGAATATGGGCGATGTTGAGTCCAGAATTTCTGTCTCCTTAAAGCAAATTCGCCCACCGCAAAGGTGTAGCGTCGCCTCCCAGATAAAACAACATCTCGATGCGTTCATAAATCGATCATCGCACCTCGCCGAACTAGAATTAAACCCGAACTACCACCGACGCGACCCAAATTCGAAAAGAAATTATTTCGAAAAAACGAAGTTGGATTTTCGGGTGAGAAAAACGGACGAAAATTCAGTCTGAAATAAGACCCCTCACATCTGTTTTTATAGGTGAAGATGAGAGAGAGACTTGTGCTGGAGGAACTCTATACCGACCGAAATTGGTATCTGGAGGAACTCTAAACCGATCGAAATTGGTATCTGGAGGAACTCTAAACCGATCAGGATTAGTATCTCAATACTTATCCAGATCTGTTTAATTCGATTTTATCCGGATCCAAAAAATTCGGAATTTATTAATTGAGGTATTTTCGGTAAAATAAAATTTTACCGAATAAAATTGTAGTAAAAAGATAACTTCGAGACTCCGAGACATTTCGCCCAAATCGCCCTTCGACCGAACCGAGCCGAGCCGAGCCGAGCCGGCCGGCCGGACGGCGGCGGCGGCGCGCGTGTGTGTGTGTGTGTGCGCGAGGGGCGCCTAGTCACACATCCACACATCTCCTTATATACTCACAATTTTTCCCTTCTTTTTCCAATGTGGGATAGCATCCCAAATCCATTTCTAAAGGGTTCACTTTGGAACATTATATCTCATTCATACCTCAATCATTTTGAGTGTTCTTACATGTTTTGGGAACCTCGTACGGAGTACTACGTAGTTCAACTAAGGCCCGACTTTAACTCATAGTCGAGCCCACTCAAAATTGCCTCTCAAGTGGGCTGCTCAAACCAGCCTATTTCCTCTATTTTTCAAACAATCCCCCACATGAATGAGATTGATGGTCCAGCAGCACACGTCAGACACGGAGTTGACTTGGTGATAGTTACTGCGGTTAGGCATTGCATAGGATAGATAGAGTATGCTCCTTGAACCTTCCCTCGAAAAGATATATTCTCCTTACTCGCTAGACAGTGTGACTAGATGCCTTTGAACTGTCCGACCGTTTGTGTAAGTGATGGTATATCCTTCACAAGTGCCCTCCCTGATTTATTCTGTTCTCATTATTGTGCCCGTTTTGGCCGTGGACACCGTCCTGGTTCTGCGGGAGTTTCTAGAGAATTGTGCCTTGCAATTCTCCTTTGAAGCGGCCCCTCTTCACTCCAACATAGGTGATTTTCGTTAAGTGTTTCGAGTAAACCCGTATTTTACTCCACCCGACTATACGTTGTCAACTTAAGAATCATTAAAAGCATAAGCTTAACCTCTCCCTACGGGTATCACTGTTTTCATCCTAGGAATGGTCGGTTCGGGGTAACCCCCACAGTGATCGTGCCCAGTTTTATGAATTAGTTGTCCCATTGAACCTAGATCTTGGGATCTCCAAATGCCTTAGGTTGGGTATCCTCCATAAAACTATTAGCTCATGGCAATAGACCCATTCCTCTTGATAATTTATCAACAAGGTCTTTTGATAACCCTTGGTTAGCGGATCCGCGATGTTATCTCTTGACGAATCGTAGTCAATAGTGATAATCAATGTTGATAGCAAATGGTATTATGTCTTTGCCTTATATGACGAGACTTACCATTATACTTTAGCTCTGTGCCCCGTCAATCGTAGATTGACTATCACATATTGTGGTCACAGCTTTGCCCATTTTGGAATATCTTCTAGAAATTGGTATTGCATTATGCCTCTCATGCATATTTGTCTAAGGTTATGAGCTCATATTCCTTTATAAATCGAGCAATAACCATCTACATTAAAGATTTCCATACCACTGCTGCACTAGCTAGTGTGAAACATGTTCACTATTTAGACATTAAATTCATAATGTCAGATATCCAATTTGCGTTACTATATCATTTTATAGTTTTTGAATATCTCATATCATGCAGTATATACACACAAGTAATCTTTATATCATTGTGATCACCAATTGATAATTAGTTTCCTGATTACTCGTGTATCTACATAGTCTTACTCACGATATAGACTGTGTTTAGTCTTGTACAATTCACTTAGTACATTAGACTTTTAGTTACTCTTGAAAGATCAGTTGCCTTTGTGTTTGGATAGATGCACAGTATCCATTGGCATTCTAATTGATTCCGTTGATCTTTCCAAGATTCATGTCATCATAGTATGACTGACCTCATATGAGACATTGTGAGCAACTTGAGATTTTACATCTTAAAGTCATCCCTTTAGTCTCATATATTTATCTTTTCAGACTTTGTTGAATTGATCCCCTTGTCATTACTTACATCAATGACTCGATCATTCAAATTCATTCTTAAAGTGACATAGTCGTCATGTGTATTCGACATATACACACTTGACATATTCACTGTCTTGAATCTTTTTGACATTATAAATTGGCATTTTTAATGTTTTGAAATTACGTTACCAACTATTAACCGAGACTTCAATTTCTCATGGATCAAATTACTAAATTTAAGCGTCCCCAAAATTAGCAATTTTTCATTAACTACATTACCAAATTTGAGCGTCCCCAAATTGGTACTTTTCGGTCATTTAATCACCATATTTGAGCGTTGTCAAATTGGAGATTTTATCACATCCTTTGAAGTCATTGCTTGACACCAAAGTGTCAAAGATTTTATGCCACTACTTTAGTGTCAATTTAGATTCATAATACTTTCACTAAGTTGCAGACTTTCAATCGCTGCGTTAGGCACATATGCCTTTGGTTCTTCCAAATTGGTTTTTCTCAAAGACGCCATTTAGAAAGACTGCATGTATGTTTATTTGATATACTTCTACATGTATATCATAATAATGAACTTTCTTCTCGTTACTAGAGAATATATCTCAAAGTACTTTAGGCTCTCATGTTACTACAACCTCAGTTAGTAGTTTCGCCTCTTATTTATCCATGGATCTATTTAATTTTATTTTCGAATTTACGTTGGATCCTAGCGGTATCTATTCCAGAGGAAGATCTACCGAACATTAAACAAAATTCTGCACAACAGAATTATTCTTTCTCTTATATGACCATATGAAGAGTGTATATGGCATTGTAAGTTATCTTCTAGCACGCATGCTAGAAATTTCATACGTAGTGATTTTCCAAGTTCAAGCCTTTTTGCTTCAACCTTTAAAACCACTTGGTGATTCATTTCACATTGATAAATCCACGGTATCTCATAATTGATTTAGTTTTTTAAATCAGTTATGCGTTTGATACACGCTTTTCCTTAACTCGATTAGTACATACTGACATGTCAGACTATCGGATTTTTGCACTACGAATTTATACGCATCATGCATCATGTGCGTATCCAGTGAAGATGCAGTCGACCGTCTTGGGTCAGACCGTCACTTGCTTTGGCTTAGGAACTTTTGCCTTAGCCATACACCCCCACATTTTTAGTATTTCTAAAATTGTTTTACTACATTTCAGAGCTAATAGGAAATTTCAATTATTTCCTAGCATGGGATCTTGTTTTAAGTTAACTAGTCTCCACATGATTGATATCCTCATATTCAGAGCTAGTTTGAACTGATTAACATCGTTTTTGCGTTTCCGTTAGAACACAATTCAACCATCTTAATTTCCGGATTAAGTTGGTTTTGTATCTCAAGCTTTTAGAGTGTAAATTTCTCTTTTTAGCTTCATCCTTACTCATTATCGAGTACACGTAACAAATGTATCACTATATTTATAGAGTAATCACATTTATTATTACAACCTCTCATAAGAGTAGATTTCATCATCATTTAAAACCTCTGGTTTTAATATTCGATAAAAGAACTTATATGTTTTTAGCACTAAAATTCAATTATTGAATTTCTCCGAATTTCAGCATGGTTCCAAGTAGAACAAAAAATTCTTAGCACAAACGCTGATACACCACCTTAAACCCACATTCGGTGATCCTCGATCAATCGATGCGTTAGGGTTAACAAGATCTCGAATTTCTCCGAATTTTCAGCGTATAGAGCTAATATCAATATTTGCCATGTTTGATATCACATGGATCACCGTAATAGGCTCGTGTGTCACTGCCGCAGCAGACCGACACCAACACGAGAATATATATAATTTAACCGGAAGAGCAAATCCAACCAAAAATTATAATTCTCAACCCGACCCACAACCTGTACTCTCTAGGTACCAGGCCCGTTAGGTTTTTAACGTCCGAGCATCCAACCAAGATTGATATTCCATCACATAAAAAGATTAAAATCAATCAACAAATACTATTTAGTTAATATCTTAATTAAACTAAATAATCTTAACATATTAATCGAATAATCAATTAATAATTGATTCGTCTCTTACCAAGCAATGCTATACCTTATCATCGTATGCATGATTATATAATAGCAAATATAATCACAATCTTATTTAGAAAAACGCATGGCAACAAATAATATAAATTCTTCTCATTTATATTAACCACAAACACTTTCTAAATAATGATCGACGTGTAATCCATAATATATTTTTTTTAATCAGCTATTAGCAACTACGTTTGCTGACAGTAGCGTAACTCAAAAAAAAAAATCCAGACTATATATTGCAATGCCACATATGCCGGATAAATGAATTAGAGTCGATTAAGCATCGTCGATCCTACCATTCATGGATCAACACAACAAGTCACACAAATATGTTTACACAGATTTTACCATTAATAAATAATGAACTAATGTAAACATAAATACTTTCCTACATGACATGCCAGCTAATTCAAGTCATCCTTATACAACAAAATAAACATAATATGTTTATAATATATATGTGCAGTTATAAAGCAACCATAGGGCAAATCGATTTTAGAGGCAAAGGAAGATTGGAAGAATCGGCACTTCAGTAGGTGCTCAAGCCCTCACTCTAAGCCAAGGCAATTGCAAAACCATAAATAGAATAATAAATAGAAGAGCACATCCCGAAGCTGGTCGTGAGAAATGGATATTCATTTGAATTTTTTGTTTGCTCGTAATATTTTTTTTAGTCCATTTATTTGGATCACATCTCGATCAAAGTTTGAAGAACCTTCACAAGATCGTTTTGAGTAGTGTGTCCCAGCAAGAACATCCACATGTTTTTCATGGCAGATCCAAACATCATTAAAATTAAAATTCGAAAATAATAAATTATTTTTCCCATAGATGGAAAATTTGCAGAGATCCTATATTAATAATTTTGAAATTTATGCTACAAAATAATTAATTTGTTTTAAGATTGTTGGTATATTTACCATGTCTTGAATCTCCCGCATGAGCTGCAAATCTGAGAAAAACAAAGTAGGAGACAGATTCGTTAATAACGAAAACATTTAATAATATATATATATATATAATATTTATTTATATATATGTAAGTAATCGAAAGAAGCAAATCGAATATGGGCGATGTTGAGTCCAGAATTTCCGTCTTCTTAAAGCAAATTCGCCTCCACCGCAGTGTGTAGCGTCTGCCTCCCAGGATAAAACAACATCTCGATGCGTTGATAAATCGACCATCGCACCCTCAGCGAACTAGAATTAAACCTGAACAACCACCGACGCGACCCAAATTCTGAAAAGAAATTATTTCCGAAAAAACGAAGTCGGATTTTCGGGTGAGAAAAACGGACGAAAATTCAGTCTGAAATAAGACCCCTCACATCTGTTTTTATAGGTGAAGATGAGAAGAGAGAGACATGTGCTGGAGGAACTCTATACCGACCGAAATTGGTATTTGGAGGAACTCTAAACCGATCGAAATTGGTATCTGGAGGAACTCTAAACCGATCAAGATTAGTATCTCAATACTTATCCAGATCTGTTTAATTCGATTTTATCCGGATCCGAAAATTCGGAATTTATTAATTGAGGTATTTTCGGTAAAATAAAATTTTACCGAATAAAATTGTAGTAAAAAGATAACTTCGAGACGCCGAGACATTTCGCCCAAATCGCCCTTCGACCGAACCGAGCCGAGCCAGCCGGATGGACGGCGGCGGCAGCGCGCGTGTGTGTGTGTGTGTGTGTGCACGAGGGGCGCCTAGTCACACATCCACACATGTCTCATTTTTTGAACATGACTTTTTTCCACATCTCCTTATATACTCACAATTTTTCCCTTCTTTTTCCAATGTGGGATAGCATCCCAAACCCATTTCTAAAGGATTCACTTTGGAACATTATATCTCATTCATACCTCAATCATTTTGAGTGTTCTTACATGTTTTGGAAACCTCATACGGAGTACTACGTAGTCTAACTAAGGCACGACTTTAACTCGTAGTCGAGCCCACTCAAAATTGCCTCTCAAGTGGGCTGCTCAAACCAGCCTATTTCCTCTATTTTTCCAACAATCCCCCACATGAATGAGATTGATGGTCCAGCAGCACACGTCAGACACGGAGTTGACTTGGTGATAGTTACTGCGGTTAGGCATTGCATAGGATAGATAGAGTATGCTCCTTGAACCTTCCCTCGAAAAGATATATTCTCCTTACTGGCTAGACAGTGTGACTAGATGCCTTTGAACTGTCCGACCGTTTGTGTAAGTGATCGTATATCCTTCACAAGTGCCCTCCCTGATTTATTCTGTTCTCATTATTATGCCCGTTTTGGCCGTGGACACCGTCCTGGTTCTGCGGGAGTTCTAGAGAATTGTGCCTTGCAATTCTCCTTTGAAGTGGCCCCTGTTCACTCCAACATAGGTGATTCTCGTTAAGTGTTTCGAGTAAACCCGTATTTTACTCCACCCGACTATACATTGTCAACTTAAGAATCATTAAAAGTATAAGCTTAACCTCTCCCTACGGGTATCACTGTTTTCATCCTAGGAATGGTCGGTTCGGGGTAACCCCCACAGTGATCGTGCCCAGTTTTATGAATTAGTTGTCCCATTGAACCTAGATCTTGGGATCTCCAGTCAGCTTAGGTTGGGTATCCTCTATAAAGCCATTAGCTCATGGCAATAGACCCGCGATGTTATCTCTTGACGAATCGTAGTCAATAGTGATAACCAATGTTGATAGCAAATGGTATTATGTCTTTGCTTTATATGACGAGACTTACCATTATACTTTTGCTCTGTGCCCCGTCAATCGTAGATTGACTATCACATATTGCGGTCACAGCTTTGCCCATTTTGGAATATCTTCTAGAAATTGGTATTGCATTATGCCTCTCATGCATATTTGTCTAAGGTTATGAGCTCATATTCCTTTATAAATCGAGCAATAACCATCTACATTAAAGATTTCCATACCACTGCTGCACTAGCTAGTGTGAAACATGTTCACTATTTAGACATTAAATTCATAATGTCAGATATCCAATTTGCGTTACTATATCATTTTATAGTTTTTGAATATCTCATATCATGCAGTATATACACACAAGTAATCTTTATATCATTGTGATCACCAATTGATAATTAGTTTCCTGATTACTCGTGTATCTACATAGTCTTACTCACGATATAGACTGTGTTTAGTCTTGTACAATTCACTTAGTACATTAGACTTTTAGTTACTCTTGAAAGATCAATTGCCTTTGTGTTTGGATAGATGCACAGTATCCATTGGCATTCTAATTGATTCCGTTGATCTTTCCAAGATTCATGTCATCATAGTATGACTGACCTCATATGAGACATTGTGAGCAACTTGAGATTTTACATCTTAAAGTCATCCCTTTAGTCTCATATATTTATCTTTTCAGACTTTGTTGAATTGATCCCCTTGTCATTACTTACATCAATGACTCGATCATTCAAATTCATTCTTAAAGTGACATAGTCGTCATGTGTATTCGACATATACACACTTGACATATTCACTGTCTTGAATCTTTTTGACATTATAAATTGGCATTTTTAATGTTTTGAAATTACGTTACCAACTATTAACCGAGACTTCAATTTCTCATGGATCAAATTACTAAATTTAAGTGTCCCCAAAATTAGCAATTTTTCATTAACTACATTACCAAATTTGAGCGTCCCCAAATTGGTACTTTTCGGTCATTTAATCACCATATTTGAGCGTTGTCAAATTGGAGATTTTATCACATCCTTTGAAGTCATTGCTTGACACCACAGTGTCAAAGATTTTATGCCACTACTTTAGTGTCAATTTAGATTCATAATACTTTCACTAAGTTGCAGACTTTCAATCGCTGCGTTAGGCACATATGCCTTTGGTTCTTCCAAATTGGTTTTTCTCAAAGACGCCATTTAGAAAGACTGCATGTATGTTTATTTGATATACTTCTACATGTATATCATAATAATGAACTTTCTTCTCGTTACTAGAGAATATATCTCAAAGTACTTTAGGCTCTCATGTTACTACAACCTCAGTTAGTAGTTTCGCCTCTTATTTATCCATGGATCCATTTAATTTTATTTTCGAATTTACGTTGGATCCTAGCGGTATCTATTCCAGAGGAAGATCTACTGAACATTAAACAAAATTCTGCACAACAGAATTATTCTTTCTCTTATATGACCATATGAAGAGTGTATATGGCATTGTAAGTTATCTTCTAGCATGCATGCTAGAAATTTCATGCGTAGTGATTTTCCAAGTTCAAGCCTTTTTGCTTCAACCTTTAAAACCACTTGGTGATTCATTTCACATTGATAAATCCACGGTATCTCATAATTGATTTAGTTTTTTAAATCAGTTATGCGTTTGATACACGCTTTTCCTTAACTCGATTAGTACATACTGACATGTCAGACTATCGGATTTTTGCACTACGAATTTATACGCATCATGCATCATGTGCGTATCCAGTGAAGATGCAACACCGTCTTACGTCGCATCACACCGCTTTGGCTTAGGAACTTTTGCCTTAGCCATACACCCCCACATTTTTAGTATTTCTAAAATTATTTTACTACATTTCAGAGCTAATAGGAAATTTCAATTAGTTCCTAGCATGGGATCTTGTTTTAAGTTAACTAGTCTCCACATGATTGATATCCTCATATTCAGAGCTAGTTTGAACTGACTAACATCGTTTTTGCGTTTCCGTTAGAACACAATTCAACCATCTTAATTTTCGGATTAAGTTGGTTTTGTATCTCAAGCTTTTAGAGTGTAAATTTTTCTTTTTAGCTTCATCCTTACTCATTATCGAGTGCACATAACAAATGTATCACTATATTTATAGAGTAATCACATTTTTTATTACAACCTCTCATAAGAGTAGGTTTCATCATCATTTAAAACCTCTCTGGTTTTAATATTCGATAAAAGAACTTATATGTTTTTAGCACTAAAATTCAATTATTGAATTTCTCCGAATTTCAGCATGGTTCCAAGTAGAACCAAAAATTCTTAGCACAAACGCTGATACACCACCTTAAACCCACATTCGGTGATCCTCGATCAATCGATGCGTTAGGGTTAACAAGATCTCGAATTTCTCCGAATTTTCAGCGTATAGAGCTAATATCAATATTTGCCGTGTTTGATATCACATGGATCACCGTAATAGGCTCGTGTGTCACTGCCGCAGCAGACCGACACCAACACGAGAATATATATAATTTAACCGGAAGAGCAAATCCAACCAAAAATTATAATTCTCAAGCAGACCCACAACCTGTACTCTCTAGGTACCAGGCCCGTTAGGTTTTTAACGTCTGAGCATCCGACCAAGATTGATATTCCATCACATAAAAAGATTAAAATCAATCAACAAATACTATTTAGTTAATATCTTAATTAAACTAAATAATCTTAACATATTAATCGAATAATTAATTAATAATTGATTCGTCTCTTATCAAGCAATGCTATACCTTATCATCGTATGCATGATTATATAATAGCAAATATAATCACAATCTTATTTAGAAAAACGCATGGCAACAAATAATATAAATTCTTCTCATTTATATTAACCACAAATACTTTCTAAATAATGATCGACGTATAATCCATAATATATATTTTTTTAATCAGCTATTAGCAACTACGTTTGCTGACAGTAGCGTAACTCAAAAAAAATCCAGACTATATATTGCAATGCCACATATGCCGGATAAATGAATTAGAGTCGATTAAGCATCGTCGATCCTACCATTCATGGATTGTAATATCCGAGGATAATTTTTTTTCGTGTTACTGTTGAGTTGTACGTATTCATTTGGAATTGTACAAGTATTGTTGTTTTAGAATGATACAATGAATATTGTATTGGAATATTTCGGGATCGAAATATTTATACTTGTCGTCGGGTTAGTTTCGTCGTTTGAATGTTGGTTGGAGAGTTTGGATTTTTTTTGGCTAAGTTCATAGCCTTAACGTACGCTACGGGTGTAGCATTACGTACGCTAGCGTGTTGCCATTACGTACGTTATTCCTGTAAGGTTACGTACATAATGCTTGGTAGGTGGCAGGAACCTTCCTCGTAGTCACTTTCGGCCGGTGGGTCTCGAGCATCTTCCGATCGGATCTCGCTATTGCAGTCAACGGACCCTTACGTACGTTAAGAGGTGAGCTCTACGTACGTAATGCATGTCCTGTTAACGTACGTAATATGTTTTTGTTTACGTACGTTAAGGCCTTCGTATTTTAGTTCAGTTAGTTCTGGGTTTAGCTTTACGTACGTTACTGTTTTTACATAGCGTACGTAAAGGCCCTTACGTACGTTAGCATGGGCGTATAACGTACGTAATGGACTTGTCAGTCTATTTATCTTGGTTTCGTCTTTCATTTCCTCACGAACCAAAACACAATTTCTCTCCCTAGAATCGTCCGTTTGGACTTGTTATTGATGTTTAGCACCTTCCAACTCGATCTTGATCATCCTAGCTTGGATTGAAGCTTGAAGTTGGAAGCTTGTTGGTGCTCCTTTGGTGTTTGGAGGCTTCTTCTTGTTCTTCTTTGGTAAGTTCCCTCAATCTCTTGTTCTTCAATTGATTTTCATGTTTTTGTTGTTGTTTTCTTCGGGTATTGTTTGATTAATGGAGTATATCATGATTCTTCATGGTTTTGGTAAACTTTTGATGATGAACATGATAGTATCACTTGAGTTGGATTATGTTCTTGATGTTTTAGATTGTTTGGAGGTTTTTAATCATGTCTAGGAAGGATTATGTTAAGATTGTTATATGATTAACATAATCTTGAGATGATTATTGTTGTTGGTGGTGTTCTTGAAAGATTTTAACCATTTTAGTAAGGATTTATGATGATTTAGGAGGTGATTATCATAAGTTGTAAATGGTTGAGTGAATCTTGTTGTTCAATCCGAATTCATGATGTATTGATGAAGGATTTTTGTTTCAGACATCATGATTATTGAGTTGATGATGTTCTTGGGGTGATAATGATAATATTGATAATATTATCATTGTAGGAGGATCAATTTGATGATATTGATGATATTGTCATTTTGAGATGTTTGTTTTGATGATTGTTCTTAAGTGAATCTTGTTGAATGGATTTCACAAGTGTTAAGAACGTAATGATCATGTTAATTGATCATCGAGGTGTTAGAGGATGTTGGAATTCATAGTGAGAACTATGATATTCATTCGTGCAGTGTGATCGATTCGTGTTTGAATCAGGCTTTGTCCTTGTCGTTGTTTTCTATTGATTTTGTGTTTTTGAATGAATCGTTTTCATTCAAGGTTGTTCGAGCGTTAGTGATCGTCGGGAGGCACCGTTCGTCGTTTCGTGCCAGGACGTTGATCGTGGAAGGACTTGCTCGCCTTCGGTTTGAGGCAAGTTTTATACTTGTACTGGTCAATGAGATTAATGTTATCATATATGTGTATGAATGTATTGTATCATTTCGAGACTTAGTCTCTTCGTGATTTGTTGATATTCGGGAATTGTTTGATGCAATACCCTTCGGTGATTATGCCAGATGTGATTGTTATTCGTTAACGGCCGGTTTAAGGCATTGAGATTCTTGTTGTCGATAGCCGGTTCGCGGCATCGATGTGTCGATTATTATTGTTGACGTTAATGTCGTTCTGAGGCATCGTTGAATCGTTATTATCGAATTGGAACTGTTGCTATGATGTTGCATTGGCCCATTGAAGGCATTTGATATATCCGTTTATCATATCTGTTTCGGTGGTCGGTTTAAGACGCCAGAACATCTATTCTAACGTATCATTGGTTATCAATTAACCGTTCTAAGGTAATCGATGTATCGAATTGGGATTATCGAAGATAATTCCCATTCGTTGTATCATTGGTTATCGATTAACCGTTCTAAGGTAATCGATGTATTGAATTGGGATTATCGAAGATAATTCCCATCCATTGTATCATTGGTTATCGATTAACCGTTCTAAGGTAATCGATGTATTGAATTGGGATTATAGAAGATAATTCCCATCCGTTGTATCATTGGTTATCGATTAACCATTCTAAGGTAATCGATGTATTGAATTGGGATTATCGAAGATAATTCCCATCCGTTGTATCATTGGTTATCGATTAACCGTTCTAAGGTAATCGATGTATTGAATTGGGATTATCGAAGATAATTCCCATCCGTTGTATCATTGGTTATCGATTAACCGTTCTAAGATAATCGATGTATTGAATTGGGATTATCGAAGATAATTCCCATCCATTGTATCATTGGTTATCGATTAACCGTTCTAAGGTAATCGATGTATTGAATTGGGATTATCGAAGATAATTCCCATCCGTTGTATCATTGGTTATCGGTTAACCGTTCTAAGGTAATCGATGTATTGAATTGGGACGGGCAAGGATAGTTCCACCCGTTGAGTTCTTGTTGTCGTGTTGGCCGGCTCAAGGCAGTACGCTATTATTCTTGTGAATTTGGTAATCTTGGGATCATTACTGTTGTGATTAATTATGTTTTGGAGGCTAGTCTCGGCTAGTGCTCGATGGGTAAGTTTGGGGCTTGAACCTTCGCGGTTGGTTTCCCAACACCTACAGTTCAGTAGGTCACGGTCATGTTAATGATCTCATTATGGGTAAGCTTGAGGCTTGAACCTTCGCGGTTGGTTTCCCAACACCTACAGTTCAGTAGGTCACGGTCATGTTAATGACCTCATTATGGGTAAGCTTGGGGCTTGAACCTTCGCGGTTGGTTTCCCAACACCTACGATTCGATGAGTCACGATCCGGGTGATCTCATTATGGGTAAGTCTGGGGCTTGAACCCTCGCGGTTGGTTTCCCAGCGCCTGCAATTCAGCAGGTCACGGTCATTGGATGATCTCATTGTGATACGGATTCATGCCGTGGCTTCGGCTCTCATTGTGATATGGCTTCGTGCCGTGGCTTCGGCCCTCATTGATACAGCTTCGGGTTGTTTTGGCTTCGGGCCATTATGGTGATTGACAGCTTTAGCTGAGTGACATTCAGGGTATTATGATGATAAACTTGACTTTGCTTTCATTAGGCCATTGTGATGTATCGGTATTCCTGTTGGAGCCTTCGGGCATTGTGATTCGTATATATTTCAGTGTTTGGCTTGGGTTACCTTTGGGTGATGTATTGTTGTGTTCTGTATTGATGATTCGCCGTTGGGCACTTGTGTTCTAACCTGTTGAGCAGGTATTGATCGTATGCCATGGGCATAGTATTCCGCGAATGCTCGATTCTTACTTTGGTTTGTGAGCATCTCGTATTACCATTACTATACTATTCATTCTGCCCTTTGGATGCATATCATGTTGTACATGTATTTGATAATCATTATCTAGATGACTGACCCCGTGGGGGCGGAACATGTTTTCATGTTTTAGGTGTTTGCGAGGAGAGAGTTGAGACATAGGGGCATGACATGGCGACGAGGCATTCGAGCGATACTAGTCCGAGATGTTTTGGTGTTCATGTCAGTCAGACAGTTGGAGTACTCCAGTTTTGTTCAGTCTTTGTCATTTTGTATTATCCGAGCAAGGCTCGTGGATGTTGTTGTATCTTATTTTGGCCATGTAGGCCCACTGTTGTCTTTGAAATTCCATATCGGAATAATATGTTGGATGTCAGTGTAGGGATTGTAATTCCCCTTTTGGTCAGTTAATTGTAGTTTTGGTTGTGTTAGCCTGGTGGATCTCCTGGTGTGGGGTCCACGGCGCTGTAATGACCCAATGGGATTTGGGGGTGTTACAGAAGATGGTATCAGAGCATTGGGTTGTGAGATACCCTGATATGTGAATTATGTGGCTCTACCGACGCGGTAGTAGTGGGGCTGTCAGGTTATGACAATGCAGACGGTCGGAGTTTTGTGAGTCGTGATAGTTGAGCGACTGTATGAGTCTTTCTTTCATCGAGTCGTCGTCGGTGAAGACTAGTATCGCAAGACCTCAAAACTTCGTATGACCTGTGTAAGGACTCGATTCTCTTGTATGTTCATACATTCATTATGCCATAGATTATACATGTTTTATTGAAATCTTTATGTAACATTGTGTTACGACCCATTCATGATTAATTGCTTTGGAGTGTGTCGGCCCAGTATTGGCTATAATTAGCATGTTTGAAGTGATTGTTTATTTGTTGAGTATGTATACTCGTGTTTGGCTATTGACTTAGCATTGTGGATTGGCCGTTGAGGCATATTTGAGCTTTGTTCATGATCGAGCGTTATTCTTTCAGTATGAAAAGAGGAAACCAAGGACGTAGCAGAGGGGGTAAAGGCTGCAGAGCAGGCCGAAACCCAGAACCTCATGTTTATATACGCACGGATGCCGAGATGGATCAAAATTCGGCCGGAGATGTGACTTATGCGACCGGTTCTCCTTCGGGACGTCATACTCGAGGAGTCGATCAGACTGACATCGACCCTTTCATGCTTATGCGGAGCATGATGACCCAGATGACTCAGATGACGCAGATAAACATCGACCCTTTCTTGCTTATGCGGAGCATGATGACCCAGATGACTCAGATGACGCAGATAATGGAAACCATGCAGACCTCGATGGTTCGTGGTACATAGCAGCAGGGACTCCAAGTGCCGTTTTATGGACAGGCCGGGAGAGTGAGTCAAACTATCGGCGACATCTCTCGTCAGAGGCCGCCTATCTTTGAGGGTTCATCGGAACCAGCTGATATTGTTCATTGGCTTGAACATTTTGATAAACTCTTCGACATGGTTCAGTGTCCGGAAGAGAGTAAGGTGGCAGTAGCGGCTTACTATTTGAGTAAAGGCGCTTATTCTTGGTGGCTTTCCGTGAAACCCACCGATCGTGATTGTGCTTGGAGCGAGTTTAAGACTCTCATGTTAGAGAGGTATTATCCGGCTCCACTTCGTGAAGCCAAGCTGTCAGAGGTTTTGAACCCCGAATCCGTCGAGGACGAGGGTGTTATTGTTATTGCGGAGAAGTTTCAGGGACTCCTTCAGTTTGCTTCATCTGTTATCCGTACTGAGGCGGATAAGATCAAGTATTTTAGCAAGAGGCTGAACCCGCAGTTGAGGATGCAGTTGTTCAACCATAATTGCAATTCACTTGGTGAATTCATCGAGAAGGCTCTTGGAGCAGAGCTTTTGATCAAGGAGCTTGCTCGGAAGAACCCTTCAGTTTCTTCCGGTGAGAGGACTAGGATGCCGGTTCGTTCAGAGGGACATCGGGCTCCGACGTCCAAGAGGTCATCTTCTAGTCGTCTTCATGCTGGGAAAGCATCTTCTTCTCAGGCGACGAGTCCGACCATTGTTTGCTTTAACTGTGATACAATAGGACATCGCAGTACTCGGTGCTCGATGCGGTCTATTGCTTGTTTTCTGTGTGGGAGGCAGGGACACCTTCAGAAATACTGCAGGGGTTCTAGTGCCAGTAGATCTCAAGGGAAATCACGGGCCTCAAGAGATTTTGTTTCTTCAGTCCGTACTCCATCCAAGGGGTCATATCGGGCTTCGGGAGCCAGAGGTATGGACACTCAAGGAGGAGCGGCGAGCTCAGATTTGGATCTTCCTCGAGTCGATCAGATCGAGGAGTTCGATGACCTGGAGGATGTTGATTTTGGATACATTTGAGATGTAACCTTAATTTTATTTATTTATTTTTGGATTGATGTTTGACTCGGTCTGTACTTAAGTATTCTGGTTGCGAACCATTTATGGTTGATCTATCTTGTAATGATTGTATCTGAGAATCTTGAGATTTGAGGTCGTGTGATGTGTTTTTCCTTCCTTTTGGTGTTGTACCCGAGATTTTGTAATAATCTGGGTAATTGTTCATTTCAATTCGAGACGCCGAGTCGTGAGGACTTGGGTGTGTGGTTGATATGGTCCCGAGGACCATATGTGCGTTGTTATTTTCCTTTTGTGGCATGAGTCAGTGTTTGCTTGAGCGTTTAATGCCGATGAGAACGGGAGAGTGTACACCGATGATTGTAGACATGTATAATGGGCGGCACCCGCGGGGTGTGTACGCCGGTGTTACGAGTCTTGCGGGTGGTGCGACTTACTGGCTGGTCTCTGACGGAGGAGTCATGATTCGATTGATCTCGCACTTGGTTGAGTATTTTTTTTATCACTCATTTTTCGACGTGTTCAGGTAGAGGATACGCGGGAACCCGTGGGGTTGGCCCGATTACTCAGACGGAGTTGTTCGTATTGAGGGGTATTCGTGGAGATGTTGTTTTCAGATCCTGATGGATAGTTCGTGCCCCGTGTGTTACACCCTGAGATTCGGGGACGAAACTCTTTTTAAGGGGGGGAGTATGTAATATCCGAGGGTAATTTTTTTTCGTGTTACTGTTGAGTTGTACGTATTCATTTGGAATTGTACAAGTATTGTTGTTTTAGAATGATACAATGAATATTGTATTGGAATATTTCGGGATCGAAATATTTATACTTGTCGTCGGGTTGGTTTCGTCGTTTGAATGTTGGTTGGAGAGTTTGGCTTTTTTTTGGCTAAGTTCATAGCCTTAACGTACGCTACGGGTGTAGCATTACGTACGCTAGCGTGTTGCCATTACGTACGTTATTCCTGTAAGGTTACGTACGTAATGCTTAGTAGGTGGCAGGAACCTTCCTCGTAGTCACTTTCGGCCGGTGGGTTCCGAGCATCTTCCGATCGGATCTCGCTATTGCAGTCAACGGACCCTTATGTACGTTAAGAGGTGAGCTCTACGTATGTAATGCAGGTCCTGTTAACGTACGTAATATGTTTTTGTTTACGTACGTTAAGGCCTTCGTATTTTAGTTCAGTTAGTTCTGGGTTTAGCTTTACGTACGTTACTGTTTTTACATAGCGTACATAAAGTCCCTTACGTACGTTAGCATGGGCGTATAACGTACGTAATGGACTTGTCAGTCTATTTATCTTGGTTTCGTCTTTCATTTTCTCACGAACCAAAACACAATTTCTCTCCCTAGAATCGTCTGTTTGGACTTGTTATTGATGTTTAGCACCTTCCAACTCGATCTTGATCATCCTAGCTTAGATTGAAGCTTGAAGTTGGAAGCTTGTTGGTGCTCCTTTGGTGTTTGGAGGCTTCTTCTTGTTCTTCTTTGGTAAGTTCCCTCAATCTCTTGTTCTTCAAGTGATTTTCATGTTTTTGTTGTTGTTTTCTTCGGGTATTGTTTGATTAATGGAGTATATCATGATTCTTCATGGTTTTGATAAACTTTTGATGAAGAACATGATAGTATCACTTGAGTTGGATTATGTTCTTGATGTTTTAGATTGTTTGGAGGTTTTTAATCATGTCTAGGAAGGATTATGTTAAGATTGTTATATGATTAACATAATCTTGAGATGATTATTCTTGTTGGTGGTGTTCTTGAAAGATTTTAACCATTTTAGTAAGGATTTATGATGATTTAGGAGGTGATTATCATAAGTTGTAAATGGTTGAGTGAATCTTGTTGTTCAATCCGAATTCATGATGTATTGATGAAGGATTTTTGTTTCAGACATCATGATTATTGAGTTGATGATGTTCTTGGGGTGATAATGATAATATTGATAATATTATCATTGTAGGAGGATCAATTTGATGATATTGGTGATATTATCATTTTGAGATGTTTGTTTTGATGATTGTTCTTAAGTGAATCTTGTTGAATGGATTTCACAAGTGTTAAGAATGTAATGATCATGTTAATTGATCATCGAGGTGTTAGAGGATGTTGGAATTCATAGTGAGAACTATGATATTCATTCGTGTGGTGTGATCGATTCGTGTTTGAATCAGGCTTTGTCCTTGTCGTTGTTTTCTATTGATTTTGTGTTTTTGAATGAATCGTTTTCATTCAAGGTTGTTCGAGCATTAGTGATCGTCGGGAGGCACCATTCGTCGTTTCATGCCAGGACGTTGATCGTGGAAGGACTTGCTCGCCTTCGGTTTGAGGCGAGTTTTATACTTGTACTGGTCAATGAGATTAATGTTATCATATATGTGTATGAATGTATTGTATCATTTCGAGAATTAGTCTCTTCGTGATTTGTTGATATTCGGGAATTGTTTGATGCAATACCCTTCGGTGATTATGCCAGATGTGATTGTTATTCGTTAACGGCCGGTTTAAGGCATTGAGATTCTTGTTGTCGATAGCCGGTTCGCGGCATCGATGTATCGATTATTATTGTTGACATTAATGTCGTTCTGAGGCATCGTTGAATCGTTATTATCGAATTGGAACTGTTGCTATGATGTTGCATTGGCTGATTGAAGGCATTTGATATATTCGTTTATCATATCTGTTTCGGTGGTCGGTTTAAGATGCCGGAACATCTATTCTACCGTATCATTGGTTATCGATTAACCGTTCTAAGGTAATTGATGTATTGAATTGGGATTATCGAAGATAATTCCCATCCGTTGTATCATTGATTATCGATTAACCGTTCTAAGGTAATCGATGTATTGAATTGGGATTATCGAAGATAATTCCCATCCGTTGTATCATTGGTTATCGATTAACCGTTCAAAGGTAATCGATATATTGAATTGGGATTATCGAAGATATACCATCCGTTGTATCATTGGTTATCGATTAACCGTTCTAAGATAATCGATTGTATTGAATTGGGATTATCGAAGATAATTCCCATCCATTGTATCATTGGTTATCGATTAACCGTTCTAAGGTAATCGATGTATTGAATTGGGATTATCGAAGATAATTCCCATCCGTTGTATCATTGGTTATCGATTAACCGTTCTAAGGTAATCGATGTATTGAATTGGGACGGGCAAGGATAGTTCCACCCGTTGAGTTGTTGTTGTCGTGTTGGCCGGCTCAAGGCAGCACGCTATTATTCTTGTGAATTTGGTAATCTTGGGATCGTTACTGTTGTGATTAATTATGTTTTGGAGGCTAGTCTCGGCTAGTGCTCGATGGGTAAGTTTGGGGCTTGAACCTTCGTGGTTGGTTTCCCAACACCTTCAGTTCAGTAGGTCACGGTCATGTTAATGATCTCATTATGGGTAAGCTTGGGGCTTGAACCTTCGCGGTTGGTTTCCCAACACCTACGATTGATGAGTCACGGTCATGTTAATGATCTCATTATGGGTAAGCTTGGGGCTTGAACCTTCGCGGTTGGTTTCCCAACACCTACGATTCGATGAGTCACGATCCACCGGGTGATCTTATTTTGGGTATGTCTGGGGCTTGAACCCTCGCGGTTGGTTTCCCGGCACACGCAATTCGGGAGTCACGGTCATTGGATGATCTCATTGTGATACGGCTTCATGCCGTGGCTTCGACCCTCATTCGATACGGCTTCGTGCCGTGGCCCGGCCCTCATTGATCTGACTTCGGGTTGTTTTGGCTTGGGCCATTGTGGTAATTAATGACTTTGGTGAGTGACATTCGGGGTATTATGATGATAAACGGCTTGGCTGCTTTCATTAGGCCATTGTGATGTATCGATATTCCTGTTGGAGCCTTCGGGCATTGTGATTCGTATCTATTTCAGTGTTTGGCTTGGGTTACCTTTGGGTGATGTATTGTTGTGTTCTGTATTGATGATTCGCCGTTGGGCACTTGTGTTCTAACCTGTTGAGCAGGTATTGATCGTATGCCTTGGGCATAGTATTCCACGAATGCTCGATTCTAACTTTGGTTTGTGAGCATCTCGTATTACCATTACTATACGAATCATTCTGCCCTTTGGATGCATATCATGTTGTACATGTATTTGATAATCATTATCTGGATGACTGACCCCGTGGGGGCGGAACATGTTTTCATGTTTTAGGTGTTTGCGAGGAGAGAGTTGAGGCACAGGAGCATGACGTGGCGACGAGGCATTCGAGCGATACTAGTCCGAGATGTTTTGGTGTTCATGTCAGTCAGACAGTTGGAGTACTCCAGTTTTGTTCAGTCTTTGTCATTTTGTATGATCCGAGCAAGGCTCGTGGATGTTGTTGTATCTTATTTTGGCCATGTAGGCCCACTGTTGTCTTTGAAATTCCATATCGGAATAATATGTTGGATGTTAGTGTAGGGATTGTAATTCCCCTTTTGGTCAGTTAATTGTATTTTTGGTTGTGTTAGCCTGGTGGATCTCCTGGTGTGGGGTCCACGACGCTGTAATGACCCAATGGGATTTGGGGGTGTTACAGAAGATGGTATCAGAGCATTGGGTTGTGAGATACCCTGATATGTGAGTTATGTGGCTCTACCGACGCGGTAGTAGTGGGGCTGTCAGGTTATGACAACTGACGATCGGAGTTTTGTGAGTCGTGATAGTTGAGCGACTGTATGAGTCTTTCTTTCATCGAGTCGTCGTCGGTGAAGACTAGTATCGCAAGACCTCGAAGCTTCGTATGACCTGTGTAAGGACTCGATTATCTTGTATGTTCATACATTCATTATGCCATAGATTATACATGTTTTGTTGAAATCTTTATGTAACATTGTGTTACGACCCATTCATGATTAACTGCTTTGGAGCGTGTCGGCCCAGTATTGGATATAATTAGCATGTTTGAAGTAATTGTTTATTTGTTGAGTATGTATACTCGTATTTGGCTATTGACTTAGCATTGTGGATTGGCCGTTGAGGCATATTTGAGCTTTGTTCATGATTGAGCGTTATTCTTTCAGTATGGAAAGAGGAAACCAAGGACGTAGCAGAGGGGGTAAAGGCTGCAGAGCAGGCTGAAACCCAGAACCTCATGTTTATATACGTACGGATGTCTAGATGGATCAGAATTCGTCCGGAGATGTGACTTATGCGACCGGTTTTCCTTCGGGACGTCATACTCGAGGAGTCGATCAGACTGACATCGACCCTTTCTTGCTTATGCGGAGCATGATGACCCAGATGACTCAGATGACGCAGATAATGGAAACCATGCAGACCTCGATGGTTCGTGGTACACAGCAGCAGGGACTCCAGGTGCCGTTTTATGGACAGGCCGGGAGAGTGAGTCAAACTATCGGAGACATCTCTCGTCAGAGGCCGCCTATCTTTGAGGGTTCATCGGAACCAGCTGATATTGTTCATTGGCTTGAACATTTTGATAAACTCTTCGACATGGTTCTGTGTCCGGAAGAGAGTAAGGTGGCAGTAGCGGCTTACTATTTGAGTAAAGGCGCTTATTATTGGTGGCTTTCCGTGAAACCTACCGATCGTGATTGTGCTTGGAGCGAGTTTAAGACTCTCATGTTAGAGAGGTATTATCCGGCTCCACTTTGTGAAGCCAAGCTGTCAGAGGTTTTGAACCCCGAATCCGTCGAGGACGAGGGTGTTATTGTTATTGCGGAGAAGTTTGGGGACTCCTTGATTTGCTTCATCATTATCCGTACTGAGGCGGATAAGATCAAGTATTTTAGCAAGAGGCTGAACCCGCAGTTGAGGATGCAGTTGTTCAACCATAATTGCAATTCACTTGGTGAATTCATCGATAAGGCTCTTGGAGCAGAGCTTTTGATCAAGGAGCTTGCTCGGAAGAACCCTTCAGTTTCTTCCGGTGAGAGGACTAGGATGCCGGTTCGTTCAGAGGGACATCGGGCTCCGACGTCCAAGAGGTCATCTTCTAGTCGTCTTCATCCGGGAAAGCATCTTCTTCTCGGCGACGAGTCCGACCATTGTTTGCTTTAACTGTGATACAATAGGACATCGTAGTACTCGGTGTTCGATGCGGTCAATTGCTTGTTTTCTGTGTGGGAGGCAGGGACACCTTCAGAAATACTGCAGGGGTTCTAGTGCCAGTAGATCTCAAGGGAAATCACGGGCCTCAAGAGATTTTGTTTCTTGATCCGTACTCCATCCAAGGGGTCATATCGGGCTTCGGGAGCCAGAGGTATGGACACTCGAGGAGGAGCGGCGAGCTCAAATTTGGATCTTCCTCGAGTCGATCAGATCGAGGAGTTCGATGACCTGGAGGATGTTGATTTTGGATACATTTGAGATGTAACCTTAATTTTTTTTCTTTATTTTTGGATTGATGTTTGACTCGGTCTGTACTTTAGTATTGTGGTTGCGAACCATTTATGGTTGATCTATCTTGTAATGATTGTATCTGAGAATCTTGAGATTTGAGGTCGTGTGATGTGTTTTTCCTTCCTTTTGGTGTTGTACCCGAGATTTTGTAATAATCTGGATAATTGTTCATTTCAATTCGAGACGCCGAGTCGTGAGGACTTGGGTGTGCGGTTGATATGGTCCCGAGGACCATATGTGCGTTGTTATTTTCCTTTTGTGGCATGAGTCAGTGTTTGCTTGAGCGTTTAATGCCGATGAGAACGGGGGAGTATACACCGATGATTGTAGACATGTATAATGGGCGGCACCCACGGGGTGTGTATGCCGGTGTTACGAGTCTCGCGGGTGGTGCGACTTACTAGCTGGTCTCTGACGGAGGAGTCATGATTCGATTGATCTCGCACTTGGTTGAGTATTTTTTTATCACTCGTTTTTCGACGTGTTCAGGTAGAGGAGACGCGGGAACCCGTGGGGTTGGCCCGATTACTCAGACGGAGTTGTTCGTATTGAGGGGTATTCGTGGAGATGTTGTTTTCAGATCCTGATGGATAGTTCGTACCCCGTGTGTTGCACCCTGAGATTCGGGGACGAAACTCTTTTTAAGGGGGGGAGTATGTAATATCCGGGGGTAATTTTTTTTTTCGTGTTACTGTTGAGTTGTACGTATTCATTTGGAATTGTACAAGTATTGTTGTTTTAGAATGATACAATGAATATTGTATTGGAATATTTCGGGATCGAAATATTTATACTTGTCGTCGGGTTGGTTTCGTCGTTTGAATGTTGGTTGGAGAGTTTGGATTTTTTTTGGCTAAGTTCATAGCCTTAACGTACGCTACGGGTGTAGCATTACGTACGCTAGCGTGTTGCCATTACGTACGTTATTCCTGTAAGGTTACGTACGTAATGCTTGGTAGGTGGCAGGAACCTTTCTCGTAGTCACTTTCGGCCGGTGGGTTCCGAGCATCTTCCGATCGGATCTCGCTATTGCTGTCAATGGAACCTTACGTACGTTAAGAGGTGAGCTCTACGTACGTAATGCAGGTCCTGTTAACGTACGTAATATGTTTTTGTTTACGTACGTTAAGGCCTTCATATTTTAGTTCAGTTAGATCTGGGTTTAGCTTTACGTACGCTACTGTTTTTACATAGCGTACGTAAAGGCCCTTACGTACGTTAGCATGGGCGTATAACGTACGTAATGGACTTGTCAGTCTATTTATCTTGGTTTCGTCTTTCATTTCCTCACGAACAAAAACACAATTTCTCTCCCTAGAATCGTCCGTTTGGACTTGTTATTGATGTTTAGCACCTTCCAACTCGATCTTGATCATCCTAGCTTAGATTGAAGCTTGAAGTTGGAAGCTTGTTGGTGCTCCTTTGGTGTTTGGAGGCTTCTTCTTGTTCTTCTTTGGTAAGTTCCCTCAATCTCTTGTTCTTCAAGTGATTTTCATGTTTTTGTTGTTGTTTTCTTCGGGTATTGTTTGATTAATGGAGTATATCATGATTCTTCATGGTTTTGATAAACTTTTGATGAAGAACATGGTAGTATCACTTGAGTTAGATTATGTTCTTGATGTTTTACATTGTTTGGAGGTTTTTAATCATGTCTAGGAAGGATTATGTTAAGATTGTTATATGATTAACATAATCTTGAGATGATTATTGTTGTTGGTGGTGTTCTTGAAAGATTTTAACCATTTTAGTAAGGATTTATGATGATTTAGGAGGTGATTATCATAAGTTGTAAATGGTTGAGTGAATCTTGTTGTTCAATCCGAATTCATGATGTATTGATGAAGGATTTTTGTTTCAGACATCATGATTATTGAGTTGATGATGTTCTTGGGGTGATAATGATAATATTGATAATATTATCATTGTAGGAGGATCAATTTGATGATATTGGTGATATTATCATTTTGAGATGTTTGTTTTGATGATTGTTCTTAAGTGAATCTTGTTGAATGGATTTCACAAGTGTTAAGAACGTAATGATCATGTTAATTGATCATCGAGGTGTTAGAGGATGTTGGAATTCATAGTCAGAACTATGATATTCATTCGTGCGGTGTGATCGATTCGTGTTTGAATCAGGCTTTGTCCTTGTCGTTGTTTTCAATTGATTTTGTGTTTTTGAATGAATCATTTTCATTCAAGGTTGTTCAAGCGTTAGTGATCGTCGGGAGGCACCGTTCGTCGTTTCGTGCCAGGATGTTGATCGTGGAAGGACTTGCTCGCCTTCGGTTTGAGGCGAGTTTTATACTTGTACTGGTCAATGAGATTAATGTTATCATATATGTATGAATGTATTGTATCATTTCGAGACTTAGTCTCTTCGTGATTTGTTGATATTCGGGAATTGTTTGATGCAATACCCTTCGGTGATTATGCCAGATGTGATTGTTATTCGTTAACGTCCGGTTTAAGGCATTGTGATTCTTGTTGTCGATAGCCGGTTCGCGGCATCGATGTATCGATTATTATTGTTGACGTTAATGTCGTTCTGAGGCATCGTTGAATCGTTATTATCGAATTGGAACTGTTGCTATGATGTTGCATTGGCCGATTGAAGGCATTTGATATATTCGTTTATCATATCTGTTTTGGTGGTCGGTTTAAGATGCTGGAACATCTATTCTACCGTATCATTGGTTATCGATTAACCGTTCTAAGGTAATCGATGTATTGAATTGGGATTATCGAAGATAATTCCCATCCGTTGTATCATTGGTTATCGATTAACCGTTCTAAGGTAATCGATGTATTGAATTGGGATTATCGAAGATAATTCCCATCCGTTGTATCATTGGTTATCGATTAACCGTTCTGAGGTAATCGATGTATTGAATTGGGATTATCGAAGATAATTCCCATACGTTGTATCATTGGTTATCGATTAACCGTTCTAAGGTAATCGATGTATTGAATTGGTATTATCAAAGATAATTCCCATCCGTTGTATCATTGGTTATCGATTAACCGTTCTAAGATAATCGATTGTATTGAATTGGGATTATCGAAGATAATTCCCATCCGTTGTAACATTGGTTATCGATTAACCGTTCTAAGGTAATCGATATATTGAATTGGGATTATCGAAGATAATTCCCATCCGTTGTATCATTGGTTATCGATTAACCGTTCTAAGGTAATCGATGTATTGAATTGGGACGGGCAAGAATAGTTCCACCCGTTGAGTTGTTGCTGTCGTGTTGGCCGGCTCAAGGCAGCACGCTATTATTCTTGTGAATTTGGTAATCTTGGGATCGTTACTATTGTGATTAATTATGTTTTGGAGGCTAGTCTTGGCTAGTGCTCGATGGGTAAGTTTGGTTCTTGAACCTTCGCGGTTGGTTTCCCAACACCTACAGTTCAGTAGGTCATGGTCATGTTAATGATCTCATTATGGGTAAGCTTGGGGCTTGAACCTTTGCAGTTGGTTTCCCAACACCTACAGTTCAGTAGGTCACGGTCATGTTAATGATCTCATTATGGGTAAGCTTGGGGCTTGAACCTTCGCGGTCGGTTTCCCAACACCTACAGTTTAGTAGGTCACAGTCACTGGGTGATCTCATTATGGGTAAGTCTGGGGCTTGAACCCTCGCGGTTGGTTTCCCAGCACCTGCAATTCAGCAGTTCACGGTCATTGGATGATCTCATTGTGATACGGCTTCATGCCGTGGCTTCGGCCCTCATTGTGATACGGCTTCGTGCTGTGGCTTCGGCCCTCATTGATACAGCTTCGGGTTGTTTTGGCTTCAGGCCATTGTGGTGATTAACAGCTTTGGCTGAGTGACATTCAGGGTATTATGATGATAAACAGCTTCGGGCTGCTCGACTGTTAGGCCATTGTGATGTATCGGTATTCCTGTTGGAGCCTTCGGGCATTGTGATTCGTATCTATTTCAATGTTTGGCTTGGGTTGCCTTTGGGTGATGTATTGTTGTGTTCTGTATTGATGATTCGCCGTTGGGCACTTGTGTTCTAACCTGTTGAGCAAGTATTGATCGTATGCCGTGGGCATAGTATTCCACGAATGCTCGATTCTTACTTTGGTTTGTGAGCATCTCGTATTACCATTACTATACTATTCATTCTGCCCTTTGGATGCATATCATGTTGTACATGTATTTGATAATCATTATCGGATGGTGACCCGTGGCGGAACATGTTTTCATGTTTTAGGTGTTTGCGAGGAGAGAGTTGAGACACAGGGGCATGACGTGGCGACGAGGCATTCGAGCGATACTAGTCCGAGATGTTTTGGTGTTCATGTCAGTCAGACAGTTGGAGTACTCCAGTTTTGTTCAGTCTTTGTCATTTTGTATTATCCGAGCAAGGCTCGTGGATGTTGTTGTATCTTATTTTGGCCATGTAGGCCCACTATTGTCTTTGAAATTACATATCGGAATAATATGTTGGATGTCAGTGTAGGGATTGTAATTCCCCTTTTGGTCAGTTAATTGTATTTTTGGTTGTGTTAGCCTGGTGGATCTCCTGGTGTGGGGTCCACGGCGCTGTAATGACCCAATGGGATTTGGGGGTGTTACATGGATCAACACAACAAGTCACACAAATATGTTTACACAGATTTTACCATTAATAAACAATGAACTAATGTAAACATAAATACTTTCCTACATGACATGCCAGCTAATTCAAGTCATCCTTATACAACAAAATAAACATAATATGTTTATAATATATATGTGCAGTTATAAAGCAACCATAGGGCAAATCGATTTTAGAGGCAAAGGAAGATTGGAAGAATCGGCACTTCAGTAGGTGGTCAAGCCCTCACTCTAAGCCAAGGCCATTGCAAAACCATAAATAGAATAAGAAATAGAAGAGCACATTACGAAGCTGATCGTGAGAAATGGATATTCATTTGAATTTTTTGTTTGCTCGTAATATTTTTTTTTAGTCCATTTATTTGGATCACATCTCGATCAAAGCTTGAAGAACCTTCACAAGATCGTTTTGAGTAGTCTGTCCCAGCAAGAACAGCCGTATGTTTTTCATGGCAGATCCAAACATCATTAAAATTAAATTTCGAAAATAATAAATTATTTTCCCATAGATGGAAAATTTGCAGAGATCCTATATTAATAATTTTGAAATTTATGCTACAAAATAATTAATTTGCTTTAAGATTGGTGGTATATTTACCATGTCTTGAATCTCCCGCATGAGCTGCAAATATGCGAAAAACAAAGTAGGAGACAGATTCGTTAATAACGAAAACATTGAATAATATATATATATATATATATATATATATATATATATATATATATATATATATGTAAGTAATCGAAAGAAGCAAATCGAATATGGGCGATGTTGAGTCCAGAATTTCTGTCTCCTTAAAGCAAATTCGCCTCCACCGCAGTGTGTAGCGTCTGCCTCCCAGGATAAAACAACATCTCGATGCGTTGATAAATCGATCATCGCACCCTCAGAGAACTAGAATTAAACCTGAACTACCACCGACACGACCCAAATTCTGAAAAGAAATTATTTCCGAAAAAAAACGAAGTCGGATTTTCGGGTGAGAAAAACGGACGAAAATTCAGTCTGAAATAAGACCCCTCACATCTGTTTAAATAGGTGAAGATGAGAGAGAGACATGTGCTGGAGGAACTCTATATCGACCGAAATTGGTATCTAGAGGAACTCTAAACCGATCCAAATTGGTATCTGGAGGAACTCTAAACCGATCAGGATTAGTATCTCAATACTTATCCAGATTTGTTTAATTCGATTTTATCCGGATCCGAAAAATTCAGAATTTATTAATTGACGTATTTTCGGTAAAATAAAATTTTACCGAATAAAATTGTAGTAAAAAGATAACTTCGAGACGCCGAGACATTTCGCCCAAACCGCCCTTCGACCGAACCGAGCCGAGCCGAGCCGGACGGACGGCGGCGGCGGCGCGCGCATGTGTGTGTGTGCGCGAGGGGCGCCTAGTCACACATCCACACATGTCTCATTTTCTGAACATGACATTGTCCACATCTCCTTATATACTCACAATTTTTCCCTTCTTTTTCCAATGTCGGATAGCATCCCAAACCCATTTCTAAAGGGTTCACTTTGGAACATTATATCTCATTCATACCTCAATCATTTTGAGTGTTCTTACATGTTTTGGAAACCTCGTACGGAGTACTACGTAGTCCAACTAAGGCCCGACTTTAACTCGTAGTCGAGCCTACTCAAAATTACCTCTCAAATGGGCTTTTCAAACCAGCCTATTTCCTCTATTTTTCCAACAATCCCCCACACGAATGAGATTGATGGTCCAGCAGCACACGTCAGACACGGAGTTGACTTGGTGATAGTTACTGCGGTTAGGCATTGCATAGGATAGGTAGAGTATGCTCCTTGAACCTTCCCTCGAAAAGATATATTCTCCTCACTGGCTAGACAGTGTGACTAGATGCCTTTGAACTGTCCGACAGTTTGTGTAAGTGATCGTATATCCTTCACAAGTGCCCTCCCTGATTCATTCTGTTCTCATTATTGTGCCCGTTTTGGCCGTGGACACCGTCCTGGTTCTGCGGGAGTTTCTAGAGAATTGTGCCTTGCAATTCTCCTTTGAAGCGGCCCCTCTTCACTCCAACATAGGTGATTCTCGTTAAGTGTTTCGAGTAAACCCGTATTTTACTCCACCCGACTATACGTTGTCAACTTAAGAATCATTAAAAGCATAAGCTTAACCGCTCCCTACGGGTATCACTGTTTTCATCCTAGGAATGGTCGGTTCGGGGTAACCGCTACAGTGATCGTGCCCAGTTTTATGAATTAGTTGTCCCATTGAACCTAGATCTTGGGATCTCCAGTCAGCTTAGGTTGGGTATCCTCCATAAAACCATTAGCTCATGGCAATAGACCCATTCCTCTTGATAATTTATCAACAAGGACTTTTGATAACCCTTGTTTAGCGGATCCGCGATGTTATCTCTTGACGAATCGTAGTCAATAGTGATAACCAATGTTGATAGCAAATGGTATTATGTCTTTGCCTTATATGACGAGACTGACCATTATACTTTTGCTCTGTGCCCCGTCAATCGTAGATTGACTATCACATATTGCGGTCACAGCTTTGCCCATTTTGGAATATCTTCTAGAAATTGGTATTGCATTATGCCTCTCATGCATATTTGTCTAAGGTTATGAGCTCATATTCCTTTATAAATCGAGCAATAACCATCTACATTAAAGATTTCCATACCACTGCTGCACTAGCTAGTGTGAAACATGTTCACTATTTAGACATTAAATTTATAATGTCAGATATCCAATTTGCGTTACTATATCATTTTATAGTTTTTGAATATCTCATATCATGCAGTATATACACACAAGTAATCTTTATATCATTGTGATCACCAATTGATAATTAGTTTCCTGATTACTCGTGTATCTACATAGTCTTACTCATGATATAGACTGTGTTTAGTCTTGTACAATTCACTTAGTACATTAGACTTTTAGTTACTCTTGAAAGATCAGTTTCCTTTGTGCTTGGATAGATGCACAGTATCCATTGGCATTCCAATTGATTCCGTTGATCTTTCCAAGATTCATGTCATCATAGTATGACTGACCTCATATGAGACATTGTGAGCAACTTGAGATTTTACATCTTAAAGTCATCCCTTTAGTCTCATATATTTATATTTTCAGACTTTGTTGAATTGATCCCCTTGTCATTACTTACATCAATGACTCGATCATTCAAATTCATTCTTAAAGTGACATAGTCGTCATGTGTATTCGACATATACACACTTGACATATTCGCTATCTTGAATCTTTTTGACATTATAAATTGGCATTTTTAACGTTTTGAAATTACGTTACCAACTATTAACCGAGACTTCAATTTCTCATAGATCAAATTACTAAATTTAAGTGTCCCCAAAATTAGCAATTTTTCATTAACTACATTACCAAATTTGAGCATCCCTAAATTGGTACTTTTCGGTCATTTAATCACCATATTTGAGCGTTGTCAAATTGGAGATTTTATCACATCCTTTGAAGTCATTGCTTGACACCACAGTGTCAAAGATTTTGTGCCACTACTTTAGTGTCAATTTAGATTCATAATACTTTCACTAAGTTGCAGACTTTCAATCGCTGCGTTAGGCACATATGCCTTTGGTTCTTCCAAGTTGGTTTTTCTCAAAGACGCCCTTTAAAAAGACTGCATGTATGTTTATTTGATATACTTCTACATGTATATTATAATAATGAACTTTCTTCTCGTTACTAGAGAATATATCTCAAAGTACTTTAGGCTCTCATGTTACTACAACCTCAGTTAGTAGTTTCGCCTCTTATTTATCCATGGATCCATTTAATTTTATTTTCGAATTTACGTTGGATCCTAGCGGTATCTATTCCAGAGGAAGATCTACCGAACATTAAACAAAATTACACTGTAATTATTCTTTCTCTTATATGACCATATGAAGAGTGTATATGGCATTGTAAGTTATCTTCTAGCACGCATGCTAGAAATTTCATACGTAGTGATTTTCCAAGTTCAAGCCTTTTTGCTTCAACCTTTAAAACCACTCGGTGATTCATTTCACATTGATAAATCCACGGTATCTCATAATTGATTTAGTTTTTTAAATCAGTTATGCGTTTGATACACGCTTTTCCTTAACTCGATTAGTACATGCGGCATGTCGACTATCGGATTTTGCACTCTGAATTTATACGCATCATGCATCATGTGCGTATCCGGTGAATGCGATTGGCCGTCTTGGGTCGACCGTCACTTGCTTTGGCTTAGGAACTTTTGCCTTAGCCATACACCCCCACATTTTTAGTATTTCTAAAATTGTTTTACTACATTTCAGAGCTAATAGGAAATTTCAATTATTTCCTAGCATGGGATCTTGTTTTAAGTTAACTAGTCTCCACATGATTGATATCCTCATATTCAGAGCTAGTTTGAACTGATTAACATCGTTTTTGCGTTTCCGTTAGAACACAATTCAACCATCTTAATTTCCAGATTAAGTTGGTTTTGTATCTCAAGCTTTTAGAGTGTAAATTTCTCTTTTTAGCCTCATCCTTACTCATTATCGAGTACACGTAACAAATGTATCACTATATTTATAGAGTAATCACATTTCTTATTACAACCTCTCATAAGAATAGGTTTCATCATCATTTAAAAACTCTCTGGTTTTAATATTCGATAAAAGAACTTATATGTTTTTAGCACTAAAATTCAATTATTGAATTTCTCCGAATTTCAGCATGGTTCCAAGTAGAACCAAAAATTCTTAGCACAAACGCTGATACACCACCTTAAACCCACATTCGGTGATCCTCGATCAATCGATGCGTTAGGGTTAACAAGATCTCGAATTTCTCCGAATTTTCAGCGTATAGAGCTAATATCAATATTTGCCGTGTTTGATATAACATGGATCACCGTAATAGGCTCGTGTGTCACTGCCGCAGCAGACCGACACCAACACGAGAATATATATAATTTAACCGGAAGAGCAAATCCAACCAAAAATTATAATTCTCAAGCCGACCCACAACCTGTACTCTCTAGGTACCAGGCCCGTAAGGTTTTAACGTCCGAGCATCCGACCAAGATTGATATTCCATCACATAAAAAGATTAAAATCAATTAACAAATACTATTTAGTTAATATCTTAATTAAACTAAATAATCTTAACATATTAATCGAATAATCAATTAATAATTGGTTCGTCTCTTATCAAGCAATGTTATACCTTATCATCGTATGCATGATTATATAATAGCAAATATAATCGCAATCTTATTTAGAAAAACGCATGGCAACAAATAATATAAATTCTTCTCATTTATATTAACCACAAACACTTTCTAAATAATGATTGACGTGTAATCCATAATATATATATATATATATATATATATTTAATCAGTTATTAGCAACTACGTTTGCTGACAGTAGCGTAACTCAAAAAAAAATTCAGACTATATATTGCAATGCCACATATGCCGTATAAATGAATCAGAGTCGATTAAGCATCGTCGATCCTACCATTCATGGATCAACACAACAAGTCACACAAATATGTTTACACAGATTTTACCATTAATAAACAATGAACTAATGTAAACATAAATACTTTCCTACATGACATGCCAGCTAATTCAAGTCATCCTTATACAACAAAATAAATATAATATGTTTATAATATATATGTGCAGTTATAAAGCAACCATAGGGCAAATCGATTTTAGAGGCAAAGGAAGATTGGAAGAATCGGCACTTCAGTAGGTGCTCAAGCCCTCACTCTAAGCCAAGGCAATTGCAAAACCATAAATAGAATAAGAAATAGAAGAGCACATCCCGAAGTTGGTCGTGAGAAATGGATATTCATTTGAATTTTTTGTTTGCTCGTAATATTTTTTTTAGTCCATTTTTTTGGATCACATCTCGATCAAAGTTTGAAGAACCTTCACAAGATCGTTTTGAGTAGTGTGTCCCAGCAAGAATAGCCGCATGATTTTTCATGGCAGATCCAAACATCATTAAAATTAAATTTCGAAAATAATAAATTATTTTTCCCATAGATGGAAAATTTGCAGAGATCCTATATTAATAATTTTAAAATTTATGCTACAAAATAATTAATTTGCTTTAAGATTCTTGGTATATTTACCATGTCTTGAATCTCCCGCATGAGCTGCAAATCTGAGAAAAACAAAGTAGGAGACAGATTTGTTAATAACGAAAACATTGAATAATATATATATATATATATATATATATATATATATATATATATATATATATATATATATGTAAGTAATCGAAAGAAGCAAATCGAATATGGGCGATGTTGAGTCCAGAATTTCTGTCTCCTTAAAGCAAATTCGCCTCCACCGCAGTGTGTAGCGGCTGCCTCCCAGGATAAAACAACATCTTGATGGGTTGATAAATCGATCATCGCACCCTCAGCGAACTAGAATTAAACCTGAACTACCAACGACGCGACCCAAATTCTGAAAAGAAATTATTTTCGAAAAAAAACGAAGTCGGATTTTTGGGTGAGAAAAACGGACGAAAATTCAGTCTGAAATAAGACCCCTCACATCTGTTTAAATAGGTGAAGATGAGAGAGAGACATGTGCTGGAGGAACTCTATACCGACCGAAATTGGTATCTGGAGGAACTCTAAACCGATTGAAATTGGTATCTGGAGGAACTCTAAACCGATCAGGATTAGTATCTCAATACTTATCCAGATCTGTTTAATTTGATTTTATCCGGATCCGAAAAATTCGGAATTTATTAATTGAGGTATTTTCGGTAAAATAAAATTTTACCGAATAAAATTGTAGTAAAAAGATAACTTCGAGACGCCGAGACATTTCGCCCAAATCGCCCTTCGACCGAACCGAGCTGAGCCGAGCCGGCCGGCCGGACGGCGGCGGCGGCGCGCGCGTGTGTGTGTGTGCGCGAGGGGCGCCTAGTCATGTAACACCCCCAATCCGCTCAAGGATATTACACGCCGTAGAACCTTTCCTCAAGGATCTACCAGGCTGGTAACGACATATAACAACTCAACCATGCCTTTCAGGCTAAAATGACTCAGTAGACCGATTTAGTCTTTCAACAGATACATACAACTCAAATACAACTCATGCCCACGCAGGGGTCAAAATACAACCACACCCGTACAACGGGAAAATATAGCAGCGGAAAAATAGAGTACAACTGAACCAATAAATAAAGTACGGTTCCTCATGTGATTAGTATCGATCATCTTTCATCATCCTTCGTGCCGACCCTGTGTTATGCTCCAAAACTTGAATGCAAAAACAGACATCCACCCCCCGAATACTCGGGGGTTAGCAAAACTCCACTGTTTTTCTAGTGCAAGAACAAAGTGCAACTACGAGCCATACAATTCACATTCCACGAATAACAATAACCAAGGATCCTCAAAGATCCAAACGAAACGAAAAGCACTTCCCGAGGCAAGGGTTTGATAAAAACATTTCAAAATCGAAATATCATAAATCAATGGAAGTAATTTATAAAACGGTTTAGAATGCCATCGAGAGTTTTGATAGAAAACAATTTAGGATTATCAAATCCTACTTTTCAAAATCCAAAAGACAAAAGGGGTCACCGCCCTAAAGGTTTACTTTCCGAAAAATGACATTTACCAAACCGTTGGGATTTTAGCCCCAAATCCATAAAATGACTTTTACAAAACCATTGGGATTTTAGCCCCAAATCTCATCAACTCACAGTACACAAGAACGACCACAAGGTTCGTCTCCCAACATCAAAATCCACAAATAAAGGATTTAACACAAACAACAAAATACTCTAGTGCCATCCTAGCCAAGTAGGCCAAACGAACAACTTACCTCTTACACACTTAGTCAATGCATGCAATCATGAAAACCGTTCAAAAGCACTCATTTCCGGAAATGCCATAATCAAGTCACATTTGTAAAATGCACCACAATTAACCGCGGACCCACATCTTCGTGGATCCCTGCCGAGACCCCGTCGGATCTAACCCACAGTGGTTAAAAGCAAGCTCGCGGTTCCACAGCTTCGTGAAGCCCTACCGAGACCCCGTCGGATCTAACCCGTAGTGAGCATACACACACACACGTTACTCATGCAATACTAATATGCTAAGAATGTAAGTTCATCAAGAATACTTACTAGAGATGGCCATTTATCCGAAAATATTATCAAACTCTTCAAAAACACAATAACAAGATTAAACACGGAATACACGATTCCATCACTTTAAACAACAGGGATATCATCAAAGCCTTCAACGTTCAAAATGATCAAATCATAACCAATTCCCAAACACACCGTTCACAAAACACACACGCGTTTTGAAAGAGAGCCTTTAACGAGGCCAAACTGAAATCTTTTGAAACTTCATTTCAAATAACCAAACAAACACACCAAGACGATCACCGATCATCATATCCATAAAATAAGAAAAGTATGGGCATGGTACTTGCCTCGAATAACCACAACGCGGAGAATCGGCCGAAGTAGGTTGGCACGAACCGACTACGAACTCGCCGACTCCACCGAACGACAATCCACAACAATGAACTACGAACGAAAACAATAACAACGAAAATGAATTCCAAAGTACGACCCAAAGCCGCTGAATTCAAAGAACAAATGACGAAGGTTCAAGGATTTCCCCCAAAACGGCCAAGAACACGATTCGTCCCGTCAAAACCCAGCGAATTCCAAGTTGAAATATGGATATACAATCCATAGAATATGTTTAACAACATCATTTAACCATAATCGATCCATCGAAAACGGATGAAAAACGAGATCGGGGACAAATCCCCCAAAAAGTCAATTCGAAGGAAATCAAGAAATATACTTCGATTCGACGAAGAACAATGGATTAAATGATGTTAAACACAAGAATACTACCAATATTAATCATACCCATCATGAATTAATCACAACACGGAACGAATCGGACGAAAATGCAAAAATCCCCAAATTCACGAAATTAGGGTTCTAAGGAAGATTACCTTGATTCGCTGGATCAAAGGATGATAACGGACGATTGATTGATGTTATGGACTCAAGAAATTCATGGATTTGTTGTTAAACAACATGGCCTCGTCACCCATGAATCGCCATCCGCGGACGGAGAAGGAAGGAAATGAAAAACGAGATGAAATGTGACTGCTCTGTCACATTTATACTGGGCCGGAACTAGCGTGCGCTAGCCTTCCCGGACTAGCGTGCGCTATCGGCCGGTATCGGCCGAGTACCCTCGGACAGGGCCCGCACGACCCGGCATCACCGACCAAACCTACCGACCAAACCTGTCGACCCGACTCCCGCTAGCGTGCGCAACGGCCGGAAGCCTGCGCACGCTAGCCGACTGGCTATCGATAGCCTCGGACTAAACAGCTCGCCCGTAACGTCGCTAGTCGGCGGCGGCGTCGTCATCCTGCCCGGTTAGCACGCGCTACGACCAAGCGATGGCGTGCGCTACTGCCGATCTGACCGAGTCGAACCTCGTAACCCCACCGCCCGGACCCGATGGCGTCGTTAGGCGGCCGATAGCGTGCGCTACACTGCCGGTTAGCGCGCGGCAGATTCCGGCCGTGGCGTGCGCTACTCGGTTCTGCCGCACCCGTCCGGCGGTGCCCGCCATCGTCCGGCGATCCAGAACCGTCCGGCGATGCGACCACCGGGCTCGGCGACCCGATTTCCAAAACGTCACGGGCGAACACGACGAAAAGTTTGCGGACAACATCAACGACCGAAATGAAAACATAATACCATAATTAATCATACGCGACCAAGAAACGGGTCGAGACAACAATTACAGATACGGATACCCGTAACTTTTAAGAAATTACAAAATGGCCCAAAACGCAGGAAATCACGATACATGATCGAATAACCAAACCGAAGTTCACAACACGTCTAACAAAGTTAAACGGACTTACGGGAAACTCGAAGCAGTTTGAACGAGATTCGCAAGAATCGAACTCAGCGCGGAAAAGTCGCTAAAAGCACGGAACTCAACAAAACGACACGAAACGAACTCGGATGTCAAAAAGTGTAGAATTAATCGTTCTCGGAATGACGAAGCGGTCATGAGCGAGTCGTCAAAACGGACTCAGAAAAAGAAATTTACCGAAAATCGAAAATTGCGGATATTACATTCTACCCTCCTTAAAAGAAGTTTCGTCCCGAAACTTAAAACAAGTAGGGAGAATAAATATTCCGCCAGGAAAAACTCAACGAGATACACAAGAATGCGTAACTAACGCCCAACGGCGAAATGTTACAAACAAAGCAAAGGAATATACGGCGTGAAAACACGCTCCACGGCGACCAACACAACATCGCCGTTAGGGATATAATAAAACCAACAAGTGACAAGCGTCATCAAATGGATAATTCAATCAAGTCAATTATCCGAACAATCGCAAAACACAACGAACGAAAATCAATACGATTGACCAACCTAACGGTACATTGATCAAAACGCGAGCCAAACGCTGAACAAATACGGAATTCCACCGCCTAAAGGCTGGAAGATCGAAAACGAAACTAATTTCCCGAACTGAAGGGAATTACGAAGGAGCCTGAATGTTCACCAATCACGGAACGAGATCAATAAAAACCGAACAATCAAACGGTCGAACCACAACGATCGAGACAACAAAGATCGAAGAATCATGTTCGAATCACGAAGAACAATAAAGTTCAAACAACAACTCCCAGGATGATCTGGTGAGAACTACAAGACATGCATTCCCATAAGATCCACAGGAAAGGGAATAGCGATTGAAAAGTCACAACGACAAACGAGTTATTCTGAAATGATACCACACTCGTTCGATAAACAAAAACAAGGGGCAGGACAAGCTCAGAAATGTCAACGAAAATAAATGAGTCGACAGAGTCGAAACATAAGAGTTCCAAATCCGATCCACTTCGAATAAAAGAACTAGTAGAACCAAATGATGTTACTCCCGAACAAGGTTCACAAGAATCGAACCGAACTCGAAAAAGTCACAGCGATAAACAGATCGAATCAAAACAAGATCACAGCTCGTTCGGACGATGAAACTGAAATACCGAACAAGTTCATAAAGTATCAACAAACATGAGCGAATCGATAGACTGGAGAAAGAGAAAATACAGAAGTCAAAATGGTACGGGCATTACCTCCGACCTCGTCCACGAAATTCACAAAAAACGGGAGCAAGGTAACAAGACATTAAACAACCGACAAGTAACGGAACCATCACCGACGCACACGGTCATACCAAACCAAGCTCTAACAGCTCGCATATGCGCGACAAGGCAGAAATCACTACGCGACGACAGTATTCAACACCAACACCCCGCCTCTCAGAGGGGGCTAGCACAATAAATGTGTGGAAAGCGACTCAACGCTCACACCGCTAATTCGATCATACTCGGGAGTAAACATCAAAATGACAACGCGAACATCATACATACATACCCAGCCCTCAAACGGGAATGGATAGGTTTTAAAAACGAAAACCTCATTTTGAAAATAATTTGAAGAATACCGGTTGATCTTGAGTATCACCTTTCAAAAAAATACAAACGTGAAACATCGTTATCGAGACTTTGGAGAACCATTTCGCATTTCATAAAATTGAGGACACTTTCTCTTAGTGAAAACTTTCAGATTATTCGACCCTCGGGTCTAAATAAAAGTGTTTCTAAAACATTGAAAATATCTCAAAGCATTTTGGTCCTCGAAGTAGAAAATTTTTGAAATATATTGTGGCACCTAGGATGTACCACAAGAAAATAACTCATTTGAAAAGTATGTCTCGAAATTTATTTTTCTAAGATACTCAAGGTTTTCAAAAATCCAATAGGCCAGAATGCCCAAAACTCACACATATCGAAGTTCACTAAAACAACTCCTAGCACACGCATCAAAAGTTTAAAATCAAGACAATACATGTCTTTAAACGGAAATAAACGATAAAATACCACATTCAGAACATAACCACTGACCCCATTCGAGGCCTCTAAAGACCCTCCCGCACTGGCTAGTGAACAAGTCGAACGTGTATAAGCACAAAGCTTCCACAAGAGAACTTGTAAAACGTGAAAATCGATTCGAAAATCATCAGCAACGGACAAAAACAACAATAAAAAGACATCACAAGCGACAACACTCCTTGTATAAATCAAATACGAGAGTCGATTAAATACATATCGTGAAATCAAAATCCACAAGAGGATTCCGTCACTTAACAAATAATCATAAAAATAGCTCGTGTCACACGAGGCACAACACAAAGAAGGGAGACTTACTTCCACAGGTCGCACGAAGATGATGATCGCCCCACGATACTAATCACGACCAACAAACTCAAACGACGCGTCGCGACACTCGATCGGATAAAATCCGACGAAACAAGACTCAAACAACACGACTTGACCCGACAGCCTAGGTTTCCTCAACCTAAGCTCTGATACCATTTATGTAACACCCCCAATCCGCTCAGGGATATTACACGCCGTAGAACCATTCCTCAAGGATCTACCAGGCTGGTAACGACATATAACAACTCAACCATGCCTTTCAGGCTAAAATGACTCAGTAGACCGATTTAGTCTTTCAACAGATACATACAACTCAAATACAACTCATGCCCACGCAGGGGTCAAAATAAAACCACACCCGTACAATGGAAAAATATAGCAGCGGAAAAATTGAGTACAACTGAACCAATAAACAAAGTACGGTTCCTCATGTGATTAGTATCGATCATCTTTCATCATCCTTCGTGCCGACCCTGTGTTATGCTCCAAAACCTGAATGCAAAAACAGACATCCACCCCCCGAATACTCGGGGGTTAGCAAAACTCCACTGTTTTTCTAGTGCAAGAACAAAGTGCAACTACGAGCCATACAATTCACATTCCACGAATAACTATAACCAAGGATCCTCAAAGATCCAAACGAAACGAAAAGCACTTCCCGAGGCAAGGGTTTGAGAAAAACATTTCAAAATCGAAATATCATAAATCAATGGAAGTAATTTATAAAACGGTTTAGAATGCCATCGAGAGTTTTGATAGAAAACAATTTAGGATTATCAAATCCTACTTTTCAAAATCCAAAAGACAAAAGGGGTCACCGCCCCAAAGGTTTACTTTCCGAAAAATGACATTTACCAAACCGTTGGGATTTTAGCCCCAAATCCATAAAATGACTTTTTCAAAACCATTGGGATTTTAGCCCCAAATCTCATCAACTCACAGTACACAAGAACGACCACAAGGTTCGTCTCCCAATATCAAAATCCACAAATAAAGGATTTAACACAAACAACAAAATACTCTAGTGCCATCCTAGCCAAGTAGGCCAAACGAACAACTTACCTCTTACACACTTAGTCAATACATGCAATCATGAAAACCGTTCAAAAGCACTCATTTCCGGAAATGCCATAATCAAGTCACATTTGTAAAATGCACCACAATTAACCGGGGACCCACAGCTTCGTGGATCCCTGCCGAGACCCGTCGGATCTAACCCACAGTGGTTAAAAGCAAGCTCGCGGTTCCACAGCTTCGTGGAGCCCTACCGAGACCCCGTCGGATCTAACCCGTAGTGAGCATACACACACACACACACATTACTCATGCAATACTAATATGCTAAGAATGTAAGTTCATCAAGAATACTTACTAGAGATGGCCATTTATCCGACAATATTATCAAACTCTTCAAAAACACAATAACAAGATTAAACACAGAATACACGATTCCATCACTTTAAACAACAGGGATATCATCAAAGCCTTCAACGTTCAAAATGATCAAATCATAATCAATTCCCAAACACACCGTTCACAAAACACACACGCGCTTTGAAAGAGAGCCTTTAACGAGGCCAAACCGAAATCTTCTGAAACTTCATTTCAAATAACCAAACAAACACACCAAAACGATCACCGATCATCATATCCATAAAATAAGAAAAGTATGGGCAAGGTACTTGCCTCGAATAACCACAACGCGGAGAATCGGCCGAAGTAGGTTGGCACGAACCGACTACGAACTCGCCGACTCCACCGAACGACAATCCACAACAATGAACTACGAACGAAAACAATAACAACAAAAATGAATTCCAAAGTACGACCCAAAGCCGCTGAATTCAAAGAACAAATGACGAAGGTTCAAGGATTTCCCCCAAAACGGCCAAGAACACGATTCGTCCCGTCAAAACCTGAAAACGGAATTCCAAGTTGAAATATGGATATACAATCCATAGAATATGTTTAACAACATCATTTAACCATAATCAATGTAATATCCGCAAATTTTCGATTTTCGGTAAATTTCTTTTTTTCGGCCGAAGTCCATTTTGACGACTCGCTTTTGACCGTTTCGTCATTCGGAGAATATTTAATTCTGCACTTTTTGTCATCCGAGTTCGTTTCGGTGCTGCTTTGTTGAGTTTCGTGCTTTTTAGCGACTTTTCCGCGCTTGAGTTCGGTTCTTGCGAATCTCGTTCGAAACTGTCGTTTGGGGTTTTTCGTAAGTTCATTTAACGTTGTTATACGTGTTGTGAGCTTCGGTTTGATTATTCGTTGTCGTATGGTGATTTTTGGGCATTTGGGCCATTTTCGTAATTTCCCAAAGTTTGGGGTAATTACCTTCCGTTGTCGAATTTCGAGCCTTCGGGTGGTCGGAATCGTGTGTCCTACTAGCTCTTAGATTCGTCTTTGTGAGTACTTCGTAACCCTATCTTCGGTTCGTATTCAAGTTCGGGTTTCGGTGTCGTTTTGTTGAATTCAGGATTACTAAACGACTTTTCTAAGTATGAGTTCGACTTTGTTAGATCACCATTAATTTTTGGTAACTCCAAAAATTCTGAATCTTTGCAATATTATAGAGCATCGAGTTAGCTTTCCAATGGTTCGAACGGTGAGTCAATCGGAGTCCGACGAGAGTTATGGTCGCTTTAGCTCACCCGCTCGTTATTGGCCGATCACTGCCGGCCGAACTCGGCCGTGTCGTCCGACACGACCCGTGCCGAACTCTTCCGGATAAGCCTGAAACGACTGCCGACACGCCCGACCGTGTTCCAGGACACGGTCGAGTCGTGCCGAGTCATTGTCGGACGGTCGCTATCGGAAGGCCCTACGCGCGCGGCCGTGTCAAGCGGTGACACGGCCGAGTCCTGTCGGCCGGTATGCGACGACCGTGCCGATCAGCACGGGCCGTGTCCGGCGTACGATCTAACCCCTATAAATGGCCCTGCAGACGTTTTTCTTGCCATTTTTCACCTTCTTCTTCTCCTCTTCCGCAGCTGGGCGTGTTCCAAGCTTGAAGCCATGTTGTTTAGCAACATATCCATGGAGTTCCTTGGGTTATATCATCAATCATTCGTCCGATATCATCCCTTGATCCAGCGAATCAAGGTTAGATCTTTAGAACCCTACTTTAGGTAAAATTGGGGGTTTTCATGTTTTTGTCCGATTCGTTCCGTTTTGTCGATTAATTCATGATGAATATGATTAATCTTGTTGGTATTCTTAGTTTCCCTACGGATTCATGGCATATTTCGTGATTTTTATGGAATCGAGAGGGTTTGGTTGCGGTCCGCCCTCGTTGTTGTTTATATACGAATATACATGAATCGTAGGCGGATTTTCGGGTGTATTCCAATTCTGTATTCATTTAGAAATGGTTGTGATTGTATTCTTCGAATCGTTAGGTTCGGTTTCATTGGTTCCTAGCGTTCGTCGGTGACTTTCCTTTCCGTTCGTTGCGTCGTCAATAATTCAAGGCAAGTATTTTTGGAAACCTTTATGCTTAACGTGAAATGGTAATGTATATTGTTTGTAATTTGCTCACCTTGTGTTGGCCCGACGGGGTCAAGGAGGGAAATCTATGTTGCCGCCCTGGATTTCACGAGTTTCGTACCGCTAGCCAACTCGGTAGGGTCCTTGTGAGGCCTCGAGTGAGAATGTATCCTACCGCCCTGTTCTCACGGCATAGCGTGTGCGTGGTTTTGTTTTTCTGTAATTGTAGCCAACTCGGTAGGGTCCCTGCGAGGCCTCGAGTGAGAATGTATGCTGCCGCCCTGTTCTCAAGGCTAATTGTGGACTGTATATTTTCCGGAAAAGACATGTCTTCTATTGGTTTTCGAAATGATATTGGTGCATGTACTATGAAATGTGTAAGCGATTGGTTTGCCTTGATTACTTGTACTAGCGTAATTGCTAACCCCTCTGGGGACCCGTTTTGGGGAAATTCTTGTTATGGATTTCAGGTTATGATTATCCGGACGAGCGAGCACCTGGACAGTACGAGGACGTTGGCCAGGGTCGTTGACATGTGCACTTGAATTTAGTTATTTCTTTTGTCCACTTCGATTTGGTTGTTTTCTATATTTATAAACTGATAGACTGTACTCGCGAGTACTTAGGCTTTTCAAATTCAAACTCCGTGTTGTACTACTTTTAAATTGTTACATTGTTGGTTGATGATCGTTTGCGGTTGCTCGGGCGTAACTTTTATGTCTTATAATTAAATGTGTGTCCTCGCTAACCGGATGGTTAGTCGAGTGGAGTTTTCTTGTTTGTAGCACGGTGGGTCCCATGTGGGGGTCCACGCTACTGTAATATACTCGAATATCTCGGGGTGTTACGAAATGGTATCGAGCTCTAGGTTTATGGATACCTAGGCTTGTTGGTTATTTGGGTCTAGTCGTATTTGTTTTGCACATTGTCACACCGGCAAGATCCCAAGACTTCCAAGGTGCTCGTAAGTTTTCCTTACTCGATTCTCTTGTTTTCTCGTATTGAAATTCCACTTCTTGGTGTGATTGCCTCTCTCGTACTTATCGTCGAGTTGTTTTTTCGATCCATCCGGTTCGTGCACTTTTGATTCTAGTATTGCGCAGCTTCTTTATCTCTCTCGGAGTATGTGCGTCTGGGCTTGACCGTTTGTCGTTTTGCGAGCCTTCCATCGCTAAACTTCCTAGCATTGGTGGGATCGTTGGTGATCGAAAGATCCGAGTTTTGCTCCGTGGTATATTGTGAGAGGACTTGACTCTCTAGTCTTTTGCTGTGTGATGGAATCTGTGTTTGGTAATTGCGATATACTAAATGTATGTTGAGCCGAATATACCGATGAGTTGGACACCGAAGGGTGCAGTATGATGTAGAAGTTTTGAACATTGATATGTTCCGGTATAGGTATTGATGGCAGAGTTTGTTGAGAAACTCACATAGATGGTTTCGACATATGTCCAAATCGGTGATCTTTGGTTACGCTGTTAAACTTGAAGAGATAGTTTGACATATGCTTGGAATTAGTATTTCCGAGTTGCGCTTTTTGAACTGGTGATTTTTGAATGCCGTATATGCATGTGTTCGGAAATTGTTGGTACTTGGCTAATTATTGTTATTTACAACCAATGTGTTTCTATTAATAATAATACATGCGGCGTGCATGCTTGAAAATCTCTGAGACTTGATCGTATTGTGGGTTTTTGAAAAGTGACATGAATTTGGGCGAGCCAGCCTTGTATTTTCAAATAAAACCTTGTGTCGGTATTTAAAGGTCGTGTATAAAAGTGTTTAGGACATTTTATAAAATGCTACCACTGTTAAGCCCTTGTCGTGTTTAAAAGGGTCTTGAAAACGATTTTTAACTTATCGGTTTTATTTTTGAATAACTAGAGTATACGATTTTAAAATCAGATTAGCCTGGGAAAGCCTAGGCTGTCGAGCCAAGTTGTGTTGGTTGAGTTTTGTCTCGTCGGATTTTGTCTGACTTAGTCGCATCGCGACGCGTCGTTTGAGATCATTGGTCGTGATTAGTATCAAAGGGCGGTCGTCACTTACGTGCGACCTATGGATGTAAAACTCCCTTCCTTGTGTTGTGCCTCGTGTGATACGAGTTATTTGTATGATTAGTCGATTGAATGATGGAATCCTTCTATGGATTTTGATTTCACGATATGTGTTTATTAGACTCTCGTATTTGGTTTATACGAGGAGTGTCGTCACTACCGATGTATTTTCGTACCGTATTTTATCCGCTGCGTGAGTTCTTTCAAACGGTTTTCGGTATTTTGCAAACTGAGTTTTATTTCGTAAAACCGATTCCTTGAATCAAGTTTTGGCATTTTGGCCTTGAATATTTCATGATGGTTTGACAAATGAGTTTTTGAGTTTTGGAAAATATCACCGTCATTGGTCTTTTTAGCATTTTCGAAATGAGATGGGAAATCATGCTTAGCCTGGTAAATCCTTGTGAGAAGGGTTTACGGCATGTAATTTTTATGATATGTTCTGTTGTTGTCTCTGTGAATTGTTAGCGCACGCTACGCTTTACGGCTTACGCGCGCGAGAGTACGTTGGTAGCACGCTAAAGGGAGAATAGCGCACGCTACCTGGTAGTTCAGAGCACCCAGAACCGGACTGGTCCGAAGTTCTCGTTAGCGCACGCTTACACTTGGGATTAGCGCACGCTAACGGTGTATTTTTGGTCGAGTTTTGTTTGGTGCCGTGATAGCGCACGCTAACCTTAATGATTAGCGCACGCTAATTGTGTCGATATAAATACCGGAAACCGATCTAGAAGTTGCATTTTTCTTCATTTTTCTTCTTCCTCCATGAGATTGAGACGAGCGACTAGGTTTCGCATTGGGGCTGATTTTTTTCTTCCATCCAAAGGTGTTTTGGAGTATCCTAGATGATTTTTAACATCATCTAATCCATTGTTCTTCGCGAATCTGTGCAATTTTTCTTGAATCCCTAGAGTTGACTTTTTGGAGTTTTGCTCTTGATGTCGTTTTCCATCCGGTTTTGATAAACCGATCGTTGTTTTAACGATGTTGTTAAGCATATCCTAGGGATTGTATATCACTGTCTTGATTGTGAACGATTTAATGAGTGTGCTATGATGTGTTTAAGTGAATATTGACAAGTGTGAATTAAGAATTTTGGCCTATTGTATACGAAAAACCTTGAGTATCTTAGAAAATAAATTTCGAGACGTACTTTTAAAATGAATTATTTTCTCGTAGTACATACAAGGTGCCACAATACGTTTCAAAATTCTTCTACCTCGAGGACCAAAATGCTTTGAGATATTTTCAATGTTTTAGAAACACTTTTATTTAGACCCGAGGGTCGAATATTCTGAAAGTTTTCACTAAGAGAAAGTGTCCTCATTTTTATCAAATGCGAAATGGTTCTCCAAAGTATCGATAACGATATTTCACGTTGTATTTTTTGAAAGGTGATACTCAAGATCAACCGGTGTTCTTCTAAATTATTTTCAAAATGAGGTTTTCGTTTTTAAAACCTATCCATTCCCGTTTGAGGGATGGGTATATATGTATGATGTTCGCGTTGTCGTTATGATGTTTGCTCCCGAGTATGATCAGATTGGTGGCATGAACGTCGAGGCGTTGCCACGCATTTGTTGTGAGAGGTGGGATGTTAGTGTCGAATGTTGCCGCCTCGTAGTGATTTCTACGTTGTCGCGCATGTGCGAGCTGTTAGAGCTTGGTTTGGTATGACCGTGTGCATCGGTGATCGTTCCGTTATGTGTCGGTTGTTTAATGTCTTGTTACCTTGCTCCTGTTTTTGTGAATTTCGTGGATGAGGTCGGGGATACTACCCATACTATTTTGACTTCTGTATGTTCTCTTTCTCCAGTCTATCGATTCGCTCGTGTTCGTTGATACTGTCTGAACTTGTTTTGTATTTCGGGTTCATCATTCGAACGAGCTGTGATCTTGTTTTGAGTCGATCTGGTTATCGCTGTGACTTTTCCGAGTTCGGTTCGATTCTTGTGAACCTTGTTCGGAAGTAACATCTTTTGGTTCTACTAGTTCTTTTATTCGAAGTGGATCGGATTTGGAACTTCTGTATTTTCGACTGCCGACTCATTTATGCTCGTTGACATTTGAACTTTCCCTATCCCTTGCTTTTGTTGATCGAACGAGTGTGGTATTGTTTTGGAATAACTCGTTTGTCGCTGTGACTTTCCAACCGCTATTCCCTATCCTGTGGATCTTATGGGAATGCATTCCTTGTAGTTCTCACCAGATCATCCTGGGAGTTGTTGTTTGAGTCTTATTATCCTTCGTGTTTCGGACATGATTGTTCGATTTTTGTTGTCTCGATCATTTGCTTGTTCAGTTTTTGTTCTCGTTTTGTGATCGTTGAGCATTCAGGCTCCTTCCTAATTCCCTTAAGTTTGGGAAATTAGTCTCGTTTTCGATCTTCCAACCCTTGGGCGGTGGAATTCAGTATTAGTTCAGCGATTGGCTCGCGTTTCGATTGATGTACCGTTGGGTTGGTCAATCATATTGATTTTCGTTCGTTGTGTTTTGTGATTGTCGGATAATTGACTTGGCAATATTATCCGTTTGATGACGCTTGTCATTTGTTGGTTTTATTATATCCCTAACGGCGACGTTGTGTTGGTCGCCGTGGAGCGTGTTTTCACGCCGTATATTCCTTTGCGTTGATTGTAACATTTTGCCGTTGGGCATTAGTTACGCATTCTTGTGTATCTTGTTGAGTTTTTCCTGGCGGAATATTTCTTCCCCCTACTTGTTTTAAGTTTCGGGACGAAACTTCTTTTAAGGAGGGTAGAATGTAATATCCGCAAATTTTCGATTTTCGGTAAATTTCTTTTTTTCGGCCGAAGTCCATTTTGACGACTCGCTTTTGACCGTTTCGTCATTCGTAGAATATTTAATTCTGCACTTTTTGTCATCCGAGTTCGTTTCGGTGCTGCTTTGTTGAGTTTCGTGCTTTTTAGCGACTTTTCCGCGCTTGAGTTCGGTTCTTGCGAATCTCGTTCGAAACTGTCGTTTGGGGTTTTTCGTAAGTTCATTTAACGTTGTTATACGTGTTGTGAGCTTCGGTTTGATTATTCGTTGTCGTATGGTGATTGTTGGGCATTTGGGCCATTTTCGTAATTTCCCAAAGTTTGGGGTAATTACCTTCCGTTGTCGAATTTCGAGCCTTAGGGTGGTCGGAATCGTGTGTCCTACTAGCTCTTAGATTCGTCTTTGTGAGTACTTCGTAACCCTATCTTCGGTTCGTATTCAAGTTCGGGTTTCGGTGTCGTTTTGTTGAATTCAGGATTACTAAACGACTTTTCTAAGTATGAGTTCGACTTTGTTAGATCACCATTAATTTTTGGTAACTCCAAAAATTCTGAATCTTTGCAATATTATAGAGCATCGAGTTAGCTTTCCAATGGTTCGAACGGTGAGTCAATCGGAGTCCGGACGAGAGAGTTATGGTTGTTTTAGCTCACCCGCTCGTTATTGGCCGATCACTGCCGGCCGAACTCGGCCGTGTCGTCCGACACGGCCCGTGCCGAACTCTTCGGATAAGCTCGAACGATCGCCGACACGCCCGACCGTGTTCCGTGACACGGCCGAGTCGTGCCGAGTCATTGCCGGACGGTCGCTATCGGAAGGCCCTACGCGCCGCGGCCGTGTCAAGCGAGGACACGGTCGAGTCCTGTCGGCGGTATGCGACACGACCGTGCCGATCGGCACGGGCCGTGTCGGCAGCGATCAACCCCTATAAATGGCCCCGCAGACGTTTTTCTTGCCATTTTCACCTTCTTCTTCTCCTCTTCCGCGGTGGCGTGTTCCAAGCTTGAAGCCATGTTATTTAGCAACATATCCATGGAGTTCCTTGGGTTATATCATCAATCATTCGTCCGATATCATCCCTTGATCCAGCGAATCAAGGTTAGATCTTTAGAACCCTACTTTAGGTAAAATTGGGGGTTTTCATGTTTTTGTCCGATTCGTTCCGTTTTGTCGATTAATTCATGATGAATATGATTAATCTTGTTGGTATTCTTAGTTTCCCTACGGATTCATGGCATATTTCGTGATTTTTACGGAATCGAGAGGGTTTGGTTGCGGTCCGCCCTCGTTGTTGTTTATATACGAATATACATGAATCGTAGGCGGATTTTCGGGTGTATTCCAATTCCGTATTCATTTAGAAATGGTTGTGATTGTATTCTTCGAATCGTTAGGTTCGGTTTCATTGGTTCCTAGCGTTCGTCGGTGACTTTCCTTTCCGTTCGTTGCGTCGTCAATAATTCAAGGCAAGTATTTTTGGAAACCTTTATGCTTAACGTGAAATGGTAATGTATATTGTGTGTAATTTGCTCACCTTGTGTTGGCCAGTGGGGTCAAGGAGGAAATCTATGTTGCCGCCTGGATTTCACGAGTTTCGCACCGCTAGCCAACTCGGTAGGGTCCTTGTGAGGCCTCGAGTGAGAATGTATCTTTGCCTGTTCTCACGGCATAGCGTGTGCGTGGTTTTGTTTTTACGTAATTGTAGCCAACTCGGTAGGGTCCTGCGAGGCCTCGAGTGAGAATGTATCTCGCCGCCTGTTCTCAAGGCTAATTGTGGTGTATATTTTCGGAAAAGACATGTCTTGTATTGGTTTTGAAATGATATTGGTGCATGTACTATGAAATGTGTAAGCGATTGGTTTGCCTTGATTACTTGTACTAGCGTAATTGCTAACCCCTCTGGGGACCCGTTTTGGGGAAATTCTTGTTATGGATTTGAGGTTATGATTATCCTGGACGGCGAGCACACAGACGATGCGAGGGCGTTGGCGGTCGTTGACATGTGCACTTGAATTTACTTATTTCTTTTGTCGATTCGATTTGGTTGTTTTCTATATTTATAAATCGATAGTACTCGCGAGTACTTAGGCTTTTCAAATTCAAACTCCGTGTTGTACTACTTTTAAATTGTTACATTGTTGGTTGATGATCGTTTCGCCGGTTGCTCCGGGCGTAACTTTTTATTTCTTATAATTAAATGTGTGTCCTCGCTAACCGGGATGGTTAGTCGAGTGGAGTTTTCTTGTTTGTAGCCTGGTGGGTCCCATGTGGGGGTCCACGGCGCTGTAATATACTCTGAATATCTCGGGGTGTTACAATCAATCCATCGAAAACGGATGAAAAACGAGATCGGGGACAAATCCCCCAAAAAGTCAATTCGAAGGAAATCAAGAAATATACTTCGATTCGACGAAGAACAATGACTTAAATGATGTTAAACACAAGAATACTACCAAGATTAATCATACCCATCATTAATTAATCACAACACGGAACGAATCGGACGAAAATGCAAAAATCCCCAAATTCACGAAATTAGGGTTCTAATGAAGATTACCTTGATTCGCTGGATCAAAGGATGATAACGGACGATTGATTGATGTTATGGACTCAAGAACTTCATGGATTTGTTGTTAAACAACATGGCCTCGTCACCCATGAATCGCCATCCGCGGACGGAGAAGGAAGGAAATGAAAAACGAGATGAAATGTGACTGCTCTGTCACATTTATACTGGGCCGGAACTAGCGTGCGCTAGCCTTCCCGGACTAGCGTGCGCTATCGGCCGGTATCGGCCGAGTACCCTCGGCCAGGGCCCGCACGACCCGGCATCACCGACCAAACCTGCCGACCAAACCTGTCGACCCGACTCCCGCTAGCGTGCGCTACGGCCGGAAGCCTGCGCGCGCTAGCCGACCTGTCCAGTAGTCTCTGGACTAAACAGCTCGCCCCGGTAACGTACGCTAGTCGGCCGACAGCGTGCGCCACCTGCCCGGTTAGCGCGCGCTCGGCCCGACAGATGGCGTGCGCTACCGCGATCTGGCCGAGTCGAGAACCTCGTAACCCCACCGCCTGCACCGATGGCGTGCGTTAGGCGGCCCGATAGCGTCGCTACACACTGCCGGTTAGCGCGCGGCGCGCGCTCTCGGTTCTGCCGCACCGTCCGGCCGGTGCCGCAATTGTCCGGCGATCCGCAACCGTCCGGCCATCCCGCAACCGTCCGGCGATGCGACCACCGGGGCTCGACGACCGATGTCCGAAAACGTCAGGCGAACACGACGAAAAGTTCGCGGACAACATCAACGACCCGAAATGAAAACATAATACCATAATTAATCATACGCGACCAAGAAACGGGTCGAGACAACAATTACAGATACGGATACCCGTAACTTTTAAGAAATTACAAAATGGCCCAAAACGCCCGGAAATCACGATACGTGATCGAATAAGCAAACCGAAGTTCACAACACGTCTAACAAAGTTAAACGGACTTACGGGAAACTTGAAACAGCAGTTTCGAACGAGATTCGCAAGAATCGAACTCAAGCGCAGAAAAGTCGCTAAAAAGCACGGAACTCAACAAAACGACACCGAAACGAACTCGGATGTCAAAAAGTGTAGAATTAATCGTTCTCAGAATGACGAAACGGTCATGAGCGAGTCGTCAAAACAGACTCCGACCGAAAAAAGAAATTTACCGAAAATCGAAAATTGCGGATATTACAAGTCACACATCACACATGTCTCATTTTTTGAACATGAGTTTGTCCACATCTCCTTATATACTCACAATTTTTCCCTTCTTTTTCCAATGTGGGATAGCATCCCAAACCCATTTCTAAAGGGTTCACTTTGGAACATTATATCTCATTCATACCTCAATCATTTTGAGTGTTCTTACATGTTTTGGAAACCTCGTACGGAGTACTACGTAGTACAACTAAGGCCCGACTTTAACTCATAGTCGAGCCCACTCAAAATTGCCTCTCAAGTGGGCTGCTCAAACCAGCCCATTTCCTCTATTTTCCAACAATCTCCCACATGAATGAGATTGATGGTCCAACAGCACACGTCAGACACGGAGTTGACTTGGTGATAGTTACTGCGGTTAGGCATTGCATAGGATAGATAAAGTATGCTCCTTGAACCTTCCCTCGAAAAGATATATTCTCCTTACTGGCTAGACAGTGTGAGTAGATGCCTTTGAACTGTCCGACCGTTTGTGTAAGTGATCGTATATCCTTCACAAGTGCCCTCCCTGATTTATTCTGTTCTCATTATTGTGCCCGTTTTGGCCGTGGACACCGTCCTGGTTCTGCGGGAGTTTCTAGAGAATTGTGCCTTGCAATTCTCCTTTGAAGCGGCCCCTCTTCACTCCAACATAGGTGATTCTCGTTAAGTGTTTCGAGTAAACCCTTATTTTACTCCACCTGACTATACGTTGTCAACTTAAGAATCATTAAAAGCATAAGCTTAACCTCTCCCTATGGGTATCACTGTTTTCATCCTAGGAATGGTCGGTTCGGGGTAACCCCCACAGTGATTGTGCCCAGTTTTATGAATTAGTTGTCCCATTGAACCTAGATCTTGGGATCTCCAGTCAGCTTAGGTTGGGTATCCTCCATAAAACCATTAGCTCATGGCAATAGACCCATTCCTCTTGATAATTTATCAACAAGGTCTTTTGATAACCCTTGGTTAGCGGATCCGCGATGTTATCTCTTGACGAATCGTAGTCGATAGTGATAACCAATGTTGATAGCAAATGGTATTATGTCTTTGCCTTATATGACGAGACTTACCATTATACTTTTGCTCTGTGCCCCGTCAATCGTAGATTGACTATCACATATTGCGGTCACAACTTTGCCCATTTTGGAATATCTTCTAGAAATTGGTATTGCATTATGCCTCTCATGCATATTTGTCTAAGGTTATGAGCTCATATTCCTTTATAAATCGAGCAATAACCATCTACATTAAAGATTTCCATACCACTGCTGCACTAGCTAGTGTGAAACATGTTCACTATTTAGACATTAAATTCATAATGTCAGATATCCAATTTGCGTTACTATATCATTTTATAGTTTTTGAATATCTCATATCATGCAGTATATAGACACAAGTAATCTTTATATCATTGTGATCACCAATTGATAATTAGTTTCCTGATTACTCGTGTATCTACATAGTCTTACTCACGATATAGACTGTATTTAGTCTTGTACAATTCACTTAGTACATTAGACTGTAGGGTGTCGTCTTATTAATCCTATATTTATAACTATACGAATATGTTATTGAGTAAAATGTATTTCTTTTAAGGTTGATTGTTCGAGTAAACGATATTAATCGAGGACCGTTCGTTCATTTCGACAAGAAGAGGATTATTCTCGTCTCTGTATTGAGACAAGTTATCTTGCTTTGTTATAATGATGATTAGATTCTTGTGATGTTTATACATTTCATGTGTATGAAATATTTATGAAATGTTTGTCGTGATTTGACATTGTCTTCGACGTTATTCCATTTTCATCATGGGATTGCATTCACAAGTACGTCGCTTTGAATCGTTGATCTCGTTGGTCCTTATTTTCACTTCAGTGAGTTTTCTTGATCCTTAATCGGATATGTATTTCGTTGAATTTCGTTGTCATGTTGTATCGTGACATATCTGGAATCATATATGCGTGCAGATTGGTTATTGTATAGGATTTTTATCCGGGTACTTATATAGTCATACGTGGATGTTTCCGTATTGGACTGTGCACACGAGATGTAGTTCGTGAGGCTAATTAGGTACATTGTCACACGTATATTCTGGATTCCGTATACGGGGTGGACATGTACACGGACACATTTTCGGATCGGGCGTACTGTGATGTCCATCTGGAGCCATATTGTTAATCTTTCATAGTCCATGTATGATTGGATGTGTTCGATGGTTTGTGACTGATTGTTTCATACGCCCGAGGGGTATGATTAATAGTCGGGATGTTTCCTTGAGATCTATATATGTGAATTGTATAATGTCGGAAGAATTAATTATGATTTATATCTGACCCTGTGTTACGGGTGAAATACTTGTGTTGTATTTTAGGTCGAGGCAAAAGCAAGGGACGGGAAGAGCATGTTGACGGCGAAGGGTTCGAGGTATACTAGTTCGGAGGCCCCAAATCATTTGTTGTCCGATTATGTTAAACCGTGTAATGTTACCTTATTTCCGCTTCATTTAAATTACTATCTGGTTGTATTGGTGTTTGAAGTATATTCCATCTCCATATGGTTTATACTTATATTTTCGGATCCTGTGTATCATAAGGCCATTGGCCATATTTTTAATAAACTCCTAATCGGAGTAATAACTATTTATTGTGGTTCGGTATCACAAGTAATATTTATTTAATCTGTTTTTGGATATCGCCTGGTGGGTCCCAGTGTGGGGTCCACGGCACTGTAATAGCCGCCTTTTGGGGTGTTACAAATAGAGAGCTAATAAATTCACATTTATCCGTCAACGCTCCTGATGCGCGACTCCGTAGGTCCGTCTCAGCCAGCATTGGGCGGAACCAATGAGTGCGGGCAGCACTTAGCCAGCCTAGCGGGCCGCACTGTAAACCTGACTGAGAACGAATGAAGGGATCATTCCAGAACCATTATGTCGTGAATACTATATACGTATAGACCCTTCATCAGATGTCCCGGTTAAGTCTTCGGGTCACGGTAAAGTCAAACCCTATTATTGACTAGACACTATACATGTGTTAATGCAAATCAAGACCGACTGATTAATAGTGTATCTAATACAACTATATCAGAATGCTTTGGCCAAAGACTTATGATCTTATTTGTCATTAACCATATAGGACATTCGCCTGCTCACTAACAGGAGATAGAATCCTTTCTTGACGTACTGTAAAGATCGCTACTGCCCGTATAGTCCGCACTTCGAGGTTGACTCAGTAATTAAGCAATTTGAGTCTAACTACTCTAATGACAAACTAAACGTCACAGGCACATCTTCTACTGAACCCTCAAGTCAAAGGACCATGTATACTGTCGCAACCTTTCGATTCGTCATCGACTTTCAGAGAGTGAATACCGTGTGACTGAATCAAGTATGAATCGTGTTCGAGTATACTGGTCCCACCAATATACTTATAACTATGCTATCAAGACGTGCATAGGTCCTAGCATTAGTTATACAAGTCTTATTAAAACTTAATGCCCATTTAAGTTTATTGACTTGCGAACGATTTACGTAAATAAACTTTAAACACTTCCAGTGCATTTCCTCTTATCCGATAAGGAGAATGGAATGTTCGTTTTATTTACATGGACTTCACTTCAATGTTTACCAAATCAAGAATGCATTTGAAATACAATAAACAGTGAATGAATCATATTGCCTTTTAATTAATTATTCAATAATTATAAGTACAATGCCCCTACTCTCTCATCCCCTGAGTGGCATTCGAGGGCATATTCCTAACACATAAATCTCATTAAAATTAGTTGGTCATGACCAATAATTTCATACCTTCATACTTATTAAGAATTGGTGGTTCATTGTAGCTAAAGTAATCCTCATCAAAAACTCTCAAGTTTAAAGGAAGCGCTTTCCTCCTTGTTGATAGAATCTTGAGACGGGTATCACACATGCCCCGACATGGAATGACCCAGCATTTATTGTGCCTCTGCCATCTCAGCATCATCAGAGCAACGACCCGTAAGAACCATTGGTTAAGGTTGATTGCACTTAGGCATGAATTGTACGAATAGACAATCAATTTCTCCCATATTAGGGCCATCTCATCCATCTCATTAGTGAAAATATCGATCTATTGTCTCATATTTACCATTTATTCAAGTTGTCTCCCTAGCGAGGCATCATGGTTGATTGTATGGCATAAAGTGGATATGATATATACTGATGCAGAGAATAAGCTTCCATTGATTATGAGAATAACCGAAATGACACAAAAATAATACGAGATAAAATGGAAAATCATAAACTTAATTAATTAATATTAACTCTCGTTTAAGGTTTAACAAGAATACTCTTCTAGAGGAGGGTTTAGTAGATTCATTAACACTTAAACCTCCTGCTACAATAAAACTCCTATATGATCAATAAACTAGTAGATTAGTATATTGTCTGTTGCTATATTTACCATGTCTTGAATCTCCCGCATGAGCTGCAAATCTGAGAAAAACAAAGTAGGAGACAGATTCGTTAATAACGAAAACATTGAATAACATATATATATATATATAATATATATATATGTAAGTAATCGAAAGAAGCAAATCGAATATGGGCGATGTTGAGTCCAGAATTTCTGTCTCCTTAAAGCAAATTCGCCTCCACCGCAGTGTGTAGCGTCTGCCTCCCAGGATAAAACAACATCTCGATGCGTTCATAAATCGATCATCGCACCCTCAGCGAACTAGAATTAAACCTGAACTACCACCGACGCGACCCAAATTCTGAAAAGAAATTATTTCCGAAAAAAAACGAAGTTGGATTTTCGGGTGAGAAAAACGGACGAAAATTCAGTCTGAAATAAGACCCCTCACATCTGTTTTTATAGGTGAAGATGAGAGAGAGACATGTGCTGGAGGAACTCTATACCGACCGAAATTGGTATCTGGAGGAACTCTAAACCGATCGAAATTGGTATCTGGAGGAACTCTAAACCGATCAGGATTAGTATCTCAATACTTATCCAGATCTGTTTAATTCGATTTTATCCGGATCCGAAAAATTCGGAATTTATTAATTGAGGTATTTTCGGTAAAATAAAATTTTACCGAATAAAATTGTAGTAAAAAGATAACTTCGAGACTCCGAGACATTTCGCCCAAATCGCCCTTCGACCGAACCGAGCCGAGCCGGCCGGCCGGACGGCGGCGGCGGCGCGCGCGTGTGTGTGTGTGTGCGCGAGGGGCGCCTAGTCACACATCCACACATCTCCTTATATACTCACAATTTTTCCCTTCTCTTTCCAATGTGGGATAGCATCCCAAACCCATTTCTAAAGGGTTCACTTTGGAACATTATATCTCATTCATACCTCATGCATTTTGAGTGTTCTTAAATGTTTTGGGAACCTCGTACGGAGTACTACGTAGTCCAACTAAGGCCCGACTTTAACTCATAGTCGAGCCCACTCAAAATTGCCTCTCAAGTGGGCTGCTCAAACCAGTCTATTTCCTCTATTTTTCCAACAATCCCCCACATGAATGAGATTGATGGTCCAGCAGCACACGTCAGACACGGAGTTGACTTGGTGATAGTTACTGCGGTTAGGCATTGCATAGGATAGATAGAGTATGCTCCTTGAACCTTCCCTCGAAAAGATATATTCTCCTTACTCGCTAGACAGTGTGACTAGATGCCTTTGAACCGTCCGACCGTTTGTGTAAGTGATGGTATATCCTTCACAAGTTCCCTCCCTGATTTATTCTGTTCTCATTATTGTACCCGTTTTGGCCGTGGACACTGTCCTGGTTCTGCGGGAGTTTCTAGAGAATTGTGCCTTGCAATTCTCCTTTGAAGCGGCCCCTCTTCACTCCAACATAGGTGATTTTCGTTAAGTGTTTCGAGTAAACCCGTATTTTACTCCACCCGACTATACGTTGTCAACTTAAGAATCATTAAAAGCATAAGCTTAACCTCTCCCTACGGGTATCACTGTTTTCATCCTAGGAATGGTCGGTTCGGGGTAACCCCCACAGTGATCGTGCCCAGTTTTATGAATTAGTTGTCCCATTGAACCTAGATCTTGGGATCTCCAGTCAGCTTAGGTTGGGTATCCTCCATAAAACTATTAGCTCATGGCAATAGACCCATTCCTCTTAATAATTTATCAACAAGGTCTTTTGATAACCCTTGGTGAGCGGATCCGCGATGTTATCTCTTGACGAATCGTAGTCAATAGTGATAATCAATGTTGATAGCAAATGGTATTATGTCTTTGCCTTATATGACGAGACTTACCATTATACTTTTGCTCTGTGCCCCGTCAATCGTAGATTGACTATCACATATTGTGGTCACAGCTTTGCCCATTTTGGAATATCTTCTAGAAATTGGTATTGCATTATGCCTCTCATGCATATTTGTCTAAGGTTATGAGCTCATATTCCTTTATAAATCGAGCAATAACCATCTACATTAAAGATTTCCATACCACTGCTGCACTAGCTAGTGTGAAACATGTTCACTATTTAGACATTAAATTCATAATGTCAGATTTCCAATTTGCGTTACTATATCATTTTATAGTTTTTGAATATCTCATATCATGCAGTATATACACACAAGTAATCTTTATATCATTGTGATCACCAATTGATAATTAGTTTCCTGATTACTCGTGTATCTACATAGTCTTACTCACGATATAGACTGTGTTTAGTCTTGTACAATTCACATAGTACATTAGACTTTTAGTTACTCTTGAAAGATCAGTTGCCTTTGTGTTTGGATAGATGCACAGTATCCATTGGCATTCTAATTGATTCCGTTGATCTTTCCAAGATTCATGTCATCATAGTATGACTGACCTCATATGAGACATTGTGAGCAACTTGAGATTTTACATCTTAAAGTCATCCCTTTAGTCTCATATATTTATCTTTTCAGACTTTGTTGAATTGATCCCCTTGTCATTACTTACATCAATGACTCGATCATTCAAATTCATTCTTAAAGTGACATAGTCGTCATGTGTATTCGACATATACACACTTGACATATTCACTGTCTTGAATCTTTTTGACATTATAAATTGGCATTTGTAACGTTTTCAAATTACGTTACCAACTATTAACCGAGACTTCAATTTCTCATAGATCAAATTACTAAATTTAAGCGTCCCCAAAATTGGCAATTTTTCATTTACTACATTACCAAATTTGAGCGTCCCCAAATTGGTACTTTTCGGTCATTTAATCACCATATTTGAGCGTTGTCAAATTAGAGATTTTATCACATCATTTGAAGTCATTGCTTGACACCACAGTGTCAAAGATTTTATGCCACTACTTTAGTGTCAATTTAGATTCATAATACTTTCACTAAGTTGCAGACTTTCAATCGCTGCGTTAGGCACATATTCCTTTGGTTCTTCCAAGTTGGTTTTTCTCAAAGACGCCATTTAGAAAGACTGCATGTATGTTTATTTGATATACTTCTACATGTATATCATAATAATGAACTTTCTTCTCGTTACTAGAGAATATATCTCAAAGTACTTTAGGCTCTCATGTTACTACAACCTCAGTTAGTAGTTTCGCCTCTTATTTATCCATGGATCCATTTAATTTTATTTTCGAATTTACATTGGATCCTAGCGGTATCTATTCCAGAGGAAGATCTACCGAACATTAAACAAAATTCTGCACAACAGAATTATTCTTTCTCTTATATGACCATATGAATAGTGTATATGGAATTGTAAGTTATCTTCTAGCACGCATGCTAGAAATTTCATACGTAGTGATTTTCCAAGTTCAAGCCTTTTTGCTTCAACCTTTAAAACCACTTGGTGATTCATTTCACATTGATAAATCCACGGTATCTCATAATTGATTTATTTTTTTAAATCAGTTATGCGTTTGATACACGCTTTTCCTTAACTCGATTAGTACATACTTGTAATATCCGCATTTTTCTTTCCTTTGTATTTTTATTTTTGGTGTATTTCTCGATCGTAGTGACCCTCGTGTATCTTTCAGTGTATCCTTCCTGTCATCTGTTGAACTGTATTCTCGTTATTGTTGTGCGGAACCGCCATTTCGGGGTTGTCGTGGATCCATTTCGTGTTATTGGTTCCCAAATATTGATTTCTATTGCTTTTATTCTCTTCCCGGATCATTTTTCATCATTTAGGACCCAAAAGGGGGTGTGGGCCGCGGCTCAAGGTGTGTGCGCCGCGGCACACACATTTCTCCAGTTGTTGGCCGAGCGGACTATACTGTGTGCCGCGGCGCACCCGTCCGGTGCCGCGGCTGCTTGCCGTCGAGCTGCGGCACACCGTCGGTGCGCGGCACGATCGTGTGGCATTTTCGGCCAAAAACCCGATCAGCGGTGCCGGCACATGTCGGTGAGCCGCGGCACCGCCGAACCACAGGAGTAAATTTACGCTGTGCCGCGGCGGCACACAATGCGGTTAACCCTCTATAATTGTGTTGTTTTGAGCGAGAACAGCTCATTTCCTTCTTCTTCCATTGACGCGAGAGAGAGTGAGAGAGGAGGAGAGATTCTCATCATTCATCAATTGGGGGTTGATTTTCATCATTCTTCTTCGGTTGTGAAGCCCAGATAATCAATCTAACGCGTGTTCTACGAATCTAAGTACTTGAATCTTCAAGGTAATATCTCTTGGAACCCTAACTTTTGATTAATTGGGGATTTTGGGGTTTTTGTCCGATTCTTTCCGTTTTGTTGGTGGATTCTTGATGAATACGATTAATATTGTTAGTATCATTAACTTTCCTATGGATTCATGGTATATTTCGTGATTTTTTACGGAATCGAGAGGGTTTGGTTATGGTCCGCCCTCGTTGTTATTTTTGTACGAATATACATGAATTGTCGGCGGGTTCTCGGGGGTATTCCATTTCCGTATTCGTCTAGAGTTGGTTGTGATTATGTTCTTCAAATCGTTAGGTTCGGTTCCGTTGGTTCTTAACGTTCGTCGGTGATTATCCTTTCCGTTCGTTGCGTCATCAATTACTCAAGGCAAGTATTTTTGGAAACCTTTATGCTTAACGTGAAATGGTAATGTATATTGTGTGTGCTTTACTCACCTCGGGAGGGTCCGACGGGGCCTCGAGGGAATCTATGGCTTCGTCCTGGATTCATGAGTTTGATTCGCTAGCCAGCTCGGGAGGGTCCTTAGAGGCCTCGAGTGGGATTCGTGGCTTCATCCCGGTCCTAGGTGACGTGTGGTGCTTGATTTGTTTTATGAATGTGGCCAGCTCGGGAGGGTCCTTAGAGGCCTCGAGTGGGATTCGTGGCTTCGTCCCGGTCCTAAGCAAATTAATTGTGACTGTTTGTTTCCGGAAAAGACATGTCTGGTTTTGGTTTTTGAAATGATATTGGTGCATGTACTATGAAATGTGTAAGCGATTGGTTGCCTTGATTACTTGTACTAGCGTAATTGCTAACCCCTATGGGGACCCGTTTTGGGGAAATTCTTATTATGGATTTCAGGTTATGATTATCCGGACGAGCGGGCACCTGGACAGTACGAGGACGTTGGCCAGGGTCGTTGACATGTGCATTTGGGTCTTTCTATTTCTTTCGTCCATTTCGATTTGGTTGTTCTAATAATTATAAACTTATAGAGTGTACTCGCGAGTACTTAGGCTTTTCATTTCAAACTCCGTATTGTACTACTTTAAAATTGTTACATTGTCGGTTGATGATCATTCCGCCGGTTGCTCCGGGCGTAACTTTTTATGTCATATCATTTAAATGTGTGTCCTCGCTAACCGGGATGGTTAGTCGAGTGGAGTTTTCTTGTTTGTAGCCTTGTGGGTCCCATGTGGGGGTCCACGGCGCTGTAATATACTCTGAATATCTCGGGGTGTTACAGAAAATGGTATCAGAGCGCCCGGGTTTATGGATACCTAGGCTTGTTGGTTATTTGGGTCTAGTCGTGTTTTGTTTTGCACATTGTCATACCGCTGCCAGCATCTCAGTACTTCCAGTGCTCGTAAGTTTTCTTATTCGGCTCTTTTGTTTCTCGCATTGTATTTCCACTTTTGAATCGTAGTTGCTTTTCCTCCCTTACTCATCATCTATATACTTCTGTTATCTCTCAACATCAGTATGGATGCCGGAGGAAACCGTGGTCGTGGTCGTGGTCGTGGACACGGCCGAGGACGTGGGGCAGCCGGTGGGGCGGCCATGTCGCATTCTTTGGGAGCCGGCAGTACCGGTGACCGTCACAGTCATGCTTCTTCTCAGGAGCGCGCCGATCTTGGTATTGCGGCTGTTATGCAGCAAATGGTTAACCAGATGGCGGCTATAGCTCAGGTGGTCCAGAACCCCGATCAGGCCCATGCTAATCGGGGCGGAACGGATCGCTGGCTTCAGGATGTCATCAAGATGCATCCTCCTCAGTTTTCGGGAGCTTCGGACCCGATCGGCTGGGAAGGATGGATCAAGGAGATATCTAAAGTCTTCGTTGCCACCAACTGTCCCGAGGACCGCAAGGTCCCTATTGCCCAGTACTTTCTCACTGGGGACGCTATGGATTGGTGGGAAGCCGTGGGGCCCAAAGATCATGTTGCTTCGTGGGCCGAATTTCAGGAATTGATGGAGACTGAATATTGCCCGTGGCCAGTCAGACAGGCTCGGGTACATGCTTTCTATGATGCTCAACCACGGGATATCCCCGTATCTCAAACAATTGTCGATTTTAACAAAGAATTGGGCTATGTGAAGACCCAAGTTGTCGAAGAGAGCGACAAAATTTTTCACTTTTCCAGGAGGATGAAACTGTCCATTCAGGACTATATGTCAGGACTCATCTGCACTACTTTGATGGATTATCAGAGTCGAGCTCTTGCTTATGATATGCCCGTGACGGCTAGTGATGTGGCTCGTGAGAGCAAGAAGCAGAAGTGGGCCGGAAATTTTTCTGGTCCCAAGAGCGGAGGCCAGCAGAAATCTCAACCTGTAAACATTTCTATGGGTGGTTCGACTCGTTTCTCTGGGAGTTTCCGAAGTGCCGCCGGAACCTTCGTCCGGGACCCCATATGCTTTAACTGTGGCAAGCCAGGCCACGTGAACCGGGATTGTCTTCGTCTACCTTTAACTTGTCATACTTGTGGTCAGTCGGGCCACAAGGCTTCTTTTTGCGAGAAGCTCAGACAGTTTCGCGGCGCCCGTTCTTCTCACCCAGCACCTATGGAGCCGAGTGTGAACCAGGGCTCATTCGCTCCGCCGCCACCGCCGAGTGCCGGCCGAGGTCGAGGTCGGGGTCAACCCGCTAGAGGAGGAGCTTCCAGTGTCGGTTCTGCCCAGCCGCGTATATACGAGATGAGGAGGACCGATGACCCAGCGGCTACTGTGGCGACAGGTACCGTTCATATCCATTCTCATCCTGTGGGTGTGCTTTTTGATTCGGGTGCTACGCATTCATTCATTTCTCTAGAGTGTGTACGTCGTTTGAATCTCGACTGTTTGTCACCTTGCGAGCCTTTCATCATTAAACTTCCTAGCGGTGATAGAATTGTCGGTGATCGAGAAGTCCGGGACTGTTCTGTGTCTATTTGTGAGAGGGCTTGGCTCTCTAATCTTATTGTCGTGAGTATCGAGGGTGAGGATTTGATTCTCGGGGATGATTGGCTCAAGCGGCATGGTGCAATCATGAACTACCGTACGAGGATCATTACCATGTTAGCCGAGGATGGCACTGAACACTCTTTCGCGGGGCGAAAGAGAAACCAGAAGTTTGTTACTAACGCCTTGAAGGCGATGAAACTCCTGCGAAAGGGGTGTACTGGTTATTGGTGCTACGCCTTGAAGGCGGAGAATGGTGGAGTCGAGTTTTCATCGATTCCAGTCGTTAGTGAGTTTCCTGATGTTTTTCCTGACGAGTTACCGGGATTGCCACCGGATCGTGAGGTCGAGTTTGCTATAGAGTTAGAGACGGGCGCGGCTCCAATTTCGAAGGTGCCGTATCGCATGGCACCTTCAGAGATGGCCGAGTTGAAGAAACAGTTGAGTGAACTTCTTAAGTCGGGGTATGTTCGACCGAGCGCCTCGCCTTGGGGCGCACCGGTCCTGTTTGTGCGTAAGAAGGATGGTTCACTGCGTTTGTGTATCGACTATCGTGAACTGAACAAGGTGACCATCAAGAACAAGTATCCTTTGCCGAGGATTGACGACTTGTTCGATCAGTTGCAGGGAGCGGCGGTATTCTCAAAGATTGATTTGAGATCGGGGTACTATCAGCTCCGGGTGAGGGAGTCCGACGTGCCGAAAACAGCTTTTCGGACGAGATACAGACATTACGAGTTTGTAGTTATGCCTTTCGGGTTAACTAATGCGCCGGCGGTGTTCATGCAATTGATGAACAAAGTCTTTATCGAGTATCTGGATAAGTGTGTCGTCGTCTTCATTGACGATATTCTTATCTATTCGAGGAATGAGGAAGAGCATGCCCATGATTTGCGGATAGTGTTAGACATTTTGAGGGCCGAGCAACTCTATGCGAAGTTCTCGAAATGTGAGTTCTGGCTGAAGGAAGTGATGTTTTTGGGTCACGTGATTTCAGCCGAGGGAGTCCGATTGGATCCGCAGAAGATTGAGGCAGTGTTGGATTGGGCACCGCCCACAAGTGTGAAGGAGGTCCGTAGTTTCTTGGATTTGGCTGGCTACTACCGTAGGTTCATCGAGGGTTTCTCAAAACTAGCTCGGCTACTTACACAATTACTCCAGAAATCCCAGAAATTCGTCTGGAATGACGAGAGGCAGTCCGGCTTTGAGGAGCTGAAGAAGCGTTTGACTTCAGCTCCGGTTTTGGCGCTGCCATGTGGCAACGAGGGATTCGCCGTTTATAGCGATGCTTCGGGTCAGGGTCTTGGGTGCGTATTGATGTAGCACGGCAAGGCCATTGCCTTTGCGTCGAGACAGTTGAGGCCGTATGAGCTTAACTACCCTACTCATGATTTGGAGTTAGCGGCAGTCGTTTTTGCGCTCAAGATCTGGCGTCACTATCTTTTCGGCTCTACATGTCAGATTTTTACCGATCATAAGAGCCTGAAATACATATTTACTCAGCGGGAGTTGAATATGAGGCAGAGGAGGTGGTTAGAGCTGATTAAGGATTATGACCTCGAAATCCTTTATCATCCTGGCAAGGCGAACGTCGTGGCCGACGCCTTGAGCCGGAAACCGATTGCGTTGCGAACGCTTGAGGTCTTTACGTCTCAGTCTGAACTTCGGCGGACTTTGATCGAGTTAGATATTGAGGTTTTGTTGCCTGGGACTGTCGGGCAACTTTGTGCTTTAGAGATTTCATCGTCTTTGATCGATGAAATTAAGCTGACGCAGTTGGAGGATCCGATGATTACTCAAATCCGAGAGAACATTCTTAAGGGAAAGTCTCCTGGCTTTGTGATTCATGAGGATGGTGTTTTGAGATTCCAGAGTCGGCTTTGTGTACCGAATGACTTAGAGTTGAGGCAGAGTATTCTGCGCGAGGCCCATGCTACACCTTACTCCGTTCATCCTGGTTCGAGTAAGATGTACAAGGACCTAAGGTGGAATTTCTGGTGGAATGATATGAAGGAGGAGGTCGCGCAGTTTGTAGCGAAATGTTTGACTTGTCAGCAGGTCAAAATCGAGCATCAGCGACCGGCTGGGTTATTGCAGTCACTTCCCATTCCGGAATGGAAATGGGAAGATATATCGATGGATTTCATTACGAGTTTGCCGAGATCGAGATCGGGCATGAATATGGTTTGGGTGATTGTTGATCGTCTGACCAAGTCGGCACATTTTCTGGGCATCAAGGACACTTGGGGCCCTGAGAAGTTGGCCTGTATATTTATCGCTCAGATTGTGAGGCTTCACGGTACTCCGAAGTCTATTGTTTCGGATCGTGATGGCCGTTTTATATCACACTTTTGGCAGGCGGTGCATAAGGCGTTGGGTACTCGTTTGCGTTTGAGTACCTCTTTTCACCCCCAGTCAGATGGGTGTTGGAACAATATTTTTTAGATCGTTTTGATGATGTGTTATTAAAACCAAAATTTACTTAAAACATATTTTCTCTTCAGTTAACGTACGTAACACACATCACATTAACGTACGTAACATTCTACAGTTAACGTACGTAACGTATCTTTTATAACGTACGTAACATACACTATTTTCGTAAGTTTTTCTGTACAGGTAACGTACGTAACCGGAGATATATAACGTACGTAAGGCTTGAATTATTCTGACCGTTGGAAAAGCCACTAGCCGTTGCAACAAGTCGTCTCAATCAACGGATCTTTGACCAGGATGTTACGTACGTAACCATGAGGTTCATAACGTACGTAACGCATTTCATCATGTTTCACTGGACAGTTTCGGCACTTTCATTACGGCCGTTATTTGGATCATATAACGTACGTAACGTACGTAACGTACGTAATCCACAGCATATAACGTACGTAACCAGTTAAACTGTTCCAACGGGAAATTGAGCTCAAGAAGGCTATAAATAGCCACCTTCATGGAGATTGAAGACACACAAGAATTCTGAGCCTACTAGCATACTCAAGCAATATCAAGCAAATATTTTGAGAGATATTCGTATTCTAGATTGTGATACGAGAAGATTTGTTCTATAATTTCCAATCTTCATTCTTGTATCTAAGAGCGATATATCGTGAAAGCCGAGTTTCTACTCGCACTTATTTTTGTGTATTGGTTATCTTGTACCTAGAAAAACAAGAGTGTTTTTGTGAGGTTATTCTTGAGCCCGGAAATCAAGAAGTTGTAAGAAGTTGGAACTAAACTAGAAAGTGCAAATTCCAAGTTCTAAGTAAAGTCCTAGTCGATAAAACTAGGTTGGGGACGTAGGCTTCGTTAATAGCCGAACCTCTCGAACAATTCCTTGTGTTCTTTCTTTTCCGCACTTTTATTACTCCGATATTTTTGCTTCCGCACGAAAAGAGTACAATACTCTTAACCGCACTATTCAACCCCCCTTATAGTGGCGGTACCAATCTAACAATTGGTATCGGAGCGGTCTCTTTATCACCGGATTAACACCCGCTAGAGAAAAGATCCAAATGGCCTTTATCCACTCCTCCGTTGAAGGCAACGCTCTCAATCGCCCTCTTTTCTTCGATGGTTCAAACTTTATGACATGGAAGAAGAAGATGTCCATCTTCATCCGAGCTCACGATATTGAAATATGGAAGGTCATTGCCCTTGGACCTACCATTCCTAAGAAAACGGATGGCTCTCTCAAAAGTTTCGAAGAGTACGATGATGCCGACTGGAAGAACGATCACTTCAACAGTAAAGCCACTCAATTGCTTTATTGTGCTCTCAATCCAGAAGATCACAATAGAATCTCTTCCTGCGAGACGGCAAAAGAAATCTGGAAAATGTTAGAGATCACCCATGAAGGTACGAGTCAAGTGAAGGAAACCAAAATCAATATGCTTCTTCACGATTATGAACTCTTCACCATGAAAGAAGAAGAAAGCATTACCACTATGCTTGACCGTTTCTCGGCAATCACAAATGGGCTAGCTTCATTCGGGAAACCGATATCGAGCAGTGATAAAGCCAAGAAAATCCTTCGGTCTCTACCAAGAGAATGGGACGCTACCGTTACGGCTATCATGGAGTCGAAAGACCTCAATACAATAGAATTCAGCGCTCTTATCGGATCTCTCATCAATTATGAGATCGTCATCAAATCTCGCAGCTCGAAACCAAAACCTAAGGAGAGAGAAAGGACTATCGCTTTCAAAGCCAAAGAAGAAAGTGACCTAGAGGATGAACCTATCGAAGAAGAGGACGAAGAAACCGCCTTTTATGCCAAAAACATAAAGAAATTTAAAAATCTTCTTCAAAGGCGTCGGAGAGATATCAAACAAGAATCAAGGGATGAATCCAAAAAGACTGTAATATCCGCAATTTCGAATTTCGGTAATTTTCTTTTTTTTCGGCGGAAGTCCGTTTTGACGACTCGCTCATGACCATTTCGTCATTTCGAGAATGATTAATTCTTCACTTTTTGTCATCCGAGTTCGTTTCGGTGTTGTTTTGTTGAGTTCCGTGCTTTTTAGCGACTTTTCCGCACTTGAGCTCGATTCTTGCGAATCTCGTCCGAAACTGTCGTTTCGAGTTTCTCGTAAGTTCATTTAATGTTATTATTCATGTTGCGAGCTTTGGTTTGGTGTTTCGATCGCGTATCGTGATTTTCGGACGTTTTGGGCCATTTTCGTAATTTCCCAAAGTTTTGGGTAATTACTTCCGTTGTTGAATTCCGAGCCTTCGGGTGGTCGGAATCGTGTGTCCTACTAGCTCTTAGATTCGTCTTTGTGAGTACTTCGTAACCGTATCTTCGGTTCGTATTCAGGTTCGGGTTTCGGTGTCGTTTTGTTGAATTCAGGATTTCTAAACGACTTTTCTAAGTATGAGTTCGTCTTTGTTAGATCACCATTAATTTTTGATGACTCCAAAAATTATAAATCTTTGCAATATTATAGAACATCGAGTTAGCTTTCCAATGGTTCAAGCGGTGAGTCAATGAGTCGGACGAGAGAGTTATGGTCGTTTTAGTGGAAGGCGTCACTGTCGGGCACCGTCCAGGAGCCTTTCGGCCGATAGGGTGGGCGAAAGACTCAGCTGCCGGCATTTCGTATGGGTATCGGCCGATCATGTCGGAAGCCTTTCGGCCGATAGGGTGGGCGAAAGACTCTCATCACGGCGATCGGCTATAAAAGGCACAGCGGCGTTTTCTTGACATTTTCTCACTTCTCTTCTTCCATTCCGCGGCTGGAGCTGGGGTAATCATGTAGAGATGTTGTTGGACAATAAATCCATGAAGTTTGGAGGTTCATATCATCAATCATCCGTCCTATAACATCCTCCAATCTACCGAATCAGGGTCGTGTTTCTTGCGAAGAAACCGTGTTGAACCCTTTCGTTCGTCGTCGTTTTCCTTTTCGAAAACATCGGGCGTTTCGAAGCTTTCCGGTTGAGCCGTGTTCGTCGGAATACTTGCGTGCCGATTTCGAGGCAAGTACCTTGCCCATACTATTCTTGTTTTGTGAACGTGATAATTGGTGATCGTCTTTATATATTTGTTTGATTGTTTAAAACGAGTTTTCAAAAGATTTGGTTAGCCTTGTTAAAGGCCCTCTTTCAAAATCGTCTGTTTTGTGATCGATGTGTTTCTCGAACAAGTATGTGAATCTTATGGACATGTTGGTGTTGATGATGCACTTGGTAATTGCGTGTGGACGTATATTGTTTCATTTCGGTGCATTGTGGTTGACGTGTTGTTTTACTAAGTGTTTGATGCCTCTGGGTGTATTGTTTGGATATCCTCGGTGTGATATATTACTCGTGCTTGAGTTTGTTAGCTAGCCAGTGCGGGAGGGTCCTTCGAGGCCTCGTGCGGGAATCTATGATATTACTCTGTTCCCAAGGCGATGCTTATGTTGTGATTTGTTTAGCTAGCCAGTGCGGGAGGGTCCTTCGAGGCCTCGTGCGGGAATCTATGATATTACTCTGTTCCCAAGGCGATGCTTATGTTGTGATTTGTTTAGCTAGAAAGTTCGGGAGGGTCCTTCGAGGCCTCGTGCGGGAATCTATGATATTACTCTGTTCCCAAGGCGATGCTTATGTTGTGATTTGTTTAGCTAGCCAGTGCGGGAGGGTCCTTCGAGGCCTCGTGCGGGAATCTATGATATTACTCTGTTCCCAAGGCGATGCTTATGTTGAGATTTGTTTAGCTAGCCAGTGCGGGAGGGTCCTTCGAGGCCTCGTGCGGGAATCTATGATATTACTCTGTTCCCAAGGCGATGCTTGTGCATGATTACGTTGTGTTGATTTTATGTCCGTTGAGGACACGTGATGTTGGGCTCTGGCCCTGTGAATTGTTGTTGGTTTTCTATTTACGAAAACAAAACATTTGGGCTATGACCCTATTGATTCTTGGAAAGATATGGATTTGATATCCCTAATTTGATTTCTATTAAAACTCCCGAGGGTATTCTAAACCATTTTGCAAACCATTCTCGTTATTTGTGATCTTTCGGATTTGGAAAGTTTTACTCAAACTCGTGCCTCAGGAAGTACTCTTCGTTACGTTTGGAACCTTGACGATTTTCTGATTATTATTGTTCTTGAAATTTTTATTGTATGGCTCGTATTTTGCACTTGTACTTGCACTAGCAAAACAGTGGAGTTTTGCTAACCCCCGAGTATTCGGGGGGTGGATGTCTATTTTTGCATTCAGGTTTTGGAGCATAGCACAGGGTCGGCACGAAGGATGATGAAAGATGAACGATACTAATTACACGAGGATCTGTTGACGTCGTTTGGGTCTAGTTGTATTTTTTCTTTTCCCGCTGCAGTATCTTTTCCCCGTTGTACGGGAGTTTATTGTATTTTGACCCCTGCGTGGGTATGTGTTTGGAATTGAGTTGTATGTATTTGTTGTAAGACCAAATCGGTCTACTGAGTCATTTTAGCCTTAAAGGCGAGGTTTAGATGTTTGATTTTAGTTATCAGCCTGGTAGATCCTCGAGGAGAGGGTCTACGGCGTGTAATATCCCTGAGCGGATTTGGGGGTGTTACATAAATGGTATCGGAGCTTTAGGTTGTGGAAACCTAGGCTGTCGGGTCAGTGGTGTCTATCGAGTTTTTGTCTCGTCGGATTTTATCTGACTGAGTCGTGTCGCGACGCGTCGTCTGAGTTTGTTGGTCGTGATTAGTATCGTGGGGCGATCATCATCTTCGTGCGACCTGTGGCTGTAAGTCTCCCTTCTTTGTGTTGTGCCTCGTGTGACACGAGCTATTTTTATGATTTATTTGCTAAGTGACAGAATCCTCTTATGGATTTTGATTTCTTGATACGTGACTATTTGACTCTCATATTTCTTTCATGTGAGGAGTAGTTGCTGGATTGTGCATGTTGGACTGTATTTCTTTTTTCCGCTGCGTGAGTTCCTTTGTAATAGCTTTCGGTATTTTACCGACTGAATTTTATTTCGAAAATCGATTCCTTTAACCGAGTTGTTGGCCTTGACCGTTTTGACGGTAGTTGGGTGTTTTCAAATGATTTTGTGAGTTTTGATAAGTACTACCGTCATCGACCTTTTTGGGCATTCTAACCCATTGAATTATTTTTGAAAACCTTGAGTATCTTAGAAAAATTGAAATTCGAGACGTACTTTTAAAGCGAATTATTTTCTTGCGGTGTTTTCAAGGTGTTTTCTAATGCCGCAATACATTTCAAAAATTTTCGGTTGAGGACCAAAAATATTTTGAGATATTTTCAAATGCAGTTGCTTAGACCCAAGGGTCGAATATTTTTGAAAGTTTTTCACTAAAGGAAAGGTGTCCTCATTTTTGTTCAAACGCAAGATGATTTTCAAAGTCTCGATAATGGTGTTTGTACTACTTTTTGTAAAATGATGCTCAAGATCAAGCTGTTGTTTCCAAACTGTTTTCAAAAGGTGGTTCTCGTTTTTAAAACCTAACATTCCTGTTTACGGACCGGAAATGCGTGTGTGGTTTTCGAACTTTCGTTACGGTGTCAACCCCGAATTGTGATTGAATTGGTGGCGTGAGCGTCGAGTCGTTCGCCACGCATATGTTTTGTTGGCCCTCTGTGAGAGGTGTGAATAGTGTTTCTTGTTTATCGCCTCGTGGTGATTGCGTATTGTCGCACTAGTGTGGGTTGTTAAAGCCTGGATTTTTATGCGTTATACACATGGGTGATTGTTTCATGATGTTTGTGATTGTGTGATGGCTGTCGTTCGGGATGTTGTAATCTTCGAATGATGCCGTTGTTGTGATTTTTGTATGCGTTGATATGTTATGCTGAGTTGGCATCTCCGGTATGTTGTTTTGCGGTGTTTTGATCCATTGTATTGAGCATTTATATTTTCGGTATGCCGAGCCGAGGCGTTGCAATCGTGATGTGCCGGGGCATGCACGTGTAAATTGTCCTTCTCGTCAATAACACATTTCAAGTGTGGACTCGAGGGACACCGAATTCAGTTTTGTGAATTGGCTACCGAGACTTTCGGAGTTCGCGCTTCAGCACAAGTATCAGAATCGGCTTTGAGAGGCCTTCGAAGGATGTTTCTGTCGGTTGCTTGTTGTGTCGTCACCTTGATTTTGCTGTTGTGAGTTGCGGGGGCGACCTTCTTTTATAAGAGGTCGAATGTAGTACCCGTGTTGTTTTTAGACTTCTGTATTTTCTCTTTCTCCAGTCTATCGATTCGCTCGTGTTCGTTGATCTTGTCTCGAACTTGTTTTGTATTTGGGTTCATCATTCGAGCAGTGTGATCTTGTTTTGGGTCAATCTGGTTATCATTTGTCACTTTCCGAATTCGGTTCGATTCTTGTGAACCTTGGTAGTAACATCTTTAGCTCTACTAGTTCTTTTATTCGAAGTGGTGGATCTTGAACTTTTACATTTTCGACTCTGTCGACTCGTTTATGTTCGTTGACATTTCTGAGCTTGTCCTGCTCCTTGCTTTTGTTGATCGAACGAGTGTGGTGTTATTTCGGAATAACTCGTTGTCGTTGTGACTTTTCAATCGCTATTCCCTTTCCTGTGGATCTTCGGCAATGCATGTCTTGTAGTTCTCACCAGATCATCCTGGGAGTTGTTGTTTGAACTTTATTGTTCTTTGTGATTCGAACATGATTCTTCGATCTTTGTTGTCTCGATCGTTGTGGTTTGATCGTTTGATTGTTCGGTTTATATTGACCTCGTTCCGTGATTGGCGAGCATTCAGACTCCTTCGTAATTCCCTTCAGTTCGGGAAATTAGTTTCGTTTTCGATCTTCCATCCCTTAGGCGGTGGGATTCCGTGTTTGTTCAGCGGTTGACTCGCGTTTTGATTGATGTACCGTTGGGTTGGTCAATCATATTGATTTTCGTTCGTTGTGTTTTATGATTGTCGGATAATTGACTTGGTTATATTATCCGTTTGATGACGCTTGTCACTTGTTGGTTTTTATTATGTTCCTAACGGCGACGTGGTATTGGTCGTCGTGGAGCGTGTTTTCACGCCGTATGTCTCTTTGCGTTTCTTGCAGCGTTTCGCCGTCGGGCGCGAGTTTTCGGTTTTTGCGTATCTCGTCGAGTTTTCCTAGCAGGGTATATTGCTTCCCCCTACTTGTTTTAAGTTTCGGGACGAAACTTCTTTTAAGGAGGGTAGAATGTAATATCCGCAATTTCGAATTTCGGTAATTTTCTTTTTTTCGGCGGAAGTCCGTTTTGACGACTCGCTCATGACCATTTCGTCATTTCGAGAATGATTAATTCTTCACTTTTTGTCATCCGAGTTCGTTTCGGTGTTGTTTTGTTGAGTTCCGTGCTTTTTAGCGACTTTTCCGCACTTGAGCTCGATTCTTGCGAATCTCGTCCGAAACTGTCGTTTCGAGTTTCTCGTAAGTTCATTTAATGTTATTATTCATGTTGCGAGCTTTGGTTTGGTGTTTCGATCGCGTATCGTGATTTTCGGACGTTTTGGGCCATTTTCGTAATTTCCCAAAGTTTTGGGTAATTACTTCCGTTGTTGAATTCGAGCCTTCGGGTGGTCGGAATCGTGTGTCCTACTAGCTCTTAGATTCGTCTTTGTGAGTACTTCGTAACCGTATCTTCGGTTCGTATTCAGTTCGGGTTTCGGTGTCGTTTTGTTGAATTCGGGATTTCTAAACGACTTTTCTAAGTATGAGTTCGTCTTTGTTAGATCACCATTAATTTTTGATGACTCCAAAATTATAAATCTTTGCAATATTATAGAACATCGAGTTAGCTTTCCAATGGTTCAAGCGGTGAGTCAATGGTCAGGACGAGAGAGTTATGGTCGTTTTAGTGGAAGGCGTCGGTATCGGGCACCGTCCGAGAGCCTTTCGGCCGATAGGGTGGGCGAAAGACTCAACCGCCGGCATTTACGTATGGGTATCGGCCGATCATGTCAGGAAGCCTTTCGGCCGATAGGGTGGGCGAAAGACTCTCTGCCGTGATCGGCTATAAAAGGCACAGCGGCGTTTTCTTGACATTTTCTCACTTCTCTTCTTCCATTCCGCGGCTGGAGCTGGGGTAATCATGTAGAGATGTTGTTGGACAATAAATCCATGAAGTTTGGAGGTTCATATCATCAATCATCCGTCCTATAACATCCTCCAATCTACCGAATCAGGGTCGTGTTTCTTGCGAAGAAACCGTGTTGAACCCTTTCGTTCGTCGTCGTTTTCCTTTTCGAAAACATCGGGCGTTTCGAAGCTTTCCGGTTGAGCCGTGTTCGTCGGAATACTTGCGTGCCGATTTCGAGGCAAGTACCTTGCCCATACTATTCTTGTTTTGTGAACGTGATAATTGGTGATCGTCTTTATATATTTGTTTGATTGTTTAAAACGAGTTTTCAAAAGATTTGGTTAGCCTTGTTAAAGGCCCTCTTTCAAAATCGTGTGTGTTTTGTGATCGATGTGTTTCTCGAACAAGTATGTGAATCTTATGGACATGTTGGTGTTGATGATGCACTTGGTAATTGCGTGTGGACGTATATTGTTTCATTTCGGTGCATTGTGGTTGACGTGTTGTTTTACTAAGTGTTTGATGCCTCTGGGTGTATTGTTTGGATATCCTCGGTGTGATATATTACTCGTGCTTGAGTTTGTTAGCTAGCCAGTGCGGGAGGGTCCTTCGAGGCCTCGTGCGGGAATCTATGATATTACTCTGTTCCCAAGGCGATGCTTATGTTTTGATTAGTTTAGATAGCCATGGCTGGAGGGTCCTTCGAGGCCTAGTGCGGGACTCTATGATATTACTCTGTTGCCAAGGCGATTCTTATGTTGTGATTTGTTTAGCTAGCTTGATGCGGGAGGGTCCTTCGAGGCCTCGTGCGGGAATCTATGATATTACTCTGTTCCCAAGGCGATGCTTATGTTGTGATTTGTTTAGCTAGCCAGTGCGGGAGGGTCCTTCGAGGCCTCGTGCGGGAATCTATGATATTACTCTGTTCCCAAGGCGATGCTTATGTTGAGATTTGTTTAGCTAGCCAGTGCGGGAGGGTCCTTCGAGGCCTCGTGCGGGAATCTATGATATTACTCTGTTCCCAAGGCGATGCTTGTGCATGATTACGTTGTGTTGATTTTATGTCCGTTGAGGACACGTGATGTTGGGCTCTGGCCCTGTGAATTGTTGTTGGTTTTCTATTTACGAAAACAAAACATTTGGGCTATGACCCTATTGATTCTTGGAAAGATATGGATTTGATATCCCTAATTTGATTTCTATTAAAACTCCCGAGGGTATTCTAAACCATTTTGCAAACCATTCTCGTTATTTGTGATCTTTCGGATTTGGAAAGTTTTACTCAAACTCGTGCCTCGGGAAGTACTCTTCGTTACGTTTGGAACCTTGACGATTTTCTGATTATTATTGTTCTTGAAATTTTTATTGTATGGCTCGTATTTTGCACTTGTACTTGCACTAGCAAAACAGTGGAGTTTTGCTAACCCAGTATTCGGGGGTGGATGTCTATTTTTGCATTCAGCTTTTGGATCATAGCACAAGGTCTGCACGAAGGATGATGAAAGATGAACGATACTAATTACACGAGGATCTGTTGACGTCGTTTGGGTCTAGTTGTATTTTTTCTTTTCCCGCTGCAGTATCTTTTCCCCGTTGTACGGGAGTTTATTGTATTTTGACCCCTGCGTGGGTATGTGTTTGGAATTGAGTTGTATGTATTTGTTGTAAGACCAAATCGGTCTACTGAGTCATTTTAGCCTTAAAGGCGAGGTTTAGATGTTTGATTTTAGTTATCAGCCTGGTAGATCCTCGAGGAGAGGGTCTACGGCGTGTAATATCCCTGAGCGGATTTGGGGGTGTTACAAAGACTCACTTCCCTCAAAACAAAAAGTTCGACAACACTTGTCGAAGGTGCGGCGTTCCAGGCCATTTTGCAAAAGATTGTCGTGCTGCTGCTCCAATAAGTTCATCAAAACCACCTCATGAAAAGTTCAAAAAGAAGGAGGTCTATGTCGCCACATGGAGTGACGATGATGAGGATGATGAACCACATGTCCAAACCAATCTTGCTCTAATGGCCCGCGCATCCGAAGAGAGTGACGAAGAAGTCGAGGTTAGTGATTCTCATGAAGAACTACTTGATGCTTTTGAATCTCTAAATAATGAATACGAAAAGGCTTGCAATAGCAATAAAGATTTGAAAAAGAAAATAAAACTCCTTGAAATTGAAAATGCTAAATTATTGAAAAACAAGGAAGTTTCTATTGATCATACAAATTGCTTGGAAACTGAGAAAATTCTGAAAGATGAATTGCATAAAACTCAGAAAGAATTTAAACTTTATGTCAGAAAATTTTCATGTGGTAATGACAAATTCGAGCAATTATTATTTGGTCAAAAATTTTCTCTTTCAAAACAAGGACTTGGATATAATTCATTTCCAATGAAAAAGTCCTTAGAAATTACCACAAAAGATTCGGACACTTTAAAAACGGCTATCCCATCATGTCCAAAATGTTTAAAACCTGGACATACCGAAACCTACTGTCGAAACTCTAGACGTACTATAAGGGTTAAGCAAATTTGGGTACCAAAAGGGACCGTTATTAAAAACCAAGTTTTTGTATCTAACTCTTCAGGACCCAAATTAGCCTGGGTACCTATAAAACGGAAGAAAATGGTTTTTGTAGGTACAAGCAAGGAAGACAACATTATCAAATAAATGGTATGTTGATAGTGGATGTTCAAATCACATGAGTGGAAATGAACATCTCTTCACGGAGCTGAAAAAGGAAGATCGTGGCTGTGTTTCCTTTGGTGATAATAAAAAGGGCCAAATAAAAGGGACAGGTAAAATTGGTAAGAAACATTTACCCACTATTGAAAATGTTCTATTTGTTGATGGACTTTGCCATAATCTCCTAAGTGTTTCCCAACTATGTGACACCGGTCTTAAATTAATTTTTGAAATTACGCATTGCACGGCAATGAGAAAAGACCAAATCGTTTTTATTGGATTGCGCTATGGAAATATTTACATTGTTGATCTCCAAGATGAATCTTCTTTTAACGAAAAATGTCTACTTTAAATGCGATGAAAATGCCGTTGTTTGGCACCGAAAATTGGGACATGCCTATTTACCACTTCTTTCAAAATTGGCCAAAAATGATATTGTTCGTGGTCTACCAAAATTGAATTTTAGAAAAGACCACATTTGTGAGGCCTGTATTAAAGGTAAACATGCAAGAGGCTCGTTTAAACCAAAAATGGAAATTTCCACTAGTCGCATTCTTGAATTAATTCATATGGATTTAATTGGTCCGTCTCGACATGCTAGTCTAACAGGTAAACTTTATACTTTAGTTATTGTCGATGATTTTTCTAGATTTACTTGGGTAAAATTCTTAGCCAATAAAGATGATGCTTTTAACGAGTTTGTTAAGTGGTGTAAGGTTACCCAGAAGGAAAAAGAATTACCAGTTATCGCCATTCGAACCGATCATGGTGGAGAATTTGATTCTAATCTCTTTGAAGATTGGTGCAATAAATATGGTATTGGGCACAACTTTTCGGCACCTCGGACACCTCAACAAAATGGAGTTGTCGAGAGGAAGAATCGCTCTCTATAAGAAATGAGCCGAACAATGCTCAACGAGTATGGTCTTCCTAAATACTTTTGGGCCGAAGCCGTTAACACTGCTTGTTATGTTATAAATCGTGCCCATCCCAGGAGGAACAAAATGATGACTCCTTATGAGATTTTTAAAGGTAAAAAGCCCAATTTATCTTATTTTCATCCATTTGGTTGTAAAGTGTTTATTCACAATAATGGAAAAGACAATTTGGGTAAATTCGATTCTAAATCAGATATTGGAATATTTCTTGGTTATTCGACTAATAGTAAAGCTTATCGTGTATTTAATTGTAGAAGAGGCTCGGTAGAAGAGTCCATTCATGTAAAATTCGATGATACAGTTTTACCCCCGAGAAAGGTTGTTTTTGATGATGATGCAGGTATGGTTCCAGCTAAAGAAGTATCCGAAGTATCAAAGGAGTTGGAGAAGCTCGACGTAAGCTCGGACAAATAGGAGGAAAATACTTACAACCTTCCTAAAGATTGGGCAAATGTGAAAGACCATCCGATGGAACAAATTCTCGGAAAAATCGATGAAGGTGTACGAACTAGGAGAAATATAAATGATTGTATTAACAATATTGCATTTATTTCTCTTACAGAACCAAAGAATATTGATGAGGCCATAAATGATGAGAATTGGGCTATTGCTATGCAAGAAGAGCTAAACCAATTCGAAAGAAATAAAGTTTGGGAATTAGTTCCGGCACCGGTAGACAAATCAATCATTGGAACCAAATGGGTTCATAAAATCAAAACCAATGATGATGGTCTCCTTATCAAAAATAAATCGAGGTTGGTCGCCCAAGGTTATAATCAAGAAGAAGGCTTAGATTATGAAGAGACGTTCGCTCCTGTTGCTCGTCTTGAAGCTATTCGTCTTCTCTGTGCCTTTGCCGCATACAAGAAGATCAAACTCCATCAAATGGATGTAAAAAGTGCATTCCTAAATGGAATCATCCAGGAGGAAGTTTATGTCAAGCAACCTCCGGGTTTTGAAGACTATGATCATCCGGATCATGTGTACAAGCTCCATAAAGCTCTCTATGGATTAAAACAAGCTCCGAGAGCATGGTATGATCGTCTAAGCTCTTTTCTTATCTCAAATGGTTATAAAAGAGGTAATGTTGATAATACTCTATTCATTAAGGTCTTAAATGATGATATGTTAATTTGTCAAATCTATGTGGACGATATTGTTTTTGGTGCAACTAACGAAACTCTGTCCAAAGAATTTTCAAATCTTATGAAGGGAGAGTTCGAAATGAGTATGATGGGAGAGTTGAAAAACTTTCTCGGACTCCAAATTAAGCAACTCAATGACGGAATATTCATTCACCAATCCAAGTACGTCAATGAGCTTCTAAAGAAATTTAAGATGGAAGATTGCAAAGAAATATCCACTCCTATGTCTTCCACTCTTAAACTCGATAAAGATGAAAAACGTAAATCATTGACCAAAAGCGATATCGAGGTATGATCGGATCCTTACTTTACTTAACTGCATCTAGACCTGATATAATGTTTGCTACCTGTCTATGTGCTCGTTTTCAAGCTAACCCTAAAAAATCTCATCTCATAGCATGTAAGCGAATCTTTCGATATTTAAAATATACTGCTGGTTTAGGCCTATGGTATCCTTCCAGCATTGATTTTCAACTTTTTGCATATAGTGATGCCGATTTCGGTGGATGTAAAATTGATAGAAAAAGCACCACCGGAACGTGTCATTTTATGAGTTCATGTTTAATTTCATGGGGAAGTAAGAAACAGACTAGTGTCGCTACTTCCACAATTTGAAGCATAATATGTGGGTGGGAAGTGCATGTGCACAAGTTCTTTGGATCAAAAATCAATTACTTGATTATGGCATCGAACTTAAAAATACTCCTATTTTTTGTGACAATACAAGTGCCATTAATTTAAGTAAAAACCCCATTTTGCATAGTAGGACAAAGCACATCGAAATTCGTCACCATTTTATTCGTGACCATGTCCAAAACGGGAATGTTCGTCTCCAATTTGTTGGTACTAATGAACAATTGGCGGATATTTTTACAAAACCATTACCCGAAGAAGCTTTCAACTTTATTCGCATAAATTTAGGAATGGGACATGCTGATCATTTTTAAATATTGCATACTCATCATAGTCACATTAAATGGTCATTTAAATCGGGACATCATCGAAAGGAAAAGACTATTCATTTGGTCTAGCTTACGTACGGTATACGCGGTCCATTACGTACGTAATAGGACCTTACGTACGTTAGAGGTTGGTTCGTTACGTACGTAACGAAACGCACGTTTCACTCCAGAAAGTTTAGGTTTTTACGTTACGTACGTTACATAAGGGATATAGCGTACGTAAGCGATCGTTGACCCTAACATATATAAGCCCACATCGTCAGTTCCCTTTTCATTTCCTACAAATCCCTAGCGCAGCGACGAACTGTTCCGGAAAATCTATCAAAAATTCAAGATTATCCATCAAAACCTTCACTTTTCGACCGATTCAATCCTCATGGCATCCAGAACTGGCAAAAAGAGAAGAGGAGAAACCTCCCAAACATCCTCCACGGCTTCCGGCGATCTATATTTCGGAATGCTCAAGCCATGAAAGTTTTCAATGAAATCCTTATTGACGAAGAGGTAACTCCGAGTCACCACTTTGATTTTGAATCTCTGAACAGTGCTGGTGTTGCTATCGAAGAATTCTTCGATATGCTTGGGATAAATCGATTCGCTAGTCTTGCTCGACCAATTTATGAGGAATGTGTAAAAGAGTTTTATGCAAATTTTTTTGTCACTTATGATGCCGACGGACTTGCTGTTGTTAATTCCCTTGTGCGTGGTAAATCAATATCCTTTGATGAGGCGAAGCTTTCGGAGATTTTTGGTCTCCCTAATGAGGGTTTTCGATGCACGGGAGAGTTTGCTCCTCCGGACGAAGTCATTAACGACTGGTCCGATGATGAAATCTATGGTGTTCACGAGTCCAAAGTTCGTGATTTTTTGTCGGACAAAGCCGTTTTAAATGTTCATTCCGGGCGGTTCGAAAACAATGACTTTGGGATAAACATTCGTTTGCTTCATGATGCTATCACTCGTTGTCTTATGCCTAAAGTGAATGCTCAGCTTCGACTTGTGAATATCGATATGGAGATTATTTATCATGTATGGAAGGATCACCAAGTCAACTTCGCGTCTATTGTGCTAAAATGGTTCGTGGAAAAGGGTCAAATTTTCCACAAAAAGAGCTACGCGAAAGTTGATCGACAGAGAAAATCTGGAATGCCGTTTGGTTCTATCTTAACTGAAATTTTTGAGAAAGCTGGAGTTGATCTGTCTGGGGTCCACGGGGTTCCAATTCCTAGGGGGAGCCTCGTCACCGAGGGGACGTTACGGACAATGAGGTATCTTCGCACGAGAAATCGTGGATAGATATACTTTGCGTATATCAAGGATGATGATCGGCTCATCGATGGGGGCACTCTTCCGAGACCGGAGGAGAGGATCACATCGAGGGGGATCGAACATACTAGACCTCGTCCGTCATCTCATCTTGGTTCCTCCCGTCCTCGTCCGGAATCCTCTTCTTCCCAGATGGCTTCTCGAATGGATAGGCTTGAGAAATACATGGGCGACATCAAGATCATGGTGAAGAACATCTGCACACATTTTGGGATACCGCCGACACCGCCGGATGCGGACCTTGACTAGCCGGGCTATCCTTTCTGATGATGATGTTTCTTGTTTTATTAAAAGACCAAACATTTCATGTTTATGTTTTGACTGTAATGACTATCTTTTTATGCATCATTTTGATTATCATTTTGTTTAATCATTGACTTGGTTTATGTTGATTATTATGCGTATCATTGATGTCTCTTGCAGGTTTTCTCAACTTTTTGTTAATGACAAAAAGGGGGAGAATAATATGTATCGTTTTTGAAATCAACTTTTTAAATAACCCGTGCGCGTTTTCAGGGGGAGCATATTAATTTTTGCAGTGCTCGTGTTCAGGGGGAGATTTTAATTTTTAAATCATGTTTTCAATGTAACACCCCCAAAACCATCCGGGATATTACAGCGCCGTGGGTCCCGCGCCGGAACCCACCAGGCTAAAAACCAATTACAAAAATGCCCAAAAAGGCCGATGACGGTAATATTTTAAATACTCAAATATTTTCCAAAGCATAATTTTGAAATACCGTCATAAAATACCATTTGAAAATATAAGGCGAAGTGGCAAATCTCGATAGTTCAAAATGTACGTTAAGACGCCGCTTAAACGTACCGATAAAATAGTTTAGGAAAAGGTTTAACGAAATAACCCAAGTTCGCAAAGTGCCAAAAGGGCCATTTAAAATACACATACGCAGCGGATAAAGATACCGAAAAGCCATTTTGAAATATACACACGCAGCGGATAAAAACACAGTTCAAAATACACATTTGCAGCGGAAATGAATAACCAGAAAAGAAATACTCGATACTCCAATACATGCCACTGCTAGTATCACATCGGGAAGCTCATCCCTTCACGACCGCTACTAGCTCGATCTCCAAGTACCTAAAAATAAAGCCCACGATGGGGTCAGCCACAATACTCAATAATGATATCGATCGCATCAACATAAATAATTACATACCAATGTAATAATACTGTAAGAATACTGCCAACGTAATCTTACCGTTATAACCTTACCAATTCATAGCAATCCATACTAAATCAATCCTTGACATATTCCACATTTAGTATTCACAAATGACGAAATGAATTCGACAACAATCATCTCTACTGTATTCCAAAAATACCGATAATCCTCAAAACATCATCATAACTCATAAGTGTGGAAATAATCCAATCTGTGCCAAATCCTGTCCGTCGGATTACACAATCAAATATCAACATGTATAAACCAATAATACACAACATATCTGTAGATCAACTACCACATGATAATGATAACAAATCCTGAACATCGACGTACAGTCCAAATGCTCATATGATCAATAACAATGATCAACCAATATATCACTGAGAATATCATTGACATGATAACTCCAATACGACCAATAAAGGATCAATGATAACTGAGAGTACCCTCAACATGGTAAACTCCCAACACGATCAACAAAGGATCAACAATAACCGAGAATACCATCAACAGGGTAAACTCCAAATGATCAACAATAGTGGATTTCAAGAAAATAACCTCGACTGTCGAAACATACCCCTCGGGCGTATGAACAACCAGTCGCAAACCGCCGAACATACCCAACCATGAACGGAGGATGAACGACTAAACAATATGGCTCAAAGATGGAAATCATAGTACGCCCGATCCGAATATGTGTCAGTGCACATGTCCACCCCGTATACGGAATCCAAGATATACGTGGGACAATGTACCTAATTAGCCTCAACGAACTACGTCTCGTGTGCACAGCCTTTCACGGAAAATATTCACGCATGACTATATATGTGCCCGGCTAAAAATCCTACACAATATCCAATCGGAACGCAGATATGACTCCAGATATGTCACAATGCAACATGACAATGAAACTCAAAGAAACACATATCCAATAAGGATCAAAAGACTCACCGAAGTGAACAACAATAGTGTGACAATGAAAAGTCGACACGACCAATCAATATCCAAAACAACAATCCTGGGATCATCATCCCCGACAAATGATCAACACGATCAACGATCTCAATACAATCAGCCCTGGGATCATCATCCCTCAGCGAAATAATCAATATCGACACGATAACTATCCTCGATATCCGATATTCTATATCCTTGACGAACGATAACTCACGTCTTCCCTGAACACAATTAAATCATATACCTTATGATTTATTACAACCAGAGTACGATATACGAACCATTATCCCGACAACTTACATTTCTAACAACATTGCTATATGAATTATAAATGAAATGAAAACGAAAACATTCATCGAATATTATAAACTGAACAAGTATAAACTTGCCTCGATACCGATACCATGAAGCCGTTACCAAAATCCATTGCCTTCGTATATGAGCTCCTCAGCCCCGACCAAAAGCAATCTACGAACTCTTTGACTTCAACCGCAACACAACGGTCATAATCCACGATCAAAACATATCAACCTATTGCAATAACTGATTAACACACATTCGATAAAAATCAATAACCGACATACCCAATCAACAAACTCAACGGTTCAACGAAACCTCGATCATATACATAAAACCAAATAATCCAACTCAACAAATACGAACTCATATCCACAATACAAGTCGTAACTCGATGATCACAAATAACAATCAATAACCGATCAACAACGGTTCCACCATATCCCGATTAAATACAAATCCAAACAATCCGAACCAATCAAACGAATTCAAAACCACAATACGATTCCAAAATCCGAAGATCATATCAATAATCAATTTAAACCAACAAGGGTCTAACATTACCGATTCCAATTTCAATCTTAAATACGGATACAAGTTTCCTCCTTGTAAATTCATAATATAAACCAATTACCGGTTATCATCATCAATCCGGACAATCCGATCAATTCAATATTATAGATAACCATATTCCAAGGGTTTCAAATAATTCCATTATCCGAATTGAACACTTGTTCAACACGTATGAATTCTCAAACTCAAAAGTGAGTCATAATCTTATCAAATCCGGAATCATATTCGTATTCCTATACGAATATTGTACCAAAATACATAACTTAGTTCCAAATGTGAATATTCCATATTCATATCCAAAACACCAACACTTTAAAACGTATTCATCAAATCAATGATCAATTCATCTCGACATTAAGGATTTCATAACATATTCGATTCCAACTTCAACTCTAAATACGAAGACAAAACTCCTTCTTGTTCATACTTGTAAATTCGTAGAAAACAATTTACCGATTATTATCGTGAATAATCACATTCCAAAATTATCCGAAATCCTTCCAAAATCTTAACATATATAACTTATGAATTCTTCAAGAACACGAATTATCCGAATTCACGTTCACAATCCATAAAAGAACATAATCCGATGTTTTCTAACATCTAACCAATCCTTAATCATAATTCAAGGTGCATATCATCATGTTCTTCAACATATGATCTTCTTAGCATCAAAAATCGAAGAAATACTACCAAGACCATCAAGAATATTATGATTCCATAATCATAACATAATCAAGACATAATCCAACATATCATCATCTTCCTTCAACATACACCTCATATAACCTCAAGAATCGAAACAACAACATCTTAATCATCTTCATACGAATCATTTATCAATAACAACATCAAAAATCCGAAATGAAAAGGAGGATTATCCAACATACCTCTTAGAAGATGGAATACACAAGAAATCACTTCAAGAATCATCAATAACTCCATATCCAAGCTCCAAATCCAAGCCCTCAAGCTCAAAATCGAATTAGGAGAGCCAAAATATCCCTCTCTCAATGTTTCGAGATGAAAAACGAAGAGAAATGCTGAAGTGAAATGAAATGACGACCATTCCTTATATAAACTCCCCGCTCGTTACGTACGTAACATTCCCAAGTTAACGTACGTAACACCTCTTACGTATGCTATCTTGTCCTGGTTAGCGTACGTAATGCCATCCTGCACTTACCGCCTCAAAACGTGAACTTCCTTACGACGTAACCCATGCCATATAACGTCGTAATATACGATTGACTCGCTACTGATAATGGTCGTGTTACATACGTAACACGTCCTGTATAACGTACGTAACACGTACGTTGACTCACCTGTCAACATCCTCCGCCGAAAGTTGCCGACACAGGGTCCCACCTGCCGACCACGACTCGATCGTCTGATTCCCATGTTACGTACGTAATGTCTCGGCCATAACGTACGTAACTCTACCAATTTAACGTACGTAAGTTTCAACACATAACGTACGTAATGGCTTCCATACTTAGCCATTAATCCAACTGTTCATGTCCGACGTCTCGACATACAAAATACAAACATACGGCATACTGAATACACATACTGAATCCAAAAATATTCTCATATGGTATACCTGATATCCAAATCAGTTCAACCTGATACAACATATCCTGAATATATCTGTCAATCCAAAACGGTAACCACACCAGTATAACTGTCTCGGTTCTCAATTTATTTTACCCATACTGTATAGATACCAAACTATATAGTATATCTCAGATAAAATAACGCGAAAAATTTATACTGAAAATCCCGGTATTACATACTACCCCCCTTAAAATAAGTTTCGTTCTCGAAACTTGCAACCCGTCACCAACAACAGATAAATCCAAAATTTCCAACTCATCACAAAAGCAATCAAGCGTCGCGACAAGCGAATAACCAAACCAATATACTTACAGGTGCGTGAAGCCGATGATCTCCCGTGATACTAGCACACGACTCCCACACGAAGTCTCAATACGATACCAACACACACCAATATCACAAATAGCAGTTTGAAAAGATCTCAATAATTTTGGAAACTCCAAAAATCGATTCGACTCAAAAGTCAGAAAAATCATTTTCAAAAGCCACGCTACTACCGTACTGGTAGAGCCTCATAACACACACGCCTGGGTTTCACAAAACCCAAGCTCCGATACCATCTTCTGTAACACCCCCAAAACCATCCGGGATATTACAGCGCTGTGGGTCCCGCGCCGGAACCCACCAGGCTAAAAACCAATTACAAAAATCCCCAAAAAGGCCGATGACGGTAATATTTTAAATACTCAAATATTTTCCAAAGCATAATTTTGAAATACCGTCATAAAATACCATTTGAAAATATAAGGCGAAGTGCCAAATCTCGATAGTTCAAAATGTACGTTAAGACGCCGCTTAAACGTACCGATAAAATAGTTTAGGAAAAGGTTTAACGAAATAACCCAAGTTCGCAAAGTGCCAAAAGGGCCATTTAAAATACACATACGCAGCGGATAAAGATACCGAAAAGCCATTTTGAAATATACACACGCAGCGGATAAAAACACAGTTCAAAATACACATTTGCAGCGGAAATGAATAACCAGAAAAGAAATACTCGATACTCCAATACATGCCACTGCCAGTATCACATCGGGAAGCTCATCCCTTCACGACCGCTACTAGCTCGATCTCCAAGTACCTAAAAATAAAGCCCACGACGGGGTCAGCCACAATACTCAATAATGATATCGATCGCATCAACATAAATAATTACATACCAATGTAATAATACTGTAAGAATACTGCCAACGTAATCTTACCGTTATAACCTTACCAATTCATAGCAATCCATACTAAATCAATCCTTGACATATTCCACATTTAGTATTCACAAATGACGAAATGAATTCGACAACAATCATCTCTACTGTATTCCAAAAATACCGATAATCCTCAAAACATCATCATAACTCATAAGTGTGGAAATAATCCAATCTGTGCCAACTCCTGTCCGTCGGATTACACAATCAAATATCAACATGTATAAACCAATAATACACAACATATCTGTAGATCAACTACCACATGATAATGATAACAAATCCTGAAACATCGACGTACAGTCCAAATGCTCATATGATCAATAACAATGATCAACCAATATATCACTGAGAATATCATTGACATGATAACTCCAATACGACCAATAAAGGATCAATGATAACTGAGAGTACCCTCAACATGGTAAACTCCCAACACGATCAACAAAGGATCAACAATAACCGAGAATACCATCAACAGGGTAAACTCCAAATGATCAACAATAGTGGATTTCAAGAAAATAACCTCGACTGTCGAAACATACCCCTCGGGCGTATGAACAACCAGTCGCAAACCGCCGAACATACCCAACCATGAACGGAGGATGAACGACTAAACAATATGGCTCAAAGATGGAAATCATAGTACGCCCCATCTGAATATGTGTCAGTGCACATGTCCACCCCGTATACGGAATCCAAGATATACGTGGGACAATGTACCTAATTAGCCTCAACGAACTACGTCTCGTGTGCACAGCCTTTCACGGAAAATATTCACGCATGACTATATATGTGCCCGGCTAAAAATCCTACACAATATCCAATCGGAACGCAGATATGACTCCAGATATGTCACGATGCAACATGACAATGAAACTCAAAGAAACACATATCCAATAAGAATCAAAAGACTCACCGAAGTGAACAACAATAGTCTGACAATGAAAAGTCGACACGACCAATCAATATCCAAAACAACAATCCTGGGATCATCATCCCCGACAAATGATCAACACGATCAACGATCTCAATACAATCACCACAGGATCATCATCCCTCAGCGAAATAATCAATATCGACACGATAACTATCCTCGATATCCGATATTCTATATCCTTGACGAACGATAACTCACGTCTTCCCTGAACACAATTAAATCATATACCTTATGATTTATTACAACCAGAGTACGATATACGAACCATTATCCCGAAAACTTACATTTCTAACAACATTGCTATATGAATTATAAATGAAATGAAAACGAAAACATTCATCGAATATTATAAACTGAACAAGTATAAACTTGCCTCGATACCGATACCATGAAGCCGTTACCAAAATCCATTGCCTTCGTATATGAGCTCCTCAGCCCCGACCAAAAGCAATCTACGAACTCTTTGACTTCAACCGCAACACAACGGTCATAATCCACGATCAAAACACATCAACCTATTGCAATAACTGATTAACACACATTCGATAAAAATCAATAACCGACATACCCAATCAACAAACTCAACGGTTCAACGGAACCTCGATCATATACATAAAACCAAATAATCCAACTCAACAAATACGAACTCATATCCACAATACAAGTCGTAACTCGATGATCACAAATAACAATCAATAACCGATCAACAACGGTTCCACCATTTCCCGATTAAATACAAATCCAAACAATCCGAACTAATCAAACGAATTCAAAACCACAATACGATTCCAAAATCCGAAGATCATATCAATAATCAATTTAAACCAACAAGGGTCTAACATTACCGATTCCAATTTCAATCTTAAATACGGATACAAGTTTCCTCCTTGTAAGTTCATAATATAAACCAATTACCGGTTATCATCATCAATCCGGACAATCCGATCAATTCAACATTATAGATAACCATATTCCAAGGGTTTCAAATAATTCCATTATCCGAATTGAACACTTGTTCAACACATATGAATTCTCAAACTCAAAAGTGAGTCATAATCTTATCAAATCCGGAATCATATTCGTATTCCTATACGAATATTGTACCAAAATACATAACTTAGTTCTAAATGTGAATATTCCATATTCATATCCAAAACACCAACACTTTAAAACGTATTCATCAAATCAATGATCAATTCATCTCGACATTAAGGATTTCATAACATATTCGATTCCAACTTCAACTCTAAATACGAAGACAAAACTCCTTCTTGTTCATACTTGTAAATTCGTAGAAAACAATTTACCGATTATTATCGTGAATAATCACATTCCAAAATTATCCGAAATCCTTCCAAAATCTTAACATATATAACTTATGAATTCTTCAAGAACACGAATTATCCGAATTCACGTTCACAATCCATAAAAGAACATAATCCGATGTTTTCTAACATCTAACCAATCCTTAATCATAATTCAAGGTGCATATCATCATGTTCTTCAACATATGATCTTCTTCGCATCAAAAATCGAAGAAATACTACCAAGACCATCAAGAATATTATGATTCCATAATCATAAGAACATAATCAAGACATAATCCAACATATCATCATCTTCCTTCAACATACACCTCATATAACCTCAAGAATCGAAACAACAACATCTTAATCATCTTCATACGAATCATTTATCAATAACAACATCAAAAATCCGAAATGAAAAGGAGGATTATCCAACATACCTCTTAGAAGATGGAATACACAAGAAATCACTTCAAGAATCATCAATAACTCCATATCCAAGCTCCAAATCCAAGCCCTCAAGCTCAAAATCGAATTAGGAGAGCCAAAATATCCCTCTCTCAATGTTTCGAGATGAAAAACGAAGAGAAATGCTGAAGTGAAATGAAATGACGACCATTCCTTATATAAACTCCCTCATTGCTACGCACGTAACATTCCCAAGTTAACGTCGTAACACCTCTTACGTACGCTATCTTGTCCTCGGTTAGCGTACGTAATGCCATCCTGCACTTACCGCTCAAAACGTGAACTTCCTTACGACGTAACCCATGCCATATAACGCACGTAATATACCTTGACTCGCTATAAGATAATGGTCGTGTTACGACGTAACACGTCCCGTATAACGTACGTAACACGTACGTTGACTCACCTGTCAACATCCTCCGCCGAAAGTTTCCGACACAGGGTCCCACCTGCCGACCACGACTCGATCGTCTGATTCCCATGTTACGTACGTAATGTCTCGGCCATAACGTACGTAACTCTACCAATTTAACGTACGTAAGTTTCAACACATAACGTACGTAATGGCTTCCATACTTAGCCATTAATCCAACTGTTCCTGTCCGACGTCTCGACATACAAAATACAAACATACGGCATACTGAATACACATACTGAATCCAAAAATATTCTCATATGGTATACCTGATATCCAAATCAGTTCAACCTGATACAACATATCCTGAATATATCTGTCAATCCAAAACGGTAACCACACCAGTATAACTGTCTCGGTTCTCAATTTATTTTATCCATACTGTATAGATACCAAACTATACAGTATATCTCAGATAAAATAACGCGAAAAATTTATACTGAAAATCCAGGTATTACATTCAATAACTCACATACGTAAATTTTGTCATCATCAAAAAGGGGGAGATTGTTGGAACAATATTTTGTAGATCGTTTTGATGATGTGTTATTAAAACCAAAATTTACTTAAAACATATTTTCTCTTCAGTTAACGTACGTAACACACATCACATTAACGTACGTAACATTCTACAGTTAACGTACGTAAAATATCTTTTATAACGTACGTAACATACACTATTTTCGTAAGTTTTTCTGTACAGGTAACGTACGTAACCGGAGATATATAACGTACGTAAGGCTTGAATTATTCTGACCGTTGGAAAAGCCACTAGCCGTTGCAACAAGTCGTCTCAATCAACGGATCTTTGACCAGGATGTTACGTACGTAACCATGAGGTTCATAACGTACGTAACGCATTTCATCATGTTTCACTGGACAGTTTCGGCACTTTCATTACGGACGTTATTCGGATCATATAACGTACGTAACGTACGTAACGTACGTAACGTACGTAATCCACAGCATATAACGTACGTAACCAGTTAAACTGTTCCAACGGGAAATTGAGCTCAAGAAGGCTATAAATAGCCACCTTCATGGAGATTGAAGACACACAAGAATTCTGAGCCTACTAGCATACTCAAGCAATATCAAGCAAATATTTTGAGAGATATTCGTATTCTAGATTGTGATACGAGAAGATTTGTTCTATAATTTCCAATCTTCATTCTTGTATCTAAGAGCGATATATCGTGAAAGCCGAGTTTCTACTCGCACTTATTTTTGTGTATTGGTTATCTTGTACCTAGAAAAACAAGAGTGTTTTTGTGAGGTTATTCTTGAGCCCGGAAATCAAGAAGTTGTAAGAAGTTGGCAATAAACTAGAAAGTGCAAATTCCAAGTTCTAAGAAAAGTCCTAGTCGATAAAACTAGGTAGGGGACGTAGGCTTCGTTAATAGCCGAACCTCTCGAACAATTCCTTGTGTTCTTTCTTTTTCGCACTTTTATTACTCCGATATTTTTGCTTCCGCACGAAAAGAGTACAATACTCTTAACCGCACTATTCAACCCCCCTTCTAGTGGCGGTACCAATCTAACAATGGGCAGACGGAGCGCACTATCCAGACATTTGAGGATATGTTGCGTGCTTGTGCTCTCGATTGGAGCAATGACTGGGAGGAGCATCTGCCATTGATCGAATTCACGTACAACAATAGTTGGCATGCGTCGATTCGGATGGCACCGTATGAGGCACTCTATGGGCGGCGATGTCGATCACCGATTTGTTGGAATGAGGCATCCGATTTAGTCGGGACCGAACCAGATGTCGTTTTAGAGACTAGGCGGAAGATAGAATTAATTCGGGAACAGATGTTGATTGCCCAGAGTCGACAGAAGTCATATGCCGATGTTCGTCGTCGACCTTTAGAATTCGAGGTGGGAGACCACATTTTGCTAAAGGTGTCACCGACGAGAGGAGTTTTTCGCTTCGGGAAGAAAGGGAAGTTGAGTCCGAGATTTATTGGGCCCTTCGAGATTCTTGCGCGACTCGGTGATTTGGCATATCGTTTGGCGCTACCTCCGGCCTTGATTCGTGTTCATAGCGTTTTCCACGTTTCCCAGCTGAGGAAATATGTCCCGGATCCGAATCACGTCATCGATTATGGTGAGATTGATGTCGCCGAGGATATTACCTTTGAAGAACGTCCCTTGAAGATTTTGGAGCATCGTGAGAAACGATTGAGACATAAGACCATTCCCGTAGTCAAGGTGCAGTGGTCGAGGCATGGTGTTGAGGAGGCAACTTGGGAAACCGAGGATGGCATGCGTGTTAGGTACCCTGAGTTGTTTGTTTCTTAAGTTTCGGGACGAAACTTGTTTTTAGAGGGGTAGAATGTAATATCCGCATTTTTCTTTCCTTTGTATTTTTATTTTTGGTGTATTTCTCGATTGTAGTGACCCTCGTGTATCTTTCAGTGTATCCTTCCTGTCATCTGTTGAACTGTATTCTCGTTATTGTTGTGCAGAACTGCCATTTCGGGGTTGCCGTGGATCTATTTCGTGTTATTGGTTCCCAAATATTGATTCCTATTGCTTTTATTCTCTTCCCGGATCATTTTTCATCATTTAGGACCCAAAAGGGGGTGTGGGCCGCGGCTCAAGGTGTGTGCGCCGCGGCACACACATTTCTCCAGTTGTTGGCCGAGCGGACTGTACTGTGTGCCGCGGCGCACCCGTCCGGTGCCGCGGCACACTGCCGAGTCAGTGCCGCGGCACACCCGTCCGGTGCCGCGGCACAGTCGTGTGGCATTTTCGGCCAAAAACCCGACTGTACCGGGTGCCGCGGCACATGTCAGCTGAGCCGCGGCACACTGCCGAACCCTGGGAGTAATTTTTTGGCCTGTGCCGCGGCACACCTCAGCTGTGCCGCGGCACACAATGCGGTCAACCCTCTATAATTGTGTTGTTTTGAGCGAGAACAGCTCATTTCCTTCTTCTTCTTCCATTGACGCGAGAGAGAGTGAGAGAGGAGGAGAGCTTCTCATCATTCATCAATTGGGGGTTGATTTTCATCATTCTTCTTCGGTTGTGAAGCCCGGATAATCAATCTAACGCGTGTTCTACGAATCTAAGTACTTGAATCTTCAAGGTAATATCTCTTGGAACCCTACCTTTTGGTTAATTGGGGATTTTGGGGTTTTTGTCCGATTCTTTCCGTTTTGTTGGTGGATTCTTGATGAATACGATTAATATTGTTAGTATCATTAACTTTCCTACGGATTCATGGTATATTTCGTGATTTTTTACGGAATCGAGAGGGTTTGGTTGTGGTCCGCCCTCGTTGTTATTTTTGTATGAATATACATGAATCGTAGGCGGGTTCTCGGGGGTATTCCATTTCCGTATTCGTCTAGAGTTGGTTGTGATTATGTTCTTCAAATCGTTAGGTTCGCTTCCGTTGGTTCTTAACGTTCGTCGGTGATTATCCTTTCCGTTCGTTGCGTCATCAATTACTCAAGGCAAGTATTTTTGGAAACCTTTATGCTTAACGTGAAATGGTAATGTATATTGTGTGTGCTTTACTCACCTCGGGAGGGTCCGACGGGTCCTCGAGGGAATCTATGGCTTCGTCCTTGATTCATGAGTTTGATTCGCTAGCCAGCTCGGGAGGGTCCTTAGAGGCCTCGAGTGGGATTCGTGGCTTCGTCCCGGTCCTAGGTGACGTGTGGTTCTTGATTTGTTTTATGAATGTGGCTAGCTCGGGAGGGTCCTTAGAGGCCTCGAGTGGGATTCGTGGCTAGTCCCGGTCCTAGGCAAATTAATTGTGACTGTTTGTTTCCGGAAAAGACATGTCTGATTTTGGTTTTTGAAATGATATTGGTGCATGTACTATGAAATGTGTAAGCGATTGGTTGCCTTGATTACTTGTACTAGCGTAATTGTTAACCCCTATGGGGACCCGTTTTGGGGAAATTCTTATTATGGATTTCAGGTTATGATTATCCGGACGAGCGGGCACCTGGACAGTACGAGGACGTTGGCCAGGGTCGTTGACATGTGCATTTGGGTCTTTCTATTTCTTTCGTCCATTTCGATTTGGTTTTTCTAATAATTATAAACTTATAGAGTGTACTCGCGAGTACTTAGGCTTTTCATTTCAAACTCCGTATTGTACTACTTTAAAATTGTTACATTGTCGGTTGATGATCATTCCGCCGGTTGCTCCGGGCGTAACTTTTTATGTCATATCATTTAAATGTGTGTCCTCGCTAACCGGTATGGTTAGTCGAGTGGAGTTTTCTTGTTTGTAGCCTGGTGGGTCCCATGTGGGGGTCCACGGCGCTGTAATATACTCTGAATATCTCGGGGTGTTACAATACTGACATGTCAGACTATCGGATTTTTGCACTACGAATTTATACGCATCATGCATCATGTGCGTATCCACTGAAGATGCAGTCGACCGTCTTGGGTCAGACCGTCACTTGCTTTGGCTTAGGAACTTTTGCCTTAGCCATACACCCCCACATTTTTAGTATTTCTATAATTGTTTTACCACATTTCAGAGCTAATAGGAAATTTCAATTATTTCCTAGCATGAGATCTTGTTTTAAGTTAACTAGTCTCCACATGATTGATATCCTCATATTCAGAGCTAGTTTGAACTGATTAACATCGTTTTTGCATTTCCGTTAGAACACAATTCAACCATCTTAATTTCCGGATTAAGTTGGTTTTGTATCTCAAGCCTTTAGAGTGTAAATTTCTCTTTTTAGCTTCATCCTTACTCATTATCGAGTACACGTAACAAATGTATCACTATATTTATAGAGTAATCACATTTCTTATTACAACCTCTCATAAGAATAGGTTTCATCATCATTTAAAACTTCTCTCGTTTTAATATTCGATAAAAGAACTTATATGTTTTTAGCACTAAAATTCAATTATTGAATTTCTCCGAATTTCAGCATGGTTCCAAGTAGAACCAAAAATTCTTAGCACAAACGCTGATACACCACCTTAAACCCACATTCGGTGATCCTCGATCAATCGATGCGTTAGGGTTAACAAGATCTCGAATTTCTCCGAATTTTCAGCGTATAGAGCTAATATCAATATTTGCCGTGTTTGATATCACATGGATCACCGTAATAGGCTCGTGTGTCACTGCCGCAGCAGACCGACACCAACACGAGAATATATATAATTTAACCGTAAGAGCAAATCCAACCAAAAATTATAATTCTCAAGCCGACCCACAACCTGTACTCTCTAGGTACCAGGCCCGTTAGGTTTTTAACGTCCGAGCATCCGACCAAGATTGATATTCCATCACATAAAAAGATTAAAATCAATTAACAAATACTATTTAGTTAATATCTTAATTAAACTAAATAATCTTAACATATTAATCGAATAATTAATTAATAATTGATTCGTCTCTTATCAAGCAATGCTATACCTTATCATCGTATGCATGATTATATAATAGCAAATATAATCACAATCTTATTTAGAAAAACACATGGCAACAAATAATATAAATTCTTCTCATTTATATTAACCACAAACACTTTCTAAATAATGATCGATATGTAATCCATAATATATTTTTTTTTAATCAGCTATTAGCAACTACGTTTGCTGACAGTAGCGTAACTCAAAAAAAAAATCCAGACTATATATTGCAATGCCACATATGCCGGATAAATGAATTAGAGTCGATTAAGCATCGTCGATCCTACCATTCATGAATCAACACAACAAGTCACACAAATATGTTTACACAGATTTTACTATTAATAAACAATGAACTAATGTAAACATAAATACTTTCCTACATGACATGCCAGCTAATTCAAGTCATCCTTATACAACAAAATAAACATAATATGTTTATAATATATATGTGCAGTTATAAAGCAACCATAGGGCAAATCGATTTTAGAGGCAAAGGAAGATTGGAAGAATCGGCACTTCAGTAGGTGCTCAAGCCCTCACTCTAAGCCAAGGCAATTGCAAAACCATAAATAGAATAAGAAATAGAAGAGCACATCCCGAAGCTGGTCGTGAGAAATGGATATTCATTTGAATTTTTTGTTTGCTCGTAATATTTTTTTTAGTCCATTTATTTGGATCACATCTCGATCAAAGTTTGAAGAACCTTCACAAGATCGTTTTGAGTAGTGTGTCCCAGCAAGAACAGCCGCATGTTTTTCATGGCAGATCCTTCACAAGATCGATAATAATAAATTATTTTTTCCATAGATGGAAAATTTGCAGAGATCCTATATTAATAATTTTGAAATTTATGCTACAAAATAATTAATTTGCTTTAAGATTGTTGGTATATTTACCATGTCTTGAATCTCCCGCATGAGCTGCAAATCTGAGAAAAACAAAGTAGGAGACAGATTCGTTAATAATGAAAACATTGAATAATATATATATATATATATATATATGTAAGTAATCGAAAGAAGCAAATCGAATATGGGCGATGTTGAGTTCAGAATTTCTGTCTCCTTAAAGCAAATTCGCCTCCACCGCAGTGTGTAGCGTCTGCCTCCAAGGATAAAACAACATCTCGATGCGTTGATAAATCCATCATCGCACCCTCAGCGAACTAGAATTAAACCTGAACTACCACCGACGCGACCCAAATTCTGAAAAGAAATTATTTCCGAAAAAAAACGAAGTCAGATTTCCGGGTGAGAAAAACGGACGAAAATTCAGTCTGAAATAAGAGCCCTCACATCTGTTTAAATAGGTGAAGATGAGAGAGAGACATGTGCTGGAGGAACTCTATACCGACTGAAATTGGTATCTTGAGGAACTCTAAACCGATCGAAATTGGTATCTGGAGGAACTCTAAACCGATCAGGATTAGTATCTCAATACTTATCCAGATCTGTTTAATTCGATTTTATCCGGATCCGAAAAATTCGGAATTTATTAATTGAGGTATTTTCGGTAAAATAAAATTTTACCGAATAAAATTGTAGTAAAAAGATAACTTCGATACACCGAGACATTTCGCCCAAATCGCCCTTCGACGGAACCGAGCCGAACCGAGCCGAGCCGAGCCGGCCGGACGGACGGCGGCGGCGCGCGCGCGTGTGTGTGTGTGCGCGAGGGGCGCCTAGTCACACATCCACACATGTCTCATTTTTTGAACATGACTTTGTCCACATCTCCTTATATACTCACAATTTTTCCCTTCTTTTTCCAATGTGGGATAGCATGTCAAACCCATTTCTAAAGGGTTCACTTTGGAACATTATATCTCATTCATACCTAAATCATTTTGAGTGTTCTTACATGTTTTGGAAACCTCGTACGGAGTACTACGTAGTCCAACTTGTAATACCCGAATTTTCAGTATGAATTTTTCGCGTTATTTTATCTAAGATATACAGTATGGATAAAATAAATTGAGAACTGAGACAGTTGTATTTGTACTCGTATAACTGTCGTAGTGGTTCGACAATTATTTTGAGGATACCGTGTATCAGGTTATCGTACTTTTGATATTGGATATATCGTATGATGATGTTATTGGATTCAGTACATGTATTCAGTATGCAGTATGTTCGTATTTTGATATGTCGAGACGGACGAGGAGAATTGGAAAATGGCTAAGTATAGCCTGATTAGCGCGCGCTAATGTTCAAGTATAGCGCACGCTATCGTTCATGGTTAGCGCACGCTAGAGGCGGAATGTAGCGCACGCTAAATGCAGTCAGATCGGAAGGAATCTGCGTGTGGACCCGGCTGCTTTCGGCGCACGTTCTCGTAAGTCAACGGTTGTTGTCCTGAAGTATTAGCGCACGCTAAAGCATGAGGCTTAGCGCTCGCTAATTGTAGATCGGTCAAAGGGAATCTTATCCTTGTTAGATCGGCATGTGGGGGCACATGCGGTACGTAGACTGTAGCAAGTCAACTGATATTAGCGCACGCTAAATGTAAGGACTTGCGTACGCTAAACAATGTGAAATACGTATGCTAATGCATGGGCATTACGGACGTAAGCTCATGTTCGAGGCAAGATAGTGGCCTCTGGGCTGCGATAGCGCACGCTAACAAAGTCGGTTAGCGCACGCTAAGGCCGTAGCGCACGCCAAACATAAGGTTTAGCGCACGCTAGTAATACACTTTATAAAAAGGGGACAGACGGGTGTTATGAAACATTCTCGTCCATTTCTTTCCTTTCACTCGATAGAGAGAGCTTTGGGAGGTACTTGAGTTCCTAAAACACTCTGAGATGATGATCTTTAACGAGATTAAGATGGAGAGCATGATTCAAGGCTTTGTTCTTGAAATTATTAATGAGTCTTGGAATGGAGTTCATAGAGAGAGTCTTGAGGTTTCAAATACTGGATTATGATGGAGTTGAGCGTCCTTATCAACATTTGGAGCTTGGAAATGATTGGGAACGGATTCAACCTTGATAATCCATCCTTTTCTTCAAAGAGGTAATTAATCTTCACTTTGGATTTCATTTTGGGGATTGAATATTGGTGTTCTTGAGTTGATACTTATCATATTAATGAGTTGATAAGTATGATTTCGAGATGGCTTCTCGGGTAACGTTGATGTTATTGTTGGTATACGGATATTGATATGTTTTGTATGGTTTTGAATGGTGTTCAGGAGATATGTCGATTTATGTCTCCATTTCGGATTTGATGTTAAGATGATATACGGATATATATGACTTAGGTGATTAATTACATGTTAGCATATCGGATTATGATGGTTGTCATGAACGTGATTTTGGAATCATGGTACTTTTAGTGTTCTTGGTATATATATCATCAAAGAGGAAGGATATATGTTGGTTTGATTATTAACATGGATAAGATAATTGAAACTAAACATTATGTTGATTGTAGTGATTGAGTTCGTATGATAAGATATGGATCATGATGATGAGTTTTGATCTGGAAAGTTATTGTTAATCTTGGAATAAGATTTCCTTTTCATTTGAATTCGTAGTCGCAAGGTGTTAGTCGATGCTTGCAATGCATGCCACTATACAGCATTAGCGCACGCTAAGCTTACTGGATAGCGCACGCTAACGGGAACAACTTAGCGCACGCTACGTTATGCGTTTAACGCGCGCTAAGTAGGCGGACAGTGTAGTTTTTTCGTGTTGTGATTATGAATTCGTGATGGGTTGAATTGGATTGTTTAAGACTGTGTTTAATCGAGATATTGTGGAACTGTTGGGTTATTGATCGGTTATTGATTGATAATTATGATTTATCGGATTTCGGCTTGTATTGTTGATATGAGTTCGTAATTGTTTGAGTTGTATTGTTCGGTTTTGTAAATGATCGAGGTATTGTTGAACCGTTGAGTTTGATTGGTTGGTTATACCGGTTATTGATTATTATCGGATGTGTTGTCATTTGATTATTGCATTAGGTCGCGATAATTGAGCGTTGATTATGGCCGTTGTGTTGCGGTCAAGGTTGGAGAGTTCGTAGGTTGCTTTTGGTCGGGGCTGAGGAGCCCGGAGACGAAGGTAATGGATTCTGGTAACAGCTTCGTGGTATCGGTATCGAGGAAAGTTTATACTTGTTCAGTTTATAATATTTGATGAATGGTATCGTTTTCATTTCATTTATTATTCATATGGCGATGTTGTTAGAAAGGTAAGTTGTCGGTTAACGAGTTGTATATCGTGCTCTGGCTTATATTAAATCATAAGGTATATGATTTAATTGTGTTCAAGGAAGATGTGAGTTATCTTTGGTCAAGGGTATAGTATATCGGATATCGAGGATAGTTAACGTGATGACATAAGTATCGGGATAAAGGTTTATTGGTATTGAATGGATGGTACCTTATTTGAGATTATTTGAATAATCGTATTCGTTCGTGGATGTTGCTCGTGGAAAGAATATTGTCTTCGGCTTTGAGGTAATTCTAGTATTATTCAGTTATGAGGATAATTGTTCCGAGGAATTATTGTATATATGTTGTACGTTGATGTTTCGTATGCTGGGATTCGTATTGATTACTTCGCTGAGGGATGATGATCCCAGGGCTGATTGTATTGAGATCATTGATCGTGTTGATTATTTGTCGGGGATGATGATCCCACGATTATTGTCTTGAATATTGATTAGTCGTGTCGACTTTTCACTGTCAGTCTGTTGTTTCACTTCGGTGAGTCTTTTGATCCTTATTGGATATGTGATTCTTTGAGTTTCGTTGTCATGTTGCATCGTGACATATCTGGAATCATATCTGCGTTCTGCTTGGTTATTGTGTAGGATTTTTAGCCAGGCGCATGATGGTTATGCGTGGATATTATTTCCGCATTGAACCGTGCACACGAGACGTAGTTCGTGAGGCTAATTAGGTACAAGACCGCACGTGTATTTGATCGATACCTAGGGTGGCTTGTGTAATACCCGGTTGTAATTCAGTAATTATCATTCAGTATTTATCATTCAGTCATTATCACTCAGTAATTTCACTCATTATTGATCATTTGTCACTCATATTCAGTCATGGTATTCATCATTCAGAGTAATTGTATCGTGTATCAATCGTCATTCATCACTAATTGGATTGGAGTTTCGTGCCGCGTTTATCATCATTGTCATTTCGTTGCGAGCTGTGCGTGAGGAGTAGCGCACGCTACATACTCCTTTTAGCGTACGCTAATTGGGTATAGGTAGCGCACGCTACCACTCAGCTTTAGCGCACGCTAAGGTTGTCTGGCCGCGATCCGAAGGTCTTGGGTGCGGTGAGATATTTGTAGCGCACGCTACGAGTGGTAAGTAGCGCGCGCTAACGGTTGTAGTAGCGCACGCTATATGTGTGGAGTAGCGCGCGCTAGGGACGGATCGAGTTGAGTCCGGTGGCTCTTTGGATGCCTTCGATTATTTCATAGCGCACGCTATGTGTTGTTGTTAGCGTACGCAACCGATATATTAGCGCACGCTAAACTATGGTTGTAGCGCACGCTATCGAGGTCGATCGAGGGCGGTTTTCTGGACTCGAAGATCGGGCATCAATATTTCGTTAGCGCACGCTAATAATGGATCTTAGCGCACGCTAGTAATATGGCCGTAACGCACGCTACAAGAAGGTACGTAGCGCGCGCTACCGTGTTCGGACAGTGGGTACTGGACTACCCAAATTACTCGTTAGCGCACGCTACGCACAAGGGCTAGCGCACGCTAACCTGGACTGACTATAAATTGGACAGTTTAGTCAGAGTTCGTCATTATTCATCCCATTTCATTCCTTCGGTAGTTTTGGGCGATTTCGAGCGATTCAGAGAGGATTCTTCGAGGTGTAATCATCAATCATCATCTTTAAGCTCATCTTTCGGATTAATCATCATTTCATCATCTTCATCGTATCGAATCAAAGGTATTAATCTCTTGGATCTAGAATTTCGGATTTTTGGGTTTTCCTTCCGATTTCTTCGTGTAAGCTTGGATTGTCATTGGAATATGTTAGATATGGATTATCTAACTTGGATAAGTATATTCTTACGGATTTAATGGTTATTTTCGGAATTATTTCAAGAACCATTGGGGTTGACTTCGGTTATTTTGGGGATTTCCGATTGTCGTTATTATTAACTTGAATTGTGGACTTCTATGAGATTATTGATGTCATTGATAATGTTGTGCTGGTTTGAATCAATCATTTTGGAGTTGGTTCGATAATTCGGGTTTGGTTTTAACCAACGGGTATCTCAATGTTTTCGTTAGAGTTCATCTACGAGTTCGGATATTGTTGTATCGACGTTTGGGTCGGTTATGATCGTATTTGATTCGTGTATTGATCGATTGTCGGTACTTATTGTTATTCAAGGTTGTTCGAGCGACCGGCATTTCATTTAGGACGTTGTTCGTGGACGGACATTCTTCATCGGTATTGTGTAAGTTAATTCTTACTCGGTTAAAAGGATATTCATTCCTTTTGTCGTTGTTCATTCATAATCATAACTCATTCATCCTTGTACTAACCGTATCAAAAATTGTCATTGTCAATTAATCACCTCAGTCATAAGGAACGACGGTTCCGATCATTTCATTGAGCTATCATTCATTTCACCATCATTTAATCTTGGTGAGTCATTATTCATTTTCGTTGTCACTTTTGTCATATTGTGGCATTTCGGGTCATACTGGCGTGCCGGTTGGTATGTGTAGGATTTTCATGTCGGGCACATTATAGTCGTGTGTTGGTTGGTGGCCTCACATTGGACTGTGCACACGAGTTGATGGCTTCGTGAGACTGATTAGGTACAAGACCACACGTGTATTCGATCGATACTCGTTGGTGGCTTGTGCACGGACACATTTCCATCCCGGACGTAGTGTGGCGCCATTCCTTTGAGCCGTACTGATAATCGATTCATATAGCATGTTTGATTGCGTATGTTTCGACAGAATAATTCATAAATTCAGATATATCATGATTGTGTATTTTCAACCCTTGAGGATTGTTGTTACGTATGGCGGCCCGTTGGGGATCTTTGTTTTAGTCATGGCAAGGCTAAGGCACGGGAGAGCACGGTGACGGCGAGGAGTCCCAGTGATACTAGTAGGGGGCCCGATGCATTCGATCATTTATTGATCATTTATGTTTCCTTTATTTATTCCGCTGCAGACATTCCGTTTGAATGCTCATTTCATTCAGTGTTGTGTATTTTATCGTCACATAAAATACACATGTATTCTATTTTATCCTGGGTGTGTTGTATAAAACTCCTCATCGGAGTAATTGATGTTGTAATGTGGTTCGGTACTACATTTACCTGTGTAATTCATTCATTTTCATTCGCCTGGTGGGTCCCAATCGGGGGTCCACGGCACTGTAATATCCGCCTAGTTTGGGGTGTTACAGAGTTGGTATCAGAGCGTGGTTTTGAATACTACCCTCCAAGTCATGTCTCATTTGAAATCATCGTCATCGGACTAGTATCATCGGACTTTCGCGTCACGTGTGACCTGTGCAAATGCCGAGCCAATCAGACCAAGAACTGTAAGATTTCTAATGCCATGGTATAATTCTGGCATTAATCATTCATTCATAATTCATCAGTTAACAATCCCCAATCATCATTGTCATTTTGACCGGGACGGTCAGGTTAACTCATTAATCAGTCAATTCATTTCATTGTTCAGTTGTTGATCAGGAAGATCGAATCATTAATCTTGTTAACTCATTCAAGATAATCATTTCAATAATTCCATCAGATAATCATGTCATGTCAATTAATCATTCATGTAATCGCTGTATTTGAGCTCGTATGCTCATTTTCATCATTTCATAATATAATCATAATGTGATACTCATGCGAGATATATAATCATCATATGACTTTCCACTTCAGTATGGAAAGGGCTGGCAGAGGACGTGGAGGACGAGGCCGTGGAGCGGGCCGAATCCCGAGAACTCGTGCGGATACACGTGCAAATGCCAGGAATAATGCTAACTCATCGAGCAGTGACGCTGCCACTCATTCACCTGGATGCGATCATTCACTATCGGGGAGTCGTACCCGGGACACGGCTCAGTCTGAGGGTGTCCGGGTTGACCCACTCGCATTCATGCAGGGCATGATGGCCCAAATGACCCAGATGGCTCAGTTGATGGAGATGATGCATAACTCCGTCAATCAAAATCAGCAGGCTCCTCCGCCGCCACCTCAGAGGCAAGAGAGGGGTGTAAGCAATATCATTAGCGATATCTCTCGCCAGCGACCACCTACTTTTGAGGGCTCATCTGAGCCGGCGGATATTGTTCATTGGCTTGAGCATTTTGAGAAGTTATTTGCTATGGTGGATTGCCCTGAAGGGCATAAAGTTTCAGTTGCGGCTTACTATCTCGGTAAGAGCGCTCATTCATGGTGGTTGTCATTGAAGCCCACAGACGGAACATGTACTTGGGATCAGTTCAAGACTCTCATGATGGAGAGGTACTATCCGGCCCCACTCAGGGAGGCCAAGTTGTCGGAATTACTCACTCCCGACCTTTCGGTGGATGATGATGTTCTTGCCATCGCCGAAAAATTTCAGGAACTTCTTCCGTTCGCCTCATCTATCATTCACTCAGAAGCGGACAAGATCAAGTATTTCAGCAAGAGGCTGAAACCTCGTATGCGGCTACAGTTGCTTAATCATAATTGTGCCACTCTGGCCGAGTTCATTGAGAAAGCTCTCACTTACGAGCTTATGGCTAAGGAGATTGCTAAGCAGCAACCTTCGTCTGCTAGCAAGAAGTCCAAGAACCGTAATCAGTCTGACGGAAGTCAGGCCACCTTCAAGAAACCACGTGCGGGCTCTACTTTTTCTGAGCGACCTCCCACGGCATCTAAACCCGCGGAATCTCAGTCGCGAGCGGCCAGTTCGGCCATCACCTGTTTCAACTGTGAGAGCAGGTCATTTCGGCACCAAATGTCCGGCGATGCATCACGTGCACCCTGGCAGGATTGCTGGGCATAGGGCCCGTTTTTGCCGTAGGGACTCTAAACCCACTCCGGCGTCATCTCAAGCCCCAGGTCATTCAGCGGTGCAGAATCAGGCCACTCAGTCAGCGTCGTTCAAGACGACAGGAGCTAAAGGCGGAGCCAAGAGCTATCAGACGGGAGCGTCCGGTTCGGGGGCCGGCAAGCCCCGAATTTATGAGATGAAGAAGACCGATGATCCCGAGGCCCGGATGATCTCAGGTACACTCGATATTCTATCTCAACCTGTGTGTACCCTTTTTGATACTGGTGCATCGCATTCATTCATTTCCGAGTCATGTTTGAGTAGACTACGTCTGGGTAGTGCTACTAGTTGTGAGCCTTATGTCATTGGCCTACCTGATGGTAGACGAATTGTCGGAAGTCGTGAGATTCAGAATTGTCCGATTCAGCTTCATGGTCGTGTATGGCCAGCGGACCTAATTGTAGTAGATTTGTCGAGGGACGACGTCATCTTGGGTATTGATTGGATGGATCGTCATGATGCCATCATTAGTGTCCGAAAGCGTTTGGTCACTATCATTTCAGACGATGGAGTCGAATGTGTGTTTCAGGGAGGTAATCCCGGCTGTTCTGGTAAAGTCATTAATTTGATGAAAGCAGTAAGATTACTCAATCAGGGATGTGTCGGTTATTGGTGCTATATGGCCAAAACCGAGAAATCATCAGTAATGTTAACGGATATTCCGGTGGTGAGGGAATATGCCGATGTTTTTCCAGACGAGTTACCTGGTTTGCCTCCACAGAGGGATGTGGAATTCACGATTGAGTTGGAGCCTGGTACGTCCCCGATATCGAAGGCACCGTACCGGATGGCCCCGACCGAAATGCAGGAATTAAAGAGCCAACTTGAAGAATTGTTCGAGAAGGGTTATATTCGACCGAGTGCGTCCCCGTGGGGAGCACCAGTGTTATTTGTCAAGAAGAAGGATGGTTCGTTCCGCTTGTGTATTGATTACCGGGAATTGAACCGGGTGACGATCAAGAATAAGTATCCTTTACCCCGCATTGATGATCTCTTAGATCAACTTCAGGGAGCTTCAGTATTTTCCAAGATCGACTTAAGATCTGGATATCATCAGTTGCGGATTCGAGAGTCGGATATCGCGAGGACGGCGTTTCGAACACGCTATGGTCATTATGAGTTTGTGGTTATGCCGTTCGGATTGACTAATGCGCCTGCGGTATTCATGGAGTTAATGAATCGAGTTTTCATCAACTTTTTGGATCAGTTTGTTGTTGTCTTCATCGATGACATTTTGATTTATTCTCGTGACCGGGAGGAACACGAGTCTCACCTTCATCTAGTTCTCGACGTGTTGAGGCGAGAACAACTTTATGGGAAGTTTTCCAAATGTGAGTTTTGGATGTCCGAAGTGACGTTTCTCGGACACGTAATTTCATCAGACGGAGTTCGCGTCGATCCTCAGAAGACGGAGGCTATTCGAGATTGGCTACCTCCGAAGAATGTTAAGGAAATCCGAAGTTTCCTCGGATTAGCGGGTTATTATCGGTGATTTGTGGAGGGATTTTCTAAAATCGCTCAACCCATGACGAACCTTTTATGGAAGGATAAGAAATACACGTGGTCCGACGCGTGTCAACAGAGTTTTGAGGAACTCAAGAGCCGGTTAACTTCAGCACCTGTCCTTTCTTTACCGCAAGGGACGGAGGGATTTGTGGTCTATAGTGATGCGTCCGGACAGGGTCTCGGATGTGTACTCATGCAGAACGGGAAAGTTATCGCTTATGCTTCGCGGCAATTGAGACCTTACGAGGTTAATTATCCGACCCACGACCTGGAGCTAGCAGCCGTGGTGTTCGCATTGAAGATTTGGCGTCATTATCTTTATGGCGTTACCTGTCAGATATTCACCGATCACAAGAGCTTAAAGTATATATTTACTCAGAAGGAGTTAAATATGCGTCAGAGACGGTGGTTGGAATTAATCAAAGATTATGATATCGAGATCCTCTACCACCCGGGCAAGGCGAACGTTGTCGCCGACGCCTTGAGTCGTAAGTCCGTTCAGGAGCAGATGCTTGCCCGTTTAACAATTCAGAAGGAGCTTCAGCAGGAATTCCTTAGACCCGAGATCGAGGTCTGGCTTCAGCGAGTTCAGGGGCAGCTTTGTATGTTAGAGATTTCATCGTCACTCGAGGAGAAAATCCGAGAGAATCAGGGTTCGGACCCATCATTGTTGCACATCCGAGAGGATGTGGCTCAGGGGAAAGCCCCTGGATTTGTGGTCCACGAGGATGGACTTTTGAGGTTAAGAATCGATTGTGCGTACCGGCGAATGACGAGTTGAAAGACTCGATTTTGAAAGAAGCTCATGCTACCCCTTATTCTGTGCATCCGGGGTCTAGTAAGATGTACAAGGACTTGAAACAAAATTACTGGTGGAGTAATATGAAGCGAGAAGTCGCAGAATTTGTTTCGAGATGCTTAACCTGTCAACAAGTTAAGATTGAACATCAGCGACCGGCGGGTATGCTGAAACCTCTTCCTATTCCCGAGTGGAAGTGGGAAGACATTTCTATGGATTTCATCACGAGTTTGCCGACGAGTCGTCGCGGCATGAACACGATCTGGGTGATCGTGGACCGCTTAACCAAATCAGCTCATTTCCTTGAGATCAAGGATACGTGGGGTCCCGAGAGACTTGCCCAGTTGTTCATTAAAGAGATAGTCGATCGCACGGTACTCCTAAAAGTATCGTTTCCGATCGTGACGGACGGTTTGTGTCGCATTTTTGGAAATCAGTTCATCGTGCTATGGGAACTCAGCTTAACCTCAGTACCGCTTTTCATCCTCAGTCTGACGGACAATCAGAGAGGACCATTCAGACATTAGAGGACATGTTGAGGGCATGTGTCCTCGATTGGAAAGACGATTGGGAAGCCCAACTACCATTGATCGAGTTCACGTATAATAATAGTTGGCATGCTTCGATCAAGATGGCACCTTACGAGGCCTTGTATGGTCGTCGTTGTGGATCTCCGTTGTGTTGGGACGACTTATCAGAATCAATCGGCACCGAGCCCGATATGCTTATAGCCGCCCGTGAGAAGGTAGCTTTGATCAGAAGTCGTTTGTTGACCGCTCAGAGTCGACAGAAATCATATGCAGATAACCGCCGTCGACCATTAGAGTTCGAGGCTGGTGACCATGTGTTGGTCAAGGTATCCCCGAGTTGTGGTATCTTCCGTTTTGGGAAGAGGGGAAAGTTGAGTCCGAGATTCATTGGACCGTTCGAGATTTTGGATCGAGTAGGCGAGTTAGCTTATCGATTGGCTTTACCTCCGGCGTTGAGCCGAATTCATAATGTATTTCACGTCTCTCAGTTGCGGAAGTATGTTGCCGACCCGAGTCACATACTTCAGTTCGACGAAATCGAGATCGCCGACGATCATTCATACGAGGAACGTCCTATACGAGTTTTAGAGCGGCGAATCAAGCAGTTGAGGAATAAGACGATTCCTTTGGTTAAAATTCAGTGGTCTAGACACGGAGTCGAAGAGGCTACTTGGGAAACCGAGGATAGTATGCGGGAGAGTTATCCCGAATTGTTTGACCCTTAGTTTCGGGGACGAAACTCTTTTAAGGGGGGTGTATGTAATACCCGGTTGTAATTCAGTAATTATCATTCAGTATTTATCATTCAGTCATTATCACTCAGTAATTTCACTCATTATTGATCATTTGTCACTCATATTCAGTCATGGTATTCATCATTCAGAGTAATTGTATCGTGTATCAATCGTCATTCATCACTAATCAGATTGGAGTTTCGTTCCGCGTTTATCATCATTGTCATTTCGTTGCGAGCTGTGCGTGAGGAGTAGCGCACGCTACATACTCCTTTTAGCGTACGCTAATTGGGTATAGGTAGCGCACGCTACCACTCATCTTTAGCGCACGCTAAGGTTGTCCTGGCTGCAGTCCAGAAGGTACTGGACTGCAGGTGAGATTATTTGTAGCGCACGCTACGAGTGGTAAGTAGCGTGCGCTAACGGGTTGTAGTAGCGCGCGCTAGGGACGGATCAGGTTGAGTCCAGTGGCTACTGGACTGCACTGGATTATTTCATAGCGCACGCTATGTGTTGTTGTTAGCGTACGCAACCGATATATTAGCGCACGCTAAACTATGGTTGTAGCGCACGCTATCGAGGTCAGATCAGAGGGCAGACAGTTTTCTGGACTCCAGTACTGGGCATCAATATTTCGTTAGCGCACGCTAATAATGGATCTTAGCGCACGCTAGTAATATGGCCGTAACGCACGCTACAAGAAGGTACGTAGCGCGCGTTACCGTGTTCGGACAGTGGGTACTGGACTACCCAAATTACTCGTTAGCGCACGCTACGCACAAGGGCTAGCGCACGCTAACCTGGACTGACTATAAATTGGACAGTTTAGTCAGAGTTCGTCATTATTCATCTCATTTCATTCCTTCGGTAGTTTTGGGCGATTTCGAGCGATTCAGAGAGGATTCTTCGAGGTGTAATCATCAATCATCATCTTCAAGCTCATCTTTCGGATTAATCATCATTTCATCATCTTCATCGTATCGAATCAAAGGTATTAATCTCTTGGATCTAGAATTTCGGATTTTTGGGTTTTCCTTCCGATTTCTTCGTGTAAGCTTGGATTATCATTGGAATATGTTAGATATGGATTATCTACCTTGGATAAGTATATTCTTACGGATTTAATGGTTATTTTCGGAATTATTTCAAGAACCATTGGGGTTGACTTCGGTTATTTTGGGGATTTCCGATTGTCGTTATTATTAACTTGAATTGTGGACTTCTATGAGATTATTGATGTCATTGATAATGTTGTGCTGGTTTGAATCAATCATTTTGGAGTTGGTTCGATAATTCGGGTTTGGTTTTAACCAACGGGTATCTCAATGTTTTCGTTAGAGTTCATCTACGAGTTCGGATATTGTTGTATCGATGTTTGGGTCGGTTATGATCGTATTTGATTCGTGTATTGATCGATTGTTGGTACTTATTGTTATTCAAGGTTGTTCGAGCGACCGGCATTTCATTTAGGACGTTGTTCGTGGACGGACATTCTTCATCGGTATTGTCACTACTACAAAAACAGCATTTACTGACACTTAGTTTCTGACACTTTATCAAAAGTGTCAGTAACTTCAGACATTTGACTCATTTTTTTTTTTACATAATTGTGTCATAAGATACTGACACTTGAGTATCAGTAACTTGAGTATCAAAATTTACCGACACTTAAATATCAATAATAAAAAAAACTCAATTTATTTAAAACATATTATTTATTTATAATACTTCGTAACCCTACTCAATTGATAGAAGTATCTCTCTCTCCCTCATTTACATCACGCCGCCCCCATCCTCACATTCACCAACGACTGTTCTTCTTCGATCTCCCATGGGTTCCTTCCTGTCTTCCGCAAAATCTTCCTCGTAAACACTGTCTCTAATTCTTTTCATCTATTTCATTCTTCTCTAACCCTTTTCATCCGTTATGGTTGATTAATTCTGAAAAAACTAGTCCCTATCTCCCTCTTCTTCATTCGCTCGCCAACACGGGTGCTCTTTAATGAGTCCGAAGGTTAGATTTTTCTTCCTCTTGTTTGATATCATATTATTTTAGTTCGGATGCTTAGTATGTTTAGTGAAAATCAATCGATATGGAGGGAGAGTGATGGTTTGTTCCTCGATTTGGAGATGGGAAGATAAGAACGGCGATTTTGTTTATATCCTTGAGGTTTGAGGGTAGCATTGCTTGTTCAAGAATTTTTCCAATATCCTTTGGTAGCATCTTTCCAAAAACCCTAATTGCTTCTTTTACTAGTGTCTATTGTTTTTTTCTGAAATTTTCATTGATATATGATGATTTGTGAGGTTTTCATTGATATATACACGAGATTTTCACTGTCATCATCAGAATCGTTTTTTTTTAATCTGAGTTTGCATTTTTTTATTTTTTTTATTTAATTGAGAAAGAGAAAGAAAGATGAGTTTCAAAGAGGAGGGAGAAAATGAAAGGGCTGATATGAGGAAGCCATTTTTTACATTCATTTCATATTGGTAGATTTTGATTTAATTGTCTTTCTTAGTATCCACTTTTGTTTATTTCATCCTTCCATTATTATTTTTGTCAACTTTCACAATGATGTAATGTAGCCTTAACCTCAACAAACTATAAATCCAACGTCACCTCTCATTCACCAAAATTGTCTTTTTTGTAAACTTATATATTTGTAAATGGAATAATTTATGAATGTTTACCTACGGATATAATGATCATTTATATCTTACATGGTTCTAAATCAGGATCCAGTAACTGGCCTTCCAACATGGCATGTTCGGCCTTCGTCTCCCCTGCTGTTGTAAGAATATTTTCTACTAAAAATCTAAAATTGATATGCTATGCTGGTTTTAAAGACTTGCTAATGTTCATGTAGAACATTAGTATTCATCAGATAGTTGGAGATATAAGACTGAGAATAAGTAGCAGTGATTGATGTGGCTGGAGCTTATTGCTAACGAGTGTATTTAAAACAGTATTCTGGCCTTGTTTATTATCATCTCTTCATATTGTTTTTGCATGTTTAATCTCTGTTATTGTTTTCTGACCCTTAACTGGCTTGGACTCAACAGGTATGGCTTTAGCAAAGAAGTTGTTGAGTGCCCCGGTAATTTTGTAGTAAATGTTTTTTAACAGCTTCTCTATCTTGAAAACCTCGTTAGTTTTTGGACTTCGAATCAACTCCTCCCATGCAGAAATATTTTGTCTTGGTAAATTGATTGCTTTAAGTATAGAGTATGTTTTGAGACATGCATTGCATAACAACTGAGTTGAAACCGGAGATCACCAAATCAACTCTTTTCTTTTTTTCTTGATGGGAGTGTAAATGGGTTCACTTGAAAATGGGCAGCCATTGAAGAGGGACCACCATTTACCGTTCTTCTTCTTCATCTCTTAGAAATAACGGTAGCTCTAACGGTAATATCAAAGGGTTATTATTGGGGCGAGGAGCGGATCAAGATTCGCAAGATTTGTACTGCAAGAAGATTGACTATCTGCAGTTGATCCGTAGGGTGGCATTTTCTTCTTCTTCATTGTTTTCTGTTCTGATTTTCTACTTGCCCGGCTCTGTGAGTATGGAAGTAAAATCAAGAACCCCCGTGATTTCTTTGGATTATTTTGGTGAAGATTTGAATTTTGAGCCTTTGAAAAACTTGGACAAGTTTAGTGTAGTGAGAGAAAGTGTCGCTTCGAAGCAGTTTGTGAGATTTGGTTACAGAAAACCAAAGCTTTCCTTGGTAATCACTGTGATATTCTTGTTTCTTGGTTTCAATGAGTTTGTTAATTCAATTTGAAGGGAAAGAAAATGGAATCTTGGTTGGTGTGTGTGTGTGTGTGTGTAAATTTGGGTTTGTGGCTTAGAAGTTGGAGCAGTGTTGTTGAAAGAGTGTTTATTTTCTATGTTTACATGTGTTTTGTAGGTTTTCGCAGATCTGCGGATTGATCATTATCAGATACTAATGGTGACAGTTGCTAATGCATTGCTCGAAATCGGATACGAAATTGAGGTTGTTAATTAGTCAATTATTATTATTTTTTTTTCATATTTGTACTTATTTTTTGGTTGGAAAATAGAACTTGGTAGTTTGAGGTACTTGTCTTTCTTGTCATTGTGATTATGCCCCTCCCATTTGGTCTCTCTTGTCATTGTGATTATGCTCCTCCCATTTTATATCTGAATATGTATAAACGATGTATGTATAAAAGTAAAGCTCTAAAGAGCTCAAGTATATTTGCTTATATAGCCGAGTAGGCCATTCTAGATTGACTTACAGTCTCACAGTGCTTGGTAGTGTGACTTTTCTCCTCTTGATTAGATCAGCAACTATTATTTTCGTCTAATAACAACATCGGTTTGGGAATCAGTTCTCGTTATTTGGTTCCTTGTCGAATGTGGGAGCTATGGTTGGGGCAATAGCTAGTGGTCAGATTGCTCAGTACATTGGGCGAAAAGGGGTATGTGTAAGAATATTGTTTTCCCCTTCGGAATATATTGATGTATAACCCTACAAATAAAAGGTGTTTATAATTTAGAAGACAGTTGGGATTTTTTTTGTAATTAGACTAAAATTCAGTTTTTTTTTTTGGCTGAGCAGGTATGGTTTGCCATTTGTGTCGCCGAACAATCTGCTTGTGTTGATCATAAACGGGACCGGATCTGCCATTGAATTCGTCTACACATCTGATATTCGCGGCGAAGAAGGAGAAGGGAAAGATTGTGGGGCTGCTAGCGGCTGTACTCGCTGTTTTCGGAACCATTGCTTTCGTTTCTATGTTTGCTCTCCATGGCAATGGCAGGAAGCTTTTCTGTGGTGTAACAGCCACTATTTTCTCCATCATTATGTATGGTTCACCTTTGACAATCATTGTAAGTTTTTCGTTTTGTTCTTCTATCCCTTTTTCTCTTTGATATGTTTTTTGTTTTCTGTTATTTTCTTTACTTTTTAGGGTGATTATTATTGAAACCAACCCCTGAGGTTTCACCTAATTAATAAGAAAACGACAGTTTTCTTATCCTGATGTTGATTAAAAATCTCACATTTTTTTATTAAAAATTTACATCAGGGAAAAATCGACGACTGCCACAAGCTTATCGTGGAGGCAATGGATGATCCTAGCCGTAGATCCTGCCACAAGCGCAGGCATTCGTCGATACCAAGCAGTCCGAGTGGTGTGATCGATGCCTATTTCAGCTCTGATAGCTCCGTCGAATCGTGGGCCGTTGGATCGTCCGTTTCTTCGTCGCCGGAGCCGTTGTTCAAGAGAAGCAGAGGTAGGGATCAGCACATGAGATTGGCTCCACTAAGCAGTGTGTCTGGTTGGCATGGCTAATCGTATTGCTTCTTCTTCTACTTATTTATATGATATTGGCAATGGATTGGTACTCCATGATTTCACTATATTGCTTATGTTTTTATCGTACTTGGTGCAATTATGTGACATTTCTAGTGTATCTTACTATTTTTTTCTGGACAATCCCATGTGATGGATCAGATATATCTTTTGGCAATTGACTCTTCTTATCACCTTTTTGATTGGGGATGATGGAATTGGAGGGTGAGACTGGAGATTGGGGATGATGGAATTGGAGGGTGAGACTTGGCAATTGACTCTTCTTATCACTCTTGTTATCATTGTATTTTGCATTGTATGCTCAAGTTGATGGAGATTGTTAGAGCTGGAGGATATTTTGTGTTGATGGAGATTGTTGTTGATGGTTATCAATGTATTTTGCATTGTATTTTGCTTATTATCAATGCTTATGGACATTGTTAGAGCTGGAGGATTTTTTTTTTTTTGAGGTTTGGCAGCACATTTGGGATGCTAATTGGTTTTGTATTGCTTGGTTTTGTATTGCTCTTTTTAAGTGCATTGCATTTGGGATGTTTTATAATTGAATTGTCTGTTTGAAAATTTCAATTTATGGTATTTTTTTCATGTAATTAAACAAAAAATGTAGTATTCATAAAAATAGAATTGAGATAAAAATATTTTTTTAACAAATTGAGCATATCGACACTAAAATAGTGTCAGTAATTTTTTTTACTGACACTTTATAATAGTGTCAGTAATGCTAAAGCCAGAACATACCGACACTAAAGTTTAGTGTCAGTAAAAAAATTAATTACTGACACTATTTTAGTGTCAGTAAAAAAAAATACTGACGCTATTTTAGTGTCAGTATTTACTGACACCTTGTATTACTGACACTAATTTTTAGTGTCAGTATTTTCTGGCTTTAGCATTACTGACACTATTACAAGGTGTCAGTAAAATTAATTACTGACACTAAAATAGTGTCAGTAAAGGGGAAAACTGTACTAGTGTGTGTAAGTTAATTCTTACTCGGTTAAAAGGATATTCATTCCTTTTGTCGTTGTACTAACCGTATCAAAACTTGTCATTGTCAATTAATCACCTCAGTCATAAGGAACGACGGTTCCGATCATTTCATTGAGCTATCATTCATTTCACCATCATTTAATCTTGGTGAGTCATTATTCATTTTCGTTGTCACTTTTGTCATATTGTGGCATTCCGGGTCATACTGGCGTGCCGGTTGGTATGTGTAGGATTTTCATGTCGGGCACATTATAGTCGTGTGTTGGTTGGTGGCCTCACATTGGACTGTGCACACGAGTTGATGGCTTCGTGAGACTGATTAGGTACAAGACCACACGTGTATTCGATCGATACTCGTTGGTGGCTTGTGCACGGACACATTTCCACCCCGGACGTAGTGTGGCGCCATTCCTTTGAGCCGTACTGATAATCGATTCATATAGCATGTTTGATTGCGTATGTTTCGACAGAATAATTCATAAATTCAGATATATCATGATTGTGTATTTTCAACCCTTGAGGATTGTTGTTCGTATCACGGCCCGTTGGGGATGCTGCTTTGTCATGGCAAGGCTAAGGCACGGGAGAGCACGGTGACGGCGAGGAGTCCCATGATACTAGTAGGGGGCCCCTGATGCTCGATCATTTATTCAGTCATTTATGTTTCCTTTATTTATTCCGCTGCAGACATTCCGTTTGAATGCTCATTTCATTCAGTGTTGTGTATTTTATCGTCACATAAAATACACATGTATTCTATTTTATTCTGGGTGTGTTGTATAAAACTCCTCATCGGAGTAATTGATGTTGTAATGTGGTTCGGTACTACATTTACCTGTGTAATTCATTCATTTTCATTCGCCTGGTGGGTCCCAATCGGGGGTCCACGGCACTGTAATATCCGCCTAGTTTGGGGTGTTACAGCTTGTGCACGGACACATTTCCGTATCGGGCGTACTGTGATGTCCATCTTTGAGCCATACCGTTTGGTCGTTCATACTTCCATGTATGTTGGATATGTTCGACGGTTTGCGACTGGTTGTTCATACGCCCGAGGGGTATGTTCGACAGCCAGAGTTATTTCTTTGAGATCCATTATTGTTGATCATTTGGAGTCTACCTTGTTGAGGGTATTCTCGGTTATTGTTGGTCCTTTGTTGATCATTTGGAGTCTACCTTGTTGAGGGTATTCTCGGTTATTGTTGGTCCTTGTTGATCATTTGGAGTCTACCTTGTTGAGGGTATTCTCGGTTATTGTTGGTCCTTTGTTGATCATTTGGAGTTTACCTCATTGAGGGAATTCTCGGTTATTGTTGGTCCTTTGTTGATCATTTGGAGTTTACCTCGTTGAGGGAATTCTCGGTTATTATTGATCTTTGTTGATCGTGTTTGGAGTTTACCATGTTGAGGGTATTCTCGGTTATTGTGGATCCTTGTCGATCGTATTGGAATTCATCATGTTGATGATAATTTCGGTTGTACTTTGACCTTGGGTTGGTCATATTGGACCTCATCATATCGATGATATTCTCAGTGATGTATTGGTTGATCATTGTTATTAATTGTATGAGCATTCGGACTGTACGTCGATGTTCGAGATTTGTTATCATTATCATGTGGTAGTTGATCTACAGATATGTTGTGTATTATTGGTTTATCTAGGTTGAGATTTGATTATGTAATCCGGCAGATAGGATTTGGCACAGATTGGATTATTTTCGCACTTATGAGTTATGAGGACGATTTGAGGACACTTGGTATTGTTTGAATACAGTACAGTATAATTGTTGTTGAGTTCTTTTCGTCATTTGAGAATGCGAAATGTGAATTATGGTAAGGATCGATTTGGTATGGATTGCCATGGATTGGTAAGGTTATGACGGTAAGTTTACATTGGTAGTATTCTTACAGTATTATTACATTGGTATGTAATTATTTATGATGATGTGATCGTTATCATTATCGAGTATTGTGGCTGACCCCGTCGTGGGCTTTATTTTTAGGTACTCGGAGATCGAGCTAGTAGCGGTCGTGAAGGGATGATCTTCCCGATGTGATACTGGCGGTGGCATGTTTTGGAGTATCGAGTATTTCTTTTCTGGTTATTCATTTCCACTGCAAATGTGTATTTTGAACTGTGTTTTTATCCGCTGCGTGTGTATATTTCCAAAATGGCCTTTTGGGCATTTTACGAACTTGGGTTATTTTCGTCAAACTCTTTTTCCCAAATTATTTTATCGGTACGTTTAAGTGGTAGCTTAACGTATATTTTGAACTATCGAGAATTGACACTTCGCCTTGTATTTTCAAATGGTATTTTATGACGGTATTTGAGAACTATGCTTTTGAAAATATTTGAGTATTTAAAATATTACCGTCATCAGCCTTTTGGCGTTTTTGAATTGGTTTTGTAAACGATTTTTCGCCTGGTGGGTTCCGGCGCGGGACCCACGACGCTGTAATATCCCGGATGGTTTTGGGGGTGTTACAGAATATGGTATCGGAGCTTGGGTTTTGTGAAACCCGGGCGTGTGTGTTATGTGGCTCTATCGGGACGGTAGTAGCGTGACTTTTGAAAATGATTTTTTTTTCTGATTTTTGAGTCAAACCGATTTTGGAGTTTCCAAAATTTTTGAGATATTTTCCAATTGTTATTTGTGATATTGGCGTGTGTTGGTATTGTTTTGAGACTTCGTGTGGGAGTCGTGTGCTAGTATCACGGGAGATCATCGGCTTCACGCACCTGTAAGTATATTGGTTTGGTTATTCGCTTGTGGCGACACTTGATTGTTTTGTGATGAGTTGGAAAGTTTTGGATTTATCTGTTGTTGGTGGCAGGTTGCAAGTTTCGAGGACGAAACTTATTTTAAGGGGGGTAGTATGTAATACCCGAATTTTCAGTATGAATTTTTCGCGTTATTTTATCTAAGATATACTGGATGGCTTGGTGTCTATACAGTATGGATAAAATAAATTGAGAACTGAGACAACTGTATTTGTACTCGTATAACTGTCGTAGTGGTTCGACAATTATTTTGAGGATACCGTGTATCAGGTTATCGTACTTTTGATATTGGATATATCGTATGATGATGTTATTGAATTCAGTACATGTATTCAGTATGCAGTATGTTCGTATTTTGATATGTCGAGACGGACGAGGAGAATTGGAAAATGGCTAAGTATAGCCTGATTAGCGCGCGCTAATGTTCAAGTATAGCGCACGCTATCGTTCATGGTTAGCGCACGCTAGAGGCGGAATGTAGCGCACGCTAAATGCAGTCAGATCGGAAGGAATCTGCGTGTGGACTCGGCTGCTTTCGGCGCACATTCTCATAAGTCAACGGTTGTTGTCCTGAAGTATTAGTGCACGCTAAAGCATGAGGCTTAGCGCAGGCTAATTGTAGATCGGTCAAAGGGAATCTTATCCTTGTTAGATCGGCATGTGGGGGCACATGCGGTACGTAGACTGTAGCAAGTCAACTGATATTAGCGCACGGTAAATGTAAGGACTTGCGTACGCTAAACAGTGTGAAATACGTACGCTAATGCATGGGCATTACGTACGTAAGCTCATGTTCGAGGCAAGACAGTGGCCTCTGGGCTGCGATAGCGCATGCTAACAAAGTCGGTTAGCGCACGCTAAGGCCGTAGCGCACGCCAAACATAAGGTTTAGCGCACGCTAGTAATACACTTTATAAAAAGGGGACAGACAGGTGCTATGAAACATTCTCGTCCATTTCTTTCCTTTCACTCGATAGACAAAGCTTTGGGAGGTACTTGAGTTCCTAAAACACTCTGAGATGATGATCTTTAACGAGATTAAGATGGAGAACATGATTCAAAGCTTTGTTCTTGAAATTATTAATGAGTCTTGGAATGGAGTTCATAGAGAGAGTCTTGAGGTTCCAAATACTGGATTATGATGGAGTTGAGCGTCCTTATCAACATTTGGAGCTTGGAAATGATTGGGAACGGATTCAACCTTGATAATCCATCCTTTTCTTCAAAGAGGTAATTAATCTTCACTTTGGATTTCGTTTTGGGGATTGAATTTTGGTGTTCTTGAGTTGATACTTATCATATTAATGAGTTGATAAGTATGATTTCGAGATGGCTTCCCGGGTAACGTTGATGTTATTGTTGGTATACGGATATTGATATGTTTTGTATGGTTTTGAATGGTGTTCAGGAGATATGTCGATTTATGTCTCCATTTCGGATTTGATGTTAAGATGATATACGAATATATATGACTTAGGTGATTAATTACATGTTAGCATATCAGATTATGATGGTTGTCATGAACGTGATTATGGAATCATGGTACTTTTAGTGTTCTTGGTATATATATCATCAAAGAGGAATTATATATGTTGGTTTGATTATTAACATGGATAAGATAATTGAAACTAAACATTATGTTGATTGTAGTGATTGAGTTCGTATGATAAGATATGGATCATGATGATGAGTTTTGATCTGGAAAGTTATTGTTAATCTTGGAGTAAGATTTCCTTTTCATTCGAATTCGTAGTCGCAAGGTGTTAGTCGATGCTTGCAATGCATGCCACTATACAGCATTAGCGCACGCTAAGCTTACTGGATAGCGCACGCTAACGGGAACAACTTAGCGCACGCTACGTTATGCGTTTAACGCACGCTAAGTAGGCAGATAGTGTAGTATTTTCGTGTTGTGATTATGAATTCGTGATGGGTTGAATTGGATTGTTTAAGACTGTGTTTAATCGAGATATTGTGGAACTGTTGGGTTATTGATCGGTTATTGATTGATAATTATGATTTATCGGATTTCGGCTTGTATTGTTGATATGAGTTCGTAATTGTTTGAGTTGTATTGTTCGGTTTTGTAAATGATCGAGGTATTGTTGAACCGTTGAGTTTGATTGGTTGGTTATACCGGTTATTGATTATTATCGGATGTGTTGTCATTTGATTATTGCATTAGGTCACGATAATTGAGCGTTGATTATGGCCGTTGTGTTGCGGTCAAGGTTGGAGAGTTCGTAGGTTGCTTTTGGTCGGGGCTGAGGAGCCCGGAGACGAAGGCAATGGATTCTGGTAACAGCTTCGTGGTATCGGTATCGAGGCAAGTTTATACTTGTTCAGTTTATAATATTTGATGAATGGTATCGATTTCAGTTCATTTATAATTTGTATGGCGATGTTGTTAGAAAGGTAAGTTGTCGGTTAACGAGTTGTATATCGTACTCTGGCTTATATGAAATCATAAGGTATATGATTTAATTGTGTTTAAGGAAGACGTGAGTTGTCTTTGGTCAAGGGTATAGTATATCGGATATCGGGTATAGTTAACGTGATGACATAAGTATCGGGATAAAGGTTTATTGGTATTGAATGGATGGTACCTTATTTGAGATTATTTGAATAACTGTGTATTCGTTCAGGGATGTTGCTCGTGGAAAGAATATTGTCTTCGGCTTTGAGGTAATTCTTAGTATTATTCAGTTATGAGGATAATGTTCTGAGGAATTATTGTATATATGTTGTACATTGCTGTTTCGTATGCTGGGATTTGTATTGATTACTTCGCTGAGGGATGATGATCCCAGGGCTGATTGTATTGAGATCATTGATCGTGTTGATTATTTGTCGGGGATGATGATCCCAGGATTATTGTCTTGAATATTGATTAGTCGTGTCGACTTTTCACTGTCAGTCTGTTTTTTCACTTCGGTGAGTCTTTTGATCCTTATTGGATATGTGATTCTTTGAATTTCGTTGTCATGTTGCATCGCGACATATCTGGAATCATATCTGCGTTCCGATTGGTTATTGTGTAGGATTTTTAGCCAGGCGCATGATGGTTATGCATGGATATTATTTCCGCATTGAACCGTGCACACGAGACGTAGTTCCTGAGGCTAATTAGGTACAAGACCGCACGTGTATTTGATCGATACCTGGGGTGGCTTGTGCACGGACACATTTCCGGATCGGGCGTACTGTGATGTCCATCTTTGAGCCATACCGTTTGGTCGTTCATACTTCCATGTATGATTGGATATGTTCGACGGTTTGCGACTGGTTGTTCATACGCCCGAGGGGTATGTTCGACAGCCAGAGTTATTTCTTTGAGATCCATTATTGTTGATCATTTGGAGTCTACCTTGTTGAGGGTATTCTCGGTTATTGTTGGTCCTTTGTTGATCATTTGGAGTCTACCTTGTTGAGGGTATTCTCGGTTATTGTTGGTCCTTGTTGATCATTTGGAGTCTACCTTGTTGAGGGTATTCTCGGTTATTGTTGGTCCTTTGTTGATCATTTGGAGTTTACCTCGTTGAGGTAATTCTCGGTTATTGTTGGTCCTTTGTTGATCATTTGGAGTTTACCTCATTGAGGGAATTCTCGGTTATTGTTGATCTTTGTTGATCGTGTTTAGAGTTTACCATGTTGAGGGTATTCTCGGTTATTGTTGATCCTTGTCGATCGTATTGGAATTCATCATGTTGATGATAATTTCGGTTGTACTTTGACCTTGCGTTGGTCATATTGGAACTCATCATATCGATGATATTCTCAGTGATGTATTGGTTGATCATTGTTATTAATTTTATGAGCATTCGGACTGTACGTCGATGTTCGGGATTTGTTATCATTGTCATGTGGTAGTTGATCTACAGATATGTTGTGTATTATTGGTTTATCTGGGTTGAGATTTGATTGTGTAATCCGGCGGACAGGATTTGGCACAAATTGGATTATATTCGCACTTATGAGTTATGAGGACGATTTGAGGACACTTGGTATTGTTTGAATACAGTACAGTATAATTGTTGTTGAGTTCTTTTAGTCATTTGAGAATGCGAAATGTGAATTATGGTAAGGATCGATTTGGTATGGATTGCCATGGATTGGTAAGGTTATGACGGTAAGTTTACATTGATAGTATTCTTACAGTATTATTACATTGGTATGTAATTATTTATGATGATGTGATCGTTATCATTATCGAGTATTGTGGCTGACCCCATCGTGGGCTTTATTTTTAGGTACTCGGAGCTCGAGCTAGTAGCGGTCGTGAAGGGATGAGCTTCCCGATGTGATACTGGCGGTGGCATGTTTTGGAGTATCGAGTATTTCTTTTTTGGTTATTCATTTCCGCTGCAAATGTGTATTTTGAACTGTGTTTTTATCCGCTGCGTGTGTATTTGAGAACTATGCTTTTGAAAATATTTGAGCATTTAAAATATTACCGTCATCAGCCTTTTGGCGTTTTTGAATTGGTTTTGTAAACGATTTTTAGCCTGGTGGGTTCCGGCGCGGGAGCCACGACGCTGTAATATCCCGGATGGTTTTGGGGGTGTTACAGAAGATGGTATCGGAGCTTGGGTTTTGTGAAACCCGGGCGTGTGTGTTATGTGGCTCTATCGGGACGGTAGTAGCGTGACTTTTGAAAATGATTTTTTTTTCTGACTTTTGAGTCAAACCGATTTTGGAGTTTCCAAAATTTTTGAGATATTTTCCAATTGTTATTTGTGATATTGGCGTGTGTTGGTATTGTTTTGAGACTTCGTGTGGGAGTCGTGTGCTAGTATCACGGGAGATCATCGGCTTCACGCACCTGTAAGTATATTGGTTTGGTTATTCGCTTGTGGCGACACTTGATTGTTTTGTGATGAGTTGGAAAGTTTTGGATTTATCTGTTGTTGGTGGCAGGTTGCAAGTTTCGAGGATGAAACTTATTTTAAGGGGGGTAGTATGTAATACCCGAATTTTCAGTATGAATTTTTCGCGTTATTTTATCTAAGATATACTGGATGGCTTTGTGTCTATACAGTATTGATAAAATAAATTGAGAACTGAGACAGTTGTATTTGTACTCGTATAACTGTCGTAGTGGTTCGACAATTATTTTGAGGATACCGTGTATCAGGTTATCGTACTTTTGATATTGGATATATCGTATGATGATGTTATTGATTCAAGACATGTATTCAAAGATGCGATGTTCGTATTTTGATATGTCGAGACGGACGAGGAGAATTGGAAAATGGCTAAGTATAGCCTGATTAGCGCGCGCTAATGTTCAAGTATAGCGCACGCTATCGTTCATGGTTAGCGCACGCTAGAGGCGGAATGTAGCGCACGCTAAATGCAGTCAGATCGGAAGGAATCTGCGTGTGGACCCGGCTGCTTTCGGCGCACGTTCTCGTAAGTCAACGGTTGTTGTCCTGAAGTATTAGCGCACGCTAAAGCATGAGGCTTAGCGCACGGTAATTGTGGATCGGTCAAAGGGAATATTATCCTTGTTAGATCGGAATGTGGGGGCACATGCGGTACGTAGACTGTAGCAAGTCAAGTGATATTAGCGCAAGCTAAATGTAAGGACTTGCGTACGCTAAACAGTGTGAAATACGTACGCTAATGCATGGGCATTACGTACGTAAGCTCATGTTCGAGGCAAGACAGTGGCCTCTGGGTTGCGATAGCGCACGCTAAGGCCGTAGCGCACGCCAAACATAAGGTTTAGCGCACGCTAGTAATACACTTTATAAAAAGGGGACAGACGGGTGTTATGAAACATTCTCGTCCATTTCTTTCCTTTCACTCGATAGAGAGAGCTTTGGGAGGTACTTGAGTTCCTAAAACACTCTGAGATGATGATCTTTAATGAGATTAAGATGGAGAGCATGATTCAAAGCTTTGTTCTTGAAATTATTAATGAGTCTTGGAATGGAGTTCATAGAGAGAGTCTTGAGGTTCCAAATACTGGATTATGATGGAGTTGACCGTCCTTATCAACATTTGGAGCTTGGAAATGATTGGGAACGGATTCAACCTTGATAATCCATCCTTTTCTTCAAAGAGGTAATTAATCTTCACTTTGGATTTCGTTTTGGGGATTGAATATTGGTGTTCTTGAGTTTATACTTATCATATTAATGAGTTGATAAGTATGATTTCGAGATGGCTTCCCGGGTAACGTTGATGTTATTGTTGGTATACGGATATTGATATGTTTTGTATGGTTTTGAATGGTGTTCAGGAGATATGTCGATTTATGTCTCCATTTCGGATTTGATGTTAAGATGATATACGGATATATATGACTTAGGTGATTAATTACATGTCAGCATATCGGATTATGATGGTTGTCATGAACATGATTATGGAATCATGGTACTTTTAGTGTTCTTGGTATATATATCATCAAAGAGGAAGGATATATGTTGGTTTGATTATTAACATGGATAAGATAATTGAAACTAAACATTATGTTGATTGTAGTGATTGAGTTCGTATGATCAGATATGGATCATGATGATGAGTTTTGATCTGGAAAGTTATTGTTAATCTTGGAGTAAGATTTCCTTTTCATTCGAATTCGTAGTCGCAAGGTGTTAGTCGATGCTTGCAATGCATGCCACTATACAGCATTAGCGCACGCTAAGCTTACTGGATAGCGCACGCTAACGGGAACAACTTATCGCACGCTACGTTATGCGTTTAACGCACGCTAAGTAGGCAGACAGTGTAGTATTTTCGTGTTGTGATTATGAATTCGTGATGGGTTGAATTGGATTGTTTAAGACTGTGTTTAATCGAGATATTGTGGAACTGTTGGGTTATTGATCGGTTATTGATTGATAATTATGATTTATCGGATTTCGGCTTGTATTGTTGATATGAGTTCGTAATTGTTTGAGTTGTATTGTTCGGTTTTGTAAATGATCGAGGTATTGTTGAACCGTTGAGTTTGATTGGTTGGTTATACCGGTTATTGATTATTATCGGATGTGTTGTCATTTGATTATTGCATTAGGTCACGATAATTGAGCGTTGATTATGGCCGTTGTGTTGCGGTCAAGGTTGGAGAGTTCGTAGGTTGCTTTTGGTCGGGGCTGAGGAGCCCGGAGACGAAGGCAATGGATTCTGGTAACAGCTTCGTGGTATCTGTATCGAGGCAAGTTTATACTTGTTCAGTTTATAATATTTGATGAATGGTATCGTTTTCATTTCATTTATAATTTGTATGGCGATGTTGTTAGAAAGGTAAGTTGTCGGTTAACGAGTTGTATATCGTACTCTGGCTTATATGAAATCATAAGGTATATGATTTAATTGTGTTCAAGGAAGACGTGAGTTGTCTTTGGTCAAGGGTATAGTATATCGGATATCGGGTATAGTTAACGTGATGACATAAGTATCGGGATAAAGGTTTATTGGTATTGAATGGATGGTACCTTATTTGAGATTATTTGAATAACTGTGTATTCGTTCAGGGATGTTGCTCGTGGAAAGAATATTGTCTTCGGCTTTGAGGTAATTCTTAGTATTATTCAGTTATGAGGATAATGTTCTGAGGAATTATTGTATATATGTTGTACATTGCTGTTTCGTATGCTGGGATTCGTATTGATTACTTATTTGAGGGATGATGATCCTGGGCTGATTGTATTGAGATCATTCATCGTGTTGATTATTTGTCGGGGATGATGATCCCGGATTATTGTCTTGAATATTGATTAGTCGTGTCGACTTTTCACCGTCTTGCTTTTTTCACTTCGGTGAGTCTTTTGATCCTTATCGATATGTGATTCTTTGAATTTCGTTGTCATGTTGCATCGCGACATATCCGGAATCATATCTGCGTCCGATTGGTTATTGTGTAGGATTTTTAGCCGTGCGCATGATGGTTATGCATGGATATTATTTCCGCATTGAACCGTGCACACGAGACGTAGTTCCCGAGGCTAATTAGGTACAAGACCGCACGTGTATTTGATCGATACAGGGTGGCTTGTGCACGGACACATTTCCGGATCGGGCGATCGTGATGTCCATCTTTGAGCCATACCATTTGGTCGTTCATACTTCCATGTATGATTGGATATGTTCGACGGTTTGCGACTGGTTGTTCATACGCCCGAGGGGTATGTTCGACAGCCAGAGTTATTTCTTTGAGATCCATTATTGTTGATCATTTGGAGTCTACCTTGTTGAGGGTATTCTCGGTTATTGTTGGTCCTTTGTTGATCATTTGGAGTCTACCTTGTTGAGGGTATTCTCGGTTATTGTTGGTCCTTGTTGATCATTTGGAGTCTACCTTGTTGAGGGTATTCTCGGTTATTGTTGGTCCTTTGTTGATCATTTGGAGTTTACCTCGTTGAGGGAATTCTCGGTTATTGTTGGTCCTTTGTTGATCATTTGGAGTTTACCTCGTTGAGGGAATTCTCGGTTATTGTTGATCTTTGTTGATTGTGTTTGGAGTTTACCATGTTGAGGGTATTCTCGGTTATTGTTGATCCTAGTCGATCGTATTGGAATTCATCATGTTGATGATAATTTCGGTTGTACTTTGACCTTGGGTTGGTCATATTGGAACTCATCATATCGATGATATTCTCAGTGATGTATTGGTTGATCATTGTTATTAATTGTATGAGCATTCGGACTGTACGTCGATGTTCGAGATTTGTTATCATTATCATGTGGTAGTTGATCTACAGATATGTTGTGTATTATTGGTTTATCTAGGTTGAGATTTGATTGTGTAATCCGGCGGACAGGATTTGGCACAGATTGGATTATTTTCGCACTTATGAGTTATGAGGACGATTTGAGGACACTTGGTATTGTTTGAATACAGTACAGTATAATTGTTGTTGAGTTCTTTTCGTCATTTGAGAATGCGAAATATGAATTATGGTAAGGATCGATTTGGTATGGATTGCCATGGATTGGTAAGGTTATGACGGTAAGTTTACATTGGTAGTATTCTTACAGTATTATTACATTGGTATGTAATTATTTATGATAATGTGATCGTTATCATTATCGAGTATTGTGGCTGACCCCGTCGTGGGCTTTATTTTTAGGTACTCGGAGATCGAGCTAGTAGCGGTCGTGAAGGGATGAGCTTCCCGATGTGATACTGGCGGTGGCATGTTTTGGAGTATCGAGTATTTCTTTTCTGGTTATTCATTTCCGCTGCAAATGTGTATTTTGAACTGTGTTTTTATCCGCTGCGTGTGTATATTTTCAAAATGGCCTTTTGGGCATTTTACGAACTTGGGTTATTTTCGTCAAACTCTTTTTCCCAAATTATTTTATCGGTACGTTTAAGTGGTAGCTTAACGTATATTTTGAACTATCGAGAATTGGCACTTCGCCTTGTATTTTCAAATGGTATTTTATGACGGTATTTGAGAACTATGCTTTTGAAAATATTTGAGTATTTAAAATATTACCGTCATCAGCCTTTTGGCGTTTTTGAATTGGTTTGTTAAACGATTTTTAGCCTGGTGGGTTCCGGCGCGGGACCCACGACGCTGTAATATCCCGGATGGTTTTGGGGGTGTTACAGAAGATGGTATCGGAGCTTGGGTTTTGTGAAACTCGGGCGTGTGTGTTATGTGGCTCTATCGGGACGGTAGTAGCGTGACTTTTGAAAATGATTCTTTTTTCTGACTTTGAGTCAAACCGATTTTGGAGTTTCCAAAATTTTTGAGATATTTTCCAATTGTTATTTGTGATATTGGCGTGTGTTGGTATTGTTTTGAGACTTCGTGTGGGAGTCGTGTGCTAGTATCACGGGAGATCATCGGCTTCACGCACCTGTAAGTATATTGGTTTGGTTATTCGCTTGTGGCGACACTTGATTGTTTTGTGATGAGTTGGAAAGTTTTGGATTTATCTGTTGTTGGTGGCAGGTTGCAAGTTTCGAGGACGAAACTTATTTTAAGGGGGTAGTATGTAATACCCGAATTTTCAGTATGAATTTTTCGCGTTATTTTATCTAAGATATACTGGATGGCTTGGTGTCTATACAGTATGGATAAAATAAATTGAGAACTGAGACAGTTGTGTTTGTATTCGTATAACTGTCGTAGTGGTTGGACAATTATTTTGAGGATACCGTGTATCAGGTTATCGTACTTTTGATATTGGATATATCGTATGATGATGTTATTGGATTCAGTACATGTATTCAGTATGCAGTATGTTCGTATTTTGATATGTCGAGACGGACGAGGAGAATTGGAAAATGGCTAAGTATAGCCTGATTAGCGCGCGCTAATGTTCAAGTATAGCGCACGCTATCGTTCATGGTTAGCGCACGCTAGAGGCGGAATGTAGCGCACGCTAAATGCAGTCAGATCGGAAGGAATCTGCGTGTGGACCCGGCTGCTTTCGGCGCACGTTCTCGTAAGTCAACGGTTGTTGTCCTGAAGTATTAGCGCACGCTAAAGCATGAGGCTTAGCGCACGCTAATTGTAGATCGGTCAAAGGGAATCTTATCCTTGTTAGATCGGCATGTGGGGGCACATGCGGTACGTAGACTGTAGCAAGTCAACTGATATTAGCGCACGCTAAATGTAAGGACTTGCGTACGCTAAACAGTGTGAAATACGTACGCTAATGCATGGGCATTACGTACGTAAGCTCATGTTCGAGGTAAGACAGTGGCCTCTGGGCTGCGATAGCGCACGCTAACAAAGTCGGTTAGCGCACGCTAAGGCCGTAGCGCACGCCAAACATAAGGTTTAGCGCACGCTAGTAATACACTTTATAAAAAGGGGACAGGCGGGTGTTATGAAACATTCTCGTCCATTTCTTTCCTTTCACTCGATAGAGAGAGCTTTGGGAGGTACTTGAGTTCCTAAAACACTCTGAGATGATGATCTTTAATGATATTAAGATGGAGAGCATGATTCAAAGCTTTGTTCTTGAAATTATTAATGAGTCTTGCAATGGAGTTCATAGAGAGAGTCTTGAGGTTCCAAATACTGGATTATGATGGAGTTGAGCGTCCTTATCAACATTTGGAGCTTAGAAATGATTGGGAACGGATTCAACCTTGATTAATCTTCACTTTGGATTTCGTTTTGGGGATTGAATATTGGTGTTCTTGAGTTGATACTTATCATATTAATGAGTTGATACGTATGATTTCGAGATGGCTTCCCGGGTAACATTGATGTTATTGTTGGTATACGGATATTGATATGTTTTGTATGGTTTTGAATGGTGTTCAGGAGATATGTCGATTTATGTCTCCATTTCGGATTTGATGTTAAGATGATATACGGATATATATGACTTAGGTGATTAATTACATGTTAGCATATCGGATTATGATGGTTGTCATGAACGTGATTATGGAATCATGGTACTTTTAGTGTTCTTGGTATATATATCATCAAAGAGGAAGGATATATGTTGGTTTGATTATTAACATGGATAAGATAATTGAAACTAAACATTATGTTGATTGTAGTGATTGAGTTCGTATGATAAGATATGGATCATGATGATGAGTTTTGATCTGGAAAGTTATTGTTAATCTTGGAGTAAGATTTCCTTTTCATTCGAATTCGTAGTCGCAAGGTGTTAGTCGATGCTTGCAATGCATGCCACTGTACAGCATTAGCGCACGCTAAGCTTACTGGATAGCGCACGCTAACGGGAAAAACTTAGCGCACGCTACGTTATGCGTTTAACGCGCGCTAAGTAGGCAGACAGTGTAGTATTTTCGTGTTGTGATTATGAATTCGTGATGGGTTGAATTGGATTGTTTAAGACTGTGTTTAATCGAGATATTGTCGAACTGTTGGGTTATTGATCGGTTATTGATTGATAATTATGATTTATCGGATTTCGGCTTGTATTGTTGATATGAGTTCGTAATTGTTTGAGTTGTATTGTTCGGTTTTGTAAATGATCGAGGTATTGTTGAACCGTTGAGTTTGATTGGTTGGTTATACCGGTTATTGATTATTATCGGATGTGTTGTCATTTGATTATTGCATTAGGTCGCGATAATTGAGCGTTGATTATGGCCGTTGTGTTGCGTTCAAGGTTGGAGAGTTCATAGGTTGCTTTTGGTCAGGGCTGAGGAGCCCGGAGACGAAGGCAATGGATTCTGGTAACAGCTTCGTGGTATCGGTATCGAGGAAAGTTTATACTTGTTCAATTTATAATATTTGATGAATGGTATCGTTTTCCTTTCATTTATAATTCTTATGGCGATGTTGTTAGAAAGGTAAGTTGTCGGTTAACGAGTTGTATATCGTGCTCTGGCTTATATTAAATCATAAGGTATATGATTTAATTGTGTTCAAGGAAGACATGAGTTATCTTTGGTCAAGGGTATAGTATATCGGATATCGAGGATAGTTAACGTGATGACATAAGTATCGGGATAAAGGTTTATTGGTATTGAATGGATGGTACCTTATTTGAGATTATTTGAATAACTGTGTATTCGTTCAGGGATGTTGCTCGTGGAAAGATTATTGTCTTCGGCTTTGAGGTCATTCTAGTATTATTCAGTTATGAGGATAATTGTTCTAAGGAATTATTGTATATATGTTGTACGTTGATGTTTCGTATGCTGGGATTCGTATTGATTACTTCGCTGAGGGATGATGATCCCAGGGCTGATTGTATTGAGATCATTGATCGTGTTGATTATTTGTCGGGGATGATGATCCCAGGATTATTTTCTTGAATATTGATTAGCCGTGTCGACTTTTCACTGTCAGTCTGTTTTTTGACTTCGGTGAGTCTTTTGATCCTTATTGGATATGTGATTCTTTGAGTTTCGTTGTCATGTTGCATCGCGACATATCTGGAATCATATCTGCGTTCCGATTGGTTATTGTGTAAGATTTTTAGCCAGGCGCATGATGGTTATGCGTGGATATTATTTCCGCATTGAACCGTGCACACGAGACGTAGTTCGTGAGGCTAATTAGGTACAAGACCGCACGTGTATTTGATCGATACCTGGGGTGGCTTGTGCACGGACACATTTCCGGATCGGGCGTACTGTGATGTCCATCTTTGAGCCATACCGTTTGGTCGTTCATACTTCCATGTATGATTGGATATGTTCGACGGTTTGCGACTGGTTGTTCATACGCCCGAGGGGTATGTTCGACAGCCAGAGTTATTTCTTTGAGATCCATTATTGTTGATCATTTGGAGTCTATATTGTTGAGGGTATTCTCGGTTATTGTTGGTCCTTTGTTGATCATTTGGAGTCTACCTTGTTGAGGGTATTCTCAGTTATTGTTGGTCCTTGTTGATCATTTGGAGTCTACCTTGTTGAGGGTATTCTCGGTTATTGTTGGTCCTTTGTTGATCATTTGGAGTTTACCTCGTTGAGGGAATTCTCGGTTATTGTTGGTCCTTTGTTGATCATTTGGAATTTACCTCGTTAAGGGAATTCTCGGTTATTGTTGGTCTTTGTTGATCGTGTTTGTAGTTTACCATGTTGAGGGTATTCTTGGTTATTGTTGATCCTTGTCGATCGTATTGGAATTCATCATGTTGATGATAATTTCGGTTGTACTTTGACCTTGGGTTGGTCATATTGGAACTCATCATATCGATGATATTCTCAGTGATGTATTGGTTGATCATTGTTATTAATTGTATGAGCATTCGGACTGTACGTCGATGTTCGGGATTTGTTATCATTATCATGTGGTAGTTGATCTACAGATATGTTGTGTATTATTAGTTTATCTAGGTTGAGATTTGATTGTGTAATCCGGCGGACAGGATTTGGCACAAATTGGATTATTTTCACACTTATGAGTTATGAGGACGATTTGAGGACACTTGGTATTGTTTGAATACAGTACAGTATAATTTTTGTTGAGTTCTTTTCGTCATTTGAGAATGCGAAATGTGAATTATGGTAAGGATCGATTTGGTATGGATTGCCATGGATTGGTAAGGTTATGACGGTAAGTTTACATTGGTAGTATTCTTACAGTATTATTACATTGGTATGTAATTATTTATGATGATGTGATCGTTATCATTATCGAGTATTGTGGCCGACCCCGTCGTGGGCTTTATTTTTAGGTACTCGGAGATCGAGCTAGTAGCGGTCGTGAAGGGATGAGCTTCCCGATGTGATACTGGCGGTGGCATGTTTTGGAGTATCGAGTATTTCTTTTCTGGTTATTCATTTCCGCTGCAAATGTGTATTTTGAACTGTGTTTTTATCCGCTGCGTGTGTATATTTTCAAAATGGCCTTTTGGACATTTTACGAACTTGGGTTATTTTCGTCAAACTCTTTTTCCCAAATTATTTTATCGGTACGTTTAAGTGGTAGCTTAACGTACATTTTGAACTATCGAGAATTGGCACTTCGCCTTGTATTTTCAAATGGTATTTTATGACGGTATTTGAGAACTATGCTTTTGAAAATATTTGAGTATTTAAAATATTACCGTCATCAGCCTTTTGGCGTTTTTGAATTGGTTTTGTAAATGATTTTTAGCCTGGTGGGTTCCGGCGCGGGACCCACGACGCTGTAATATCCCGGATGGTTTTGGGGGTGTTACAGAAGATGGTATCGGAGCTTGGGTTTTGTGAAACCCGGGCGTGTGTGTTATGTGGCTCTATCGGGACGGTAGTAGCGTGACTTTTGAAAATGATTCTTTTTTCTGACTTTTGAGTCAAACCGATTTTGGAGTTTTCAAAATTTTTGAGATATTTTCCAATTGTTATTTGTGATATTGGCGTGTGTTGGTATTGTTTTGAGACTTCGTGTGGGAGTCGTGTGCTAGTATCACGGGAGATCATCGGCTTCACGCACCTGTAAGTATATTGGTTTGGTTATTCGCTTTTGGCGACACTTGATTGTTTTGTGATGAGTTGGAAAGTTTTTGATTTATCTGTTGTTGGTGGCAGGTTGCAAGTTTCGAGGACGAAACTTATTTTAAGGGGGGTAGTATGTAATACCCGAATTTTCAGTATGAATTTTTCGCGTTATTTTATCTAAGATATACTGGATGGCTTGGTGTCTATACAGTATGGATAAAATAAATTGAGAACTGAGACAGTTGTATTTGTACTCGTATAACTGTCGTAGTGGTTCGACAATTATTTTGAGGATACCGTGTATCAGGTTATCGTACTTTTGATATTGGATATATCGTATGATGATGTTATTGGATTCAGTACATGTATTCAGTATGCAGTATGTTCGTATTTTGATATGTCGAGACGGACGAGGAGAATTGGAAAATGGCTAAGTATAGCCTGATTAGCGCGCGCTAATGTTCAAGTATAGCGCACGCTATCGTTCATGGTTAGCGCACGCTAGAGGCGGAATGTAGCGCACGCTAAATGCAGTCACATCGGAAGGAATCTACGTGTGGACCCGGCTGGTTTCGGCGCACGTTCTCATAAGTCAACGGTTGTTGTCATGAAGTATTAGCGCACGCTAAACAATGAGGCTTAGCGCACGCTAATTGTAGATCGGTCAAAGGGATATCTTATCCTTGTTAGATCGGCATGTGGGGGCACATGCGGTACGTAGACTATAGCAAGTCAAGTGATATTAGCGCACGCTAAATGTAAGGACTTGCGTACGCTAAACAGTGTGAAATACGTACGCTAATGCATGGGCATTACGTACGTAAGCTCATGTTCGAGGCAAGACAGTGGCCTCTGGGCTGCGATAGCGCACGCTAACAAAGTCGGTTAGCGCACGCTAAGGCCGTAGCGCACGCCAAACATAAGGTTTAGCGCACGATAGTAATACACTTTATAAAAAGGGGACAGACGGGTGTTATGAAACATTCTCGTCCATTTCTTTCCTTTCACTCGATAGAGAGAGCTTTGAGAGGTACTTGAGTTCCTAAAACACTCTGAGATGATGATCTTTAATGAGATTAAGATGGAGAGCATGATTCAAAGCTTTGTTCTTGAAATTATTAATGAGTCTTGGAATGGAGTTCATAGAGAGAGTCTTGAGGTTCCAAATACTGGATTATGATGGAGTTGAGCGTCCTTATCAACATTTGGAGCTTGGAAATGATTGGGAACGGATTCAACCTTGATAATCCATCCTTTTCTTCAAAGAGGTAATTAATCTTCACTTTGGATTTCGTTTTGGGGATTGAATATTGGTGTTCTTGAGTTTATACTTATCATATTAATGAGTTGATAAGTATGATTTCGAGATGGCTTCCCGGGTAACGTTGATGTTATTGTTGGTATACGGATATTGATATGTTTTGTATGGTTTTGAATGGTGTTCAGGAGATATGTCGATTTATGTCTCCATTTCGGATTTGATGTTAAGATGATATACGGATATATATGACTTAGGTGATTAATTACATGTCAGCATATCGGATTATGCTGGTTGTCATGAACGTGATTATGGAATCATGGTACTTTTAGTGTTCTTGGTATATATATCATCAAAGAGGAAGGATATATGTTGGTTTGATTATTAACATGGATAAGATAATTGAAACTAAACATTATGTTGATTGTAGTGATTGAGTTCGTATGATAAGATATGGATCATGATGATGAGTTTTGATCTGGAAAGTTATTGTTAATATGGGAGTAAGATTTCCTTTTCATTCGAATTCGTAGTCGCAAGGTGTTAGTCGATGCTTGCAATGCATGCCACTGTACAGCATTAGCGCACGCTAAGCTTACTGGATAGCGCACGCTAACGGGAACAACTTATCGCACGCTACGTTATGCGTTTAATGCGCGCTAAGTAGGCAGACAATGTAGTATTTTCGTGTTGTGATTATGAATTCGTGATGGGTTGAATTGGATTGTTTAAGACTGTGTTTAATCGAGATATTGTGGAACTGTTGGGTTATTGATCGGTTATTGATTGATAATTATGATTTATCGGATTTCGGCTTGTATTGTTGATATGTGTTCGTAATTGTTTGAGTTGTATTGTTCGGTTTTGTAAATGATCGAGGTATTGTTGAACCGTTGAGTTTGATTGGTTGGTTATACCGGTTATTGATTATTATCGGATGTGTTGTCATTTGATTATTGCATTAGGTCGCGATAATTGAGCGTTGATTATGGCCGTTGTGTTGCGGTCAAGGTTGGAGAGTTCATAGGTTGCTTTTGGTCGGGGGTGAGGAGCCCGGAGACGAAGGCAATAGATTCTGGTAACAGCTTCGTGGTATCGGTATCGAGGCAAGTTTATACTTGTTCAGTTTATAATATTTGATGAATGGTATCGTTTTCATTTCATTTATAATTCATATGGCGATGTTGTTAGAAAGGTATGTTGTCGGTTAACGAGTTGTATATCGTGCTCTGGCTTATATTAAATCATAAGGTATATGATTTAATTGTGTTCAAGGAAGACGTGAGTTATCTTTGGTCAAGGGTATAGTATATCGGATATCGAGGATAGTTAACGTGATGACATAAGTATCGGGATAAAGGTTTATTGGTATTGAATGGATGGTACCTTATTTGAGATTATTTGAATAACTGTGTATTCGTTCAGGGATGTTGCTCGTGGAAAGAATATTGTCTTCGGCTTTTAGGTAATTCTAGTATTATTCAGTTATGAGGATAATTGTTCTGAGGAATTATTGTATATATGTTGTACATTGATGTTTCGTATGCTGGATTCGTATTGATTAATTCGCTGAGGGATGATGATCCCAGGGCTGATTGTATTGAGATCATTGATCGTGTTGATTATTTGTCGGGGATGATGATCCCAGGATTATTGTCTTGAATATTGATTAGTCGTGTCGACTTTTCACTGTCAGTCTGTTTTTTCACTTCGGTGAGTCTTTTGATCCTTATTGGATATGTGATTCTTTGAGTTTCGTTGTCATGTTGCATCGCGACATATCTGGAATCATATCTGCGTTCCGATTGGTTATTGTGTAGGATTTTAGCCAGGCGCATGATGGTTATGCGTGGATATTATTTCTGCATTGAACCGTGCACACGAGACGTAGTTCGTGAGGCTAATTAGGTACAAGACCGCACGTGTATTTGATCGATACCCGGGGTGGCTTGTGCACGGACACATTTCCGGATCAGGCGTACTGTGATGTCCATTTTTGAGCCATACCGTTTGGTCGTTCATACTTCCATGTATGATTGGATATGTTCGACGGTTTGCGACTGGTTGTTCATACGCCCGAGGGGTATGTTCGACAGCCAGAGTTATTTCTTTGAGATCCATTATTGTTGACCATTTGGAGTCTATCTTGTTGAGGGTATTCTCGGTTATTGTTAGTCCTTTGTTGATCATTTGGAGTCTACCTTGTTGAGGGTATTCTCGGTTATTGTTGGTCCTTGTTGATCATTTGGAGTCTACCTTGTTGAGGGTATTCTCGGTTATTGTTGGTCCTTTGTTGATCATTTGGAGTTTACCTCGTTGAGGGAATTCTCGGTTATTGTTGGTCCTTTGTTGATCATTTGGAGTTTACCTCGTTGAGGGAATTCTCGGTTATTGTTGATCTTTGTTGATCATGTTTGTAGTTTACCATGTTGAGGGTATTCTCGGTTATTGTTGATCCTTGTCGATCGTATTGGAATTCATCATGTTGATGATAATTTCGGTTGTACTTTGACCTTGGGTTGGTCATATTGGAACTCATCATATCGATGATATTCTCAGTGATGTACTGGTTGATCATTGTTATTAATTGTATGAGCATTCGGACTGTACGTCGATGTTCGGGATTTGTTATCATTATCATGTGGTAGTTGATCTACAGATATGTTGTGTATTATTGGTTTATCTAGGTTGAGATTTGATTGTGTAATCCGGCGGACAGGATTTGGCACATATTGGATTATTTTCGCACTTATGAGTTATGAGGACGATTTGAGGACACTTGGTATTGTTTGAATAAAGTACAGTATAATTGTTGTTGAGTTCTTTTCGTCATTTGAGAATGCGAAATGTGAATTATGGTAAGGATTGATTTGGTATGGATTGCCATGGATTGGTAAGGTTATGACGGTAAGTTTACATTGGTAGTATTCATTACAGTATTATTACATTGGTATGTAATTATTTATGATGATGTGATCGTTATCATTATCGAGTATTGTGGCAGACCCCGTCGTGGGCTTTATTTTTAGGTACTCGGAGATCTATCTAGTAGCGGTCGTGAAGGGTTGAACTTCCCGATGTGATACTGGCGGTGGCATGTTTTGGAGTTTCGAGTATTTCTTTTCTGGTTATTCATTTCCGCTGCAAATGTGTATTTTGAACTGTGTTTTTATCCGCTGCGTGTGTATATTTTCAAAATGGCCTTTTGGGCATTTTACGAACTTGGGTTATTTTCATCAAACTCTTTTTCCCAAATTATTTTATCGGTACGTTTAAGTGGTAGCTTAACGTACATTTTGAACTATCGAGAATTGGCACTTCGCCTTGTATTTTCAAATGGTATTTTATGACGGTATTTGAGAACTATGCTTTTGAAAATATTTGAGTATTTAAAATATTACCGTCATCAGCCTTTTGGCGTTTTTGAATTGGTTTTGTAAACGATTTTTAGCCTGGTGGGTTCCGGCGCGGGACCCACGGCGCTGTAATATCCCGGATGGTTTTTGGGGGTGTTACACAACTAAGGCCCGATTTTAACTCGTAGTCGAGCCCACTCAAAATTGCCTCTCAAGTGGGCTTCTCAAACCAGCCTATTTCCTCTATTTTTCCAACAATCCCCCACACGAATGAGATTGATGGTCCAGCAGCACACGTCAGACACGGAGTTGACTTGGCGATAGTTACTGCGGTTAGGCATTGCATAGGATAGGTAGAGTATGCTCCTTGTGTAACACCCCCAATCCACTCAGGGATATTACACGCCGTAGACCCTCTCCTCGAGGATCTACCAGGCTGATAACTAAAATCAAACATCTAAACATCGCCTTTAAGGCTAAAATGACTCAGTAGACCGATTTGGTCTTTCAATAATAACATACAACTCAAATCCAAACACATACCCTCGCAGGGGTCAAAATAAAATAAACTCCCGTACAACGGGGAAAAGATACTGCAGCGGAAAAGAAAATACAACTAGACCAATACGACATCAACGGATCCTCGTGTGATTAGTATCGTTCATCTTTTATCATCCTTCGTGCCGACCCTGTGCTATGCTCCAAAACCTGAATGCAAAAATAGACATCCACCCCCCGAATACTCGGGGGTTAGCAAAACTCCACTGTTTTGCTAGTGCAAGAACAAAGTGAAAATATGAGCCATACAATTCACATTCCACGAATAACAATAGCCAGGAATCCTCAAAGATCCAAACGTAAAGAAAAGTACTTCCCGAGGCAAGAGTTTGGGTAAACATTTCCAAAACCGAAAGATCAAAAATACTGGGAAATAATTTATAAAACAGTTTAAAATGCCATCGAGAGTTTTAATAGAAAACAATTTAGGATTATAAAATCCTTCTCTTTCCAAAAATCAATAGGGTCACAGCCCAAATGTTTTGTTTTCGCAAATAGGAAACCACCAACAATTTACAGGGTCAGAGCCCAACATCACGTGTCCTCAACGGACATAAAATCAACGAAACATAATCACGCACGCGCATCGCCTAGAACCGGGACGCCACCACAGACATCCCACCCGAGGCCTCGAAGGACCCTTCTGAGCTGGCTAGCGAAACAAATCACACACATCTCACGGTTGGATCAATCGCTTGTTGCATCCTGGACACATGATCGCATGACATGTGCCACCGTAGATTATCTCAGGCTCTCACGGTTGGATCAATCACTTGTTGCATCCTGACCACATGATCACGTGCCATGTGTCACCGTAGACCTTCAACCATATCCACACATTCACACAAATAACATATCACATCAAGGATATTCAAACAATTCGCCCAGAGGCATCAAACACTTAGCAAAACACCACGTCAATCCACAACGCACTGAAATGAAATAATATACGTCCACACGCAATACCAAGTGCAACATCAACACCAAAAATATCCATAGAATTCATATAGTTATTCACAAAACACACGCGTTTTGAAAGCAAGCCTCTAACAAGACTAAACCGAATCTTTTGAAAGTTCAATTCAAACGACCAAGCAACCACATTTGGACGATCACTAATTATCATATCCATAAAACAAGAATAGTATGGACAAGGTACTTGCCTCGAATAAGAACAACGCGGAGAATCGACCGAAATAGGTTGACACGAACCGACTACGAACCCGCCGACTCCACCGATCGCCAACTCGCGATAATAAACTACGGAGGACAATAACAACAATGAAAATGAATTCCATAGAATGACTCAAAGCCGTTGAATTCAAAGAACGAACGACGAATGTTCAAGTGTTTTCCCCAAAACGGCCAAGAACACGATTCGTCCCGACAAAACACGAAAATGGAATTCCAAGTTGAAATATGGATATACAATCCATAGAATATGTTTAACAACATCATTTAACCATAATCGATCCATCAAAAACGTATGAAAAACGAGATCGAGAACAAATCCCCCAAAAAGTCGATTCGAAGGAAATCAAGAAATATACTTCGATTCGACGAAGAACAATGGATTAAATGATGTTAAACATAAGAATACTACCAAGATTAATCATACCCATCGTGTATTAATCAACAACACGGAACGAATCGGACAAAAACGCAAAACCCCCAAATTTTCCCAAAATAGGGTTCTAGGAAATCTCACCTTGATTCGCTGGATCAAAGAAGGTTATGGAGGGATTAATCGATGATATGAACTCCCAATCTTCGTGGATTAGTTGCTTGACAACATGTCTCCTGGATCGCCAAGTCTCCAGCCGCGGAGAGGAAAAGATGGAAATGAAAAACGGGTGAAAATATGGCTACTCTGTCATATTTATACAGGCACGGCCTAGCGTGCGCTACACCTTCCGGACTAGCGCGCGCTAACGGGCAGCCTCGGACGATAACCCTCGGCCGGGTCCCGCAAGGCCCTGTACTGAAGACTCAATCGCGGCGGATCCTGCCCGGCCGCAGGAGAAGCGCGCGCTGCGCGGACGCTAGCGTGCGCTAGCCGATCTGTCCAGAACCCTCTGGACTGAACTACCCGGCCAGGTAACGTACGCTATCCGGCCGACAGCGTGCGCTACGCCTGCCGACTAGCGCGAGCTACGCTCGGCGTAGCGTGTGCTACCTGCCGATCCTTCCCGAGTCCAGAACCCCAGAAACCCCACTGTCCGGTCCGATAGCGTGCGTTGGTCGACCAAGCTAGCGTGCGCTATACCTGCCGAGCTAGCGCATGCAGACTTCCGGCCGTAGCGTACGCTATGCCGGTTCCTGCCGCGTCAGCCCGGCCAGTGCCCGCAACCGTCCGGCCAGGACCCGCCACCGTCCGGCCAGCTGCTCAGCCGACATGGCCCGACGACTCGATTTCCGAAAACGTACGGAACGAACACGACGAAAAGTTCGCGGACAACATCAACGACCCGAAATGAAAACATAATACCATAATTAATCATACGCGACCAAGAAACGGGTCGAGACAACAATTACAGATACGAATACCCGTAACTTTGGGTAAATTACAAAATGGCCCAAAACGCCCGAAAATCACGATACGTGATCGAATAACCAAACTGAAGTTCACAACACGTATAACAAAGTTAAACGAACTTACGGGAAACTCGAAACAGCAGTTTCGACCGAGATTCGCAAGAATCGAACTCAAGTGCGGAAAAGTCGCTAAAAAGCACGGAACTCAACAAAACGACACCGAAACGAACTCGGATGTCAAAAAGTGTAGAATTAATCATTCTCAGAATAATGAAACGGTCATGAGCGAGTCGTCAAAACGGACTCCGGCCGAAAAAAGAAATTTACCAAAAATCGAAAATTGCGGATATTACATTCTACCCTCCTTAAAAGAAGTTCCGTCCCGAAACTTAAAACAAGTAGGGAGAAGAAATATTCCGCCAGGAAAAACTCAACGAGATACACAAGAATGCGTAACTAACGCCCAACGGCGAAATGTTACAAACAACGCAAAGGAATATACGGCGTGAAAACACGCTCCACGGCGACCAACACAACGTCGCCGTTAGGGATATAATAAAACCAACAAATGACAAGCGTCATCAAATGGATAATACAATCAAGTCAATTATCCGAACAATCGCAAAACACAACGAACGAAAATCAATACGATTGACCAACCTAACGGTACATTGATCAAAACGCGAGCCAATCGCTGAACAAATACGGAATTCCACCGCCCAAGGGTTGGAAGGTCGAAAACGAGACTAATTTCCTGAACTTAAGGGAATTACGAAGGAGCCTGAACGCTCAAAAATCATGAAACGAGAACAAAAACCGAACAAACAAACGATCGAGACAACAAAAATCGAACAACCATGTCCGAAACACGAAGGATAATAAAATTCAAACCACAACTCCCAGGATGATCTGGTGAGAACAACAAGACGTGCATTCCCATAAGATCCACAGGAAAGGGAATAGCGATTGAAAAGTCACAACGACAAACGAGTTATTCCGAAACAATATCACCCTCGTTCGATCAATAAAAGCAAGGGATAGGGAAAGTTCGGAAAATGTTAACGAGCATAAACGAGTCGACAGAGTCGAAAACACAGGAGTTCCAAATCCGATCCACTTCGAATAAAAGAACTAATAGAACCAAATGATGTCACCTCCGAACAAGGTTCACAAGAATCGAACCGGACTCGAAAAAAGTCACAGCGATAACCAGATCGACCCACAACAAGATCACAGCTCGTTCGGACGATGAAACCGAAATACAGAACAAAATTCATAAGGTATCAACGAACATGAGCGAATCGATAGGCTGGAGAAATAGAAAATACAGAAGTCAAAATAGTACGGGCATTACCTCCGACCTCGTCCACGAAATTCACAAAAATGGGAGCAAGGTAACAAGACATTAAACAACCGACACATAACGGAACCATCACCGATGCACACGGTCATACCAAACCAAGCTCTAACAGCTCGTATATGCGCGACAACGCAGAAATCACCATGAGGCGACAACATTCAACACCAACATCCCGCCTCTCACAGGGGGCTAACACAACAAATGTGTGGAAAACGACTCAACGCTCACACCGCCAATTCGATCATACTCAGGAGCAAATATCAAAATGACAACGCGAACATCATACATACATACCCAGCCCTCAAACGGAAATGGATAGGTTTTAAAAACGAAAACCTCATTTTAAAAATAATTTTAGAAGAACACCGGTTGATCTTGAGTATCACCTTTCAAAAAGTACAAACGTGAAACATTGTTATCGAGACTTTGGAGAACCATTTCGAATTTGATAAAAATGAGGACACTTTCTCATAGTGAAAACTTTCAGAATATTCGACCCTCGAGTCTAAATAAAAGTGTTTCTAAAACATTGAAAATATCTCAAAACATTTTGGTCCTCGAGGTAGAAGGATTTGGAAACATATTGTGGCACCTTGGATGTACCACGAGAAAATAATTCATTTTAAAAGTACGTCTCGAAATTTATTTTCTAAGATACTCAAGGTTTTCAAGGATAATTCAATGGGCTAGAATGCCCAAAAATTTCAGGTAATTACACGAAACTCTATAGCGCCGTGGATCCCGCGTCGAAACCCACCAGGCTAAAAACCATTTACAAAAATGCCAAAAAGGCCGATGACGGTAATATTTCAAAAACTCACAAAAGCCATTTACAAAATACTAAGTACCGTCACAAGAATTTTGCCAAAACGATCAAGGCCATAACGCCGAAAATTCGGTTAAAGGAATCGGTTTTCGAAATCAAACTCAGTTGGAAAAAGGCCGAAAGCCATTTGAAAGAACTCACGTGGCGGATAAAAGAAATAAAGTCAAACATGCACAATCCAGCAACACTACTCCTCATATGAACGAAATATTAGAGTCAAATAACCACATATCACGAAATCAAAATCCATAAGAGGATTCCGTCACTTAACAAATAATCATAAAAATAGCTCGTGTCACACGAGGCACAACACAAAGAAGGGAGACTTACATCCACAGGTCGCACGAAGATAATGATCGCCCACGATACTAATCACGACCAACAAACTCAGACGACGCGTCGCGACACGACTCAGTCAGATAAAATCCGAAGAGACAAAACTCAACAGACACCACTGACCCGACAGCCTAGGTTTCCACAACCTAAAGCTCTGATACCATTCATGTAACACCCTAGCAAAACACCACGTCAATCAACAACGCACCAAAATGAAATAATATACGTCCATACGCAATACCAAGTGCAACATCAACACCAAACATATCCATAGAATTCATATAGTTATTCACAAACCACACCATTCACAAAACACACGCGTTTTGAAAGCAAGCCTTTAACAAGACTAAACCGAATCTTTTGAAAGTTCAATTCAAACGACCAAGCAACCACATTTAGACGATCACTAATTATCATATCCATAAAAAAAGAATAGTATGGACAAGGTACTTGCCTCGAATAAGAACAACGCGGAGAATCGACCGAAATAGGTTGACACGAACCGACTACGAACCTGACGACTCCACCGATCGCCAACTCGCGATAATAAACTACGGAGGACAATAACAACAATGAAAATGAATTCCATAGAATGACTCAAAGCCGTTGAATTCAAAGAACGAACGACGAATGTTCAAGTGTTTTCCCCAAAATGGCCAAGAACACGATTCGTCCCGACAAAACACGAAAATGGAATCCCAAGTTGAAATATGGATATACAATCCATAGAATATGTTTAAGAACATCATTTAACCATAATCTATCCATCAAAAACGGATGAAAAACGAGATCGAGAACAAATCCCCCAAAAAGTCGATTCGAAGGAAATCAAGAAATATGCTTCGATTCGATGAAGAACAATGGTTTAAATGATGTTAACCACAAGAATACTACCAAAATTAATCATACCCATCGTGTATTAATCAACAACACGGAACGAATCGGACAAAAACGCAAAAACCCCAAATTTTCCCAAAATAGGGTTCTAGGAAATCTCACCTTGATTCGCTGGATCAAAGGAGGTTATGGAGGGATTAATCGATGATATGAACTCCCAATCTTCGTGGATTAGTTGCTTGACAACATCTCTCCTGGATCGCCAAGTCTCCAGCCACGGAGAGGAAAAGATGGAAATGAAAAACGGGTGAAAATATGGCTACTCTGTCATATTTATACAGGCACGGCCTAGCGTGCGCTACACCTTCCGGACTAGCGCGCGCTAACGGGCAGCCTCGGCCGATAACCCTCGGCCGGGGCCCGCAAGTCCCTGTACTGAAGACTCAATCTGCCAGCCGGATCCTGCCTGCCCAACCGCGATAGCGCGCGCTGCGCGGACGCTAGCATGCGCTAGCCGACCATCCGAAACCTCGATCAATCGCCCGGCCAGTAACGACGCTAGCCGGCCGACAGCGTGCGCTACGCCTGCCGACTAGCGCGCGCTACGCTCGGCGTAGCGTGCGCTACCTGTCGATCCTTCCCGAGTCCAGAACCCCAGAAACCCCACTGTCCGGTCCGATAGGGTGCGTTGGTCGACCAAGCTAGCGTGCGCTATACCTGCCGAGCTAGCGCGCGCAGACTTCTGGACGTAGCGTACGCTACGCCGGTTCCTGCGGCGTCAGCCCGGCCAGTGCCCGCAACCGTCCGGCCAGGACCCGCCACCGTCTGGCCAGCTGCTCAGCCGACATGGCCCGACGACTCGATTTCCAAAAACGTACGGAACGAACACGACGAAAAGTTCGCGGACAACATCAACGACCCGAAATGAAAACATAATACCATAATTAATCATACGCGACCAAGAAACGGGTCGAGACAACAATTACATATACGGATACCCGTAACTTTGGGTAAATTATAAAATGGCCCAAAACACCCGAAAATCACGATACGTGATCGAATAACCAAACTGAAGTTCACAACACTTATTACAAAGTTAAACGAACTTACGGGAAACTCGAAACAGCAGTTTCGACCGAGATTCGCAAGAATCGAACTCAAGTGCGGAAAAGTCGCTAAAAAGCACGGAACTCAACAAAATGACACCGAAACGAACTCGGATGTCAAAAAGTGTAGAATTAATCATTCTCAGAATAATGAAACGATCATGAGCGAGTCATCAAAACGGACTCCGGACGAAAAAATAAATTTACCGAAAATCGAAAATTGCGGATATTACACCTTGAACCTTCCCTCGAAAAGATATATTCTCCTTACTGGCTAGACAGTGTGACTAGATGCCTTTGAACTGTCCGACCGTTTGTGTAAGTAATTGTATATACTTCACAAGTGCCCTCCCTGATTTATTCTGTTCTCATTATTGTGCCCGTTTTGGCAGTGGACACCGTCCTGGTTCTGCGGGAGTTTCTAGAGAATTGTGCCTTGCAATTCTCCTTTGAAGCGGCCCCTCTTCACTCCAACATAGGTGATTCTCGTTAAGTGTTTCGAGTAAACCCATATTTTACTCCACCCAACTATACGTTGTCAACTTAAGAATCATTAAAAGCATAAGCTTAACCTCTCCCTACGGGTATCACTGTTTTCATCCTAGGAATGGTCGGTTCGGGGTAACCCCCACAGTGATCGTGCCCAGTTTTATGAATTAGTTGTCCCATTGAACCTAGATCTTGGGATCTCCAGTCCTCTTAGGTTGGGTATCCTCCATAAAACCATTAGCTCATGGCAATAGACCCATTCCTCTTGATAATTTATCAATAAGGTCTTTTGATAACCCTTGGTTAGCGGATCCGCGATGTTGTCTCTTGACGAATCGTAGTCAATAGTGATAACCAATGTTGATAGCAAATGGTATTATGTCTTTGCCTTATATGACGAGACTTACCATTATACTTTTGCTCTGTGCCCCGTCAATCGTAGATTGACTATCACATATTGCGGTCACAGCTTTGCCCATTTTGGAATATCTTCTAGAAATTGGTATTGCATTATGCCTCTCATGCATATTTGTCTAAGGTTATGAGCTCATATTCCTTTATAAATCGAGCAATAACCATCTACATTAAAGATTTCCATACCACTGCTGTACTAGCTAGTGTGAAACATGTTCACTATTTAGACATTAAATTCATAATGTCAGATATCCAATTTGCATTACTATATCATTTTATAGTTTTTGAATATCTCATATCATGCAGTATATACACACAAGTAATCTTTATATCATTGTGATCACCAATTGATCATTAGTTTCCTGATTACTCGTGTATCTACATAGTCTTACTCACGATATAGACTGTGTTTAGTCTTGTACAATTCACTTAGTACATTAGACTTTTAGTTACTCTTGAAAGATGAGTTGCCTTTGTGCTTGGATAGATGCACAGTATCCATTGGCATTCCAATTGATTCCGTTGATCTTTCCAAGATTCATGTCATCATAGTATGACTGACCTCATATGAGACATTGTGAGCAACTTGAGATTTTACATCTTAAAGTCATCCCTTTAGTCTCATATATTTATCTCAGACTTTGTTGAATTGATCCCCTTGTCATTACTTACATCAATGACTCGATCATTCAAATTCATTCTTAAAGTGACATAGTCGTCATGTGTATTCGACATATACACACTTGACATATTCACTGTCTTGAATCTTTTTGACATTATAAATTGGCATTTTTAACATTTTGAAATTACGTTACCAACGATTAACCGAGACTTCAATTTCTCATAGATCAAATTACTAAATTTAAGCGTCCCCAAAATTAGCAATTTTTCATTAACTACATTACCAAATTTGAGCGTCCCCAAATTAGTACTTTTTGGTCATTTAATCACCATATTTGAGCGTTGTCAAATTGGAGATTTTATCACATCCTTTGAAGTCATTGCTTGACACCACAGTGTCAAAGATTTTATGCCACTACTTTAGTGTCAATTTAGATTCATAATACTTTCACTAAGTTGCAGACTTTCAATCGCTGCGTTAGGCACATATGCCTTTGGTTCTTCCAAGTTGGTTTTTCTCAAAGACGCCATTTAGAAAGACTGCATGTATGTTTATTTGATATACTTCTACATGTATATCATAATAATGAACTTTCTTCTTGTTACTAGAGAATATATCTCAAAGTACTTTAGGCTCTCATGTTACTACAACCTCAGTTAGTAGTTTCGCCTCTTATTTATCCATGGATCCATTTAATTTTATTTTCGAATTTACGTTGGATCCTAGCGGTATCTATTCCAGAGGAAGATCTACCGAACATTAAACAAAATTCTGCACAACAGAATTATTCTTTCTCTTATATGACCATATGAAGAGTGTATATGGCATTGTAAGTTATCTTCTAGCACGCATGCTAGAAATTTCATACGTAGTGATTTTCCAAGTTCAAGCCTTTTTGCTTCAACCTTTAAAACCACTTGGTGATTCATTTCACATTGATAAATCCACGGTATCTCATAATTGATTTAGTTTTTTAAATCAGTTATGTGTTTGATACACGCTTTTCCTTAACTCGATTAGTACATACTGACATGTCAGACTATCGGATTTTTGCACTACGAATTTATACGCATCATGCATCATGTGCGTATCCAGTGAAGATGCAGTCGACCGTCTTGGGTCAGACCGTCACTTGCTTTGGCTTAGGAACTTTTGCCTTAGCCATACACCCCCACATTTTTAGTATTTCTAAAATTGTTTTACTACATTTCAGAGCTAATAGGAAATTTCAATTATTTCCTAGCATGGGATCTTGTTTTAAGTGAACTAGTCTCCACATTATTGATATCCTCATATTCAGAGTTAGTTTGAACTGATTAACATCATTTTTGCGTTTCCGTTAGAACACAATTCAACCATCTTAATTTCTGGATTAAGTTGGTTTTGTATCTCAAGCTTTTAGAGTGTAAATTTCTCTTTTTAGCTTCATCCTTACTCATTATCGAGTACACGTAACAAATGTATCACTATATTTATAGAGTAATCACATTTCTTATTACAACCTCTCATAAGAATAGGTTTCATCATCATTTAAAAACTCTCTGGTTTTAATATTCGATAAACGAACTTATATGTTTTTAGCACTAAAATTCAATTATTGAATTTCTCCGAATTTCAGCATGGTTCCAAGTAGAACCAAAAATTCTTAGCACAAACGCTGATACACCACCTTAAACCCACCTTCGGTGATCCTCGATCAATCGATGCGTTAGGGTTAACAAGATCTCGAATTTCTCCGAATTTTCAGCGTATAGAGCTAATATCAATATTTGACGTGTTTGATATCACATGGATCACCGTAATAGGCTCGTGTGTCACTGCCGCAGCAGACCGATGCCAACACGAGAATATATATAATTTAACCGGAAGAGCAAATCCAACCAAAAATTATAATTCTCAAGCCGACCCACAACCTGTACTCTCTAGGTACCAGGCCCGTTAGGTTTTTAACGTCCGAGCATCCGACCAAGATTGATATTCCATCACATAAAAAGATTAAAATCAATCAACAAATACTATTGAGTTAATATCTTAATTAAACTAAATAATCTTAACATATTAATCGAATAATCAATTAATAATTGATTCGTCTCTTATCAAGCAATGCTATACCTTATCATCGTATGCATGATTATATAATAGCAAATATAATCACAATCTTATTTAGAAAAACGCATGGCAACAAATAATATAAATTCTTCTCATTTATATTAACCACAAACACTTTCTAAATAATGATCGACGTGTAATCCATAATATATATTTTTTTTAATCAGCTATTAGCAACTACGTTTGCTGACAGTAGCGTAACTCAAAAAAAAATCCAGACTATATATTGCAATGCCACATATGCCGGATAAATGAATTAGAGTCGATTAAGCATCGTCGATCCTACCATTCATGGATCAACACAACAAGTCACACAAATATGTTTACACAGATTTTACCATTAATAAACAATGAACTAATGTAAACATAAATACTTTCCTACATGACATGCCAGCTAATTCAAGTCATCCTTATACAACAAAATAAACATAATATGTTTATAATATATATGTGCAGTTATAAAGCAACCATAGGGAAAATCGATTTTAGAGGCAAAGGAAGATTGGAAGAATCGGCACTTCAGTAGGTGCTCAAGCCCTCATTCTAAGCCAAGGCAATTGCAAAACCATAAATTGAATAAGAAATAGAAGAGCACATCCCGAAGCTGGTCGTGAGAAATGGATATTCATTTGAATTTTTTGTTTGCTCGTAATATTTTTTTTAGTCCATTTATTTGGATCACATCTAGATCAAAGTTTGAAGAGCCTTCACAAGATCGTTTTGAGTAGTGTGTCCCAGCAAGAACAGCCGCATGTTTTTCATGGCAGATCTAAACATCATTAAAATTAAATTTCGAAAATAATAAATTATTTTTCCCATAGATGGAAAATTTGCAGAGATCCTATATTAATAATTTTGAAATTTATGCTACGAAATAATTAATTTGCTTTAAGATTGTTGGTATATTTACCATGTCTTGAATCTCCCGCTTGAGCTGCAAATCTGAGAAAAACAAAGTAGGAGACAGATTCGTTAATAACGAAAACATTGAATAATATATATATATATATAATATTTATATATATATATATATATATGTAAGTAATCGAAAAAAGCAAATCGAATATGGGCGATGTTGAGTCCAGAATTTCTGTCTCCTTAAAGCAAATTCGCCTCCACCGCAGTGTGTAGCGTCTGCCTCCCAGGATAAAACAACATCTCGATGCGTTGATAAATCGATCATCGCACCCTCAGCGAACTAGAATTAAACCTGAACTACCACCGACGCGACCCAAATTCTGAAAAGAAATTATTTCCGAAAAAAAGCGAAGTCGGATTTTCGGGTGAGAAAAACGGACGAAAATTCAGTCTGAAATAAGACCACTCATATCTGTTTAAATAGGTGAAGATGAGAGAGAGACATGTGCTGGAGGAACTCTATACCGACCGAAATTGGTATCTGGAGGAACTCTAAACCGATCGAAATTGGTATCTGGAGGAACTCTAAACCGATCAGGATTAGTATCTCAATACTTATCCAGATCTGTTTAATTCGATTTTATCCGGATCCGAAAAATTCGGAATTTATTAATTGAGGTATTTTCGGTAAAATAAAATTTTACCGAATAAAATTGTAGTAAAAAGATAACTTCGAGACGCCGAGACATTTCACCCAAATCGCCCTTCGACCGAGCCGAGCCGAGCCGAGCCGGCCGGACGGACGGCGGCGGCGGTGCGCGCATGTGTGTGTGTGCGCGAGGGGCGCCTAGTCACACATCCACACATGTCTCATTTTTTGAATATGACTTTGTCCACATCTCCTTATATACTCACAATTTTTCCCTTCTTTTTCCAATGTAGGATAGCATCCCAAACCCATTTCTAAAGGGTTCACTTTGGAACATTATATCTCATTCATACCTCAATCAATTTGAGTGTTCTTACATGTTTTGGAAACCTCATACGGAGTACTACGTAGTCCAACTAAGGCCTGACTTTAACTCGTAGTCGAGCCCACTCAAAATTGCCTCTCAAGTGGGCTGCTCAAACCAGCCTATTTCCTCTATTTTTCCAACAATCCCCCTCACGAATGAGATTGATGGTCCAGCAGCACACGTCAGACACGGAGTTGACTTGGTGATAGTTACTGTGGTTAGGCATTGCATAGGATAGGTAGAGTATGATCCTTGAACCTTCCCTCAAAAAGATATATTCTCCTTACTGGCTAGACAGTGTGACTAGATGCCTTTGAACTGTCCGACCGTTTGTGTAAGTGATCGTATATCCTTCACAAGTGCCCTCCCTGATTTATTCTGTTCTCATTATTGTGCCCGTTTTGGCCGTGGACACCGTCCTGGTTCTGCAGGAGTTTCTAGAGAATTGTGCCTTGCAATTCTCCTTTGAAGCAGCACCTCTTCACTCCAACATAGGTGATTCTCGTTAAGTGTTTCGAGTAAACTCGTATTTTACTCCACCCGACTATACGTTGTCAACTTAAGAATCATTAAAAGCATAAGCTTAACCTCTCCCTATGGGTATCACTGTTTTCATCCTAGGAATGGTCGGTTCGGGGTAACCCCCACAGTGATCGTGCCCAGTTTTATGAATTAGTTGTCCCATTGAACCTAGATCTTGGGATCTCCAGTCAGCTTAGGTTGGGTATCCTCTATAAAGCCATTAGCTCATGGCAATAGACCCATTCCTCTTGATAATTTATCAACAAGGTCTTTTGATAACCCTTGGTTAGTGGATCCGCGATGTTATCTCTTGACGAATCGTAGTCAATAGTGATAACCAATGTTGATAGCAAATGGTATTATGTCTTTGCCTTATATGACGAGACTTACTATTATACTTTTGCTCTGTGCCCCGTCAATCGTAGATTGACTATCACATATTGCGGTCACAGCTTTGCCCATTTTGGAATATCTTCTAGAAATTGGTATTGCATTATGCCTCTCATGCATATTTGTCTAAGGTTATGAGCTCATATTCCTTTATAAATCGAGCAATAACCATCTACATTAAAGATTTCCATACCACTGCTGCACTAGCTAGTGTGAAACATGTTCACTATTTAGACATTAAATTCATAATGTTAGATATCCAATTTGCGTTACTATATCATTTTATAGTTTTTGAATATCTCATATCATGCAGTATATACACACAAGTAATCTTTATATCATTGTGATCACCAGTTGATAATTAGTTTCCTGATTACTCGTGTATCTACATAGTCTTACTCACGATATAGACTGTGTTTAGTCTTGTACATTTCACTTAGTACATTAGACTTTTAGTTACTCTTGAAAGATCAGTTGCCTTTGTGCTTGGATAGATGCACAGTATCCATTGGCATTCCAATTGATTCCGTTGATCTTTCCAAGATTCATGTCATCATAGTATGACTGACCTCATATGAGACATTGTGAGCAACTTGAGATTTTACATCTTAAAGTCATCCCTTTAGTCTCATATATTTATCTTTTCAGACTTTGTTGAATTGATCCCCTTGTCATTACTTACATCAATGACTCGATCATTCAAATTCATTCTTAAAGTGAAATAGTCGTCATGTGTATTCGACATATACACACTTGACATATTCACTGTCTTGAATCTTTTTGACATTATAAATTGGCATTTTTAACATTTTGAAATTACGTTACCAACTATTAACCGAGACTTCAATTTCTCATAGATCAAATTACTAAATTTAAGCGTCCCCAAAATTAGCAATTTTTCATTAACTACATTACCAAATTTGAGCGTCCCCAAATTGGTACTTTTCGGTCATTTAATCACCATATTTGAGCGTTGCCAAATTGGAGATTTTATCACATCCTTTGAAGTCATTGCTTGACACCACAGTGTCAAAGATTTTATGCCACTACTTTAGTGTCAATTTAGATTCATAATACTTTCACTAAGTTGCAGACTTTCAATCGCTGCGTTAGGCACATATGCCTTTGGTTCTTCCAAGATGGTTTTTCTCAAAGACGCCATTTAGAAAGACTGCATGTATGTTTATTTGATATACTTCTACATGTATATCATAATAATGAACTTTCTTCTCGTTACTAGAGAATATATCTCAAAGTACTTTAGGCTCTCATGTTACTACAACCTCAGTTAGTAGTTTCGCCTCTTATTTATCCAAGGATCCGTTTAATTTTATTTTCGAATTTACGTTGGATCCTAGCGGTATCTATTCCAGAGGAAGATCTACCGAACATTAAACAAAATTCGCTGAGAATTATTCTTTCTCTTATATGACCATATGAAGAGTGTATATGGCATTGTAAGTTATCTTCTAGCACGCATGCTAGAAATTTCATACGTAGTGATTTTCCAAGTTCAAGCCTTTTTGCTTCAACCTTTAAAACCACTTGGTGATTCATTTCACATTGATAAATCCACGGTATCTCATAATTGATTTAGTTTTTTAAATCAGTTATGCGTTTGATACACGCTTTTCCTTAACTCGATTAGTACATACTGACATATCAGAATATCGGATTTTTGCACTACGAATTTATACGCATCATGCATCATGTGCGTATCAAGTGAAGATGCAGTCGACCATCTTGGGTCAGACCGTCACTTGCTTTGGCTTAGGAACTTTTGCCTTAGCCATACACCCCCACATTTTTAGTATTTCTAATATTGTTTTACTACATTTCAGAGCTAATAGGAAATTTCAATTATTTCCTAGCATGGGATCTTGTTTTAAGTTAACTAGTCTCCACATGATTGATATCCTCATATTCAGAGCTAGTTTGAACTGATGAACATCGTTTTTGCGTTTCCATTAGAACACAATTCAACCATCTTAATTTCCGGATTAAGTTGGTTTTGTATCTCAAGCTTTTAGAGTGTAAATTTCTCTTTTTAGCTTCATCCTTACTCATTATCGAGTACACGTAACAAATGTATCACTATATTTATAGAGTAATCACATTTCTTATTACAACCTCTCATAAGAATAGGTTTCATCATCATTTAAAACCTCTCTGGTTTTAATATTCGATAAAAGAACTTATATATTTTTAGCACTAAAATTCAATTATTGAATTTCTCCGAATTTCAGCATGGTTCCAAGTAGAACCAAAAATTCTTAGCACAAACGCTGATACACCACCTTAAACCCACATTCGGTGATCCTCGATCAATCGATGCGTTAGGGTTAACAAGATCTCAAATTTTTCCGAATTTTCAGCGTATAGAGCTAATATCAAGATTTGCCGTGTTTGATATCACATGGATCACCGTAATAGGCTCGTGTGTCACTGCCGCAGCAGACCGACACCAACACGAGAATATATATAATTTAACCAGAAGAGCAAATCCAACCAAAAATTATAATTCTCAAGCCGACCCACAATCTGTACTCTCTAGGTACCAGGCCCGTTAGGTTTTTAACGTCCGAGCATCCGACCAAGATTGATATTCCATCACATAAAAAGATTAAAATCAATTAACAAATACTATTTAGTTAATATCTTAATTAAACTAAATAATCTTAACATATTAATCGAATAATCAATTAATAATTGATTCGTCTCTTATCAAGCAATGCTATACCTTATCATCGTATGCATGATTATATAATAGCAAATATAATCACAATCTTATTTAGAAAAAACGCATGGCAACAAATAATATAAATTCTTCTCATTTATATTAACGACAAACACTTTCTAAATAATGATCGACGTGTAATCCATAATATATATATTTTTTTAATCAGCTATTAGCAACTACGTTTGCTGACAGTAGCGTAACTCAAAAAAAAAATCCAGACTATATATTGCAATGCCACATATGCCGGATAAATGAATTAGAGTCGATTAAGCATCGTCGATCCTACCATTCATGGATCAACACAACAAGTCACACAAATATATTTACACAGATTTTACCTTAAATAAACAATGAACTAATGTAAACATAAATACTTTCCTACATGACATGCCAGCTAATTCAAGTCATCCTTATACAACAAAATAAACATAATATGTTTATAATATATATGTGCAGTTATAAAGCAACCATAGGGCAAATCGATTTTAGAGGCAAAGGAAGATTGGAAGAATCGGCACTTCAGTAGGTGCTCAAGCCCTCACTCTAAGCCAAGGCAATTGCAAAACCATAAATAGAATAAGAAATAGAAGAGCACATCCCGAAGCTGGTCGTGAGAAATGGATATTCATTTGAATTTTTTGTTTGCTCGTAATATTTTTTTTAGTCCATTTATTTGGATCACATCTCGATCAAAGTTTGAAGAACCTTCACAAGATCGTTTTGAGTAGTGTGTCCCAGCAAGAACAGCCGCATGTTTTTCATGGCAGATCCAAACATCATTAAAATTAAATTTCGAAAATAATAAATTATTTTTCCCATAGATGGAAAATTTGTAGAGATCCTATATTAATAATTTTGAAATTTATGCTACAAAATAATTAATTTGCTTTAAGATTGTTGGTATATTTACCATGTCTTGAATCTCCCGCATGAGCTGCAAATCTGAGAAAAACAAAGTAGGAGACAGATTCGTTAATAACGAAAACATTAAATAATATATATATATATATGTATAATATTTATATATATATATATGTAAGTAATCGAAAGAAGCAAATCGAATATGGGCGATGTTGAGTCCAGAATTTCTGTCTCCTTAAAGCAAATTCGCCTCCACCGCAGTGTGTAGCGTCTGCCTCCCAAGATAAAACAACATCTCGATGCGTTGATAAATCGATCATCGCACCCTCAGCGAACTAGAATTAAACATGAACTACCACCGACGCGACCCAAATTCTGAAAAGAAATTATTTCCGAAAAAAAACGAAGTCGGATTTTCGGGTGAGAAAAACGGACGAAAATTCAGTCTGAAATAAGACCTCTCACATCTGTTTAAATAGGTGAAGATGAGAGAGAGACATGTGCTGGAGGAACTCTATACCGACCGAAATTGGTATCTGGAGGAACTCTAAACCGATCAGGATTAGTATCTCAATACTTATCCAGATCTCTTTAATTCGATTTTATCCGGATCCAAAAAATTCGGAATTTATTAATTGAGGTATTTTCGGTAAAATAAAATTTTACCGAATAAAATTGTAGTAAAAAGATAACTACGAGACGCCGAGACATTTCGCCCAAATCGCCCTTCGACCGAGCCGAGCCGAGCCGGCGGCGCGCGCGTGTGTGTGTGAGGGGCGCCTAGTCACACATCCATACATGTCTCATTTTTTGAACATGACTTTGTCCACATCTCCTTATATACTCACAATTTTTCCCTTCTTTTTCTAATGTGGGATAGCATCCCAAACCCATTTCTAAAGGGTTCACTTTGGAACATTATATCTCATTCATACCTCAATCATTTTGAGTGTTCTTACATGTTTTGGAAACCTCGTACGGAATACTACGTATTCCAACTAAGACCCGACTTTAACTCGTAGTCGAGCCCACTCAAAATTGCCTCTCAAGTGGGCTGCTCAAACCAGCCCATTTCTTCTATTTTTCCAACAGTGTCAACCATTTACCTATTGTATACTCAACATTTAATCAGATTCTTCAACTTTTTTTTTTTGGACTAGGAAGGAGGCCAGCGCCCTAAAAAACTTAAACATGTCCCACTGGACAATGTCTTGGAACCGTAGCTCCAGCATCATTCATTTCCAACAGCGTGAGCATAGCTCTTGGAGTCTCTATATATTCTCTATAAGACAGTCATCATCCAAGTCCATAACTGCCATTCTATTGGCCACTCGGTTGGCCTCCCTGTTGTAATATACTGAATTTTATAATAATATTTTATCGTTGATTTTGTTGAAAGATTGATGATGTGATTTTTTCAGTAATAGATGTGATATTGGGTAGACGAGAGTAAGGTGTCAGGTAGTATTTTCTAATATCGTCGAATAATTATTAGTTAGAATGTGACGGTGGCGAACATTGTATTTTCCGATAAATTATTCAATGAAAATTAGAGAAAATTATTCGGACTATATATGAGCTTTGTTAATTTATTTGGATGTATTTGAAATGAATTTGTGGTCCTGGACCATTTAAAATAAGAGATAAGCACCGAGAGTGTAAATAATAATAAAATTGGATATTTTCTTGGAAGTGTCGCGGACAAGTATAAACTTTGAATAATCACCACGAATTTTTGGAATGTTAAAAAATTCTCAAAATTAACAGTATAATAAATAATTGATCTAGCTTTCCAACGGTTCAAATGGCGAGCCAATCGGAGTCCGAACGAAGAAGTTATGATCGAATTAGTAGAGATTATCGGATGTCGAGCGCCGACGGAAGACCGCGCGCGTGAATCGCGCGTCAATGCCGAGAGGGCCAAACAGTGTGCTGGGCAGGTCAGCAGGCGGGCGCCGAAAGTGGCCGGCAGACTTTTGCTCCAGCCGGTTTTTGACTGACTAGTGGAATTTTAAACGATAAAGAGCGACCTTATCTTCATTATTGTCTTATCACGTTTGTCATTATCCATAGAGTATGTTCACCTCGTCAACAAATTATATTTATATTCTAGTCCTGAGATTCACAAGTCTTCCAAAACGCTCAAAAACCCAGTGAGTCTGAGTAGCCTAATACAGGAGACGTCCGGTAATTCTTTGGCGAAATTCCCCAAAGAGTCTGTTAATTCCAGGCTGGGTTGCCATCTTTGAACTCGATTATCCCACAATTGGTAAGTTAGTTTACAAATACATCTCAAAAAAAAGTACATCTTTGAACTCGATTATCCCACAATTGGTAAGTATTTTGTAAATAAAGTACATATGAGTATAAATGTTATTTGGAACGTGTAACACCCCAAAAAGCGGCTATTACAGTGCCGTGAATCCCACACTAGGAGCCACCAGGCGATATTCAAAACAGATTAAACAAATATTATTTGTGATACCGAACCACAATGAATAGTCATTACTCCGATTAGGAGTTTATTAAAACATGGCCAACGGCCTTACAATACACAGGATCCAAAAACAAGTATAAACCATATGGAGATGGAAAATACTTCAAATGTCAAATACAACCAAATAGCAATTTAAATGAAACAGAAAATAACATAACACGGTTTAACATAACCGGACAACAAGAGATGTGGGGGCCCCCGAACTAGTATCCCTCGAACCCTTTGCCGTCGACATGCTCTTCCCGTGCCTTGCCTTTGCCTCGACCTAAAATACAATACAAGTATTTCGCCCAACACAGGGTCAGATATACATGATAATCAATTCTTCTGACATATACAATTCACATATATAGATTTCAAAGAAATCATTCCGACTATCAATCATACCCTCGGCATATGAAACGATCACCACAAGCATCCAATACTATGGACGATTTACAGTATGGCTCAAAGATGGACATCACAGTACGCCCGATCCGGAAATGTGTCCGTGTACATGTCCGCCCCGTATACGGAATCCAGAAATATACGTGGGACAATGTACCTAATTAGCCTCACGAAACTACGTCCCGTGTGCACAGTCCAATGCAGAATAATATCCACCAATGACTATATGTGCCTGGCTAAAAATCCTACACAATAACCAATCGGAACGCAGATATGATTCCAGATATGTCACGATACAACATGACAACGAATTCAACAAAACACATATCCGATTAAGGATCAAGAAAACTCACCAAAGTGAAAATAAGGCCAACGAGGTCAATGATTCAAAACTACGTACTTGGGAATGCAACCCCATGAAGAAAACGGAATAAGGTCAAGGACAATGTCAAATCACGACAAACATTTCATGAACAATTCATACATATGAAAAATATAACCATCAGAAGAATCTAATCATCATTATAACCAAGCAAGATAACTTGCCTCAAATCCGTAAGCGAAAGATAGTGCTTCTCCAAATGATCAAACGGACGGTATCCTCGGTTAAACACTCAATCGAACAAGCAACCTTGAATGAAACGTAATTCATTCAATAACATATTCACATAATATTAATATCGATTTGTAGGAAATGACGTCCGCAACCTACTCGAATAATTTACTCCACCTTGATGAATACCTTAACGATTAATGAAAGGTTTCAAAACAACTAATTCATCTTTCAAAATCGGATTACCATACCAAAAGTGTCCTGTAATTCTCTTGTTATTCCATGAATAAAAACATCTTCAATTTGCCAATAAAATTGGTTTAAATCAAATTCTCATGTTCTACAACATCTCTTATTATAAAAGGATAGTCATAATGAATTTGATATTCAATCAACCATGATAGTATCATTCATAAACAGCATCATCTACTTAAGAACACTATCTATTTAGCATGATGATGAACCACATTCTAAGTTATCAACACAATAGATTAATGAAAAGTTATGGTTGTAAGATCCTTATCATTCTTCAAAGACTTGTGAAACTGGACCAATATGATTGGTTAAAGCTTCTAAGATTTCTGAACTAGATCATCTAATCTTATCTTTAACATTATCAAGTTCTTCTCAAGGTAAATAAATTCCTAAAATGGTGTTTAAACACTCCATGATATCAAGTTCTTGATTAAATCCAGTTATGAAGAAACTAACCGATCCAACAATGTCCTACTGAGCTAAATTCGTCCAGAAGATGAGTGATGACAATTACAAACATGGTTACCATTACTACAATATCAAGAACTCCTTTAATCTAAACCCTCATTTATCATATTCATCAAGAAGTGTTTAAAGAGTTTAATTATAACTATGTTTTACTTGCTTAATCTAACTCTAGGTGAAGTATAATTCGTCATAATCATCAACATAAGAAAATAATGCAGAGAAGAAAACACACCTACCTCCAGAAATGAAGAACAACTTCAATGCTATGAGAGAATATATTCCAAGCTCAAAAACAACTCCAATTTTCCAAGGAAATGAGTTCCACTCCAAGATTCAAGGCTTAGAAACAAGTTGGTGAAGGTTGATATTGTTTTGGTAGTGCAGAGGTATGATATGTGAAGAGAGAAATTCGGTTGGGGTTGTGAAGAAATGAAAAATAGGCTGGTCCTATAAATAGACTGTGCAGACTTAGCGCACGCTATCGGGACAGATTAGCGTACGCTAATGAACTTACGTACGCTATCCGGTCGATATTACGTACGTAAGCGGCTTACAGTGGCTACTGTCTTGAATTATCGCAGGCCGTTAGCGTACGCTAATGATAAATGGGTTACGCACGCTAATAAAAGTAGATTCTCACCGACACGACAGCTCAGACTTAGATCTCATGCATGCTAACGGTTAAGGGGTTCACGTGCTGAAGTCAACTGCTGCCAGATTCCCTCTTAGCGCACGCAACAGAGGAAACCTTACGCACGCTAAGTCACATGATTAGCGTACGTTAATCGTACTGTGTAGCGTACGCTACATTAACAAAAAAATTCGAAAATGCAACACTCTAATTAACATCGAATCATCACATATGAAATGAAATAACAACGATATGATATTTAAATCTATAATACCACGACATAATACTAAATGCAACGATTCATGATAATCAGATTATCCGAATAATACAATGACAGGTAAAAATGAAAAGTTACAGTCGGATATTACATACTCCCCCCCTTAAAAAGAGTTTCGTCCTCGAAACTAAGGGGTAAATAACTCGGGGTATCTCGCTCGCATACTATCCTCGGTCTCCCACGTAGCCTCCTCGACTCCGTGTCGTGACCACTGAACTTTCAGTAGGGGAATCGTCTTGTTCCGCAACTGCTTGATCCTCCTCTCGAGTATCCGTACAGGACGCTCCTCGTACGAATGATCCTCTGCTAATTCAATATCTTCGAATTGAAGTACATGGCTCGGATCAGCAACATATTTCCTCAACTGGGAGACATGAAACACGTTGTGAATTTTACTCAAGGGCGGTGGCAAGGCTAGTCGATAGGCCAGATCACCTACGCGCTCCGGAACCTCAAACGGCCCAATGTACCTTGGGCTCGGCCTTGCCCTCTTCCCAAACGAAAAACACCTCGAGTAGGAGACACCTTCATTAACACATGGTCACCAACCTCGAACTCAAGCGGTCGTCGACGATGGTCGCATAAGACTTGTCGACTTTGAGCCGTTAACAACCGACTCTTAATCAAAGTGATCTTCTCACGGGCGGCTAACAACATATCGGGTTCCGTACCAGAGATTCGGCGTCGTCCCAACACAAAGGGGACCTACAAATGACGGCCATACAATGCCTCATACGGTGCCATCCGAATCGAAGCGTGCCAACTATTATTATAAGTGAATTCCACCAAAGGCACTGGCTTCCCAATCGTTCTTCCAATCAAGAGCACATGCTCTCAACATATCCTCTAGAGTCTGGATGGTTCTCTCCGTGACCATCGATCTGTGGATGAAAAGCCGTCTTGAAATTCAACTGTGTGCCCATCGCACGATGAGCGCCTTCGAAGTGTGACACAAATCGCCCGTCACGGTCTGATACAATGCTCTTGGGGGTACCGTGTAGTCTCACAATTTTCTTAATAAACAGCTGGGCCAATCTCTCGGGGCCCCACGTGTCCTTAATCTCCAAGAAGTGGGCTGATTTGGTCAGACGGTCCACAATTACCCAAATCGTATTCATTCCTCGACGACTCGTCGGCAAGCTAGTGATAAAATCCATAGATATGTCCTCCCATTTCCATTCAGGAATCGGGAGCGGTTTCAGCATTCCTGCGGGTCGCTGGTGCTCAATCTTAACCTGCTCACAGGTCAAACACCTCGAAACGAATTCGGCAACCTCACGTTTCATATTCCCCCACCAATAATTCTGCTTCAAATCCTTATACATCTTGCTAGAGCCCGAGTGAATAGAGTACGGGGTAGCATGGGCTTCTCTCATGATAGAGTTCCTCAACTCGATTTCTAAAACGTATCAATCCATCCTCGTGGATCACGAATCCAGGGGCTTTCCCCTGAGTTACTTCATCCCGAACTCGAGATAAGAATGGGTCCGTAACTTGCTTCGATTTGATCATATCATCAAGAGACGAAGAAATCTCAAGGGTGCAAAGTTGTCCCTGAACACGCTGTAACCAAACTTCAATTTCTGACCTCATAAGGTCCAACTGCAACTCTCTCTGTGCTGTCAAACGGCTCAGCATCTGCTCCTGCACGGTTTTACGGCTCAATGCATCGGCAACCACATTTGCTTTACCCTGATGATAAAGGATCTCGATATCATAGTCCTTGATTAATTATAGCCACCTTCTCTATCTCATGTTTAACTCCTTCTGAGTAAAAATGTACTTTAGGCTCTTGTGGTCTGTAAAGATCTGGCAGGAAACCCCATAAAGATAGTGACGCCAGATTTTCAAAGCAAACACCACGGCTGCTAACTCTAAGTCATGGGTCGGATAGTTAACTTCATAGGGTCGCAATTGTCTCGATGCATAGGCAATCACTTTCCATTCCTGCATTAGTACACATCCCAGACACTGTCTCGACGCGTCACTATACACCAAAAATCCTTCCGTTCCTTTTGGTAAGACCAAAACAGGGGCCGAAATCAATCGACTCTTGAGCTCATCAAAACTCTTCTGACATGTTTCTGACCACAAATACTTCTTGTCCTTTCGCAGTAAGTTAGTCATTGGTTGCGCAATTTTAGAGAATCCTTCAACGAATCGTCGGTAGTAACCTGCTAGGCCGAGGAAACTACGTACTTCCTTCACGTTCTTCGGTGGTAGCCAATCTCGAATGGCTTCCGTCTTTTGTGGGTCTACTCTCACCCCTTCGGCTGATATCACATGCCCGAGAAAGACAACCTCAGGCATCCAGAATTCACACTTAGAAAATTTTCCATAAAGTTGTTCCCGCCTCAAAGTATCGAGAACTTGGTGAAGGTGACGCTCGTGCTCTTCGTGATCGCGAGAGTAAATCAGAATGTCGTCAGTGAAAACGACTACAAAGCGATCCAGATAGTTAATAAAAACTCGATTCATCAACTCTATGAATACTGCCGGTGCATTAGTCAGTCTAAATGGCATCACTACGAACTCATAATGCCCATAGCGAGTACGGAATGCTGTCTTCGAAATGTCAGACTCTCGAATCCTCAACTGATGATAAACAGACCTCAAATCGATCTTAGAAAACACGGCAGCTCCCTGAAGTTGGTCCAATAAATCATCAATACGAGGCAAGGGATACTTGTTCTTGATGGTTACCCTGTTCAGCTCACGGTAATCAATACATAAGCGTAGAGATCCATCTTTCTTCGTCGAATAACCGGTGCTCCCCAAGGGGACGCACTAGGTCGAATATAGCCTTTGTCAGTCAACTCCTCCAGCTGGTTCTTCAACTCTTGCATCTCAGTCGGAGCCATACGGTACGGTACTTTTGAGAGAGGGGACGTACCTGGTTCTAACTCAATAATAAACTCCACGTCACGATGAGGAGGTAAGCCTGGTAACTCGTCTGGAAATACATCGGGGTAATCTCGGACTACCGGAATGTCGGTCAATTCAACTGATCGATCGGCTATTTTGGTCATGAAGCACCAATAACCAATACACCCTTGATTAAGCAGTTTCACTGCTTTCATAGCGCTGATGAATCTCCCAGAACGACTGGGATTATCACCTCGAAAAATACACTCGAATCCATCATCAGAAGTGACGGTAACCATCCGCTTGCGGACACTGAGTATTGCATCGTGACGATCCATCCAATCGATACCCAAGATTATATCATCCTTAGGTAGATCGACTACAATCAGATTTGACAACCACTCATGGTCGTTCAAACGAATCGGACAGTCCTGGACTTCACGATTTCCAATAATTCTTCTACCATCAGGTAGACCAATCACGTAGGGCTCACAATTGATAACATGGTCTAGAGGCAAACGACTTAAACAAGAAGAAGATATAAAGGAGTGTGAAGCACCGGTATCAAAAAGAACACATACAGGCTGGGAGTGGATCTCGAGTATACCTGAAATCATGCTGGGCTCGGGATCATCTGTAACACCCCCAGATCAAACCGGGAATATTACACGCCGCAGACCCTCTCCGTGAGGATCCACCAGGCTAGACATCAAAACAACACATTACATTACATACCGACGAATCAAAATAACGGATCAATAGACCGATTTGGTCTTTCGTCACAGACTTACAAATCAAAATACATAAATTCATCCAGACTCATACCCACGCAAGGGTAAGATAATTACCACCACAAACAATAAGACAGCGGAAAAGACAATACAATGGACTCCGACTAACTGAACCCAAAACTGGCCTTCGTGTGATTAGTATCATTCGTCTTCATCATCCCTCGTGCCGATCCTGTGTCTTGCTCGCTAATTCCTTAAGGTACCTGGACACAATACAGATATCCACCCCCCGATTTCTAGGGGGTTAGCAAACTCCTTTGTTTCGCTAGTGCAAGTATAAAGTGCAAATACGAGCCATACACAACACATTCCGAGAATATAACGAAAGACTTCCGAGATATATTTAGTTAAAAATAGTTCAAGTCTGAAAGCGAGAACGAAGCAAGTAAGCATTTTGAAAACATTTCCAAATCTCGGGAGTTTTGAAAACATCAAAAATTAAAAATGTTCTTAATTCCTCGAAAGCCATTTAGGGTCACAGCCCCAAAGTTCATTTTTCAAAATACAAATCCGTTAACAAAACACGGGGTCCACGACCCAACCGTTCCGGTCACAAAACACAGGGTCCACGACCCGATCATCCACTTCAATTCACTTACAATGACACATTACACATAACACATTAATCCTATGCCATTCTAGCCAAGCACCAAGACTCGATATGCAATGTCTCTCAACCCCTAGCACAAAGCATTGTGATACTCGGACAATATCACAATTAACGATAACATCGTCATCCTCAAGATGAAAAACCACAATGGTAACCCGCGGCCGTACCCCTTAGTATCGACCCCGGACATCCGTCGGACACTCCGGTGAAACCACTTCGCGGCCGTACCCTTAGTATCGACCCCGGACATCCCGTCGGACACTCCGGTGGAAGTTCATCCACACACGCACCCAAGTCCACTTCCGTGGCCGTACCCCTTAGTATCGACCCCGGACATCCCGTCGGACACTCCGGTGGAAGGAACAACACACACACACGTTCCAAAATCACGATTTGCAAACCACAAGCCTCGAAGGTCAATCACGGTATATATAGTCGAGGTGCCTTACTAGAATGGCGATTCATCCAACATATACTCATAACCCGAACTAATACTATCAACAAGAAAGCACACTATTCCAACAAAGACCGAACGGCACAACCAATATCACATAAATTCACATAATTCATCGATAACCACATGTCTCCACGCATGGCTTTAACAAAGGACTAAACTTCAAAACTTACCGACAACGTAATCACACACAATGGCATCACACGAAAGTATTACGATCTTATACTCAACATTAATACACGTATTCAATTAAGCATATTAATTCTCGGAACACACAAGTCATCTTTAAGAAAACCTTGTTGGTAAATATCCGATACTTTTGAGAAAGATGGTTATGAATATTTATTTAGCACATATCGACGATTAACAATCATTATATCCACAAAACACGTAATGTATGGGCAAGATACTTGCCTCGATAATCGACACCGGACACTCCTACGAACACGGCTCGGTCGGGACACCTCGAACACCTACAATTCTCGGTGAAGACAAAGAATACGCCCACGATCGAAAAGCTTGAAGAAAGCACGAGCGGAAGGGTTCCGACTCGAGTTCTTCGCAAGAATTCGACCTAACAACATATAATCAATAAATCATCGATCATGCGAGGAAGCATAATCGTAGAACGCCCGAAAACCCTCTACGACATTTCTGGACACCTTCAAGGCGTCGATCAAGAACTCGACCAAAACAACGAATCGATACGATCCAACCATCGAATATTAAGGGAAAAGATGTAATACATCTTAATAATCATCAATCTATCATAATACCAAGTTAAATCGGATTAATCGGACGAAAACAACCAAAATACCCAAAATCCCCAAAATTAGATTTCTAGGAAATCGGCTGGTCAGTAGATCGGAGGATGTTATAGGACGGATGATTGATGATATGAGCCTCAAAACTTCATGGATTGAAAGAACAACATCATGTCTCCATGATGTATACACCTGACAGCATGAACGGGAAGAAAAGGAATGAGAAAGCTGGGTGAAAAATACGGCGCCGAGCCTTAAATAGTGGCAGAGACTCGACGGTGTCCGACATGACACGGTCGTGGCGCGTGATTGGCCGGCGAGGACTCGGCCGTGTCTGCATGACACGGCCGTGGTCGCGAGGCGCTCGGCATTGACTCGACCGTGTCACGGAACACGGTCGGGCCTCTCAAGCGATCGCTACCGGCTTATCCGGACGAAATGCACGGCCGTGCCGAAGCGACACGGCCGAGTCCGGTCGGCGTGATCGGCGAATGAGCGGGTGAGCTAAAACGACCATAACTCTCTCGTCTGGACTCCGATTGACTCACCGTTTGAACCATTGGAAAGCTAATTCGATGCTCTATAATATTGTAAGGATTTAGAATTTTTGGAGTTACCAAAAATTAATGGTGATCTAACAAAGTCGAACTCATAAGAGGAAAGTTGAAACAATGAACAATAATGATACACAACTCGAAGTTTTTCCGAACGGTGAACACGGTGAATGAACATGATTGATGAATGATTATAATTGAGTGAAAATAAACTGAGTGACAATTACAGACTGATAATTACTGAATGAAAATGAATGAATTACAACCGGGTATTACACGGATGACAAAAAGTCCAGAATTAATCATTCTCGAAATGACGAAACGGTCATGAGCGAGTCGTCAAAACGGACTCCGGCTGAAAAAGGAATTTACCGAAAAATTGGAAATTGCGGATATTACATTCTACCCTCCTTAAAAGAAGTTTCGTCCCGAAACTTAAAACAAGTAGGGAGAAGCAATATCCCGCCAGGAAAACTCAACGAGATACGCAAGGAAACGCGTAACTTACGCCCAACGGCGAAACGTTACAAGCAACGCAAAGGAATATACGGCGTGAAAACACGCTCCACGACGACCAACACGACGTCGCCGTTAGGGATATAACAAAACCAACAAGTGACAAGCGTCATCAAATGGATAATACAATTAAGTCAATTATCCGAACAATCACAAAACACAACGGACGAAAATCAATATGATTGACCAACCCAACGGTACATCAATCAAAACGCAAGCCAATCGCTGAACAAATACGGAATTCCACCGCCCAAGGGTTGGAAGATCGAAAACGAGACTAATTTTCCTAACTTGGAAAGGTCACAACGATATATAGATCAATTTGGGACAATATCGAACTCGTTCGAATGACAAAGGTGGGAAACAACACCGGTCAAGCATTAACGAACACGGTCAGTCGATACGGTTGGACGAAGCGAAGAGAAAGAAAGAAAAAAATGTGGGTATTACATCATATCACCTTTAAAAGAGGTTTCGTCCGAAACCTAAACAACGAAACGAAGTCTTTGGAATAGCAACCTCCCGACTATACCCTCTTGGTCCACATCCGATCTTCAAGGCCATTAGTATCGTGGTCACGACCGTGTCCTCGCCCATCGGCATACTAAGCGATTCCCACTCAATACGATTGCACAACTTCGCAAAATATTAAGCTAAAGTACCAACTCAAAGACGACATATCACATAAGGTAACCAATAACAACTCAAAAGAAAATCCACGAGGTATCCTTTTAAAGGAAATCTTTTGAAAATCCTTAGATTTGTATGCTATTTAAAATAAACTTTAAAAATACTTTTGGTACCTCGGGTTGTTCCATCAAAACTTGTAAACAACATATTTTAACCGTCTCATTTGAAATCATTTGAAGTCATCAAGCCTCTACGTATCATCATCGCCGTTAACAACTAACAAGTTAACCATGCAAGATCATCAAATCATTCTTACATACTCTAACATTTCCAAATCCGAGTTTGAACTTTACATCGAGTGAGATTTTTCCTCTTTCACTATATTTTTTTGAAAATAAAAATCGTATTGGTTTTTGAAATAAAATATTTTTTTATGGTGTGAAAGATTTTTGAAAATCATTAACTCGAATTATTTGAAAATACAATAATACGTTAAAAATCATTTTCGAAAATTCTCCCAACACTTCACAAACATCAACGACGGTAATATTTTACAAAATGTCTACATGTACTTTAAAACAACTCTTTCAAATACCATCGAGGTTTTATTTGAGAATCCAAGGCCGGCTTGCCAATTCAAAAAAAAAAATTCAAATTATACACGGAGCCGCCGATTAATCGAACCGTCAAAACTTTGTGAAGTTTCCAGGAAAGTGTTTTTGAACACACACAGCAGACATAATTTATCAATTCATCAAACACAATCAAATATCACCTAGCAATACGAAAAGTCTTAACACACATTCACGCACAACAGTTGTTATCACTAGACACCACGTAGAGAATACAACTACAGGTGATTGGCCGCAAAAGTTAGACCTAACGGCTATAATGCGGTTCCATAGCCTCTGCCCAGGTTGATTAGCGCGCGTTACAACAAAGGTTAACGTGCGCTAAACACGCCACGTTAGCGCGCGTTAGGCTCGTATTAAGCATGTGCTAACTGCTCTAATCACCAACACGATTGCAAACATATATGAGGTAATACTAGACTCGAAGGTTACAAATAAGCAACAACATACGAGTCTAAATGTCATCGATTTACATAATTATAACATCTCACAAGCAACCATCAAAAGAAAATCATCCTACAAAAACGAAAATTTTACTCCTCAATAAGGAGGACTATCTCAACACATACATACCGATGGACTCAACATTCACGTTACTATTTTAATCATAAAACTGGCACCACTGCTCAACAACGAGAGCATCATCAATATGCATCTTCTGACCAACATTCATGAAACCAAAAAGTTACAAACGAGAGTCACGTCTTGAGTATATTTTGAAGACCTTATTTGAGTTAAAAACTCGAGTTTTGAAAACTTATAGTATGAGATGAGAATGAAATATCGATAGTTTGAAGTCTAAAAATTTTCGACCCTGAGGTCGTCATACAAAAATCTAAATTTTTTCTCCCTTGGAGAACATTTTAAAAATTTACGTGGCTCCCCGGAAGCCTTCGAAACTAAAAATTCCAAGTTTGTTGTTGCTCTTGCAAGGAAAACAGTTCATACAAGGATACATTTGGCCCTATCATTCTTCATTCTAGCACAAAACGGAAATTAACAAATATATGTCACTTACTCACGATGCACCTTCAAATACTACTACATAACACGAGAATCATACAGGCTCGTATAGCTCGTGGTACAACATGTAGTAGGGAGACTTACATCCACAGATCGCACGAAGATGATGGCTGCACCTTGATACTAATCACGGCCGACATTCCAAACGACGCGTCGCGACACGACATCAGTCAGACTCAATCTGACAAGACAAGACCCAACAATACACGACTGGACCCGGCGGCTAGGTTTCCGCAACCTAGGCTCGATACCATAAATGTAACACCCCAGATCAAACCGGAATATTACACGCCGAGACCCTCTCGTGAGGATCCACCGAGCTAGACATCAAAACAACACATTACATTACATACAAGCGAATCAAAATAACGGATCAATAGACCGATTTGGTCTTTCATCACAGACTTACAAATCAAAATACATAAATTCATCCAGGACTCATACCCACGCAAGGGTAAGATAATTACCACCACAAACAATAAGACAATGGAAAGACAATACAATGGACTCAGACTAATCGAACCCAGCTGGCCTTCGTGTGATTAGTATCATTCGTCTTCATCATCCTCGTGCCGATCCTGTGTCTTGCTCCCGAAAACTGCATGTGCACGGACACAATACAGATATCCACCCTTTAGGTGCTCGGGGTTAGCAAAACTCCTTTGTTTCGCTAGTGCAAGTATAAAGTGCAAATACGAGCCATACACAACACATTCGAGAATATAACGAAAGACTTCGAGATATATTTAGTTAAAAATAGTTCAAGTCACGAAAGCGAAAGCGAAGCAAGTAAGCATTTTGAAAACATTTCCAAATCTCGGGAGTTTTGAAAACATCAAAAATTAAAAATGTTCTTAATTCCTCGAAAGCCATTTAGGGTCACAGCCCCAAAGTTCATTTTTCAAAATACAAATCCGTTAACAAAACACGGGGTCCACGACCCAACCGTTCCGGTCACAAAACACAGGGTCCACGACCCGATCATCCACTTCAATTCACTTACAATGACACATTACACATAACACATTAATCCTATGCCATTCTAGCCAAGCACCAAGACTCGATATGCAATGTCTCTCAACCCCTAGCACAAAGCATTGTGATACTCCGGACAATATCACAATTAACGATAACATCGTCATCCTCAAGATGAAAAACCACAACTGGTAACCCGCGGCCGTACCCCTTAGTATCGACCCCCAGACATCCCGTCGGACACTCCGGGTGGGAAACCACTTCCGCGGCCGTACCCCTTAGTATCGACCCCCAGACATCCCGTCGGACACTCCGGGTGGAAGTTCATCCACACACGCACCCAAGTCCACTTCCGTGGCCGTACCCCTTAGTATCGACCCCCAGACATCCCGTCGGACACTCCGGGTGGAAGGAACAACACACACACACGTTCCAAAATCACAGTTGCAAACCACAAGCCTCGAAGGTCAATCACAGTATATATAGTCGAGGTACCTTACTAGAATGGCCAGTTCATCCAACATATACTCATAACCCAGAACTAATACTATCAACAAGAAAGCACACTATTCCAACAAAGACCGAACGGCACAACCAATATCACATAAATTCACATAATTCATCGATAACCACATGTCTCCACGTACAGCTTTAACAAAGGACTAAACTTCAAAACTTACCGACAACGTAATCACACACAATGGCATCACACGAAAGTATTACGATCTTATACTCAACATTAATACACGTATTCAATTAAGCATATTAATTCTCGGAACACACAAGTCATCTTTAAGAAAACCTTGTTGGTAAATATACCGATACTTTTGAGAAAGATGGTTATGAATATTTATTTAGCACATATCGACGATTAACAATCATTATATCCACAAAACACGTAATGTATGGGCAAGATACTTGCCTCGATAATCGACACCGGACACTCCTACGAACACGGCTCAGTCGGGACACCTCGAACACCTACAATTCTCCGGTGAAGACAAAGAATACGCCCACGATCGAAAAGCTTGAAGAAAACGACGAACGGAAGGGTTCCGACTCGAGTTCTTCGCAAGAATTCGACCCTAACAACATATAATCAATAAATCATCGATCATGCGAGGAAGCATAATCGTAGAACGCCCGAAAACCCCTCTACGACATTTTACCGGACACCTTCAAGGCGTCGATCAAGAACTCGACCAAAACAACGAATCGATACGATCCAACCATCGAATATTAAGGGAAAAGATGTAATACATCTTAATAATCATCAATCTATCATAATACCAAGTTAAATCGGATTAATCGGACGAAAACAACCAAAATACCCAAAATCCCCAAAATTAGATTTCTAGGAAATCGGCACGGTCAGTAGATCGGAGGATGTTATAGGACGGATGATTGATGATATGAGCCTCAAAACTTCATGGATTGAAAGAACAACATCATGTCTCCATGATGTATACACCTGACATGACAGGAAGAAAAGGAATGAGAAGCTGGGTGAAAAATACGCCGCCGAGGCCTTAAATAGGTGACAGACTCGACGGTGTCCGACATGACACGGTCGTGGCGCGATTGGCGGCGAGGACTCGACCGTGTCTGCATGACACGGTCGTGTCGCCAAGGGCGCTCGGCATTGACTCGACCGTGTCTGGAACACGGTCGGGCCTCGGGCGTCGCTACCGGCTTATCCGGACGAGTACAGCACGGCCGTGCGGCGACACGGCCGAGTCCTGGCGGTGATCGGCGAATGAGCGGGTGAGCTAAAGCGACCATAACTCTCTCTGGACTCCGATTGACTCACCGTTTGAACCATTGGAAAGCTAATTCGATGCTCTATAATATTGTAAGGATTTAGAATTTTTGGAGTTACCAAAAATTAATGGTGATCTAACAAAGTCGAACTCATAAGAGGAAAGTTGAAACAATGAACAATAATGATACACAACTCAAGTTTTCGAACGGTGAACACGGTGAATGAACATGATTGATGAATGATTATAATTGAGTGAAAATACACGAGTGACAATTACAGTGATAATTACCGAATGAAAACGAATGAATTACAAGGTATTACACGGATGACAAAAGTCGAAATTAATCATTCTCGAAATGACGAAGCGGTCATGAGCGAGTCGTCAAACGGACTCCGGTGAAAAAGGAATTTACCGAAAAATTGGAAATTGCGGATATTACATTCTACCCTCCTTAAAGAAGTTTCGTCCGAAACTTAAAACAAGTAGGGAGAAGCAATATCCCGCGGAAAACTCAACGAGATACGCAAGGAAACGCGTAACTTACGCCCATCGGCGAAACGTTACAAGCAGCAAAGGAATATACGGCGTGAAAACACGCTCCACGACGACCAACACGGCGTCGCCGTTAGGGATATAACAAAACCAACAAGTGACAAGCGTCATCAAATGGATAATACAATTAAGTCAATTATCCGAACAATCACAAAACACAACGGACGAAAATCAATATGATTGACCAACCCAACGGTACATCAATCAAAACGCAAGCCAATCGCTGAACAAATACGGAATTCCACCGCCCAAGGGTTGGAAGATCGAAAACGAGACTAATTTTCCTAACTTGGAAAGGTCACAACGATATATAGATCAATTTGGGACAATATCAGAACTCGTTCGAATGACAAAGGTGGGAAACAACACCAGGTCAGAAGCATTAACGAACACAGTCGAGTCGATACGGTTGGACGAAACAGAAGAGAAAGAAAGAAAAAAAATGTGGGTATTACATCATCAGCTTTCTTCATCTCGTAAATCCTGGGTTTTGCAGTACCGGCACCAGGTGTACCACTTTGATTCCCACGGACCATTCCCCTATTCGCCCCGGTGGTCTGAAAGGAAGCGGACGGAGGCGTCCGGTTTTGGACAGAAGATTGAACTGGAGCATGAGACGCCACTAGATCATGTTCGGGCCCACTCCTGCAAAAACGAGCACGGTGACCATTCTTCCCACAAGTATGGCATGTGATGGCAGGCTTTGGGCAATTGAAGTTGATATGCCCCTGGCCCCCACAGTTATGGCACACCACGGAAGAGGGAACCGCTCGAGAGTGTGATCCGGCGGGCTTTGACGCCATGGGTGGTCGATCAGAAGGGTTTGGCAATGACTGGGGCTTCCTAAATTTCCCCCGATTACTCTCAGTCTGGTTCTGGTTCTTGGACCTTTTGTTGTTGGACTGGGGTTGTTTCTTGGAAATCTCCTTCGCGGTGAGTTCGTACTCCATAGCCTTCTCGATGAATTCTGGTAAGGTAGTACAGTGGTGATTCAACAGCTGCATTCTCATTCGGGGTTTAAGCCTCTTGAGAAAGTATTTGATCTTGTCGGCCTCTATTCGGATAATTGTCGTGGCAAAAGGAAGGAGTGCCTGGAATTTCTCAGCAACAGATAATACATCATCGTCTTCAGACGGGTCGAGGTTCAATAGTTCCGACAGTTTGGCCTCGCGGAGTGGCCCTGGGTAGTAACGGTCTAACATGAGGTTTTTAAATTCCTCCCAAGTGTAAACACCATCAGCTGGCCTTACTGAAAGCCACCAGGTGTGAGCGCCTTTGCCAAGGTAGTATGCGGCTACTGAAACGCGATTCTCTTACGGGCAGTCCACCATCTGGAAAAGTTTTTCAAAATGCTCGATCCAATGCACAATGTCAGCAGGCTCAGAGGAGCCTTCAAAAGTCAGTGGTCGCTGGCGAGAGATGTCACTGATAATCCGACTCACGGGTCCGCCAATCACAGGAGGAGGATGAGCCCCCTGCTGCTGGCCAGTAGCGGCCCTCTGCATAGCTTCCATTAGTTGACCCATCTGGGTCATCTGTGTCATCATGCCCTGCATTACAACGTAAGGATCGACACGCGCATCCCCGTGCCCACTGTGGTGCAATTGTTCCCTAGAAAGTGAACCACTGTCTGCGGAACTCTGATCCGCATTCGCGCGTCTGTTGGCTCGAGGTATCGGGATTCGGCCCCTTCCGCGGCCTCGTCCCCCTCTGCCACGACCCCTCAGGTTTCTTTCCATACTGAAAGAATCAATCATAATGATAACCATAAGTACAGTTCAAGATACTAAAATTCATGCTAAGTTAATAGCAACAAGGAATCACATATTCAAGGAAAACGGTTAGAGATACCACAAATGTCGCACCGAATAGCATATCGGTGTCAAGTCGAACAATTTCAATTGTATAATAAATTTAGCATTTACCTCGGATTATCAATCAGATAAATCCTGTCACAATTCCTCGAAATAACATGATCAATAAGGAGACCCATACTGATATCAATATCATGCCAGTAATTAAATCATGGCTCATAAAGTACATACCGTATTTGGCTCGTACGGTAAGGCGCTTGCACAGGTCACTTGTGACACGAAGGTCTCTTGATACTAGTTCATTTCTCAATGACTCATAAAAAAAATAACTCTCTGATACCATCTTCTGTAACACCCCAAAAAGCGGCTATTACAGTGCCGTGAATCCCACACTAGGACCCACCAGGCGATATTCAAATCAGATTAAACAAATATTATTTGTGATACCGAACCACAATGAATAGTCATTACTCCGATTAGGAGTTTATTAAAACATGGCCAACGGCCTTACAATACACAGGATCCAAAAACAAGTATAAACCATATGGAGATGGAAAATACTTCAAATGTCAAATACAACCAAATAGCAATTTAAATGAAACAGAAAATAACATAACACGGTTTAACATAACCGGACAACAAGAGATGTGGGGCCCCCCGAACTAGTATCCCTCGAACCCTTCGCCGTCGACATGCTCTTCCCGTGCCTTGCCTTTGCCTCGACCTAAAATACAATACAAGTATTTCGCCCAACACAGGGTCAGATATACATGATAATCAATTCTTCTGACATATACAATTCACATATATAGATTTCAAAGAAATCATTCCGACTATCAATCATACCCCTCGGGCGTATGAAACGATCAGTCACAAGCATCCAATACTATGGACGATTTACAGTATGGCTCAAAGATGGACATCACAGTACGCTCGATCCGAAAATGTGTCCATGTACATGTCCGCCCCGTATACGGAATCCAGAAATATACGTGGGACAATGTACCTAATTAGCCTCACGAAACTACGTCCCGTGTGCACAGTCCAATGCAGAATAATATCCACCAATGACTATATGTGTCTGGCTAAAAATCCTACACAATAACCAATCGGAACGCAGATATGATTCCGGATTTGTCACGATACAACATGACAACGAATTCAACAAAACACATATCCGATTAAGGATCAAGAAAACTCACCGAAGTGAAAATAAGGCCAACGAGGTCAATGATTCAAAACTACGTACTTGGGAATGCAACCCCATGAAGAAAATGGAATAATGTCAAGGACAATGTCAAATCACGACAAACATTTCATGAACAATTCATACATATGAAAAATATAACCATCAGAAGAATCTAATCATCATTATAACCAAGCAAGATAACTTGCCTCAAATCCGTAAGCGAAAGATAGTGCTTCTCCAAATGATCAAACGGACGGTATCCTAGGTTAAACACTCAATTGAACAAGCAACCTTGAATGAAACGTAATTCATTCAATAACATATTCACATAATATTAATATCGATTTGTAGGAAACGACGTCCGCAACCTACTCGAATAATTTACTCCACCTTGATGAATACCTTAACGATTAATGAAAGGTTTCAAAACAACTAATTCATCTTTCAAAATCGGATTACCATACCAAAAGTGTCCTGTAATTCTCTTGTTATTCCATGAATAAAAACATCTTCAATTTGCCAATAAAATTGGTTTAAATCAAATTCTCATGTTCTACAACATCTCTTATTATAAAAGGATAGTCATAATGAATTTGATATTCAATCAACCATGATAGTATCATTCATAAACAGCATCATCTACTTAAGAACACTATCTATTTAGCATGATGATGAACCACATTCTAAGTTATCAACACAATATATTAATGAAAAGTTATGGTTGTAAGATCCTTATCATTCTTCAAAGACTTGTGAAACTCGACCAATATGATTTGTTAAAGCTTCTAAGATTTCTGAACTAGATCATCTAATCTTATCTTTAACATTATCAGTTCTTCTCAAGGTAAATAAATACCTAAAATGGTGTTTAAACACTCCATGATATCAAGTTCTTGATTAAATCCAGTTATGAAGAAACTAACCGATCCAACAATGTCCTACTGAGCTAAATTCGTCCAGAAGATGAGTGATGACAATTACAAACATGGTTACCATTACTACAATATCAAGAACTCCTTTAATCTAAACCCTCATTTATCATATTCATCAAGAAGTGTTTAAAGAGTTTAATTATAACTATGTTTTACTTGCTTAATCTAACTCTAGGTGAAGTATAATTCGTCATAATCATCAACATAAGAAAATAATGCAGAGAAGAAAACACACCTACCTCCAGAAATGAAGAACAACTTCAATGCTATGAGAGAATATATTCCAAGCTAAAAAACAACTCCAATTTTCCAAGGAAATGAGTTCCACTCCAAGATTCAAGGCTTAGAAACAAGTTGGTGAAGGTTGATATTGTTTTGGTAGTGCAGAGGTATGATATGTGAAGAGAGAAATTCGGTTGGGGTTGTGAAGAAATGAAAAACAGGCTGGTCCTATAAATAGACTGTGCAGACTTAGCGCACGCTATCGGGACAGATTAGCGTACGCTAATGAACTTACGTACGCTATCCGGTCGATATTACGTACGTAAGCGGCTTACAGTGACTACTGTCTTGAATTATCGCAGGCCGTTAGCGTACGCTAATGATAAATGGGTTACGCACGCTAATAAAAGTAGATTCTCACCGACACGACAGCTCAGACTTAGATCTCATGCATGCTAACGGTTAAGGGGTTCACGTGCTGAAGTCAACTGCTGCCATATTCCCTCTTAGCGCACGCAACAGAGGAAACTTTACGCACGCTAAGTCACATAATTAGCGTACGTTAATCGTACTGTGTAGCGTACGCTACATTAACAAAAAAAATTCGAAAATGCAACACTCTAATTAACATCGAATCATCACATATGAAATGAAATAACAACGATATGATATTTAAATTTATAATACCACAACATAATACTAAATGCAACGATTCATGATAATCAGATTATCCGAATTATACAATGACAGGTAAAAATGAAAAGTTACAGTCGGATATTACAGAACGTACGTCTTGAGTCAGAATACTTGGATAATATGAACTATTTTCTAGTGAGTCAGCCATGCTATTTTTCAGTATTTTCCAGCAACATTTCTTTTGAAGTTGATCGCGTTGCCTACTTTGAATATGTATATCTTTTAACCTGCAAGTTATTTTCGACGCGATTTTGTATATTTTGTAACTGAGTGACATAATTAAATAAATCGATTTTTGTTTTTATATTTCCAGCCCTTGAAACTGTATTTATTAAACTATAATCGAGATAAGTTTTCCTAAAATCTTAATTTTGGGAAATTTGGGGATTTCGATTGATTTCATCTGTTTAAGTCGTAATAACTCAGATTACTGATGGATAATCGAAGATTAAGTTGTATTCTATCAATTTCCTCATTTTTTCACGGTTTTATCATTACCGATTCATCGTTTAATTGAGTTCTCAATTGACGCCTTCAAGGTGTCCGGGAAAATGCCGCACAGGAAAATTCGGCCGTTTTATGAGGTTTCTCCTCATGTGATGGATTGTTTTATTGATGGTAGGATATTAGGGTCGAATTCCCTGCGAAGAGCTGGTGTTTAACCCTTCCGATCGTCGTTTTCATCGGAGTTCCGAAGTTTTTCCGATCGGCCGTATTCTTCGGAGTATTCGCGATAGATTGCCAAGGCAAGTACCTTGATATACGAATTATATCTACGTAAAGTCATTGTTGTCGAATTATATATATATATATATATATATATATATATGTGTGTGTGTGTGTGTGTGTGTGTGTGTGTGTATGTGTATATATAGATATATATACACATATGTTGGTGAACGTTTAGTGATTGACGCTAATATTAGTTTGACGTAGTTAACTTGGATTAAAGTATAAACTATATTATAGAGATAATATAGTCAGGTATATGTATTTAGTTGAACTACGATACAAGGATATATGTGTGGTGTTGGTTGTTTTTGCCTATGGCATATTGTGCCAAGTTTTGATTGATAACGTGCGTGGTGTTGTTTGTCTGTGTAGTTAATGATTGACAGATAGTTTGTGTGAATTTGTGTACTAATTCGATAATTGTTGCAATGATTGACCGTGTGGTTGATGTTTGAAACACTGTGAATATTTGTTGTGAGAGACGTCGTATTCGGGAGCTTCTGAGGGCAGGGCGTGGACTCCGGCCTGGTGTACGCTGCAATGAGCGGCTCCATATGATTGGTGAACGACGGTGTTACATAATGCGTGAGCAAGAGGCGGCTCTTGCGGGAGTGAGCGCCGGCGCGGTTAAATGTCCAAGGGGCGGCCAACATAGTGGAGTGAACGCCGGTGCATCAGGTGTGCAAGGGAGGCACCTGGCAGGCTTATTGGTTACGGATATTCGAGTGACAGCTAAGACCCCGATACCGAAAAATTTTCGTACTTCAAAAGTTGTTTTGAACTCTTTTTAAACGTTGGTCTCGATAAAGGCTGAGATTTGTGCTTCTGAAAGTTTGTTTCAACTCGTTTAAATGTTGGTATCAGGATTAATTAACCAAGGATGTCTGATTTGATTTCTGAGGGTTAATTAATCAATGGTCTTGAGCAGGATTTGTCGAAATGAGAGGTTGTGACATTGATTGTGCTGTGAAGTGTACTGTGGAATGTTGAGATGATTGTTCTTAGGATGATGTTCGGTAGATTGGGTCGAGGACCCCGTGAGATATTGAGATGATTTTTCTTGTAATAGTGTTCTGCAAATTGGGTCGAGGACCCCGAATAATATTGAAATGGTTTTCCTGTAAAATTATTTTCCACATACTGGGTCAAGGACCCGAGAAATTTTGAAGTTATTTTCTAAATGTATTTCCATTCGATTTTTCAAAACCCAAAAATGGACCGAGTCGATAATAACGTTTTCAAATCATCTTATTGAAATGTTTTTCCAAAATATTTCTTTTAGAAAAGGGGTTTTCGAACTAACTCTTTTGACTCATTATGGCTCGTCTAAAGTTTTCATTGAGGCTATGTTCCGTAAAAAAAAACTATGCCTGTGTGAATGCTCGTCTGTGCTGGTTGTGTGAATGTGTGGTTCGTGTTAAGTCTTCGCAACTGTTGAGTTTTGTGTTGGTATTTTTCGTATATCTTGCATATCATGTACTTGCACTAGCAAAATTCCAGTTTGCTAACCGCCGAGTTTTCGGGGGGTGGGTGCCTGTTATGTGCTCAGGTTTTGCAGCTCGAGAGCAATCACGGGATTCGCTTGGAAGGAGATGGAGGACAATGATGCTAATCAAACAAGAGTCAGTCTTTTCTTTTATTTCATTGTGGTCAGTATTTCTCTTTTGGTCGAGTATTCACCCTTGCACGGGTGTAGTTTTCATTTATTGAATTGAGTTGCCATTCTTTTCTGTATTCAAGTTTATTATTGTCGTTGAATTGTGGACTATGTTGGTTTTTGAATTGTTTAATGACCTTGTCGGTCTGTTTTGTAATTATTTTGACCTCGGTCGGCCAATCATTGAGCAATCTTTTGGAGTTTAGCCTGGTAGATTCTTGTGAGAAGGGTCTACGGCATGTGACATTCCCAGTCGAATTTTGGGGGTGTTACAGCTATGGTATCGGAGCTTAGGTTTGCGAAAAACCTAGGCCGTTGGGTCAAGTCCATGTCATGTGTAAGTCGCGCGCATCAGGGTTGTGATTAGTATCGTAGTTCCGACATCATCTTCAGGCAATCCGTGATGTTAAGTCTCCCGATGGTAAGCCTTTTCATATGTATGTTGTGATTATGTTACGCTAACTGGTTTAACTTTGATCGAGGGGCAGGAACTTGTTTGTGGCATTATCATTTTGAATATAAAATGCGTATACAGTCCGCGTGATAATGGTTATGTAGTGTATTTTGGAAAATCAAGTATATTAATTCTTATATCCCATAATGAATTTTATCCGCTGCACGAACGTTTTAAAGTGGTGTTTTGAAATTTTCAAACATTGTGACAACCTACGATTTAATATCGTCCTATCAAATGGTCACATATTTCGGTGAAATTTTTTTCGATCAAACAATTGGTAGAAGAAGAAATATTTTTAAACTTTTGATATTTGAACCTCAAATTAAATTTCTGAAATATTTCAAATTAGTCACCATACTTTTAAAAATTTTAAAAACAAATTATTTTATGCATTGTTCAAAAAAAAAACTTGAATTGTTTTATTTATAATTCAAAAATGGTTTTATAGTGAAATAAAACTTCTTCTTTTAATAAAAGAATAGTATTTACAAGTTTTGGGCGAAACGTTACTCGCCCTCTTAGTCTCAAATGATTGTTTTTCATAAAGTGCAGACATAATATTATCGCCCTCGTCAGAAGACTAAAATTTGATTTCAAAATTTTGCGCTATGCGAGCTCTACTTTATTCTGCGGCTCGTATAATGTCATTTTCGGGTATGATAAGAACACTCGAACTCGTATATAGTGCGCATACTTTCCAAATTCTTTTTCTTCATTTTAGTATTGCCTACTTTGTGTATTCGGGGATGCTTACTGAATCATGTGTGGACCATTGTGGCATTACTAAGGGTTTGTTTTCTTAGTTTGTTCTGCTACTCTTTGTTTTAAGTTTCGAGGACGAAACTTTTTTTTAAGGGGGGCAGTATGTAATATCCTGAATTTTAGAATAATATTTTATCGTTGACTTTGTTGGAAGATTGATGATGTGATTTTTTCAGTAATAGATGTGATATTGGGTAGACGAGAGTAAGGCGCCGGGTAGTATTTTCTAATATCGTCGAATAATTATTAGTTAGAATGTGACAGTGGCGAACGTTGTATTTTCCGATAAATTATTCAACAAAAATTAGAGAAAATTATCCGGACTATATATAAGCTTGTTAATTTACTTGGATGTATTTGAGATGAATATGTGGTCCTGGACCATTTAAAATAAGAGATAAGCACCGAGAGTGTAAATAATATTAAAAATTGGACATTTTCTTGGAAGTATCGCGGACAAGTATAAACTTTGAATAATCACCACGAATTTTTGGAATGTTCAAAAATTCTCAAAATCAATAATAATATAAATAATTGAGCTATGTTTCCAACAGTTCAAACGAAGAGCCAATCGGAGTCCGAACGAAGAAGTTATGATCGAATTAGTAGAGACTATCGGATGCCGAGCGCCGAAGGAAGACCGCGGGCGCGAATCACGCGTCAATGCCAGGAGGGCCAAACAGCATGCTGCGCAGGTCAGCAGGCGGGCGCCGAAAGTGGCCGGTAGACTTTTGCTCCACGTAGTTTTTGACTGACTAGCGGAATTTTAAACCATAAAGAGCGACCTTATCTTCATTATTGTTTTATCACATTTGTCATTATCCATAGAGTATGTTCACCTCGTCAACAAATTATATTTATATTCTAGTCCTGAGATTCACAAGTCTTTTAAAACGCTCAAAAACCCAGCGAGTCTGAGTAGCCTAAAACAGGAGACGTCCGGTAATTCTTTGGCGAAATTCCCCAAAGAGTCTATTAATTCCAGGCTGGGTTGCCATCTTTGAACTCGATTATCCCACAATTGGTAAGTTAGTTTACAAATACATCTCTAGTATTTTGTAAATAAAGTACATATGAGTATAAATGTTTTTTGGAACGTACGTATTGAGTCAGAATACTTGAATAATATGAACCGTTTTCTAGTGAGTCAGCCATGCTATTTATTAGTATTTTCCAGCAACATTTCTTTTGAAGTTGATCGCGTTGCCTACATTGAATATGTATATCTTTTAACGTGCAAGTTATTGTTCGATGAAATTTCATGTATTTTGTAACTGAGTGACATAATTAAATAAATGGTTTTTGTTTTTATATTTCCAGCCCTTGAAACTATATTTATCAAACTATAATCGAGATAAGTTTTCCTAAAATCTTAATTTTGGGAAATTTGGGGATTTCGATTGATTTCATCCATTTAAGTCGTATGAACTTAGATTACTGATGGATAATCGAAGATTAAGTTGTATTCTATCAATTTCATCATTTTTTTCATAGTTTTATCATTACCGATTCGTCGTTTAATTGAGTTCTCAATTGACGCCTTCAAGGTGTCCGGGAAAATGCCGCACAGGGAAATTCGGCCATTTTATGAGGTTTCTCCTCGTGTGATGGATTGTTTTATTGATGATAGGATATTAGGGTCGAACTCCCTGCGAAGAGCTGGTGTTTAACCCTTCCGATCTTCGTTTTCATCGGAGTTCCGGAGTTTTTCCGATCGGCCGTATTCTTCGTAGTATTTGTAATACGAGCAGTATTACATGCTGTTTCACGTTGAGAGCTCGTTTATACTTCTATTATGTAATAAAATAAATGCACTCCATCGCGATAAACATATTTTTGTATGATATGTTCGTACTGTATTGTCATGAGTAAAGCTTGTCCGCACCTGTTATTCTTGTAATGTGATTGTGTGATGGTTGATGATTTATCGATGACATACCTCGATATCGTTGGGCAATTACCGGTGCGAATATGACGGTGGCCAACGTCTTGTTCCTCGAGAAATTACTCGACAAGATTGAGAGGGAGTCGCGTTATAAGGAATTAATGTGATAATAACTTAGTGAACAAACTGAACCTTACGTACGTTATCCGCTAAGTATTACGTACGCTAAGTGTGTGACATTACGTACACTAAAGATTATACCTTATGTACGTAACGCGGTCTTCGGTCTTCGAAAAAGGAATCTTCATCGGATAGTACGTATTGTCCGAACAACTTTCGGCGCGATAGCGACAGGTAAGTCAACGGGTGCTATGTACGTTAACCGACCCTCGTTACGTACGTAACGCTGAGTGTGATTTAGTCCAGTGAGTTCTGAGTTTTCCTTACGTACGTTAAGCTTTCTACATAACGTACGTAACAAGATTTACGTACGTAAAGCTTCAGGCCTAAAGTACGTAAATCCATTCTGAATTTATAAAAGGACACCCTTCCTTTCATTTCTTCCGACCCAAAAATCACCCATTTCTCTTGTATACTATCCTCCACCTTCTCTAAATCAATTTTAGCTTCCCTAATCAAGTGCTATCCTATTGGAGTGAGTTGATCAAGCTCCGGAGAAGGTTTTGAAGGTGCTACCCTCTCGTTCTTCGTCGTCCTTCGTCTTTCTTCATTGTCTCTTGTCAATTAAGGTAAGTTTATCCAATCTTGAACTCATTTCATTATTGTTATACGAGTCATACTAAATTTAGGATGCCTTGGGTAGTTTAGAACTTTCAATAATGATCGGACCAGTGAATAACTATCACAATTGTTAATCGATACCTATCAAGCTAGTAATTGGAATGGATGATGGTAGTACTCGTAGTTGGATGGAAAAACTCATAATCGAATTTGTTAATCACCAACACCTTAGAATCATCTTGTTGAAGATTGCAATTCTAATCTTATTACCATATTGTAAAACCCATTGATAATTCCTTGATGAACTAACTAACGATTATCAAGTCGGATAAGTTTTCAAACATGTTAGGATTTCGGAGAATTAGTGCTTAATCGTTCTATTCTAGAAATTAAAATTGAAGTTAGTGATGTAGTTACAGTGGCCATTAGCCAAAATCACAATGTAGGGATGTTATATTAGAACATTGATCAACGAGGTGATAAATTGTAAAATGGCGAACCGAGGAATTTAGTAATATGCATTGTGGTCCAAAACAGAGAATTTCGATCTCGGCACCATAAACAACCAGGTTTAAAGTCCTAACGGGATGGGGGAAATTGTCGTTAATCATCATTGTTACCATAAGGTGTTAATCGACGAACATGTAATAGGTTGAGCTTTCGGATGTGGTCGTTCGAGCCGTTGTGTTATCAAGGGAGTAACTCTCGTCGGATTTGAGGCAAGTGAATCTTGCTCAGACTTTACGTCTTGAAATTTTAGAATATTGTATGTGTTGCTATCTGTGGAATGGTGCTCGTCTTATTTATCTTGTCCGGAGTATTCCTGAGTAGATACTTCCGTGACCCTTGGCTGCGGCCTTGGGAGTTTATATGTTGATATATCTTGTGGAACTGTGTTGCGGGATAAAACCTGAATGGTACCCACGTCCGGAGTATTCCTGTGTAGAAACTTCCGTGACCCTTGGTTGCGACCTTGGTGGTTTATGTGCTGATAAAAGAAACGACGTTGAATATACAGTGACAACTTTGTTCTCTGAATTTATTTGATTCTACCTATGAAATTGGTTCGATTTGTCTGACCTAGGTTGACTGACATGATACATCGTGTCAGGAAAATTTGATGAATATGTGCAGGACATTCCCGAAGGTTCCGGTCAGGCTTGAGCAGTGTTGGGGAGAAAGGCTGTTAATTTCTTAAACTAAATGTGAATAATCCATGTTGTCTCGTATGATCGGACATTATTCCCTTTCGTATTTCGGTTTGTACGAATGCTTTCATTAGAATATTTCCGCAAACTACTTATTGAATAAATTGTTTTAAAAACCCCTTTTAAAACTCGCCTTGTAGGTCCCACACGGGATTCACGGCACTGTGGCATCCCAGTTTATTTTGGGGGCATTACAGAAAATTGTATCGGAGCCGAACACTCATGTGGAAAGTTGTATCAAAATATTTTAAAAACGTTTTACCTTAAAAAGTCCAACACTCATGGCGACCGTAACTCCTCGAGGAATGTCGAGGTAAAATACACGTAAACTCTTGAGAATCAGGTATAATGTTTGAATTCAGTAAGAACTCAAAGAATGTTTGTATTAAACTAACCTTTTAGATCGAACAATCATCACTAATGGCACGTCGTGGAGCTAGAAGGAACGTAAACGATGCACAGGGTTCCGCTATGAATCAGTAGGAAGACAGAAACACCGGTGAAACTATTCCAACCATAAATCAGCCACCGCCCGTTAATCAAAACGAACAGGAGGCGGAAAACCAAAACAACGGGGGATTGGATCCAGCCTTCGTTCAGACCCTCGCCCAGGCCATTGCTATGGGGATCGCTCAGGTCAATCGGGCAGTACGAGTACCGGTCATTAACATAGAAGAGAACACCGGGAAGGACCATTGGCTGGGAGAGATACTGAATGCCAGACCACCATTATTCGACGGATAAGGGGATAACCACATGGACGATTGGATCTCTGAGATGGAGACTGTCTTCGAGGTGATTGGTTGCCCAGGGAACCGAAAAGTACCACTCAAAATCAACCAGCTCCACGACACCGCAGCCCGATGGTGGAGGACCTATAAGCCGGAAGACAGAGTAGTTGGATGGACCGAGTTTTCCAAACTATTGAGAGACGAGTACTGCCCCCGGTCAGCTCAGACTGCTCGAGCGCGGAGTTTCTTCAGTACAGAATCTTGGAACTTGCTAGTACTAGAAATCATTCGAGCTTACAAGACCGAACTAAGCTATATCGCACAGATGGTTCCATCCGAAGATCAACGAATTCGCCACCTTGCTCAACAGTTGCCGGAAGATGTTCAACGTTATGCGGCTGGGTTTCACTGCACCACTCTGAGTACATATGAGGACGTAGTCACAGCATACGCCGGTACGGTTCTCAGTTCGGATACCGGGCATAACCAAAAGAAGCAGAAGACATCTAATCAGTTCGGGAGCACCAGCAGAATGAACTCGGGAATTAGGTTCTCCTCTAAATCAGCAGATTCGTTCCAACAGAAAGAAGCATCTGATGGGCCCTCTCGCCGGAGCTGTTTCAATTGTAGCAAAGCGGGGCATACCATGAGTCAGTGTCGTAAGGCGTCTACAAAGTGTTTTTCATGTGGAAGGGGTGGGCACATGTCTCGCTACTGTTCACAGATCAAACCTACACCAAATTCAGCTCCTCAGAGTCAGCAAGGCTTGGTATAGACGTCCAGAGCATCCCTCATGTACGATTATCGATCCCCACCTTACCAAACTTCTCCATACGGTGCCGGAAGAGGACGTGGGTGCGGGGGAGGCACTGTACCCTCCTCGGGAACACTGCCATCCCACATGTTCGAACTAAGAGCTACTAATGACCAGACTGCACCTGCTGTCTCAGGTACACTTCTTATTAAATCCCAGCCTGTTCATTTACTATTTGATACTGGAGCGACCCACTCGTTTATATCCATGGAATGTGTTAACCATTTGAATCTTCCTTGTGTACCTTGTGAATCTTTTACTGTTAAGCTACCCGAGGGTAGCAGGGTGGGGGGTAATTTGGAAGTTCGAAACTGCCCGATCTGCATCGATAATCAGGGCTGGACAGCAAATCTCATGGTTTTTCCACTCCAGAACGAAGACATTATTTTGGGTATGGACTGGATGACAATACACAGGATGGTATTAGACACCTATCACCTAACAGTTTCCATTACAACTCATGACGGTGCCACTCACATAATCAGAGGCCGAGAACACTTTAGTACTAAGGGTAAGGGGTCCCTCAGTCTCCTTACAGCAGGAGTATCATGTGACGATCGAGGAACGTATTATTGGTGCTATTTTCTTCATGAGGACACATCACAGCTGTCGGTTGCTAATATTCCCGCGGTGAGCGAATTTTCGGACATTTTTCCCGATGAATTACCAGGGTTGCCTCCACGACGAGAGGTCAATCTCTCGATTGAACTTGAGCTAGGAACGACACCTATATCTAAGGTACCATGCAGGATGTCACCAGCCGAGATGAAGGAATTAAAGTTACAACTCGAAGAATTGCTTAGGAAGGGGCTCATTCGTCCGAGCACTTCGCCATGGGGTGCGTCGGTCCTTTTTGTAAAGAAAAAGGACAACTCCCTGCCCCTGTGTATCGATTACAGAGAACTAAATAAAGTCACTATCAAGAACCGTTACCCACTTCCGAGGATTGATGATTTACTGGATCAACTATAGGGATCGACTCTGTTTTCAAAGATCGATTTACGTTCTGGATATCACCAATTGAGAATTCGAGAGGGGGATATTCCCAAGACCGCATTTCGATCAAGATACGGACACTATGAGTACATGGTGGTGTCGTTTGTCTTGAATAATGCCCTATCCGTTTTTATGGAATTGATGAACAAGGTTCTGATAGAATTTCTCAATAAGTGTGTGGTAGTTTTTATTGACGACATTTTGATCTATTCCCAGAGCCGACAGGAGCATGAGGAACACTTGAGGCAGGTGTTGAGTGTTTTGAGGCAACACCAACTTTATGCTAAACTTTCTAAATGCGAGTTTTGGATGCCGGAGGTGACCTTTTTGGGACATGTAATTTCAGTAGAAGGCGTTAAGGTAGACCCCCAGAAGATCGAGACAGTTATGAGTTGGGAACCACCAAGAAACGTCAAGGAAGTGAGGAGTTTTCTGGGATTGGCAGGATATTATCGACGGTTTGTCGAGGATTTTTCTTGTATTGCTCGGCCGTTGACGAATCTACTAAGGAAAAGTACCAAGTTTGTCTGGACAACAGATTGTCATGAGAGCTTCGGCGAACTGAAGAGGAAGCTGACTACTGCTCCAATACTGGTACTATCGCATGGCAATGAAGGATTCGTACACCAATGCGTCTAAGCATGGACTTGGATGTGTATTCATGCAAAATGACAGAGTTATTGCATACGCCTCTCGACAACTTAAACCATATGAGGTGAACTATCCGACGCACGACTTGGAACTGGCTGCAGTGGTCCACACCCTTAAGATTTGGAGACACTACCTTTACGGGGTTACCTGTAAGATTTTTATAGACCACAAGAGTTTAAAATATATTTTGTTGGCCACTAAGTATACTGGATACAGCTTGGAAAGTGTTTTAAACAACAAGTTGTACTGTTTTTAAATCTGAGTGTGTAGCGGAAGTCTTAAATATAGTAAGTTGCTATGGATACAGCAACTCTATGTGCAGTGTATACTTAAATAATCATAGTTAATAAAACAATTAAGGCAGAAGGTAAATAACACAGTATTTAAAGTGGTTCGAGGTAAACCCCTCTACGTCCACTGGTCCTCCACACAGGAGTAAAAAGTTTATTATAATTACTGCGTACACAACTACGTAATTATAACAACACTTAATCAATATATCGTTCACACAGATTGATATAAAGATCTTAGCTTTTAACCATTCACATAGATTGGTTTGAGCTAACACTTTGACTGACTTCTTCACACACAGTTCTGAAGCTTCATCTTCTTCAATGCAAGTCCTTCACACACAGTTCGGGAGTAGCAAAGATTCCTCAGTCCACACAGGGCTGATATGAGTTTGTTCAAAGATAGAACAGGGTTTGAACAACAGCTATGACTTTCTGGGCTATAAGCTGATGATATGTTGTTCAAGGTTTGAGCACTGTCTATCTCTTATATCTGAATAGCAGAAAGCTTGGGGAGATATGTTTTGCTCTGAATATTTCTTGTAAGCTTGATTGTTTGTAAGTCGTTCTTTCGTGTAGTTCAATCGTTCAGTAGTTGATAATCGTCAAACTCTGGAGATATATATAGCCATCTGATATATATCTGTTTGAAATATATCCATTGAGGCAAGATTCTGCGACAACTAACATTTGACTGAGATCCGGATATTGCGGGATTTTGAAGATCTTCTGACTTATAGTATTTAAATACTTTATCCTTTAGTATTTAAATAATTCTTTATCAATGAGACTTGACTTCTAGCGAATATTGAAGATTCCTTCTTGTCCTGTTTGAGAGCTGTATGGAAGGTATCACTGTATTGATATTCGAGACAGCTTCCATACTGGCTTTGCGGAACTCTTTGTTGTATGATCAATAGGTTGTATGGTTGGGACGGCGAGAAGTCTTCGATACAGGTTTGATACTTGATCAGCTTTTCGATACAGCTAGAGGCGGTATTTAGGATTTGGAATATTTTCAAAACATTCTGACAATACGATCGATACAGGGCAGCATCGATACAGGGATTTGTTATCCCAACAATTTCCCCCTTTTTGATAATTTTCAAGTCCTTCCAAGTCTTCCTTTTTGAAACCATATGATGTTTATCCAAGCATCCTTGATGATGCCAAAACTTTGACACTTAGCGGTTTGAAGTAGGGCAGACTTCTTGGTCTTCTTTCGAATGTTCTGGCCTTCGATATTTGGCTTTAAGACTAAGAACTGCTCGCAGGCAAGTTCATCTTTTATCAAAAGAAAGTTACATTGAAAACTTATGATTGGCGCGCAGGCACAATTTTACATTGTTTTCTAGATGCATACAACTTAAACTATGAACTGTTCGCAGACAAGTTCTTACAGCTTGTGTATGAGATAGATTTCATGATATGAATATAGTAAGAATAAATAAAGTGACTGTAAAAAATGAACACAGTAGATTACGAGTTGTAATCTTTCAAGCCAGGCAAAAATTTTATTGATACTGAAATAGAGTACAAAGATTGCTATTTTGAAAGTAAAATTACAATCAAATAATACACTAAGGTATTCAGCTCCTAAAGTCAGAGTGTCTCCATGGTCGCTTAGAAGGGTCATTCTTGATGTTTCGCCACCGGTTCTGATGAGCATCCTTGTTTCGATTCTGATAAATTACACGTCCTTCATAAGATTTATCAAAGACTAGGATCCAATCTTCTAGATGGGCCACCAAGTCACCTTTTCGATGCTTTGACTTCATCTGCTGCTGTAGCGGGAGTGATCCGTCTTACAGCTTCGTCTTGAATTCCTCGGCGGCTTCCTGTACCGTTTTGCATCTATTGAATAAAGCGGATTCCTTGATAAGTACAATGAAGTATCTTAATAGTTCATTTCTCCTCCAGTCTTTGATCTCTGTAGCGGTAGGTTGACGGTCTGCCGGGAGGTTTATAGAGTGCGGCTTTCAAACTACGCTTTTCCAAGGATACTTAGGATCCTGGAATTCTGGTCTATCTCCCTGTATCCTCACGTTCGGTGTTGAGATACGGGCTATCCTCACGTTCGGTGTTCGCTTTTCCAAGTACTCTTTTTCTTGCTCCAACCTCATTCTCCTGGCGGCTTCCCGTGCTTCTTCCCCCTTTTTGGCATCATCAAGGTATGATACCTTTACATCAAGATGTTCCAGGATCTCCAGAGCGGTATCCTTTTTCGTCTCCATATTTGATATTCTCTCGACAAGAGAGGAGAGCACCTGCGACATAACCTTAATGCTGTTGTCATGAGCTCGCAGTTGGGAACCGGATTCAATTAGAGCAGATGGTGTCTTGGCCTCAGATACGCGTAGTTTCGATTGCTCTTCTCTCAGGATCATTTCTTGCTTCTCTTGCAGATTGCTCAGGGCTTGCTTGAAGACTTGTGGCAAGATAGTGAAGGCTTCGACTACTCGAGAGACTTCATGCTTTAATCTAGTCATTTCTTCAACAACAGATGTGTGAACCCAATCCAGAGATTTTTCTACTGAGTGTAAAGCATTGACTGCATCCTGAATAAATACAGTTTGGAGGCCAAGAGCACGTAAACGCTCTTTCCTTGTTTCAGTGCGGGGAGAATCTGGCTGGGCAAAGTCTTCTACTCCATTCAACCTTGTCAAGTTCACGTTAGGGTGTGAAGTGAGTTGGACATCCTCAGGTATGGTACTGTCGTCGGATTCCAAGACGGTTGGTGGGGCGGGAGCAGCTGTTTCGGGTTCGGAGGCAGGAGGTGCGGCATCCTCCTGTTTCGAAGAGGTTTCTATAGACATGGATACAGGAGGGACCAATTCCTCCTGGTGTCTCTCAGCGTCTGATTAGTGCATAATTGATCTAAAATTCATATACAAAATATTCATTTTTCCGGGCATAATTGTACTGATTTGTGATTAAAAATATATATTTTACAGATATGTCCAAACATGAGCTAAAAATGGTTATTTCTGATTGCGACATGAAGCATAAAAGAACGGAAAACAAGATCAAATCCAGCGACGGAATTTTCCAGACAAGCGACCATACAAAGCGGCGCAATGGACCGTGTCGCCGGCCGTTTCACATACGGCGCAACAAGGGCCGTGTCTTGGGCCGTTTCACACACGGCCGGCATTTAGCGCCGTGTCGCGCGTATTCGGAAGAGACCGAGTCACCACAAAGCGGCGCACAAACACGGGCAAATCGGGCCGTTTTCATCGCCGTGTTTGGCAGATGCCATGCAAAATTAGTCCACTTTTGACCAACTTGTGAAATCAACCACAAGATATTTTTGGTCAAAATCTGAAAATTCAAAGACATGGGTGAAGTGTGAACAAAGAATTAAAAATGATATTACAATAGATATTTTGAATTAAATAATCAATTGTATTCTTGAAAATCACCTATAAAAGGACATGTTCACCCATTGCAAACCAACCCATATTCTTACCAAGAAATCCTCAACTTCTTGCTAAGAAATACTCCTTTCCTTTAGCAATATATTTTCCTTAGAACTTTCAATTTTAGTTTGTATTTTATTTTTGGTTTGAAGTTTTCTTTCATTTAGTTTGTAATTGAAAAGTGCTTGATCAATAAGCACTTAGTATTTTACTTAGTGTTTTACTTTCAAATTTTGTAAGCTTGTAACCTTTAAACAAGTTTGAAGTTATATTTTGAAGTTTGTTTCTTGCACTTTGATTCATCATATTCAAGTAAGTTTTATCTATTGTCATTAAGTTCTAGTAATTAAAAGTTTCTATATATATATTATATATATCAATTATTTCTATTATAATTTTAGTATGTATAAACCAATGAGTAGCTAATCTTTCTTCCTAGGGAAGGGGATTTCTATTAGGTTATATATTGAGTATTTGATTGATTTAAACTATTTTTAGGACTAATTGGTTTAAATAGAGATTGATCATATCCTATTTTTACTAATGAAACCTTCTTGATTGATTGTTGAGTGAATTGGAAACATATCTTTTCAATCTATCAAATGTTAATCTTGTTATCAACATCTTAAGATTGCGAAAGTGGTTAAGACACCTTTGATTACGAAAGTACGGAGGTGAAAAGTTGATTACTCGATGAACGATCGTTTATCCTAAAAATAGTCAAGTTAGAGAAATGAAAGGACTAATTGGTTTAAATAGAGATTGATCATATCCTATTTCTACTAGTAAAACCTCCTTGATTGATTGTTAAGTGTATTGGAAACACATCTTTTCAATCTATCAAGTGTTAATCTTGTTATCAACATCTTAAAAAAGTGACAGCGATTAAGACATCTTTGATTACGAAAGTACGGAGGTGAAAAGTTGATTACTCGATAAATATTCATTTTTTCTTTTATATCTATATAAATCAATTACTATACTTAATTAAATACCTAATTTAATGAACCCGTATTCCCCTAGATTTTATAAATTCCCAAACTCATTTTAATTCTATTCATTTTCACTAGTTAAAAATAGTCTAGTATAAATAGTCTTAATATAAATAGTCTTAATATAAATAGTCTAGTATAAATAGTCTAGTATAAATAGTCTTAATATAAATAGTCTAGTTAAAAATAGTCTTATATAAAATAGTCTTATATAAAATAGTTTGGTTTAAAATATAGTGCATTTAGTTAATTTTTAAAAAAACCCAAAAATATCTTTTTTTATTTTAGCATTTATTTCTATAATTTGTAACAAAAATTATACGAAATACATTTGGTATAAATAGTCTAGTATAGTATAACAGGCTTCGTATAATTTTTGTTACAAATGTGAAAATAAATGCTAAAATAAAAAAATATATTTTTGGTTTTTATTAAAAATTAACTAAATGCACTATATTTTAAACCAAACTATTTTATATAAGACTATTTTATATAAGACTATTTTTAACTAGACTATTTATATTAAGACTATTTATACTAGACTATTTATACTAGACTATTTATATTAAGACTATTTATATTAAGACTATTTATACTAGACTATTTTTAACTAGTGAAAATGAATAGAATTAAAATGAGTTTGGGAATTTATAAAATCTAGGGAATACGGTTCATTAAATTAGGTATTTAATTAAGTATAGGAATTGATTTATATAGATATAAAAGAAAAATGAATATTTATCGAGTAATCAACTTTTCACCTCCGTACTTTCGTAATCAAAGATGTCTTAATCGTCACTTTTTTAAGATGTTGATAACAAGATTAACACTTGATAGATTGAAAATATGTGTTTCAATACACTTAACAATCAATCAAGGAGGTTTCACTAGTAGAAATAGGATATGCTCAATCTCTATTTAAACCAATTAGTCCTTTCATTTCTCTAACTTGACTATTTTTAGGATAAGCGATCGTTCATCGAGTAATCAACTTTTCACCTCCGTACTTCGTAATCAAAGGTGTCTTAACCACTTTCGCAATCTTAAGATGTTGATAACAAGATTAACATTTGATAGATTGAAAAGATATGTTTCCAATTCACTCAACAATCAATCAAGAAGGTTTCATTAGTAAAAATAGGATATGATCAATCTCTATTTAAACCAATTAGTCCTAAAAATAGTTTAAATCAATCAAATACTCAATATATAACCTAATAGAAATCCCCTTCCCTAGGAAGAAAGATTAGCTACTCATTGGTTTATACCTACTAAAATTATAATAGCATTTATTGATATATATAATATATATATATATAGAAACTTTTAATTACTAGAACTTAATGACAATAGATAATACTTACTTGAATATGATGAATCAAAGTGCAAGAAACAAACTTCAAAATATAACTTCAAACTTGTTTAAAGGTTACAAGCTTACAAAATTTGAAAGTAAAACACTAAGTAAAATACTAAGTGCTTATTGATCAAGCACTTTTCAATTACAAACTAAATGAAAGAAAACTTCAAACCAAAAATAAAATACAAACTAAAATTGAAAGTTCTAAGGAAAATATATTGCTAAAGGAAAGGAGTATTTCTTAGCAAGAAGTTGAGGATTTCTTGGTAAGAATGTGGGTTGGTTTGCAATGGGTGAACATGTCCTTTATAGGTGATTTTCAAGAATACAATTGATTATTTAATTCAAAATATCTATTGTAATATCATTTTTAATTCTTTGTTCACACTTCACCCATGTCTTTGAATTTTCAGATTTTTGACCAAAAAATATCTTGTGGTTGATTTCACAAGTTGGTCAAAAGTGGACTAATTTTGCATGGCATCTCGAAACACGGCGATGAAAACGCCAGCTTTGCCCCGTGTTTGTGCGCCGTTTGTGGTGACTCGTCTCTTCCGAATACGCGCGAGGACACGGCGCTAAATGCCGGCCGTGTGTGAACGGCCAAGACACGGCCCTTGTTGCGCCGTATGTGAAACGCCGGCGCAACACGGTCCATTGTGCGCCGTTTTGTATGGTCGCTTGTCCCGAAAAATTCCCGCTGGATTTGATCTTGTTTTCCGTTCTTTTTGATGCTTCATGTCAGCAATCTGTAAAATAACCATTTTTAGCTCATGTTTGGACATATCTGTAAAATATATATTTTTAATCACAAATCAGTACAATTATGCCCGGAAAAATGAATATTTTGTATATGAATTTTAGATCAATTATGCACTAATCAAATACCCCACACTTAAATTCTTGCTAGTCCCGAGCAAGACTCATTATTAATCACACACAAAATAAAAATTAAAATAAGACACAAAATAAAAAATAAAAAACAATACACATAAATTTAAGAAAAATAATTATATATAAAGATAAAAAGAGATCAAAATGCCATTAATACACAATAACCAACTTTATACAGTAGATAGAAAATGAATCAAGATTCAAAATAAATCTACTAACGATTTTGAAGTTAAAACACGGTTTTTATTTTTGTAATTCCAAAATGCAAGGTTTCCCCCCCTAAAGGTTGATTATTTCTTTCCCACTCGTGACTTCACACGACTCCCTTTAATGGTTGCTCTCGATCACTCGTTTATTTTTCGACTCAATATGAAGAAGAATTTCATCGGCGTCATCAAATATTGTGATTTTCACAAAATTGAGTGTATTGAAATTCAGCTGCTAATTAATTCAAATCTGCTCATAAACTACATCCCTTTTAGTGATAGCTTTCACACCGTTATTTGCTAACATGTAGCTCTTTTCACTAACACAATTTCTATCTCATTATTTTTCTTTCGTTAAAAGGTGATATCTTTCACACCGTTATTTGCTATCGTGTAGCTCTTTTCACCAATTTTTCGAGACTACGCACCAACAATGGTTAGTCCTTTATTTTTCGCAAAATTTAAGACTTCCAAAATTAGGCATTTATTCGCTCAACACTACTCCTTTTCTTAATTTATTTAATTTAGGTGATAGCTTTCACACCGTTATTTGCTAACGTGTAGCTCTTTTCACCAATGACTCCATATTTTTTTAGGGAATAGAATTTTTGCAGAAAATCATTTATTAGTTAAGCATGAAAAATCAAAAACTCCACAAATTAAGTAAATTTCAGTTTTATTTTTCATCAACCAATTGATTCTTCTTTTCTCAAGGTAACGAATGACTCGATTTTATATGATAATTACAAGGCTTGGAAAGAGAGATTAAGGCTCAAAAATTTTTTTTTTTGGAATATACAATTTTTTTACCGGTTAAAACAATTTTAGAAGCTTGTATATAGTTAATTTATTGGTGTTTATGGCCAGATCTAGAAATCTTACAAATCAAAATACTATATATATATATATATATATATATATACTAAAAAAAAATTTTTTAAGGCAAATAAAAACACACCAAAATACTAACACACTAAAACATACTACAACAAACCACCCCCAAACTTGAAAATAAAACTGTCCTCAGTTTAAAAATAAAATAAAAAATAAAAATCAATGCAGAAAAGCAGAATACTCCCTGTTAAGAAAGTTGATGTTGTAATATCCGCAATTTTCGATTTCCGGTAATTTCTTTTTTTCGGCGGAAGTCTGTTTTGACGACTCGCTCATGTCCGTTTCGTCATTCTGAGAATGATTAATTCTACACTTTTTGACATCCGAGTTCGTTTCGGTGTCGTTTCGTTGAGTTCTGTGCTTTTTAGCGACTTTTCCGCACTTGAGTTCGATTCTTGCGAATCTCGACCGGCTATTTGTTTGAGTTTCCCATAAGTCCGTTTAACTTTGTTAGACGTGTTGTGAACCGGTTTGGTTATTCGATCACGTATCGTGATTTTCGGGCATTTGGGCCATTTTCGTAATTTCCCAAAGTTTGGGGTAATTACCTTCCGTTGTCGAATTTCGAGCCTTCGGGTGGTCGGAATTGTGTGTCCTACTAGCTCTTAGATTCGTCTTTGTGAGTACTTCGTAACCGTATCTTCGGTTCGTATTCGGAGTTCGGGTTTCGGTGTCGTTTTGTTGAATTCAGGATTTCTAAACGACTTTTCTAAGTATGAGTTCGTCTTTGTTAGATCATCATTAATTTTTGGTAAATCCAAAAATTATAAATCTTTGCAATATTATAGAACATCGAGTTAGCTTTCCAATGGTTCAAGCGGTGAGTCAATCGAGTCGGACGAGAGAGTTATGGTCGTTTTAGTGGAAGGCTCATTTGTCGGGCACCGTCCGAGAGCCTTTCGGCCGATAGGGGGCGATAGACTCTCTGCCGGCATTTTGTATAGGGTATCGGTTGGGCCTATCGGCCGATAGGCGGCCGATAGGTTCTGTGTTGCACTATAAATGTGGTTTTGAGCGTGAATGGCTCATTCTTTCCCTTTTTCCACCGAGTCGCGAGAGAAGTATAGAGGAGAGTTCTTCATCCGGGGGTCGATTTTCATCATTTCTTTTCGGTTGTGAGGCTCGGATAATCAATCTAACGCGTGTTCTACGGATCTTAACACTTGAATCACTCAAGGTAATCTTCTAAGAACCCATTTTTGGGAGATTTTGGGGATTTTGGGTATTTTGTTCGATTTCGTCCGTTTAATCCGATTTAACTTAGGATTTTGATGGATTGATGATTATTTAGATGTATTATATCATTTCCCTTGTTATTCCATGGTTGGATCGTATCGATTCGTTGTTTGAGTTGAGTCCTTGACCGACGCCTTGAAGGTGTCCGGTAAAATGTCTTAGAGCGTGTTTTCACACCGTATATTCCTTTGCGTTGTTTGTAACGTTTCGCCGTTGGGCGTTAGTTACGCACTTCTTGTGTATCTCGTTGAGTTTTTCCTGACGGGATATTTCTTCTCCCTACTTGTTTTAAGTTTCGGGACGAAACTTCTTTTAAGGAGGGTAGAATGTAATATCCGCAATTTTCGATTTCCGGTAATTTCTTTTTTTCGGCGGAAGTCTGTTTTGACGACTCGCTCATGTCCGTTTCGTCATTCTGAGAATGATTAATTCTACACTTTTTGACATCCGAGTTCGTTTCGGTGTCGTTTCGTTGAGTTCTGTGCTTTTTAGCGACTTTTCCGCACTTGAGTTCGATTCTTGCGAATCTCGACCGAAATCACTGTTTGAGTTTCCGCAAGTCCGTTTAACTTTGTTAGACGTGTTGTGAACTTCGGTTTGGTTATTCGATCACGTATCGTGATTTTCGGGCATTTGGGCCATTTTCGTAATTTCCCAAAGTTTGGGGTAATTACCTTCCGTTGTCGAATTTCGAGCCTTCGGGTGGTCGGAATTGTGTGTCCTACTAGCTCTTAGATTCGTCTTTGTGAGTACTTCGTAACCGTATCTTGGTTCGTATTCGAGTTCGGGTTTCGGTGTCGTTTTGTTGAATTGATTTCTAAACGACTTTTCTAAGTATGAGTTCGTCTTTGTTAGATCATCATTAATTTTTGGTAACTCCAAAAATTATAAATCTTTGCAATATTATAGAACATCGAGTTAGCTTTCCAATGGTTCAAACGGTGAGTCAATCGGAGTCCTGGACGAGAGAGTTATGGTCGTTTTAGTGGAAGGCTGTCATGTCGGGCACCGTCCAGAGCCTTTCGGCCGATAGGGGGCGATAGACTCTCTTGCCGGCATTTTGTATAGGGTATCGGTTGGGCCTATCGGCCGATAGGCCGGCGATAGGTTCTTTGTGTTGCACTATAAATGTGGTTTTGAGCGTGAATGACTCATTCTTTCCCTTTTTTCCACCGAGTCGCGAGAGAGAAGTATAGAGGGGAGAGTTCTTCATCCGGTCGATTTTCATCATTTCTTTTCGGTTGTGAGGCTCGGATAATCAATCTAACGCGTGTTCTACGGATCTTAACACTTGAATCACTCAAGGTAATCTTCTAAGAACCCATTTTTGGGAGATTTTGGGGATTTTGGGTATTTTGTTCGATTTCGTCCGTTTAATCCGATTTAACTTAGGATTTTGATGGATTGATGATTATTTAGATGTATTATATCATTTCCCTTGTTATTCCATGGTTGGATCGTATCGATTCGTTGTTTGAGTTGAGTCCTTGACCGACGCCTTGAAGGTGTCCAAGAAATGTCTTAGAGGGGTTTTCGGGCGTTCTCTACGATTATTCTTCCTCGTATGGTCGATGATTTATTGATTGTATGATGTTAGGGTCGTGTTTCTTGCGAAGAAACCGTGTTGAACCCTTTCGTTCGTCGTCGTCTTCCATTTCGATAGCATTGGGCGTTTCGAAGCTTTCCGGTTGAGCCGTGTTCGTCGGAATACTTGCGTGCCGGTTTCGAGGCAAGTATCTTGCCCATACGTTTCATATTTCTTAGGCATAATTATTGATAAATGATTTTATGCGAAATCCAATGTTTAATGAACGTTAAAAAGGATCGGTACGTTCTCGATAAATATTGTCTTTCAACGATAATTCGTATACTTCGTGAATGGATATGTTCTCGGAATATGTGTGTTAGTTTCGTACGTTGAGAGACGTTATGATCGCATTGACCATAATTGTTTGCCGAGGATTGTGCATTGAATTGTATATTTGTTCGGTGGGTATTCGACATGATGTGATGTTAGTCGTTACTCCTTTGAAAGGAGGTTGTGATGCTTAGTGTTGCTTGTCTTGATAATCGGTTATTGTTGTGTGCTTATTGTATGTGATGTGCCTCCGGGTAGGATTGTTGAATCTCGGGATCCATACTTGCTAGTATGGGTCGGGCGAAACCGTAGGGTTATCCAATACGGGTATGTCTTGCGGGGACTCCGAGGTTCGGGGCTTGCTAGCCCGATGCCGAGATAACTTGTGTGGTTATCATCGGGTATGTCTTGCGGGGACTCCGAGGTTCGTGGCTTGTTAGCACGATGCCGGATAACTTATGGTTGTGGTTTGATTATGTAAGTATATATGCTTTTAGTCACGTGATGCGGTTACGGTGACATGTGATTTGATATAGTTTCCTGTGGGTTATTCACTCGGGTTTGTTCTACGGAGCATCCGAGGTCCGTGGCTTGCTAGCACGGACGCGAATAATTTGTGGAAACAGTTGTTATGGCATGATCGGGTCGTGGACCCCACTTGTTGTTATCAATTTATGTTTTGGGAAAATGACTTTTGGTGTGTCCCTAAATGTTTTCGAAAGCCACGAGGATTTTAAATCCCAATGTATTCAAAACTCCCGAGGTCGTAAAATGTTTTTCACAAGATGTTTATCGGGTTTACCCCATCTTTCGATTTAATCGTTTAATTAAGTGAATCACCTCGGGAAGTATGTTTATGATTAACATGTTTCGTGGAGTATGATATGTATGGCTCGTTTTCGTATTTTATACTTGCACTAGCAAAACAGTGGAGTTTTGCTAACCCCCGAGTATTCGGGGGGTGGATGTCTATTTTTGCATTCAGGTTTTGGAGCATAACACAGGGTCGGCACGAAGGATGATGAAAGATGAACGATACTAATCACACGAGGACCCGCTGCTGTCGTATTGGTCTAGTTGTATTTTTCTTTTCCGCTGCAGTATATTTTCCCGTTGTACGGGAGTTTATTTTATTTTGACCCCTGCGTGGGTATGTGTTTGGGAATGAGTTGTATGTTATTATTGAAAGACCAAGTCGGTCTACTGAGTCATTTTAGCCTTAAAGGCATTGTTGAGATGTTAAATGTTGTTACCAGCCTGGTAGATCCTCGAGGAGAGGGTCTACGGCGTGTAATATTCCTGAGTGGATTGGGGGTGTTACAGATGTCTGAGCCTAACGCCTTTTAGAATCTGCAAGAGAATAAATATACGAGGCACACACAAAAGAAAATAAAATATACTCGTAAGTATAACATAATTTTTTAGATGCGCATCAAGAAAGTCCGAAGAGTCGCCTTACGCTGCCATCAAAGTTTTTATAAAAGCAAAACACGAAATAAAAATTACAGCAATACATAAATCGCGAATAGATGCGCGTCAAGAGATCAAGAAGAAACTCCTTAAGCTGCCATCATTTAGCACGATTATTACACACGGCAGAAAGTAAAAATACAAGAGGTCCGTCATGGGTTATCAAAGGGAGAGGAATGAATCTACTTTTCGTTTTCTCCTTTGTAAAATCTTCTACCTGCACAATTTTAGCTAGAGTGGATCTGTTGAGGAACAAATTCATTGAGTTTTTTAATTAGTTCTTCTGGTGTGGTTGCAACGACTATGATTCGTTTAGCACGCTCGGAAATAAAACCCTTTTCGGCAGAGTAGTCGATGAAAGACAGTAAACCATCAAAGAAACCATTGACATTAAGCACTCCTATTGGTTTTTGATGAACATTTAGCTGGGCTCTGGTAACCACATGAAAAAGTTCCTCAAGGGTGCCAAAACCACCGGGAAGGGCGATAAAGGCGCCAGAATTATTTATCATGTGAGTTATGCGATCTTGCATATTCACAGATCTAAACTCATCTCCAATAGTTGACCCGGTGATTTTACTTTCAGCGAGAGGTTTTGGGATTACTCCCAATACTCTTACTCCTTCCATATAGGCAGAAGCAGCAGCTCGTCTCATTAATCCTAGACTCCCTCCTCCGTACACTACATGAATGCATTTTTCTCCTAAGGTACGACCCAAGTCGTGGGCTGCTTCAGTGAAGCATGCCTCTTTTCCAGAACTAGATCCACCAAAAATGCAGACTGTGTAAAATTTTTTTGTGGAAGATGATGACTCCATTTTTGAAAAGAATTTTTTTAGAGAGAAAAAGAGAAAAGTACAAGTTTGAGGGATGAATAAAAGAAACAAGCACAAAGGTTATTTATAGAAGAAAAAATGAGGAAAAATTGCTTAACAAGTTTGTGATTTTGTTGATTGCGCTTCAACTACTCAATAGAATAATGAATGCATTTATTGCGTATCACATTTTTTATTCAGAAAATCTCACCACACGACAAAAATAAAAGATACTTACGCGTATGTACAGTAGTTGTGATTGCGGCTCACATCTTCCTCTGATTTTACGTTCAGAAACGGCCTAAACGCCTTCTATGAGTCGGGGAGAAGCTTCCCATCCAATTTTCTTACAAATTGGCAAACAGGGTCTTTTAACGTCAGATTCCCAAGACGTTGTTCATATTCTGGTTTGAATTTATTCCACAAACATTGAATTCCGTAATACACAAGTCCACTAGGATGCGTGTCAAGAGAAATTTCGATATTATCTAAATTCTCCTTATTCAGACCATCATTAATGAACTGAATTTTATCTTCTCTGTTTGTAGATGGAATTCCTAAAAATCGACATTTTGCATTACAGTTCCATCTAGCACATTTATAGCAAACGGCTAGAATCTTTGCTCGTCGTTTCTTGGCATATGAACTTTTTCCAAGCCCTGGTAAGAATCTAGTTGGTGTTTCTGTGAATTCACCTTCTATTCTTACTTTGGCTTCGATAATGAATCTTATGTCAAAAGGTATGATTTTATTCGTAAGCAACCTCATCCTTTCAAGCCTTGTCTTGTAAATTTTTAAAATTGCATTTTGCTTAGAAAGGGAAATCTTTTTCAATTTTAAACAATGTTTCATCCATGACCAAAAAAATTAAAATGAAAAACGATAAAATATCTACAAATATCGCTTGTTGTGGGAAATCAAAATCCGACTTTAATAGTCACGAGTACCGTTATCCGCCACTTGACGAAAAATTATATTTGGCCTAAAACAATCCCCAACGGCGCCAAAATTTGATCGGCCAAAAACTTATCCTAAAAATAGGAGTTCTTGAGTCGCTCGCAAATATATACGCGGTAGCAGTAGTTTGTGGTAAGTTCTACCAAGGTCTTTTCTCTCGAGGATTGTCCAACAGGGATTCGTATAATTTTTTGTTACAAATTGCTAGAAATAAATGCTAAAATAAAAAAGATATTTTTGGTTTTTAAAAATTAACTAAATGCACTATATTTTAAACCAAACTATTTTATATAAGACTATTTTATATAAGACTATTTTTAACTAGACTATTTATATTAAGACTATTTATACTAGACTATTTATACTAGACTATTTATATTAAGACTATTTATATTAAGACTATTTATACTAGACTATTTTTAACTAGTGAAAATGAATAGAATTAAAATGAGTTTGGGAATTTATAAAATCTAGGGGAATACGGGTTCATTAAATTAGGTATTTAATTAAGTATAGGAATTGATTTATATAGATATAAAAGAAAAAATGAATATTTATCGAGTAATCAACTTTTCACCTCCGTACTTTCGTAATCAAAGATGTCTTAATCGCTGTCACTTTGTTAAGATGTTGATAACAAGATTAACACTTGATAGATTGAAAAGATGTGTTTCCAATACACTTAACAATCAATCAAGGAGGTTTCACTAGTAGAAATAGGATATGATCAATCTCTATTTAAACCAATTAGTCCTTTCATTTCTCTAACTTGACTATTTTTAGGATAAACGATCGTTCATCGAGTAATCAACTTTTCACCTCCGTACTTTCGTAATCAAAGGTGTCTTAACCACTTTCGCAATCTTAAGATGTTGATAACAAGATTAACATTTGATAGATTGAAAAGATATGTTTCCAATTCACTCAACAATCAATCAAGAAGGTTTCATTAGTAAAAATAGGATATGATCAATCTCTATTTAAACCAATTAGTCCTAAAAATAGTTTAAATCAATCAAATACTCAATATATAACCTAATAGAAATAACCTTCCCTAGGAAGAAAGATTAGCTACTCATTGGTTTATACATACTAAAATTATAATAGAAATAATTGATATATATAATATATATATATATAGAAACTTTTAATTACTAGAACTTAATGACAATAGATAAAACTTACTTGAATATGATGAATCAAAGTGCAAGAAACAAACTTCAAAATATAACTTCAAACTTGTTTAAAGGTTACAAGCTTACAAAATTTGAAAGTAAAACACTAAGTAAAATACTAAGTGCTTATTGATCAAGCACTTTTCAATTACAAACTAAATGAAAGAAAAACTTCAAACCAAAAATAAAATACAAACTAAAATTGAAAGTTCTAAGGAAAATATATTGCTAAAGGAAAGGAGTATTTCTTAGCAAGAAGTTGAGGATTTCTTGGTAAGAATGTGGGTTGGTTTGCAGTGGGTGAACATGTCCTTTTATAGGTGATTTTCAAGAATACAATTGATTATTTAATTCAAAATATCTATTGTAATATCATTTTAATTCTTTGTTCACACTTCACCCATGTCTTTGAATTTTCAGATTTTTGACCAAAAAAATATCTTGTGGTTGATTTCACAAGTTGGTCAAAAGTGGACTAATTTTGCATGGCATCTCTGAAACACGGCGATGAAAAACGGCCCGGTTGCCCCGTGTTTGTGCGCCGTTTGTGGTGACTCGGTCTCTTCGGAATACGCGCGAGGACACGGCGCTAAATGCCGGCCGTGTGTGAACGGCCCAAGACACGGCCCTTGTTGCGCCGTATGTGAAACGGCCGGCGAACACGGTCCATCAGGCGCCGCTTTTGTATGGTCGTTTGTCTGGAAAAATTCCGTCGTTGGATTTGATCTTGTTTTCCGTTCTTTTTGATGCTTCATGTCGCAATCAGTAAAATAACCATTTTTAGCTCATGTTTGGACATATCTCAGAAATATATATTTTTAATCACAAATCAAGACAATTATGCCGGAAAATGAATATTTTGTATATGAATTTTAGATCAATTATGCACTAATCAAATACCCCACACTTAAATTCTTGCTAGTCCCGAGCAAGACTCATTATTAATCACACACAAAATAAAAATTAAAATAAGACACAAAATAAAAAATAAAAAACAATACACATAAATTTAAGAAAAATAATTATATATAAAGATAAAAAGAGATCAAAATGCCATTAATACACAATAACCAACTTTATACAGTAGATAGAAAATGAATCAAGATTCAAAATAAATCTACTAACGATTTTGAAGTTAAAACACGGTTTTTATTTTTGTAATTCCAAAATGCAAGGTTTCCCCCCCTAAAGGTTGATTATTTCTTTCCCACTCGTGACTTCACACGACTCCCTTTAATGGTTGCTCTCGATCACTCGTTTATTTTTCGACTCAATATGAAGAAGAATTTCATCGGCGTCATCAAATATTGTGATTTTCACAAAATTGAGTGTATTGAAATTCAAATTGCTAATTAATTCAAATCGCTCATAAACTACATCCCTTTTAGTGATAGCTTTCACACCGTTATTTGCTAACGTGTAGCTCTTTTCACTAACACAATTTCTATCTCATTATTTTTCTTTCGTAAAAAGGTGATAGCTTTCACACCGTTATTTGCTAACGTGTAGCTCTTTTCACCAATTTTTCGAGACGGCTACGCACCAACAATGGTTAGTCCTTTATTTTTCGCAAAATTTAAGACTTCCAAAATTAGGCGGTATTGCCGCTCAACACTTCTCCATATTGTCATTTTTTTTAGGTGATAGCTTTCACACCGTTATTTGCTAACGTGTAGCTCTTTTCACCAATGACTCCTATTTTTTTAGGGAATAGAATTTTTGCAGAAAATCATTTTTTAGTTAAGCATGAAAAATCAAAAACTCCACAAATTAAGTAAATTTCAGTTTTATTTTTCATCAACCAATTGATTCTTCTTTTCTCAAGGTAACGAATGACTCGATTTTATATGATAATTACAAGGCTTGGAAAGAGAGATTAAGGCTCAAAAATTTTTTTGGAATATACAATTTTTACGGTTAACACAATTTTAGACGCCTGTATATAGAGAATTTATTGGTGTTTATGGCCAGATCTAGACATCTTACAAAACAAAATACTATATATATATATATATATATATATATATATATATATATATACTAAAAAAAAATTTTTTTAAGGCAAATAAAAACACACCAAAATACTAACACACTAAAACATACTACAACAAACCACCCCCAAACTTGAAAATAAACTGTCTCGCTTTAAAAATAAAATAAAAATAAAAATCAATGCGTAAAAGCGAATACTCCTGTTAAGAAAGTTGATGTCCGAGCCTAACGCCTTTTAGAATCTGCAAGAGAATAAATATACGAGGCACACACAAAAGAAAATAAAATATACTCGTAAGTATAACATAATTTTTAGATGCGCATCAAGAAAGTCCGAAGAGTCGCCTTACGCGCCATCAAAGTTTTTATAAAAGCAAAACACGAAATAAAAATTACAAAGAATACATAAATCGCGAATAGATGCGCGTCAAGAGATCAAGAAGAAACTCCTTAAGCCGCCATCATTTAGCACGATTATTACACACGATCTAAAGTAAAAATACAAGAGGTCCGTCATGGGTTATCAAAGGGAGAGGAATGAATCCACTTTTCGTTTTCTCACTGTAAAATCTTCTACCCAGACAATTTTAGCTAGAGCTGGATCTGGTTGAGGAACAAATTCATTGAGTTTTTTGATTAGTTCTTATGGTGTGGTTGCAACGACTATGATTCGTTTAGCACGCTCGGAAATAAAACCCTTTTCGGCAGAGTAGTCGATGAAAGACAGTAAACCATCAAAGAAACCATTGACATTAAGCACTCCTATTGGTTTTTGATGAACATTTAGCTGGGCTCTGGTAACCACATGAAAAAGTTCCTCAAGGGTGCCAAAACCACCGGGAAGGGCGATAAAGGCGCCAGAATTATTTATCATGTGAGTTATGCGATCTTGCATATTCACAGATCTAAACTCATCTCCAATAGTTGACCCGGTGATTTTACTTTCAGCGAGAGGTTTTGGGATTACTCCCAATACTCTTACTCCTTCCATATAGCGACGGCACTCGTCTCATTAATCCTAGACTCCTCCTCCGTACACTACATGAATGCATTTTTCTCCTAAGGTACGACCAAGTCGTGGGCTTGATGAAGCATGCCTCTTTTCCAACTAGATCCACCAAAAATGCAGACTGTAAAATTTTTTTGTGGAAGATGATGACTCCATTTTTGAAAAGAATTTTTTAGAGAGAAAAAGAGAAAAGTACAAGTTTGAGGGATGAATAAAAGAAACAAGCACAAAGGTTATTTATAGAAGAAAAATGAGGAAAAATTGCTTAACAAGTTTGTGATTTTGTTGATTGCGCTTCAACTACTCAATAGAATAATGAATGCATTTATCGCGTATCACATTTTTATTGAGAAAATCTCACCACACGACAAAAATAAAAGATACTTACGCGTATGTACGGTAGTTGTGATTGCGGCTCACATCTTCCTCTCGATTTTACGTTCGAAACGGCCTAAACGCCTTCTATGAGTCGGGGAGAAGCTTCCCATCCAATTTTCTTACAAATTGGCAAACAGGGTCTTTTAACGTCGATTCCCAAGACGTTGTTCATATTCTCGGTTTGAATTTATTCCACAAACATTGAATTCGTAATACACAAGTCCACTAGGATGCGTGTCAAGAGAAATTTCGATATTATCTAAATTCTCCTTATTCGCACCATCATTAATGAACCGAATTTTATCTTCTCTGCTTTGTAGATGGAATTCCTAAAATCGACATTTTGCATTACAGATTCCATCTAGCACATTTATAGCAAACGGCTAGAATCTTTGCTCGTCGTTTCTTGGCATATGAACTATTTCAAAGCCAAGGTAAGAATCTAGTTGGTGTTTCTGTGAATTCACCTTCTATTCTTACTTTGGCTTCGATAATGAATCTTATGTCAAAAGGTATGATTTTATTCGTAAGCAACCTCATCCTTTCAAGCCTTGTCTTGTAAATTTTTAAAATTGCATTTTTGCTTAGAAAGGGAAATCTTTTTTCAATTTTAAACAATGTTTCATCCATGACCAAAAAAAATTAAAATGAAAAACGATAAAATATCTACAAATATCAGTTGTTGTGGGAAACTGAAAAATCCGACTTTAATAGTCACGGAGTACCGTTATCCGCCACTTGACCGGACAGAAAAATTATATTTGGCCTAAAACAATCCCTGGCAACGGCGCCAAAATTTGATCGGCCAAAAACTTATCCTAAAAATAGGAGTTCTTGAGTCGCTCGCAAATATATACGAGGTAGAAGTAGTTTGTGGTAAGTTCTACCAAGGTCTTTTCTCTCGAGGATTGTCCAACAGGGCTTCGTATAATTTTTTGTTACAAATTGCTAGAAATAAATGCTAAAATAAAAAAAGATATTTTTGGGTTTTTTTAAAAATTAACTAAATGCACTATATTTTAAACCAAACTATTTTATATAAGACTATTTTATATAAGACTATTTTTAACTAGACTATTTATATTAAGACTATTTATACTAGACTATTTATACTAGACTATTTATATTAAGACTATTTATATTAAGACTATTTATACTAGACTATTTTTAACTAGTGAAAATGAATAGAATTAAAATGAGTTTGGGAATTTATAAAATCTAGGGGAATACGGGTTCATTAAATTAGGTATTTAATTAAGTATAGGAATTGATTTATATAGATATAAAAGAAAAAATGAATATTTATCGAGTAATCAACTTTTCACCTCCGTACTTTCGTAATCAAAGTTGTCTTAATCATTGTCACTTTTTTAAGATGTTGATAACAAGATTAACACTTGATAGATTGAAAAGATGTGTTTCCAATACACTTAACAATCAATCAAGGAGGTTTCACTAGTAGAAATAGGATATGATCAATCTCTATTTAAACCAATTAGTCCTTTCATTTCTCTAACTTGACTATTTTTAGGATAAACGATCGTTCATCGAGTAATCAACTTTTCACCTCCGTACTTTCGTAATCAAAGGTGTCTTAACCACTTTCGCAATCTTAAGATGTTGATAACAAGATTAACATTTGATAGATTGAAAAGATATGTTTCCAATTCACTCAACAATCAATCAAGAAGGTTTCATTAGTAAAAATAGGATATGATCAATCTCTATTTAAACCAATTAGTCCTAAAAATAGTTTAAATCAATCAAATACTCAATATATAACCTAATAGAAATCCCCTTCCCTAGGAAGAAAGATTAGCTACTCATTGGTTTATACATACTAAAATTATAATAGAAATAATTGATATATATAATATATATATATAGAAACTTTTAATTACTAGAACTTAATGACAATAGATAAAACTTACTTGAATATGATGAATCAAAGTGCAAGAAACAAACTTCAAAATATAACTTCAAACTTGTTTAAAGGTTACAAGCTTACAAAATTTGAAAGTAAAACACTAAGTAAAATACTAAGTGCTTATTGATCAAGCACTTTTCAATTACAAACTAAATGAAAGAAAAACTTCAAACCAAAAATAAAATACAAACTAAAATTGAAAGTTCTAAGGAAAATATATTGCTAAAGGAAAGGAGTATTTCTTAGCAAGAAGTTGAGGATTTCTTGGTAAGAATGTGGGTTGGTTTGCGGTGGGTGAACATGTCCTTTTATAGGTGATTTACAAGAATACAAATGATTATTTAATTCAAAATATCTATTGTAATATCATTTTTTAATTCTTTGTTCACACTTCACCCATGTCTTTGAATTTTCAGATTTTTGACCAAAAAAATATCTTGTGGTTGATTTCACAAGTTGGTCAAAAGTGGACTAATTTTGCATGGCATCTGCTGAAACACGGCGATGAAAACGCCCGATTTGCCCCGTGTTTGTGCGCCGTTTTGTGGTGACTCGGTCTCTTCCGGAATACGCGCGAGGACACGGCGCTAAATGCCGGCCGTGTGTGAAACGGCCCAAGACACGGCCCTTGTTGCGCCGTATGTGAAACGGCCGACAGAACACGGTCCATTGTGCGCCGTTTTGTATGGTCGTTTGTCCTGGAAAAATTCCCGTCGTTGGATTTGATCTTGTTTTCCGTTCTTTTTGATGCTTCATGTCAGCAATCTGTAAAATAACCATTTTTAGCTCATGTTTGGACATATCTGTAAAATATATATTTTTAATCACAAATCAGTACAATTATGCCCGGAAAAATGAATATTTTGTATATGAATTTTAGATCAATTATGCACTAATCAGCGTCCGCCTGTTCCGGCAGAGGGACTGATTCCTCTTGCTGGAAGGCGCGTGATTCTTCTTCTTCGGCGGCGACGGCAGGCTTGGGTGCCTGGTGCGAAACATTTTCTTCGTCCTCGACATGAGGGACTGAATCCTCATTGTCGGGAATGTTATCTTGCTATGGCGAAGGGTACGATTGATGGGAAGATGTCCCTTCATCCTTCTTAGCTTGGGCTTCCTCTCGACTCATCCGCAAACCAGCTTGGAGTGCGTCGTCATCATCGTCGGAATCAGGATCAGATTTTGGACTGTCGGGAGTTTCCATTGACAAAGCTTTTCCTTTCCTATTGGCCTCATCCTTATCAAGCAGATAACTCTCAATTAGCTCCTTGACAAATAAGTTGTTCCATTGGATCAGGACAGCAATTTCTTGGGTGTCCGTCACTTCCAAAACAAACTTCTCTTCGTTACTCCACTCACTCCAGTTGTACAAGGTTTCATACGGAGCAAGTCTAAAATTCTTCCATTGGAGAAATCGCTCGAATGACTGCTCAATCTGTACGAAAAGCAGAGTCTTAGAAATTATTATGTCAGGGGAGGGACTCCGTACAGCGTATGGGTCTGCTGTAGGAAGGGGTTCCTCTACAGGTGTGGGATCCTGTATTGTAGAGGGATTCCTTACAGAGGATGGTACCCCGAAGGAAGGTGGATCCTGAACGGGTGTGGAATCCCGCATAGGAGAGGTAGCTGTTGGCTCCAAACAGGCATCCGACTCGCCAGAGTCTTTTGAGTTGGCAGATGTCCTCATATCCGTCGTTGCCGCCAAGGGCTCGGGATCTACTGTCGATACAGTAGCGGGCATCTCTTCCACAGGGGTTGGGCCCTGGGGTAGTTGATCAGTGGGTTGCCCCATGATAGGAGCATCCTCGGAGGGTTCTGTAGATTTAGCTCTTGTAAGCCCCCTTAGCTTCCTTTTCGGCTTCTCAGCAGCAACTGGTGTCTTGCTGTGAGATCTTTTTCTTTTCTTTGAAGATTCGACACTTTGGGACTTAGAAGAAACATCGCTCGGATCTTCAGATATCGGCAAGTTCCGGATAGAAGTCCTATTCGCGATCAGGATGCTCTGATTGAAGGCAGTTGGCTTGACGCCTCCTAAGAATATCCGCGAACTTATCTTCTTTGCATCTGCGGTTTGGTGGAGTCCGCACTTTGTCAAAACATGGTTTAAGAATAAACCAAATGATTTCTTCTGAGTAGCAGGTTTGGACACCTCCTCCTGCAAGCGTTTGAGGATAATCTGACACCAGTTGACCTTCTCGCAGTTCATAATGGCGACCATCATCCTGAATCTGAGATTTGTGCACATCTCAAATGCACCTGTACGATTTTCAATGATGCGACAGCAAAAATCATGCAAATAAACAAACGGTAAACAAAACTTTTTCTTATGTCATGTGGTGTGAACCACTTCCACCGTTGACAAACCAGTGAACAAGCCATAATATTGAGTCAGCAACTCTTGAGACCCAAAGGTCTGAAGTTCTTCCATGGTCAGGCCATCAGAGGTGTAATATCCGCAATTTTCGATTTTTGGTGAATTTCTTTTTTTCGACCAAAGTTCGTTTTGACAACTCTATCATGACCATTTCGTCATTCGGAGAATATTTAATTCTGCACTTTTTATCATCCGAGTTCGTTTCGGTGCTGCTTTGTTGAGTTCCGTGCTTTTTAGCGACTTTTCCGCGCTTGAGTTCTGCCTCGCGAATCTCGCTCAAACTGCTGCTTGGGGTTTTTCGTAAGTTCATTTAACGTTGTTATACGTGTTGTGAGCTTCGATTTGATTATTCGTTGACGTATGGTGATTTTCGGGCATTTGGGCCATTTTCGTAATTTCCCAAAGTTTGGGGTAATTACCTTCCGTTGCCGAATTTCGAGCCTTCGGGTGGTCGGAATTGTGTGTCCTACTAGCTCTTAGATTCGTCTTTGTGAGTACTTCGTAACCGTATCTTCGGTTCGTATTCAGGTTCGGGTTTCGGTGTCGTTTTGTTGAATTCAGGATTACTTAACGACTTTTCTAAGTATGAGTTCGTCTTTGTTAGATCACCATTAATTTTTGGTAACTCCAAAAATTCTGAATCTTTACAATATTATAGAACATCGAGTTAGCTTTCCAATGGTTCAAACGGTGAGTCAATCGGAGTCCGGACGAGAGAGTTATGATCGTTTTCGTTCACCCGCTCATTTGGCCGATCACTGCCGACCGGACTCGGCCGTGTCGTCCGACACGGCCCGTGTCGTACTCGTCCGGATAAGCCGGTAGCCACTGCCCAGAGACTCGACCGTGTTCCAGGACACGGCCGAGTCGTTGCCGAGCGCCCCTTCGCGACACGACCGTGTCATGCAGGACACGGCCGGGTCCCTGCCGGCTGACTGCGCGCCACGACCGTGTCATGTCGGACACGGTCGAGTCTGTCCGCCCTATAAATGCGTCTTCTCAGCATTTCAGCTCATTTTCCCCTTTTCTTCACCCAGTTTCTCGCTCGTTTCTTCATCTTCCGCGGCTGGAGCTTTGATGATCATGGAGGGATGTTGTTAGGAGTTAAATCCATGAAGTTTTGAAGTTCATAACATCGATTAATCCTTCCATAACTTGCTCCGATCGACCGAATCAAGGCAAGTTTTCCAAAAATCTAATTTTGGGGATTTTGGGTATTTTGTTCGATTTCGTCCGTTTAATCCGATTTAACTTAGTATTTTGATGGATTGATGATTATTTAGATGGATTATATCATTTCCTTTATTATTCCATGGTTGGATCGTATCGATTCATTGTTTGAGTCGAGTTCTTGACCGACGCCTTGAAGGTGTCCTAGAAATGTCTTAGAGGGGTTTTCGGGCGTTCTACGATTATCCTTCCTCGTATGATCGATGATTTATTGATTATATTGTTGTTAGGGTCGAGTTCTTGTGAAGAAACCGTGTTGAACCCTTTCGTTGGTCGTCTTCCGTTTCGATAGCTTTGGGCGTTTCGAAGCTTTCCGGTTGAGCCGTGTTCGTCGGAATACTTGCGTACCGATTTTGAGGCAAGTACCTTGCCCATACTCTTCTTATTTTGTGGATATGATGATCGGTGATCGTCTTGGTGTGTTTGTTTGGTTGTTTGAAATGAAGTTTCAAAAGATTTCGGTTTGGCCTCGTTAAAGGCTTTCTTTCAAATGCGTGTGTGTTTTGTGAACGGCGTATTTTGGGAATTGATTATGATTTGATTATTTTGAACGTTGAAGGATTTGATTATGATACTCCTATTGTTTAAAGTTATGGAATCGTGTATTCCGTATTTAATCTTGTTATTGTGTTTTGAAGAGTTTGATAATGGTGTCGAGTTAATGGCCATCTCTAGTGAGTATTCTTAATGAACTTACATTCTTAGCATGTTAGTATTGCATGAGTAACGTGTGTGTGTGTATGCTCACTACGGGTTAGATCCTACGGTCTCGGTAGGGCTCCACGAAGCCGTGGACCGCGAGCTTGCTTTTAACCATCGTGGGTTAGATCCGACGGTCTCGGCAGGATCCACGAAGCCGTGGTCCGCGGTTAATTGTGGTGCATTTTTACAATGTGATTCGATATTGGCATTTCCTAAAATGAGTGCTTTTGAACGGTTTTCATGATTGCATGCATTGACTAAGTGTGTAAGAGGTAAATTGTTCGTTTGGCCTACTTGGCTAGGATGGCTCTAGAGTATTTTGTGGTTTATGTTTTAAATCCTTTATTTGTGGATTTTGATGTTGGGAGACGAACCTTGTGGTCGTTCTTGTGTCTTGTGAGTTGATGAGATTTGGGGCTAAAATCCCAAGGGTTTTGTAAAAAGTCGTTTACGGATTTGGGGCTAAAATCCCAACGCTTTGGTTAATGTCATTTTCCGTAAAGTAAACTTTTGGGGTGGCGACCCCTTTGTCTTTCGATTTTTGAAAAGTAGGATTTGATAATCCTAAATTGTTTTCTATTAAAACTCTCGATGGCATTCTAAACCGCTTTATAAATTATTCCCATTGATTTATGATATTTCGCTTTTGAGATGTTTTCTCAAACCCTTGCCTCGGGAAGTACTTTTCGCTTCGTTTGGATCTTTGAGGATCCTCGGTTATTGTTATTCGTGGAATGTGAATTGTATGGCTCGTATTTGCACTTTGTATTTGCACTAGCAAAACGGTGGAGTTTGCTAACCCCGAGTATTCGGGGTGGATGTCTGTTTTGCATTCGTGTTTTGGAGCATAACACAGGGTCGGCACGAAGGATGATGAAAGATGATCGATACTAATCACATGAGGAACCGTATATCGTGTGTTGGTTCGGTTGTACTTTATTTTCCATTCTGTATTGTTCCCGTTAGACGGGTGTAGTAGTATTTTGGTCCACTGCGTGGGCAAGAGATGTATGTATTAGATGAAAGACCAAATCGGTCTACTGAGTCATTTTAGCCTGAAAGGCATGGTTAAGTTGTTATATGTCGTTACCAGCCTGGTAGATCCTTGAGGAAAGGTTCTACGGCGTGTAATATCCCTGAGCGGATTGGGGGTGTTACATAAATGGTATCGGAGCTTAGGTTGAGGAAACCTAGGCTATCGGGTCAAGTCGTGTTGTTTGAGTCTTGTTTCGTCGGATTTTATCTGACTGAGTCGTGTCGCGACGCGTCGTTTGAGTTTGTTGGTCGTGATTAGTATCGTGGGGCGATCATCATCTTCGTGCGACCTGTGGAAGTAAGTCTCCCTTTTTTGTGTTGTGCCTCGTGTGACACGAGCTATTTTTATGATTATTTGTTAAGTGGTGGAATTCTTATGTGAATTTTGATTTCACGATATGTATTTAGTCGACTCTCGTATTTGATTTATACGAGGAGTGTCCACTTTTGATGTCTTTTATTGTTGTTTTTGTCCGTGGTCGATGAATTTCGAATCGATTTGACGCTTTACAAGTCTCTTGTGGAAGCTTTGTGCTTATACACGTTCGACTTGTTCACTAGCCCATGGGAGGGTATTTTATCGGGTTTTGTTCTGAATGTGGTATTTTATCGTTTATTTTCGTTTAAAGACTTGTATTGTCTTGATTTTAAACGTTTTGATGCGTGTGCTAGGAGTTGTTTTAGTGAACGTCGGTATGTGTGAGTTTTGGGCATTCTGGCCTATTGGATTTTTGAAAACCTTGAGTATCTTAGAAAAATAAATTTCGAGACATACTTTTCAAATGAGTTATTTTCTTGTGGTACATCCTAGATGCCACAATATATTTCAAAAATTTTCTACCTCGAGGACCAAAATGCTTTGAGATATTTTGAATGTTTTAGAAACACTTTTATTTAGACCCGAGGGTCGAATATTTTGAAAGTTTTCACTAAGAGAAAGTGTCCTCATTTTTATCAAATGCGAAATGGTTCTCCAATGTCTCGATAACGATGTTTCACGTTTGTACTTTTCTTTGAAAGATGATACTCAAGATCAATCGGTGTTCTTCTAAATTATTTTCAAAATGAGGTTTTCGTTTTTAAAACCTATCCATTCCCGTTTGAGGGCTGGGTATGTATATGTAATGTTCGCGTTGTCCTTTTGATACTTTCTCCCGAGTATGACCGAATTGGCGGTGTGAGCGTTGAGACGCTTTCCACACATTGGTTGTGCTAGCCCCTGTGAGAGGCGGAGTGTGGGTATTGAATGTTGTCGCCTCATGGCAATTTCTGCGTTGTCGCGCATGTGCGAGCTGTTAGAGCTTGATTTGGTATGACCGTGTGCATCGGTGATGGTTCCGTTATGCGTCGATTGTTTAATGTCTTGTTACCTTGCTCCCGTTTTTGTGAATTTCGTGGACGAGGTCGGAGGTAATGCCCGTACTATTTTGACTTCTGTGTTTTCTCTTCCCCAGTCTATCGATTCGCTCATGTTCGTTGGTACTTTATGAACTTGTTCGGTATTTCAGTTTCATCGTCCGAACGAGCTGTGATCTTGTTTTGAGTTGATCTGGTTATCGATGTTACTTTTTCGAGTTCGGTTCGATTCTTGTGAACCTTGTTCGGAAGTAACATCATTTGGTTCTACTAGTTCTTTTATTCGAAGTGGATCGGATTTGGAACTCTTATGTTTTCGACTCTGTCGACTCATTTATGTTTGTTGACATTTCTGAGATTTTCCGCCCCTTGTTTTTGTTTATCGAACGAGTGTGGTATCGTTTCGGAATAACTCGTTCGTCGTTGTGACTTTTCAATTGCTATTCCCTTTCCTGTGGATCTTATGTGAATGCACATCCTGTTGTTTTCACCGGATCATATATTGTCTCGAGTCGAGATGTGAACCTTGGAGTTGTTGTTTGAATTTTATTATCCTTCGTGTTTCGGACATGATTGTTCGATTTTTGTTGTCTCAATCGTTTGCTTGCTTGTTCGGTTTTCGTTCGCTTCGTGATTGTTGAGCGTTCGGGCTCCTTCCTAATTCCCTTAAGTTTGGGAAATTAGTCTCGTTCGATCTTCCAACCCTTGGGCGGTGGAATTCGTATTTATTCGACGTTTGACTCGCATTTGATTGGTGAACCGTTGGGTTGGTCAATCATATTGATTTTCGTCACGAGTTTTGTGATTGTTCGGATAATCGACTCGATTGTATTGTCTATTTGATGACGCTTGTCACTCGTTGATTTTATTATGTCTCTACCGGTGACGTTGCGTTAGTCGCCCTAGAGCGTATTTTCTCGCCGTATGTCTCTTTGCGTTCCTTGCGGTGTTTCGCCGTCGGGCGCGAGTTTTCGGTTTTGTGTATCTCGTCGAGTTTTCTGGCAAGGGATATTGCTTCTCCTACTTATTTTAAGTTTCGGGACGAAACTTCTTTTAAGGAGGGTAGAATGTAATATCCGCAATTTTCGATTTTTGGTGAATTTCTTTTTCGACCAAAGTTCGCTTTTGACAACTCTATCATGACCATTTCGTCATTCCGAGAATATATAATTCTGAACTTTTTATCATCCGAGTTCGTTTCGGTCCGCTTTGTTGAGTTCCGTGCTTTTAGCGACTTTTCCGCGCTTGAGTTCGGTTCCTGCGAATCTCGCTCAAATCTGCTGTTTGGGGTTTTTCGTAAGTTCATTTAACGTTGTTATACGTGTTGTGAGCTTCGATTTGATTATTCGTTGACGTATGGTGATTTTCGGGCATTTGGGCCATTTTCGTAATTTCCCAAAGTTTGGGGTAATTACCTTCCGTTGCCGAATTTCGAGCCTTCGGGTGGTCGGAATTGTGTGTCCTACTAGCTCTTAGATTCGTCTTTGTGAGTACTTCGTAACCGTATCTTCGGTTCGTATTCAGGTTCGGATTTCGTTGTCGTTGTGTTGATTTGTGGATTACTTAACGACTTTTCTAAGTATGAGTTCGTCTTTGTTAGATCACCATTAATTTTTGGTAACTCCAAAAATTCTGAATCTTTACAATATTATAGAACATCGAGTTAGCTTTCCAATGGTTCAAACGGTGAGTCAATCGGAGTCCGGACGAGAGAGTTATGATCGTTGCGTTCACCCGCTCATTTGCCGATCACGCCGACCGGACTCGGCCGTGTCGTCCGACACGGCCCGTGTCGTACTTTCGTCCGGATAAGCCGGTAGCCACCGCCGAGACTCGACCGTGTTCCAGACACGGCCGAGTCGTTGCCGAGCGCCTTCGCGACACGACCGTGTCATGCAGACACGGCCGGGTCCTCGCCGGCCGATCGCGCGCCACGACCGTGTCATGTCGGACACGGCCGAGTCTGTCCGCCCTATAAATGCGTCTTCTCAGCATTTCAGCTCATTTTCCCCATTTCTTCACCCAGTTTCTCGCTCGTTTCTTCATCTTCCGCGGCTGGAGCTTTGATGATCATGGAGGGATGTTGTTAGGAGTTAAATCCATGAAGTTTTGAAGTTCATAACATCGATTAATCCTTCCATAACTTGCTCCGATCGACCGAATCAAGGCAAGTTTTCCAAAAATCTAATTTTGGGGATTTTGGGTATTTTGTTCGATTTCGTCCGTTTAATCCGATTTAACTTAGTATTTTGATGGATTGATGATTATTTAGATGGATTATATCATTTCCTTTATTATTCCATGGTTGGATCGTATCGATTCGTTGTTTGAGTCGAGTTCTTGACCGACGCCTTGAAGGTGTCCGGTAAAATGTCTTAGAGGGGTTTTCGGGCGTTCTACGATTATCCTTCCTCGTATGATCGATGATTTATTGATTATATTGTTGTTAGGGTCGAGTTCTTGTGAAGAAACCGTGTTGAACCCTTTCGTTGGTCGTCGTCTTCCGTTTCGATAGCTTTGGGCGTTTCGAAGCTTTCCGGTTGAGCCGTGTTCGTCGGAATACTTGCGTACCGATTTTGAGGCAAGTACCTTGCCCATACTCTTCTTATTTTGTGGATATGATGATCGGTGATCGTCTTGGTGTGTTTGTTTGGTTGTTTGAAATGAAGTTTCAAAAGATTTCGGTTTGGCCTCGTTAAAGGCTTTCTTTCAAATGCGTGTGTGTTTTGTGAACGGCGTATTTTGGGAATTGATTATGATTTGATTATTTTGAACGTTGAAGGATTTGATTATGATACTCCTATTGTTTAAAGTTATGGAATCGTGTATTCCGTATTTAATCTTGTTATTGTGTTTTGAAGAGTTTGATAATGGTGTCGAGTTAATGGCCATCTCTAGTGAGTATTCTTAATGAACTTACATTCTTAGCATGTTAGTATTGCATGAGTAACGTGTGTGTGTGTATGCTCACTACGGGTTAGATCCGACGGGGTCTCGGTAGGGCTCCACGAAGCTGTGGACCGCGAGCTTGCTTTTAACCACTGTGGGTTAGATCCGACGGGGTCTCGGCAGGGATCCACGAAGCTGTGGGTCCGCGGTTAATTGTGGTGCATTTTTACAATGTGATTCGATATTGGCATTTCCGGAAATGAGTGCTTTTGAACGGTTTTCATGATTGCATGCATTGACTAAGTGTGTAAGAGGTAAATTGTTCGTTTGGCCTACTTGGCTAGGATGGCTCTAGAGTATTTTGTGGTTTATGTTTTAAATCCTTTATTTGTGGATTTTGATGTTGGGAGACGAACCTTGTGGTCGTTCTTGTGTACTGTGAGTTGATGAGATTTGGGGCTAAAATCCCAAGGGTTTTGTAAAAAGTCGTTTTACGGATTTGGGGCTAAAATCCCAACGTTTTGGTTAATGTCATTTTCCAGAAAGTAAACTTTTGGGGTGGCGACCCCTTTGTCTTTTGGATTTTTGAAAAGTAGGATTTGATAATCCTAAATTGTTTTCTATTAAAACTCTCGATGGCATTCTAAACCGTTTTATAAATTATTCCCATTGATTTATGATATTTCGTTTTTGAGATGTTTTCTCAAACCCTTGCCTCGGGAAGTACTTTTCGTTTCGTTTGGATCTTTGAGGATCCTCGGTTATTGTTATTCGTGGAATGTGAATTGTATGGCTCGTATTTGCACTTTGTATTTGCACTAGCAAAACAGTGGAGTTTTGCTAACCCCCGAGTATTCGGGGGGTGGATGTCTGTTTTTGCATTCAGGTTTTGGAGCATAACACAGGGTCGGCACGAAGGATGATGAAAGATGATCAATACTAATCACATGAGGAACCGTATATCGTGTGTTGGTTCAGTTGTACTTTATTTTCCGCTGCTGTATTGTTCCCGTTGTACGGGTGTAGTTGTATTTTGGTCCCCTGCGTGGGCATGAGTTGTATGTATTTGTTGAAAGACCAAATCGGTCTACTGAGTCATTTTAGCCTGAAAGGCATGGTTAAGTTGTTATATGTCGTTACCAGCCTGGTAGATCCTTGAGGAAAGGTTCTACGGCGTGTAATATCCCTGAGCGGATTGGGGGTGTTACAAGAGGATAGCCTGAAGATGTTTTTGAGAAGCTCTTGGTCAATGCGGATCTCCACTCCGCGAATGACTGCTGTGATATCAGCAACATGTCCTCCTAGAGCCAGAGACAGAAAACAAACCATGGCGTTGAGGTAGAACTCCTCAACAAGATAAACGTAATATTTCTCGGCAGTGTGGCTCCCAAGGCGGTAGAGGCCTTGTTGACGGATTCTAGTGGTGACGACCTCCATGGCATCGACGTCATCAGTTTCAGCGTGAATGCATTCCATCACGACAGATCTGGAGAAGATCCATCCATCGATGAAGTTCAGAGACTTCTTGAGAGCAGTGGAAGATGTCTGAGTAGATGCCATTGATAATTCTCAAGAAAAGATGAAAAAGATTTAAGAAGAATATGCAGTAAACACAGAAAAACTTGTAGGCTGAATTGCTTGAGTGCTCTTAAAATATGCAGAAGGCGTAAAGAGTCTCAAATGGCATTTGCAGTCCTTTTATAGTAGGCGACCAAGAAGGGTTTTCAGAGAACGAATGGTCAGATTTAAGGGATGGGAACCGGTGTTTGAAATGAACAGTCACGATGGACTGAGTGTAACTAGTACACTTATCCATTGAATTTTAAAATAGGAGCGGGTCCCACTTCTGACATTTGTTGTTACCCTTAATGCTTGAAACGGCGGTATTAAATATTAAACAATTTGAAAACATCGCAGCTTTTGAGATTTGATTGTCCAGATGTCGTGTAAGGCATTTAATGTAAACGACGTTTGATATGAGAACAGGGCACGTGGATAAAAATTATTTTTAAAATGAAATATTATAATATATAATGAATCGAAATTCCATAGTATGTGTTTTATCCGTGACGATACGATGTTCCCCTTTAAAAGGTACATATAGGTTTCAATTCCATACAACAACTTTTGGATTAATGCTGTATTCATGGGTCATACTGTATTCCCCCTTAATTATTGCACACGTCAGCTGTCGGATGATTCATATCACTTTGTTCCCTACAGTGATGTATTGAAGGCTCTGAGTGTACAGATAATTAATGGTGGATACTGTATTCTTGGGTCTTACAGCATTCCCCCTCAATTGTTGAGTAAAAACAGTAAATACTTACAGGGAGTCAGGCTGTAGCAATCCCAATTCTTGTCGAAGCATGTTGAATCTAGCTGTGTCGAGAGGCTTGGTGAAGATGTCAGCCAACTGAATATCTGTATGAACTTTTTCCAGCCGAACATCCTTGTTCTCGACATGATTCCTTATGAAATGATGCTTCATGTTGATATGCTTAGTGTGTGAGTGCAATACAGGGTTGTGCATTATTGCAATTGCACTCGTGCTATCACACATGATTGGCGTTTCCTTGGCTTCAATCCCATAATCTGACAACTGTTGCTGCATCCAAAGGATCTGCATACAACAACTACCGGCAGCATAGTATTCCGATTCAGCCGTGGAAAGTGAGTTTGCCAATTGCTTCTTACTGAACCAAGAAACAAGTCGAGGTCCAAGAAAGTGACAAGTTCTACTTGTACTCTTCCTATCTAGCTTTCAGCCTCCGAGATCCGAGTTGCTGTATCCAACTAAATCGAATCCGCCTTCTTTAGGATACCACAGTCTTACATCGACTGTTCCTTTAATATACTTCATGATTCGTTTAGCTGTATTGAAGTGTGATTCTTTGGGTGCTACTTGATATCTAGCACACACTCCTACAGCAAACTGGATATCGGGCCTGCTAGCCATTAGGTACAAGAGAGAGCCAATAAGCTTCCTGTAGAGTGATTGGTCAACCGACTTTCTGGCTTCATCAGCACTAATTTGCACGGAAGTGCTCATGGGGGTTGACGATGATTTGGAAGTGTTCATTCCAAATTTGTTGAGAAGCTCCTTGCTGTATTTTTCCTGGTTGATGAAAATCCCTGTAGGCAACGGCTTTACCTGCAAACCTAGGAAATAACTAAGTTCTCCCATCATAATCATTTCAAATTTACTTTGCATGAGATGAGAGAACCTTTGACATAAAGCAAGGTTAGTTGAACCAAATATAATGTCATCTACATAGATTTGAACCATTAGAAGATCATCACCTTCCTGTATTTTGAACAAGGTTTTGTCCACAGCACCTTTCTCGAATCCATTATCGGTTAGATACTGGGACAGGGTTTCATACCATGATCTAGGGTCTTGCTTAAGTCCATATAGTGCTTTCCTCAGCCTGTATACTAAATCGATGCCGTATGTGTTGGCAAACCCTGGTGGTTATTCAACATAAACTTCTTCGGCAAGGTCTCCATTTAGGAATGCACTTTTGACGTCCATTTGGTATAAAATGAAGCTTTTATGGGCGGCAAAGGCTAAAAATATCCTAATGGCTTCTATTCTGGCTACAGGGGCAAAAGTTTCATCGTAGTCTATGCCTTCTTCCTGTCTATAGCCTTGTGCCACTAGTCTGGATTTATTCCTTATAATTAGTCTGTTTCGATCCTTTTTGTTTCTAAATACCCATTTGTTTCCAATAACTGATTGATGTGTAGGTCTGGGTACAAGATACCATACATTGTTTCTTTCGAAACTGTTAAGCTCTTCTTCCATAGATGTTATCCAATGAGAATTATTAAGAGCTTCTATGGTAGAAACAGGTTCGGACTGGGCTAAGAATACAGCAATTGTGCACATATTGAATCTTCTAATCTCGGATTGAGATTTCCATTCAGGGAATGGCGATATCTCAGTATCTAGTTCTTCTTATGCACACAGTACATTTCCTTGTGTACTCTGTATTCTCCTTCGGGTAGAAACACCAGCATTAATGTTTCCAATGATCAGCTCTTGCGAGTGATCTCTCAACCATCTTCGGTCAGGTTCTAATTCGGGGTCCCGTACTATATCTTGAGTTGCTGTAGTTTCGGCTTGACATGACAAAGATCGCTTCATCTACGTCGATTCTTACAGTGCGGGGTTGATTTCTAGGTCAACAACGGGTTCTATGGGAGTTGGTGGATCTAAGATGGAAAGTTGTTGGATGTTACGAAAATGTACCTTCTACTCCTGTAGGGTCATGGTGAGGTTCGCCGAACACTACATGAACTGATTCCTCGATCCTCAGCTTACTTTTATTAAAGATCCTGTAAGCTTTGCTGACGGAGGAATATCCTACAAATATTCCTTCATCTGACTTCTCATCAAAGGTTCTAAGTTGATCCTTCCCATTATTCAACACATAGCACCTGCATCCAAAAATGTGAAAAGACGAAACTAATGGAGTTTTGTTGTTCCATACCTCGTATGCTGTTTTGTTGTGGTGCTTGTTGACGATACAGCGGTTTTGAGTGTCGCATGCTGTATTAGTTGATTCACCCCAGAAACACTGCGGCAACTTGCTTGCGGCAACCATTGTCCTTGTTACTTCTTTCAGCATCCTATTCTTTTGCTCGGCAACACCATTTTGTTGAGGTGTACGGGAGCTGAGTATTCGTGTTGTATCCCATTTTCCGAACAGTATTGCTCTATAAAGCGGTTAGTAAATTCTGTACCTCTGTCGGAACGAACGGACACGATACTCGATCCTTTTTCATTTTGAAGCTTTCTCAGGAGCTCGGGCAGCTTTGATGTTGTTTCCTTCTTCTTGCTTAGAAAATTTGTCCAAGCATACCTGGAGTAATCATCAACAACAACAAGACAATATTTCTTACCTCCCAAACTTACCGGGTCTACAGGACCATAGAGATCCATGTGTAGCATCTCCAACACTATGTGGGTTGAAAGGTAGGATTTGCTCTTCAGGGTGGACTTGATTTGCTTGCCTTTTTGACATGGTCCACAGACACTGTCTTTTTGGAATGATACACTTGGCAATCCTCTAGCCAATCCCTGTCTTGAGAGCTTGTTGATCATCTTGAAGTTGACGTGTGACATCCTCTTGTGCCATAGCCAGCTTAGATCTGCAGTGCCTTTGGCAACTAAACAAGGAATAGTGGAGCACGTAGGCATCCAGTCAGCAATATACATATTACCTGATCTGCTTCCTGTGAGCACAACTTCTTTGGCCAGGATGTTCTTGAATCTACAGTGATCTATATAGAATTTCACCGAGAACTGTTTGTCACAGAACTGGCTAATACTAAGTAGATTGTACTGTAAGCCTTCAACATGAGCTACATCAGTGACTTTGAAATTTACGACAAGAAGGTTTCCTTTTCCTCTTGTTCTTCCTTTAGATTTATCACCGAAGCGCACTTTTGGACCGCGACCTTCTACGAAATCTGATAGCTTGCTTCTATCTCCTGTCATGTGCCGGGAGCATCCGCTGTCGAAGTACCATATGTCCTTCTCCAAAATGTCCTATAGCACATAAATTATGTAGATTTAGGTCCCCTTTGATTGTTGGGTCCGTGAATATTAGTGCCTTTAGGTACCCAAACTTTCCTGACAACAATTGGTTTACTGTAGGTAACATTTGGTACAGATTTGCGGTATCTACGTGGGGCATGTACGTAGTTACTGTATTCATTATAATCATTATGCATGTAAAAATCAGGGTTATTATTATTAATCCAGTACATATGCCGTCTCGGAGGTGGAGCCATTTTCTTTGGCCTTACAGCTTGCCTTCTGGGTCTCCAGTTGGATTCCCAACGCTGTTGTTGATACTGTGCGGACACTTGCTGTCTCGATGAATGACGAGGCTCCTGTATCCAATACCTAGGCGTGCTGTACTGAAAGTACTGCCGTGCGGGCCTTTGGTATTTGGATACAGCCTTCTTTCTGAACGGCTGTTGGCGCTGTTGATATGCTCGGGGAGCATGCTGTTGCGTGCGCCTTACATGTTGGAATGGCTTATGATTCCGCTGTCTTGAATAGGATTGCGGGGGCGGAATGGCAGCCTTTGCTTTTCGCGGTGCAGCAGGTTCCTTCACAGGACTAGGAGTATCTTCCGATACAGGAATGTGTTCCACACTCTTGACGAGCACGGTACTAGTTTTCCCTTTGTTGGAAAATGAGCTGTATCCTAAGCCACTTTTATCGTGAGCATGTTTCCCAGTGCTTAGAATTTCTTCCATTCTTTTAGATGATTTCTCGAAAGATTTCAGAATGGTCTCAAGTTCGCTTTCTCGTTTCTCGAGAGTATTAAATTTAGCTTGAAGTAGAACAAAATCATTTGTCTTGCTTCCATTTTGAGACTTAGTCTCACTTAGTTCATGAGCAAGTTGATGATTGCTCTCCATGAGTTTTTCATGCTCGACCTTGCTGTTTTCACAATCAATAGACATATTTTCATAATTTATCTTTAACAAGTCGTTTTCTTCTTTCAGCTCTATGTTGGAAAGTTGAAGCTGAATGTTTTCATTCTTCAAAGTCTCGTGGGCTTTTTGAATATTTTCAAATTCATTCATCATGTTTTCGAAAGTATGCGATGCATTTACTGGAATAGCTGAGGTTGACCTTACCTCATCATTGCTATCTTCTTCTTCCAGAATGTCCTTTGTCATAAAGCACATATATGCCTTATCTTCGAATTCATCGTCAGATGAGTCACTTTCAGTGACCACCTGAAGACATTCTTCGGATTTGGATGGTGTGGGGGAGGCTTCTAATTCTCCTATCAGTGCCTTGAGCTTGTTTTTCCAAGCACGTCTTAGTTCATCCCTCTCTTGTTGCTCGGCTTCCGGCAACCTTTAAACTTTGGGATGAGGACATTTGGTTGCATAATGTCCTGGTTTCCTGCAATTATAGCATAGGTTAGCATCACCAGAGGAAGTTTCAGTACTTACCTTGTGAGCAGGCTTGGGCCTGTAGGGAGTCTTTCCAGACTGTTTGATGAACTTTTTGAATTTGTGCATGAGGAGCGCCATTTCATCTTGTGACAGGATATCGTCGTCACTGTCAGCATTCTTATAATTTGGCTTTGATGGGCTGGGCATGCTGTGTCGACGGTTAGATATAGCGGCTAAGGCTGTAGTCCTAGCTGGAGATTCTTCAGCTTTCTCTCTCCTGTCTATATCATACTCGAAAGCTTTGAGGTCAGAAAAGAGATCAAAGGTAGATATTTCACTAAGGTTACACGACACACGCATAGTTGTGGTCTTAATGTCCCATCGGGCAGGGAGATATCTGAAAATCTTTAAGTTTTTCTCCCTTTAGGTATAAATTTTGCCCAAAGCTTCAAGTTCACCAACAATTCCAGTGAATCTGAGGTCAAGTTCCTCAAGTGTTTCAGTTGGTTTCATTTCAAAATATTCAAATTACTGAGTTAGTTTTGAAATTTTATTTTCTTTGGAGAGCTCAGTTCCCTCACAAATAAACTTGATTTTATCCCAGATATCCTTGGCTGTTTTACATCTCTTTACCTTCGAGAATGTGCCTTTGTCGAGGGTGACAAACAACGCATTCTTCGCAACATTATCGAGGTTGGCGCGCTTTCTTTCATCTGTGGTCCATTGTTTGCACTCCTTCTTGAGCATCTCAGCATGGGCTTGGTCTTCAATCCTTGCGGCCGTATTTACCTTCATGATCTTAATAGGGCCATCATGTATAACAAAAATCATTTCTTCGTGCATTGCTGCAAGATGAGCCTCCATTCTGATTCTCCAATCATCAAATTCATTAATAGAGAATATAGGAACTTTGTTGATCATTGATGTATCCATATGAGAATGTAGGAATGAAAAATATTGTTTTATAAAATAAGTGATTTTGGATCTGATTCGGTTAAAAATACAACTGATTCTTTTTAGAATCAACCTCTCCAATACCACTTGTTGTCCACTAAGTATACTGGATACAGCTTGGAAAGTGTTTTAAACAACAAGCTGTACTGTTTTTAAATCTGTGTGCGTAGCGGAAGTCTTAAATACAGTAAGTTGTTGTGGATACAACAACTCTATGTGCAGTGTATACTTAACTAATCACAGTTAATAAAACAATAAAGGCATAAGGTAAATAACACAGTATTTAAAGTGGTTCGAGGTAAACCCCTCTACGTCCACTGGTCCTCCACACAAGAGTAAAAAGTTTATTATAATTACTGAGTACACAACTACGTAATTATAACAACACTTAATCAATATATTGTTCACACATATTGATATAAAGATCTTAGCTTTCAACCGTTCACACAGATTGGTTTGAGCTAACACTTCGACTGACTTCTTCACACACAGTTCTGAAGCTTTGTCTTCTTCAATGCAAGTCCTTCACACACAGTTCGGGAGTAGCAAAGATTCCCAGTCCACAGAGGGCTGATATGAGTTCGTTCAAAGATAGAACAGGGTTTGAACAACAGCTATGACTTTCTGGGATATAGGCTGATGATGTGTTGTTCAAGGTTTGAGCACTGTATATCTCTTATATCTGAATAATAGAAAGCTTGGAGAGATATGTTTTGCTCTGAATATTTCTTGTAAGTTTGATTGTTTGTAAGTCGTTCTTTCGTGTAGTTCAGTCGTTCAGTAGTTGATGATCGTCAAACTCTAGAGATATATATATAGCCATCTGAAATATATCCGTTTGAAATATATCCGTTGAGGCAAGATTCTGCGACAACTAATATTTGACTGAGATCCAGATATTGCGGGATTTAGAAGATCTTCTGACTTACAGTATTTAAATACTTTATCCTTTAGTATTTAAATACTTCTTTATCAACGTGACTTGACTTCTAGCGAATACTGAAGATTCCTTCTTGTCCTGTTTGAGAGCTGTATGGAAGGTATCACTGTATTGATATTCGAGACAGCTTCTATACTGGCTTTGCAGAACTCTTTGTTGTATGATCAATATGTTGTATGGTTGGGACTGCGAGAAGTCTTCGATAAAGGTTTGATACTTGATCACATTTTCAATACAGCTAGAGGCGGTATTCAAGATTTGGCATATTGTCAAAACATTTTGACAATACGATCGTTACAGGGCAGCATCAATACAGGGATTTGTTATCCCAAACATGAGGCAGAGGCGTTGGCTGGAGCTAATCAAGGATTACGATGTGGAGATTTCATATCACCCTGGAAAGGCCAACGTTGTAGCAGCTGCACTGAGTCGGAAAACTACACAGGAGATAACACTATCTGATTTAACGGTACAGTCGGAATGCCAGCAAGATCTAAGGAGAAATGGCATTAAAGTATGGATACAGCACCGCCAGGGACAGTTGTGCTCAATTAACATTCATTCATCCTTGCTGGACGAGATACACCTATCACAAATGGAAGACCCGGAACTTCGTGCGATCGGCACAAGGTCCTAAGGGGGGATTATTTAGACTACAGGATCCAAGGGAACATGGTGAGGTTTAAGAACAGGATTTGTATTCCACCGAATGATGAGCTTAAACAAACTATACTCAAGGAAGCTCATTCTACTCCCTATTCGGTACATCCCGGGGCGAGCAAAATGTATAAGGATCTGCGGAAGAGCTTCTGGTGGAAGAACATGAAGCAGGAGGTAGCGAGGTTCGTTGCTCGATGTATGACATGTCAACAAGTGAATATTGAACACCCTAGGCCGGCCGGAATCATGCATCCCTTACCTATTCCAGAATGGAAATGGGAGAGCATATCAATGGATTTTGTCACCAAGTTACCAGTGACGGTGGGAGGAAAAGACACGATATGGGTCATTGCAGACCGACTGATGAAGTCGGCACATTTCATTTCAATTCAAGAGACCACCGGAACAGAGCAGCTGGCCACCATCTTTATCCGGGAAATCGTGAGACTACATGGCGTTCCCTCGGGAATCATATCAGATAGAGACATTAGGTACGTGTCCCGCTTCTGGAAGGCTGTCCACAAGGCTATGGGTACTCAGCTACATTTCAGCACGGCCTATCACCCTCAAACAGATAGACAGACAGAACGTACTATACAGACCTTGGAGGATATATTAAGAGCATGTGTACTCGATTGGGGTAAGGATTGGGCTAGACACCTCTGTTTGGTGGAATTTTCATACAACAACAGCTGGCATGCAAGCATAGGCATGGCACCCTTCTAGGCCTTGTACGGTAGGAGGTGTAAGTCTCCCCTATGTTTGGATGATGCATCTGATGTCATCGATATCGAGTTGGATCTGATCCAGGAACCTATTAAGAATATTTCCATTGTTCGAAAACACATGTTGGCAGCTCAGAGCCGCCAAAAGTCATATGCTACGGACCGCCAGCGACCGTTGGAATTTATGGTCGGAGACCACGTTTGGGTCAAAGTATCTCCGATGCGGGGTATTCGACGCTTCGTCCAGAAAGGCAAATTAAGCCCGAGATTTATTGGCCCGTTCGAAATACTGGACCGAGTTGGTAAACTCGCTTATCGACTAGCGTTGCCACCATCATCAGACGGAGTGCATAATGTCTTCCACGTTTCCCAGTTGAGGAAGTACGTGTACGACCCAAACCAAAATATTAATTTCGAGGAGGTAGAGATTTCTAATGATGCTACCTTTAGAGAAGTTCCAACCGCGATTTTGGATCGATGCGTAAAGACACTAAGGAATAAGGCCATACCTTTTGTAAAATTTCAATGGTCACACCATGGCATGAAAGAAGTGACTTGGGAGACCGAGACGAGCATGAGGGAGAATCATCCCAAGTTATTTTCTTAGTTTCGGGACGAAACTATTTTTAAGGGGGGTGGTATGTAATACCACCAGTATTACATGCTGTTTCACGTTGAGCGCTCGTTTCTATTTCTACTATGTAATAAAATAAATGTACTCCATCGCGATAAACATATTTTTGTATGATATGTTCGTACTGTATTGTCATGAATAAAGCTTGTCCGCACCTGTTATTCTTGTAATGTGATTGTGTGATGGTTGATGATTTGTTGGTGACATACCTCGATATCATTCGGCAATTATCGGTGCGAATATGATGGTGGCCAACATCTTGTTCCCCGAGAAATTACTCGACAAGATTGAGAGGGAGTCGCGTTATAAGGAATTAATGTGATAATAACGTAGTGAACAAACTGAACCTTACGTACGTTATCCACTAAGTATTACGTACGCTAAGTGTGTGATATTATGTACGCTAAATATTATACTTACGTACGTAATGCGGTCTTCGGTCTTCGGATAAGGAATCCTCATCGGATAGTATGCATTGTCCGACCAACTTTCAGCGCGATAGCGACAGGCAAGTCAATGGGTGCTACGTACGTTAACTGACCCTCATTACGTACGTAAGCTGAGTGTGATTTAGTCCAGTGAGTTTTGAGTTTTCCTTATGTACGTTAAGCTTTCTACATAACGTACGTAACAGGGCTTACGTACCTAAAGCTTCAGGCCTAACGTACGTAAAGCCATTCTGAATTTATAAAAGGACACCCTCCCTTTCATTTCTTTCGACCGAAAAATCACCCCTTGCTCTTGTATACTATCCTCCACCTTCCCTAAATCGATTTTATCTTCCCTAATCAAGTTTTATCCTATTGGAGTGAGTTGATCAAGCTCCGAAGAAGGTTTTGAAGGTGCTACCCTCTCGTTCTTCGTCATCCTTCGTCGTTCTTCATCGTCTCTTGTCAATTAAGGTAAGTTTATCGAATCTTGAACTCATTTCAGTATTGTTATACGAGTCATACTAAATTTTGGATGGCTTGGGTAGTTTAGAACTTTCAATAATGATCGGACCGGTGAATAACTATCACAATTGTTAATCGATACCTATCAAGCTAGTAATTGGAATGGATGATGGTCGTACTCGTAGTTGGATGGAAAAACTCATAATCAAATTTGTTAATCACCAACATCTTAGAATCATCTTGTTGAAGATTGCAATTCTAATACTATTACCATATTATAAAGCCCATTGATAATTCCTTGATGAACTAACTAACGATTATCAAGTCGGATAGGTATTCAAACATGTTAGGATTCCGGAGAATTAGTGCTTAATCGTTCTAATCTAGAAATTCAAATTGAAGTTAGTGATGTAGTTACGGTGGCCATTAGCCATAATCACAACGTAGGGATGTTATATTAGAACATTGATCAACGAGATGATAAATTGTAAAATGGCGAACCGAGGAATTTAGTAATATGCATTGTGGTCCAAAACAGAGAATTTCGATCTCGGCAACATAAACAACTAGGTTTAGAGTCCTAACGGGATGGGGGAAATTGTCGTTAATCATCATTGTTACCATAAGGTGATAATCGACGAACATGTAATAGGTTGAGCTTTCCGGTGTGGTCGTTCGATCCGTTGTGTTATCAAGGGAGTAACTCTCGCAGGATTTGAGGCAAGTGAATCTTGCTCAGACTTTACGTCTTGAAATTTTAGAATATTGTATGTGTTGCTATCTGTGGAATGGTGCTTGTCTTATTTATCTTGTCTGGAGTATTCCAGAGTAGATACTTCCGTAACCCTTGGCTGCGGCCTTGGGAGTTTATATGTTGATATATCTTGTGGAAATGTGTTGCGGGATAAAACTTGAATAGTACCCACATCCAGAGTATTCCTGTGTAGATACTTCTGTGACCCTTGGTTGCGACCTTGGGAGTTTATGTGCTGATAAAAGAAACGACGTTGAATATTCGGTGATGACTTTGTTCTCTGAATTTATCTGATTCTACCTATCAAATTGGTTCGATTTGTCTGACCTAGGTTGACTGACACGATACGTCGTGTCAGGCAAATTTATTGAATATGTGCAGGACAATCCCGAAGGTTCTGGTCAGGCTTGAGCAGTGTTGGGGAGAAAGCCTGTTAATTTCTTAAACTAAATTTGAATAATCCACGTTGTGTAATAACCGTATGATCGGACATTATTCCCTTTCGTATTTCGGTTTGTTCGATTGCTTTCATTAGAATATTTCCGCAAACTACTTGTTGAATAAATTATTTTAAAAACCCCTTTTAAAACTCGCCTTGTGGGTCCCACACGAGATTCAAGACACTGTGGAGTCCCGGTTTATTTTGGGGGCGTTACAGTATTCGCGATAGATTGCCAAGGCAAATACCTTGATATACGAATTATATCTACGTAAAGTCATTGTTGCCGAAGTGTATGTATTATTTTATACATATATATATATATATATATGTGTGTGTGTATCGATATATATACATATGTTGGTGAACGTTTAGTGATTGACGCTAATATTAGTTTGACATAGTTAACTTGATTAAAGTATAAACTATATTATAGAGATAATATAGTCAGGTATATGTATTTAGTTGAATTACGATACAAGTATATATGTGTGGTGTTGGTAGTTTATGCCTGAAGGCATATTGTGCTGAGTTTTGATTGATAACGTGCGTGGTGTTGTTTGTCTGTGTAGTTAATGATTGACAGATAGTTTGTGTGAATATGTGTACTAATTCGATAATTGTTGCAATGATTAACTGTGTGCTTGATGTTTGAAAAACTGTCAATATTTGTTGTGAGAGACATCGTATTCGGGAGCTTCTGAGGGCAGGGCGTGAACTCCGGCCTGGTGTACGCTGGAATGAGAGGCTCCATATGATTGGTGAACGCCGGTGTTACATAATGCGTGAGCAAGAGGCGGCTCTTGCGTGAGTGAGCGTCGGCGCGGTGATATGTCCAAGGGGCGGCCAACATAGTGGCGTGAACGCCGGTGCATCAGGTGTGCAAGGGAGGCTCCTGACAGGCTTATTGGTTACGGATATTCGAGTGATAGCTAAGACCCCGATGCCGAAAAAATTTTGTACTTCAAAAGTTCTTTTGAACTCGTTTTAAACGTTGGTCTCAATAAAGGCTGACATTTGTGCTTCTGAAAGTTTGGTTCAACTCGTTTAAATGTTGGTATTAGGATTAATTAACCATGGATATCTGACGAGATTTCCAAGGGTTAATTAATCAAGGGTCTTGAGCAGGATTTGTCGAAATGAGAGGTTGTGACATTGATTGTACGGTGAAGTGTTCTGTGGAATGTTGAGATGATTGTTTTTGTGATGATGTTTGGTAGATTTGGTCGAGGGCCCCGTGAAATGTTGAGATGATTGTTCTTGTAATAGTGTTCTGCAAATTAGGTAGAGGACCCCGAATAACATTGAAATAGTTTTCCTATAAAATTATTTTCCACATACTGGGTCAAGGACCCGAGAAATTTGGAAGTTATTTTCTAAAAGTATTTCCATTTGATTTTTCAAAACCCCAAAATGGCCCAAGTCGACAATAACGTTTTCAAATCATCTTATCGAAATGTTTTTCCAAAATATTTCTTTTAAAAAAGGGGTTTTCGAACTAGCTCTTTTGACTCATTAGGGCTCGTCTAAAGTTTTCCTTGATGCTATGTTCCGTAAAAAAAAAAAATGTCTGTGTGAATGCTCTTCTGTGATGGTTGTGTGAATGTGTGTTTAGTGTTAAGGCTTCGCACCAGTTTGCTAACCCCCGAGTTTTCGGGGGGTGGGTGCCTGTTCTGCGCTCAGGTTTTGTAAGTCGGGAGCAGTCACGGGATTGTCTTGGAAGGAGATGGAGGACAATGATGCTTATCACACAAGAGCCAGTCTTTTATTTTATTTCATTTTGGTCAGTATTTCTCTTTTAGTCGAGTATTCACCCTTGCACGGGTATAGTTTTTATTTATTGAATTGAGTTGTCATTCTTTTCTGTATTCAAGTTTATTATTGTCGTTGAATTGTGGACTATGTTGGTTTTTGAATTGTTCAATGACCTTGTCGATTTCTTTTGTAATTAATTTGACCTCGATCGTTTAATCATTGAGCAATCTTTTGGAGTTTAGCCTGGTAGATTCTTGTGACAAGGGTCTACGGCATGTGACATTCCCAGTCGAATTTTGGGGGTGTTACACCTGTAAATATGCTTAATCTCCAGCTGCCAATCCCAATCCGCGTATAACTAATGCGACGAACCAGCTCAGCCCCACTAAGCATACCATCGCACTATTAACCAACTTTGCAGCATTCAGATTATTGGTTTCAATAGTTAGACGTATGACCCCTTCTATGCCAAGCTAACTTGATCCCCCCATATAGCCCTTGGAGCTCATCTTGAAGAACCGTAGCATCCCCCCTCCCATCTTCCGGAAGCCACCCAACCAGCAACCTTGCTCATCCCTCAGTACACCAGAATACTAAGTTACATGAGTAATCGCATTAATTGCACCATCTATGTTAAGTTTAGCCCGTCCGTCTTTATGGGGATCCATCCAGTCAGCTTAGTGACCCTGGTACCATTAGCACCCGCCGCTTGCTGCTTGACATCAATAAGTCTCGCCCAAGCTCGACATTACGCCAAAATGGTATAAGCAGACTGCTTTGTACTTGCGAAAATCTCCACGTTTCTACTTTCCACAATCTCCAGCATAACAAACCAAAGATAGAGCTCCACATATACTCATGAATCATTTCATTATTTAACTCATGTAGCCAACCATTAAAATTCACAGACATAAAGTTTGACCAAGAATGAGTTGGAACAATACACCTCCATGTGTCCGTTGGAAACCGACATCTACGTAAGACATGATCAAAATCTTCAGCCCCTGAGTTACATCTGGATCAAGAGTCAAATGTAGCCAAGTGCTTACGACATCGCTCGACGTTCGTCATAAGCCTGTTCCTTAATACAGCCACAAAAAATAACGAACTCGCTCTGGGCCCTTGTACCTCCAGGCGATATTCTATCCTCATCAGCATTAAAACCAGCATCACTCAGCACCTTGTAAGCGCCTCCCATCAAAAACCTCCTCATCGGATCCACCTCCATATGCAAATATCCCGCCCTGCACTGTTGTAAGGAGGAGGAAAAGTTGCAATAATGCTGCAAGCTTACGGACTAACAAGTACCTGAATCTCAGCCCAATTCCAATCCCAATGCACATCCATTAACTCCCTAGTAAGAAGATCTACATCCACGTCAACCAAATCCTTATGATGCGCAATCACAGTCCCCCCCCCTCCATGGTGTTGTGCGGCGATTAATACGCCTGGTCGATGATCGGCATAAGGCCGAGCGACCGAGTTCATGATCAAATGAGCCAAGGCAAACTTGCCAATCGAAGGTAATAGTCCATCTTCGAGTATCTAGCGATCGACCTCCCAGAGCGATCGTCTCTTGGTACCTAGCGACCGACTCTGGTGCCCGACCAAGGACGACCGTCCTATGCCACGTATAAGGCCATCATCCGTCATATCTACGAGGACTGGATCTCGTAGCGAGGACCCACGTGCAAGTTGGCGCCACAGAATAAGGATCGTTGACTCCAGCCCATCAACAGCTGTCCTACCGACAGATCCGCCGAAAGGTCCTAGGTGGGACCTCAAGGCACCGCAAGAACAGGCTGTACTCCAGCCCATCAGCAGCTGTCGGTGACAAGGGCGGCCTCACCTACCGATAGACCTGCCGAAAGGTCCTAGGTGGGGCCTCCCAAGATAGCAACTCCGGACGCTGTGGTCTTCTCATTGGTTCGTGCATCCGGTTGCCAGCAGCTGCTGCGGACTCTAAGGAGACCAACCCATGTGCTAAAGACGATTGCCCGCTTATTATAATACAGCAGAGGCGATCGCCCAACTACCTACAATCCTATAAATAGAGAGCCTCCAGCAACTCGAAAAAGGTTCAGACATTCAGCTAAAGAACTTATCACTCCATCGTTGTTACAAGAACTCACATAGCATCATCTCTGGTTCTTCCGGCAATCATCAGCACTCAAGAGCTAGATAACTATGGTCTTTAAACTCATTGTAATTGTACTTTAACATTAATATTTGTACTCTCAAGTATTCGTATTAATAATATCTCACAAGAGCATTCAATCCCGGGACTAACAACCCCCGCAAATCTTGTGTTATTTACTTCCCCACGGACGTGCTCTTGCATTTTGTTTGTTACTCGTCCATTCCAGCATATCATCTCCAGATAATATTTTGGGTAACAACACATGGCACCAAGCATTCGTCCAAAAATGAACACTCCTACCTGTTAGGAATACTTGTTAGATTTTGATGATGTCATAAATATAAATGCTTATTACTTGGCAAAAATGTAAGGAAGAACCAAATGAGTATCTTCCATAGGCCAAATATGTTAAGTGTAAAACTTGGCAAAATGTAAAGAAGAACCAAATGAGTATCTTTTATAGGCCAAAAATAAGTTAGGCTGAAAACCGGCTAAGTACTAAATATCAGCTGAGTTCATCAGAGAGGTACAGCCGAGTCAAATCAGAGTAGTTCTGGTCAATAAAAATTTATCAGAGATGTTTGACCAGACTGCAGTCAAGGCACCTCAGACAAGTCATCTGATCAGAAAAGTCATAAACAGTGAACATCAGAGAGGTCCAGAAATGCAGAGAAGTTAATTGCACATCAGCCTAGTCGAGATCAGCCAAGTACTCCAAGTCCCCATCAGCATGCGTTGAAAAGTCAAGTATTACGGAAAGTCACATGCAACGTGAAGAGACAAATTGGAGTGATTGTACTCTAGATAACTAGGGTCTTTACACTCATTGTAATTGTACTCTAATATAAATATTTGTACTTTCAAGTATTCGTATTAATAATATCTCGCGAGAGCATTCAAGCCCGGGACTAATAACCCCGACAAATCTTGTGTTATTTACTTCCCCACGGACGTGCTCTTGCATTTTGTTTGTTACTCGTCCATTCCATCATATCATCTCCGGATAATATTTTGGGTGACAACAATTGGCGCTAGAAGAAGGGGATCTACCTTCATTTTCTTTCCGACCGTTTCGAAAAACACTCACTGTTCTCCGAAGCATATACTTGAAGAAACACTCAATGTTCTTCAAAGAAAAACCTTCAGAATAATGGCGTCTGACACCACAGTGAAGAGAGCCACTCTCCGATCCGCCGGACGTCATATTCCGGCTCAATCCGAGCCCCAGTCTACAAAAGAGGGTAGCCGCGGCGATGCGAGACTCTCGATCCCGCCTCTGAGGGATGGCCCCATCCTCTCGCTCGACCAGTTCCAAACCGCGGAATAGATCGAGGAGGCTATGGCCATCCTAAGGGAGCGACGGAGAGCGTGCGCAGCGCCCTCTATATCCCCCTCGGCCATCCACCGCGCGGGCAAACGGAAAGCCCCGATTCACGAGACAAGGCTCTCGCGAGGCGGGACGGTTCTGTCTTTAGCCGCCTAGGAAGTGATCCATCGTGGCGACCGGGGCATTCTGGCCCCAAACACAAAACGACGGAATCCGAGTCCGTCACAGGAGTTCGGCATACCCAACTCCGAACCAAATATAGGTCAGCCGTTTGGCCCCCATCCGCCGAAGAGTCGAGCCACGCGGCAAGGACAACATCGATAGCGGGGCCAGGGGATTAGTACTTGATCGCCTCAGCTCACACTCCGAGCGCCTAGCCGCAAGCAGCCAGGCCACGGCGATGGCCAGTATTCAATGCCAGCTCGACGAGATGAAAACGCTCATGGAAATTGGGGCAAGCGCCAGTAGAAAGATCATCGGACCGAGTGAGCCACTCGCGGTCCACATAGAGCTTGCCCCCGTGCAACCAAGGATCGCTCCTCCCCAAACGCCTTTGTATGAGGGGAGATCGGACCCCGAGACTCACCTAAGCATGTTCCGAATCTACATGACCGGGTGCGGGGCATCAGACGCGATGAGATGCCGAATGTTCCCGTTGATATTGGGCGATCTGGCCTATAGGTGGTACCTCTCACTACCACCGCAATCGGTCAGTTCCTTTGAGAAACTGACGAGCGACTTCACATCATTCTTCGCCGCCAAGGTCGCTAGACCAGAAGCCCCCCACCGCATGATGAAAATCAGGCAGGGGGAAGACGAGACCGACGCAGATTACATCAATCAGGTGGATGAAATAGTCCTCACCGGCGAGCCCATCAGCGATGAGCTCGCTCTCTACTCGGTCCTGGGGGGATTCTATGGTCATTCACCCATGTTTAGGCACCTCACAAAGGACATCCCCCCGACCTACGCGATCTTCGTGCCAAGGCTGCCGATTTTCTGGCTAGGCAGAGGCTGCTCACCCTCCGCCTAGGCGAGGGGACGCCGCCTCCTGTCCGGAAGATGGTGATCGTCAAAACCAACAAGGCGGTCACCAAGCCATACGGTGATTTCAAGGCCTTCGAGGATGTGGAAGCCCATCTCCTTCACAAGTTCAACCGAATGCCGGCCCACATTTTTACGCCATCAAGGGGCGCGAACCGCTAAGCAAGCCAAAGGCGATAAGGGACAATGGTCATCTGGACCACAATAAATATTGTGCTTACCACAAGAGTCCCGGTCACAGCACCAACCAATGTCGTGACCTCCTCAGACAACTCTGGAGATTGTTCGAGGAGAGCAAGCTGGACAGTTTATTGGCTTAGCCGGAGCCCCATCAATCTCCCGATACGGTCTCTAGAGTCGAACACGAAAGGCCAGAAAGCTCAGACGAGTCGACCCCTCGATCAACCTCGGCTGCCGGATCTATATGCTTCAATCAAGAGGTGGGAACTTCGGAAGTCTTTCCCCGATTCCCACCACATCAAACCAAAGGCTACTGCCTGAGAGACGCTTCGAAAAAGAGGATGACTCGCTCGCCCTCTAAAGTTCGTCATTTAACATGATGAACCTAGGTAGCGATAGCCTTCCCTAGCACAACGTATACCGTCGAGGATCGCCATCTGACGTGACGGTCTGAGGTAGAAGAGGGTCGACATGGCTGTGGAGGACGATGGAACCGTTCTCTGTACCCGTGCAAGGTCTTTTTGGGCAGCGATTGCTCGCTCTTCGTTTAAATACGAGGCGGGCGTAGCCAAAGGGCCTTCCAAAACAGATATGTGGACACGTTCGCCCGCCCTCAAAGGTCCATCACCTAACATGGTGGATCCGGACAATGCGACGCGTCCCTCCCCCCGTCACAACATATACCGTCGAGGATCGCCATCTAACATGATGGTCCGAGGTAGAAAAGTGCTAGCAAGACGCGGTCATGGAGTCGATTAATCTGACGACGCCCCGTGTAAGGACTCCTCCAGACCAAGACCGCACGCCCTTCGTTTAAATACGAGGCGGGCGCAGCCTACGGAGGACCCTCACAATTAAGTGAGTCGCGAGAAGTTGGCCATCACACGGAATGTCACTCGCGCACAAGACATGGTCGTGGAGATTGGTTCCATCGAACTACGCGATTGTGCATGGTTCCTCTAGGCCGGGATGGTCGGCCTTCCTCGAGGAATCTGCAAAATTGAATACCGCTCACTCAATGATTTATTTTCGTCCCCTTACTTTCACTAAGTAAACAAAAACAAGGGGGAAGGGCGGAGCTATGTATACCACGATTGTCTCTACCCAATTACACGTACGCCGATCGGCATTGTTTAGTCATATGTGCAACAATCGACTTCGTTCTAAAATTACCAGTATGAGTTTGTGAATCCAATTGGAGCCATACACACGACGATCGTTCCTCAAACACTTGTATAAAATCATGCAAGCAAGGAATCAGAAGCAATTATTTACTTCATTTCATTCGGAATACTCGTACAAGCGCCCGAAAGCAGAATACAACAAAGATGAAAAATTACAAGCGAAAAACAAAAAAAAAAAGGACACACAACCTCAGGCTGCCCCTGCCTGGCCTTCACCTTCGGCCGCCGGATCGGCCCGCGCTCCCCCGCCGGTTTTCGGAAATGCCTCCCCGTCCTCCGGGGCATCTGGATGAACGAGATTTTCGGGAATCGGGTACCAGCTCAGGTCTGCGCCGATATCCGAGAGGTCCAGGATCGGAACGGAGAAGGCGGGATGCATAGGATGCTCCAACGCGTAAGCTTTGAAGTTTTCAGCCAGAGGGCCGACCTCCAGCCCACCCTTCTTAGCGGCACGGATTGAGTCAGCGAACGCCATGTAGTAGGCAAACTCGCTGACGGACTCCACGTTGAGAAAAGGATTGGCCTCGGTCACCTCCAACCTTCCTTTAAGCTCCGCAATCTCCTGATGTACACCTTGGAGCTCGGATGCCTTGGCAGCCATTTCTTCCCTCGACGACGCCAACTCGCTAGTCAGCCGGGCGACGGTCACCTTCAACTGATCAGCTTCCTTCTGAGCAGCCGCGTACGACCGGCGGGCCTCTGTCATCTGGTCCCGAATCCGGTCGACCGTCGCCCGAGCCCGCTCAAAATCCTGTCTCGCCCGCTCAAGATCTTGACTTGCCCGTTTAGCCGCTTCCAAGGAATCCTTCTCCATAGTAACGATCCTCTTGGCAAACTCGGAGTTCTTTTTCCGAGCAGCCTCGAGGTCCGTTTGAAGATGGGAAGTAGAAGGGCACCCTTCGAAGTCCATCACAGCTTGGGCGTCCATCGTCGTCGCCTGGAGGGATAGAGCAAAGGTCGCCTGCATCATGTCCGCGGATCGCTAGCGGGCGATCGCATCCAAATCAGTCATCCAGGCCATCGGCAGAGCAGAGACAGCCCAGGCGACGTAGTGCGGGACGTCACAAGCCTCGCGAGGAGATCAGCTCGCGAAAAAGTCCAGTACCAGGGGCGAGCAATTCGGATTGGTGCAGCGGATCCTGCATCAAGAACATAAGAGTTAGCACGTCTCCTACGCAAGTGACAAAACTCGGCAAAACAACCGAAGCTTACCTCTCAGCCTTCTCGGGGTCGCGGCCGAAGAACGGCTTCCCGCATGGGGTCTCGACCTCGGCAGTCGCCATGGCCTGTAGGAAAGACGACGAGGACATAGGCTCCTCCACCAAAGGGACCACGGTAAACGGAGGCGCGGTGATCGGCGGCTCACCAGCAGGGGCAGAGGCTGGGGGTTCCTCCGACCTCTGTCGCTTGCGGTTCATCCGGAGTCCCTCCTCCCGAACCTCCTCCTCCGCAGCGATCGGCTCCACATGAGGCCTCGCCTCCGGGATAAGAGGTAGCGCCACCGGGGGAACTCGAATTGATTTCTTCTAGCACTGGCGACTCAGGACTCCAGGGTTCGACATGGCGATCTCTAGCGGATGCTCCAGGAAGCGAGGGAAACGGACGTCTGCTAAAGTAAACGATCAAACAATGGTTAGGCACCTTCCTCAAACAGGACGATCACAAAGCAAAAGGAGATCGTGGAAATTCGTGCCTAAAACCAAAAGGTGGCACGGGAAACAAAATAACCGAGCAGCCAACCAACAACTCTTGTTGTTAATCTGGCGAGCGTCTTTATCGTCGTCCGGAAGACTTCGTATCCACTCCTAGACGATCAAAAAGTCAAAAGGTAGCACGTCAGCCGCCGGAATATTGAAGCCTGCAAAAGGAAGACCAAATTAGATCAGATCAGAGTGTATCCGAACAAAGGGAGAGTCAGAACCCTTACTCGGATTCCTCTCCCGAAATCCGATGGGAATGTCCATCTCGCCAATGGGATTGTCGATTGCGGATGCTTTCCATGCACCGCCAACCCAGAACCATTTCGCCGGATCACCCTGTACTTTGTTCGGGACCCCAAGGATCACCCGACCAGAGTGGCCTTGGATGTGGTAGCCACCGATGGACCCTTTCTGAACTGTCAGTTTGAATAGGTGGTTCATCTCCAACGGCGAGGGAAGGCGGTACAATCGGTGACCGCCGAACAAAGTGAGGGCGCAGACAATCTGGAGCCAGGCATTCGGCGTTAGCTGAAGCGGCGCCACATTCCAGGCGACCAGCAAGTTGGAGATGGCAAACGACAGTGGGAACCGCAGCCCGGCCTCCATTATCGCCTCATTCACGGCGACCATGCCATCCGGAGGTTGGTCGGCTCGCTCGTTCTCGGCAGGCGCGAAAAGGTCCACATCAGAAGGGACATGGAACCTCGCCCTCCAGATGGCCAAGTCATTCCTGGTCGCCGAGATCCTGATCTGGCCAAGGGACCACGGGGAGCGCTGCATGGCCCGGAACAGTGACCGTTTTGCGAATTTATAGGGATGGGCGATTGAGTACTCCCGATAGTCGAACTTGGGACGCGGACCGGCCAGTCTCCCCATAATTTCTGCGAAGGCTGAATAGGCTTGGCCGAAGACGCTATGTTGCTCCCAGTACGCCCTCACCGCCAACTCCTTCTCGACCATCAAGCGTTTTTACTCAGCCGCCGCCTCCCTGGCAGCATCGGCCTCATTGAGTAGTTCCTCGAATTCTGCGGGATTAATACCGGCGTGGATAGCCTCAGAAGCTATCTCCATGTGGAATTCCGTGGAGGTTCCTTCCCGGGCAGTCGAAGTCCCGGCGGCGAAGGTGGTGCCCGTTTCAGACATTGTAGGTACTCCTGACATTCTCAAAAAGAAAAGGAAAAAGATGATTGTTTCTTACCGAAGGATTGAGTCGAACGATGATCGGCAGACAAGGCTTCAAGAAATTTCGGCTATCTTCCTCTCCTGCGAAATTGCGTAAAGGGGATTACACTGTAACCCTAGCCCCCTTTTTATAGGAGAAGGCGGGGGCTTCCGTGCAAATAAGGAGAATCTCGAGGGCTGAAGTGCAACTTTCGGATAAAGTCGCGGTCAATGCCTCCCTTGAAACCCGCATACTCGTCGTTTCAAGGACACGCCAGACGAGGAGTCATGACTAACCGTCGGACCCCCCAATCGCATCGCGACACGTATCCCCGCGGAGTTTCGAGCCCGCTATTATTTCCCGATCTTTTCAGCGATCGAGTGGATCGTGCAAATTCAAAACCAGTCCGCTCGAAAAACGATCATCTAAACTCATAAAAAGTCGCTCGTCTAAATCCAAGCGATCGCCAATGGAGCCACCTCACCCCACGTCTTCGACATGAGGGCAAGCTGGGGGGCAATTGTTGTGCGACGATTAATATGCCTGGACGGCAATCGGCATAAGGCCGAGTGACCGAGTTCATGATCAAATGAGCCACGGCAAACTTGCCAATCGAAGGTAACAGTACATCTTCGAGTATCTAGCGATCGACCTCCCAGAGCGATCGTCTCTTAGTACCTAGCAACCGACTCTAGTGCCCGACCAAGGACGACCTTCCTATGCCACGTATAAGGCCATCATCCGTCATATCTACAAGGACTGGATCTTGTAGCGAGGACCCACGTGCAATATCCACGAATGGCGCCACAGAATAAGGATCGTTGACTCCAGCCCATCAATAGCTGTCCTACCGACAGATCCGCCGAAAGGTCCTAGGTGGGACCTCAAGGCGCCGCAATAAAAGGTTGTACTCCAGCCCATCAGCAACTGTCGGTGACAAGGTCGGCCTCACTTACCGACAGACCCGCCGAACGGTCCTAGGTGGGGCCTCCCAAGACAGCGACTCTGGACGCATGTGGTCTTCTCATTGGTTCGTGCATCCGGCTGCCAGCAACTGCTGCGGACTCAAAGAAGACCAACTCATGTGCTAAAGACGATTGCCCGCTTATTATAATACAACAGAGGCGATCGCCCAACTACCTACAATCCTATTAATAGAGAGCCTCCAGCAACTCGAAAAAGGTTCAGACATTCAGCTAAAGAACTTAGCACTCCATCGTTGTTACAAGAACTCACATAGCATCATCTCTGGTTCTTCCGGCAATCATCAGCACTCAAGAGCTAGATAACTATGGTCTTTACACTCATTGTAATTGTACTCTAACATTAATATTTGTACTCTCAAGTATTCGTATTAATAATATCTCACAAGAGCATTCAATCCCGGGACTAACAACTCCCGCAAATCTTGTGTTATTTACTTCCCCACGGACGTGCTCTTGCATTTTGTTTGTTACTCGTCCATTCCAGCATATCATCTCCAGATAATATTTTGGGTAACAACACATGGCACCAAGCATTCATCCAAAAATGAACACTCCTACCTGTTAGGAATACTTGTTAGATTTTGATGATGTCATTAATATAAATGCTTATTACTTGGCAAAAATGTAAGGAAGAACCAAATGAGTATCTTCCATAGGCCAAATATGTTAAGTGTAAAACTTGGCAAAATGTAAAGAAGAACCAAATGAGTATCTTCTATAGGCCAAAAATAAGTTAGGCTGAAAACCGGCTAAGTACTAAATATCAGCTGAGTTCATCAGAGAGGTACAGCCGAGTCAAATCAGAGTAGTTCTGGTCAACAAAAATTTATCAGAGATGTTTGACCAGACTACAGTCAAGGCACCTCAGACAAGTCATCTGATCAGACAAGTCATAAACAGTGAACATCAGAGAGGTCCAGAAATGCAGAGAAGTTAATTGCACATCAGCCTAGTCGAGATCAGCCAAGTACTCCAAGTCCCCATCAGCATGCTTTGAAAAGTCAAGTATTACGGAAAGTCACATGCAACGTGAAGAGACAAATTGGAGTAATTCCCGCAAAAGATATGAATTAAATAAATTCATCCAGACCCACCTTGAAGACTTTAATCGTATAATATTCAAAAGATTCGGAGCATCACATGCAGAGTCTTCACAACGGTCGGAAGATAGATTAAAATATGGGAATCCAACCTTGCAACGTTCAGAAAAGAATAAACAAAGAAGTGTCCCTCCAACGGACTTATTTGTTACAGATTTGCAACGGCTATGAAGAAATGCTCATGGATCAACACCTATATATATCCGAAGATTTGAAGTTGAGCAATACCCGGTGCGAACATACTTTCAAGCGATCAAAGCACTCAAGCAATCTAAAAGCGAAATATAGCATCGTGAAAAGAGCGGTTCTAAAAAGTTCATACTTGAAGAAGCTCTTAGTTGGAGAAGACAAAAACTCGTGTCTATAATCCTGAGTTCGGGGTACTTCACTGGTTGAAGTTCGAGACTCTAAAGGCATCCAAGGATCGAGGATCAAGAGGTGCAAGGCAGTCAAGTGTGTTACAACGGCACGGATTTCCACTGGTTGGAAGTTGTTGTAGTTTGGTTGAATCACTGTAATATTTATCACTGGTTGAAAATTATAGTGAATTCATCTCCAACTAGTTTGGAGAAAAGTGGATTAGTAGAGGATTACCCCACCTCTGAGACCACCATAATTGCCTGCGTACTTTACTGTTTTATAGCATCATACCTTAACTGCTGCATTCATCATTAAGTGTTTCATTAGTTGTTTTGTATTCGTCATCAGCTGATTTCCGCACGTATTAAGAACAAACGACTCCCAGTCATTTGTTTATCCATCAGCTGAAGAAACTTACTCTTTGTGAAAAAGAGTTTAAGAGTTTCAATAAGTCTATTCACACCCCCCCCCCCTCTAGACTTATTCCTGGACGACTTGTGACCAACAAGTGGTATCAGAGAGGTTGGTTTATTTATTTCACGAACCAGATCTATATCTGAGATATATCTTTACTCTCATCTTATAATGGAACACATGCATTCTAGACTCCCTGTGTTTTCAGTTGACGGGTATGATCTTTGGAAGATAAGGATGCAGGCACACTTATCTTCAATCCATGATGACATGTGGTGCATCATATAGGATGGTCCATTCATCTTCGAGAAGGACAACACTGCAGAGGAGATCACAGTAGGGAAGCCAGAGAAGATCCCAAAGAAGAGGACAGAGCTGACTCCCGAAGAAAGAAAGCTGGTCAATCTTGATAACCGGGCCAGAGATGTGCTATATCAAACTCTTGAAAAATCTACCATGGTCAAGATCAAGAATTGCAAGAATGCCAAAGAAATCTGGGACACATTAGCCTTAATGTGTGAGGGAACGGAGCTGATCAAGGAAAACAAGTTGTTAATTGCTATTCAAAAATTTGACAACTTCAAAATGAAGAATGGCGAATCCATAGACCAAGTGGACACAAGGTTCACTGAGATTATCAATGAGATCAACTCCCTTGGCAAATCTTATAGCAACAGGGAAATGGCACTAAAGGTTCTCAGATCTCTCAATCCTGAATGGAGCATGAAGGCAGTGGCCATGAGAGAATCTAAGGATCTGAATAAGATAAAGATCTAAGAGCTGTTCTCTGATCTAAAGGCTTATGAGTTCGAACTTCCAAGTCCATCCTCAACTGAGCCTGCAGAGAAGGGAATAGCCTTTGCAGCCGAGTCCCCCGCCAAGAGATTATCTGATATAAAGCCTCCAAATCCACTAGATTTTGAGGAAGATATGGCGTTCATCATGCAAAGATTCAGCAACTTCCGGAAAAATTATTCCAAATACAAGAAAAACTATAAGGAGAATCCCAGAAGGAATCAGAAAGCCGGAAGCTGGAAGGTGGAGTGCTACAATTGTCACAAGACAGGACATATCCAAATCGACTGTCCTGATCTCAAGAAGGACGAGAGCGAGAAGGAGGTGGGCAGAAAAGAAGACCGAAGGAAGGCCCTCATCGGAGAATATCAGGAGCATGTGGAATCAAGCAGCAAATTCTTTTCTGATGATGATGAAGAGTATGACTGCCTGATTGCCAACTCAGCTGATGAAGAGGTAACATCAAAACCCTCTGGTTCAAATAATAGCTCAGCCATGTCATAAGATATGGATCTACATGAATCTGTAAATCAGCTACTTAAAGATTTTGAGACACTTAAATCTGCACACCTAGTATGTATCGAGAAAACTTCATTGCAAGATGAGAATAGGTAGCTGAAAAATGATTTTGAAAAACTCAGCCTAGAACTGAATACAGTTGAGATAAATGCAGCTAACTTGCAAAACCAGGCTGATGTTAATACAACTGAGATAAATCGACTAACTATTTTACTTAAAGAAAAATCAGCTGCACTTGCTCATGTCAAAGCCGAATTTACTAAGCTGACTCAGGCAAATAAGACTCAGGCGCAGGAAATAACCTCCCTGAAGGCGTCTTCAACCCTGGAAGAATTGTGTACCAATAAAAGGCCACTATATTCCAGATCAGGCCTTGGATATGATCCTCACACTCCCTCTAGTTCTAAAACCACTTTTATCAAGGGAGAAACAATTGTCTCGACTGCTGAGCCTACATATAAACCGATATTTAAAAATAGGCAATACCAGTCACAAGTCTAGCCGCGGCCTGTGGTTCACAAGGCGGCCACCTAGACAAGCGACTAGGCATTGGCCAAGGCAGAAGCAGCAACCCAGACAACATGCCCACTATTATCAACAACTCCCCAAAAATAGATTTCAAAATGGGAGGGGCAGATGGAAACCTCAAGGTTATCCTAATTTCCAAAATGAACAAGTGTGGAGACCTCAAAGGTTTAATAAATGGTCTCGACCAAGATTTAGAAATTGCCCACACTATCAATATTTTGAGGAATATCCGGTATACAATCCCAACAGGAGATTCAGACCTCGACCTTACACATCTTATAAGGGTAATAATAATAACAATTTCTATAATTCTAGGAGAAATCAATTCTCCAGGAAACCAACTAACCCTAGAGGACCCACACAGATTTGGGTACCTAAATCTCTGCTTGTTTGATTGCAGAAAAGGTGGAAGGACTACAACTACATCTCCACAAATTCAAACTTTGGAGGAGAAGAATGGTTTGTAGATTCTAGATGCTCAAGGCACATGACCGGGAACAAGAAGATGCTGACCAAATATACTAAAGAAAGAGGTCCAGACGTAACCTTTGGAGATAGCTCTAGAGGACAAACAAAGAGCTTTGGAGAGCTGCACCGAGGAAATATTGTAATATCCAAAGTTCACTATGTCAAAGGACTCAAGTACAACCTCCTGAGCATAAGCCAGTTTTGCAACGAGAAGAACCTAGTAGTCTTCACCATTTGGAAATGTATGGTGATAGATATCCGGTCTGGAGAAGTGAAGCTACAAGGATTCAGGAGAGATGTTTATATGATAGATGGGTACACAGGAACTCCCAACACCTGTTTTCTATCCAAGACAGTAGCTGAGAACGGATGGTTGTGGCACAAAAGATTATGTCACCTGAACTTCAAAGCCATCAACAAGAGCTGGTCAGAGGACTTCCATATGAAGCATTCAAGAAGGAAGCTCTTTGTGATGCATGTCAGAAAGGAAAGCAGACCAGAGCATCATTCAAACCAGTCCAGTCTACAACTCTAACAACAAGGATCTTAGATCTACTCCACATGGATCTATTTGGTCCTATCAAGCCAAGGACTCTAAGCGGCCGGAAGCATGCACTTGTTGTAGTAGATGATTATTCAAGGTACACTTGGATTATCTTCTTGTATAAGAAAAGTGAAACCTTGACCAAGCTACCTGAGCTGCTGAGAAGGATCCAGAATGAGAAATCCCTATCCATCATCAAGATCAGATCAGATAGAGGAGGAGAGTTTCTCAACAAGGCGATCACCGATTGACAATCGAATGGGATCCAGCATGAGCTCTCTACAGCCAGGACTCCCCAGCAGAATGGCGTTGCTGAAAGAAGAAACAGAACCCTGAAGGAAGCAGCAAGGTCCATGATTGCAGAAGCGGACCTACCCAAAAGGTTCTGGGCTGAAGTTGTCAACACAACTTGCCATACTCAGAATAGGAGTATGATAGTAGGGAGACATGGCAAAACTCCCTATGAGGTTTGGAATTATAGAACTCCTACTGTTGCTTATTTTCACATTTTTGGTTGTAAGTGTTTCATCCACAAACAACGGTAAAACACAACTAAATGCCTTTGATGCTAAAACTGATGACGGTCTCTTTATGGGATACTCACAAAGAAGCAAGGCATATAGAGTATTTAACAAAAGAACCTTAGTTGTGGAAGAAACACCCCATGTTGTTTTTGATGAATCTACTATTGAGTACAGGAAGCAAGTTGAGTTAATTGAGAACAAGCTCAAAACAGCAACCCTTGAAGAAGTCATTGTACATGACACTGGAATGGTGGACTCACCTGCAGACCAGCCCGAAGATCCAACTGTAGCTGCTGAAGACCCAACTGCAGATCAGACAGGATCACCAAACTTATCTGATCCAGTTGCCGCTGATGAAGACCCAGCTGTAGCTGATAAAGACTCATCTGCAGATCAGACCCAACCTTCAGATGACAAGACGGTAGCCGATCCAGCTGCAGACCAAGGAGACCAGAACCCAGCTGATGTAGAAATCCACCAAAGCAATCCAACAGGGGGAACAGACCCAGAAGAAGACGATATCCCTAAATGGCTCAAAGATCACCCAATCCAGCAAATCATCGGGAAGCTAACTGATAGAGTTAAGACAAGACAGTCAACTCTACCCGCAGGAATGGCTATGTTCTCATGCTTCATGTCGCAGATAGAACCTAAAACAACAGAACAAGCCTTAGAATATTATTCTTGGATAAATGCCATGCAAGAAGAACTGGAGCAGATGGAAAGAAACAAAGTTTGGGAACTGACAGACAGACCAGATCACAAGAAGGTTATTAGCACCAAATGGGTGTACAAAAACAAGAGTGATAAATACGGAGCTATTGTTAGGAATAAAGCCAGACTTATTGCAAAAGGTTATGCACAGTGTGAAGGAATAGATTTTGATGAAACCTATGCACCTGTTGCAAGACTAGAGGCTATCAGACTATTCCTTGCATATGCTGCATTTAAGGATTTTGAAGTCTATCAGATGGATGTAAAGAGTGCTTTTCTAAATGGCATCCTAGAAGAAGAAGTCTATGTAGAGCAACCCCCAGGTTTTGTCAAAGGAGACAAAGTCTATAAGCTGTTGAAGGCTCTCTGTGGACTTAAGCAAGCACCAAGAGCATGGTATGAAACACTGTCTGTGTTTCTTGAGAAGAAGGGTTTTTGCAAAGGAAAGGTGGACAAGACCCTATTCAGAGTGGAGCACGAAGGCCACATATTAATAGTCCAGATATATGTGGATGACATCATATTCGGCTCAACCAATCCAGAGCTATGTGTGAAATTCTCCAACCTCATGCAAGGAGAATTTGAGATGAGTATGATGGGAAAGCTTAACTTCTTCCTCGGACTACAAGTTAAGCAGATGGAAAATGGAATTTTTATCAACCAAGCTAAGTATACCAAAGATCTAATCAAGAGATTTGGAATGGAATCAGCTAAGCCAGCAAGAATCCCTATGAGCACAAGTACTCACTTAGATGCAGATGAGGGAGTCATATCAGTGGACTCAACCCACTACAGAGGACTCATTGGATCATTGCTCTACCTCACTGCAAGCAGACCAGACATATCCTATGTCGTAGGAGTTTGTGCGCGATTCCAGTCCAAGCCGAAGCAATCACACCTAGATGCAGCCAAGAGAATAATTAAGTACCTTAAGTCTACAGTCAATGTTGGACTATGGTATCCCAAGGATGATAACTTCGAGCTGTCAGGATATTCAGATGCATATTTCACAGGGTGCAAAATCAATAGGAAAAGCACTAGTGGAACGTGCCAATTCCTCGCAACCAGACTGATATCCTGGTTTAGCAAGAAGCAGGTTTCTAACTCTATCTCCACCACAGTCGAATACCTAGTGCAGTAGTCACAGTGCATGATTTTATGGATCAGACAACAGTTGAGGGACTACAATATCATTGCCAATGAAGTCCCTATCTGGTGTGACAACAATAGTGTTATTGCAATAACCAACAATCCGGTTTTGCATTCTAGGACCAAGCACATTGATGTTAAGCACCACTTCATCAGAGACCACGTGCTTAACAAGAGAGTTATAGTTGAAAGAGTCAGCACAGACTACCAGATAGCTGACATCTTTACCAAACCTCTGCCAGAAGAAAGATTTTTTGAGCTGAGCAGAGAACTTGGTCTACTAGATTGGGAATCTAGATCAGAGGAAGGACGGACCCAGCTGACTAAAGGAATCAGATCCTAGCTGATGCAGACAAGAGGACGAAGGACGAACAAAGGAACCTAGCTGATCAGAATCTCAGGCGAGAAGCCCATGAAGTCAACTCACTTGATGCAGAGCAGTCAACAGTCAACAGTCAAACCAGCTAAGTTTTCTAAAACTCAACCGACCTCTGAATATTTAATTATTATTTTCCTTATATATAACAATATTATAATAATTTTTGGTTCACAAGTGGCATTTTAAATACACGTGGCGATCACTTGATAAATCGACCTCCACGGTGGCCAATTAAAGCCAACCATCAAATTTCAAAATCTAAACCTGGACCACCGTTTCAAACTTGAAATTTAAATAGAATCTCAAAAGGCGTACCACCGTTTCAAAAGAAATATTAATTCAATCCAAACGTCTTTTCATCTTCTTTATAAGGACGAAAACCTCTTCACTTTACCTTTTACACTTACCAGTATTTCAAAACCCTAGATTTACAGAGCAAAAATTCTTGAACTCCAAATACACTAAAAATCCTTTGTTTGCAGAAATGGAATCGTATTTCGAAGGCGTTAACATGAAGGCGGTCAAGGACCAGATTATCTTCTCTCTGGTCATTGATTTCGAAGGCTAATTGGAATCAAATCTGGAGAACTTCGATGTCCTGGACCTGATTCGCTCGATGAAATTAAATGGGATCTACCTATTCCTGGACATCAGCCCAAAACATCTATACAAGAAGACGTCATTGCCTTCTATCGTGAAGCCCATGTGATTCAAGGAGGAATTAGGAGTACTGTTGGCGGACTTCAAGTCGACATTTCACCGTAGTCGATTCGTACAGTTTTTGGTATGAGACACCGCGGCATAGTTGTCGAAGCTCTCAAGCAGACAGCGGCCGACGTTTGGCTAAAGATTAAGGCGATTGACCAACCAAAAAAGCTGAAACTCACTGCTAAAAGGAGCGAGATTAACAAGTTCTATCGATATGCGTTGGATATTACCAACAAAATCATCATGGGTATGGCCGGCAGTTACGACCAACTGTCGTCGGCGAAATTCACAGTTCTGGGAGCACTGATTCAAGACGAGCAGATTGATTGGGCGGATTACATTTTTAGGCAACTTGTTCGTGAGGTCAACAAAGCCGAATGACTTGTTGACGAGAAGAGATTTAAATCCAAGCTGGCGTTTGGAACGCAGCTGAGTTCGATGCTAGAGAAGATGGGTGTGGTAAAGGGTACTACTGATCCCTTTCACATCAATAAGAGGCTTGGTCACCTGGACCAAGAGACGTTGAGAAAGTTGGGAGGCACAAGGAGAGCAGCCCAGATGTTGAAGGATTTGCCTGATACAAGGACCTACCCCATACCCTCACCAGACGAGTCTGACCAACCTGCAGACGTCAACCCAACTGCAGTCGAGTCAGACTCCGAGTCAGATAACACTCCCATAGCTGTCCGATTCAAGAGAAGGGGACCAGCCCCTGGAGAACCATCCATCATGCAGTCATCTCCAGAACCCTCTCCCAAGAGGCCCAGGCGACTACAGTTTAGTGAGGAAGAGCAGTCAGGTCATCATGCCAGTCCTGCAGCCAGGTCACCTACTCACCTGGAAGATCAGCCTGCCCCAGGCAGCCTGGAAACTCAGATCGTGGCTGTCCTCACTCCAGCTTACATTCCAGAGGAAGAAGAAGCAGGTTTAATCATCTCAATCCCTGAAGCAAATTACACATTTAACCTGCTGGACAACAATGTTTTCAACCTGTCCATTGAACAATTACAGCTTGTTAAACCACAAGCCTTAAAACACTCTTTTGTCAATATTTTGAAGATTGGAAATTTTTCAAATCTCTGTCATTTACGAATCTTCAAACTTATATTGCAACTAGTGGTTGGGAATATCCCCAAGCCACAGAGGAGGTACTGATTCATTTTTGTAAAGAATCAGACGTAGTTTTGATCCTCCAGGAGAATTGGTTCATGTCTCATTTTAAAACCAACATGGACCAATTCATCCATTCCATTATGTACAGTATTTTTGATGGTTCATTTGGAAAACAAGATGAGGAGGAAGAAGAGAGAGAAATTAGAATTGAAGAAGTAAATGGAGAAGAAGATGAGAAAGTTATTGTTTTAGACGATGAAGAAGAAGAGCAGAAAGAAGAGAGAAAAGAAGAAGAAAACATTTTAGTTGTAAAACATTCTGAGGAAATTGAGAAAACAGAAGAGTTGATTGATGAAGAAGAAGAAGAAGGAGAAGAGGTAGAACATGATGAAGGAGAGAAGGATGATGATGAAGGTGAAAAAGATGATGAGAATGAAGGAGAAGATAGCAAAAAGGATGATGATAATAATGATGATGATGAGGATGATGATAAAGATGAAGGAGGAGATCAAGGAGCTGAGAAAGAAAAAGAAAATATTGATAAAGAAGAAAAGGAGGAAGAACAGGAGAAAGAACAAGAGAAGGAAGAAGGAGAAAGGGAGCCGGAGCCAGAGACAATACAAGAGTCTGCAGATAGGACTGGGGCGCCTGCCCGGTATACCAGCCTAGATGCAGAGTTGGCTGAGGACTCCAGATCAGGAACCCCAGAAAAGACCCCATCTGGAGTACCGGCTGCAGATAGGAGCCTGCAGTCTAGTGGATCAGTCGCAGAAGGCTCTGGTGAGCACTCTCCACCATCGCAGATCTCACCTGCGATGACTGAGCTGATAAGGCAGATAGTGAAAGATACTATTGGAGAGTTGCTTGCATCTCAGGTCACTCCTGACCTTCAATCCATCAATTCCAAGATTGACACTTTGCTGCAGAGGGAAGTACCTCAGCCTCCTCCCCCTACGAACAACAGAATGCCATTTGGCATGTCTGACTGGATGTGCAGAATAGAGCAGCAGTTGACTACTTTAGTTGATGCTGGCAAAAAGGGGGAAGATAGGATCCAGGGGGAAGGAAGTACTCAAGGAGGAATAAGGGAAGAGCTAAGATCAAAGAAGAGGCAAGATATTCTCCAAATTGAAGGAGGACCATCAAGTCTGAAAACAAAAGAGATATCTGCCCCCAGCCAACCTGAAGAGCAGTCTGTGGAGAAAAAGAGAAGAACAAGAGAGAAAGAAGAACAAAGATTCGAATGGGAAGGCAAACAGTTGTGGTATGTTGAAGAATTCTTACCAACAGAATTCATGACCAGTTGGGCGAATGCCAAGAAACAATTCACAGAGTAGTTCTACCTCTGGGAGATTCTCCAAGATAAAGAATGCTCGCCCCAACAGTCATTCATCAACTACATGGATGCTAGATGGCCTACTCTATGGAAGATCATGCTTAAATATGCAGCCAAATGGCATGCTTATCCTATGATTCCTCCATTCAGAGCAGTGGAAGCGCCGACCCATTTGGATAATGAGCTTAACGAGCTAGAGCTTCAAGAAGAAATTAGAAAGCTATGTGAAGAGCACAAGTTCTCTTCAAAAGAAGACCAAGACTTTGCTGCCCTAGTCATAAGGAGGAAATATGGTCTTGCACCCATCAAAAGTAGACCAATCGGTGCAAAACTATTTAGACCTCCCAAGCAAACTGTTCGCAGAGGAAGGGGCAGATAGTTTTCGATATAATTGTAATTTTTGTAATTGATTAAGCCATGTACTTGTAATCAACAGAAAATTAATATATACAGTCATTTGAATGACAACTCCTAGTTGTCTCAAAACAAGACTGATTTTGAGTTTGTGTCTTGCACCTAAGTGCAGACTTGTACATTTGATTACTTGTTTAAAGTTTTGCCATCATCAAAATAGAGGGAATTTGTAGGAATACTTGTTAGATTTTGATGATGTCATTAATATAAATGCTTATTACTTGGAAAAAATGTAAGGAAGAACCAAATGAGTATCTTCCATAGGCTAAATATGTTAAGTGTAAAACTTGGCAAAATGTAAAGAAGAACCAAATGAGTATCTTCTATAGGCCAAAAATAAGTTAGGCTGAAAACCGGCTAAGTACTAAATATCAGCTGAGTTCATCAGAGAGGTACAGCCGAGTCAAATCAGAGTAGTTCTGGTCAACAAAAATTTATCAGAGATGTTTGACCAGACTGCAGTCAAGGCACCTCAGACAAGTCATCTGATCAGACAAGTCATAAACAGTGAACATCAGAGAGGTCCAGAAATGCAGAGAAGTTAATTGCACATTAGCCTAGTCGAGACCAGCCAAGTACTCCAAGTCCACATCAGCATGCGTTGAAAAGTCAAGTATTACGGAAAGTCACATGCAACGTGAAGAGACAAATTGGAGTGATTCCCGCAAAAGATATGAATTAAATAAATTCATCCAGACCCACCTTGAAGACTTTAATCGTATAATATTCAAAAGATTCGGAGCATCACATGCAGAGTCTTCACAACGGTCGGAAGATAGATTAAAATATGGGAATCCAGCCTTGCAACGTTCAGAAAAGAATAAACAAAGAAGTCTCCCTCCAACGGACTGATTTGTTACAGATTTGCAACGGCTATGAAGAAATGCTCATGGATCAACACCTATATATATATCCGAAGATTTGAAGTTGAGCAATACCCGGTGCGAACATACTTTCAAGCAATCAAAGCACTCAAGCAATCTAAAAGCGAAATACAGCATCGTGAAAAGAGAGGTTCTAAAAAGTTCATACTTGAAGAATCTCTTAGTTGGAGAAGAAAAAAACTTGTGTCTATAATCCTGAGTTCGGGGTACTTCACTGGTTGAAGTTCGAGACTGTAAAGGCATCCAAGGATCGAGGATCAAGAGGTGCAAGGCAGTCAAGTGTGTTACAACGGCACGGATTTCCACTGGTTGGAAGCTGTTGTAGTTTGGTTGAATCACTGTAATATTTATCACTGGTTGAAAATTATAGTGAATTCATCTCCAACTGGTTTGGAGAAAAGTGGATTAGTAGAGGATTACCCCACCTCTGAGACCACTATAATTGCTGCATTTCTTGCTTTATAGCATCATACCTTAACTGCTGCATTCATCATTAAGTGTTTCATTAGTTGTTTTGTATTCGTCATCAGCTGATTTCCGCAAGTATTAAGAACAAACGACTCCAAGTCATTTGTTTATCCATCAGCTGACTTACTCTTTGTGAAAAAGAGTTTAAGAGTTTCAATTAGTCTATTCACCCCCCCCCCCCCTCTAGATTTATTCCTGGATGACTTGTGACCTACACTACCTGTAATATCCGCAATTTCGATTTTTCGGTAATTTTCTTTTTTCGGCGGAAGTCCATTTTGACGACTCGCTCATGACCGTTTCGTCATTTCGAGAATAATTAATTCTGCACTTTTTGTCATCCGAGTTCGTTTCGGTGTCGTTTTGTTGAGTTCCGTGCTTTTTAGCGACTTTTCCGCACTTGAGCTCGATTCTTGCGAATCTCGTCCGAAACTGTTGTTTCGAGTTTCTCGCAAGTTCATTTAATGTTATTATTCATGTTGCGAGCTTTGGTTCGGTGTTTCGATCACGTATCGTGATTTTCGGACGTTTTGGGCCATTTTTGTAATTTCCCAAAGTTTGGGGTAATTATTTCGGTTGTCGAATTCCGACACTTCGGATGGTCGGAATCGTGTGTTCTCTTAGTGCTTGGATTCGTCTTTGCAAGTACTTCGTAACCGTATCTTCGATTTTTACTCAGGTTCGGGTTTCGGGGTCGTCCGGGCCGTCGGAGTGGCCACGGCCGAGTCACGGCCGGAGCAGGGCCTGGCCTGGCCGAGTTACGGCCGTAAGGTGCCGGTTACGGCCGTAAGGTGCCCGAGTTACGGCCGTAAGCGTGATCGGGTACGGCCGTACGAGCGCTGGGCGGATTTTGACGGGCCGGTTACGGCCGTAAGGTGTGCGAGTTACGGTCGTAAGTGTCCATTGGTCTTGGGCGATTTTTGACGAATGCCGGTTACGGCCGTAAGGCTGCCGAGTACGGCCGTAAGGTGTCCGAGTTACGGCCGTAAGGCTGCCGATACTGGCCGTAACCTGCCGGCTATATATAGCCTGGCTCGGCGATTTCATTTCAACGCGATTTTTCTTCCTTTTTCGCGCTCGCGACGGAGGCTCGAAATCGAGTTCTTGGCCGATTCTAATCATTTCCAAGGCATTTTGGAAGATCCTTGTTGATTATATCATCATCTAATCCGAGTATTTCGTCGAATCAAGGTATATTTCTTGATTTTCTTTCAAGTTGACTTTTTGGAGAATTGTTCTTGATTTCGTTTCTAATCCGATTTGATGAATCGGTTGATGTTAGTAAACATTATTAATCATGTTCTATGGATTGTATATCCATATTTTCATCTGTTCAACCCGATTGATGATTTTTAGGGTCTTGAGGAACTTTGAACATTTAGTGTTCGATTAAATGCCTCAAAGAGTTTCTTTCGCCGTTATGTTGATTTCGATTGATATTGTGTTATTGAATGAATTGTATTTCATTCAAGGTGGTTCGAGTACTTGTGTTTACCGGAGGACGCCGTTCGTTGTTCGTGGAGGGATTTCACCGCCTTCGGTTGAGGCAAGTTTTATACTTGTACTAGTCAATGAGATTAATGTTATCATGTATGTGTATGAATGTATTGTATCATTCCGAGACTTAGTCTCTTCATGAATTCATTGATATCAAGAGATCGTTCAATACGATACCTTTCGACAATTTTGCCAAATGTTTATTGTTGTTCGTTAACGGCCGATTCAAGGCATTGTGATACTCATTATTAATGTCATTGTCGATAGCCGGTTCGCGGTATCGATGTATCGATTGTTGTTAATATAGATGTCAATTAAAGACATCGTTGAGATCATTGTTATTCCTGTTTGGATTGTCATTAAATCAGACAGGCCGATTAACGGCATTGGCTTATTCATCTCTCGCCTTCGTCGTCGGTAACCGATTAAAGGTGCCGAGGCATCCTTCATATCATTGTTATCGAATTGCCGTTCTCAGGAAAATCGAAATGTTCAATCATTCACTAAATCATTGTTATCGATTGACCTTTCTAAGGCAATCTAGGTATTCACTCATTCATCGTATCATTGTTATCGATTGGCCATTCTCAGGCAAATCGAAATGTTCAATCATTCACTGCATCATTGTTATCGATTGACCTTTCTAAGGCAATCGAGGTATTCACTCATTCATCGTGTCATTGTTATCGATTGGCCGTTCTCAGGCAAATCGAAGTGTTCAATCATTTATGGTATCATTGTTGTCGATTGACCGTTTTAGGCAATCGAGGTATTGAATCATCCGCTGCATCATTGTTATCGATTGGCCGTTCTCAGGCAAATCGAAGTGTTCAATCATTTATGGTATCATTGTTGTCGATTGACCGTTTTAGGCAATCGAGGTATTGAATCATCCGCTGCATCATTGTTGTCGGTTGGCCGTTTTAAGGCAATCGAGGTGTTAATTTGGGACTGTCAAGGACGGTGTCTATCCGTGTGTTACTATCATCGTGTTGGCCGACTCAAGGCAGCACACTATCATTAATTGTGATACGGCTGGATGCCGTGGCTTCGGCCCTAATTGTGATACGGTGGATCGTGGCCCTAATTGTGATATGGCCGGATGCCGTGGCCCTAATTGTGATACGGTGGATGCCGTGGCCGGCCACCTAATTGTGATACGGTGGATGCCGTGGCTTCGCCCTAATTGTGATACGGCTTTCATGGCGTGGCTTCGCCCTAATTGTGATACGGTTTGGATGCCGTGGCTTCGCCCTAATTGTGATACGGCTTCGTGGCTTCGCCCTAATCACTTCAACGGCATTTATTCGACTTCATGTGATTGTGATATTTGACACCTTGGTGAGTGTCTTTAAGGCCTTTGTGATTGTCTTGGTAATTTCATTGGAGCCTTCGGGCATTGGGATTCATAATTAATTGATTCTGGTTTGGTTCATGTCGTGTAATTCATTGTGGTACTGTTATTATGATTCGCCGTTGGGCACTTATGTTCTAACTCGTTGAGCAGGTATTAATAGTATGCCGTGGGCATAGTATTTCACGAATGCTCGGTTCTTATATTGGTTTGTGAGCATTTCGTATTATTATTACCATTGTACCGTTTCATTCTGCCTTTGGATGCATATCATGTTATACATGTATTTGATATTCATTATCTGGATGACTGACCCCGTGGGGGCGGAACATGTTTTCATGTTTTAGGTGCTTGCGAGGAGAGAGTTGAGACACAGGGGCATGATGATGGCGACGAGGCATTCGAGCGATACTAGTCCGAGTTGTTAATGTTGGTCGATCGGTTGGAGTGTTCTCGGTTTGTCGATCCTTTGTCATTATGTTTTACCCGAGCAAATGCTTGTGGAGGTTGTTGTATTTTATTTTTGGCCATGTAGGCCCATCATTGTCGTTGAAATTCCTGATCGGAATATTGTGTCGGATATCAAGGTAGGGACTATGATTTTCCCTTGTTGTTTAATTTAATGTATTTTAGTCATGTTCGCCTGGTGGATCTCCTGGCGTGGGGTCCACGGCACTGTAATAACCCATTAGGATTTGGGGGTGTTACAGAAGATGGTATCAGAGAGTTGGGTTGTGAAATACCCTGAGATGTGAGTTATGTGGTCCTACCGACGCGGTAGTAGTGGGATTGTCAAGTTATGACAATCTAGTCAGTCAGGTTTTGTGAGTCGTAATATTAGTGCGACTGCACGAGTCATTCATTCATCGAGTCGTCGTCAGTGAAGACTAGTATCGCGAGACCTCGAAGCTTCGTATGACCTGTGTAAGGACTCGATTCTCTTTATGTTCATACATTCATCATGTCATTAATTATTCATGCTTTGTGGAAACATATATGTGATATTATTGTTATGATTGATTCATGACTAATTGTTTTGGAGCACGTGTGACCTGTATAAGTGCTAAGGATCAACTCATTCACCAGTTAATAATCCTCAATCATCATTTTGATCTTGTCGATCAAGTTAATTCATTCATCACTCAGTTAATATCATTCATCACTCAGTTAATTCGTTCATCACTCAGTCACTATCATTACTCAGATAATATCATTCATCACTCAGTTAATTCGTTCATCACTCAGTCACTATCATTACTCAGATAATATCATTCATCACTCAGTTAATTCGTTCATCACTCAGTCACTATCATTATTCAGATAATATCATTCATCACTCAGTTAATTCGTTCATCACTCAGTTAATTCCTTCATCACTTATTCATTCTCATTGTTCATATTACTTCATTAATCACTCAGTCAATCTCATTGTTCAGTCAATTCATTCATTACTCTGTCAATCTAACTGCTCAGTTAATTCTTTCATCACTCATTAATCTCATTGTTGATTAATTCATTCACTACTCAATCAATCTCATTGTTCATCAATTCGTTCATCACTCACCAATCTCATTGTTCATTTAATTAATTCATCACTCGATCAATATCATTCATCACTCGCTTAATTCATTCACCACTCGATTAATTCATTCATCACTCACCAATATCATTACTCAGTTAATTCATTCATCACTTAGATAATTCATTCATCACTCACCAATTTCGTTACTCGGTTAATTCATTCATCACTCGATCAATCTCATCGCTCGATTAATTCATTCATCACTCGATCAATCTCATCATTGATTAATTCATTCATCACCCGATCAATCTCATCGTTCAGTTAATTCATTCATCACTCGATCAATCTCATTGTTCGATTAATTCATTCGTCACTCGACCAATCTCATTGCTCGGTTAATTCATTCATCACTCGATCTATCTAATTGTTCAGTTAATTCATTAATCATCCAGTCCATCTCACGGTTCAATAGTTGATCTTGTGGATCGAATTTTCAACCTTGTTAACTTGTTCAAGGTAATCATTTCAGGAATTTCATCAGATAATCATGTTACCTCACTTGATCTTTCATGCGATCTTATCATATTCCGGCGTCATGTCGACGATCATTTCATTGCATTATTAATGCATTCATTGTGTTGGAGCGTGTATGCTCATTCTTATCATTCCGTCTCATAATCATAATGCGATCTTCATACGAGATCTGTAATTATCACGTGACTTTCCTGCCTCGGTATGGAAAGAGCTGTTAGAAGGACATCGGACTCCGACGTCCAAGAGATTGTTTTCTAGTCGTCTTCGTGCTGGGAGAGCATCTTCATCTCAGACGATGAGTTCGACTGTTGTTTGCTTTAACTGTGATCATCACCGGTTTTGAGCAAGTTAATTCTTGCTCGGTAAGAGGATAATCATTCATTTCATCGTCGTTCATTCATTCATATAATTCACTCATCATATATTAAACACGTTGAGATTTATAATTATCAAACTAATCATTCAATTCACGGGGAACTATGTTTCCAATCATTTCATTTGAGCTATCACTCATTACGTTATCATTTCACCCCGGTGAGTCATTCTTGATCCTTGTTAGATTTCGATTCATTATCATTCATTGTGATCATTCTTGTTCATGTGTATCTCGTTGATTTTTCGTGGCGGGATATTGCTTCTTCCTACTTGTTTTAAGTTTCGGGACGAAACTTCTTTTAAGGGGGGTAGTATGTAATATCCGCAATTTCGATTTTTCGGTAATTTTCTTTTTTCGGCGGAAGTCCATTTTGACGACTCGCTCATGACCGTTTCGTCATTTCGAGAATAATTAATTCTGCACTTTTTGTCATCCGAGTTCGTTTCGGTGTCGTTTTGTTGAGTTCCGTGCTTTTTAGCGACTTTTCCGCACTTGAGCTCGATTCTTGCGAATCTCGTCCGAAACTGTTGTTTCGAGTTTCTCGCAAGTTCATTTAATGTTATTATTCATGTTGCGAGCTTTGGTTCGGTGTTTCGATCACGTATCGTGATTTTCGGACGTTTTGGGCCATTTTTGTAATTTCCCAAAGTTTGGGGTAATTATTTCGGTTGTCGAATTCCGACACTTCGGATGGTCGGAATCGTGTGTTCTCTTAGTGCTTGGATTCGTCTTTGCATGTACTTCGTAACCGTATCTTCGATTTTTACTCAGGTTCGGGTTTCGGGGTCGTCCGGGCCGTCGGAGTGGCCACGGCCGAGTCACGGCCGAGTGGCTGCTTTGGCCGAGTTACGGCCGTAAGGTGCCGATTACGGCCGTAAGGTGCCGAGTTACGGCCGTAAGCGTGATCGGGTACGGCCGTCTGGCGGGCGGATTTTGTGGCCGATTACGGCCGTAAGGTGTGCGAGTTACGGCCGTAAGTGTCATTTGGTCTTTGGCGATTTTGACGAATGCGGTTACGGCCGTAAGTCTGCCGAGTACGGCCGTAAGGTGTCGAGTTACGGCCGTAAGGCTGCCGATTCTGGCCAGTAACCTGCCGGCTATATATAGCTCGGCCGATTTCATTTCAACGCGATTTTTCTTCCTTTTTCGGCGTACGCGACGGAGGCTCGGGAAATCGAGTTCTTGGCGATTCTAATCATTTCCAAGGCATTTTGGAAGATCCTTGTTGATTATATCATCATCTAATCCGAGTATTTCGTCGAATCAAGGTATATTTCTTGATTTTCTTTCAAGTTGACTTTTTGGAGAATTGTTCTTGATTTCGTTTCTAATCCGATTTGATGAATCGGTTGATGTTAGTAAACATTATTAATCATGTTCTATGGATTGTATATCCATATTTTCGATCTGCTCAACCCGATTGATGATTTTTAGGGTCTTGAGGAACTTTGAACATTTAGTGTTCGATTAAATGCCTCAAAGAGTTTCTTTCGGTCGTTATGTTGATTTCGATTGATATTGTGTTATTGAATGAATTGTATTTCATTCAAGGTGGTTCGAGTACTTGTGTTTACCGGAGGACGCCGTTCGTTGTTCGTGGAGGGATTTCACCGCCTTCGGTTGAGGCAAGTTTTATACTTGTACTAGTCAATGAGATTAATGTTATCATGTATGTGTATGAATGTATTGTATCATTCCGAGACTTAGTCTCTTCATGAATTCATTGATATCAAGAGATCGTTCAATACGATACCTTTCGACAATTTTGCCAAATGTTTATTGTTGTTCGTTAACGGCCGATTCAAGGCATTGTGATACTCATTATTAATGTCATTGTCGATAGCCGGTTCGCGGTATCGATGTATCGATTGTTGTTAATATAGATGTCAATTAAAGACATCGTTGAGATCATTGTTATTCCTGTTTGGATTGTCATTAAAACTGTACAGGCCGATTAACGGCATTGGCTTATTCATCTCTCGCCTTCGTAACCGGTAATCGATTAAAGGTGCCGAGGCATCCTTCATATCATTGTTATCGAATTGCCGTTCTCGTAAATCGAAATGTTCAATCATTCACTAAATCATTGTTATCGATTGACCTTTCTAAGGCAATCTAGGTATTCACTCATTCATCGTATCATTGTTATCGATTGGCCATTCTCGTGCAAATCGAAATGTTCAATCATTCATTGCATCATTGTTATCGATTGACCTTTCTAAGGCAATCGAGGTATTCACTCATTCATCGTGTCATTGTTATCGATTGGCGTTCTCGTGCAAATCGAAGTGTTCAATCATTTATGGTATCATTGTTGTCGATTGACCGTTTTAGGCAATCGAGGTATTGAATCATCCATTGCATCATTGTTATCGATTGGCGTTCTCGTGCAAATCAAGTGTTCAATCATTTATGGTATCATTGTTGTCGATTGACCGCTTTAGGCAATCGAGGTATTGAATCATCCATTGCATCATTGTTGTCGGTTGGCCGTTTTAAGGCAATCGAGGTGTTAATTTGGGACTGCCAAGGACGGTGTCTATCCGTGTGTTACTATCATCGTGTTGGCGACTCAAGGCGGCACACTATCATTAATTGTGATACGGTGGATGCCGTGGCCCGCCCTAATTGTGATACTGGTGGATGCCGTGGCTTCGCCCTAATTGTGATCTGGTGGATGCCGTGGCTTCGGCCTAATTGTGATACGGTGGATGCCGTGGCTTCGCCCTAATTGTGATACGGTGGATGCCGTGGCTTCGCCCTAATTGTGATACGGTGGATGCGTGGCTTCGCCCTAATTGTGATACGGCTTTCATGCCGTGGCTTCGCCCTAATTGTGATACGGTGGATGCCGTGGCTTCGCCCTAATTGTGATACGGCTTCGTGGCTCGGCCCTAATCAATAACAACTTGGTGCTTCGACTTCATGTGATTGTGATATTTGACGGCTTGGTGAGTGTCTTTAAGGCCTTTGTGATTGTCTTGGTAATTTCATTGGAGCCTTCGGGCATTGGGATTCATAATTAATTCGATTGGTTTGGTTCATGTCGTGTAATTCATTGTGGTACTCTGTGATTATGATTCGCCGTTGGGCACTTATGTTCTAACTCGTTGAACAAGTATTAATAGTATGCCGTGGGCATAGTATTTCACGAATGCTCGGTTCTTATATTGGTTTGTGAGCAATTCGTATTATTATTATCATTATGCGTTTCATTACGCCTTTGGATGCATATCATGTTATACATGTATTTGATATTCATTATCTGGATGGCCCGACGTGGCGGAACATGTTTTCATGTTTTAGGTGCTTGCGAGAAGAGAGTTGAGACACAGGGGCATGATGATGGCGACGAGGCATTCGAGCGATACTAGTCCGAGTTGTTAATGTTGGTCAGTCAGTTGGAGTGTTCTCCAGTTTGTCAGTCACTGTCATTATGTTTTACCCGAGCAAATGCTTGTGGAGGTTGTTGTATTTTATTTTTGGCCATGTAGGCCCATCATTGTCGTTGAAATTCCTGATCGGAATATTGTGTCGGATATCATGGTAGGGACTATGATTTTCCCTTGTTGTTTAATTTAATGTATTTTAGTCGTATTCAGTGGATCTCCCGGCGTGGCCCAGTGTGATGTAATAACCCATTAGGATTTGGGGGTGTTACACTACCATCCCCCAAAGACCAACACGTGTTGTCATAAACCTTCCCCCAACACTTCCCAATGGACCTCCAAACAAAAGATGCTCCTGGTCTATCAATAGTAGAGGGCGTGGATAAATCATCTTGTACTTTTTCCTAAGAATCTTAACCCAAAACAACTCCTTAGAAGCTATCATATGGAATCCCAACTTCAACATAAACACCTCATTTTGGATCCTTAAATCCCGCAATCCTAATCTGCCCTCATTCTTATGTTTGCACACATCTTTCCAAGCTACCAGATTATTGGAGTGATGCACCTCAGAACCACCACTAATAAAATTCCTGATTAACCTTTCCAGTTCCTTGATTATTGATGTAGAGATCATAACAACCTGCATCCAATAATTAGGAAGCGCAAGAAGAACTGACTTAGCCTGCGTAACTCTAGCGGCCATAGAGGGCATCTTAGCACTCCAACCATTCAGCTTAGCTCGAACTCTATCAACCATGAAATGGAAATCCTCAGATCCAACTCTATAACATCGATAAACCCAAGTACTTTCCCAACCTATCCACCACAATAAACCCAAATATCTGCTCAATGGTCCTGATAGTTTGCATAGTAGTATTAAGAGAGAAAAAGACTTACGTCTTGTCGATGCTAACTTTTATGCCCTGAGTGATAGCTATAATCATCCAAAATTTCCTTAATCTTAACTGCATTACTTAGGGTAGCCTTACCAAAAAGCACCAAGTCATCTGCAAAGAAAAGATGAGATACCGATGTGCCATGCTTAGAGAGCTCCAACGGCCCCAATTCTCCCATTTCAACAGCCTTCTGTATGCTTTGCCCAACTCTCTCCATACAGAGGACAAAAATGTATGGTGATAGAGGGCACCCCTGTCTATTCCCCCTACTTGGCATGAACTCCTCCGGAAGGCTCCCATTCCAACTGAGATGCATAGATGTAATAGTGATACAAATTATATAACTTGGATAAGACTGATAGGCATCTGAAGATCTGTTAGCGTGTCATGAATAGCCATCCTTCCCTCCTTCCTTTTGCATTTTTCCATGGTGTGTATACACTCCTAAGCCACGATAATAAAATATTCTCAGTAATAGTTTTGTCCACGATGAAACTAACCTAATTAGGTGACACCAAATACCACATCGCCTCTTAAATTCTATTCACCACCATTCTGGATAGGATCCTGTATATTACGGAGCACAAGTTGATCGGTCTATACTCCTTGATAGTCTCTGGATGTGCAACCTTAGGGATAATAGACATTCTATTTATTTCCTTCGAAAGGTAGCCCCCATAAAAAACGAACAAAATCACACACTGATGCACCCACTACTCCACTGACAATGAAAAAAATTAGTGTGGATCCCATCCACCCTCGGGGCCTTAGCCAGATTCATCTCAAATAGAGCAAACACAAACTTCATGCGCATAAACAGGAGCAGCCACAGTTACCAAATCAGCATGTTTAAACCCAGGAAAGCAACCTCTAGTTCTATACACCTGGCGTATAGCTGTCTACATTGTATAGCCTTTGGAAGAACTTGGTGGCATGCTGCTTCAAATCATACTCGTCGAAGCACCAATCACCATCATCAATTTTCAATGCGTCAATCTGATTTTTCTTCCTCCTCCCCATAGCTTATCTATGAAAATAACTAGTATTATGGTCTCCCATTTCGATCCACTGGCACCGAGACTTCAATTTCCATACATTTCCTCATGGTCTAAAAATACTTTCAACTCCTCTCGTAAAGTTATGCGTACTATATGTTTCCTTGGCTTTTTGAATACCGGTCAGACGAGTTAAAATCCTATGCTCCTTCTTACGGATGTCACCAAAAACCTCTCAGTTCCATGTGTTCGCAGCATCCGAAAACCTCTGAATATTATCCATAATATCACCCTCATTCCGCCAATCCTTTTAAACAACATCATCAGCAAACTGGTCATCATCCAACCACCCCTTAAAGAACCAAAACTGCGGGGTCCTGCCAGTAGTACCTCTATTACCTGTAACAACCAACACGGGATGATGATCCGACTTCACTCTAGGTAAATGATACACAACATCCCCCAAATTTCACTCATCAAAACTAGTGTTACAAAAGGCACGATCCAATCTCTCAAGAAGCCTACCTCTTCCCCATGTGAACTTCGTCCCGCAATACCCCATATCTCGAAGTCCAGTATCATATACCAAACTTTCAAAATCACAACACACACCACTACTTGTAGAACTACTCCCAACTCTCTCATCGTCACCCAACATCGCATTACAATCACCAATCACGATCCACGAGTCACTAGTGCAAGCATCAATGGTTCTAAGATAGTCCCAAAGGATCCTTAGACTAGCATGTTGCGGACCATCGTACACAAAGGTAACAAATATAGGGATAAGATTATTGCCTCTGGTCACTTTACAATGGAACGTATTCATTCGTTCCCTTATAAGTTTAATTCATAAATTTACTAAAACTCTAATTCTTCTATGTGGTCAATCTTCCTACAAGAATTTTAACAGTTCAACAAATTAATCACCATCACATTCATCTCCTAACAATGATCGATATAGGAAGAATACTCAATATATGTTCTCTACAAAGTGGCAAAAATTATACTTTTGATGAAAGCTTCTATACTCCTCATTATCATTCAGCTATTATGGGTATTTTCAACTTAAAATCATCTAGTCCCCTGTATTCGAAATCCTCAAGAAAATGACGTGAATATTACTGAAAACTTCATCATGCTACTCAATATAATCAAAGGCCAACATGTACATGTCTTAAAAAGGAATATTATGGGTTTAATCGTCTCAATCCTCCTAAATCATGGTGCTTAGTTCATTAAGTCGTCAATAAAACTACTAATCTCTGAAATGTGTTCATAACATTCCTATAAGCATGAACTTATGGCTGCAATAGCATCAACATACCTTATACGAAGAGAAGCGATGAAACAATCGGTAAAACTTAACACCGGAAGCTTGAACACCACTCCAAGATGCCTACGATCCTCTAAACCAAGTTGAGAGGCCGATATAAGGAGTTTATAGGGCTGGGGGAGCTCTCAAGGGTGCAGAATTCGGATAAGGTGAATGGAGGAAATGAAAGAGGGTGATGTATTTAAATAGAATACTATCATTAACGTACGCTAGCACCTTAATGTACGCTAACACACTACATTAGCGTACGCTATCAATTTGCATAGCTTACTGCCTCATTTCTGTCCTATTCTTACATGCGGTGTTAAATGGCTTACATATGTTACTTAATCGACATAGCGTACATTATATTGTAGCGTACGCAAATAGTCATTGACTTGCCTTTTTAAAAGTTGTCCTGTTGCTTGTGTAAGATGGCCGACACTCGAGATCCACACGCCGACCACACGTTATCTGATCCAGACCACCCCTTACGTACTCTAAGTAATAGCATTAACGACATTATATGTTCTCATTAGCGTATGTTGTCTTTATGTTAACTTTGTAATACCCCCAGAGCCATCCAAGAATATTACAGCGTCGTGGACCCCGACACGGAACCCACAAGGCTGAAATGCCAAAACTCAACAGTTTAGAAAAATATGTTAAGCTATCGCTTACACGTACCAACAAAATTGTTTAGAAAATGATTGCCAAAGTAACCTAAGTTACCAGATACCAAAAGGCCATTTGAAAATACTCTCGCAGCGGAAAAAGACAAACAATTAAAAATACTCTAGCAGCGGAATACAAGAACTGATCAGGAAACTCAATACACAAATATATGCCCTAGCCAGTATCCTGCGGGAAGCTCATCTCTCCACGACCGCTACAAGCTTGATATTCCAAGAACTTAAAAAGAAAGCCCACGACGGGGTGAGCCATAATATCCAACAATGATAACCATAACATCACGTCAATAATTACATACCAATGAAAATACTAAGTAAGAACACGACCAATGTAATCTTACCGCCATAACTTTACTTACTCGAATAATCCTCATCAAAATAACCATTATCATATTGTACATCTCGTAATCACGATTAATCAATTAACTCAAATATAACGTCCATATGGTTTATTAAGCAATACCCAAGATTCTCAAAACATCATCATAGCTCGCAATATGAAAATATACCAACTCTGACCAATTCGATCCATCGAAAATAAACATCATCAAATCTCAACACGACAATCGATTGTCCATCCCAGGACAAGAACCAAGAAGGAAAATACGGGACATACCTCAGGTTATGAAATGTCATGACGAAATCACGTCAGTATAATCCAAGATCAGATCCACAACATACGGACACGGTCCTAGCACAAGACCTACAATGCATACTCATATGACAACATCAATATGCTCACATCAATAACAACAATGTATACTTATGGCAACCCCATAATATACATATGCACAATAACAACACACATGACAATCCAACGATCCAGCGCACACAGCTATAGATATCCCATGTTGATCCCGTCGGACCAAGACATGGTGGACATATGACAACAATGCACAACTGCACAAAACAACAGTACACAATGCACGACAACAACAATGCACAAATGCATGACAACAACAATACACGAATGTATCACAACATGATCGGCACAAATGACAAAAATGATTAGAGTACTTGCCCCGAGTCCTTCGAGAGCACTCTCGATGTCTAAACCATCACGAACCATTATCCTCAATACACGACGGTCCAAAATATCATGGATTGCAGATAATTCATATCTTCATTTATAGCACGATGTATATTCGTTACCAAGTATACCAACAACAAATGTAAATCATATACATTATTATTTAATTCCCAAAACTCGAATACAACTTATAATCCCAAATCTCATGTGATTACGATTATAAACATTACTATACGAATTATAAATGAATGAAACAGAAACTATTCATTAAATATTATAAACTGAGCAAGTAATAACTTGCCTCGATACCGATGAAGCCGTTACCAATTCCTTGCCGTCATCTACAAGTTCCTCGGCCCTGATCAATGCAATCCACGAGTATTCCCGAACTTGACCATAAAGCACGATTCTAATCACCGATCAATTGCCATAACCTATTGCAATAATAGATAAAACCACAATCCAATAACAATCAATGACCGACATAACCAATCACGAATTCATGTTCACCATACGAACCGAAATCTGATAATTATCAATCAATATAACCGATCAACAGCCCAGCAATTTCATACTTATCCCGATTAACTATAAGTCTGAACAATCCAACTTAAACGATAATGAATTCATAACCAAAATAGGATATACTACACTGTCTGTTGACTTAGCGCACGTTAATCACTTAATGTAGCGTGCGCTAAGTCGCTTTCGTTAGCGTGCGCTAGCCAGTAAGCTTATCGTGCGCTAATGTTGTTCAAATGCATGCCTTACAAGTACCGATCAACATATGGTGATTATCAAGAACACTAAGTGATTCGAAACCATGTTCATAGCTATCAAAACAATGAAATCCGATATCCTTTAACATATAAACAATCATCCAACTCATAATCCAATTCATATATTCACATATCATCTTCTTCCTCAAATATCAACATCATGGACACCAAGAACCATAACAACACTTCCATAATCTATCATTACAGATAGTAATCATCAACAATAACATCAACATCAGAAATTGAGGAGAAGATTTAACACAATTATCTCAAGAAGACGAACAACATAATTCAAACCACAAGAATCATGTCAATATCCATATATCAACAACAATATCATCATAATCCGGTAATCCATCTCATAATCATGCTCATCATCTTGTTTATATGATAATCATCAACTCAAGAACATCAACATTCAATCCAAAACAAAATCCAAATGAGAAGAGTAATTACCTCTTTGAAGGAATGGATTGAATCCCAAGGTTGAATCCATTCTCAATCACTTCCAAGCTTCAAATATTGGTATGAATGGTTAACTCCACCATAATCCAGTGTTTGGAACTTCAAACATCTCTCTAAGAACTCTCTCTACCGGTTGCAAGGAAGGAATGGACGAAAATGAAGAATAATAGCCAACTACTCATATATATTGTACATTACTAGCGTGCGCTAACTTACTTTGTTAGCGTGCGCTATCGAGGTCCAGAGGCTACTGACTTACTTCATACAATGATTTACATACGCAATGCCCATGCAATAGCGTACGTAATTACCTCTTTTTAGCATACGCTAGTGTCCGATCACAGCGTGCGCTACTCATAGTTGACTCGTTTGTCTGTATGCTCCGAAGACGGGTCTACGCGCCGAAAGTTCTGATAAGGATAAGATTCCTTTTGGACCGATCTAATGTTAAAGTGAGCTAACAATATACATTAGCGTGCGCTAATCCTTCATAACAAACATCTGTTGACCTGGTCGGCACATGCGCCGAAAGTAGCCGGGTCCACACGTAGATTCCCTCTGATATGTTCTGCACTAGCGTTCGCTATCCTTTACCTTTAGCGTGCGCTAACCCTGCACAATAGCGTGCGCTATGCTTGAATATTAGTTTGCGCTAATTAGGCTATACTTAGCCATTTTCAGCTATTCTTGTCCAACATCTCAACATACAGAATACGAACATACGGCAACCGAATACATATACTCCTTCCACAATATTCTCATAGGTTATGCCCGACACACAATATCTTCAAATACAACTGTCAACCAAATGCAGTAATTATACCAATACAGATTTCTCGGTCCTTTAATTGTTTTATCCATACTATACAGATTCCACGTTGTACAACATAACTTGGATAAAATAATATTAAACAACAATATAAGAAATTCCAGATATTACATACTACACAACTTAAAATAAGTTTCGTCCTCGAAACTTGCAATTCGTCATAGAAAAACAAACAAACCGTTCAACCAAAATATTCCAAAACCATCACGACAACGATCAATCATCATCATTAACGAATAACCAAAATAGTATACATACAATGCGCCAAGTCAACGATCTCCTGAGATACTAGCAAGTGACTTCACTGTAAAGTCTTAGCATGCTTGCATCCACAATTCCATAAGTCTTGTTGGCCACTAAGTATACAGAATACAGCTTGGAAAGTGTTTAAGCAACAAGCTGTATGTTTTTCAAGTTAGAGTGCGTAGCGGAAGTCTTGTAAAAGTAAGTTGCTGTAAATACAGCAACTCGGTATGCAGTGTATACTTAAAATAATCACATTTATTAAAACAGTAAATGTAGAAGGTAATTGACACAGTAATTAAAGTGGTTCGAGGTAAACCCCTCAACGTCCACTGGTCCTCCACACTGGAGTAAAAGTTTATTATAAATACTGCGTACACAACTACATATTTATAATTAAACCTATCAATGTATCGTTCACACAGATTGATACAAAGATCGTAGCTTTCAACCGTTCACACAGATTGGTCAAAGCTTTCACTTGACTAACTTCTTCACACACAGTTCTGAATCTTTGTCTCTTGAATGCAGATCCGTCACACACAGTTCAGTAAAAGCAAGGCTTTCTCAGTCCACACAGGGCTGATGGTTTTCTTCAATGTAAGATCACTGGTTGAACAACAGCTTGACTTTATTGAGCTTTGAGCTGATGATGTGTTGTTTAAGGTTGAGTACTTGTATATTTCTTCTCTTAGAATAGGCAGTATGCTTGAAGAAATATGTTTGCTTAGATATATATATATATATATATATATATATATATATATATATATTCATGTCTATATCGTTGGGCAGTTTGTCTTATTTTCGTGTAAATGCTTGTTATAACTAATCTTCAAACTCTGTGATATATATAGCCTAAGAATAGATCCGTTGAGAAAGATCCGTTGAGCAAAAGTCCGTTACAACTGGATGGTTGACTTGTATAGACCAAGATCTGGATTTTGCATTGTTTGAAGATCTCTGTCGGTTTTAGTATTTAAATACTTTGTCCTTTCAGTATTCAAATACTTCTTTTCAAATGGGACTTTTGACTTTAGCGAATAACAAAGATTCCTTTTCAAACGGTCTTCAGTCCTGTTTCGATGTGTATTGAAGATCTCAATACTTTAAAGCTTGAATGTAGTTTCCATTTATGTTGTAGGCTATATTGGAGTAGTCGTTGTATGGAATGTTGCTGTATGAAGAGACAGCTTCCATACTTGGCGCTTTTAGACTCTGTTGCCGTATGATGGCAATACGAAGGCTTGTATGAAGACACTTTATACTTTTGTTGTATGCTGGCATTATGAGAAGTTCTCAATATAGGATTGACAACTTCGATCATCTTTCGATACAGCTGCTTGCTGTATGCTAGGTTGGCACTTTATCAAAACTTCGATACAAGATTGTTTTATCCCAACAATTTCCCCTTTTTTGATAATTTACCAAGTCTCCTTAAATCCTTTTGATGTTTTCCAAAAAATTCTTGATGATGCCAAAACCTTGACACCTAAGAAACATCTTACAGGAGGGCAGACTTCTTGGTCTTCTGTCGAATGTTCTGGCCTTCAGCAATTAGTCTAACACTAAGAACTTCTCGCAGGCGAGTTCAATTTTAAAAAAAAAAAGAGTATTACACCTTTAAACTTATGATTGGTGCACAGGCACAATCTTACAGTGTAATCTAGATACATACTACTTAATATATGAACTGTTCGCAGACAAGTTCTTACAGTTTAACAAGTTTTCATACTTGTTTGATTTCAGCAAATGAATTGAATTTCGTAATCATACAGGAACACAGTAGGTTACGAGTTGTAATCTTTCAAGACAGAAAAATATTTTATTGATGTATGGCAAAGTTTACAATGTATAGCATGCATACAAGATTTTGCTATCTAAAAAAGAAATAAGAATACAGGAAGGAATCTAGCTCCTATAATCAGAATGCCTCCAAGGCCTTCTAGGGTCGTTCTTGGTTCCCTTCCACCAATTTAGTAGTGCATCCCTATTTCGATTTAGATAGATGGCTTGACCTTCATAAGATTTATCGAACACCAGGATCCAATCTTCTGGGTGGGTAACCAAATCTCCTTGCCTATGCTTGGATTTCATCTTTTGCTGTAGGGGGAGCGTTCCTTTGTCCAACCTCTTTTGAATTTCGCGGCGGCTTCCTGCACAGTCTTACAACTATTGAATATGGAGGATTTCCTGATAAGAACTACAAAGTATCTTAATAGATTATTCTTCCTCCAATTCTTTATCTCGTCAGTAGTTGGCTGTCGGTTAGCCGGGAGGTTTATTGCTTGCGGATTCTACACGAGGTTTTTCCACGGATAATTAGGATCATGAAATTCCGAACGATATCCCTGTATCCTAACATTGTGAGTAGGAGATGATAATCGAGAAATTTCAGCAGTAATGCTGTCTCCAAATGCAGCTTCCATCTCCTTCTCTTGCTCGAGCCTTGATCTCCTCGCAGCTTCTCTAGCCTCTTCCCCCTTTTTAGCCTCATCAAGGTAAGAGACCTTCTCATCCAAGCATTCCAGGATTTGCATAGCAGCGTCCTGTTTGGTCTCAAAATGTGACATTTTATTAACTAGGGAGTTGAGCACTTGCGACATATCTTGAATCTTTTTGTCGTGTGCTCGAAGATAGGAACCTAATTCAATAAGAGCGGATGCTATCTTGGCCCCAATAACACAAAGATTTGCTTGTTCTTCCTTCAGGATCTGCTCCTGACGCTGTTGCAATAGGCTAAGGGCCTGTTTGAAGATGGTAGGTAGGATATGGAAGGCTTCTTCCACTTTTGAGACTTCGTGCCTCATACCGGTCATTTCTTCAACGGCAGATTGATGTAACCAATCAATCTCCTTTTCAACAGCATGCAGGGCATTAACGGCATCCTGCATGAAAATGGTTTGTCGGTCAAGAGCATGCAGTTGCTCTTTCTTGTCTACGGTTCGGGGAGAGTCGGGTTGGGCAAAATCTTCAGCTCCGTTCAGCTGTCTCAAGTTCACATGGGTGCGTGACTCGAGTTGGATATCCTCAGGTGTGATACCATCGTTGGATTCCAATACAGTTGAAGGTGCAGGAGCATCTGATGTGGGCTCGGCAACAGGGGTGGTTGTATCCTCCTGTTCTGGAATAGGTTCTGTTGACATAGATACAGGAGGGACTGAATCTTTCTGCTGTCTCTCAGCGTCCGCCTGCTCCGGCAGAGGACTGATTCCTTGTGAGGGATATCGCGGTTCTGGTCGTCGGTGGCGACAGGCTCGGGTGCTTGTTGAGTGACTGGTTGTTCCTCCGCGACAGAAGGGACTGAATCCTCGCTGTCTTAAATATTATCTCGTGAATGGGGAGGAGATTGCTGTTTGTTTGAGGTCCCTTGATCCGGTTGGTGTTGAGTTTCCCCACGACTCATTCTCAGACCGGCCTGAAGGCGGAGTCGTCGTCATGATCAGAATTAGGACTTTCGGGAGCTGAGTCAGTGGATTTGGATTTTCCATTCTTGCGGGCATCGGCCTTGTCCATGAGGTGGCTTGATATCAACTCCTTACAGCAAAGGCTGTCCCATTGGATCAGAACTTCAACATCGTGAGAGTCCGTCACTTCCAACACAAACCTTTCTTCTTCGCACCATTCGCTCCAATTGTACAAGGTGTTGTACGGAGCAAGCCTGTAAGCTTTCCATTAGACAAAACGTCCATATGCCTGCTCGATTTGCATAGAAAGCAATGTTTTGTTAATTATGGTGTCCAAGGAGGGGTTGCGTACAACGCATGGGTCCGCTGTATGCAAAGGTTCCACTACATGTGTGGGTTACTGTATTAAAGAGGGATCCCGTACAGGGGTTGGACCCTGAGGGGAGATGGATCCTGCACGGGTGTGGAATCCCGTATAGGAGATGTGGCTATTGGCTCCAAAGAGGCAGCCGACTCTCCAGAGTATTTTAAGTTGGCAGATGTCTGTATATCCGTCGTAGCCGCCAAAGGCTCGGGATCTACTGTCTCGACAGTAGCAGGCATCTCTTCTGCAGGGGTTGCACCCTCGGGGCTCGATACAGGGGGTTGGGCCGTTGAAGGAGCATCCTCGGAGATTTCGGTAACTTTAACTTTTGTGAGCCTTATTAGCTTTCTTTTCGGCTTCTCACTAGCAACGGGAGTTTTGTTGTGAGATCTCTTCCTTTTCTTCGAGGTCTCCTCACTCCTTGACTTCGAACACACGTCCCTTGGATCAGCAGAAAGGGGCAAAGTTCGGACAAAAGGTCTATTCGCAATCAGGGGTTCTTTGTTAAAAATAGAAGGGCCTAATGCTTCCAATGTATATCCGGCTAGATAGGTTTGTCTAGTACCTATAGAAAGTTAGATAGGTTGGTTCCTTGTCCTTGTCTAGTACCCATAGAAAGCTAGATAGGCTAGATAGGTTGGATTCGTAATGAAATTTTTTATTTTTCTCTCCCCCTTTTTACTTTTATTTTTTCTCGTCATTATTCCATGACGCTTTTTATCCCATTCAACTATTCTCTACCCCTTTTTGTTATCAGCAAAAAGTGTAAATAAAATGCAAATAACGATTGATTATAAAATGTATGTAAAAATTGGTAATCTTCCCCTGACAAAAATCTCCCACTTTTTGAAAAAAATATAATACTCCCCCTGAGTAAAATACTAATTGATAAAAATTAATTTTGGGGATCCAACCAAAAGTCGGTCGTTTTTCATTAACATAGACGATGTTCGGAATAGTGGTTCCTTTAGGAATCCAAATTTTTTTAATTTATCATCTGTCATGGGCTTTTACAATTTGAAATATGGTGCCCAATTTTTAAATATTTATCACAGTGGGGTATTTTGAAATTTAAGGATTCATTTTTAGAATGCGGTTTGAATCCTATCCCCTGTTTGTTTAAAGTAAATTTTTGAACCGATAACATTTGTTCAAATTTATCATTACCCCGTGAAAAAAAAAATTGTCAAAACTTTAAGTTCGTCTTAAACTTTCAAAAGATCATTCTTTAAACTATTTTCATATTCAAGTCATTGAAAATGATCGGTCTCGACAATTTTCACTTTTTCAAGAATTTTGGAAATTTCGGTTTCCAATAATTTATTTTTCGATTGAAGGGATTTTATTTTGGATGAAGCATTTTGAAAATCGGTATGCAATAATTCGAATGCTTCAAAAAGTTCATCGTAAGAATTACTTACTTGGCTTTTGACGTCACTATCGTCGAATGAACTTCAGGCCATGAGAGTGAGATTATTTTGATTGAAATCACCATCTTCGTCTTCATCGCTCTATGTTTCAACGAGAACTTCCTTCTTAGGATTTGCTCGGAAATTCTTCGCAAAGTGGCCCGGTTTACCATAGATTCGACATTTGTTGTCAAATTTCTTAGATTTGCCCATCTTGATGTCTTTCTTTCTCCGGTTTAATAAGTTTTGAAACTTATTAATATTTTTGGCATAATATGCCTATTCTTCATCACTTTCGTCCACCGGGATTTCTTCTTTCCGAGACATTTTAGCTTTCATAGCTATCGTTCTTTCCTTCGGCTTCGGCTTGTTGTTCCGTAATTTTAGAACTATCTCATGATTAATTAGTGAGCCAATGAGGGCGATAAAGTCGAGCGTATTGAGATCTTTAGATTCCATGATCGCCGTCACGGTGCCGTCCCATTCGCTAGGTAGTGATCGTAAGATTTTCTTGACTTTCTCACTACTCGATAGCGGTTTCCCGAACGAAGCTAGTCCATTTGTGATGACCGAAAATCGGTCGAGTATGTTGGTGATGGACTCGTCACTCTTCATCATGAATAACTCGTAGTCATGGAGAATCATATTAATCTTCGTCTCCTTAACTTGAGTTCTTCCCTCGTGTGTGATTTCAAGAATTTTTCATATTTCTTTAGCACTTTCACACAATGAAATACGGTTGACCTCTTAAGGCACAATATAAAATTTGAGTAGCCTTACAATTTAGATGATCGTTCTTCCAATGCTCATCATTATATTCTTCGAAACTCTTAGGAGATCCGTCGGATTTGATTGGAACTTTCGGGCCAAGACAAATGATCTTCCAGATTTCTATCTCATAGGCACGAATGAAGATCGACATCTTTTTCTTCCAAATCATATAATTTGATCCATCGAAGAATGGTGGCTGGTTCAAGGCAAGACCTTCGACCGGGGCAAATTGAAACACCATTTGGATCGTTTTCTCCTCGGATGTTAAGCCGCTTCTAGGAGGTACCGCTCTGATACCAATTGTTGGAGCAAGATTGGTCGGTATCGTCGTTTGGAGATAGAGTTATAAAACTCTTTCGCATTGCGGAAGCGATTTAAATAAAGGTGTGGAAAATAAATCGCACAATATTTATAGAGGTTCGGCCCAATGTGCCTACGTCCTCTCTTCAGATCTTTTTCTATAGGTTAAAGATGAACCTCTGCACCTCTCTTCTATCAGTCGAGGGATTACCATTACAATTCTCTTATTCTATCGGTCTGAGATAAACCGTTTAATCACTTGTCTTTTTATCGGTCCAAGTTAAATCATTTTCCTTTTCTATCGGACAAGGAATCAACATATCTAGCTTTCTATGGGTACTAGACAAACCTCACTCGGATATAGATTGTGATTCTAACAATGCCGGATCCTTGATACTAATAACACCGAATCGAATCTTATCTTATCTATTACCTCTCGTGGATGAGTTTTCGTGTATCACACTTAAACTCTTGACAATATAAACACAATTACAACAATAATATAATGTTTATCAATATCTGATCAATGTATCGATTGCTTGAAGTTGTTGTGTGTTCAATACCATATAAAGTGGTATTTATAGGCTCCAAAGCCTCAACTATCGTTAGCTCTTTCTGACTTCTTTACGTACGTTATAGTCCTTCAATTACGTACGTTAGCCTGTTTACGTACGTTAACTTCATCGTGTTACGTACGTTAGGTAATGCACAGATCAGTCCAGTAGCCTTCGTTTCTTTCATTACGTACGTTGTGATCCTTCCATTATGTACGTTAATTGTATCTGATAGCGTATGTTAACATGTCACTGTAGCGTACGTTAATCTCACATATCCGTTGCACACTTTTGACTTTGACTCAGAATCTTCCAACGTTCATCTTGTTTGAATTCTGAAGCTCCTCTTTACGTACGTTAGACCATTCCAATTACATACGTTAACCTCTACACATTACGTATGTTAAGCTGTTTATATAGCGTATGTTAATAGTGTTCTGTCTAGCTTTTTGCTTCTTCGACTTCTTGGCTGTTTTGTTTCGCTTCTTTGTTATTTTACTTTGTTTAACAACTAATCATCAAAACTTGATTAATGAATATTTAGAATAAAATATTCCAACACCCATCGGGTAAAACTAGATCATAAGTTCCAACGGCTAGTGCAGCAACTCTTGCTCGATTGCCGACTCTTAGATCAACTTCCTCTTTCTTCAGTTCTCTACTGCTTCTCAACCCCTATATATTTGTACAAATGTGTGTCCACATCCAGTATCCAATACCCATGAGTTAGAGGTAGATAAGTTAACTTCTATAACAAATATACATGTGGTAGTTTCACTACCCTTGGTACGCTTTAGCTCTTTCAAGTAAACCTTGCAATTTCTTTTCCAATGTCCTGGTATATTGCAATGGTGGCAATTTCCATCTTTGTGATCTTTTGTCTTGAAAACCTGCTTATCAGGGTCTTTAGCTTTGGCAACATTTGCCTTACCTTTGCCCTTGCCTTTGTTCTTGAAAGGCTTCTCTTTGCCGACCATCAGCACGTGGCTTGGTTTCTTCTTAATATTTTGCTCAGCCGTTTTAAGCATCCCATGCAGCTTAGTAATGGGCTTCTCCATCTCATTCATACTATAGTTCATAATGAACTGATCGAAGCTATCGGGTAATGATTTTAGGATCACATTTGTGGAGTGCTCCTTAGAAAGTGGAAAACCAAGCCTATCAAGATGATCAATATATCATTTCATCTTGAGTACAGCTGACAGGAGTCCCCTCAAACATCTTGCAAGCATACAAGGCTTGAAAGGTCTTGTACCTCTCTTGCCTAGCATGCTTCGAGAAAGTTTACTTGAGGTGAGCATTAAGCTCATAAGCTTTTATTTCCTCTAGATTCTTCTGAAGTTCTGGATAAATGGTAGCCAACATAAGACAACTGACATCAATGGAATCATCACAATGTTTCTTCTATTTAACCTTTGTTGCTTTGTTAGCATTACCAGCAGGCTCATAGGGAATTTATTCCTCAAGAACGTATATCTTTCTTTCTTGCTTGAGAACTATTCTCAAGCTCCGGATCCAATCCAGATAGTTGCTGCTGTTTTCTTTGAGCATGTCCTTCTCAAGGACGAATCGCAGTGAAATGGTGGATGTGTTGTTTGATGTCATTCTATTATCTACATAATTCAATATGCAAAGTATTTAGTTACATTTTATTTCTCCAAAAATACTCCCACTAAAACAAAATACCCTCAATTTTTTACGAAATTTGTAATTTTAGTGGGCTAAGACCCTATTTTGCACAATTGTAAACTCATCTTTGGCATGACGCCTAGAATTGAGCTACTTTATGTGGATAACTCTTTATAAATTACATCATATGTAACTATTAGATTATACTTATGGGATTTGGCATCTTATGCCCAAGCATGTTATAATCCTACCTTATGCCTTAAGGTTCAAAACTATTTTAAATTCTTAGTTCATTAAAACACATAGGTATCACCATTACCCATCCTACCTTACTAAGATAATCTGAGCAGTCAGCTTTGGCATGATCTGCTCAAGATGATCGAATTCTTGATAGGTGTTTTAATTGAACAGCATCAAAAAAAATTTAATGATGGGTTTTATCCTATGTAGCATGTCTATGTTGGTTAGCATACATCTAAACATATATCACATCATATACATGCATAAATCTAAACATACATAGCATCACACCACATAATAAACATAGGACCGTGTATAGCATGACCATGATGTTGGGATTCCAAAAATAAAATGAAATACGCAGCGGAAAAAAAATAATAAATAAAAATGAATCCCAAACAAGATCGATCAAGTAACGTATATATGAAAAATAAACACGAAGATAAAAGGATCATACCCTTGAAGCCTTTGAAATAAATCTTCGTAAGATGATGATCACGAACCCGAGCTCCAGCACGAAAAATCCTTCGTCCCAAACACCGAAAATACGATGCCTCTACTTCAAACTCATCGGAAGTTGCCCGGAAAAATTCAATGTAATTGCGTTCTCCAAGAACACGGCTAGGAAGTTATCGTAGGAATTTATATCTCTCTTTTTCTTAATTTTGTATCACCTCAAAGATGAATATTGAAGAAAAATCTTCTCCCTCTCTCTCAAACTTACTCTCGGCAGCAACACACAAATAGAAGATGGAGAGTTGTGTTTTTTATATGTTGAGAGTTTGTCTTGTCATTTTAATAACAAAGTGAGAACAATAATGTGATATTAAAATATCACCAATTATCACCTTAACATGACAAGATAACATGCATGATGTTTTAAAGAAAACCCCAAGACATGTGTAAAGAGGGGAGGGGGCGGCTAGGAGGAAGTTTTCAAGAAATGGGCCGAGTCACTCGGCTCGTGTATAGTACATTCGTCAAACGACTCCGTTAAATACACTCTGTTTATCCTCCAATGCATTTATATAAGTTAATTAATCCAATTAATTAATTATGTCAAATACAAAAATATTTCTCTAAGAAATATAATTATGAATTAAATTAATTACCTAGTAACTTAATTACAATTCATAATACCGCTATTTAATTTATCCAATAAATGATAATTAGATATCCAATATCCAATAAAAATAGAGAGATGATAAATTCATATTTATCCGTCAACATTCCTGATGCGCGACTCCGTAGGTCCGTCCCAGTCGGCATTGGGAGGAACCAATGAGTGCGGATAGCACTTAACCTGCCTAGCGGGCCGCACTGTAAACCCGACTGAGAACGAATGAAGGGATCATTCCAGAACCATTATGTCGTGAAAATCATATAACTATAGACCCTTCATCATATGTCCCGGTCAACTCTTCGGGTCACGGTAAAGTAAAACCTTATTGTTGACTAGACTCTATACATGTGTTAATGCAAATCAAGACCGACTGATTAATAGTGTATCTAATATGATTATATCAGTATGCTTTAGCCAAAGACTTATGATTATATTTGTCATTAACCGTATAGGACATTCGCCTCCTCACCAATGGGAGAAAGAATCCTTTCTTGGCGTACAGTAAAGATTGCTACCTGCCCGTATAGTCCGCACTTCGAGGTTGACTCAGCAATTAAACAATTGAGTCTAACTCCTCTAATGACAAACCAAACGTCACAGGCACATCTTCTACTGAACCCTCAAGTCAAAGGTCCACGTATACTATCACAACCTTTCGATTCAGCATCGACTCTCCGAGAGTGAATACCATGTGACTGAATCAAGTATGAGTCATGTTCGAGTATACTGGTCCCAACAATATACATATAACCATGCTATCTAGACATTCACACGTCCTAGCATGAGTTATACAAGTCTTACTAAAACTTAATGCCCATTTAAGTTTATTGGCTTGCGAACGATTTACGTAAATAAACTTTAAACGCTTCCAGTGTATTTTCTCTTATCCGATAACGAGAATGGAATGTTGGATTTATTTACATGGACTTCACTTCAATGTTTACCAAATCAAGAATGTATTTGAAATATAATAAACAGTGAATGAATCATTTTGCCTTTTTATTAATTATTCCATAATTACAAGTACAATGCCCCTACTCTCTCATCCCCTAGGTGGCATTCGAGGGTATATTCCTGACAATCTCCCACTTGCACTCAATGCCACACATCATGGTATCCAACACCCATGTTCTTCAGATATCTTTCTAAGACGGCCTGAGATAATGGCTTAGTCAGCGGGTCAGAGGCATTGTCTTCTGAGTCTACTCTTTGCAACGAAACGTATCCTTTTTCGACCATCTCTTGAATGATGTGGTACTTTCTCTCTATATGCTTGGTGTTGTGGTGAGCCCTCGTCTCCTTAGCTTGGGCGAAAGCTCCATCATTATAACAGAATAGTGATATAGGCAACTCCGCATTAGGCACCACTTGAAGTTCTTGTATAAACTTCTGCATCCAAAATGCTTCTTTGCTAGCCTCTGAGGCAGCTTGGTACTCTACTTGGCAGGTGGAATCTGCAGTAGCAGTTTGCTTGGAGCTTCTCCAAGATACTACTCCTCCATTGAGAGTAAACAAATACCCAGATGTCGACTTAGAGTCGTCATTGTCTCCTTGAAAATTAGAATCAGTGAATCCAATCACCTTCAGTTCTCCACCACCGTAAGTAAGAACCAAATCTCTAGTTCTTCTTAAGTACTTAAGAATTTTCTTTATGGCAGTCCAATGTTCCCTTCCCCGGTTTGCTTGAAATCGACTTACCATACTCACAGTGTAGGCTAAGTCTGGTCTCGTACACAACATAGCGTACATGAGGCTACCCACTGCCGAGTTATAGGGTACCTTACTCATCTCTCTATTGTCTTCCTCACTTTGAGGACACATTTTTGTGGTGAGCTGAATTCCATGTCGCATGGGAAGGAAACCTCTTTTAGATTCATCCATCTTGAATCTTCTCAGGATTTTATCTATATAGAGGGCTTGGGAAAGTCCTATCATTCTTTGTGTCTGTCTCTGTAAAGATGGATCCCTAGAATATAGGAAGCTTCTCCCAAGTCTTTCATGGAGAACGTTTTAGAAAGCCAAGCTTTCACAGTGCTGAGCATTGCTACGTAATTTCCTATAAGTAGAATATCATCTGCATATAGTACTAAGAATGCAATGTTGCTACTACTGACCCTTTTGTAAACACATGGTTCCTCCTCATTTCACACGAAGTCAAAGTCATCTGACTGCTTCATCAAATCGAAAGGGTCGTCCTCACGACTATCAGGTGCATCGTGGAGACCTAGTTCCTCGACATATGTATAGACATACCTCTCAGGTAAGTGAGACACCTTATTAGACCTTCAAAGTGGAGGTTGTGTTACAATAGGTTCGGTTCCTGATCCCTGATCAGATGTCTCCTTAGGACTTTCATTATGCTCTTCCAAAGAGATATTTCTACCCAAGCCACCTTCCTAAATGAACTCATCCTCAAGGAAGTGCGCTTGTAAAGCCACAACGACCCTATGGTCTTCTGGTATATAGAATAGATAACCCATCAAGTTCTCTGGGTATCCAATGAAACGTTTCTTGATGGATCTTGCTTCCAGTTTGTTCACCTAAGCCTTCTTGACATAGGCTGGACATACCCAAATCCTTATGTGATTAAGGCTTGATTTCTTACCCTTCCACATCTCTTGCGGAGTGATAGGAATGGATTTGGAAGGACATCTATTAAGGATATAGGCAGCGGTTAGTAAGGCATACCCCCATAGGTAAATTGGTAAAGCAGTGTAATTTAACATGGAGCGAACCATGTCCAACAAAGTTTGATATCTCCTTTCTGAAACACCATTTAACTGTGGGGTTCCTGGCAGCGTGAATTGTGAAACTATTCCATGTTCCTTAAGGAACTCATCAAACTTCATGCTCATATATTCGCCACCTCGATCCGACCGAAGAGCTTTGATATGACATCCAGTCTGTTTTTCAACTAGGGCCTTAAATTCTTTGAATTTAGTAAAGACTTCGGATGTATGTTTCATTAAGTACACAATCTCATACCTAGTATGATCATCTGTGAACGTTATGAAATATTGATATTCGTCTTGGGCCACTTCTAAAGCACCACAAACTTCGGTATGTACCAACCCAAGTTTATCGGCAGCCCTTTCAAAAGTCCCTGTGAAGGGGGACTTAGTCATTTTGCCTCTAAGGCAAGATTTACAAGTTGGATAGGGTTTTACACCCAATGGACTTAAAAGTCCATCTTTCTCCATTTTCTGAACCTTGGTCTGACCAACATGACCAAGTCTAAGGTGCCACTTAAGAGCTTGATTAGTATCTTGCCTGCTACGTTTTCTAGTTATAGTGTTCACTGCTGTTTTATTTTGCATGTTCAGATGATATAAACCATTCAACAATATAGTTGTGCCAACTAATTTATTTCGAAAATAAATTTTACAACTACCATTGCCAATAAAAAAACAAAATCCTTTTCGGTCCAAGACTGGAATGGATATAATGTTTTTATGCCCCTTGAGCAAAACAAGTACTTCATCTAATGTCAAAATAAAACCGGATTCTAAACCCTGTCGGATTGATCCAATATCGGTCACCTCGACACTTTTCCTACTTCCGTCAGTGATCATTATTTCCCCAGCTTCAAGTCTCCTACTTCGTTCCAGATCCTAATTCATAGTACAAATATGAGAAGTGGCACCTGAATCCAGAATCCATGAAGCAGAATATACAGTAGCGGAATAATTAGTTTCAAAAACAAAAGTTCCGTACCTGATGCGCCATTAATCTTAGGACAAGTCCTACACCAGTGGCCCAGCTCACCGCATTCAAGGCATTTGTCCGTAGGTTTTGGACCGCCTACCTTTTGAACCTTTCGGGCCTTGCCCTTTCCTTTCTGCACCCCTTTCTTGGGTTTGTACTGCTCGTAGATCTTTTTCTTCTTGTTCTTTTACCTCTGAGGCCCAGAAGAAATCACAAGAGCAGCCTCCCTCTGTTTAGTCTTCATGTTAGACTGTGCCGTCACCAGTTTATTCATTAGCCCAGCTAATGTGCATGAAATTTCATTACAGTTGAAATTCATTACAAACTGCGTGAAGGAGTCAGGGAGAGATTGAAGGATGAGATCAATCTGGAGGGATAAATCCATATTAAAGTTGAGCACCTCGAGCCTCTAAATCACAGAGATCATCTTGAGGATGTAGTCTCCCACTTTCTCCCCTTCTTTCATCGTAGCACTGAACAACTGCTTCTGATATCTCATGTCTAGCAGTCCTACTGTGCTCTCTATAAAGTTCGGTCAAGTGTGCTAGAATCTGCCTAGCAGAAGTCATTTTTTCGTGCGCTCTCGGCAGCTCATTTGTCATTGAGCCCTTCATAAATCCACGGACTAGCACGTCATCCTTGACCCATTTTTTATGGACGTCAATGTCTTCCTGATTACCCCTAGTATGGATTGAATTCGGTGGAATGTCCGTCTCCAAGACATTTCCCAGAGACTCCATACTGAGTACAATCATCAGATTCCGCAACCAGTCAACAAAGTTGGGGCCGGTTAGGAGATTCTTCTCAAGTAGTATCGCAAGTGAGTTTTTAGCCATTTTAGAGAGATACAGTTTCGTTTTTCTGCATTGATTTAGACAAGATTAAATTAGTGACTTGTTTTATTATGACCGAGTATAAAATTTAAGGGCTTGTATAATTCTTGTCTCGGCTCCCACTAATTTTATCGGAATTATACACTCCCATGTTATAATTCGGAAGTCATGGTAAAATCGACTTCTTAGTGGTGATCAAGTTCTTTACAAATTTTAACAGACGCAACCTATCAGGTTTCTTGCCAATTAATTTCTGTAAAGTGGTGTCTAACACCAACCCATATAACGGATGATTTGATCTTCTTTTACCCCTAGTCTTCATGCCCTCAACCTATCAGATTTCTTGGCAATCCAGACTATCTAAGTTGTTGACCATCAACGTCTATCAGTTTGACTATTGAATCTCACCCGGCAACCTATCAGGTTTCTAGGGACGAAATTTATTACCAACCGAAGGCATCTAATGCACTCAAGAATTTTTCAACCTCTACCAAATGTACTACCCCGATAACTCGGAAGCATAGCACACCAGCTCGGGTATCAATTTTCTACGAGTTTGATGGAGGGTAGGAAACCTCGTAACCTTTTTCAAACTTAGTCTGTTTGTTATCGGGAGAATTTCGCGATTATTGTTACACTTTGTACATTAATTCATTTATACGCGCGTTTGTATGATTGTCAATCATTCAAAATGAAAAACAGAAAATAGTAACCTAGTTACTACCAATATATAGCTCATGGACCTTATTCCTAAGTACTGGGTCAAGCGAATGACCCAATAAATAAAAAAATACAGTCTTTGATTCTTCGTCTTCTCGGTCGGTTGTCTTCGGTCTTCGTCATAGCCAAAATAATAATTACATCATTGAAAATGCATCCGATACAAATTTTCTAGTAAAATTAAATGGATTCAAAACGGCCTTTACAACCCAATCGAATCGAACAAATCAAAACTAAGTCCACGAGCTATATCACCATCACATAAGGATTCCATACAACATGTAAATTAAACAATTAATTTTAATATAAATTAATCCAATTAATCTATAAAATTAATCTATTCAAGTTCTACTATATTAATCCAATTAATATAAAGTGGCATTAAAATTAAATAATCAATTAATATATTAATCCAATTAATATAAAATTAATATATTCAATTTTAATGGTATTAATCCAATTAGTACTAATAATCGTCATTTTAATTCGTTTGAAGTAATCCGGCCAAAAATAATATTCTCGTTTAATTTATTTCCCTTAACTCAAAAATATTCCAAATATTAATTTAGTCAAATTAAAATCCAATTTAAATTTCGGGAAATAATTACAACGAAATATAAACTTAAAATGGAGTCCCGGACAATCCGGTATAAGGCCCAGCCTGTGTCCCGATTCAAAATCGGGCCAAAAACTCGAGGGGTGCCATGGCACCATGCTCAAGCACTGGCCGAGTCCCGCTCTACAGGCATGGCGCCTCTCGGCTTCCGCCGAGTCATCTCGGCACTTCAGTGCAAAGGTCGGCACTACTGTCGGGAGCCCCGTTTCTTTATTTTCGGCTCGTTTCCAAAAACGTGATGCTATAACGAACAATTTAATAAAAATCTACGATTATACCAAAAATGATTCTAAATCATAAACATCAACCAAAAGCAATCAAAATGCACAAATAATCGTATATACGGTATCATTGACCTCGCTCCGATATCACTGTTGGGATTCCAAAAATAAAAACAAAATATGCAGCGGAAAATAAAAAATAATAAATAAAAACGAATCCCAAACAGGATCGATCAAGTAACGTATATACGAAAAATAAATACGAAGATAAAAGGATCATACCCATGAAGCCTTTGATATAAATCTTCGTAAGATGATGATCATGAACCCAAGCTCGAGCACGGAAAATCCTTCGTCCCAAACACCGAACATACGATGCCTCTACTTCAAACGCGTCGGAAGTTGCCCGGAAAAATTCAACGTAACTCCGTTCTCCAAGAACACGGCTTGGAAGTTATCGTAGGAATTTATATCTCTCTTTTTCTTCCTTTTGTATCCCCTCAAAGATGAAAATTGAAGAAAAATCTTCTCCCTCTCTCTCAAACTTACTCTCGGCAGCAACACACAAATGGAAGATGAAGAGTTGTGTTTTTTATATGTTGAGAGTTTGTCTTGTCATTTTAATAACAAAGTGAGAACAATAATGTGATATTAAACTATCACCAATTATCACCTTAACATGACAAGATAACATGCATGATGTTTTAAAAAAAAACACCAAGACATGTGTAAAGGTGGGAGGGGGCGGCTAGGAGGAAGTTTTCAAGAAACGGGCCGAGTCACTCGGCTCGTGTACAGGACATTCGTCAAACGACTCTGTTAAATACACTCCGTTTATCCTCCAATGTATTTATATAAGTTAATTAATCCAATTAATTAATTATATCAAATACAAAAATATTTCTCTAAGAAATATAATTATGAATTAAATTAATTACCTAGTAACTTAATTACAATTCATAATACCGCTATTTAATTTATCCAATAAATTATAATTAGATATCCAATATCCAATATAAATAGAGAGATGATAAATTCATATTTATCTGTCAACGTTCCTGATGCGCGACTCCGCAGGACCGTCTCAGCCGGCATTGGGAGGAACCAATGAGTGCGGACAGCACTTAGCCTGCCTAGCGGGCCGCACTGTAAACCCGACTGAGAACAAATGAAGGGATCATTCCAGAACCATTATGTCGTGAAAACCATATACCTATAGACCCTTCATCAGATGTCCCGATCAAGTCTTCGGGTCATGGTAAAGTCAAACCCTACTGTTGACTAGACTCTATACATGTGTTAATGCAAATCAAGACCGACTGATTAATAGTGTATCTAATACGACTATATCAGTATGCTTTGGCCAAAGACTTATGATCTTATTTGCCATTAACCGTATAGTACATTCGCCTGCTCACCAACAAGAGATAGAATCCTTTCTTGGCGTACAGTAAAGATTGCTACCTGCCCGTATAGTCCGCACTTCGAGGTTGACTCAAAAATTAAGCAATTGAGTCTAAATACTCTAATGACAAACTAAACGTCACATGCACATCTTCTACTGAACCCTAAAGTCAAAGGTCCACGTATACTATCACAACCTTTCATTTCGTCATCGACTCTCCGAGAATGAATACCGTGTGACTGAATCAAGTATGAATCGTGTTCGAGTATACTGGTCCCACCAATATACTTATAACTATGCTATCAAGACATGCACACGTCCTAGCATGAGCTATACAAGTCTTACTAAAACTTAATGCCCATTTATGTTCATCCTGATGTCCCCAGTGTGCTTCATAAAGTGGTCAACCAGATGACCAAATTTGCTCAAGTGGTGGACCGAATGCAAGTGGCGATAGGTCTACAACATGTAGAAGGATATCAAGGCGTTCGGAACTTGGGCTATAGTGAGGACAAGTGGCTACAAGAAGTGGTGAAGATGCATCCACCAAAAAATGGTGCTTTATCTGAGGTACCTATATGGGATCATTGGCTGAGAGAATTAGAGAAACTGTTTGCAGGAATCAACTACCCGAATTATCGAAAAGTCCCCATCGCCCAATATTTTCTGACTGGAGAAAATCCGACTGGTGGGAGGCCATCTAACCTACAAATCATGATGCCGATTGGTGATCATTCAAGCTAATGATGGAAGCTCAGTATTGCCCTCATCCGATCATGGAGGCTAAAGTTTGAGAGTTCTTCTCCGCGCAGCCTCTGGACTTGCCCATGACTCAAGTGATTAAGTCCTTTAATTAGCAACTGACACTTGTTCGACATCTGGTCAGAACCGATGCAGAAAAGATGTTTCATTTTTACATGAGGATGAAACCAGAGATATACGATACATGTGGGATTTGAATGCACCACTCTTCGTCAGTATCATGATAAAGTCTTGGAATATGAGATGAAAGAAACATCAGTGGAGAAGTTTTCTGAGTCCAAGAAGCATAAAATCTCTAGTGGTTTTTCAGAGTATAAGAATATTGGGCCCCATAAAGCCCAATTATCTTTTCACTCATCTAGGAGGCCCCCACATCCATCCAGAGGCATAAAGAGTTCCAGATCAGCATCAACAGTTACAGATGCAAAAAGGAAATATTTTAAGTGGCCGATAAGGGCATTTCTAATGTGACTATTTATTTACTTCCGCAACGTGTTATGAATGTGGACAAGAAGGACACCATGCGATGTTTTGCGGAGATGTTGATAGATATTTTGGAGTTCATCCTTCACAGCAGGCTCAGAAAGAAGCAAGTTTCAATCAAACTCAGCAGAGCGGTCAGCCACACCAGAGCTTTGGTCGAGGGAGAGGTAGAGGTCAGTATGACAATAAGGAATCATTGAGTGATGGGTCCATTACTACACGTCTTTGTGAGATGAGGAGGAGAGATGATCAGAGTACGGTGATTGCATCAGGTATGGTTTAGATCCTTTCGCAACCAGTTAGTGTTTTGTTCGATACATGAGCTACACATTCTTTTATATCACTATCTTGTGTAAATCATTTGAAAATTTCTTGTTTTCATAAATGTGAGCCTTATATTATAGGTTTACCAAGCAGGAAAGGATTGTGGGAAATTTACAAGCTAAAAAATTATCCTGTATCAATCGGAGGCAAGAATTGGCCTTCAGATCTGATCATGGTAGATATGCAAGTAGATGACCTGATTCTTGGAGACGACTGGCTTAACCATTACATAGCTATTATAAACTATCGGAATAGAAATATTCCGATGGTAGCTGAGTACGGTTCTGAATGTTTTTTATAGGATGAAGACCAGGGGTATCAGGGAAAATGATTAAAGTAATGAAGGCTATCAAACTGTTGAAACAGGATTGTGTCGGATATTGTTGTTATGCAATGAACAAAGATGAAGGAAGATTAGAAGTTTCATCTATTCCTATTGCAAATGAGTTTTTGGATGTTTTACCATCGAGTTAGAACCAAGAGCCACACTTGTTCCTAATGTGCCATATCGAATGGCACGCACCGATCAGTTAAAGAAACAGCTTGAAGAGTTTTTAGACAAAGGTTATATCCATCCAAGCGTCTCCCCTTAGGGAGCACCGATTCTATTTGTTCGAAAGAAAGATGGATCACTTCTGTTGTGCATTAACTATCGGGAGTTAAACAAAATGATGATCAAGAATATATACTCGTTGCCTCGAATTAATGATTTGTTCGACCAGTTTCAAGGAGTGATAGTGTTCTCGAAGAATAATAACAACTTACTAGCTCCTCCTACGTGAAGATCTACAATGCATTACACAACATGACAATATTAACATACACATGGTAATTCGTGATCCGCTGTTCACTGCCTAGATACCAAGATGATCTCATCGGACCAACACATGATGGAAAACCCAGCCAATAAACCAACTCACGCTAGCATAGATCCGAAGATGATCCTTTCGGAACACTATATGATGGACAAACGACAACGACATGTATATGCACAATGACATGAATGACATTAATATGTAAAACTTAATTAAAGTACTTTCCTTAGGATGATGACAAGGATTAAGTACTTTCGACGAACGCCAACTGTAACACCCCAAACTAGACGAGTATTACAGTGCCGTGGACCCCCGACTGGGACCCACTAGGCTAATGAAAATTAATGAATTAAGTGATATAATTGTAGTACCGAACCACAGTATATCATTAATTACTCCGATGAGGAGTTTCAAGTACAACACACCCAGGAAAATACAGAATACAAGTATATTTTATATGAAGATAAAATAAACAACACCGAATGAAAATGACATCCAAACGGAAATCTGCAGCGGAAATAAAATGAAGAAAACATGAATGACTGAAAGGACTGGGGGCCCCTACTAGTATCACTGGGACTCCTCGCCGTCAACGTTCTTTTCCCGTGCCTTAGCCTTGCCATGACCTGAAAACAACATCCCCCAACGGGTCCGTTACACAGAACAACAATTCTCAAGCGTTGACTAAACACATTCATGATATATCTTAATTTTGAATTTAAGCTGAAGAGGGGCATCATAGTACGCCCATAATGGTATGTGCAAGTGCACAAGACGAGTGTCCAGACACACCCACCCTTGTACCTAATTAGTCTCACGGAGGTACGTTACCGTGTGCACAGTCCGATGTGTTGGTGAACCCAATCACATGACTATCACGTGCCCAACTAAAAATTCCACACATCCCCACCCGGCCACGCAATATGAACCCATAAGGTCATATGGACAAGAATGACCATGAATAATATTAATGAAACAATCCGACAAAGTCAAGAATGACTCACCGAGATGAAATGATAGTGAAATGAATGAGAGCTCAATAGAATGATTGGGACCGTCATTCCTCATGAATGAAGTGATTATTTGACAATTACAAGTCTCAATATGGTTAATACATTATGAATGAATTGTGATTATGAATGAACAACAACGAAAGGAATGAATATCCTTTTAACCGAGTAAGAATTAACTTACACAACACCAGTGAAGAATGTCCTTCCTCGAACAACGTCCTAAAATGAGATGTCGGTCGGTCGAACAACCTTGAATAACACAATTACCAATAATCCGCTCAATATACGTATCAAGCATGAATTACGACCACTCAAAAGTCGATACAACAATATCCAAACTCATTGAGGCATTCAAACAACCACTTAGCGAACATCAACCCTTGATTACAACCAAAACCAAAATATATCAAAACCAACTCCAAAATGAGTAGTTCAACCCAACGAACACCTTCAATGATATCAATATTCCAATAGGAAACCACAACTCAAAGTTACGACAACTATAATCGGAAACCCCCAAAAATAACCAAAGTCAACATCAAGGGTTCTTGATTAATTCTCCAAATGTTCATCAAATCCGAAAAACATATCAATAAATCCGTAGGAATACATTTATCCAAGGTAGATAATCCATATCTAACATGTTCCAACAACAATCCAAGCTTACACGAAGAAATCGGAAGGAAAATACCCAAAATCCGAAATTCTAGATCCAAGAAATAATTACCTTGATTTGATGTGATGGGGATGATAAAACGATGATTAATCCGAATGATAAGCTTGATGATGATGATAGGTGAGTGCAGATCGAAAAGATCTCTTCGAATCACCCGGGAACACCCAAAAATGAATGGGAAGCGAGAAATGACGAAACTTGGGTTCACTATCCAATTTATACTATTCCCAGATTAGCGCACGCTACGACCTGTTATTTAACGTGTGCTAACGGGTTAACCGGACAGTCTAGTGAACTCTGACTGCCTCGTTAGCGTACGATCCGAACTTGCTAGCTTGTGCTAACGCCCTCCCGATAGCGTGCGTTAACTCCAAATGTTAGTGTGCGCTAGCTAAATACCTGATGTCCAGTGACTAAAGTCCAGAACCTCCTGTCCTCTGACCTGCTCGCGATAGCGCACGCTACGCCCAATAATCAGCGTGCGCTACTGCCCCATTAGCGTACGCTAAAATCCACTAATAGCATGCGCTAGGAATTATTCCAAAATCAGTCCAGTACCCACTGGACTCTGGCTGATCGGCCTTAGCATGCGCTACACTGACTGCATAGCGGGCGCTATCCAAACTTACTAGCGTGCGCTACTTACCATTCGTAACGTGCGCTACTCCAACTCGATTGCAGTCCATTGCCTTCTGGACTGCAGGCCTAAACCACATTAGCGTGCGCTAATACGGAGAGGTAGCGTGCGCTACCTATACTCAATTAGTGCGCGCTAAAGAGAGTACGTAGCATGCGCTACTCCTCACACACAGCCCACTATGAAAGATGACAATGATGATAACCACGGTTCGATCCTCCAACCAGGTAGGAAAACGAAATAATAACTGATGTACGATACAAATACTCTGATCGGTGATTACAATGAATGAATATGAACGATTAATGATCATTAATGAGTGAATAATTACTGAGTGACAATTACTGAATGATAATTACTGAATGATAATGACTGATTTACAATCGGGTATTACATACACCACCCCTTAAAAGAGTTTCGTCCCCGAAACTAAGGGTCAAACAACTCGGGATAACTCTCCCGCATACTATCCTCGGTTTTCCAAGTAGGATCTTCGACTCCGTGTCTAGACCACTGAATTTTAACCAAAGGAATCATTTTGTTCATCAACTATTTGATTCGCCGCTCTAAGACTCGTACGGGATGCTCCTCATACGAATGATCGTCCGCGATCCCGATCTTGTCGAACTGAAGTATGTGACTCGGGTCGGCAACATACTTCCGCAACTGAGAGACGTGAAACACATTATGAATTCGGCTCAATGCCGGAGGTAAGGCCAATCGATAAGATAGCTCGCCTACTCAATCCAAAATCTCAAACGGTCCAATGAATTCGGACTCAATTTTCCCTTCTTCCCAAAACAGAAGATACCTCGACTCGGGGATACCTTGACCAAAACATGGTTACCCGCCTTGAACTCTAATGGCCGATGACGGTTATCTGCGTATGATTTTTGTCGACTCTGAGCGGTCAAAAAACGACTCGTGATCAAAGCTACCTTCTCATGGGCGGTTATAAGCATATCGGGCTCGGTGCTGATTGATTCTGATAAGTCATCCCAACACAAAGGAGATCGACAAAGACGACCATACAAGGCCCCGTAAGGTGCCATCTTGATCGAAGCATGCCAATTATTATTGTACGTGAACTCAATCAATGGTAGTTGGGCTTCCCAATTATCTTTCCAATCGAGGACACATGCTCTCAACATGTCCTCCAATGTCTGAATAGTCCTCTCTGATTGTCCATCGGACTGAGGATGAAAAGATGTGCTGAGATTAAGCTGAGTTCCCATAGCATGATGAACTGATTTCCAAAAATGTGACACGAATTGCCCATCACGATCAGAAACGATACTCTTAGGAGTACCATGCAATCTCACTATCTCTTTGATGAACAACTGGGTAAGTCTCTCGGGACCCCACATATCCTTAATCTCAAGGAAATGGGCTGACTTAGTTAAACGATCCACAATTACCCAAATTGTATTCATGCCACGACGACTCGTCGACAAACTCATGATGAAGTCCATTGAAATATCTTCCCACTTCCACTCTGGAATAGGGCGAGGTTTCAGCATAGCCGTTGGTCGCTGATATTCTATCTTGACTTGTGACAGGTTAAACATCTCGAAATAAATTCCACGACTTCTCGCTTCATATTACTCCACTAGTAATTTTGTTTCAAGTCTTTGTACATCTTGCTAGGCCTCGGATGAATGGAATAAGGGGTAGCATGAGCTTCTCTCAAAATCGAGTTTTTCAACTCATCGTTCGCCAGTACGCATAACCGATTCTTAAATCGCAAAAGTCCATCCTCGTGGACCACAAATCCAGGGGCTTTCCCCTGAGCCACATCCTCACGGATGCGCAACAATGATGGGTCTGAACCCTGATTCACCCTGATTGCCTCCTCAAGTGGCGATGAAATCTCTAACGTACAAAGTTGCCCTTGTACTCGCTGTAACCAGACCTCGATCTCGGGTCTCATAAATTCCTGCTGAAGTTCCTTCTGAAGTGTTAATTGAGCAAGTATCTGCTCCTGAACGGACTTACGACTCAAGGCGTCGGCGATAACATTCACCTTTCCCGGGTGGTAAAGTATCTCAATATCATAATCTTTGATTAGTTCCAGCCACCGCCTCTGTCGCATATTTAACTCCTTTTGAGTAAATATATACTTCAAACTCTTATGATCGGTGAATATCTGACAGGTAACGCCATAAAGATAATAACGCGAAATCTTCAATGCGAACACCACGGCTGCTAGCTCCAGGTCATGGGTCGGATAATTAACCTCATAAGGTCTCAATTGCCGTGAAGCATAAGCAATAACTTTCCCATTCTGCATTATTACACATCCAAGACCCTGTCCGGACGCATCACTATAAACCACAAATCCTTCCGTCCCTTGCGGTAACGAAAGGACATGTGCTGAAATTAAACGACTCTTGAGTTCCTCAAAACTCTGCTGACACGCGTCAGACCACAAGTATTTCTTATCCTTCCGTAAAAGGTTCGTCATGGGTTGAGCAATTTTAGAAAATCCTTCCACAAATCACCGATAATAACCAGCTAATCCGAGGAAACTTCGGATTTCCTTAACATTCTTTAGAGGTTGCCAATCTCGGATCGCCTCGGTCTACTGAGGGTCGACACGAACTCCATCTGATGAAATTACATGTCCGAGAAATGTCACTTCGGACATCCAGAACTCACATTTGGAAAACTTTCCATAAAGTTGCTCTCGTCTCAACACGTCGAGAACCTGATGAAGGTGAAATTCGTGCTCCTCCCGGCCACGAGAATAAATTAGAATGTCATCAATAAAGACAACCATGAACTGATCCAAATAGTCGATGAAAACCCGATTCATTAACTCCATGAATACTGCAGGTGCATTAGTTAACCTAAACGGCATTACCGCAAACTCATAATGACCATAGCGTATTCGGAACGCCGTCCTTGCGATATTCGACTCTCGAATTCGTAACTGATGATATCCAGATCTTAGGTCGATCTTGGAAAATACTGAAGCTCCCTGAAGTTGATCCAAAAGACCATCGATACGGGGTAGAGGATATTTATTCTTGATCGTCACCTAGTTCAATTCCCGGTAATCAATACACAAGCGAAACGAACCATCCTTCTTCTTGACAAATAACACTGGTGCTCCCCACGGGGACGCACTCGGTCGAATATAACCCTTCTCGGTCAAATCCTCTAATTGATTCTTCAACTCCTGCATTTCAGTCGGGGTCATCCGGTACGGTGCCTTCGATATTGGGGACGTACCAGGCTCCAACTCAATCGTGAATTCCACATCTCTATGTGGAGGTAAACCAGGTAACTCATCTATAAATACATCGGCATATTCTCTCACTACAGGAATATCTGTCAACATTACTGATGGTTTCTCGGTCTTGGTCATATAGCATAAATAACCGACACACCCCTGATTGAGTAATTTCACTGCTTTCATCAAATTGATGACTCTCCCGGAATAGCTGGGCTTACCTCCCTGAAATACACATTCGACCCCATCGCCTGAAATGATAGTGACCATATGCTTACGGACACTAATGATGGCATCATGACGATCCATCCAATTAATACCCAAGATGACGTCGTCTCTTGGTAAATCTACTATGATTAGGTCTGCTAACCAATTACGGCCATGAAGCTGAATCGGACAATCCTTAATCTCACGATTCCCGATAATTCTTCTACCATCAGGTAGACCAATGACATAAGGCTCACAACTAGTAGCACTACCCAGACGTAATCTACTCAAACATGACTCTGAGATGAATGAATGCGATGCACCAGTATCAAAAAGGGTACACACAGGTTGAGATAGAATATCGAGTGTACCTAAGATCATGTGGGCCTCTGGATCATCGGTCTTCTTCATCTCATAAATTCGGGGCTTGCCGGCCCCCGAACTGGATGCTCCCGTCTGATAGCTCTTGGCTCCGCCTTTGTTTGCCCCCATCGTCTTGAATGGCGTGGACTGAGTGGCCTGATTCTGAACCACTGACTGTCTCGGGGCCTGAGATGATGCCGGAGTAGGTTTAGATTCTCTTCGGCAAAAACGGGCCTTATGCCCAGCAATCCCACAGTTATGGCACGTGACAGTCTGCCTCGGACACTTGGTGCTGAAATGACCCTGTTCTTCACAGTTGAAACAGGTGATGGCCGAACTGGCCGCTCAAGACTGAGATTTCGGGGGTTTAGGCACCACAGGAGGTCGCTCAAAAAAAGTAGGGCCCGCACGAGGCTTCTTGAAGGTTGCCTGACGGCCTTCAGACTGATTACGATTCTTTGACTTCTTGCTAGCAGATGAAGGTTGTTGCTTAGCAATCTCCTTAGCAGTAAGCTCCTAAGTAAGAGCTTTCTCGATGAATTTGTCCAGAGTGGTGCAATTATGATTAAGCAACTGCATCCGCATACGAGGTTTCAACCTCCTGCTGAAATACTTGATCTTGTCCGCCTCGGAGTGAATAATAGATGAGGCGAAAGGAAGAAGCTCCTGAAATTTATCGGCGATGGCGAGAACATCATCGTCCGCTGAGAGGTCGGGAGTGAGTAATTCTGATAACTTGGCCTCTCTGAGTGGGTCCGCTGTAATATCCTCATTTTTATGTTCACTGTATTTTCATTTTTTTGGTATAATTCTCGTAATTGTTGCTCGGAACCGCCGTATGGGGTTGCCGTAGATCCATTGTATGTTATCATACGTATTGTGTTGTTCCATTTAATGCTTCGTTCGTGTTTCGGTGTTTCGGATCGTTGTTACCCTGGGCCTAACACGAGCTAATGTTATTGTATAGCGCATGCTAAACACCCTTCAGTAGCGCACGCTACGCTTGTTTTGTAGCGCGCGCTAGCGAGTCTGTCCAGTACTGTATAGTTTGCTACTGGACTCGGTCAGGTGCCCAGGTAGCGCATGCTATGGCCGATAGCGCGCGCTACCAATACGCTTTTAGCGCACGCTACGTTTGGCCAGCAGCGCACGCTAACGGGGTCAGGTGAGTACTGGGCAGTTCACTTCTGGACTCGGCAGATGTCCAGGTAGCACACGCTATGGCTGATAGCGCGCGCTACCGAGAGGCTATTAGCGCACACTACGTTTCGGGTAGCGCACGCTAACGGCCCATAAATCTGGTTACTGGACTGGGACGTGAACTTTATAGACTGGAGTTTTGTCCCATTAGCGCACGCTAACTTTTGAGGATTAGCGCACGCTAACGCTCCCTGGTTATATAAACCAGGGAGTTGACCCAGATTTTTACCTTTTCTCATTTCATCTCCTCCCCGTGGCTTAGAGCTCCTTCAGGCGATTTTCGAGCGATCACTTCCTCCGATCATTTCAGGCATCTTCTACCTTGAGTTTTTGAAGTAGATGAACAACACCTACTTGTGTTCTTCATCCTCAATCTAAGGTAAATCTCTTAGAACCCTACTTTTGGGCAATTTGGGGGTTTTTGGATTTTCGTCCATTTCGTTCCATTTTGTTGGTTAATTCATGATGAATATGATTTACCTTGTTGATATCTTTAGTTTTCCTACGGATTCATGGTATATTTTCGTGGTTTTGCAAAATCAAGAGGGTTTGGTTGTGGTCCGCCCTCGTTGTCATTTTTATTCGAATATACATGAATTGTAGGCGGGTTTTCGGGAGTATTCCATTTCCGTAATCGTTTAGAAGTGGTTGTGATTGTATTCTTCAAATCGTTAGGTTCGGTTTCGACGATTTCTCGCGGTTGTGTTTGACTCTTCCTTCCCGTTTGTGTCACCGTCTATTAATCGAGGCAAGTACCCTTATGAACTTACAATATTAACTTAGTAGTATTGTATGAGAATTGTGTGTGTGTGTGTGTATGCTCACTATGGGTTAGACCGGACGGGGTCTCGGTAGGGGTGGATCCACGAGCTTGCTTTTAACCACTATGGATTAGATCCGACGGGGTCTCGGTAGGGGTCCACGGAGGGGTGGATCCACGGTTAATTGTGGTGTATTTCACAAATGTGTTTTGATATTGGCGTTTCCGGAAATGTGTGTTTCAACCGAAGTTTTCATTATTGCATGCTTTGACTATATGTGTGAGATGTAAGTTGTTCATTTGGTTACTTGTACTAGTGTAATTGCTAACCCCTCTGGGGACCCGTTTTGGGGAAATTCGTTTTATGAATTTCAGGTCAGGTTCATCGAGACGAATGGGCGCTGGACCAGTATGCGGATGATGGCCGTGCGTGATGATTGTGCACAAGTGGCGTCTTATTGTCTTTTACCTTTTTACCGTTTGTGGGTTTGTAAACTAATAGAAGTACTCGAGTACTTAGGAGTTCTTGTTCGTCCGGATTGTATCGTTGTCTATTGTGTTTGTGTCGGATGATTGTGTTGTGTTTGACCGGTTGAATCGGGTGGATTATTTTCATTTTGCGTCTTTATGACGAGGTGTTATCTTGTTTTTTCCGCGAGTCGATGAGTATGATGGTTGTTTCGCCTGGTGGGTCCGAAGTAGGGATTCACGGCGCTGTAATATACCTCGAATATCTTAGGGTGTTACAGAAAATGGTATCAGAGCTCTAGGTTTATGGATACCTAGGCTTGTCGGTTATTAGGTCTTGTTGTGTGTTGTTTTGCACATCATCATCACGCTACCATGATTCCGATGCTACTGGTGCTCGTAAGTTTTTCCTCACTCCGTTCTTTGTTTCCTTGCATCACACCTTTGATTCTTGATTGTGGTTGTTTTTCCCCTCGTACTTACCATAGTATGGCCTTGCTACTTTTTTAACATCAGTATGGATGCTGGAAGAGGCCATGGTCGTGGTCGTGATCGTGGCTGTGGACGCGGCCGGGGACGTGGGGCAGCCGGTGGGGCGGCCACGTCACATTCTTTGGGAGCCGGCAGCACCGGTGACCGTCATAGCCATGCTTCTTCTCAAGATGGCGCCGACATTGGGATTGCGGTTGTCATGCAACAAATGGTGAACCAGATAGTGGCTATAGCTCAGGTGGTTCAGAACCCGAAATCGACCCATGATAATCGGGGCGGAGCAGACCGTTGGCTTCAAGATGTCATCAAGATGCATCCTCCTCAGTTTTCGGGAGCATCAGACCCGATCGGCTAGAAAGGGTGGATCAAGGAGATATCTAAAGTCTTTGTTGCCACCAACTGTCCCGAGGACCGTAAGGTCCCTATTGCCTGGTATTTTCTCACTAGGGACGCTACTGGATGGTGGGAGGCCGTTGGGCCTAAGGACCACGTTGCTTTGTAGGTGGAATTCAAGGACCTAGTGGAGACCGAATATTGCCCATGGCCAGTTAGACTGGGTCGAGTTCATGCCTTTTATGATGCTCAGCCTCGGGATATTCCTGTTTCTCAAGCAATTGCCGATTTCAACAAGGAGTTGGGATACGTGAAGACCCAAGTTGTCGAGGAGAACGACAAAATTTTTCACTTCTCCAGGTGGATGAAATTGTCGATTCGCGACTACATGTCTGGGCTCATCTGCACTACCTTGAAGGATTATCAGAGTAGGGCCCTTGCTTATGATATGTATGTGACGGCTAGTGAGGCAGCCCGCGAGAGCAAGAAGCAGAAGTCTGCTGGGAATTTTTCGGGCCACAAAGGTGAGGGTCAGCAGAAATTCTAGTCTGCTAACTTTTCCGCTGGTGGTGGCCCAGCTCGTTCTACTGGGGTTCCCCGCAGGGCTTCCAGTGCCCCTTCTTGGGAGTTGAAGTGTTTTAACTGTGGCCAATCGGGCCACATCAGTCGTAATTATCTGAGCCCTTTGCTAACGTGTAATCGGTGTGGCCAGCCAGGCCACAAGGCTGCTTTCTGTGCCGAGAGAGAGAGAGAGAGAGAGAAAGAGAGTTCTTGGTGACCAGGCTTCTATTCTAGTGCCCAAGGAACCAAGCGCGAATCAAGGATCGTTTGCTTCTCAGTCCCCACCGAGTGCCAGTCGATGGAGAGGTCGGGGTTAGACCGCCAGAGGGGGAGCTTCTAGTGTCGGCTCCGCCCATCCACAAGTTTACGAGATGAGGAGGGCTGATGATCCGGCCGCTACCGTTGCCACAGGTACCGTTCACATTCATTCTTACCCTGTCAGTGTGCTTTTCGATTCTGGTGCTACGCATTCATTTGTCTCTTTGGAATGTGTGCGTCGTCTGGGTTTTGGTTGTTTTTTACCCTGCGAGCCTTTCATCGTTAAACTTCCTAGCGGTGATAGGATCGTTGGGGATCGGGAGATCCGAGATTGTGCTGTGATTATTTGCGAGAGGGCTTGGCTATCAGATCTTATTGTCGTGGGTATTGAGGGTGAGGATTTAATTCTTGGGGATGATTGGCTCGAGCGGCATGGTGCGATCATGAACTACGGTACTAGAATCATCACTATGTTAGCCGATGATGGCACCGAGCACTCTTTCGCAGGGCAAAAGAGGGGAAACCAGAAGTTCGTTATTAACGCCTTGAAGGCGATGAGACTCCTACGAAAGGGGTGTACCGGTTATTGGTGCTATGCCTTGAAGGCGGAGGATGGTGGAGTCGAGCTTTCGTCGATTCCAGTCGTTAGTGAGTTTCCTGATGTATTTCCTGACGAGTTACCGAGATTTCCACCGGATCGTGAGGTCGAGTTTGCTATAGAGTTAGAGCCGGGCGCGGGTCCGATTTCGAAGGCGCCGTATTGCATGGCACCTTCAGAGATGGCCGAGTTGAAGAAGCAGTTGAGTGAGCTTCTTGAGTCGGGGTATGTTCGACCGAGCGCTTTGCCTTGGGGCGCACCGGTCCTATTTGTGCAGAAGAAGGATGGTTCACTGCGTTTGTGTATCGACCATCGCGAACTAAACAAGGTGACCATCAAGAACAAGTATCCTTTGTCGAGGATTGATGACTTGTTCGATCAGTTGCAGGGAGCTGCGGTATTCTCGAAGATTGATTTGAGATCGGGGTACTATCAGCTCCGGGTGAGGGAGTCCGATGTGCCGAAAACAGCTTTTCGGACGTGATACGGACATTATGAGTTTGTAGTTATGCCTTTCGGGTTAACTAATGCACCGGCGGTGTTCATGCAGTTGATGAACAAAGTCTTTATCGAGTATTTGGATAAGTGTGTCATCGTTTTCATTGACGATATTCTTATTTATTCGAGGAACGAGGAAGAGCACGCGTATCATTTGCGAGCAGTGTTGGACATTTTGAGGACCGAGCAACTCTATGCAAAGTTCTCGAAATGTGAGTTCTGGCCGAAGGAAGTGATGTTTCTAGGTCACGTGATTTCAGCCGAGGGTGTTCGTGTGGACCCGCAGAAGATTGAAGCAGTGTTGGATTGGGCACCGCCCAAGAATGTGAAGGAGATCCGTAGTTTCTTGGGTTTGGCCGGCTACTACCGTAGGTTCGTCGAGGGTTTCTCGAAACTGTCTTGGCCACTTACACAGTTGCTCCAAAAGTCCGAGAAGTTCATCTGGAATGACGAGAGGCAGTCGAGTTTTGAGGAGTTGAAGAGGCGTTTGACTTCAGCCCCGGTTTTAGCATTGTCGTGTGGCAACGAGGGTTTTGCTGTTTATAGTGATGCTTCAGGTCAGGGTCTTGGGTGCGTATTGATGCAGCACGGCAAGACCATTGCATATGCGTCGAGACAGTTGAGGCCGTACGAGCTCAACTACCCTACGCACGATTTGGAGTTAGCGGCAGTTGTTTTTGCGCTCAAGATTTGGTGTCACTACCTTTTTGGCTCTGCATGTCAGATTTACCGATCATAAAAGTCTGAAGTACATATTTACTCAGCGAGAGCTGGATATGAGGCAGAGGAGGTGGTTAGAGATGATTAAGGATTATGACCTCGAAATCCTTTATCATCCGAGCAAGGCGAACGTCGTGGCCGACTCCTTGAGTCGGAAACCAGTTGCGTTGCGAATGCTTGAGATCCTTATGTCTCAATCTAAGCTTCGGCGGGTTTTGATCGAGTTGGATGTTGAGGTTTTGTTGCCTGGAGCTGTCTGTGCTTTAGAGATTTCATCATTTGTTAAGTAATTGGATATGTCACTTCTCTATTCGTCCCAGTTTCGGTCGGAACCATTTGAACTTATCTTTATTTTATCATCATCATATCATATTGATAAATGAGCCCTTACATTCTTATCTAGTGTTATATGCATCAAGGTTTAGAAAGTTTAATGATAAACTCCCTTAATAGCATTTTCAACATTTTCTGCATAAGTAACCGATTTTAAATAATAAAAACACACCCTAAACGTCTACAAAACCACTAGATCGTCCATTTATACCCTAAATATGATCAATATCTATTAGTAACCGGTTCAAACCAACCAAGAACCGGTCTATAACTACTTGAAACGATCCATGATCAATATCTATTAGTAACCGGTTCAAACCAACCAAGAACCGGTCTATAACTACTTTTTAAACCGTGTATCACGAGTATTAATTATACTAGTTATTTTTATAAAGAATGAGAAAAAAGTGTTAGAAAACTGCAAGAAACTAAAGAGAATACAAAGAGAATAGAGAGAATATAGAGAAAGTATTTCTCTTGGAATCAATTTTCATTAAGAACTGAAGCCCTATTTATAGAAAAATTTCAAATGTCACAAACGTAATTATATAATTTTATCAGTGGCATAATAGTCATTCACATATTATAATATATTATCTTATTGCGCACTTCGAGAAGTGCGCATTTCAACACTCCCCCTTGAATGACTATGCCTTATAGCTGACTCATTAAAAACCTTATCAGGAAAACCCTGTGGGACAAAATCATGATAAGGAAAAAAGAGTACAGCTATATGAGCTCCCCCTCGAGTTAACAAGGGTGGGTATCTTTATAAATTTCAGAGATATCACATCCCAATATTATGAACATATTTTCTGAAAACTGAGGTTGAAAGCGCCTTTGGAAATAAATCGGAAACGTTGTCACATAACCGAACATACTGAATGACAATCTCCTTCTTTTCACGTTCTTGAGTGTATGCGAAGAACTTTGGGGAATATGTTTGGTTCTGTCATTCTTGATATATTCTTCCTTGGTCAGCGCAACACATGCAGCATTATTTTCAAACAATATTGTTGGATCTTTATTAACTGGCAATCCACTGGATTCCTTAATGTGTTGCGTGATAGATCTAAGCCATACATATTCTCTACTTGCTTCGTGAAGAGCAATAACTTCAGCATGGTTTGAAGATGTGGCAACTAGTTTTTGCTATTGGGAACGCCAGGATAATGCAGTACCATCGATCATGAAAACATAACCCGTTAGTGATTTGACTTTATGGGAATCTGATAAATAACCTGCATCTGCAAGATTTGACATGTTGAAGAACTATAAGGAACTAAAACATACATGTCATTAATTTCAAGAAATATAAAATATTTTATTAATAATATAAATGCAGTAAGCATACAATGATTAATACATGTTGATATTTATCAGAATTGCTAATAAAGAATAAATACATAAAAGATTCATAACAAAAAGTAAGGACTCTTCTTCCATATTAAACTTTATATAAACAACTAATACAATATATGCAATGACTAGCATAATAGCGAATGCCAACATCAACTGATCAAACATTTTTTGAGAAAATATATCTATTGAAAATTTGTAAGAATATGAGATAAAGTGAGTGAATTGTTGAATGAAATGTGATGTATTCACACGGTACAATATACACAGTTTATAGCTTGAGGCTATACCGCTTCAAGTATTAATAATAATATATACGGTACAGTTTGGGGTCCTACCACTCTAGTATATTAATACTAATATATACAGTACATAGCTTGGGGTCATACCACTCAAGCATAATAATAGTATATAATATATATAGCTTGGGGTCACACCACTCAAGCATAATAATAGTATAGGCTTAGGTAATCCACACAAGCATAATGATATGTATATACAGAATAAAGCCATAAAGAAGTTTCATCCGTTGAAACTCTTTAGTAAGGATTAGAGCCTTTGTGCTGATAACGTGTTCGAAAACTGCAAAAAACTAAAAAGAATACAAAGATAATAGAGAGAATATAGAGAGAGTATTTCTCTTGGAATCAATTTTCATTAAGAACTGAAGTCCTATTTGTAGGAAAACTTCAAATGGCACAAACGTAATTACATAATTTTATCAGGGACATAATAATCATTTATATGTTATAATATTTTATTTATTATGCACTTAGAGAAGTGCACATTAAAAAAAAGGACATTCTTACCAATTTTCCTTTAAAAATTTACGAGCCGTGAGCATGGGCGAAATACTAGTTAGGGGTGAGCATGGTACGGGATGGTTCGGGATTAGGGTAATACCCGAACCGTACCATAAATATTCGGTTATTAAGATCTTAAACCACAACAACTCGGTTTCAAATGGTTTGGTTCCGTCGGTTTTCAGTTTCGAGATTGACCAGTTCGGTACCTGATTCGGTTCCTCAATAATTAGGCTACAGCTTGAGGTATAACATCTCACAAAAATAATATTATGAAAAGAAAAAAAGCGATGATTTTGAACAATTTCATTAAACAATTTAAATATATAATATAGGTCTGCAATTCTAACGATTTCAAGTTAATCTAAAATCTAAAATTTCAAATACGTATGTGTGATCCTAACAATTTCAGATTAAACATTAAACTAAAAACTCAGTTTCAAATTTCAGACAAAATTTTAAATTTCCACTTTACAGCATAATCCCACCATCAAATACATGTTGCATGAGCCAAAATCCCTCCATGATATAACAAAATTGTACCTGAAAAATAAATTTAAATTTGCATCACAATCTAATAATATGACAAGGAAAATAGAGAGTTTTACACAATATAGGAATTGTAGACTCTTTTGTGCTAAGCAGGTAGTCAGGCACCACAATTGTGCAAGTAATATCATGATTAGTCCAATGCCTTACTACACTATTCTTTAGAGCTTCTGTGCAAAATTTCATGAAAGTACCCATGGTAGTTCATGTAATACCCGGATATTTGATATGTATTTTATCTGTATTTGAACCTTGTGACATTGCGAATGTCGTATTATTAATCAGAGTATGATCCTCCGTATTTCATAGTCCAGTAATGGCGAGTGTATGATTCCATTGATGTTAATGCATGCATGTACCTATATGTAATTAACGCACGCTAACCGGTGAATGTAGCGTACACTAATATGTATGAGCTAGCGCACGCCAAAGAAAGACACTTAGCATGCACTATGTGCAGTCAACATGAATAAGGCAGGGGTCAGCAGGTGAGATCGGATCGCGGATTTGGATAAGATTATGTCGGGATGAACCTGTACCGCTTTTAGAAAAGTTGAGTCAACGGTGCTTAGCGCATGCTATTCGCGATATGCTAGTGCACGCTAATTCGAGTATAGTGAGGTTAGGCTCTGTTCTTTTGGACTGAATGAATCAAGGCGAATCAAGTGAATGAAATCGGCCAGATGGGCCCAGGCCCAATCGAAAGATGGGCGAATCGAATCGAATCAGATTGAATCGAATGAAATATATATTAAGGGTAAATAATAATAATAATAATAATAATGGTAAATAATAATAATAATAGTAATTAACAACAACAACGATAATAGTAATATTATTAGTAATAATAACAATAATAATAATTAAGATTAATAATAATAATAAGAAGAAGAAGAAGAAGAAGAATCGAGTGAATCAATCGAATCGAATGGACTGAATCGAATCGAATGGACTCAATCGAATCAATTGGGTGAAAAATAGAAAAATAAGTCCAAAAGAATAGGGCCTTAGTAAGCTTCGTAAAGTCATTAGCGCACGCTATTATATGGAGTTAGCGTACGCTAACTATTGCATTAGCGTACGTATAGGCCATTTAACGTACATAAGGCCGAGGACAGAAAGAGACCATTGGGGAATAGTGCATAGAGGCCATTTAACGTACGTAACGCACGCTAAAACTGAGGAATAGTGCATACTAAAGTTCATTTCCTATATATAGGACATCACCCTCATTTCATTTCTCACTTTACCCTTCATCCATTATCCGACTTTTTCAACTTGGGGATCTACCCTCACGACATTAACCCCTCTTATCAGCCTCTGAATGTGATTGTTGAAGATGATCAGCATTGGGGATTAGTGTTCTAGCATCCTACGTTGAGTTTCATCAAGTGTTTCGTCGTTTCCTTTCATAGTAAGGTATGTGATGCTTCAACCACCTGAAACTCTTATCCTTAGTATCGATTATGAGCATTTATGGAGTTTGTTATGAACATTATGAATCATAAAATAAGTTTAGGAAGATTGGATTGGATGAATGTAGGGTTTTCATTAGTAATAGTTGAACCTTGATTATGCCTATCATAAGGATGTGATTTTCGAAGATTATAACCTACCTTAATGATGATTTCGTGATGATTACATGATGGAGATGATAATTTCGTGATGCTTATATGATGAATGAACCAATCATGTTATCACCTAGACTAGGTGGATTCGAGATGATGAACGCAGGAATTGTTCTTCAAGTATAATCCAAGGTTATAGACATTGTTTGGATTGATAATCTTCAAATGAAGGTTAGAACGATACGATCTTGTTATAACAATCATGGTGAAATTAGAACTTGTATAAGATGAATTTACTTGTGTAAGAACGAGTATCATAAGTGAGATTAACTTAGAATTCGATTGAACGTACTTACCTTGTTATGAATTCATTTAGATAACCGATACGTGTATTAGAATTGATGGGCAGGTTTGGAATGAGTTTGTGACATTTTGAATAGGAGGAAATCCGTAGACATCAACGTGTTATCCCCGTTATGATCCTTCTTTTTGCATGTAGTATGGTATTCGTTCGACATAGCGTGCTTTAAGTAATTAACCGGGAATCGGATGTATGATGATAACTAGTTCGGTCACTTGTTGGAACGTTAAGCATGTTAGTGCGATAGCCTTGTTACGTAACTTGAGTGTGTCGTTATTTCATTTTGTGTAAGGTTCGAGTTTTGCAAACGGTTGATTGAAGGGACAGCTTTCGAGTTTGTTGAAGTCATTGAAGTATTTATTTCTTGCCATCTTTCTAAGGCAAGTACTTTAATTACGTTTAATGTATTGATGTTATATATATTGTCGTGCATATGTGTCGTTGTTGTATGTCCATCTCGTATTGGTCCGACGGGATCATCTTGGGATCTATGCTAGCGTGCGCTGGATCAGATAGGTTTTTCCACCTCGTATTGGTCCGACGGGATCATCTTGGGATCTATACAGTGAACGCTGGATCATCGGAATTACCGTGTGTATGTTTTGATGTCATGTTTTGGTTATCATGTTGTGTAAGGTATTGTGCGTCTTCTCGTAGTAGATGCTCGCTCTCATTGTTATCGTTGATGATGTTGTGTTTATTTTTCATGAGATGTTGGATAATGTATTGTTGTATAATTATCGTACTTGTACTAGCATCGTTGTGCTAACCCCTTCAGGGGTGGACATTTGTTTTATGTTCAGGATACAGGAGGACGAGGAAACAACCACTAGATCTGCATGATGATGAGGGTGCAGAATGATGTTACGATCGGAAGGGTTTGTCAGTTGTGTTTTATTTTAATAAAGTACTCGAGTACGCTGTCGTTGTTGGTTGTATTTGATGCTAATTATAGGTAGTTGTCCGATTTGCATTTTCTAGACTTGTAATGTAATAATAAACTTTGTCGTTGGTATTTATTAATGTTGTTTTAAATTTCTTAGCCTAGTAAATCCTTATATCAAGGATTTACGGCGCTGTAATAATCCTGAATATCTCGGGGTGTTATAGAATATAGTATCATAGCTAAGATTATATATATCTTAGTCGTTGGGTTAAATTAGAGTTCAGATGTGTCTTTTTGAGTTAACCGAACGCGAATAACATCACTGTACTGCCTACGTCTTCATGTGAGCGGTGGTTGTAAGTTTCCTAAACTATATCTTGTCCTTTACATGTTATGTCCTTTTTGATAATTGAACGTTAGAACGATATTATTTCATGTATATTGAGTATGTATGCTTATAGTATGTTGAGAGGATGACGGTCGCGGTCTTGGACGCGGACGTAGAAATGCTGAGAGGGAATTTCACCCTCTGTACCTAATTCGCTGTCAAATCAGGCTAGCTACAGTTCGGGTGAACAACAAGAGCCCGTCAACAATGAACGAGAGCAAACAGTGGAAGAAAATGCCGAACCTGTTGTTCCCGACATCCTTCGTCAAGTGGTCAACCAAATAACCCAATTTGCTCAAGTTGTGGACAGAATTCAAGTGGTGATAGGATTGTAGCCGGGAGAGAGACAGCAAGGCGTCCGAGACTTGGTAAATCGAGGAGATAGATGGATACAGGAGGTGGCGAAGATGCACCCGCCAATGTTCGATGGTTTTTCTGAGACACCGACATGGGATCACTGGCTGAGAGAGCTGGAGAAAATATTTGCTGGGATTAACTATCTGGATGACCGGAGAGCCCCATTGCCCAATATTTCTTGACGGGAGAAGTGTCTGAATGGTGGGAAGCTATCCGACCTATCGATCTTGATGCCAATTGGGGAGAGTTCAAACTTATGATGGAAGCTCAGTACTGCCCTCGTCCGGTGAGAGAAGCCAAAGTTCGAGAATTTTTCTCCGTGCAGCCTTCGGATGTGCCAATGGCTCAGGCGATTAAGACATTTAATCAGCACCTGGCGTTTGTTCGACACATGGTCAGAACCGATGCATAAATGATGATTCACTTTGATATGAGGATGAAGCCATAGATACAGAGGTACATGTCAGGTTTTGAATGCACCACTCTCCGCCAGTATCAAGACAAAGCTCTAGCGTATGAAATGAAAGAAGCAGCTTTGAAAAAGTTCTTTGAGTCCAAGAACCAGAAAGTCTCTGGTAGTTTCACAGAGCACAAGAGTAGTGGGACCGCAAAGCCCAGTCATCCTTTAATTTATTCAAGAGGCCTCTGCATCCATCCAAAGGTGGAAAGAACTCCAGATCAGTATCAGCAATGGCAGATGCAACCAGGAAATGTTTTAACTGTGGACGGACAGGACATTATCGACGTGATTGCTCACTTCCCTCAGTGACGTGTTATGACTGTGGATGAGAATAACATCATGTGGTGTTCTGTGAAGAAGTTGAAAAATATTTTAGAGCTCGTACTTCGTGGCCAGTTCAGAAAGAGGCAAGTGTCCCTCAGACGCAACAGATTGTTCAGCCACCCCAGAATTTCAGCCGAGGTAGAGGCAGAGGACAGTATGACTGAAAAGAAGCATAGAGTGTTGGGTCTTCTCCTCCACGCCTTTATGAGATGAGAAGGGCAGACGATCAAAATGCAGCTATCGCATCATGTACTGTTCAGATCCTTTCGCAACCAGTTAGCGTTATCTTCGATACAGGAGCTACACATTCGTTTATATCATTGTATTGTGTTAATCGTTTGAATATTTCTTTTTTCATGAATGTGAGCCTTATATTGTGGGTTTACTGGGTGAGGAAAGAATTATGGGGAATTTAGAAACTAGAGATTTTCCTGTAACACCCCAAACTAGGCAACTATTACAGTGCTGTTGACCCCCGACTGGGACCCACCAGGCGAATGAAAGTTAATGACTTAGATAACATAATCGCAGTACCGAACCACATTATATCATCCATTACTCCGATAAGGAGTTTCAAGTACAACACACCCAAGATAATACAGAATACATGTATATTTTATATGAAGATAAAATATACAACACTGAATGAAACGGATTATCCAAATGGAAATCTGCAGCGGAAAATAAAATGACGACAACATGAATGACTGAAAGGATTGGGGCCCCCTACTAGTATCACTGGGACTCCTCGCCGTCAACGTTCTCTTCCCGTGCTTTTGCCTTGCCATGACCTGAAAACAATATCCCCCAACGGGGTCAGTTACACAGAACAACAATCCTCAAGGGTTGAATATACACAATCATGATATATCTCAATTATGAAATTAAGCTGAAGAGGGGCATCGTAGAACGCCCGTAATGGTATGTGCATTTGCACAAGACGAGTGACCAGACACACCTGTCCTTGTACCTAATTAGTCTCACGGAGGTACGTTACCGTGTGCACAGTCCATTGTGTCGGTGAACCCGAACACATGACCATCATGTGCCCAACTAAAAATCCCACACATCACCACCCGGCCATGCAATACGAACCCAGAAGGTCATATGAACGAGAATGACCATGATGAATATTAATGAATAATAATCGAACAAAGTCAAGAATGACTCACTGAGATGAAATAATAGTGAAGTGAATGATAGCTCAATGAAATGATTGGAACCGTCGTTCCTCGTGAATGAAGTGATTATTCGACAATTACAAGTCTCAATACGGTTATTACATTATAAATGAGTTATGATTATGAATGAACAACAACGAAAGGAATGAATATCCTTTTAATTGAGTAAGAATTAACTTACTCCACACCGGTGAAAAATGTGCTTCCACGAACAAACGTCCTAAATGAGATGTCGGTCGATCGAACAACATTGAATAACACAATTACCAACAATCAGTTCAACATACGAATCAAACACGATTATAATTAACTCAAAACGTCGATACGACTAAACCAAGTTCATTGGGGCATTATATCAAACACGTTGTAACCAATCTTCGATTGTTTACAACCAATCCTTAACTATACCAATATCAAATCCCCAAGGAGTGTTCCAAACCAACAAAACATCTCCAATACAATCAATAATCCAATATGAATATCCAAATTCGTGATTACAACAACAACTAATCAAAAACCCCCAAATCCAACTCAATATTCAAAGTCTTCTTGAGTAACCCTTCAATAAACCAATGAATATTCATACACACTTATAATCATATGTATATCTCTTCGTACAACATGATTATAACGTCCAAAACATCATATCTCAACACAAAATCAAAATCCAAGATGTTGAAGAATATTACCTTTGAAGATCCAAATACTTTGATCCGGTGAAATCGTGTTAAATCGACTATCCAAGCTTCAAAAACGAATGAAGATGGTGAAAACCGAACACTCAAGTGATTGATGATGAAAAATCTCTCCCTCAAGCTCTCTCTCTCTCTCTCGGAACTCAAGTGAAGAAATGAGAAAAATGACCTCAAAAACCCGCCCAGGTACTTAAGTAATGCCATTGTTACGGCCGTAACATTTCCAAGTCAACGGCCTTACGGTCGTAACCTGCCATCTCATACGGGCGCAACTCGGCTTCGTCAAGAATCTGCCGACAGTCATACGGCCGTACCCGCACATGCCTTACGGGCATAACTCGACTGATACGGCCATACTCGGCAAAACTTACGGGCGTATGAAGCCTTCGTCGAAACTGCCTAGGCACCCTGATCTAATCGTACGGCCGTAACCGGCCAAGCCTTACGGCCGTACCTGCCTCAACTTACGGCCATATGCCGCAACCCTTACGGTCGTAAGTCCTATTCGTATGAACTGTCCTGAAAACAACGAATGCATGTTACGGCCGTATTCCTTACGGCCGTAACTCACCTTCATCCAAAACACCCCTAAACCAACGAATGCATGTAACGGCCGTAATGCCTGACTAGTTACGGCCGTAACTCGCTGCTGGAAGTGACAAAAATCCAACAACTCCGTCTTCTCGCTACGATTGATGAACGATCCGACATACCATACGTATGTGAAAGTAAACAAGTCCAACACACGCCAAAGATGATACTTCCAACACAAGACTACCAATCACGATGATAAAGATAATAGTCTCGTCTCGACACTCAAATCGGAGATGAATGACGATCGGTAACTGACACACGGTTACAAAATGCCAACGATAAATAAATAGGCTCAAAATGGCCTTTACAACCCAATCGAATAAAACCGAACGATTCAAAACTAAGTCCATGATCTACATCCCCATTCAAAAGCATTCATCCAATAAATACTAAAAAATGGATACATCATATATATATATATATATATATATATATATATTGATTCAATCAATATGAATTGATCCAATCAATTCACACAATCGGTAATATGAAAACGTTCAAAATAATTCGGTCATCCACAAGTATTAATTTCCCTTATAAAATGAAATACCATAAATCATTTTAATCATATTAAAATGAATCTGCCTGGCCGACACGGCCCGTGTCGAATGGCATGGTCGAGTTGCCCCGATAGTCTCCTAGGCTGGCCTGCCTGACACGGCACATGCCGGCCCAGCGGTCGGGTTACCCAAGCGATCTCTAGGCGCACTGCTGACACGGCCCGTCCGGCCGACACGGTCGGGTTACCCGCGATATCTGAAGCGCTTTGCTGACATGGCCCGTGCCGATTGGCACGGTCGGGTCACCCGGGCAGATTCCATCCCTCGTCCGAAAAGTCGTCCAACGACGACTCGGGGCTAGATTTTCGACCGGATATCCAATATCAATATTTTCCGAATTTCATATCTTCAATATAAATCACATTCCCAGAAATTAAAGATTTATATTTAGACATAAATTTACGAAAAATATAACTACAACGAACGAAAAACATACACCACGATTATGACTACAAATGATTCCAAATCATTCACCATCCAATCAAGCATTCCAAATGCAAATATCGTATATATGATCGCAAGACCTATGCTCTGATACCACTGTTTAGATTCAGTGCCTAAAATGAAGGCCCATCGGAAGCGGTAAAATAAAAATTAATTCGATCCAAATCCCTACGAGGATCGATCAAGCACGTATATACGAATATAAAACGAAAACAAGGAAGATAAGGAATCATACCCTCGTAGTCCGTTGATTAAATGCTGATTTCCGAGAAAGTGATTCCCCAAGCTTTAGGTGATTTCTCTACGATTCCAATCCGCTCCAAGCTCTTGGATGATCCAACGCCGAAAGCACCGCGTCTCTACTTTCCACGCGCCGGAAAAATGAACGGAACGACTATACCTCATTATCCTCCAAGGATACGGCTATAACAAGGTTATAGGAGCTAATCTAAAATGTGATTATAACACTCCATGTATATAATTCATAATCCCTCAAGGAAAACCAAGAAGAAATTGAAGAACAAATATGAAGACTAAGAAAACTATTTCCTTCTCTCTCCTTTTTCAAATGAGCCGTGTAATCTCACTCTTTCAAGACAAGAGATTGTTGCCTTCTTTTATTCTTCAACTCCACCTAATAAAATACACCTCTCACATTATTATACCATATCTCTTAAGTCTTTGGTCTTCCATTTAAAATGGAGATAAAGACTAAGAGGAAGGTTGGTGGAAGGGGGCAGCCATCTAGAAAAACCGGACGAGTTCGGTCCATTTCGGACTCCCGTGAGTCCAAACAGATAAACTTCATTTACGTTCCGATGTATTTGTATCAATTAATTAATTCAATTAATTAATCATATCAAATACAAAATAATATAATTAATTTCAATAAGAAATAATTATATCTATGAAATAAATTGATCACCCAGTATTATATTTAATTTATTAGGCCGTAAATTTATTTATCCAATAAATTAATTTAGACATCCAGTATCCCTAAATTAATTAGACATTCAATATCCATTAAATTAGATATCCAATATTTAATATTTATAAAGAGAGAATAAGCTCGATTCATTCTGTCGTCAATCCTAGTGCGCGACTCCGTAGGTCCGTCTCAGTTAGAAATGTGAGGAACCAAAGAGTAGTAGCACCACCTAGCCAGCCTGGCGGCCTACACTGTACCCCAACTGAGAACGAATGATTGAGATCATTCAAAAAAAAATTCTGTCGTGAATACCAATGTACGTATAAACCCTTCTTTCAAATGTCCCGATCAAGTTATAGGGTCACGGTCAGCCAAACCCTATTTGTACTTGGCTCTATGCATGAGTTAATGCAAATCGAGATCATCAAGCTCTCGTGTATCCAATACAACTAGCTCCAATGCTTTGGCCAAAGACTTATGATCTCATCTGCCAATAACCGCATAGGACATATAACTCGTTCACTAACGGGAGAAAGAATTCTATCTTGGTATTTTGTAGGACCTGCTACTTGCCCGTCAAGACACACATCGAGGTTGACCCCCACCTTCCGGTTTTCTGGGTCGAACTACTCTAATGAAATTCTTAACATCACAAGCACGTCCCTACCAAATCCTCAAGTCGAAGGTTCATGAATACCTATCAAAACCTTTCGATTCCGTCATTGACTGTCCTAGAGTGAAATCCGTGTGATGAATCGAGAGTGAGTCGGTTCGAGTATACTAATCCAATTAACATACCTATAACGTGTGCTCCCACTAACCATTAGTGTTCGACGGGCAATCTCCACGTCAAAGAACACGTCATACAAGTATTCACATAAACTTAACGCCCAGTCAAGTTTCATCGACTTGCGAACGATTAAGTATTTGAGCTATAAACCTTTCCAGTGCCGATCTCCTTATCCAATAAGGAGTGGAATTTTGCTTTCAAATACACAGACTAGTTTTTATATATATATTTACGAGTCAGGAATGCCAGGAACTACTAGTAAATAAAGAAACAAACAATTGCCTTATGATAATGATTTACATAATAACAAGTACAATGCCCTCACTCAACATCCTCTCAGTGGCATTCAAGGGCATACTCCTAACAGATAGATGCTTGAAGAAATATACTTTGCTCTTGTAAGCTTTGATTTGATGATAATGAATATTCAGTCATTCGTTTGAACTTTTTCATGGAGATTGATCAGTATAAGTTCGCGTATTTTCAGTATATGATCAGTTGGTTTTTTTTTTGCAATGTCTATTGCATGGCCTATTTATAACATAGGAATAGATCCGTTATAAATATGTCCGTTAGCTGGGTTGCTGAGCTGAGATCTATTCTGATTGGTTGATTGACTTTCAAGAACAAGATCTAGTTTTTGCTCCTTGTCTGAAGATCCTTGTCGGTTGGTATTTAAATACTCTATCCAGTCAGTATTTAAATACTTCTTTCAAACTATGTCTTGACTTTAGTGAGTAAAGAAGATTCCGTTCCAACGGTCTTCAGTCCTGTTGGATAAGTGTTGAAGATCCTAACATTTTGCGACCTTTTTGCTGTATCCAACCTGTTGCATTTATAATGTTGTAGCTGTAGGTTCCAACGCTGTAGGATCTCTTAGTGTTGTTGTATGGAAGGTGATGTATGAATGTTTCCGTACAGCTTCCATACTTGGTGTCATCGACTCATGAACTTCTTGCTATATATTGGGCAATTTATCCTTTTGTTGTATGTTCGGCATTTGTCATCTTGCTGTATATTGGCGCTTATAAAAACAAGGTACCAGATTATTTATCCCAACAATAACATGTATAACATCAATAGAAAAAACGTAATTAAAGTACTTGCCTTAGAAATATGGCAAGTAATAAACACTCCAACGACTTCAATAACTCAAGGGTCGTTCCTTCGATCAATCGTTCGCAACCTCGAACCTTATAAAAAAGAAATAACGACAACTCAACTCATATAATAAAACTAATGTATGAACATCTAATGTCTACTACGGCCGAGTTACATTCTAAGTTAGCCAGTTCACGGTTCAACTATTCGACAAACGCTTGGCCGAACTAATGACATCCTCATGCGAATTAAATGACCATAACGGAGATGAAAAGTTGATGTCTACGAATTCAAGGATATTCAAATCATCATAAATTAACACTTCGATTCTTGATTACTAATTCCAATACTTGGTTCGGTCATTTAACACATTTCAATCGAGTTCTAACTTAGTTCATCCCCACGGTTTCGTTCTTCCGCAAGCAATACTTCTTGCCAAAGTTTTAAGTCCAAAACCATTAACACTAGCCTAATCACTACGTTCTATCCAACAATATGAAGATTAATGAGAAACTTGTACAAATCATGAACTATATTTGAAGAACACCCTCCACCTTAATCTTCTTGAATTCATCTAACACATGTGATAACCTAAACAAATCGTTCCCCAAAAGAGTGTTTCAAAAACATTGTTAAAGGCATGTTATGAATTCAGTAGACTCCATCTCGACATTTAACAAAATCAAGGCGTAACCCAAGTTCCATTTAACCATGAAAATCCTATTATAAATTCCCTCAATTATCCTAAAGCATGGTATACGATTCGCTAAGTTGTTAAATAAATCTTAGTAACTCCAGTAGCATGCTCATAAGCAATACAAGAATACGAATTCTAGGATGGGATAGCTTCACATACCTTATTTCGGAAGAGAATGATGAAACACTCGGCGGAACTCAACACCTTGAGCTTGAACACCAAACCAAGATGCTTCCCAACTTCAACCACCAAGTATAAAGGCTAAACAAGGATTATAATATGGGGGAAGGCTCTCTGGACTTGCAGAAATTGGCCAAGGAATGAAGAAGAATGATTGTGAAATGAAATGGGGGTGATGTCTTATTTATAAGACCCTGATCTTTACGTACGTTAGCCACAAGGTGTTATGTTCTACTCCTTACATACGTTAACGTTCACCAGTAACTACTGCCTCATTTTCTGACCTCCTTAACATACGTTAACCATCACCTTTACATACGTAATACGCTCTGTGTAGCATACGCTATTTTAATTCTTTAACGTACGTTATGCCTCGTTGACTTTCTTTATCAAAAAGTTGTCCAGGATCACGCGGGAATCTTATCTTATTCGGACCCCATCCCTAGCTGGCCCATACACCGACCAACCTGATCTGCTTGACTGCCTGTTATGTACACTATGCATCACCCGTTAACGTGCATTATGCTCACCTGTTTAACGTATGTTATGACGCAGTTGCATGCATGAATTTGCAAGTTCTTCCCAATATGATCATGAATGTTGGAATACGAATATGGAAAAATCATACTTCAATTATTGATACCACAAAGTCGAGTATTACAAGGTTCAAATACAGATGAAAATACCCATCCGGATATTACATTCTCTCCCTCTAAAAAGAAGTTTCGTCCCGAAGCTTAAGATGAAAATAATTCTAGGTATGTTGACTTCATACTATCCTCTGTCTCCCGAGTGGCTTCTTCGACTCCATGTCGCGACCATTGAACTTTAACCAAGGAGATTGGTTTATTCCTCAATTGCTTGACTCGACTCTCGAGTATCTTGATTGGCTTCTCTTCGAACGTGCCATCATTAGCTACTTCGATCTCGCCAAAATTGATGACATGACTAGGATTCGGTATATACTTCCCTAACTGAGATACGTGAAACACATTATAAACATGACTTAGCGATGGCGGCAAGGCCAACCTGTATGCTAACTCCCCAACCATTTCAAGAATCTCGAATGGCCCGATATATCTTGGACTCAGCTTTCCTTTCCTCGCAAAACGAAAAATTCCTCGGATAGGAGAAACCTTCAGAAGTAGGTGATCCCCAATTCCAAATTCTAACGGGCGATGGTGCACGTCTGCATAAGATTTCTACCGACTCTGGGCAGTCAACAGCCTTTCACGAATCAGAGCTACCTTCTCTTGAGTCTGTACTATCAATTCTAGTTGTCCCGGTTAAATCAGACGAATCGTCCCAACATAAGGGTGATCTACATCTTCTCCCAACAATGCCTCCAAAGGTGCCATCTTAATAGAAGTATGCCAACTATTATTGTAAGTGAATTCAATCAACGGCAGATGAGTTTCCCAATATGTCGACCAATCTAAAGCACAAGCTCTCAACATGTCTTATACTGTCTGAATAGTCCTCTCGGACTGTCCATCGGTTTGAGGATGATAAGCCGTGCTAAAGTTCAGCTCGGTTCCCAAGGCTCTATGAACCGCTTTCCAAAAATGCGACACAAAGCGACCATCTCGATCTGAAATAATGGTCTTCGGTGTACCATGCAATCGGACTATCTCTGCAATAAACACTCGTGCTAACTTCTCTGGTCCCCAAGTATCCTTAATGCTCATAAAATGAGCCGACTTGGTTAGACGATCAACTATAACTCAAATCATGTTCATCCCTGTTCTGGTCTTCGTCATATTAGTGATAAAGTCCATTGATATATCTTCCCACTTCCATTCAGGAATCGAAAGTGGCTTCAACATTCCGGTGGGTCGCCGATGTTTGATCTTAACCTGCTGACAAGTTAAACACTTCGAGACATATTCTGCCACATCTTTCTTCATGTTGCCCCACCAGAAATTCTGCTTCAGATCCTTATACATCTTACTAGTACCTGGGTGAATAGAATAAGGCGTACTGTGAGCTTCCTTCATGATTATCTGCTTCAAAACATCAATATCGGGGACACAAAGTTGACTTTGAAATCTCAAAACTCCATCTTCATGAATTACAAATCCTGGGGCCTTTCCCTTGCTCACTTCATCACGTAACCGAATCACTAGAGGATCATCCAATTGCTTAGATTTGATTTCTTCGATTAACGATGAAGTTAATTCCATCACACATAATTGCCCTTAGCCTCCTTGCAACCATACTTCAATTTCTTCACGAATCAACTCTCGTTGAATGTTGGACTGGGACGTGAGCGTTTCTAGCATTCTAATAGAAACGGGTTTGCGGCCCAGTGCATCAAGCAACTACATTCGCTTTGCCTGGATGATAAAGAATCTCTAAATCATAGTCCTTAATAAAATTCCAGCCATCTCCTCTGCCGCATGTTCAACTCCTTCTGACTGAAGATATATTTAAGACTCTTGTGATCTATGAAGATCTGACAGTGAGTTCCGTACAGATAATGTCTCCATATCTTCAAGGCAAAAACAACAGCTGTCAGCTCCAAATCATGAGTTGGATAATTTACTTCATATGGTTTCAACTTCCGTGAAGCGTAGGTGATCACCTTTTCATTCTTCATTAGTACACACCCGAGACTTTGGTTTGAAGCGTCACTGTAAACTATGAATCCTTCAGTTCCTTGTGATAGTGCTAAAATTTGTTCCGTCGTCAATCTCTTCTTCAATTCATCAAAACCGTCCTGACACATATCGTTCCATTCAAACTTTTGGGTTTTCTGCAGTAATTCGAGTAAGTGGACGGCTAATTTTGGAAAACCCTTCCATGAACCAACGATAATACCCAGCAAGTCCTAAGAAACTTCTGACTTCCTTCACGTTCTTAGGAGACTTCCATTCTAAAATTGCCTCCACTTTTTGGGGATCTACTCGGACCCCTTCTGCTAATACCACGTGACCAAGGAACATCACTTCCTTTAGCCAGAATTCACACTTGGAAAGTTGGCATATAACTGCTCGCTTCTCGATAGGTTTAAAATGATCCATAAGTGTTGCGCATGTTCTTCTGGACTCTTGGAATAAACCAAAATATTATCGATGAACACAACTATGAACTTGTCCAAATACTCTATGAACATTCGATTCATTAATTGGATAAACACAGCGGGTACATCACCACAAACTCATAGTGTCCGTAGCGAGTTATGAATGCTGACTTTGGGACATCGGCTTCCTTAATCCTCAACTGATGATATCCCGATCTCAAATCGATCTTGGAAAATATTGTCGCTCCATGCAACTAGTCGAACAAATCATCAATACATGGCAATGGGTACTTATTCTTGATCGTCATCTTATTCAGCTCTCGATATTCGATGCACAATCGAAGCGATCCATCTTTCTTTTGAACAAAAAGAATTGGTGTACCCCAGGGCGAAACACTTGGCTGAATATAACCTTTGTCCAATAACTCTTCCAGTTGCTTCTTCAATTCATACATCTCAATAGGTTCCATACGATATGGCATCTTAGAAATCGGTGTAGCTCCTGGTTCTAGCTCGATGGTAAACTCTACATCTCATCGTGGAGATAGTCCACGTAATTCATCGGGGAACACGTCCAGAAATTCATTCACAACAGGAATGGATGAAAGCTCTACTTTTCCTTCTTCTTTCTTCATTGCGTAACACCAGTATCCAGTACAGCCCTGTTTTAGAAGTTTGACGGCTTTCATAGCTTTGATCACTTTTTCTGAGCTTCCTGGTCTCCATCCCTCAAATAATAATTCGGAACCATCTTCGGCTATCATCGAGATATTCCTATTTCGGTAGTTCACAATAGCTCCATATCGGTTAATCAAATTATCTCCGAGAATCATATCGTGTCCTTATATCTCTATCATAATCAGATTTGAGGGCCACTCTTTGCCTCCAATTGATACAAGAAAATTTCTAATTTCTAAGTTCCCCACAATTATTTCACCATTTGGTAAACCCACAATATAAGGGTCATATTCATGAAAACAAGAGATCTTCAAGCGATTAACACAAGACAATGATATAAATGAATGTGTAGCTCTTGTATCGAACAAAAGGCTAACTGGTTGTGAAAAGATCTGAACGGTACCTGATGCGACAGCTGCATTCTGATCGTCTGCCCTTCTCATATCATAAAGACGTGGAGGTGCAGACCCTGCACTCGATGCTTCTTTTCGGTCATAATGTCCTCTGCCTCTACCTCGGCCGAAATTTGAGGGTGGCAGGACACTCTGTTGCGTCAGAGGGACGCTCGCCTTTTTCTAGACTGGCTGCGAATTACGAGCTTCAAAAGATTTTGCAGTCTCTTCACAGAATGTCGCACGCTGTCCTTCTCGTCCACAATCATAACACGTCACGGCGGGGAGTGAGCAATCACGTCGATAGTGTCCTGTCCGACCACAGTTAAAACATTTCCTGGTTGCATCGGCCAATGCTGATACTGCTCTGGAGTTCTTTCCACCTTTGGATGAATGTGGAGGCCTCTTGAATGAATAAAAGGATGACTGGGCTTTACGGGGCCCACTACTCTTGTGCTCTGTGAAACTACCAGAGACTTTCTGCTTCTTAGACTCAGAGAACTTTTCCATAGCTGCTTCTTTCATTTCATACATTAGAGCTTTGTCTTGATACTGGCGGAGAGTGGTGCATTCAGAACCTGACATGTACCTCTGTATCTCCGGCTTCATTCTCATATCAAAGTGAATCATCATTTTTGCATCGGTTCTAACCAGGTGTCCAACAAACGCCAGCTGTTGATTTAATGTCTTAATCGCCCGAGCCACCGGCACATCCGAAGGCTGCGCGGAGAAAAATTCTCGAACCTTAGCTTCTCTCACTGGAAGAGGGCAGTACTGAGCTTCCATCATAAGTTTGAAATCTCCCCAATCGGCATCATGATCAATAGGTCGGATGGCTTCCCACCACTCGGACGCTTCTCCTGTTATAAAATACTGAGCAATGGGGGCTCTCTGGTCATCTCGGTAGTTAATCCCGGCAAATACTTTCTCCAGTTCTCTCAACCAGTGATCCCATGTCGGCATTTCAGAAAAACCATCGAATTTTGGTGGGTGCATCTTCGCCACCTCATGAAGCCATCTGTCTCCTTGATTTCCCAAGTCTGGGATGCCTTGATGCCTTTCCCCCGGCTGCAATCCTACCGCCACTTGTATTTTGTCCACTACTTGAGCAAATTGGTCATCTGGTTGACCACTTGGCGTAGTATGCCGGGAACGGCAGGATTGGCATTTGTCTCTACCGTTTGTTCTCGTTCATTGTTAACGGACTCTTGTTGTTCGCCAGAATTGGAGTTAGCCTGATTTGACAGCGAATCAGGAACAGAGGGTGACCCTCTATGCGTTTCTACGTCCGCGTCCTTGACCGCGACCACGTCCACATCCTCCTCTCATCATACTGTAAGCATAAATACTCAATATACAGGGAACAACATCGTACTAACGTTCAAAAAGTATAACATGTAAAGGACAAGTTAGAGTTTAGGAAACTTACAACCACCGCTCACATGAAGACGTAGGCAGTACAGTGATGTTATTCATGGCCGGTTAACTCATAAAGACACATCTGAACCCTAATTTAACCAATGGCCAAGATCTCCATAATCTTAGCTCTGATACCATATTCTGTAACACCCCTAGATACTCAAGATTATTACAGCGTCGTAAACCCTTGAAGTCAGGATTTACTAGTCTAAGAATTTAAAACAACATTATTAAATACCAACCGGAAAGTTTATTATTACATAACGAGTTTGAAAAGTACAAATCAACAAACATTCGAATATAAATTTCAAATGAAGAACAAAATGACAACGTACTCGAGTACTTTATTAAAAACAAAACGCAACAGACAAACCATCTTGGCCATAACATCACCCCGCACCCTCGTCATCATTCAACTCAAGGGGTAGCTTCCCCATCCTTCTGTATCCTGAACATAAAACAAATGTCCATCCCCGAAGGGGTTAGCACAACGATGCTAGTACAAGTACGATAATTATACAACAATAGATTATTCACCGTATCACGAAGAATAATGACAACATCATCAACGACAACAATGACAACGAGTCTCTACTACGAGAAGACTCACAATACCATACACAACATGATAAACATAACATGATACAACATACACATGGTAATTCGAAGGATCCAGCGTTCACTGCATAAATCCCAAGATGATCCCGTCGGACCAACACGAGGTGGAAAAAAACATGTCCAATGATCCATCACACGCTAGCATAGATCCCAAGATGATCCCGTGGGACCAACACGAGGTGGACATACAACGACACATATGCACGACAACATGTATATCATCAATACATAAAACGTTATTAAAGTACTTGCCTTAGAAAGATGGCAAGGAATAAACACTTCAACGACTTCAATAACTCAAGGGTCATTCCTTCGATCAACTGTTCGCAACCTAGAACCTTATAAAAAAGAAATAACGACAACTCAACTCACGTAATAAAACTAACGTACGAACATCTAATGTCTACTATGGCCGAGTTACATTCTAAGTTAGCTGGTTCACGGTTTAACTATTCGACGAACGCTCGGCCAAACTAATGACATCCTCAGGTGAACTAAATGACCATAACGGAGATGAAAAGTCAACGTCTACAAATTCAAGGATATCTGAATCATCATAAATTCACACTTCGATTGCTGATTACCAATTCCAATACTTGTTTCGGTCATTTAACATATTTCAATCGAGTTCTAACTTAGTTCATCCCCACGGTTTCATTCTTCCGCAAGCAATACTTCTTGCCAAGGTTTTAAGTTCAAAACCATTAACACCAACCTAATCACTACGTTTTATCCAAAAATATGAAGATTAACGAGAAACTTCTACAAATCATGAACTATATTTGAAGAACACCCTCCACCTTAATCTTCTTGAATTCATCTAACACATGTGATAACCTAAACAAATTGTTCCCCAAAAGAGTGTTTCAAAACCACTGTTAAATGCATGTTATGAATTCAGTAGAGTACATCTCGATGTTTAACAAAATCAAGACGTAACCCAAATTCCATTTAACCATGAAAATCCTAGTATAAATTCCCTCAATTCTCCTAAAGCATGGTATATGGTTCGCTAAGTTGTTAAATAAATCCTAATAACTCCAGTAGCATTCTCATAAGTAGTACAAGAATAAGAATTCTAGGCTGGGATAGCTTCACATACCTTATTTTGGAAGAGAATGATGAAACACTCGGCATAACTCAATACCCGGAGCTTGAACACCAAAACAAGATGCTTCCCAACTTCAACCACCAAGTAGAAAGGCTAAACAAGGATTATAATGTGGGGGAAGGCTCTCTGAACATGCAGAAATCGGCCAAGGAATGAAGAAGAACGATTGTGAAATGAAATGGGGGTGATGTCTTATTTATAAGACCCTGATATTTAAGTATGTTAGCCACAAGGTGTTACGTACGCTATAGCCTTAACGTACGTTATGTACTACTACTTACGTACGTTAACGTTCGCCAGTAGCTACTGCCTCATTTTCTGACCTCCTTAACGTACGTTAACCATCACCTTTACGTATGTAATACGCTCTGTGTAGCATACGCTATTTTAATCCTTTAACATACGTTATGCCTCGTTGACTTGCTTTATCAAAAAGTTATCCAGGATCACGTGGGAATCTTATCTTATCCGGACCCCATCCCCACTTGGCCCTTACGCCGACCAACCTGATCTGCTTGACTGCCTGTTACATACGCTATGCATCACCCATAACGTACGTTATCTGCAGCACTTAACGTACGTTATGCTCACCCGTTAATGTACGTTATGACGTAGTTGCTTGCATGAATTTACAAGTTCTTCCCAATATGATCATGAATGTTGGAATACGAATACCGTAAAATCATACTTCAATTATTGATACCATAAAGTCGAGTATTACAAGGTTCCAATACAGATGAAAATACCCAACAATTATTCGGATATTACATCTAGCAGGAGATGATCTAACAAATCTCACTGCATTTCTAATTTATGCAATGGATTCATCTTGCTCCCCTAAGCCATCTCTCACGACAAGATTACCTATGTGTGCACAACATCCTAGTGCATGTTCTTACAATCCAAGATAGCATTTGGTGTAACACCCCAAATTAGGCGACTATTACAATGTCGTAGACCCCCGACTCGGACTCACCAGGCGAATGAAAGTTAATGACTTAGATAAGATAATCGCAGTACCGAGCCACATTATATCATCCATTACTCCGATAAGGAGTTTCAAGTACAACACACCCAAGATAATACAGAATACATGTATATTTTATATGAAGATAGAATATACAACACTGAATGAAATGGAGTATCCAAATGGAAATCTGCAGCGAAAAATAAAATGACGACAACATGAATGACTGAAAGGATTGGGGCCCCCTACTAGTATCACTGGGACTTCTCGCCGTCAACGTTCTCTTCCCGTGCTTTTGCCTTTCCATGACCTGAAAACAATATTTGTAACACCCCAAACTAGGCGGATATTACAGTGCCTTGGACCCCCAACTGGGACCCACAAGGCGAATGAAATTAATGAATTAAATAATATAATTGTAGTACCGAACCACATTATATCATCAATTACTCTGATGAGAAGTTTCATTTCAACACACCCAAGATAATACCGAATACATGTATATTTTATATGAGGATAAAATACACAACACTGAATGAAACGGAATATCCAAATGAAAATCTGCAGCGGAAAATAAATGACAACATGAATGACTGAAAGGATTGGGGACCCCTGCTAGTATCACTGGGACTCCTCGCCATCAACGTTCTATTCCCGTGCTTTTGCCTTGCCATGACTTGAAAACAATATCCCCAAATGGGGTCAGTTACACAGAACAACAATCCTCAAGGTTTGAAAATACAAAATCATGATATATCTTTAGTTGTGAATTAAGCTGAAGAGGAGCATCATAGTATGCCCGTAGTGTTCTGTGCAAGTGTACAAGACGAATGACCGGACACACCCGTCCTTGTACCTAATTAGTCTCACGGAGGTAATCGTTACCGTGTGCACAGTCCAATGTATCGGTGACCCAATACATGACCATCGCGTGCTCGACTAAAAATTCCACACATCCGCACCCGGCCACGCAATATAAACCCAGAAGGTCATATGAACGAGAATGACCATAATGAATATCAATGAATAATAATCCGACAAAGTCAAGAATGACTCACCGAGATGAAAATAATAGTGAAGTGATTGATAGCTCAATGAAATGATTGGAACCGTCGTTCCTCGTGAATGAAGTGATAATTTGATAATTACAAGTCTCAATACGATTAATACAATTATGAAGGAGTTATGATTATGAATGATCAACAACAAAAGGAATGAATATCCTTTTAACCGAGTAAGAATCAACTTACACAACACTGATGAAGAATATCCTTCCACGAACAACATCCTAAAAGAGATGTCGGTCGCTCGAACAACCTTGAATAACACAATTTCAAACAATCCGTTCAACATACGAGTCAAACACGATGATAACCAACTCAAAACGTCGATACGACTAAACCAAGTTCATTGGGGCATAATATCAAACACGTTGTGACCAATCTCCGATTGTTTACAATCAATCCTCAATTATACCAACATTAAATCCCCAGGAAGTGTTTCTAACCAACAAAACATCTTCAATACGATCAATAGTCCAAAATGAATATCCAAATTCGTGATTACAACAACAATTAATCGAAAACCCCCAAATCCAACTCAATATTCAAAATGTTCTTGAACAACCCTTCAATAATCCAATGAATATTCATACACATTCGATATCATAAGCATATCTCTTCATACAACATGATTATAACGTCCAAAACATCATGTCTCAACACAAAATCGAAATCCAAGATGTTGAAGAAATTACCTCTTGAAGATCCAAATACTTCGATCCGATGAAAACGCGTTAAATCGACTATCCAAGCTTCCCAACGAATCAAGATGATGAAATCCGAACACACAAGTGATTGATGATGACAAAAAATATCTCTCTCAAACCTCCTCTCTCGGATACAAGGTGAGAAATGAGAAAATGAACTCAAAGTCCCGTCCAAGACATATATAAACTGCCGGAAGTTACGGCCGTAACTCGGCCTACTTACGGTCATAACATCCCAGGTCAACGGCCTTACGGCCATAACCAGCCATCTCGTACGGCCGTAACTCGGCTTCGTCCAAACACCTGCCGACAGCCTTACGGCCGTATCCGCACCTGACTTACGGGCGTAACTCGCCCTCGTCCAAAACACCTGCCGACAGCCATACGGACATACCCGCACACCTTACGGGCGTAACTCGACCGATACGGCCGTACCCAGCCAAACTTACGGGCGTACTTGCCTCCTCTTACGTCCGTATGCCGCAACCCTTACGGCCGTAAGTCCTTCTCGTCCGACACATCCTGAAAAATACGAATACCCCTTACGGCCGTATCCTGCCCATCTTATGGCCATAACTCGCCTTCGGCCAAAAACGCCTGGGCACCCTGCTCGACACGTACGGCCGTAACCGGCTAAGCCTTACGTCCGTACCTGCTCAACTTACGGCCGTATGCCGCAACACTTACGGCCGTAAGTCCCGCTTGTCCAAAATGGCCTAAAATCAACGAACGCCTGTTACGGCCATATCCGACAAATCCTTACGGCCGTAACTCTTTGCTGGACAAGGTGAAAATCCGACAACTCTGATTTCTCGATACGATTGTTGAATGATCGACATATCATACGTATGTAAAAGTGAACAAGTCCAACACATGCCAAAGATGATACTTCCAGCACAAGACTACCAATCACGAAGAAAATGATAATACTTCCGTCCCGGCACTCAAACAGAGATGAAATGACGATCGGTAACTGCTACACGGTTACAACATGCCAACAATGCACGCAAATGAATGAATCATGAATGATGAGTGCAAATTACTGAGTGCAAATTACTGAGTGACAATTACTGACTGATAATCACTGAATGGTAATGAATGAATTACAACCGGGTATTACATATTCCCCCCCCCCCTTAAAAAGAGTTTCGGCCTCGAAACTAAGGGTCAAACAACTCGGAATAACTTTCCCGCATACTATGCTCGACTTCCCAAGTAGCCTCTTCGATTCCGTGTCTAGACCACTGAATCTTGACCAAAGAAATCGTCTTGGTCCTCAACTGTTTGATTCGCCGCTCTAAAACTCGTATAGGACGCTCCTCATATGAATGATCATCGGCGATCTCAATTTCGTCGAACTGAAATATGTGGCTCGGGTCGGCAACATACTTCCGTAACTGAGATACGTGAAACACATTATGAATTCGGCTCAACGCCGGAGGTAAAGCCAATCGATAAGCTAACTCGCCTACTCGATCCAGAATCTCAAATGGTCCAATGAATCTCAGACTCAACTTTCCTTATTTTCCGAAATGGAAAATACTTCGACTCGGGGATACCTTGACCAACACGTGGTCACCTGTCTCGAACTCTAGTGGTCGACAACAATTATATGCATAAGATTTCTGTCGACTCTGAGCGGTCAACAGACGACTCCTGATCAAAGCTACCTCCTTACTGGCGGCTATAAGCATATCGGACTCGGTGCCGATTGATTCTGATAAGTCGTCCCAACACAAAGGAGATCAATAACGACGACCGTACAAGGCCTCGTAGGGTGCCATATTAATCGAAGCATGCCAACTATTATTGTACGTGAACTCAATCTACGGTAGTTGGGCTTCCCAATCGTTCTTCCAATCGAGGACGCATGCCCTCAACATGTCCTCTAATGTCTGAATAGTCCTCTCAGATTGTCCGTCGGACTGAGGATGAAAAACGGTACTGAGATTAAGCTGAGTCCCCATAGCACGATGAACTGATTTCCAAAAATGTGACACGAATCGTCCGTCACGATCGGAAACGATACTCTTAGGAGTACCATGCAGTCTCACTATCTCTTTGATAAACAACTGGGCCAGTCTCTCGGGACCCCACGTATCCTTAATCTCAAGAAAATGAGCTGACTTAGTCAAACGGTCCACAATCACCCAGATTGTATTCATGCCATGATGACTCATCGGCAAACTCGTGATGAAATCCATAGAAATATCTTCCCACTTTCACTCTGGAATAGGGAGAGGTTTCAACATACCCGCCGGTCGCTGATGTTCAATCCTGACTTGTTGACAGGTTAAGTATCTCGAAACAAATTCTGCGACTTCTCGCTCCATATTACTCCACCAGTAATTTGCTTCAAGTCCTTGTACATCTTGCTAGACCCCGGATGGATGTAATAAGGGGTAGCATGAGCTTCTCTCAAAATCGAGTTTTTCAACTCATCATTCGCTGGTACGCACAACCGATTATTAAATCGCAAAAGTCCATCCTCGTGGACCACAATTCCAGGGGCTTTCCCCTGAGCCACATCCTCACGGATGCGCAACAATGATGGGTCTGAACCCTGATTCGCTCTGATAGCCTCCTCAAGTGGCGATGAAATCTCTAACATGCAAAGTTGCCCTTGCACTTGCTGAAGCCAGACCTCGATCTTGGGTCTTATTGCGAGGAAATCCCTCACACTATGCCGCAAGTGCACGGTGTCAACAAGTAATAAAGTAATAAGTAAGATATCGTTCCCTCGAGGACTGATTTCACTAAGTACCAAAATATAGTCAACTCGTAATTTTATTTGAAGAACAATTTTGTAGAATTTATTTCTAAACTAATTGCAGAAAAATAAATAGAAAATAAAAATAGTAATAATAAAAATAATAATAATAATAATAATAATAATAATGGTGTAGGATTATGATTTTCACCTCAAACAATCAGGAATGATTTTTATTTAATTCAATACACTTTATTTCAATTGATTGTAAGCCAGGGATTCCTAAATTATTCTAAAGCTTCTCCCAAAGGCGATAGAAAATACTAATAATTATTAACTCGATATATTCCTATTCGAATTAGATAATTAATAGCTAAAACAGTTCATGAATCCCCACAATAAATAGGCTTCACAATTCCCATGAGTATATCCCTATCTCACGACAATCATGATTTTTCTCACAAGAACTATGCCTAAATTTCATCTCCCGAATCCATAAAGACATTCAAATTAATTCAACTGTTGGCCAGACAATTAAAAGGTATTAAGAGCAATGAGAAAAATCCAACTCAATACGAATAACGAATGAATTGAAATAAAAATAAATAAATCAAACCGTCATGTAATCGGCTACAATCACAATCCTACTCAAACAGATCTAGAAAATAAGATGCGGAAAAATTAAGAAAAACGTAAGGGATCCGTGGTCTTGTCATCGCCCACAAATCTCTTCGAATAGTTCCTTGATGATGTCCTATGATGTCTTGATGATCCTACAAATCTGACCTTAAACCCCTATTTATAACTATCATTAGCCTCCAAAATGCGTTTGGGGATTGGGTCGAAAAAGGGCTTCAAAATCGGCCCAGAAACGCGGAAGACTCAGCAAAACCGCCCTGTGGGCCGCGGCTCACTTAATCTGTGTCGCGGCCCCAACGTTCAGCGCAGATGCCTGGGCGCCTTTTCTTCTTCCTGGGCCGCGGCTCAGCATACTTGTGCCGCGGCTCACAGTACAGTTCGCTCGGCACTTGTTAGTCACCTTCGTGTGTCGCGGCCCGCTTTCCTTGTGCCGCGGCTCATGACCAAAAATCACCGTTTTCGCCCGTTTTTCGTCGTTCGAGCTTCCGGACTGCAATTTCCTGCAAAACATAAAAGAATAGTGTATTAAAAGCTCATTTATGCAGGTTTAGACTTAAAATGGATATGAAATAATGATAAATAAGCACATAAAAATACGCCTAACAAATACCCCTAAACTTGAGCCTTTGCTTGTCCTCAAGCAAAAATTAATTTCAAACAAAAATTATCGTGAATAATCGTGCAATCCATAGTGCTCAACTTAATCAATACTACCCTGAAAATCTCGAAGAACAATACAAGTATCGTAATAGTGAGTCACATCCAGGACACTGATTCCACAAAGTTGTAATACCCGGTTGCAATTCAGTAATTATCATTCAGTATTTATCATTCAGTAATTTCACTCATTAATGATCATTTGTCACCCATATTCAATCATGGTATTCACCGTTCAGAGTAATTGTATCGTGTATCAATCGTCGTTCATCACTAATATAATTGGAGTTCCGTGCCGTGTTTATCATCTTTGTCATTTTTCATTGTGGGCTGTGTGTGAGGAGTAGCGCACGCTACGTACTCTTTCTAGCGCACGCTAATTGAGTACAGGTAGCGCACGCTACCACTCAGCATTAGCGCACGCTAATGTTACCCTGGCTGCAGTCCAGAAGGTACTGAACTGCAGGTGAGTTATAAGTAGCGCACGCTACGAGTGGTAAGTAGCGCGCGCTAGTGGGTTGTAGTAGCGCACACTAATAATTGTTGTAGCGCGCGCTAAGGACGGATCAGGTTGAGTCCAGTGGCTACTGGACTGCACTGGATTAATTCATCGCGCACGCTATGAGTGATTTTTAGCGTACGCAAACGGTGTAGTAGCGCACGCTAAATATTGGTTGTAGCGCACGCTACCGAGGTCAAATCAGAGGACAGACGGTTTCTGGATTCCAGTACTGGGCATCTAATAATTCGTTAGCGCACGCTAACCATGGGTATTAACGCACGCTAATGGTATGGTTGTAGCGCACGCTACCGTGTTCGGACAGTGGGTATTGGACTATCCAAAACACCCGTTAGCGCACGCTAAGAGCTGGGGCTAGCGCGCGCTAAACTGAGATTGCTATAAATAGGACAGTTCAGCCCTTAATCCGTCATTTATCATTTCTCTTCGTTTCTTCGGCGGTTTCGGGCGATTCCGGGCGATTTGGAGAGTGTTCTTCGGGGAGTAATCATCAAACATCATCTTCAAGCTTATCTTTTGGATTAATCATCATTTCAACATCCTCATCACATCGAATCTAAGGTATTAATCTCTTGGATCTAGAATTTCGGATTTTTGGGTTTTTCCTTTCGATTTCTTCGTGTAAGCTTTGATTATCATTGGAATATGTTAGATATGGATTATCTACCTTGGATAAATAAATTCCTACGGATTTAATGGCTATTTTCGGAATTATTTCAAGAACCCTTGGGGTTGACTTCGGTTAATTGGGGATTTTCCGATTGATGTGGTTGTAATCTTGAATTGTGAATTCTTATTGGATTATTGATATCATTGAAGTGTTTTGTTAGTTCGAAATACTTATTTTGGTGTTGGTTTCGATAAATTCGGGATTGGATATTTCCAAAGTTGTGTGGTTGGTTACGTATTCGTTAGAATGCCCCTATGAGTTTGATTATCGTTGTATCGACTTTTGGGTTGGTCGTGTTTTGTTGCTTGACACGTGTATTGATCGGTTGTTGGTAATTATTGCTATTCAAGGTTGTTCGAGCGACCGGTATCTCGATTAGGACGTTGTTCGTGGAAGGACATTGTCATCGGTATTGTGTAAGTTAACTCTTACTCGGTTAAAAGGATACTCATTCCTTTTGTTGTTGATTGCTCATAATCATAACTCATTCATCATGGTATTAATCATATTGAGACTTGTAATTATCGAATAATCATTTCATTCACGAGGAACGACAGTTCCAAATCATTTCATTGGGTTATCAATCAAGTCACTATTATTTTCATCTCGGTGAGTCATCTTGGCCTTGTCGAATTATTATTCATTGGTATTCATTGTGGTCATTCTCGTTCATATGACCTTCGGGGTTCATATTGCGTTCATATGACAAATCGAAATCCAAGATGTTGAAGAATATTACCTTTGAAGATCCAAATACTTTGATCCGGTGAAATCGTGTTAAATCGACTATCCAAGCTTCACAAACGAATGAAGATGATGAAAACCGAACACTCAAGTGATTGATGATGAAAAATCTCTCCCTCAAGCTCTCTCTCTCGGAACTCAAGTGAAGAAATGAGAAAAATGACCTCAAAAACCCGTCCAGGTACTTAAGTAATGCCATTGTTACGGCCGTAACTCGGCCTCATGGGCGTACCCGCACATGCCTCACGGGCGTAACTCGACTGATACGGTCGTACTCGGCAAAACTTACGGGCGTATGAAGCCTTCGTCGAAACTTCCTGGGCACCCTGCTCGAATCATACGGCCGTACCTGCCTCAACTTACGGTCGTATGCCGCAACCCTTACGGCCGTAAGTCCTATTCGTCCGAACTGTCCTGAAAACAACGAATGCATGTTACGGCCGTATCCGCCTATCCTTACGGCCGTAACTCACCTTCGTCCAAAACACCCCTAAACCAACGAATGCATATTACGGTCGTAATGCCTGACTAGTTACGGCCGTAACTCGCTGCTGGAAGTGACAAAAATCCAACAACTCCGTCTTCTCGCTACGATTGATGAATGACCTGACATACCATATGTATGTGAAAGTAAACAAGTCCAACACATGCCAAAGATGATACTTCCAACACAAGACTACCAATCACGATGATAAAGATAATACTCTCGTCTTGACACTCAAATCGGAGATGAATGATGATCGGTAACTGATACACGATTACAAAATGCCAACGATGAATACAAATGAATGAATCGTGAATGATGAGTGATTATTAATGAGTGAAAATTACTGAGTGACCATTACTGACTGATGATTACTGAATGATAATGCATGAATTACAACCGGGTATTACATTTGGGCCTTTAAGCATAGTTTTCAAAAATCTTATTGCACCATCATTTAAAGAAGCATTATCCACGGTGACAGTAAAAACTTTCTCGATGCTCCACTTTCGCAAACACCCATAAACTAATTTTCCAATTGTATCTCCCTATGATTAGCTATGGGACAAAATTTTAAAATCTTTTTTCTTAACACCCACTCATCATCAACCCAATGTGCCGTAAGACACATGTAATTTATATTTTGACAAGACGACCACGTATCGTTAGTAAGAGAGACTGTTTGGTTTTTCAAGAAATTTTTGACAATACTAGACTCTTCTTTATAAATGGCTAAACAATCTCTTGCTAATGTCCTTCGTGAAGGCAAATTAAACAAATGATTCATTTCTAATGAATATTCCTAAAAACCCTCATCATCCACTAGACTGAAAGGCCTATTGCCTTTTATGCACATTTTAGCAAGAGCTTTTCTACACTTTTCATAGATATAAGAGTGAGCCGTAAGAGAACTTTCCCCTTTTATTGTGGGCTTGAAACTCAGCACATATTGTTTCTTCGTATCACCATTCTTTCTTTTATATAAAGGGTATATCTTACAAATATTTTCTAAATGATTCTTAAGACCACGAGTTCCACCTGTAGATTCACATTTCAACTTACCTTTGCAATAGGGGCATTCAGTATGTGTCGCACCCTTGATATATTTAAAATTGCCCCATACTATCGACCTTTTCTTTCGTCCAGACACTCCTTCACCATTTGACTTCTCATTGTTATTATTTTCATTTCTACTTTGATTTACAGTGTTTCTTTCTGCTCCAGTCCCTTAATTTTTCTCTTGATTCTCATCTTCAAGATCAACAGCTGTCTTCATCTGTAAAATTAAATTAATGGATCATAAGAAAAAGTGTTGTTGACTAATAAACTAAAACTTTTAATAATACTTCTTATGTCCCGTAATAAATATTGCACTATACCAAAAAAATAATGTCACGTTTCCAAATAATGATAGTGTGTAGTGTAATTTTACCATCGTATAAATAATGCAAAATTTAGTAAAACACCCACCGTAAAAGCATTGACAATTAAACTGTGACATTTAATTTGATACAGAATAAAGTACAAAAAAATTGAAAGGGGTTGATAATCTTACATTGATATTATATATTGAGTCCAATGTAATAACTTAATGAAGTACAGTATATGAGTTTGAGTTCATGACTACTATTCAACAAAATTACTGCATTAATAAAATTGTGTTTACAGGTCTAACTATCGCCTCACAATATCACTACGGCCTAGGATGAGAATATGATGAAAAGATGAGAAATTGCAGAACTAAAAGTATAGGAAATTGAAAAATCAAAACTTATATAATAATTCATTCAAGTGAAAGAGATTCACAAAATTGGGCAGGAAGAAATCTTACCTAGAAGTCTAGAACAGCAGACCTCAGATAGAGGATGGAGATGACAATCTATGCAATAAACTAGGGTTTATGGATGTACGGAAGTTGGAACATAATACAAATACATATTGTGGCTGCGGCATGGGAAAAGAGTATATATATATATATATATATATATATATATATATATATATATCCTCAAAACTACGTAGTTTTATTTATCGGTTCGGTTTCGAGATATTGATTCGGTTCTTTAACACTGAACCAAAACCAAAACCAAAACTTCGAATCTTTTAAAATTAAGTACCGCACACTAACGGTTTTCCCGGTTTCGATTTTTATCGGTTTGGTTTTTTTGATTTTGATTCGATTTTTGATTTTTCCGGTTCTTCCTGCACACCCCTAATATTAGTATTAACGCTTAGTTCTCGAGTTTAACTTAACGAGAGAAAAGAAGGGAAATGAATGAAAATACGAAGAAAGAAAAAATATTTGGTGTTCCTGAGTTTTTTTAATGAAAAGAAACGAAACGAAATGGAAGGAAAACTTTCCCTCCTAACTTTCCTTCCGATTTGGAAAGATTCGGAGAAAAAAGAACAAAATGGTTAATTTTTCTTTCACCTCCTTCCAATTCGAAAACACAAAATACAATTTCCTTTCACTTTTCTTTTTCTTTCTTTTCTTTTCTTTATTAGAACCTGCAAACTAAGTGTATTTCTTTTATCTCATCGTGGAGATAGTTCACGTAATTCATCGGGGAACACGTCCAGAAATTCATTCACAACAAGAATGGATGAAAGCTCTACTTTTCCTTCTTCTTTCTTCATTGCGTAACACCAGTATCCAGTACAGCCCTGTTTTAGAAGTTTGACGGCTTTCATAGCTTTGATCACTTTTTCTGAGCTTCCTGGTCTCCATCCCTCAAATAATAATTCGGAACCATCTTCGGCTATCATCGAGATATTCCTATTTCGGTAGTTCACAATAGCTCCATATCGGTTAATCAAATTATCTCCGAGAATCATATCGTGTCCTTATATCTCTATCATAATCAGATTTGAGGGCCACTCTTTGCCTCCAATTGATACAAGAAAATTTCTAATTTCTAAGTTCCCCACAATTATTTCACCATTTGGTAAACCCACAATATAAGGGTCATATTCATGAAAACAAGAGATGTTCAAGCGATTAACACAAGACAATGATATAAATGAATGTGTAGCTCTTGTATCGAACAAAAGGCTAACTGGTTGTGAAAAGATCTGAACGGTACCTGATGCGACAACTGCATTCTGATCGTCTGCCCTTCTCATATCATAAAGACGTGGAGGTGCAGACCCTGCACTCGATGCTTCTTTTCGGTCATAATGTCCTCTGCCTCTACCTCGGCCGAAATTTGAGGGTGGCAGGACACTCTGTTGCGTCAGAGGGACGCTCGCCTTTTTCTGGACTGGCTGCGAATTACGAACTTCAAAAGATTTTGCAGTCTCTTCACAGAATATCGCACGCTGTCCTTCTCGTCCACAATCATAACACGTCACGGCGGGGAGTGAGCAATAACGTCGATAGTGTCCTGTCCGACCACAGTTAAAACATTTCCTGGTTGCATCGGCCATTGCTGATACTGCTCTGGAGTTCTTTCCACCTTTGGATGAATGCGGAGGCCTCTTGAATGAATAAAAGGATGACTGGGCTTTACGGGGCCCACTACTCTTGTGCTCTGTGAAACTACCAGAGACTTTCTGCTTCTTAGACTCAGAGAACTTTTCCATAGCTGCTTCTTTCATTTCATACATTAGAGCTTTGTCTTGATACTGGCGGAGAGTGGTGCATTCAGAACCTGACATGTACCTCTGTATCTCCGGCTTCATTCTCATATCAAAGTGAATCATCATTTTTGCATCGGTTCTAACCAGGTGTCCAACAAACGCCAGCTATTGATTTAATGTCTTAATCGCCTGAGCCACCGGCACATCCGAAGGCTGCGCGGAGAAAAATTCTCGAACCTTAGCTTCTCTCACTGGAAGAGGGCAGTACTGAGCTTCCATCATAAGTTTGAAATCTCCCCAATCGGCATCATGATCAATAGGTCGGATGGCTTCCCACCACTCGGACGCTTCTCCTGTTATAAAATACTGAGCAATGGGGGCTCTCTGGTCATCTCGGTAGTTAATCCCGGCAAATACTTTCTCCAGTTCTCTCAACCAGTGATCCCATGTCGGCATTTCAGAAAAACCATCGAATTTTGGTGGGTGCATCTTCGCCACCTCCTGAAGCCATCTGTCTCCTTGATTTCCCAAGTTTGGGATGCCTTGCTGCCTTTCCCCCGGCTGCAATCCTACCGCCACTTGTATTTTGTCCACTACTTGAGCAAATTGGTCATCTGGTTGACCACTTGGCGTAGTATGTCGGGAACGGCAGGATTGGCATTTGTCTCTACCGTTTGTTCTCGTTCATTGTTAACGGACTCTTGCTGTTCGCCAGAATTGGAGTTAGCCTGATTTGACAGCGAATCAGGAACAGAGGGTGACCCTCTCTGCGTTTCTACGTCCGCGTCCTTGACCGCGACCACGTCCACATCCTCCTCTCATCATACTGTAAGCATAAATACTCAATATGCAGGGAACAACATCGTACTAACATTCAAAAAGTATAACATGTAAAGGACAAGTTAGAGTTTAGGAAACTTACAACCACCGCTCACATGAAGACGTAGGTAGTACAGTGATGTTATTCATGGCCGGTTAACTCATAAAGACACATCTGAACCCTAATTTAACCAATGGCCAAGATCTCCATAATCTTAGCTCTGATACCATATTCTGTAACACCCCTAGATACTCAAGATTATTACAGCGTCGTAAACCCTTGAAGTCAGGATTTACTAGTCTAAGAATTTAAAACAACATTATTAAATACCAACCGGAAAGTTTATTATTACATAACGAGTTTGAAAAGTACAAATCAACAAACATTCGAATATAAATTTCAAATGAAGAACAAAATGACAACGTACTCGAGTACTTTATTAAAAACAAAACGCAACAGACAAACCATCTTGGCCATAACATCACCCCGCACCCTCGTCATCATTCAACTCAAGGGGTAGCTTCCCCATCCTTCTGTATCCTGAACATAAAACAAATGTCCATCCCCGAAGGGGTTAGCACAACGATGCTAGTACAAGTACGATAATTATACAACAATAGATTATTCACCGTATCACGAAGAATAATGACAACATCATCAACGACAACAATGACAACGAGTCTCTACTACGAGAAGACTCACAATACCATACACAACATGATAAACATAACATGATACAACATACACATGGTAATTCGAAGGATCCAGCGTTCACTGCATAAATCCCAAGATGATCCCGTCGGACCAACACGAGGTGGAAAAAAACATGTCCAATGATCCATCACACGCTAGCATAGATCCCAAGATGATCCCGTGGGACCAACACGAGGTGGACATACAACGATACATATGCACGACAACATGTATATCATCAATACATAAAACGTAATTAAAGTACTTGCCTTAGAAAGATGGCAAGGAATAAACACTTCAACAACTTCAATAACTCAAGGGTCATTCCTTCGATCAACTGTTCGCAACATAGAACCTTATAAAATAGAAATAACGACAACTCAACTCACGTAATAAAACTAACGTACGAACATCTAATGTCTACTACGGCCGAGTTACATTCTAAGTTAGCTGGTTCACGGTTTAACTATTCGACGAACGCTCGGCCAAACTAATGACATCCTCAGGTGAACTAAATGACCATAACGGAGATGAAAAGTCGACGTCTACAAATTCAAGGATATCCGAATCATCATAAATTCACACTTCGATTCCTGATTACCAATTCCAATACTTGTTTCGGTCATTTAACATATTTCAATCGAGTTCTAACTTAGTTCATCCCCACGGTTTCATTCTTCCGCAAGCAATACTTCTTGCCAAGGTTTTAAGTTCAAAACCATTAACACCAACCTAATCACTACGTTTTATCCAAAAATATGAAGATTAACGAGAAACTTCTACAAATCATGAACTATATTTGAAGAACACCCTCCACCTTAATCTTCTTGAATTCATCTAACACATGTGATAACCTAAACAAATCGTTCCCCAAAAGAGTGTTTCAAAACCACTGTTAAATGCATGTTATGAATTCAGTAGAGTACATCTCGATGTTTAACAAAATCAAGACGTAACCCAAATTCCATTTAACCATGAAAATCCTAGTATAAATTCCCTCAATTCTCCTAAAGCATGGTATACGGTTCGCTAAGTTGTTAAATAAATCCTAATAACTCCAGTAGCATTCTCATAAGTAGTACAAGAATAAGAATTCTAGGCTGGGATAGCTTCACATACCTTATTTTGGAAGAGAATGATGAAACACTCGGCAGAACTCAATACCCGGAGCTTGAACACCAAAACAAGATGCTTCCCAACTTCAACCACCAAGTAGAAAGGCTAAACAAGGATTATAATGTGGGGGAAGGCTCTCTGGACATGCAGAAATCGGCCAAGGAATGAAGAAGAACGATTGTGAAATGAAATGGGGGTGATGTCTTATTTATAAGACCCTGATATTTAAGTATGTTAGCCACAAGGTGTTACGTACGCTATAGCCTTAACGTACGTTATGTACTACTACTTACGTACGTTAACGTTCGCCAGTAGCTACTGCCTCATTTTCTGACCTCCTTAACGTATGTTAACCATCACCTTTACGTACGTAATACGCTCTGTGTAGCATACGCTATTTTAATCCTTTAACATACGTTATGCCTCGTTGACTTGCTTTATCAAAAAGTTATCCAGGATCACGTGGGAATCTTATCTTATCCGGACCCCATCCCCACTTGGCCCATACGCCGACCAACCTGATCTTGTAACACCCCCAAAATATCCCGAGGTATTACAGTGCCGTGAATCCCACGTGGGACCCACAAGGCAAATAAAAAAAATAGGCATTTTAAGAAAATCGTGATAAAACCTCAAATTCAAGGGTTACATGACGTGAAACGAAAGATTTAAGGAAAAAATGTAATTCGAAGAATTATTACACAACAAATGTTTTTCCAAAGAAAACAATTTATTCCAATTTAAGCAACGGTTAAAGATAATCCCAACACCGCTCAAGTCTGACCGGACCCCTCGGGAATGTCCTGCACATGATGAACAATTTTACAGGTATGACGAGTCATACTGTAACAGAGTCGAGAGAATGCATATCAAATAAAAAATACTAACAACAAGATACGACATTTTTACAATCACCGTACCTATTAATCACAATTAATATTTCAACACTTAACCGACTTGTCTCTCTCTTTATAACATAAACCCCCAAGGTCGCATCCAAGGGTCACGGAAGTATCCACACGGGAATACCCAGGAACATAGGCGCCCAATTCGGGTCTTACCCCTAACACATTTCCACGGGTACCATACAGGTTTTATCCCCAACACATCGGCCCATTTATATATCTTTAGAGAAAGACAACGTCGGCTTATATCAAAATGGCACGTACACACATACGGTATAACATTGATATTAGAAATTCACGAGCAAGATTTCACTTGCCTGTGATCCGATAGTAGGTGCTTTATGATGACGAAGTCCCACGCCCGCTCGAGATTAACCTAGCCACGAAACATCCGATTAACCCCTCGTACGGACCATAATGAATAAAACTAGTCTCCCTTTCCTAACCGGATTCCTAGTGTAGTTTTAATTGTCGGTATGAGTATCGTTTCCAAGTTTTCAAGTGTCGTGTACCATTATCTCGTTCAATTTTATAGTTAACATTAGGTATATCGATTTATTCAAGAAGATAATCCTACCATTCTTCGGTTGTCAATGAATTATTATGGCGAAATCGAATCCTATGCTTTCTATTATAATTCTATATTCCGAATACTACAATCGACGGATTTTATTGCACAATAACTCCGGTGGTTTAACAACCCATATTGATTATACTATCGAATTACTTCCTTAGTTTTGCTAAGTGTCAAAAATCAAAGGTGAGGGTAGCTACGAACAATGGAACATACGGTGACGGATTACTATGAATTTCCCCACAATTGATTCGTCAATTTTTACATTCCTAGTGATGATTTGAAGTGAAATTTCGTTTGTATGAAACTAAACATATCAGAAACGGAATTTACGGTTACCACAATTTCATCCGACAAGATTGTCTACGAAGTTTAGCAAAATCTACCCCATACCCGCAATATAACAAGTATAACTAAGAAAACATCGAAGATATAACTCCAGGGATTGGTGGCTTACCTTTTGGAAGAAGAAGAATAGTGAAGATAGTTGACGGATTCACAAGAACTACGAGGAGAACGAGAAGTGACTTGAATGACTTGGATAATCTTCACCGAAGCTCAAGAATCTACCTCCTCAATGTTAATTCAAGTGTTTAAGGCTTAAGAACCGGGTATAGGGCTAGGAATTTCTCCAAGGATAGTAGTGACTTGGTGTTGGGACGTGCAAATGAAGAAGGGAGTTATCATTTTATAAAACTGGATTTAGATAACGTACGTTAACGATAAGAGTGTTACGTACGTAAGGTGTATTACGTACGTAACAGTGCGATGACAACGTACGTAAGGAACTAACTGCCCGAAATGTGCCCAAGTGTTACGTACGTTAATTCTTGGGCATTACGTACGTAACAAGCGGTTGACTCGTTTGTCATCTAGCTGCCGAAAGTAGCCTGTCCGTGTCAAAGGAAGATTACGGTGGGAGACCGACCTACCGTTACGTCGTAATGTGGCTGCCTTAACGTCGTAACCATTGAAATTTAGCGTCGTTAGGCATGGGTTATAGCGTCGTTAGGCAAATTTTAGCCTCAAACACATTCTAACCATCTCGGGTGACCATCCCTTCCGCTCGTCAACAATTATCGGGAACAAGACGTTGCCACCGTCATATTCGCACCGACGATCGTCTCACGACATCAAGGTGTGTCACCCTCGTTCGTTCACATTGTACAATTATATAGCACTCAATGGAATACATAAATAGAAATGACGTCATATTACCAAACATTCATACGGTACAAAGTAATCAAGCATGGAATAGGAGGTATTACATATCACCCCTCTTAAAATAGTTTCGTCACGAAACTTAAGAAAATAACTCGGGATGACTCTACTTCATGCTCGACTCGGTCTCCCAAGTCGCCTCTTCCGTGCCGTGGTGCGACCCTTTGAATCTTCACGAGGGTATGGCTTTATTTCTTAACATCTTCACACGCCGATCCGAATGGCGATCGGTATCTCCCTAAAGGTAGCGTCATCGGAAATTTCCACTTCTTGAAATTAAGCTTGTGGCTCGGGTCATAGACATACTTCCTTAATCGGGAGGCGTGAAAAACATTATGCACTCCATCCAGTGCGGCGGTAGAGCTAATCGATACGCGAGTTTTCCTACCCGGTCGATATCTCAAACGGACCTATAAATCTCGGGCTTAACTTGCCCTTCCGGCGAAACGCCGAATGCCTCGCATAGGTGATACTTTGACCCAAACATGATCCCCGACCGTAAATTCTAGCAGTCATTGTCGGTTCGGCATAAGATTTCTGCCGGCTCTGCGGCGGCATGTGTTTCCGAACTATAGAGATCTTCTTAATGGACTCTGGATAAGATCCAACTCGGTAATCGCGGTGTCGGAGGCATCATCCCAAAGATAATGGTGACTTGCATCTTTGCCCATACGGGGCCTCAAGCGGTGCCATACCTATGCTTGCGTGCGGTTGTTGTTGTACGAGAACTCCACTAACCCCAAATGTCTAGCCCAATCCTTTCCCCAATCGAGCACGCACGCCCTCAACATATCTTCCAAGGTTTGAATCGTCCGCTCGGTCTGTCCATCTGTCCGAGGATGATAAGCCGTGCTAAAGTGTATCTGTGTCCCCAAAGCTCTATGGACGGATTTCCAAAAACGAGACACATATCTGGTGTCCCTATCCGAAATGATGGAAGAGGGAACACCATGTAGCCTTACGATTTCTCGATGAAAATGACCCAATGCTCTGTCCGGTTGTCTCTTGAATAGGAATGAAATGTGCTGACTTTGTCAATCGATCAACAATGACCCAAATCGTATCCTTTCCTCCCACCGCCGTGGGTAGCTTAGTGACAAAGTCCATTGATATGCTCTCCCATTTCCACTCCGGGATGGGTAGGGGTTGCATAATTCCAGCTGGTCTGCGGTGTTCGATCTTCACTTGTTGGCATGTCATACATCGGGCGACGAACCTAGAAACCTCCCACTTCATGTTTTTCCACCAAAAACTCTGTCTTAGATCCTTGTACATCTTGCTTGCTCCGGGGTGAATAGAATAAGGGGTGGAGTGCGCCTCCTTCAATATAGTTTGCTTCAGTCCGTCATTTGATGGAATACATATTCTGTTCTTGAACCTCACTGAGTCACCACGAATCTTGTAGTCGGAAACATCCCTCTCTCGATTCTTTCACCAATCGTACGTAATCGGATCTTCCATCGTGCTAGACGTATCTCGTCTAGTAAGGACGAAAGTATATTGATTGAGCATAATCGTCCTTGCCTACGTTGTATCCATACTTCGGTGTTGCTTCTCCCGATCTCTTCTGCGATGCAGGCTGACTGTTATCTTTGGATACCATCACCTCTTGTGTAGTCTTCCGACTAAGAGCATCAGCTACCACATTGGCTTTTCCGGGATGATAGGAAATTTCCACATCGTAGTCCTTGATTAGCTCCAACCAACGCCTCTGTCTCATGTTTAGTTCTCTCTGCGTGAAGATATATTTCAAACTCTTATGATCCGTGAAAACTTTGCAAGTAACTCCGTAAAGATAGTGCCTCCAAATCTTGAGGGCATGTACCACCTCGGCTAGCTCCAAGTCATGTGTCGGGTAATTTACTTCGTACGGCTTCAGTTGTCGGGATGCGTACGCAACGACTCTGCCATTCTGCATGAAGACACATCCTAGTCCATGCTTGGATGCATCCGTGTATATAATGAATCCTTCTATACCCTGTGGTATCACTAGTACTGGGGCAGTAGTTAACCTTCTCTTGAGCTCGTCGAAGCTCTTCTGGCAGTCTGCAGTCCATACAAATTTGGTACTCTTTCTCAGTAGGTTCGTTAACGGTCGGGCGATACAGGAAAAAGCCTCGACGAATCTTCGATAGTAACCCGCCAATCCTAGGAAGCTCCTAACCTCTTTGACATTCTTCGGGGGTTCCCAACTCGTTATTGTCTCGATTTTTTGTGGGTCGACCTTGACACCTTCTGCCGAAACAATATGCCCGAGAAAAATTACCTCCGGCATCCAGAATTCGCACTTGGACAGTTTCGCATAAAGTTGGTGTTGTCTTAACACGCCCAGCACTTGCCTCAAATGTTCCTCGTGTTCCTGTCGGCTTCGAGAATATATCAGGATGTCGTCGATAAAAACCACCACGCATTTATCGAGGAAATCAATCAAAACTCTATTCATCAGTTCCATGAAAACGGCTGGGCATTAGTCAACCCGAATGATACCACGATGTATTCGTAATGCCCATACCTCGACCAAATGCGCCTTGGGTATATCTTCCTCCCGAATCCTCAATTGGTGATATCCGGACCGTAAATCGATCTTTGAAAACACGATGCCTTTGTAATCGATCCAAGAGGTCGTCAATCCTTGGTAGTGGATAACGATTCTTGATAGTAACCTTATTCAGCTCCCTGTAGTCGATGCACAAGCGTAGAGAGTTATCTTTCTTCTTAACGAAAAGTACCGGCGCGCCCCACGGCGAGGTGCTTGGGCGGATCAACCCTTTCTCCAATAGATTTTCGATCTGTATCTTTAATTCCTTCATCTCGGCCGGTGCCATTCTGTAAGGAGCTTTGGAAATAGGTCTCGTCCCCGGTTCGAGTTCAATGGCAAGGTCAACTTCTCGGTGCGGTGGCAGCCCTGGTAGTTCATCAGGAAAAACGTCTGGAAACTCATTCACCACCGGAATGTTTGTGATTGCAAGTTGTGAAGTGTCCTCTCGAAGAACATAACACCAGTAATATTCATTTCGAGAGCTGCAGGAGGCTTCTGATGCGATAATGCTGAGAGAACCTTTTGTGCTGAAGTGTTCACGTCCGCTGATGACATGTGTGGTACCATCATGAGCCGAAATGGAGATAGTCAGGTGATAGGTATCCAAGATCGTTCGGTCTGATGGCATCGATCCATACCTAATATGATATCTTCATTACGAGCGGGAAGACCATAAGATTAGCGGTCCGGTGTGATCGTTGATGCAGATCCGACAGTCTCGAACCTTTTGATCACCGCAATCTACTACCCTCGGGTAGTTTTACGATAAAGGGATCACAAGGTACACAAACAAGATTTAAGCGTTCAACACATTCCACGAGATATAAACGAATGGGTGGCTCCGGTATCAAATAGTACATGTCTTGTGAGAGTTAACAAGAAGAGTACGAAATAGTGGCGCAGTGACCATCCGTAGCCCTCGGCTCAAATACACGAGACGGCACCGACTCAGGAAGGACGAGGTACCTCCGCCGCGCCCACGGCCTCGTCCGGCACCGTGCGGTGGTGGTTGGTTACAGTGGGATGGAGCTCGGTAGTTGGAAACAGCAGGCGTCTGAGGGATTGCACAGAGCCTTGTTGACTCGGTTGCGAAGCCGGGCTCGAGAGGAATTGGCCCGCCACAATAACGAGACATGTGTCCACTCTTTCCGCAAGTGAAACATTTGGTGGCCGTCTTCTGACACCGATCCTTAGTATGCCCGGTCATGCCACAATTGAAACAGTCCCTACGGTAAGGCCGATCAGATACACCCTTTTGTTGGTACGAAACCGCCGACTTAAAAGAAGATGCGGGTCCCGAATTCGTTTTGTTGTTGTTCCCAGGCTGAACTGATGTCTTCTGCTTCTTCGAGTTATGCCCGATGTCGGTATTAACAACTGTACCGGCATATGCTGTGACTACGTCCTCGTATGCTCTCAGGGTGGTGCAGTGAAATCCGGAGGCATAACGTTGTACATCCTCCGGTAACCTCTGTGCAAGATGGCATATTCGTTGATCTTCTGATGGAACCATCTGGGAGATGTAACTTAGCTCGGTTCGGTAGGCCCGAATGATCTCTGAAATCTTGGCATGTTACGCGGGCCGGCTTTGAAAAGTCTCGTGCGCGAGCGGTCGGGCTGATGGGACGATGCTCGCTCCGTAGTAGTCGGGCAAATTCGGTCCACCCGACCACTCGGTCCTCGCTCGTAAGTTCTCCACCATCGTGCGGCGGTGTCACGAAGTTGATTAATTCAGCGGCACCTTTACATTTTACGGGCATCCGATTACTTGAAGGCGGTCTCCATTTGAAATCCGATCGTCCACGTGTTTCTCTCTGTCCGTCAAATAATGGAGGCCTAGCCTTGACATCTCTCGACCATCGATCCCTTCTGCGTTTTCTTCCACATTGATGACCGGTATCCGTTCCGCTGATTGACTGAGCAATTCCCATGGCGATAGCTGAGCAAGGGCCTGAACAAAAGTTGGGTCCATGCCTCCCGGGTTGTTGTTACGGCGTTCGCTTCTCGATCATTTTGATTAATCGGTGGCGGTGGCCCCCAGGATGGGTCTCGCGGTGTTCCGTCCTCATTGTGGTTCGCGGCGGAACCACAGGCGTCATTCACCACCCTTTTAGCTCCTCGGCGTGCCATCGCTAACGGTATTAATCTAAAGCCAGTTCCACGCATACAATTAAATATTGCACAAAATAGAAACACACACATATCACTTACTTGCATTCCCATGAGGAGCTTCGATCGCTTGGGGTGTTGGATTTTTTTTTAAAAAAAGAAGGAAATAGGAAAAAGTTTATTCAACCAGGAGTTTCTCTCTGATACCATTTTCTGGAACACCCCCAAAATATCCCGAGGTATTACAGTGCCGTGAATCCCACGTGGGACCCACAAGGCAAATAAAAAAATAGGCATTTTAAGAAAATCGTGATAAAACCTCAAATTCAAGGGTTACATGACGTGAAACGAAAGATTTAAGGAAAAAATGTAATTCGAAGAATTATTACACAACAAATGTTTTTCCAAAGAAAACAATTTATTCCAATTTAAGCAACGGTTAAAGATAATCCCAACACCGCTCAAGTCCGAGGACCCCTCGGGAATGTCACGCACATGATGAACAATTTTACAGTATGACGAGTCATACAGGTAACAATCGAGAATGCATATCAAATAACAACTACTAACAACAGTATACGACAATTTTACAATAACATTACAAGCTAAACAAAAGGAATATTTCACCACTTAACCGACGTGTCTCTCTCATTATCACATAAACCCCCAAGGACGCAACCAAGGATCACTTAAGTATCCACACGGGAATACCGGAACATAGGTGCCCAATTCGGGTCTTACCCCTAACACATTTCCACGCGGGTACCATACAGGTTTTATCCCCAACACATCGGCCCATTTATATATCTTTAGAGAAAGACAACGTCGGCTTATATCAAAATGGCACGTACACACATACGGTATAACATTGATATTAGAAATTCACGAGCAAGATTTCACTTGCATGTGATCCGATAGTAGGTGCTTTATGATGACGAAGTCCCCACGCCCGCTCGAGATTAACCTAGCCACGAAACATCCGATTAACCCCTCGTACGGACCATAATGAATAAAACTAGTCTCCCTTTCCTAACCGGATTCCTAGTGTAGTTTTAATTGTCGGTATGAGTATCGTTTCCAAGTTTTCAAGTGTCGTGTACCATTATCTCGTTCAATCTTATAGTTAACATTAGGTATATCGATTTATTCAAGAAGATAATCCTACCATTCTTCGGTTGTCAATGAATTATTATGGCGAAATCGAATCCTATGCTTTCTATTATAATTCTATATTCCGAATACTACAATCGACGGATTTTATTGCACAATAACTCCGGTGGTTTAACAACCCATATTGATTATACTATCGAATTACTTCCTTAGTTTTGCTAAGTGTCAAAATCAAAGGTGAGGGTAGCTACGAACAATGGAACATACGGTGACGGATTACTATGAATTTCCCCACAATTGATTCGTCAATTTTTACATTCCTAGTGATGATTTGAAGTGAAATTTCGTTTGTATGAAACTAAACATATAAGAAACGGAATTTACGGTTACCACAATTTCATCCGACAAGATTGTCTACGAAGTTTAGCAAAATCTACCCCATACCCGCAATATAACAAGTATAACTAAGAAAACATCGAAGATATAACTCCAGGGATTGGTGGCTTACCTTTTGGAAGAAGAAGAATAGTGAAGATAGTTGACGGATTCACAAGAACTACGAGGAGAACGAGAAGTGACTTGAATGACTTGGATAATCTTCACCGAAGCTCAAGAATCTACCTCCTCAATGTTAATTCAAGTGTTTAAGGCTTAAGAACCGGGTATAGGGCTAGGAATTTCTCCAAGGATAGTAGTGACTTGGTGTTGGGACGTGCAAATGAAGAAGGGAGTTATCATTTTATAAAACTGGATTTAGATAACGTACGTTAACGATAAGAGTGTTACGTACGTAAGGTGTATTACGTACGTAACAGTGCGATGACAACGTACGTAAGGAACTAACTGCCTGAAATGTGCCCAAGTGTTACGTACGTTAATTCTTGGGCATTACGTACGTAACAAACAGTTGACTCGTTTGTCATCTAGCCCGCCGAAAGTAGCCCTGTCCGTGTCAAAGGAAGATTCTGGTCGGGAGACCGACCTACCCGTTACGTACGTAATGTGGCTGCCTTAACGTACGTAACCATTGAAATTTAGCGTACGTTAGGCATGGGTTATAGCGTACGTTAGACAGAAATTTTAGCCTCAAACACATTCTAACCATCTCGGGTGACCATCCCTTCCGCTCGTCAACAATTATCGGGGAACAAGACGTTGGCCACCGTCATATTCGCACCGACGATCGTCTCACGGCATCAAGGTGTGTCACCCTCGTTTCGTTCACATTGTACAATTATATAGCACTCAATGGAATACATAAATAGAAATGACGTCATATTACCAAACATTCATACAGTACAAAGTAATCAAGCATGGAATACCGGAGGTATTACAGATCTGCTTGACTGCCTGTTACATACGCTATGCATCACCCATAACGTACGTTATCTGCAGCACTTAACGTACGTTATGCTCACCCGTTAGTGTACGTTATGACGTAGTTGCTTGCATGAATTTACAAGTTCTTCCCAATATGATCATGAATGTTGGAATACGAATACCGTAAAATCATACTTCAATTATTGATACCACAAAGTCGAGTATTATAAGGTTCCAATACAGATGAAAATACCCAACAATTATTCGGATATTACATCTAGCAGGAGATGATCTAACAAATCTCACTGCATTTCTAATTTATGCAATGGATTCATCTTGCTCCTCTAAGCCATCTCTCACGACAAGATTACCTATGTGTGCACAACATCCTAGTGCATGTTCTTACAATCCAAGATAGCATTTGGTGTAACACCCCAAACTAGGCGACTATTACAATGCCGTAGACCCCCGACTCGGACCCACCAGGCGAATGAAAGTTAATGACTTAGATAAGATAATCGCAGTACCGAGCCACATTATATCATCCATTACTCCGATAAGGAGTTTCAAGTACAACACACCCAAGATAATACAGAATACATGTATATTTTATATGAAGATAGAATATACAACACTGAATGAAATGGAGTATCCAAATGGAAATCTGCAGCGAAAAATAAAATGACGACAACATGAATGACTGAAAGGATTGGGGGCCCCTACTAGTATCACTGGGACTCCTCGCCGTCAACGTTCTCTTCCCGTGCTTTTGCCTTGCCATGACCTGAAAACAATATTTGTAACACCCCAAACTAGGCGGATATTACAGTGCCTTGGACCCCCAACTGGGACCCACAAGGCGAATGAAATTAATGAATTAAATAATATAATTGTAGTACCGAACCACATTATATCATCAATTACTCCGATGAGAAGTTTCATTTCAACACACCCAAGATAATACCGAATACATGTATATTTTATATGAAGATAAAATACACAACACTGAATGAAACGGAATATCCAAATGGAAATCTGCAGCGGAAAATAAATGACAACATGAATGACTGAAAGGATTGGGGACCCCTGCTAGTATCACTGGGACTCCTCGCCATCAACGTTCTATTCCCGTGCTTTTCCCTTGCCATGACTTGAAAACAATATCCCCAAACGGGGTCAGTTACACAGAACAACAATCCTCAAGGTTTGAAAATACAAAATCATGATATATCTTTAGTTGTGAATTAAGCTGAAGAGGAGCATCATAGTATGCCCGTAGTGTTCTGTGCAAGTGTACAAGACGAATGACCGGACACACCCGTCCTTGTACCTAATTAGTCTCACGGAGGTAATCATTACCGTGTGCACAGTCCAATGTATCGGTGACCCAATACATGACCATCGCGTGCTCGACTAAAAATTCCACACATCCGCACCCGGCCACGCAATATAAACCCAGAAGGTCATATGAACGAGAATGACCATAATGAATATCAATGAATAATAATCCGACAAAGTCAAGAATGACTCACCGAGATGAAAATAATAGTGAAGTGATTGATAGCTCAATGAAATGATTGGAACCGTCGTTCCTCGTGAATGAAGTGATAATTTGATAATTACAAGTCTCAATACGATTAATACAATTATGAAGGAGTTATGATTATGAATGATCAACAACAAAAGGAATGAATATCCTTTTAACCGAGTAAGAATCAACTTACACAACACTGATGAAGAATGTCCTTCCACGAACAACATCCTAAAAGAGATGTCGGTCGCTCGAACAACCTTGAATAACACAATTTCAAACAATCCGTTCAACATACGAGTCAAACACGATGATAACCAACTCAAAACGTCGATACGACTAAACCAAGTTCATTGGGGCATAATATCAAACACGTTGTGACCAATCTCCGATTGTTTACAATCAATCCTCAATTATACCAACATTAAATCCCCAGGAAGTGTTTCTAACCAACAAAACATCTTTAATACGATCAATAGTCCAAAATGAATATCCAAATTCGTGATTACAACAACAATTAATCGAAAACCCCCAAATCCAACTCAATATTCAAAATGTTCTTGAACAACCCTTCAATAATCCAATGAATATTCATACACATTCGATATCATAAGCATATCTCTTCATACAACATGATTATAACGTCCAAAACATCATGTCTCAACACAAAATCGAAATCCAAGATGTTGAAGAAATTACCTCTTGAAGATCCAAATACTTCGATCCGATGAAAACGCGTTAAATCGACTATCCAAGCTTCCCAACGAATCAAGATGATGAAATCCGAACACACAAGTGATTGATGATGACAAAAAATATCTCTCTCAAACCTCCTCTCTCGGATACAAGGTGAGAAATGAGAAAATGAACTCAAAGTCCCGTCCAAGACATATATAAACTGCCGGAAGTTACGGCCGTAACTCGGCCTACTTACGGTCATAACATCCCAGGTCAACGGCCTTACGGCCATAACCAGCCATCTCGTACGGCCGTAACTCGGCTTCGTCCAAACACCTGCCGACAGCCTTACGGCCGTATCCGTACCTGACTTACGGGCGTAACTCGCCCTCATCCAAAACACCTGCCGACAGCCATACGGACATACCCGCACACCTTACGGGCGTAACTCGACCGATACGGCCGTACCCGGCCAAACTTACGGGCGTACTTGCCTCCTCTTACGTCCGTATGCCGCAACCCTTACGGCCGTAAGTCCTTCTCGTCCGACACATCCTGAAAAATACGAATACCCCTTACGGCCGTATCCTGCCCATCTTATGGCCATAACTCGCCTTCGGCCAAAAACGCCTGGGCACCCTGCTCGACACGTACGGCCGTAACCGGCTAAGCCTTACGTCCGTACCTGCTCAACTTACGGCCGTATGCCGCAACACTTATGGCCGTAAGTCCCGCTCGTCCAAAATGGCCTAAAATCAACGAACACCTGTTACGGCCGTATCCGACAAATCCTTACGGCCGTAACTCTTTGCTGGACAAGGTGAAAATCCGACAACTCTGATTTCTCGATACGATTGTTGAATGATCGACATATCATACGTATGTGAAAGTGAACAAGTCCAACACATGCCAAAGATGATACTTCCAGCACAAGACTACCAATCACGAAGAAAATGATAATACTCCCGTCCCGGCACTCAAACAGAGATGAAATGACGATCGGTAACTGCTACACGGTTACAACATGCCAACAATGCACGCAAATGAATGAATCATGAATGATGAGTGATTATTAATGAGTGCAAATTACTGAGTGACAATTACTGACTGATAATCACTGAATGGTAATGAATGAATTACAACCGGGTATTACATATTCCCCCCTTAAAAAGAGTTTCGGCCTCGAAACTAAGGGTCAAACAACTCGGAATAACTTTCCCGCATACTATGCTCGACTTCCCAAGTAGCCTCTTCGATTCCGTGTCTAGACCACTGAATCTTGACCAAAGAAATCGTCTTGGTCCTCAACTGTTTGATTCGCCGCTCTAAAACTCGTATAGGACGCTCCTCATATGAATGATCATCGGCGATCTCAATTTCGTCGAACTGAAATATGTGGCTCGGGTCGGCAACATACTTCCGTAACTGAGATACGTGAAACACATTATGAATTCGGCTCAATGCCGGAGGTAAAGCCAATCGATAAGCTAACTCGCCTACTCGATCCAGAATCTCAAATGGTCCAATGAATCTCAGACTCAACTTTCCTTATTTTCCGAAATGGAAAATACTTCGACTCGGGGATACCTTGACCAACACGTGGTCACCTGTCTCGAACTCTAGTGGTCGACAACAATTATGTGCATAAGATTTCTGTCGACTCTGAGCGGTCAACAGACGACTCCTGATCAAAGCTACCTCCTTACTGGCGGCTATAAGCATATCGGGCTCGGTGCCGATTGATTCTGATAAGTCGTCCCAACACAAAGGAGATCAATAACGACGACCGTACAAGGCCTCGTAGGGTGCCATATTAATCGAAGCATGCCAACTATTATTGTACGTGAACTCAATCTACGGTATTTGGGCTTCCCAATCGTTCTTCCAATCGAGGACGCATGCCCTCAACATGTCCTCTAATGTCTGAATAGTCCTCTCAGATTGTCCGTCGGACTGAGGATGAAAAACGGTACTGAGATTAAGCTGAGTCCCCATAGCACGATGAACTGATTTCCAAAAATGTGACATGAATCGTCCGTCACGATCGGAAACGATACTCTTAGGAGTACCATGCAGTCTCACTATCTCTTTGATAAACAACTGGGCCAGTCTCTCGGGACCCCACGTATCCTTAATCTCAAGAAAATGAGCTGACTTAGTCAAACGGTCCACAATCACCCAGATTGTATTCATGCCATGATGACTCGTCGGCAAACTCATGATGAAATCCATAGAAATATCTTCCCACTTTCACTCTGGAATAGGGAGAGGTTTCAGCATACCCGCCGGTCGCTGATGTTCAATCCTGACTTGTTGACAGGTTAAGTATCTCGAAACAAATTCTGCGACTTCTCGCTCCATATTACTCCACCAGTAATTTGCTTCAAGTCCTTGTACATCTTGCTAGACCCCGGATGGATGGAATAAGGGGTAGCATGAGCTTCTCTCAAAATCGAGTTTTTCAACTCATCATTCGCTGGTACGCACAACCGATTATTAAATCGCAAAAGTCCATCCTCGTGGACCACAATTCCAGGGGCTTTCCCCTGAGCCACATCCTCACGGATGCGCAACAATGATGGGTCTGAACCCTGATTCGCTCTGATAGCCTCCTCAAGTGGCGATGAAATCTCTAACATGCAAAGTTGCCCTTGCACTTGCTGAAGCCAGACCTCGATCTTGGGTCTTATTGCGAGGAAATCCCTCACACTATGCCGCAAGTGCACGGTGTCAACAAGTAATAAAGTAATAAGTAAGATATCGTTCCCTCGAGGACTGATTTCACTAAGTACCAAAATATAGTCAACTCGTAATTTTATTTGAAGAACAATTTTGCAGAATTTTTTTTAAACTAATTGCAGAAAAATAAATAGAAAATAAAAATAGTAATAATAAAAATAATAATAATAATAAGGGTGTAGGATTATGATTTTCACCTCAAACAATCAGGAATGATTTTTATTTAATTCAATACACTTTATTTCAATTGATTGTAAGCCAGGGATTCCTAAATTATTCTAAAGCTTCTCCCAAAGTCGATAGAAAATACTAATAATTATTAACTCGATATATTCCTATTCGAATTAGATAATTAATAGCTAAAACAGTTCATGAATCCCCACAATAAATAGGCTTCACAATTCCCATGAGTATATCCCTATCTCACGACAATCATGATTTTTCTCACAAGAACTATGCCTAAATTTCATCTCCCGAATCCATAAAGACATTCAAATTAATTCAACTGTTGGCCAGACAATTAAAAGGTATTAAGAGCAATGAGAAAAATCCAACTCAATACGAATAACGAATGAATTGAAATAAAAATAAATAAATCAAACCGTCATGTAATCGGCTACAATCACAATCCTACTCAAACAGATCTAGAAAATAAGATGCGGAAAAATTAAGAAAAAACGTAAGGGATCCGTGGTCTTGTCATCGCCCACAAATCTCTTCGAATAGTTCCTTGATGATGTCCTACGATGTCTTGATGATCCTACAAATCTGACCTTAAACCCCTATTTATAACTATCATTAGCCTCCAAAATGCGTTTGGGGATTGGGTCGAAAAAGGGCTTCAAAATCGGCCCAGAAACGCGGAAGACTCAGCAAAACCGCCCCGTGGGCCGCGGCTCACTTAATCTGTGTCGCGGCCCCAACGTTCAGCGCAGATGCTTGGGCGCCTTTTCTTCTTCCTGGGCCGCGGCTCAGCATACTTGTGCCGCGGCTCACAGTACAGTTCGCTCGGCACTTGTTAGTCACCTTCGTGTGTCGCGGCCCGCTTTCCTTGTGCCGCGGCTCATGACCAAAAATCACCGTTTTCGCCCGTTTTTCGTCGTTCGAGCTTCCGGACTTCAATTTCCTGCAAAACATAAAAGAATAGTGTATTAAAAGCTCATTTATGCAGGTTTAGACTTAAAATGGATATGAAATAATGATAAATAAGCACATAAAAATACGCCTAACAAATACCCCTAAACTTGAGCCTTTGCTTGTCCTCAAGCAAAAATTAATTTCAAACAAAAATTATCGTGAATAATCGTGCAAATCCATAGTGCTCAACTTAATCAATACTACCCTGAAAATCTCGAAGAACAATACAAGTATCGTAATAGTGAGTCACATCCAGGACACTGATTCCACAAAGTTGTAATACCCGGTTGCAATTCAGTAATTATCATTCAGTATTTATCATTCAGTAATTTCACTCATTAATGATCATTTGTCACTCATATTCAATCATGGTATTCACCGTTCAGAGTAATTGTATCGTGTATCAATCGTCGTTCATCACTAATATAATTGGAGTTCCGTGCCGTGTTTATCATCTTTGTCATTTTTCATTGTGGGCTGTGCGTGAGGAGTAGCGCACGCTACGTACTCTTTCTAGCGCACGCTAATTGAGTACAGGTAGCGCACGCTACCACTCAGCATTAGCGCACGCTAATGTTACCCTGGCTGCAGTCCAGAAGGTACTGGACTGCAGGTGAGTTATAAGTAGCGCACGCTACGAGTGGTAAGTAGCGCGCGCTAGTGGGTTGTAGTAGCGCACGCTAATAATTGCTGTAGCGCGCGCTAAGGACGGATCAGGTTGAGTCCAGTGGCTACTGGACTGCACTGGATTAATTCATAGCGCACGCTATGAGTGATTTTTAGCGTACGCAAACGGTGTAGTAGCGCACGCTAAATATTGGTTGTAGCGCACGCTACCGAGGTCAGATCAGAGGACAGACGGTTTCTGGATTCCAGTACTGGGCATCTAATAATTCGTTAGCGCACGCTAACCATGGGTATTAACGCACGCTAATGGTATGGTTGTAGCGCACGCTACAAAAGGTACGTAGCGCACGCTACCGTGTTCGGACAGTGGGTACTGGACTACCCAAAACACCCGTTAGCGCACGCTAAGAGCTGGGGCTAGCGCGCGCTAAACTGGGATTGCTATAAATAGGACAGTTCAGCCCTTAATCCGTCATTTATCATTTCTCTTCGTTTCTTCGGCGGTTTCGGGCGATTCCGGGCGATTTGGAGAGTGTTCTTCGGGGAGTAATCATCAAACATCATCTTCAAGCTTATCTTTTGGATTAATCATCATTTCAACATCCTCATCACATCGAATCTAAGGTATTAATCTCTTGGATCTAGAATTTCGGATTTTTGGGTTTTTCCTTTCGATTTCTTCGTGTAAGCTTTGATTATCATTGGAATATGTTAGATATGGATTATCTACCTTGGATAAATATATTCCTACGGATTTAATGGCTATTTTCGGAATTATTTCAAGAACCCTTGGGGTTGACTTCGGTTAATTGGGGATTTTCCGATTGATGTGGTTGTAATCTTGAATTGTGGATTCTTATTGGATTATTGATATCATTGAAGTGTTTTGTTAGTTCGAAATAATTATTTTGGTGTTGGTTTCGATAAATTCGGGATTGGATATTTCCAAAGTTGTGTGGCTGGTTACATATTCGTTAGAATGCCCCTATGAGTTTGATTATCGTTGTATCGACTTTTGGGTTGGTCGTGTTTTGTTGCTTGACACGTGTATTGATCGGTTGTTGGTAATTATTACTATTCAAGGTTGTTTGAGCGACCGGTATCTCGATTAGGACGTTGTTCGTGGAAGGACATTGTCATCGGTATTGTGTAAGTTAACTCTTACTCGGTTAAAAGGATACTCATTCCTTTTGTTGTTGATTGCTCATAATCATAACTCATTCATCATGGTATTAATCATATTGAGACTTGTAATTATCGAATAATCATTTCATTCACGAGGAACGACAGTTCCAAATCATTTCATTGGGTTACCAATAAAGTCACTATTATTTTCATCTCGGTGAGTCATCTTGGCCTTGTCGAATTATTATTCATTGGTATTCATTGTGGTCATTCTCGTTCATATGACCTTCTGGGTTCATATTGCGTTCATATGACAAATCGAAATCCAAGATGTTGAAGAATATTACCTTTGAAGATCTAAATACTTTGATCCGGTGAAATCGTGTTAAATCGACTATCCAAGCTTCACAAACGAATGAAGATGATGAAAACCGAACACTCAAGTGATTGATGATGAAAAATCTCTCCCTCAAGCTCTCTCTCTCGGAACTCAAGTGAAGAAATGAGAAAAATGACCTCAAAAACCCGTCCAGGTACTTAAGTAATGCCATTGTTACGGCCGTAACTCGGCCTCATGGGCGTACCCGCACATGCCTCACGGGCGTAACTCGACTGATATGGTCGTACTCGGCAAAACTTACGGGCGTATGAAGCCTTCGTCGAAACTTCCTGGGCACCCAGCTCGAATCATACAGCCGTACCTGCCTCAACTTACGGTCGTATGCCGCAACCCTTACGGCCGTAAGTCCTATTCGTCCGAACTGTCCTGAAAACAACGAATGCATGTTACGGCCGTATCCGCCTATCCTTACGGCCGTAACTCACCTTCGTCCAAAACACCCCTAAACCAACGAATGCATATTACGGTCGTAATGCCTGACTAGTTACGGCCGTAACTCGCTGCTGGAAGTGACAAAAATCCAACAACTCCGTCTTCTCGCTACGATTGATGAATGATCTGACATACCATACGTATGTGAAAGTAAACAAGTCCAACACATGTCAATGATGATACTTCCAACACAAGACTACCAATCACGATGATAAAGATAATACTCTCGTCTTGACACTCAAATCGGAGATGAATGATGATCGGTAACTGATACACGATTACAAAATGCCAACGATGAATACAAATGAATGAATCGTGAATGATGAGTGATTATTAATGAGTGAAAATTACTGAGTGACCATTACTGACTGATGATTACTGAATGATAATGAATGAATTACAACCGGGTATTGCATTTGGGCCTTTAAGCATAGTTTTCAAAAATCTTATTGCACCATCATTTAAAGAAGCATTATCCACGGTGACACTAAAAACTTTCTCGATGCTCCACTTTCGCAAACACCCATAAACTAATTTTCCAATTGTATCTCCCTATGATTAGCTATGGGACAAAAATTTAAAATCTTTTTTCTTAACACCCACTCATCATCAACCCAATGTGCCGTAAGACACATGTAATTTATATTTTGACAAGACGACCATGTATCGTTAGTAAGAGAGACTGTTTGGTTTTTCAAGAAATTTTTGACAATACTAGACTCTTCTTTATAAATGGCTAAACAATCTCTTGCTAATGTCCTTCGTGAAGGCAAATTAAACAAAGGATTCATTTCTAATGAATATTCCTAAAAACACTCATCATCCACTAGACTGAAAGGCCTATTGCCTTTTATGCACATTTTAGCAAGAGCTTTTCTACACTTTTCATAGCTATAAGAGTGAGCCGTAAGAGAACTTTCCCCTTTTATTGTGGGCTTGAAACTCAGCACATATTGTTTCTTCGTATTACCATTCTTTCTTTTATATAAAGGGTATATCTTACAAATATTTTCTAAATGATTCTTAAGACCACGAGTTCCACCTGTAGATTCACATTTCAACTTACCTTTGCAATAGGGGCATTCAGTATGTGTCGCACCCTTGATATATTTAAAATTGCCCCATACTATCGACCTTTTCTTTCGTCCAGACACTCCTTCACCATTTGACTTCTCATTGTTATTATTTTCATTTCTACTTTGGTTTACAGTGTTTCTTTCTGCTCCAGTCCCTTAATTTTTCTCTTGATTCTCATCTTCAAGATCAACAGCTGTCTTCATCTGTAAAATTAAATTAATGGATCATAAGAAAAAGTGTTGTTGACTAATAAACTAAAACTTTTAATAATACTTCTTATGTCCCGTAATAAATATTGCACTATACCAAAAAAATAATGTCACGTTTCCAAATAATGATAGTGTGTAGTGTAATTTTACCATCGTATAAATAATGCAAAATTTAGTAAAACACCCACCGTAAAAACATTGACAATTCAACTGTGACATTTAATTTGATACAGAATAAAGTACAAAAAATTTGAAAGGGGTTGATAATCTTACATTGATATTATATATTGAGTCCAATGTAATAACTTAATGAAGTACAGTATATGAGTTTGAGTTCATGACTACTATTCAACAAAATTACTGCATTAATAAAATTGTGTTTACAGGTCTAACTATCGCCTCACAATATCACTACGGCCTAGGATGAGAATATGCTGAAAAGATGAGAAATTGCAGAACTAAAAGTATAGGAAATTGAAAAATCAAAACTTATATAATAATTCATTCAAGTGAAAGAGATTCACAAAATTGGGCAGGAAGAAATCTTACCTAGAAGTCTAGAACAGCAGACCTCAGATAGAGGATGGAGATGACAATCTATGCAATAAACTAGGGTTTATGGATGTACGGAAGTTGGAACATAATACAAATACGTATTGTGGCTGCGGCATGGGAAAAGAGTGTGTGTATATATATATATATATATATATATATATATATCCTCAAAACTACGTAGTTTTATTTATCGGTTCGGTTTCGGGATATTGATTCGGTTCTTTAACACTGAACCAAAACCAAAACCAAAACTTCGAATCTTTTAAAATTAAGTACCGCACACTAACGGTTTTCCCGGTTTCGATTTTTATCGGTTTGGTTTTTTCGATTTTGATTCGATTTTTGATTTTTCCGGTTCTTCCTGCACACCCCTAATATTAGTATTAACGCTTAGTTCTCGAGTTTAACTTAACGAGAGAAAAGAAGGGAAATGAATGAAAATACGAAGAAAGAAAAAATATTTGGTGTTCCTGAGTTTTTTTAATGAAAAGAAACGAAAAGAAATGGAAGGAAAACTTTCCCTCCTAACTTTCCTTCCGATTTGGAAAGATTCGGAGAAAAAAAAACAAAATGGTTAATTTTTCTTTCACCTCCTTCCAATTCGAAAATACAAAATACAATTTCCTTTCACTTTTTTTTTTCTTTCTTTCCTTTTCTTTATTAGAACCTGCAAACTAAGTGTATTTCTTTTATTTTAAAATCAGTGGAAGCCTTGTTTTTTCTGTCACCACGATGAAACCCTGAACCCCCACCCCAATTTTGAAAACCCTATATCTCATAATTTGTTTCCGCTAATTTTCTCCAATTTTCAATTTGCGAAAGAATGAGGGATGAGAACAGAAACAATCTCAAAAGCAAAAACGAGAACAGCTACGAGGTGAAGAAAAACAACGATGAGAAGAAAATGAAGCTGACCGAGGAGTCTGCAGCATGTACTGGTCAACAGCAATCCTCTAAGAAGAGGAACCGGAAAGAAGTTGCCATATTTGGAAATTACAGGAATTACTATGGATATAGAGTAATCATCTCATCTTATTTTTCATGTTTCTCTTTGTGCTGTGTATATTAACACCATCGTAAATGATCTATTACATGCGTAGTGTTGTTTTTTTCCTGAAGCATTACTTTGGATAAAATGTAGTCCTCTTACTTTGTCCACTGAAGCTGTAGAAGATTGATTAATAATCAGCATATGTTATGAATGATTATACTATATTAGACTCTAGACTATTTAAGTATGTTATTCAACAAAGTTTCATGCCCATGGTGTTCCCAGGTAGGACAAGACTTGGATGAAGATCCCAGATTAAGGATGATGAAGAGAGAATGGTTCGAGGGAAAGGACTGCCTTGACATTGGCTGCAACAGTGGTTTGATCACAATAGCTATCGGTAAGCAATTTGCTATAGATTTTAAACTCATTTATAAATGCCACTCTTCTAGTAATTAGGACTAATGAGGAATTTTGCTCCATGGTCGTTTCATATAGCCTACCCCAAATTGTTTTGCGAATAAAGGGTCAGTACGTGTGTGTGATCGTTTAATTTCGTCTTCTCTTTTTTTTTACAGCAAAAAAATTTGGTTGCAGGAGCATTCTTGGTGTTGACATTGATGGAGGTAGATGCTTCCCACTTTATCTTAAACCTTACCTAACATGATAACGAATTTGCTTTGTCAATATTAGTGTTGAATCAATTAAGATTTTTCTAGCTTTTATAAATAAATTATTTGCATTTCTCTTACCCTAAATTAAGTTTGCAAACCTTTGTGCAGCTTAAAACTATTTGTGTGTGATGGTGGTTGTTTGGTTGGGGGGTGGGGGGTGGGGGGTAGGTTTGATAGCATCTTGACTAATTAATCCTTAGATTCTTTACATTTTTTTTCCAACAGGATCAAATGTAAGTTTTACATAAATTAATATGATAGTCCAAGTTTTTCCAACTGGATATCAGCTGTGTTCTTGACACTTAAACATAGCAAGAATGCTAAGTGGTTAATGCTTGTCTTTACCTACATTATACAAATGTTGTGATCTCATCTCAGCTCACATCTGCAGAATTCTGGTTACAGCTTATTTTTTGGTACCAGAGCTAAACACTGAGTAAAAGGTGTTAGATGATGTCGCACGATTTCCCTCTACTTATGGGTAGTGATTATGTGATATGCAGACGACTCATAGTGTCGCTTTAATGTCTGTAGGAAAAAGAAAATTTGGTTGTGATTGTTTGAAGCTAGCAATTTTCTTTATTCCTTTTGAGAAGGGTGGGCAAACGTTAAAAGGAGCTGAAACTTAAGAATTTACGTACATGTTCAGTTGGGGAGAGCAATTCGTGTCCTGGTAGTATCCACCAGTTGTAGATGAATGCGGTTAGGTTATTCATCGAACCTACCTAGTTTAGGTAATCTGGCCAGTTTGTTTCAGACCATTCTGTGATCTTTATGTGAATTTTCTACTACTCAAAAAATAATGAAGTCTCTTTAATCATGGTGGTTCATCACATTCCAGCTCGAATTGAGGATGCACTCTGGACTCTGAGGAAGGTCATTAGGACAAGTATGCATACAGGGACTTCCAAGATTGACAAATCAGAAGATGTAGAGTTGGCCAATGGCTTGGAGAACAACACAACTGAAACATTAATTGATGAGAAAGGAGACGACTCTGGTTATCCCGCTGTTCCTGTGGAAGCAGATCTGCTTAAAATAGTTTCTTTTCAGAAAGGAAATTTTGTTCAGAGTTGGCATCCGCCAGTAAATACATATTACCATTCTATCCTTTGGTAATAGTGCTTCCTTGTCCTATCAAAGTTGCTCGTGTGCATAGTCTATTAAGTTATTACCTAATCAAAATTACTTGGTGACGTACAGTTTAAGCGTGGCAAAATGGATACATTTGAATTGGGGTGATGATGGAGTGATAACACTATTTTGGAGAGTGTGGAAACTACTCCAACCGGTATTCTATGCATTCAACTTTTTTTGTTTCTAATCGACTTTTCTGATTGTCTTTTTCGTTCCTCCACATTTTTGGAAAAAATGTTATGATTAGCACAATTGTTGGCAGGGTGGCGTTTTCATTTTGGAACCGCAACCCTGGAGCTCATATTATAACAACCGTAAAGTGTCTGAGGTATAATATATATATATATATATATGAATATGTTTTTTCTGATCTCGTATTATAGGCCTAGTAGTGGATTACCTTGTGGATTATTGACTATTTGAGCATATCAATCTTTATGCTGGAAGTGTGCTTGGGTCTCCTGAACAGTTGCCCATATATTGCAGACTGCGGCTACTAATTACAAAAATATTCAGATTCGCCCAGAAGATTTTCAGGACATACTCTTAGACAAGGTAATGCTTTGACTTTTGAGTTAATTTAAAGTTGGATTTAAACTTGCTCGAGCTTGAATGATTATTTGTGATGACAGATTGGATTTAGAAGGGTAGAAAACATAACTACCTGCTTATCTGGTACCAAATCTGGATTTGACAGACCTGTTTTGGCTTTCTGGAAATGATTTGGGTCGGCTGCATAAATCGAGGAGGAAAACTTTGGAAAGACATTTGCTTTTATATGGAGCCGTAATTTTGGTGAAATTATAGAACTTGTATGGTACATTCGTTTCTCCTATTTACTTGAAACTTGTTCGGCTTGCCACTTCAGGATGAGGCAAAATTGGCTTATTTGACTAGGTTTTGGTTAGTTTGACCAAAATAAGTTTGGTTTGTAAGTAAATGCTAAGGTAATCATCTTATATTATTGATAAATAAGTCACGTGATCCATTTTCGTCCATAGTTTTCTCCCTAGTTTTTTAAATTCTTACTAATAACATCACTCATTAATTAGCTCCATAATTACTTTCAGCTTATATAATAATGCCATGTACCGCATCAAGCAAAATGCTCATAATTTATGATATAAAGAAATGTGTTTTAATGTATAGAAATTGTAATACAATAATAGTTTGTACATATGTTAATTGCTCTCTCCGTCCATGAAAATGTGTTTTCAGTCAAATTTTATAAACTTTAATCATAAATTACAATCAATATATAAAAAATTATAATAATGTAAGTATTTGATTAATTTTGTCTTAGTGTATATTTCTAAAATATAATTTACATTTTTTATAAAATTTTATATATTAATCGCGATTTTTTTGGTTAAAGTTTATAAATTTTGACCCGAAGAAGTCAAAATTTGGATATATTTTTGTGGGAATACGGAGTATCTTTTTTCTTTAAGAAGATTTTTTATTACTGTTACTATTGGTACTACTATCACTAATTGTAATAATAATAATAATAATAATAATAATGATGATGATGATGATGATGATGATGATGATGATGATGATGATGATGATGATGAAAAACTTTTATGCTTTATGTCGTTTTACAAATTCTGTTGCTGGGACTTGAACTTGAATTTTCGGTTAGTTTGCAATGTATTTTCTATGAAACTAAGTGGTTTAATTTCGACTTAATGGGCTGGACGACTTATTCACGCAGGCATATATGAGTGTTTACTTACGACTTAATGAAAAATGAAGAGTGAATCGCTAAGTCACCTCCCCCCTTTTGTCTCCATACAGACACAAAAATGACGTCCACTATCCCATCTCCCTTTTCATGACCTATTAATTAGCAAAAAATTTAAAAAAAATAATACAAACTTAAAATAATAAAACTAAAAATAATTAGATTTTCTACTGTTTTGTTTTTATGTTCATAAAAAATCTGAAAAATAAAACAAACTTAAAATAATAATATAAATAATAATAATAATAATAATAATAATAATAAACTACTATTTATTTTCGTAAAAATAATAAAAACATATTAAAAGAATATAAAAATCTAGAAAATCCGAAAAAAAAAAATCGGAATTTATTTATTTTTATTTAAAAAATCTGCAAAATTAAAAAAAAAAAAACTGAAATTTAGGTAATTTTATTTTTACTTCTGGAATATTAATATTAAAAAATAAAAAAAAAATATATTTTAAATTCGGAAATTAGAAAATCTAAAAAATTCTGAACTATTTAAAAAATCGGAAATTAGTAAATTTATTCTTGCAATTTTGGATTATATCATTTATATGGCTTAAAAAAAACAGCAATTCATAAACAGCTTATAATTCATATTTAGGGGTAAATCGCTCATTTCGATTATTCAGACAATTTATTCAAATAAAAAAGTAAACAACATCCAGACATACATATTTAGCCAGACAGACAAATTTATCCATACAGGATTTTATGGAAAATTTAGTAAAGAGACAATGTTTTATCAACCAACTACTTTATTAGACATTTTATCAATCAACTACTTTGTTGACTTATCAGATATTTTAGCAGACATCTGAAATCTAAATTTTATTATATTTCCAATCACTTGATCAATTAAATTTTACCTAAACACAGCCTTGGTGTAACTAGTTTGACTTTATCAGTCCCGGCAGTGGGACCTCATGCATTTCTGCTTTTACAAAATCCTTTGCTCGAGTCCGACTGCGTACTTGACTCCATTTTTATCCAGCTGATTCTTGTTTCATAATTTGCCATCTTCCCCGCGCATGCATGTATGTATGCCAGTCTTCATTGAGTTTACAATCTGAGAAGCATGGGTACGCCAAACTGCACAGGTCCAGCGGATCCCGGCAAGGCCAAAAAAATATTTCCGGCCAAACGAGTTCTTGGGACATTTTTATTTTTATGTTTTGAACTGGAAAAAAAATGCCCCATCTATTTAGAAAGACAGGTAAAACCCTAGATCCCACCCGCTACTTTCCTTTCTTTTACAGGTGATTGGTGACTTCATCATACTTTCCTTTCTTTTACAGGTGATTGGTGACTTCATCATACCTCAATTTGTGTTTGTGGGTGGATCAAGGTGAAACGGCACTGGTGTTTTGGAGGGTAACTGAAGAAATTTGAATTTAGTTTCGTCCTACAAAGTGCACCATGTCAGACGTCTTTATCTCACATCTCTAACGAAAAGAACAGTTGATCTACTTAAGTTCCAACCCCACAATCTAGCATTTTTTGCACTCTTCAGCTGCACTTCTTTCTGTGTGTTTTGTGGGTTGCTAAATTTACAACATTCTTTGCCTCTACGGCTGGATCTTCTTCTGTGTTTTAGTTTCTGACTTTGGGTTTGTAGTTGGGCTTTTATTTTAAACCCAGTTAAGCATTGTATGGTTAGTAGTAAATAAATATAAAATTTTAGAATATATATATATATATACATACATTATATATTTGATGTTCCCGTATTTTGATTTTTTAAGACTTGCCTTGCATCGTATCACGCCCCAATTCCAACATCAGTGCTTATGAGAATTCATATGTGAACAAAAAAATGCACCAGAAACTATTTCAGGTGCTTCCCATTGGGTTGTATTTGTAGAGCTTCACTTGCATGACCTCACTCACCAATTCACAACACAACCAATCAATAAACTACAATGGTTCAACTGTCAAAACTCCCAAGGGAATAAATCAAACTGACAAAAGTTTATGAAGCCTTCTGAAAACCAGGCACCATTGTTATATGCAAGCAGCAAGTAGCAGAAAATCCACTCACCTTCCCTTTTAGATCTATCTCCTTGTGCGGTCAGTGAACTTCAATTCACGTTGAAGAAATGTGGGAGAGAGCCTCAAAAAGCACCTTAATGACAATTTCTACATGTTACAATTCACACAACCATCCTATGGCTCACACAAAGAGTCGAGTGCAACTCCAACTCCAGCAAAGCCTGCCTCTGCTGTGCATTGCTCATAGAAAAACAAAATAAGGAAAAGATTTACAGACCATGATGCATAATCCACCATATCCCTTTGATTAAACAAACAACGGGTATTTGGGGAGTGCTGAACGACTCATCATTTGTATACTATACAGAGAACTTCACTTAATCAACCATTGTTGAGAATGTGCCTAGTTCACCATATCAATTGTTGCCAATTGACAAAAAAATTAATGTCTCATTTCCCACAAGTTGCATTGGCCAGTAGCGGTGCCATCTTAAAACGACATTGCTCATCCCACCATAGACACAGTTTCATATCCTGCAATTTGCAAATATCTGAATTCATACAAGTCATAAATTAGCAATGATAAAAGCATAAATAGCATAAATGGAGTGATAATAAAGGTTATACATTCAGAAATCACAGTTTACAAACACGGCAATGTAAGCAAGTGGACAATAATTATAATAGATAATAATTAGAATGAAGAATGGAGCAGCTGATGGAAGATTCCCCTCTACCACTAAAAACAACTTCAAACAAGATTAAATAATTACTATCATCTAAAAAGGAATCCGATCAGTTTCGCCATAAATTACTCTACCGAGACCAGTATCAGATGCTGTACAGGCATGAGGTTACGGCACAAGCAAGATATGTAAGAAGTTCATGTAAAAGAAAACAGGGCCGAATGCTATGTTGACGAAGACTGCAAGACAAATCCTACTATAATACACCGAAATTCCCAAAATGATACAACTATTTTAGTTGCATCAATGTATAAGAGATAATTGAGTAGGATCAAACCAAGGTTTGCATCAAACACGTTGGAAAAACCGAGAAAATGGGCCAGAACTGGTTTCCTCACTAAGATATCTGACCCAGAACTTCTTCTACACAAAAAGGAATGCACACTTCATCAGATTCAGTCAAGGATGAAATTATAGCCTTCTCAAGATGATAATTCGAGCAGCACTCATATGTTACTTGAAATTACTAAAAGCATTATCTAGCCAACAATGTCCTTTCCCAAACATATTATTCACATAAAACACATTACACAGAAAATCAAGGATCATGAGAAAAACAGAGGCATGTAGAAAGCTGGGTACAGCAAAAGAAAGTGGAATGGAAATGGAACAAACCACATATACTGCCATATCCATCACTTGGACGAAGAAATGCGACGTAGAGAAGATATACAACCACTTGAAGGACCAGAGTTATCACCATTTCCATGACTAACATTTGCTTCAGTAGATAATATAGGTTTTGAGGCATTTCCTTTGCCCACCACATCAGGAGAGAATGAAGTAGATGGCACATGTGCATTGCTCAGTACCTACAAACATAAGCAAGTGTAAGATTTATCAGAGTTAATCCCTGAATATTATAGCTCCCAACAATAAAATAAACAAAAACCGTAGCATCCATAATTGAGTAATGGACTAAGATTTTTAAACAAGAAAACAGAAAGAAAAATACAAACATGATAAATTTTTTTCAATTTCCAATCAATTAATTACATACATTTATGTCAAGAACATTCCCCTGAGTATAATTTCGGCTTGTCGGAGATTTAAACTGCAAGCAAACGCCAGGACTATTCGCTGCATTGTTTGCCCTCATACGTTCAGCTATATCTGCTGAAAATGGAGCATTATTGCCTGTATACATCAAACATAGCAGAATTAGCTTTCTCCAATAATAGCATTGTAGATGGTTATTTTTCTTGGTCATAGATGCATTTATGTTCTTTTCTTGTCTTTCTAATTTATTTCTTTGTGTGCAGGTCCAATTTAAATTTGGCTGCATCATTGACTACAGCTCTGAACACTCACTAGGTCCCAAAGATTTTGGCTTTAGATCATATACTGATTCCAGTGTACAGTTGCACTTTCTGCAAAAAGGTCAATAATTTCATCTTGAACCAGTAACTCACAAGGTTGTACTGAGCCACATAAACACCTCCAAAATAATTTAAATCCAATTCTTCAACATCGAAATTGTCTTTTCTGTTGGTATCACTTCTCTCCTAAAGCTGAGACAAGCATAAAAACTTAACCTGCATGCTTTCCTGCAACCATGGGAGCTACTTCACTACTCTCTCCAGCAATTGGCTGTGAAAAGTTCAAAGGTTAAGCTCGCAATAATTTTAAGAATGATGCACCAGTTCCATGCTAATCAGAAAAAAATATAAATATGTTGTGATTGTAGTACGCAGAAAAAATACATAAATATAGGACGCCGTGGCAAGAAACGCAACTCAAGCAACAGGAAGGAAGCTAATAAACTAATAATCGTGGAAACTATGGATACCCGTTTCTGTGTTTTACTTATTTGTGCCTGCTGATATTTCAGAATGGTCCAGTCAAAAATGTAATCGAATTCCAATCCTGCAAGAGGCAGCAAAACACTAGCCCTTAGGACTGAAAAACACAAGACTGGGTTTATTGGAAATATCCAAAACCGAGAAAAAATGATAAACAAACAAACCGGGCCTTTTATCCCAATAAATGGGGTTAGACTAGATGAAAAAGAAACAAATAAGTTCCAAAATCACTGATGTCCAACAAATGAACTCATAGGAAGCAGGTTTTGCAACAGTCGCACCTTCACGAGCAAACAGTTCGCGGAATAAGCGTTTCAAGAATCCATAATCAGGTCGTTGGTCAAATGTCAATGAATGACAATAATGGAAGTACGAAGCGAACTCCACAGGATGGGACTTGCACAACACCTTCAGGAAAAAATAATCACAATAGTATTGTTTAATGAAAGAGCTTGAGACGAGTAAAAGAAACTGGAGAAATATAAATCTGTAAATGCATCCACCTCAATCGGAGTCGATAATTTTTTCTCACATATCTTGTCATACTTCTGCTTCTTTGTGGCAGCTTTTAATCCCTGCCATGGAAGGCTATATGCAGAGTTACAGTTGGTCAGAAATGAAAAAGAAATTATTGTTCATTCAGAAAGAGAAACAAATGAGGTAAATCAGAGCAGCAAATTGCTGGCAGACCTTCCTCTCAAAAAATACAGAAGTACATATCCAAGGGACTCCAAATCATCCCTCCGGCTTTGCTCTACAAAACGAGAAGAAATAAGGAGTTAAAAACTACCATAAAAAAAACAGTACTTCTCATCCTTTATTCTGGATTAAACAAGAAGAAAGATAAAGTATCTTCTCTTACCAATCCCAAGATGGGTATTACAACTTGCATAGCGTGCAGTTCCCGTCAAATTTTTATTCTCCCTGTCAAGGCAAAGGAAAAGCAAAATATTCATGAACAAGAAAACGAAGCAATCAGTTGAATCCGTAAATGGTGAGGTCCCACAAGCAAGGTCATGAATGACAATTCCACAAGGATCACGGAGAAAATCTAATTTCCACAATACATTGTTATTAGTGCGATAGGCGACGACAAGGCAACTGATCATGGCCAAGCGTCGACGGCCTAGATGACAAGGCAAAATGTCTCGCCATGCAAAGCAACAACTACACAAAGACATCTTTGGTTTAGAACAGCCGCTTGAATGCGTGAATGCACATATCGATTTAACAAAAAGCATGTAATGTAATCATACATTTCTAACAAGGAACTTACAAAATAATAAATCATATAAAAAATTAATATCAAATATATAGTTGTTCAGGGAGAAAGGCGCACCAAGGCGATATGAGCTCCTATCGCTTGAGCTGCAAGGTGCAAGGCGAGGCGCGCGCCATGGAGGTGACGCGCAAAAGATAAAAATAAAACATAAATTGAATTATATAACTAATAAACACATTAATGACAAAAAAAGATTCACAAAAAAACTTAATAATTAACAAAATTAAAATGCCAGAACAATAAAAACAACTTATAAGTGTTCTGAAAAAAAAAAGAATCTAATAGAGATGCCCGCCTGAGGCGCACCAAGTAGGCGCACTGAGAGGCGATTTGGGCTTAAGCGGCGATTTTCAGCTGCTCGCCTCGGACGCACCTTTAACAACTATGATAAAACATCAATACCATTCATCAAGCAACAAAAGCACAAATCAAATAATCCAAATTAGCATCACAGTTAGGCCAATTTGCTTCTCAAGAGGCGACAGCCAGGTGGCAACGAGGTTTGCCTCTGGCCTAGGCAAGGCTTTAATAACTATGCCACTATTTTAAAGAAACGTTTGTAAACCCTTGAGCAAAATAAACCAGAAAGTAATATTAGCAGCGATACTTTATTTCTAATCAAGGATTATATTGGAAATGCCCAGACGAACAGAGTAAAGCACTAATAACATTACAAGGAAAATTTTCTCAAATTTAATTAATCTTGCAGTTGTAAACATAAGCAGAAAGACACCTGTAAGGAATATGACGGTTTGTTGTTGAATCTCGGTATCTTTTAGCCAGACCGAAATCAATAATATAAACCTACAAGGTACAGAAACAGAACAGGACTTAAGAAGAAAAGAGGAAGCGTGGAGTAGAAATGTCACAAGAAGAATGATATAACACATTCCACAACCTGATTCGCTTTTCGACCAAGGCCCATGAGAAAGTTATCTGGTTTGATATCTCGATGCAGAAATCCTTTAGAATGCACAAATTCTATTCTTGTTATCTGTATAATACAAAGAAAAACATTTCATACCAAAGCGATGTCAATGTGGTGGAACAAGCAAAAAGAGAAAACAAGCCCAATTTTGGCAACTATAAACTTACCATCTGATCCGCCAACATTAATACAGTTTTCAATGAGAATTTTCTCCCACAATACACGAAAAGATCCTCAAGACTTGGTCCGAGCAAGTCGAGGACAAGAACATTGTCATCCCCATTGACACCAGACCACTTTATACTAGGTATACCACCTGACAGAAGATATATTTAGACAATTAGCAAAATTTGAGTAAAGACTTTCTAGTGATAACTGTCCTTATTATGGCGCCCACGAGTTCAATGTTAGAAAGCATGAACAGGACACATATAGGTATAAGTCTGAATAAATTAATGTCTTTATGCTTGTTCATCAATTATATAAGTGGAGAAATGTATCATGAACTGAATTATAGATTTTCCTAATAAGGTAGCAATTGTTTGTGCCACGATTTACTAAAAAATTCAAAAATGGTAACTACAATTTCAAGATGTTTTTATCATGATGCAGAAATGAGATCCTAATTTTCATCTGATCGTAATGAGTAGGGCTAGGAAGTGAAACATTGGGAGAGGTGGCGATGTATATTGAACCTCGGTTTAGTTTTAGAATACCGTCAAATGGAGTGTACTGGATACAGTTTAACAATAACAACGAACAAACAAATTAGAGGTCAAGGGCACATGCACAATAGATCATGCTTGGATGCATTACTACATACTTCCTCCTTGCAGAATATTGTACAACTTCGCCTCATAAAGAAGTTGTGGGTGTTTGGTTTTATTGTTTTCCTGCAAAGAAAAGAAACACCAAGGTTGATGGCATTAGTAGCATAAATAAAATGAGCCTAGGTGCACATAAATTGAAATTGTAAATTTCCAAACAACTGAAGAAAATAAAAGTAAATAACATATAGCCTCATGGAAATTTTCAATCCATTTCACGTAATTACGAGCGCTTGCACACGAACAACTAGAATAAATTCAATCATCATCATCATCATCAACAGCACCTTAATCCCAACTATGTTGGGGTCGGTGGCATGAAGATTATAGTGTCGTTTAATTGTCTAAAATTAGTTAACACCATAACTCATGCAAATAACAAAGCGGCAAAGTTTTATGCCGGATGCCATTCCTGTCGCAACCTTTATATGAAGGAGAAATAGAACGAAATTCCAAAACTGTCAACATCATAGGTTTTTCCATTTATATGGAAAATATCATGAGACGGCGATGAGTTTGAGATAATTGCTATTGTCATATCACAATGAGTTTGAGATAATTTAATCGTTCAACAAAAATTAACAAAAACGGAAAACGACTGAAACTTACAATCTTCACTGCCACAATCTCAAAAGTATCGATATGCGTAGCTGCGCCGTAAAAAAAATCGAGAAAAAATCAGCACAGACAATACAACTGAAGAGATGAAAAAAACAAAAGAAAAAAAAAGAGCCCTATCATATACAGATAAAGATATAGCTCACCGAGAAAGATTTCACCAAATGATCCACTGCCGATCTTACGGCCAAGCTTGAATTTACCACCGACTATCCGTTCCATCAGATCAACGGCCCAAATCGAATCTCAATGCCATAAACCGAATTAGAACTCCTCCGAATCGTTATACAGAAAAAGCCAATTGAAACTTCCCTGTATGGAGAACCGAAACCACAGAGAGACAGAGAGGATGGTTTGTTAGGTAGAGTTGAAAATTGAGAAGATAAACACAGAGAGATAGAGAGAGGGCTTTGACGAGTTGTACCTAGCTCGCAAGGGCTGGCTGGCAAAATGAATGGAAGGGAATAGGGATGTCAATTTCCCTACTGGATCTTATATGTTGGATATACTCATAATAGGATAGACTATTGATCGAACTCAAATATTTATGATCGGTATGAATAAAATATGGGTACAATATTATTAGATTATCGGATTCGATTACTCGATCGTATTTGTTTTGAATTATATAAATATATTATTATTAGATGTTATACATAGATATTATATTAGATATTGTGTTATATAAATTGTAATATTTTAAATATTTATTATCCTAATTCAATTTATTAATTATATTATATGTATATATATACTACCTATGTTCTCCTATAACTGTAACATCTGGACTTTCACGCTTGTCAATGCACAATTTTATTAATATCTTTAATTTTGTACTTTTAAAAATTATAAGAAATCGATATTTTGAAAGTATATTTTGAGATGAATCTAGTAAGATCTCAAATGACTATATTTGTTTCATATGTACAAAAGATAGTCAAAAGAGATTATGGGAACAGTAATAGTCAACACGTTGTAATAATAAGAGAACGGGGAAGTATATATATTATATATTAAAAAATATTTATAAATCTTAAATACTTATGCGGGTACCAGATTAGGTATCCAATTACTTGATGGGCGTACCTGAAACCGATGCGAATCAAATAGGGTGGTATGGGGGAGGCATACGTGTACTGTTGGTCACGGTATACTTTAGTGACAGCTTAGAAGGGGGGTGAATAAGTTGTACTCTTTTTCAAAGGCTATTATGCATAGCAAAAGTCTAATGAAAGTTGTTGTAAGTACAACAACTAAATGGTCTCCTGCAGCTTGATGCTTACAGGATTTTTCAGAGTAAGTATATAATAATCATAGGCAATAATAAATGGTAAATACATGAAGTAATAACACAGGGTTTAATGTGGTTCGAGACAACTTCCTCCACGTCCAGAGGTCTTCCATACATGAGTAAAAGTTTATTAAAATCAAGGCGTACCTAACTATATGATTTTAGCTAAACTTTCACTATATCGCTCACACAGATTGATACACATGTAGCTTTAGGCCTTTCACAGGCTCTCTTGAACTCGCTTCTTCGTCGTGAACTTTATTCATCCCACACAGGTCAAAAAGGTTCCAATTAGTGCACACAGGGCTAATATACTCAATGAATAGATTTGTATTGCAAGTATCCGAACATCAGTTGTAGGCTTGAAGGTGTAACACCCCCAAGATATTCGAGGTGTATTACAGCGCCGTGGACCCCTACATGGGACCCACCAGGCTGACACAAGAAAACACCTCTCGACTAACCGTCTCGGTTAGCAAGGAAACAATTGTTAACAACAAGAACATAAAACGACACGTCCGGTACAACCGGCACAATAAACATCAACCGACAAATACAGTAACTCCAACGAAGTCCAAACACAATCCGAAAAGAAAAGCCTAAGTACTCGCGAGTACAATCTATAAGTTTAGAAATATAGGAACAACCATATCGAATTGAACAAAGGAAATAAGACGACCCAAATGCACATGTCAACGACCCTGGCCGACATCCTCGTACTGTCCCGGTGCTCGCTCGTCCGGATAATCATAACCTGAAATCCATAACAAGAATTTCCCCGAAACGGGTCCCCCAAAGGGGTTAGCAATTACGCTAGTAAAAGTAATCAAGGCAAACCAATCGCTTACACATTTCATAGTACATGCACCAATATCATTTCAAAAACCAAAACTAGACATGTCTTTTCCGGAAACAAACAGTCAAACAATTTGCCTTGGGAACAGAGTCATATCATAGATTCCCGCACGAGGCCTCTAAGGACCCTCCCGCACTGGCTATATTATAAAACAAAACACGCATATGCATCGCCTTGGGAACAGAGTCATATCATAGATTCCCGCACGAGGCCTCTAAGGACCCTCCCGCACTGGCTAGCTAAACAAACTCATGAATCCGGGACGAAAACCTTTGGATTCCCTCCTTGATCCCGTCGGACCAACACGAGGTGAGCAAATCACACACAAAATACATTACCATTACACGTTAAGCATAAAGGTTTCCAAAAATACTTGCCTTGAATTATTGACGACGCAATGAACGGAAAGGAGAGTCACCGACGAACACTAGGAACCAAAGAAACCGAACCTAACGATTCGAAGAATACAATTACCACCATTTCTAAATGAATACGGAAATTGGAATACACCCGAAACCCGCCTACGATTCATGTATATTTGTATAGAAACAACAATGAGGGCGGACCACAACCAAACCCTCTCGATTCCGCAAAACTATGAAAATATACCATGAATCCGTAGGAGAACCGACAATATCAACAAGATTAATCATATTCACTATGAATTAATCTATCATTCGGAACGAATCGGACGAACACAAGAAAACCCCCAAATTTACCTAAAAGTATGTTTTAGGAGTTTACCTCGAATTAAAGACGAAGAACACGATTAGATGCTGATAAAATACTCCAAAAACTCAAAGAAGATGATGGCTCGGAGTTGCTAAGCTTCAAATCGCCGGAAGACACCAAGGAAATCGCCCACGAGTCGGAGGAGGGGAGAAGGATGAAAAATGACCGAAATCGGTCAACTCCTGGATTTATAAACCCAGGCCTCGTTACGTACGTTAGCCACCACATGCTAACGTACGTAAGTTGTATTACGTACGTAAGCCATAAGGGCCTTACGTACGTAACCAAAAAGGCAGGTGAAAGCCCGTATCGAAATACACTCAGACGTTACGACGTAACCAAAAAGGGTGTTACGACGTAACCGAAAAGCGCGTATGCCTGCATCAATTACACTAGGACGTTACGACGAACCAAAAAGGGTGTTACGTACGTAACATTCCTTTCTGAGGAGTACAGGCCAGAAATGAAAGAGGGAGGTACCGAAAAAGAATCGAAATACAACGGTGAACAATTCACGATGGTACGGACGTAAGGGGCCTGAAACGACGAACTTAAGTGCCGAAGGAAAACATATTCCCGACTACTCAAAGGTTCAGAAAAACAACATCAAACGTAAATTTCCCAAAAGTTGGGAAATTTACAAAACGGTCCAAACATCCGAAATGTACGATACATGGTCGAAACACCAACAAAAGCTCACAACGCCCACAATAACATGAGATCGATCTTCGGCAACCCCGAAACGGCGGTTCCGAACGACGATTAAGATAACACACCAAATAGCGACGAAAACAACATGGAACACCGACTCGAGTAAAACGAGTCCGAAACAAGCTCGAACGACAAACGTTCAATATTAAATATCCTCAAAATGTCAATACGGTTACAAGCGAGTTGCTAAAAACGAAAATGCACCAAAATGAGAATAATAAGAGAAGGGAAAAATGCGGATATTATATTCTACCCCTCTAAAAACAAGTTTCGTCCCGAAACTTAAGAAATAAACAACTCGGGATACTTAGCACGCATGCTATCCTCAGTTTCCCAAGTCGCCTCCTCGACACCATGTCTCGACCACTGCACTTTGACCAAGGGAATGGTCTTATGCCTCAGTCGTTTCTCCCGATGCTCTAAAATCTTCAAAGGACGCTCTTCAAAAGTAATATACTCGGCGACATCGATCTCCCCATAATCGATGACGTGACTAGGATCTGGGACATATTTCCTCAACTGGGAAACATGAAAAACGCTATGAACATGACTCAAGGCCGGGGGTAACGCCAAACGGTATGCTAACCCACCAACTCGCTCGAGAATCTCGAAGGGTCTAATAAATCTCGGACTCAACTTCCCCTTCTTTCCGAAACGGAAAACTCCTCTCGTCGGCGACACCTTCAGCAAAACGTGGTCTCCCACCTCGAATTCTAAAGGTCGACGACGGACATCGGCATATGAATTCTGTCGACTCTGGGCATTCAACATACGTTCCCGAATTAACTCTATCTTCCGCCTCGTCTCTAAAACGACATCCGGCTCGGTCCCGACTAAATTGGACGCCTCATTCCAACAAATCGGTGATCGACATCGCCGCCCATAAAGTGCCTTATACGATGCCATCCGAATCGACGCGTGCCAACTATTGTTGTACGTGAATTCGATCAATGGCAAATGCTCCTCCCAAATACTACTCGATCGAGAGCACAAGCACGCAACATGTCCTCGAATGTCCGGATAGTGCTCCGACCGTCCATCCGATCGGGATGAAAAGAGGTACTCAAATGCAAACGGTACCCAACGCCTTATGCACCTTTGCCAAAAGTGCGACACAAAACGGCCATCACGATCCGAAACAATAGACTTCGGAGTACCGTGAAGTCTCACAATCTGCGCGATAAACACACGAGCCAACTTCTCCGGGCCCCAAGTGTCCTTGATGCCCAGAAAATGTGCCGACTTGGTCAGACGATCTACAACCATCCATACCATATTCATGCCCGACCTCGATCTCGGCAAACTCGTAATGAAATCCATCGATACATCTTTCCATTTCCATTCCGGAACGGGGAGTGACTGCAATAACCCGGCCGGTCGCTGATGCTCGATTTTGACGTGTTGGCAAGTCAAACACCTTGCTACAAACTGTGCGACCTCCTCCTTCATATCATTCCACCAGAAGTTCCTCCTCAGGTCCTTGTACATCTTACTCGAACCAGGATGAACGGAATAGGGTGTAGAATGGGCCTCACACAAAATACTCTGTCGCAACTCTGGATCGTTCGGCACACAAAGCCGACTCTGGAATCTCAAAACACCATCCTCGTGAATCACAAACCCAGGAGACTTTCCCTTAAGAACGTTCTCTCGGATTTGAGTAATCATCGGATCCTCTAATTGCTTCAGCTTAATTTCATCGATCAAAGACGACGAAATCTCTAAAGCACAAAGTTGCCTGACTCCTGTGCAACAAAACCTCAACATCTACCTCGATCAAAGCCCGCCGAAGCTCAGACTGAGGCGTAAGGATCTCAAGCGTTCACAATGCGATCGGTTTCCGACTCAAGGCGTCGGCCACGACATTCGCCTTGCCCGGATGATAAAGGATTTCGAGGTCATAATCCTTAATCAGTTCTAACCACCTCCTCTGCCTCATATTCAACTCCCGCTGAGTAAATATGTATTTCGACTTTTATGATCGGTAAAAATCGACATGCAGAGCCGAAAAGATAGTGACGCCAAATCTTGAGCGCAAAAACGATCGCCGCTAACTCCAAATCATGAGTAGGTAGTTAAGCTCATACGGCCTCAATCGCCTCGACGCAAAGGCAATGGTCTTGCCGTGGCCGCATCAATACGCACCCAAGACCACGACCCAAGCATCGCTATAAACGGCGAATCCTCGTTGCCACATGGCAACGCCAAAACCGGGCTGAAGTTAAACGCTTCTTCAGCTCTCAAAACTCGACTGCCTCTCGTCATTCCGCATTTAACTTCTGATTGGAGTAACTGTAAGTGGCCGAGCTAGTTTTGAGAAACCCTCGATGAACCTACAGAGTAGCCACTGCACCCAAGAAACTACGGACCTCCTTTATATTTGTGGGCGGTGCCCAATCCAACACCGCCTCAATTTTCTCGCGGATCTACACGACTCCTCAATGAAATCACGTGACCTAAAAACATTACTTCCTTCGGCCTAACTCACATTTCGAGAACTTCGCATAGAGCTGCTCGGTCCTCAAAATGTCTAACACTATCCGCAGATGATGGGCATGCTCTTCCTCATTCCTCGAATAGATAAGAATATCGTCAATGAAGACGACGACACACTTATCCAAATACTCGATAAAGACCTTGTTCATCAACTGCATGAACACCGCCGGCGCATTAGTTAACCCAAAGGGCATAACTACGAACTCATAATGTCCGTATCTCGTCCGAAAAGTCAAGCTTCGGCACGTCGGACTCTCTCACCCGAAGCTGATAGTACCCCGATTTCAAATCAATCTTCGAGAATACCGCAGCTCCCTGCAACTGATCGAACAAGTCATCAATTCTCGGCAAAGGATACTTGTTCTTGATGGTCACCTTGTTTAGTTCGCGATAATCGATACACAAACGTAGTGAACCATCCTTCTTCCGCACAAACAGGACCGGTGCGCCCCAAGGCGAGGCGTTCGGTCGAACATACCCCGACTCAAGAAGCTCACTCAACTGCTTCTTCAACTCTGACATCTCTGAAGGTGCCATGCGATACGGCGCCTTCGAAATCGGAGCCGCGCACGGCTCTAACTCTATAGCAAACTCAACCTCACGATCCGGTGGCAATCCCGGCAACTCGTCAGGAAATACGTCAGGAAACTCACTAACAACTGGGATCGCCGAAAGCTCGATTCCACCATACTCCGCCTTCAAGGTATAGCACCAATAACCAGTACACCCCTTTCGCAGGAGACTCATCGCCCTCAAGGCATTAATAACAAATTTCTGATTGCCCCTCCTTCGTCCCGCGAAGGAGTGCTCGGTGCCATCCTCGGCTAACATGGTGATGATCCTCGTGCGGTAGTTCATGATTGCGCCATGCCGCTTGAGCCAATCATCCCCGAGAATCAAATCCTCACCCTCGATATTAACGACAATAAGGTTAGAGAGCCAAGCTCTCTCACAAATAAACACAGAGCAGTCTCGGACCTCCCGATCACCGACAATTCTATCACCGCTAGGAAGTTTAACAATGAAAGGCTCGCAAGGTAACAAACAGTCGAGACTCAAACGGCGTACACACTCTAGAGAAATGAATGAATGCGTAGCACCCGAATCGAAAAGCACACTGACAGGATGGAAATGGATATGAACGGTACCTGTCGCCACAGTAGCTGCTGGATCATCGGCCCTCCTCATCTCGTAGATACGCGGCTGGGCAGAGCCGACACTGGAAGCTCCTCCTCTAACGGGTTGACCCCGACCCCTACCGCGGCCGTTACTCGGTGGAGGCGGCGGAGCAAATGAGCCCTGGTTCACACTCGGCTCCATAGGTACTGGTTGAGAAGAACGAGCGCCGCGAAGCTGCCTGATCTGTTCACAAAAGGGGGCCTTGTGGCCCAACTGTCCACAAGTATGACAAGTAAACTTCGGACGAGAACACTGCCGGCTCTTATGGCCCTGCACACCACAGTTAAAGCATGTGGGTTCACGAGCGGAGGTTCCGGCGGCACCCCGAAAGTTCCCATAGAAACGAGCCGAACCGCCCGTAGAAATATTTGCAGCCTGAGATTTCTGCTGGCCTCCACTCTTGGGACCAGAAAAATTTCCGACCGACTTCTGCTTCTTGCTCTCACGAGCCAAATCACTAGCCGTCACTGACATATCATAAGCGAGGGCCCTACTCTGATAATCCTTCAAGGTAGTGCAGACGAGTCCAGACATATAGTCCCGAATGGGCAGCTTCATCCTCCTGGAAAAATGGAAAATTTTGTCGCTCTCAGCGACAACTTGGGTCTTCACATAACCCAACTCCTTGTTAAAATCGGCAATAGCTTGGGATACGGGAATATCCCGTGGTTGAGCATCATAGAAAGCATGCACTCGAGCCTGTCTGACCGGCCACGGACAATACTCGGTCTCCATCAATTCTTGAAATTCGGCCCACGAAGCAACATGATCTTTGGGACCAACGGCCTCCCACCAATCTGTAGCATCTCATGTGAGAAAGTATTGAGCAATAGGGACCTTACGGTCCTTGGGGCAGTTGGTAGCAGTGAAGACCTTGGATATCTCCTTGATCCACCCTTCCCAGCCGATCGGGTCCGAAGCTCCCGAAAACTGAGGAGGATGCATCTTGATGACATCCTGAAGCCAGCGATCCGCTCTGCCCCGATTAGCATGGGCCTGATCGCCACAGTAGCTGCTGGATCATCGGCCCTCCTCATCTCGTAGATACGCGGCTGGGCAGAGCCGACACTGGAAGCTCCTCCTCTAACGGGTTGACCCCGACCCCTACCGCGGCCGTTACTCGGTGGAGGCGGCGGAGCAAATGAGCCCTGGTTCACACTCGGCTCCATAGGTACTGGTTGAGAAGAACGAGCGCCGCGAAGCTGCCTGATCTGTTCACAAAAGGGGGCCTTGTGGCCCAACTGTCCACAAGTATGACAAGTAAACTTCGGACGAGAACACTGCCGGCTCTTATGGCCCTGCACACCACAGTTAAAGCATGTGGGTTCACGAGCGGAGGTTCCGGCGGCACCCCGAAAGTTCCCATAGAAACGAGCCGAACCGCCCGTAGAAATATTTGCAGCCTGAGATTTCGCCGCCTCCACTCGGGACGAGAAAAATTTCCGACCGACTTCGCTTCTTGCTCTCACGAGCCAAATCACTAGCCGTCACCGACATATCATAAGCGAGGGCCCTACTCGATAATCCTTCAAGGTAGTGCATTTGAGTCCGGACATATAGTCCCGAATGGGCGCCTTCATCCTCTGGAAAATGGAAAATTTTGTCGCTCTCGACAACTGGGTCTTCACATAACCCAACTCCTTGTTAAAATCGGCAATAGCTTGGGATACGGAATATCCCGTGGTTGAGCATCATAGAAAGCATGCACTCGAGCCTGTCCGACCGGCCACGGACAATACTCGGTCTCCATCAATTCTTGAAATTCGCCCACGAAGCAACATGATCTTTGGGACCAACGGCCTCCCACCAACTGTAGCATCTCATGTGAGAAAGTATTGAGCAATAGGACCTTACGGTCCTTGGGGCGATTGGTAGCAAGAAGACCTTGGATATCTCCTTGATCCACCCTTCCCACCCGATCGGGTCCGAAGCTCTGAAACCGAGGAGGATGCATCTTGATGACATCCTGAAGCCGATCCGCCCGCCCCGATTAGCATGGGCACGATCGGGCCTGACCACCCGAGCTATAGCCGCCATTTGGTTAACCATTTGTTGCATAACGGCCGCAATACCAAGATCGCACGCTCTTGAGAAGAAGCATGATCGTGACGCCATGATCGCGGCCTCGAAGAGTGCGACGTGGACGCCCACCGGCCGCCGCACGCCTCGGCCGCATCCACGGCCACGACCACGACCACGGTTTCTCCGGCATCCATACCGGTGTTAAGAGATAATGTATATATCGAGGATGAGTAAGGAAGGAAAAAGCAACTACGATGATAAGCAAAGGAGGGAGAATAACCACAGTTCAAGAAACGGAATACAGTACGAGAAAGTAAAGAATCGATTAAGGAAACTTACGAACACTGGAAGTACTGAGATGCCGGCAGCGGTGTGACCATGTGCAAAACAAAACACGACTAGACCCAAATAACCGACAAGCCTAGGTATCCATAAACCTAGTGCTCTGATACCATTTTCTGTAACACCCCCAAGATATTCGAGGTGTATTACAGCGCCGTGGATCCCTACATGGGATCCACCAGGCTGACACAAGAAAACACCTCTCGACTAACCGTCTCGGTTAGCAAGGAAGCAATTGTTAACAACAAGAACATAAAACGACACGTCCGGTACAACCGGCAGAATAAACATCAACCGACAAATACAGTAACTCCAACGAAGTCCAAGCACAATCCGAAAAGAAAAGCCTAAGTACTCGCGAGTACAATCTATAAGTTTAGAAATATAGGAACAACCATATCGAATTGAACAAAGGAAATAAGACGACCCAAATGCACATGACAACGACTTCGCCGACATCCTCGCATCGTCCGGTGCTCGCTCGTCCGGATAATCATAACCTGAAATCCATAACAAGAATTTCCCCGAAATGGGTCCCCCAAAGGGGTTAGCAATTACGCTAGTACAAGTAATCAAGGCAAACCAATTGCTTACACATTTCATAGTACATGCACCAATATCATTTCAAAAACCAAAACTAGACATGTCTTTTCTGGAAACAAACAGTCAAACAATTTGCCTTGGGAACAGAGTCATATCATATATTCCCGCACGAGGCCTCTAAGGACCCTCCCGCACTGGCTATATTCTAAAACAAAACACGCACATGCATTGCCTTGGGAACAGAGTCATATCATAGATTCCCGCACGAGGCCTCTAAGGACCCTCCCGCACTGGCTAGCTAAACAAACTCATGAATCCGGGACGAAAACCTTTGGATTCCCTCCTTGATCCCATCGGACCAACACGAGGTGAGCAAATCACACACAAAATACATTACCATTCCACGTTAAGCATAAAGGTTTCCAAAAATACTTGCCTTGAATTATTGACGACGCAATGAACGGAAAGGAGAGTCACCGACGAACGCTAGGAACCAAAGAAACCGAACCTAACGATTCGAAGAATACAATTACCACCATTTCTAAATGAATACGGAAATTGGAATACACCCGAAACCCGCCTACGATTCATGTATATTTGTATATAAACAACAACGAGGACGGACCACAAAGCTCCCATACCTGTTGAGGATCCAATCCGGACAGTAGATCCCACTACTGTATGGAGTCCCTCCCCAACAGACATTATAAATAATACTCTCCTCCACATTCAAATTGAGGAAGCTTACGAACGCTTCAAAATCTGGAAGTCCTACAGGGTCACCCAGTATGACACCCTATATCAATGGGTCGACTGGAACGAAGAGGAATTATTCACACTAAAGGTCATGGACACCCAGAATGTCAAAGTATTGATCCGTTGGGATGATCACTTTTGCCGCGAGCTCATTTATGACTACTACACGACAAAAGAAAAGGCTAGACTGAAAGGGAAGTCACAGTCTGATGACAAAGCTCCATCGCCTAGACACCACTCTGACCCTGACTCGGATGACGATGATGATGCCCTACAGGCAGGTCTACGATTCATCCGCGAAGAGGACAGGGAAGGAGAAATGACCAAGCTTCAATCACAATAGGGTCAGGGGATATCTGACAAACAAAATCCTCTCCCCCACAACAGCAAGAAGCTCTAGCAGAATAATAGAAGGAATCAGTCCCTCCTGTCATCTTTATAGAGGAAGCTGCTCCCATACAGGAATCCCATCCTGTATCGAAAAATGAAGACGTCGCTCGTGCCATCCGCCAAGAGGATTCAGTCCCTCTCCGGATCATGTGGAAGCTGAGAGTCGGCAGGAGGATTCAGTCCCTCCTGTACTACCGACTACAAAAGAATAACCCATACAGGAGAATGGGTCCCTTCTGTCTCTGAGACTGAACCCACAGCACAACCTTTCAAAGATCCTGCTTCTGAATCTCCTGCTCCAGATGCTCCTGCACCTCCCGTTTCCATAAGCTCCAAATCAGATTCTGATGACAGTTTTATGCCCGATGATAGACCATGAAGACCTGCGAGCTGTTCAAATTTTAGTTGAAGTCTCGAATACCAGATCATCTGATAGAAGACTTGAAGATGGCTTGTTTTGAAAGGAGTTTTGGCATTATCAAAAAGGAAAAATTGTTGGAATAAAAATACCCCAAGTGTTTTGATAAATGCATCATACAGCCTAATCTTACAGCAATCTTCATAAAACGTTCAGAAGGACGACTTCCTACAATATATTAAAGATGCAGCTTACAGCAGGACTGTTGGCTACAGCAAAGTCATTGTAGGTATTTTACTTATGAAAAGTAAAATACATAACCAACAGTTCTATACTTGGACCTTTGAACCGTTGTGAAATAAGCTATTCTTTATTCACAAAGTATTCACAGTTTCAAAGGTGCATTTAATGCTGACGGGACAATATTTTTATGCGGCCGAAAAGACCTGGACTGAAGAGCATTTAATGAAGGCCAAAAGGAATGTCTGAAGCATTAAATGCTAAGACACTTCAATTCAAACATTCAGCAACCGTCAATCTGAAACGTCCACACCTCACCAACTGGCCAACGACTACATAACGAGAAAATGCGACTTCTTTACGCTCGAAAGCCCGATCTAGAGGATGTGCTCACTTACTATTTGATCGAATGAACTGAAATATGAAGCACTTATTATCTTCAAGAGCAATCTATTTCTTCAAGCATACAACACCTATCTTTGATTGAAGAAATACTAAGTCCTCAACTGAGAACAGCAAACTACAGCAAGAAACTTCTGTAATATCCGCATTTTTCCCTTCTCTTATTATTCTCATTTTGGTGCATTTTCATTTTTAGCAACTCGCTTGTAACCGTATTGACATTTTGAGGATATTAAATATTGAACGTTTGTCGTTCGAGCTTGTTTCGGACTCGTTTTACTCGAGTCGGTGTTCCATGTTATTTTCGTCGCTATTTGGTGTGTTATCTTAATCGTCGTTCGGAACCGCCGTTTCGGGGTTGCCGAAGATCGATCTCATGTTATTGTGGGCGTTGTGAGCTTTTGTTGGTGTTTCGACCATGTATCGTACATTTTGATGTTTGATTGCTTTTGTAAATTTCCCAACTTTTGGGAAATTTACGTTTGATGTTGTTTTTGAACCTTTGAGTAGTCGGGAATATGTTTTCCTTCGCACTTAAGTTCGCTGCTTCGTGCCCCTTACGTCCGTACCATCGTGAATTGTTCACCGTTGTATTTCGATTCTTTTTCGGTACCTCCCTCTTTCATTTCTGGCCTGTACTCCTCAGAAAGGAATGTTACGTACGTAACACCCTTTTGGTTACGTACGTAACGTCCTAGTGTAATTCGGTACAGGCACTTCTGCCTTTTCGGTTACGTACGTAACACCCTTTTTGGTTACGTACGTAACGTCCTAGTGTATTTCGATACAGGCTTTCCTGCCTTTTTGGTTACGTAGGTAAGGCCCTTATGGCTTACGTACGTAATACAACTTACGTACGTTAGCATGTGGTGGCTAACGTACGTAACGAGGCCTGGGTTTATAAACCCAGGAGTTGACCGATTTCGGTCATTTTTCATCCTTCTCCCCTCCTCCGACTCGTGGGCGATTTCCTTGGTGTCTTCCGGCGATTTGAAGCTTAGCAACTCCGAGCCATCATCTTCTTTGAGTTTTTGGAGTATTTTATCAGCATCTAATCGTGTTCTTCGTCTTTAATTCGAGGTAAACTCCTAAAACCTTCTTTAGGTAAATTTGGGGGTTTTCTTGTGTTCGTCCGATTCGTTCCGAATGATAGATTAATTCATAGTGAATATGATTAATCTTGTTGATATTGTCGGTTCTCCTACGGATTCATGGTATATTTTCATAGTTTTGCGGAATCGAGAGGGTTTGGTTGTGGATAGGGATCCCGAACAGGGGATGGTAACCTGTGGGGAGTGGGACTTCGTATAGGGGTGGGTACTCTGTTTGGATTAACGGCTTTTGGCTCCCAAGGGGCAGCCGACTCGCTGGAACCTTCCAACTTGGAAAATAGTTGTTCATCTGTCATAGCCGCCACAGGCTCAGGATCTGCAGTTTTTGAGCAACTGTTCTTCCAAAGGGGTTGCGCCCTGTGGGTTTGATACAGTGATAGGAACAGAAGAAGCATCTACAGTGACCGCTGCAGTCACTGTAGGCTCAGCCTTGGAAGACTTTTTTGTCTTCTTCTTCTTCTTGACAGCATGAGGCGGACGGCTGTCGGGAGCGCTTCTCTTCCTCTTCTTTTCCTCACTTGATATCCTTACAGTTGTAACACCCCCGGTTCAGCTCGGGAATATTACACGCCGTGGGCCCCGCGCCAGAACCCACCAGGCTAAAAACCAATTACAAAAATGCCCAAAAAGGCCGATGACGGTAGTATTTATCAAACTCACAAAATCATTTGAAAACACCAACTACCGTCAAAACGATCAAGGCTAAAAACTCGGTTTGGGGAATCAGTTTTCGAAATGAAACTCAGTTGGCAAAAAGCCGAAAGCCATTTGAAAGAACTCACGCAGCGGATAGAAATACAGTCCAAGATACATATACATCAATAATGATATACACAACAAAATACACGATTCCCCAACAATATGCCATAGCCAGTATCGTCCGGAATCCTCGCCTCACGACCGCTACCATCAAAGTCCTAAATACCTGAAAAACAAGTCCCACAACGGGGTCAGCAATTGTAACACCCCCAAGATATTCGAGGCGTATTACAGCGCCGTGGACCCCTACATGGGACCCACCAGGCTAACACAAGAAAACACCACTCGACTAACCATCTCGGTTAGCAAGGAAACAATTATTAACAACCAGAACATAAAACAACACGTCCGGTACAACCGGCATAATAAACATCAACCGACAAATACAGTAACTCCAACGAAGTCCAAACACAATTTGAAAGGAAAAGCCTAGGGTACTCGCGAGTACAATCTATAAGTTTACAATTTGGAAAACACCCACATCAAAAGAGACAGTAGGAAATAACAAGACTCAATTGCACATGTCAACAACCTTGGCCGACATCCTCGTACCATCCCAGCGCCCGCTCGTCTGACTGAACATAACCTGAAATCCATAACAAGAATTTCCCCGACAACGGGTCCCCAGAGGGGTTAGCAATTACGCTAGTACAAGTAACCAGATGAACAACTTACATCTTACACATATAGTAATGCATGCAATTCAAGAAAACATAGTTCCAAAATACTCATTTCCGGAAATGCCAATGATCAAACCACATTTGTAAAAATGCACCACAATTAACCGCGGACCCACAGCTTCGTGGATCCCTGCCGAGACCCCGTCGGATCTAACCCACAGTGGTTAAAAGCAAGCTCGCGGTCCCACAGCTTCGTGGAACCCTACCGAGACCCCGTCGAGTCTAACCCGCAATGAGCATACACACACACACACAATTTCTCATACAAAACTACTATGTCAAGATCGTAAGTTCATAAGGGTACTTGCCTCGATTAAATAGACGACGACACGAACGGAACGGAAGAGTTGAACACGACCGCAAGGAACCGGCGGAATGAACCTAACGATTCGGATAACACAATCACAACCAACTCTAGACGATTACGGAAATGGAATACACCCGGAACCCCGCCTACGATTCATGTATATTCATACAAAAATAACAACGAGGGCGGACCACAACCAAACCCTCTCGAATCCATAAAAATCCACAAAATACCCATGAATCCGTAGGAAAACTAACGATACTAACAATATTAATCGTATACATCATGAATCCACCAACGAAACGGAACTAATCGGAAGAAAATCCCAAAACCCCCAAATTAATCGAAATAGGGTTTTAGAACATTACCTTGGAAGATTTGAGTACTAAGATCCGTAGAACACGCGTTAGATTGATTGCTCGGGCTTCACAAATCAAGAAAATGATGAAAATCGCCCCCAAGTTAAGAAATTGAGCGGTTCTCCTCTCTCTCACTTCTCTCGCGATGCGGTGAAAAATGGGGAGGAGACGACCGATCTCGTCTAATAAGGACGAGATCGCGCAAATACCGCTTCGTGCCGCGCATGCCGAAGTGTGCCGCGGCACAGCCGAAAATTTACTCCTGTGTTTTGGCATTGTGCCGCAAGATACCTGCGCAGCCGCGCACACGCACAGCTTGGTTTTTGTTGCGGAGGACACACGAGTGTGCCGCGGCACGGACAGTGTGCCGCAGCCTGCTCGCACCGTGCCAAGATCGCTCGGCACCGTGCCGCGGCACGCGGATGGGTGTGCCGCGCACACGCATGCTTTGTTCGACATATTACACTGGCTCGCCGCCGGCTCAAAGACTTCCGACAAGGCCGCACGGTCGCCACCGCCACCCGCCACGACCCGATGCCTCGATTTCCGAATACGCACGAACGAACACGACGAAAAGTTCGCGACGACATCAACGACTCGAGATGAAAACGTAATGCAATAATTAATCATACGCGACCAAGAAAAGGGTCAAGATGACAAATACAGATATGGATACCCGTAACTTTCAAGAAATTACAAAATGGCCCAAAACGCCCGTAAATCACGATACGTGATCGAATAACCAAACCGGTTCACAACACGTCTAACAAAGTTAAACGGACTTATGGAAATTCAAATAGCTTGACGAGATTCGCAAGAATCGAACTCAAGTGCGAAAAAGTCGCTAAAAAGCACAGAACTCAACAAAACAACACCCAAACGAACTCGGATGACAAAAAGTGTAGAATTAATCATTCTCAGAATGACGAAACGGTCATGAGCGAGCCGTCAAAATGGACTCCGGCCGAAAAAGAAATTTACCAAAAATCGAAAATTGCGGATATTACATTCTACCCTCCTTAAAAGAAGTTTCGTCCCGAAACTTAAAATAAGTAGGGAGAAGCAATATCCCTTGCCAAGAAAACTCGACGAGATACAAAAAACCGAAGACTCGCGCCTGACGGTGAAACACTGCAAGGAACGCAAAGAGACATACGGCGAGAAAATACGCTTTAGGGCGACTAACACGACGTCACTGGTAGAGATAATAAAATCAACGAGTGACAAGCGTCATTAAACGGATAATACAATCAAGTCAATTATCCGAGCAATCACAAAACACAACGAACGAAAATCAATATGATTGACCAACCCAACGGTTCATCAAACAAAATGCGAGCCAAACGTTGAACAAATGCGGAATTCCACCGCCTAAAGATTGGAAGTTCGAAAACGAGACTAATTTCCCGAGCTTAAGGGAATTACGAAGGAGCCTAAACGCTCAACAATCACGAACGGGAACAAAAACTGAACACACAAACGATTGAGACAACAAAAATCGAATGATCATGTCTGAAACACGTAGGGTAATAAAATTCAAACAACAACTCCCAGGATAACCTGGTGAGAACAGCAAGACGTGCATTCCCATAAGATCCACAGGAAAGGGAATAGCGATTGAAAAGTCACAACGACAAACAAGTCTTTCCGAAACAATACCACCCTCGTTCGATCAACAAAAAAACAAGGGATAGGGAAAGTTCAGAAGGTATCAATGAACACGAGCGAATCGATGGACTGGAGAAAGAGAAGATATAGAAGTCAAAATAGTACGGGTATTACCTTTGACCTCGCTCCCGAAACTCACAACAACGGAACCAAGGTAACAATATAACAAGCAATCGACACGACGCGGAACAATCACCGATGCACATAATCATACCAACCCGAGCTCTAACAGCTCGCATATGTGCGATAATGCATAAACCGCTACGAGGCGACAACATCCAATACCAATATCACACCCCTCACAGAGGCTACCACGACGACTGTGTGGCGAACTACTCAACGCTCACGCCGCCAATTCAACAACAACTCGGGGGTTAACACCCTAACGATAGCACGAACATTACGCATATATTCCCGGACCACAAATAGGAATGATAGGTTTTAAAAACGAAAACCATCTTTTGAAAATAACTTGCAAGCGTCAGTTGATCTTGAGTATCATATATCAAAAAGTAGTACAAACATCGTCATCGAGACTTTTAAAAGAAGTTATCTTGTGTTTAATAAAAAAAATGAAGACACCTTTCGTTAAATTAAAACTTTTCAGCTATTTCGACCTTCGGGTCTAAACGAATGCGTTTCTAAATCATTAGAAATATCTCAAAATATTTTGATCCTCAAAGTAGAATAATTTTGAAACATAGCGTAGCACTAGTAGGCATCTTGAGAGCACTGTGAGAAAATAATTCATTTTAAAAGTACGTCTCGAGTTTTATTTTCTAAGATACTCAAGGTTTTTCAGAAGTACAATAGGCCAAAATGCCCAAAATTCGCACGTATCAACATTCACTTAAACACATCATATCACACGCATCAAATCGCTCAAAATCACGACATAAGAATATACAATCCTCGGGATATGTTTAACAACATCGTTAAAACAACAATCGGTTTATCAAACCTGGATGGAAAATGATATCAAGAACAAAACTCCAAAAGTCAACTCTAGGGATTCAAGAAAATACCTAGATTCGCGAAGAACAATGGATTAGATGATGTTAAAAATCATCTAGATACTCCAAAACACCTTTGGATGGAAGAAAATCAGCCCAGATGCGAAACCGAGTCGCTACGTCTCAAACTCATGGAGGAAGGAGAAGAAATGAAGAAAAATGCAACTTAGATCGGTGTCCAAGATTTATATCGACACAATTAGCGTGCGCTAATCATTAAGGTTAGCGTGCGCTATCACGGCACCAAACAAAACTCCCGACCAAAAATACACCTGTTAGCGTGCGCTAACGAGAACTTCAGCCCACCCGAGCTCCCGGATCGCCCGAACTACTGTGTAGCGGCGCTATCCTCCCCTTAGCGTGCCACCAACGCACTCTTGCGCGCTTAGCCGCAAAGCGTAGCGTGCGCTAACGACCCACAGACAACAACAGAACTCATCAGAAAAATTACAGGCCGTAAACCTTTCTCACAAGGATTTACCAGGCTAAGCACAATTTCCCATGTCATTTCGAAAATGCTAAAAAGACCAATGACGGTAATATTTTCCCAAAGCTCACAAAATCATTTGTCAAACCATCATGAAATATTCAAGGCCAAAATGCCAAATCTTGATTCAAGGAATCGGTTTTACGAAATAAAACTCAGTTTGCAAAATACCGAAAGCCGTTTGAAAGAACTCACGCAGCGGATAAAATACGGTACGAAAATACATCAGCAGTGACGACACTCCTCGTATAAACCAAATACGAGAGTCTAATAAACACATATCGTGAAATCAAAATCCACAGAAGGATTCCATCATTCAACGACTAATCATACAATTAACTCGTGTCACGCGAGGCACAACACAAGGAAGGGAGTTCAACACCCATAGGTCGCACGTAAGTGACGACCACCACTCGATACTAATCACGACCAATGATCTCAAACGACGCGTCGCGATGTGACTAAGTCAGACAAAATCCGACAAGACAAAACTCAACAAACACAACTTGACTCGACAACCTAGGTTTCCAGTGCTAACTGATTTTAAAATCGTATACTCTAGTTATTCGAAAATAAAACCAATAAGTTAAAAATCGTTTCCAAGACCCTTTCAAACACGACAAGGGCTTAACAGCGGTAGCATTTTATAAAATGTCCTAAAACACTTTTAAACACAACCTTTAAATACCGACACAAGGTTTTATTTGAAAATACAAGGCTGACTCGCCCAAATTCATGTCACTTTTCAAAAACCCACAATACGATCAAGTCTATGAAATTTTCAAGCATGCACGCCGCATGTATTATTATTAATAGAAACACATTGGTTGTAAATAACAATAATTAGCCAAGTACCAACAATTCCCGAACACACTCATATAAGACATTCAAAAATCACCAATTCAAAAAGCGCAACTCGGAAATACCAATTCCAAGCATATGTCAAACTATCTCTTCAAGTTTAACAACGTAACCAAAGATCACCGATTTGGACGTATGTCGAAACCAGCTATGTGAGTTTCTCAACAACTCTGCCATCAATACCTATACCGGAACATATCAATGTTCAAAACTTCTACCTTATACTGCACCCTTCGGTGTCCAACTCATCGGTACATTCGGCTCAACATACACTTAGTATATCGCAATTACCAAACACAGATTCCATCATACAACAAAAGACTAGAGAGTCAAGCCCTCTCACAATATACCACGGAGCAAAACTCGGATCTTTCGATCACCAACGATCCCACCAATGCTAGGAAGTTTAGCGATGGAGGGCTCGCAAAACGACAAACGGTTAAGCCCAGAACGGCGCACATATTCCAGAGAGACAAAGGACGGCGCAATACTAGAATCAGAAGTACACAAACCGGATGGGTCGAGAAACAACTCGACGATAAGTACGAGAGAGGCAATCACAGTTCAAGAAGTGGAATTTCAATACGAGAAAACAAGAGAATCGAGTAAGGAAAACTTACGAGCACTGGATGTACTGAGATGCCGGCAGCGGTGTGACAATGTGCAAAACAAAACACAACTAGACCCAAATAACCAACAAGCCTAGGTATCCATAAACCTAGAGCTCCGATACCATTTTCTCGTAACACCCCAAGATATTCGAGCGTATTACATGTGCCGTGGACCCCTACATGGGACCCACCAAAGCTAACACAAGAAAACACCACTCGACTAACCATCTCGGTTAGCAAGGAAACATTTATTAACTAACATAACATAAAACAACACGTCCCAGACAACCGGCATAATAAACATCAACCGACAAATACAAGAATCCAACGAAGTCCAAACACAATTTGAAAGGAAAAGCCTAGGGTACTCGCGAGTACAATCTATAAGTTTACAATTTGGAAAACACCCACATCAAAAGAGACAAGAGGAAATAACAAGACTCAATTGCACATGTCAACAACCTTGCCGACATCCTCGTACCATCCCAGCCATTGCCGTCTGATCGAACATAACACGAAATCCATAACAAGAATTTCCCGACAACGGTCCCCAGAGGGGTTAGCAATTACGCTAGTACAAGTAACTGATGAACAACTTACATCTTACACATATAGTAATGCATGCAATTCAAGAAAACATAGTTCCAAAATACTCATTTCCTAAATGCCAATGATCAAACCACATTTGTAAAATGCACCACAATTAACCGGACCCACGCCTTCGGATCCTCGCCGAGACCCCGTCGGATCTAACCCACAGTGGTTAAAAGCAAGCTCGCGGTCCCACAGCTTCGTGGAACCCTACCGAGACCCCGTCGAGTCTAACCCGCAATGAGCATACACACACACACACAATTTCTCATACAAAACTACTATGTCAAGATCGTAAGTTCATAAGGGTACTTGCCTCGATTAAATAGACGACGACACGAATGGAACGGAAGAGTTGAACACGACCGCAAGGAACCGGCGGAATGAACCTAACGATTCGGATAACACAATCACAACCAACTCTAGACGATTACGGAAATGGAATACACCCGGAACCCCGCCTACGATTCATGTATATTCATACAAAAATAACAACGAGGGCGGACCACAACCAAACCCTCTCGAATCCATAAAAATCCACAAAATACCCATGAATCCGTAGGAAAACTAACGATACTAACAATATTAATCGTATACATCATGAATCCACCAACGAAACGGAACTAATCGGAAGAAAATCCCAAAACCCCCAAATTAATCGAAATAGGGTTTTAGAACATTACCTTGGAAGATTCGAGTACTAAGATCCGTAGAGAACACGCGTTAGATTGATTGCCGGCTTCACAACCGAAGAAAATGATGAAAATCGCCCCCAAGTTAAGAAATTGAGCGCTTCTCCCCTCTCTCTCACTTCTCTCGCGATGCAGGTGAAAAATGGGGAGGAGACGACCGATCTCGTCTAATAAGGACGAGATCGCGCAAATACCGCTTCGTGCCGCGGCATGCCCGAAGTGTGCCGCGCACAGCCGAAAATTTACTCCTGTGTTTTGGCATTGTGCCGCAGATACTGCGTGTGCCGCACACTGCATACAATTGGTTTTTGTTGCGGAGGACACACGAGTGTGCCGCGGCACGACAGTGTGCCGCGGCACTGCTCGCACCGTGCCGCGGCACGACGGATGGTGTGCCGCGGCACGCATGCTTTGTTCGACATATTACACTGGCCTGCCGCCGCTGCCAAAGACTTCCGACAAGGCCGCACCGGTCCCGGCCACCGCCACCCGCCACGACCCGATGCCTCGATTTCCGAATACGCACGGAACGAACACGACGAAAAGTTCGCGGACGACATCAACGACTTGAGATGAAAACGTAATGCAATAATTAATCATACGCGACCAAGAAAAGGGTCAAGATGACAAATACAGATATGGATACCCGTAACTTTCAAGAAATTACAAAATGGCCCAAAACGCCCAGAAATCACGATACGTGATCGAATAACCAAACCGAAGTTCACAACACGTCTAACAAAGTTAAACGGACTTGCGGGAAATTCAAACAAGAAGCTCGGACGAGATTCGCAAGAATCGAACTCAAGTGCGAAAAAGTCGCTAAAAAGCACAGAACTCAACAAAACAACACCCAAACGAACTCGGATGACAAAAAGTGTAGAATTAATCATTCTCAGAATGACGAAATGGTCATGAGCGAGCCGTCAAAATGGACTCCGGCCGAAAAAGAAATTTACCAAAAATCGAAAATTGCGGATATTACAGCAATAATACCCGACAAATAACCACAAGTACATAAACATAAATATTCACATGCCATGCATCATGAGAATAATAACCTCAGCGATAACCGTACCACTTCCGGTTAATCCAACGATTCTCGACACCAGGTTTTATTTGAAAATATAAGGCTGGCTCGCCCAAATTCATGTCACTTTTCAAAAACCCACAATACGATCAAGTCTAAGAAATTTTTCAAGCATGCACGCCGCAGGTATCATTATTAATAGAAACACATTGGTTGTAAATAACAACAATTAGCCAAGTACCATCAACTCCCGAACACACGCATAAACGGCATTCAAAAATCACCAGTTCAACAAGCGCAACTCGGAAACACTAATTTTAAGCATATGTCAGACTCTCCTCAAGTTTAACAGCATAACTAATGAACACCGATTCGAAGGCATGTCGAAACCCTCGATGTGAGTTTCTCAACAAACTCTGCCATCAATACCTTTCCCAGAACATATCAATGTTCAAAACTTCCACATCATACTGCACCCCTTGGTGTCTAAACCATCAGTACATTCGGCTCAACATACATTTAGTATATCGCAATTACCAAACATAGATTCCATCATACCACAAAAGATTAGAGAGTCAAGCCCCCTTCACAATCTACCACGTCTCGGATCTTCCGATCACCAACGATCCTACCAACGCTAGGAAGTTTAGCGATGGAAGGCTCACAAGACGACGAACGGTCAAGCCCAGAACGACGTACATACTCCAGAGAGATAAACGACTGCGCAATACTAGAATCAAAAGTACACGGACCGGATGGATCGAAAAACACCTCGACGATAAGTACGAGAGAGACAATCACAGTTCAAGAAGTGGAAATACAATACGAGAAAATAAGAGAATCGAGTAAGGAAAACTTACGAGCACTGTATGTACTGAGATGCCGGCAGCGGTGTTACAATGTGCAAAACAAAACACAACTAGACCCAAATAACCGACAATCCTAGGTATCCATAAACCTAGATGCTCCAATACCATCTTCTGTAACACCCCCAAGATATTCGAGGTGTATTACAGCGTCGTGGACCCCTACATGGGACCCACCAGGCTAAAACGAGAAGACACCACTCGACTAACCGTCTTGGTTAGAAAGGAAACAATTGTTAACAACAAGAACATAAAACAACACGTCCGGTACAACCGGCATAATAAACATCAACCGACAAATATAGTAACTTCAACGAAGACCAAACACAATCCGAAAGGAAAAGCCTAAGTACTCGCGAGTACAATCTATAAGTTTACAATTTGGAAAACAACCATATCAAAAGAGATAGTAGGAATAATAAGACTCAATTGCACATGTCAACAACCTTGACCGACATCCTCGTATCATCCCAGCACCCGCTCGTCTGGCTGAACATAACCTGAAATCTATAACAAGAATTTTCCCAAAATGGGTCCCCAAAGGGGTTAGCAATTACGCTAGTACAAGTAATCAAGGCAAACCATTCGCTTACACGTTTCATAGTACAATGCACCAATTCATTTCAAAACCAAAACCAGACATGTCTTTTCCGGAAACAAACAGTCAATCACATTTACCTAGGACTGGGGCGAAGCCACAAATCCCACTCGAGGCCTCTAAGGACCCTCCCGAGCTAGCCATATCGTAAAACAAATCACTCACATGCATCGCCTAGGACAGGGACGAAGCCATAAATCCGACCCGAGGCCTCTAAGGACCCTCCCGGGCTGGCTAGCTAAACAAACTCGTGAATCTAGAGTGAAGTCATAGATTCCTCCGAGGCCCCGTCGGACCCTCCCGGGGTGAGCAAAATCATACACAATATACATTACCATTTCACGTTAAGCATAAAGGTTTCCAAAAATACTTGCCTTGAATAATTGACGACGCAACGAACGGAAAGGAAAGTCACCGACGAACGCTAGAAACCAACGAAACCGAACCTAAGGATTCGAAGAATACAATCACAACCATTTATAAACGAATACGGAATTGGAATACACCCGAAAACCCGTCCACGATTCATGTATATTCGTATAAAAATGACAACGAGGGCGGACCACAACCAAACCCTCTCGATTCCGTAAAAACCACGAAATATACCATGAATCCGTAGGGAAACTAAGAATCCAACAAGATTAATCATATTCATCATGAATTAATCAACAAAACGGAACGAATCGGACAAAAATGCGAAAACCCCCAAATCTTCCCAAAAGTAGGGTTCTAAAGATCTAACCTTGATTCGCTGGATCGAGGGATGTTATCGGATGATTGATCGATGATATAACCTCTAGAACTTCGTGGATTCGTTGTCTAACAACATGGCTTCGCCTGTAACACCCCAAACTAGGCGGATATTACAGTGCCGTGGACCCCCGACTGGGACCCACCAGGCGAATGAAAATGAATGAATTACACAGGTAAATGTAGTACCGAACCACATTACAACATCAATTACTCCGATGAGGAGTTTTATACAACACACCCAGGATAAAATAGAATACATGTGTATTTTATGTGACGATAAAATACACAACACTGAATGAAATGAGCATTCAAACGGAATGTCTGCAGCGGAATAAATAAAGGAAACACAAATGACTGAATAAATGATCGAGCATCGGGGCCCCTACTAGTATTATCGGGACTCGTCGCCACAACATGCTCTTCCCGTGCCTTTGCCTTGCCGTGACTAAAACAAAATCCCCAACGGCCGGGCCATACGTAACAACAATCCTCAAGAGTTGAAATTACACAATCATGAATTAACTGAAGTGATGAATATATTCTTAATTATGAATTACGCTGAAGAGGAGCATCATAGTACGCCCGTAATGTCCTGTGCAAGTGTACAAGACGAATGACCGGACACACCCGTCCTTGTACCTAATTAGTCTCACGGAGGTAAGCGTTACCGTGTGCACGGTCCGTCAGACGGTAAACCCAATACATGACCATCATGTGCCCGACTAAAAATTCCACACAGCCACACCCGGCCACGCAATATGAACCCGGAAGGTCACATGAACGAGAATGACCATGATGAACACCAATGAATAATAATTAGACAAGGCCAATATGACTCACCGAAATGAAAGTAATAGTGACGTGATTGACAAACCAATGAAAAGATTTGGAACCGTCGTTCCTCGTGAATGAAATGATTATTCGACACTTACAAGTCTCAAAATGATTAATATTATGATGAATGAATTATGATTATGAGCAATCAACAACAAAAGGAATGAGTATCCTTTTAACCGAGTAAGATTTAACTTACACAATACCGATGAAGAATGTCCGTCCACGAACAACGTCCTAACCAAGATACCGATCGCTCGAACAACCTTGAATAACAATAATTACCAACAATCGTTCAATACACGTATCCAACCACAAAACACGACTAACCCAAAGGTCGAAACAACGATAATCAAACTCATAGGCATTCCAACGAATACATAACCGACCGCACAACTACGAAAATATCCAATCCCGAATATGTCGAAACCCACACCAAAATGAGTATTTCGAACTAACAAAACACTTCAATGATATCAATAATCCATTAGGAATCCATAATTCATGATTATAACGACATCAATCGGAAAATCCCCAATTAACCGAAGTCAACCCCAAGGGTTCTTGAAAACAATTCCGAAAATAACCATTAAATCCGTAGGAATATATTTATCCAAGTAGATAATCCATAACTTAACATATCCCAATGATAATCCAAGCTTACACGAAGATATCGGAAGGAAAACCCAAAAATCCGAAATTCTAGATCCAAGAGATTAATACCTTTGATTCGATGTGATGAAGATGATGAGATGATGATCAATCCGAAAGATGAGCTTGAAGATGATGATTGATGATTACACCTCGAAGAACCCTCTCCGAATCGCTCGAAATCGCCCAAAAATACCGAAGGAGTGAAATGAGATGAACAAATGAAGAAGTCTGACTAACTGTCCAATTTATACTCAGTCCAGGTTAGCGTGCGCTAGCCCTTGTGCATAGCGTGCGCTAACGAGTAATTTGGGTAGTCCAGTACCCACTGTCCGAACACGGTAGCGCGCGCTACGTACCTCTCTGTAGCGTGCGCTACGGCCATACTACTAGCGTGCGCTAATATCCATTGTTAGCGTGCGCTAGCGAAATACTTGACGCCCAGTACTGGAGTCCAGAAAACCATCTGCCCTCTGATCTAACCTCGATAGCGTGCGCTACAACCATTATTTAGCGTGCGCTAATATATCGATTGCGACGCTAACAACAATGCATAGCGTGCGCTATGAATAAACCTGCGATCCAAAGAGCCACCGGACTCAACCCGATCCGCCCTAGCGCGCGCTACTCCAAACATATAGCGTGGCGCTACTACGACTGCGCGCGCTACTTACCACTCGTAGCGTGCGCTACAATTATTTCACTGCACCCAAGACCTTCCGGATCGGCCCAAGGTAGCCTTAGCGTGCGCTAAAGCTGAGCAGTAGCGTGCGCTACCTATACCCAATTAGCGTGCGCTAAAAGGAGTATGTAGCGTGCGCTACTCCTCAAGCACAGCTTGCAACAAAAATGACAATGATGATAAACACGGCATGAAACTCCAATCAGATTAATGATGAATGACGATCGATACTCGATACAATTACTCTGAATGATGAATACCATGACTGAATATGAGTGACAAATGATCAATAATGAATGAAATTACTGAGTATCAATTACTGAATGACAAATACTGAATGATAATTACTGAGTGATAATTACTGAGTTACAACTGGGTATTACATACACCCCCCCTTAAAAGAGTTTCGTCCCCGAAACTAAGGGTCAAACAACTCGGGATAACTCTCCCGCATACTATCCTCGGTTTCCCAAGTAGCCTCTTCGACTCCGTGTCTAGACCACTGAATTTTAACCAAAGGAATCGTCTTATTCCTCAACTGCTTGATTCGCCGCTCTAAAACTCGCATAGGACGTTCCTCATATGAATGATCGTCGGCGATCTCGATTTCATCGAATCAAGTATGTGACTCGGGTCGGCAACATACTTCCGCAACCGAGAGACATGAAACACATTATGAATTCGGCTCAACGCCGAGGTAAAGCCAATCGATAAGCTAACCCGCCCACTCGATCCAAAATCTCAAACGGTCCAATGAATCTCGACTAACTTTCCCTCTTCCCAAAACGGAAGATACCACGACTCGGGGATACCTTGACCAACACATGGTCACCAAATTCGAACTCTAATGGTCGATTTACGGTTATCTCGCATATGATTTCGCCGACTCGAGCGGTCAACAAACGACTCCGATCAAAGCTACCTTCTCACGGCTATAAGCATATCGGGCTCCTTGCCGATTGATTCGATAAGTCGTCCCAACACAACGGAGATCGACAACGACGACCATACAAGGCCTCGTAAGGTGCCATCTTGATCGAAGCATGCCAACTATTATTATACGTGAACTCGATCAATGGTAGTTGGGCTTCCCAATCGTTTTCCAATCGAGGACGCATGCCCTCAACATGTCCTCTAATGTCCGTATGGTCCTTCTCCGATTGTCCGCTTGACCGAGGATGAAAAGCGATCGAGATTAAGCCGAGTTCCCATAGCACGATGAATCGATTTCCAAAAATGCGACACAAACCGTCCGTCACGATCGGAAACGATACTTTTAGGAGTACCGTGCGATCGACTATCTCTTTGATGAACAGCTTGAGCAAGTCTCTCGGGACCCCACGTCTCCTTGATCTCAAGGAAATGAGCTGATTTAGTTAAGCGGTCCACGATCACCTGCATCGTATTCATGCCACGACGACTCGCCGACAAACTCGTGATGAAATCCATAGAAATGTCTTCCCACTTCCATTCGGGAATAGGAAGAGGTTTCAAAGATACCCGCTGGCCGATGTTCAATCTTAACTTGTTGACAGTTAAGCATCTCGAAACAAATTCGCGACTTCGCTCATATTACTCCACCGTAATTTTGTTTCAAGTCCTTGTACATCTTGCTAGACCGGATGGATGGAATAAGGGGTAGCATGAGCTTCTTTCAAAATCGAGTTTTTCAACTCGTCATTTGCCTTACGCACAACCGATTCTTAAACCTCAAAAGTCCATCCTCATGGACCACAAATCCAGGGGCTTTCCCCGAGCCACATCCTCTCGGATGCGCAACAATGATGGGCCCGAACCCCGATTCTCTCGAATTTCCTCCTCGAGTGACGATGAAATCTCTAACATACAAAGTTGCCCCGAACTCGCGGGCCGGACCTCGATCTCGGTCTAAGGAATTCCCGCCAAGCTCCTTCCGAATCGTAAACGGCAAGCATCTGTTCTCGAACGGACTTACGACTCAAGGCGTCGCGACAACGTCGCCTTGCCCGTGTGGTAGAGGATCTCAATATCATAATCTTTGATTAATTCCAACCACCGTCTCGACGCATATTTAACTCCTTCGAGTAAATATATACTTTAAGCTCTTATGATCGGTGAATATCCGCAGGTAACGCCATAAAGATAATGACGCCAAATCTTCAAAGCGAACACCACTACTGCTAGCTCCGTGTCGTGGGTCGGATAATTAATCTCGTAAGGTCTCAATTGCCGTGAAGCATAGGCAATAACCTTCCTGCTTCGCATGAGCACACATCCGAGACCTGTCCGACGCATCACTATAGACCACAAATCCTTCCGTCCCCTGCGGTAAGGAAAGTACAGGTGCTGACATTAACCGGCTCTTGAGTTCCTCAAAACTCCGTTGACACGCGTCAGACCACGTGTATTTCTTATTCTTCCTCAAAAGGTTCGTTAAGGGTTGAGCGATTCTAGAAAATCCCTCTACAAATCGCCGATAATAACCCGCTAATCCGAGGAAACTTCGGATTTCCTTAACGTTCTTCGGAGGTAGCCAATCTCGAATAGCCTCCGTCTTCTGAGGATCGACACGAACTCCGTCTGATGAAATTACATGTCCGAGAAAAGTCACTTCGGACATCCAGAACTCACATTTAGAAAATTTCCCATAAAGTTGTTCTCGTCTCAACACGTCTAGCACTTGATGAAGGTGGAACTCGTGTTCCTCCCGCTCACGAGAATAAATCAAAATGTCGTCGATGAAGACAACAACAAACTGATCCAAAAAGTCGATGAAAACCCGATTCATTAATTCCATGAATACCGCATGTGCATTAGTCAATCCGAACGGCATAACCACAAACTCATAATGACCATAGCGTGTTCGAAACGCCGTCCTCGCGATATCCGACTCTCGAATCCGCAACTGATGATACCCAGATCTTAAGTCGATCTTGGAAAATACCAAGCTCCCCGAAGTTGATCTAAGAGATCGTCAATACGGGTAAGGGATACTTATTCTTGATCGTCACCTGTTCAACTCCGATAATCAATACATAAGCGGAATGAACCATCCTTCTTCTTGACAATAACACCGGTGCTCTACTGGGACGCACTTGGTCGAATATAACCCTTCTCGAACAACTCTTCAAGTTGGTTCTTTAATTCCTGTATTTCGGTGGGGCCATCCAGACGGCGCCTTCGATATCGGGACGACTGTGTTCCAACTCAATCGTGAATTCCACATCCCTCGTGGAGGCAAACTGTAACTCGTCTGAAAACATCGGCATATTCCCTCACCACCGAATATCCGTTAACATTATCGATGACTTCTGTTTTGGCCATATAGCACCAATAACCGACACATCCTCGATTGAGTAACCCATCGCTTTCATTGAATTAATGACCTTACTGTAATGTACCGGGATTACCTCCACGAAACACACATTCAACTCCATCGTCTCAAATGATAGTGACCATACGCTACGGACATTAATGATGGCATCATGACGATCCATCCAATCAATACCCAAGATGACGTCGTCCCTCGCAAATCTACCACGATTAGGTCCGCCGCCATACACGACCATGAAATCGAATCGACAATTACGAATCTCACGACACGATAATTCGTCTACCATCGGGTAGGCCAATGACATAAGGCTCACAACTAGTAGCACTACCCGCACGTAGTCTACTCAAACATGACTCGAAATGAATGAATGCGATGCACCAAGATCGAAAAGAGTACACACAAAGTTGAGATAGAATATCGAGTGTACCGAGATCATTCGGGCCCTGGATCATCGGTCTTCTTCATCTCATAAATCCGGCTTGCTAGTCCCAGACCGACGCTCCGTCACTGGCTAAAAGCTCCACCTTTAGTCGCTCCCGCTGCTTTTAAACGACGCCGATTGAGTGGCTCGATTACAACAATTGATCGCTTAGGGGCTGCGATGACGTCCGAGTAGGTTTGGAGTCCCTACGGCAAAACGGGCCTTATGCCCAAAGAATTCCACAATTATGACATGTGATAGTTCTGCCGGACACTTGGTACCGAGGTGACCAAGTTCCCGCAGCTTATAACAGGTGATGGCCGAATCGCCGCCGAGACCGAGATTCCGCGGGTTTAGACGACAGAAGGTCGCTCGTAAAAGCGGAGCCCGCACGTGGTTTCTTGAAGGTTGTCCACCGCCTTCGATCGATTTCGATTCTTCGATTTCTTGCTAGCACGAAGGTTGCCGCTTAGCAATCTCTTTAGCAAGAAACTCGTAGGTGAGAGCTTTCTCAATGAATTCGCCAACGTGGTGCAATTATGATTAAGTAATCGAAGTCTCATACGGGGTTTCACCTCTTGTGAAATACTTGATCTTGTCCGCTTCGAGTGAATGATAGATGAGGCGAACGGAAGAAGTTCTGAAATTTTTCGGCGATGGCGAGAACATCATCATCCGCCGAAAGGTGGGGTGAGCAATTGATAGCTTGGCCTCTCCGAGTGGGGCCGGATAATACCTCTCCATCATGAGAGTCTTGAATCGATCCCAAGTACAAGATCCTTCGGTGGGCTTCAACGACAACCACCAAGAATGTGCGCTCTACCAAGGTAGTAAGCCGCAACAAACTTTGTGTCCCTGACACTCTACCATAGCAAACAGACTTCTCGAAATGCTCGAGCCAATGAATGATATCTGCCGGCTCGACGAGCCCTCAAAAGTAGGTGGCCTCCGCGAGAGATATCGCCGATGATGTTACTCACATTCCTCTCTTGCCTCCGAGGTGGCGGCGAGGAGCCTGCCGATTCGATTGACGGAGTTATGCATCGTCTCCATCAACCGAGCCATCCGAGTCATTTGGGCCATCATGCCATGCATAAATGCGAGTGGATCAACCCGGACACCCTCTCGACCGAGCCGTGTCCTGCACGACTCCCGATAATGAATGATCACGCCTGTGAATGAGTGGCGTCATTGCTCGCTGAATTAGCATTATTCCCGGCATTTGCAGCGGTATTCGCACGAGTTCTCGGGATTCGGCCCGCTCCACGGCCTCGTCCTCCACGCCCTCTCGCCCTTTCCATATCAAGTGGAAAGTCATATGATGATTATACATCTCGCATGAGTATCACATTATGATTATATTATGAAATGATGAAAATGAGCATACGCTCAAATACGGCGATTACATGAATGATTGATTGACGTGACATGATTATCCGATGAAGTTCTCAAATGATTATCTTGGATGAGTTAACAAGATTAATGATCCGATCTTCCGATCAACAAGAACAATGAAATGAATTGGTGATTAATGAGTTAACTCGACCGTCCGGCCAAAATGACAATGATGATTGAGGATTGTTAATCGATGAATTATGAATGAATGATTAATGCCGTAAATTATACCATGGCATTAGAAATCTTACGATTCTTGGTACGATTGGCTCGGCATTGCACGAGTCACACGTGACGCGAAAGTCCAATGATACTAGTCCGATGACGATGATTTCAAATGAGACATGACTTGGAGGGTAGTATTCAAAACCACGCCTGATACCAACTCGTAACACCCCAAACTAGGCGGATATTACGGCCGTGGACCCCCGATTAGGACCCACCAAGCGAATGAAAATGAATGAATTACACAGTAAATGTAGTACCGAACCACATTACAACATCAATTACTCCGATGAGGAGTTTTATACAACACACCTGGATAAAATAGAATACATGTGTATTTTATGTGACGATATATTACAGTACATTGAATGAAATGAGCATTCAAACGGAATGTCTGCAATGGGAATAAATAAAGGAAACACAAATGGTGAATAAATGGTCGAGGCATCGGGCCCCCTACTAGTATTATCGGGACTCGCCGTCAACATGCTCTTCCCGTGCCTTTGCCTTGCCGTGACTGAAAACAAAATCCCCAACGGCCGGGCCATACGTAACAACAATCCTCAAGAGTTGAAATTACACAATCATGAATTAATCAAGTGATGAATATATTCTTAATTATGAATTACGAAGAGGAGCATCATAGTACGCCCGTAATGTCTGTGCAAGTGTACAAGACGAATGACCGACACACCCGTCCTTGTACCTAATTAGTCTCACGAGGTAAGCGTTACTGTGTGCACGGTCCGTCAGATCGGTGAACCCAATACATGACCATCATGTGCCCGACTAAAATTCCACACACCCACACCCGCCACGCAATATGAACCGGAAGGTCACATGAACGAGAATGACCATGATGAACACCAATGAATAATAATTAGACAAGGCCAAGATGACTCACGAAATGAAAGTAATAGTGACGTGATTGACAAACCAATGAAAAGATTTGGAACCGTCGTTCCTCGTGAATGAAATGATTATTCGACACTTACAAGTCTCAAAATGATTAATATTATGATGAATGAATTATGATTATGAGCAATCAACAACAAAAGGAATGAGTATCCTTTTAACCGAGTAAGATTTAACTTACACAATACCGATGAAGAATGTCCGTCCACGAACAACGTCCTAACCAAGATACCGATCGCTCGAACAACCTTGAATAACAATAATTACCAACAATCGTTCAATACACGTATCCAACCACAAAACACGACTAACCCAAAGGTCGAAACAACGATAATCAAACTCATAGGCATTCCTACGAATACATAACCGACCGCACAACTACGAAAATATCCAATCCCGAATATGTCGAAACCCACACCAAAATGAGTATTTCGAACTAACAAAACACTTCAATGATATCAATAATCCATTAGGAATCCATAATTCATGATTATAACGACATCTATCGGAAATTCCCCATTTAATCGAAGTCAACCCCAAGGGTTCTTGAAAACAATTCGAAAATAACCATTAAATCCGTAGGAATATATTTATCCAAGTAGATAATCCATAACTTAACATATCCCAATGATAATCCAAGCTTACACGAAGAAATCGGAAGGAAAACCCAAAATCCAAATTCTAGATCCAAGAGATTAATACCTTTGATTCGATGTGATGAAGATGATGAGATGATGATCAATCCAAAGATGAGCTTGAAGATGATGATTGATGATTACACTCGAAGAACCCTCTCCGAATCGCTCGAAATCGCCCAAAAATACCGAAGGAGTGAAATGAGATGAACAAATGAAGAAGTCGACTAATCGTCCCAATTTATACTACCCAGTTAGCGTGCGCTAGCCCTTGTGCATAGCGTGCGCTAACGAGTAATTTGGGTAGTCCAAGACCCACTGTCCGAACACGGTAGCGCGCGCACGTACCTCTCGTAGCGTGCGCTACGGCCATACTACTAGCGTGCGCTAATATCCATTGTTAGCGTGCGCTAGCGAAATACTTGACGCGCCTTGATCGGAGTCGAGAAAACCATCTGCCCTCTGATCTAACCTCGATAGCGTGCGCTACAACCATTATTTAGCGTGCGCTAATATATCGGTTGCGTACGCTAACAACAATGCATAGCGTGCGCTATGAATAAACCCAGTGCAGTCCAGTAGCCACTGGACTCAACCTGATCCGCCCCTAGCGCGCGCTACTCCAAACATATAGCGTGCGCTACTACGACCCGTTAGCGCGCGCTACTTACCACTCGTAGCGTGCGCTACAATTATTCTCACCTGCAGTCCAGTACCTTCTGGACTGCAGCCAAGGTAGCCTTAGCGTGCGCTAAAGCTGAGCGGTAGCGTGCGCTACCTATACCCAATTAGCGTGCGCTAAAAGGAGTATGTAGCGTGCGCTACTCCTCAAGCACAGCTTGCAACGAAAATGACAATGATGATAAACACGGCATGAAACTCCAATCAGATTAATGATGAATGACGATCGATACTCGATACAATTACTCTGAATGATGAATACCATGACTGAATATGAGTGACAAATGATCAATAATGAGTGAAATTACTGAGTATCAATTACTGAATGATAAATACTGAATGATAATTACTGAGTGATAATTACTGAATTACAACTGGGTATTACATCGCCTTCTCCGAACCTCCAGCCGCGGACAAAAAAGAAAGGAAATGAAAAATGAGTGAAAATGAGGCTGCTCTGTCATATATATACTGGGCCGGAACTAGCATGCGCTAGCCTTCCCGGACTAGCATGCGCTATCGGCCAGTATCGGCTCAGCACCCTCGGCCAGGGCCCGCACGACCCGGCACTACTGAACAAACCTGCCGACCGTGACCTGCCCGCCCGACCCCCGCTAGCGTGCACTGCGCGGACGCTAGCCCGCGCTAGCCGACCTGTCTAGTAACTCCTAGACTAAACAGTTCGCCCAGGTAACATACGCTAGTCGGCCGACAGCGTGCGCTACCGCTGCCGGTTAGCGTGCGCCACGACCGACCGTAGCGTGCGCTACCTGCCGATCCTACCCGAGTCCAGAACCTCAGAACCCCTCTGCCCAGACCCGATAGCGTACGCTGGGCCGATCGACAGCGTGCGCTACGCCTGCCGAGCTAGCGCGCGCAGCCTTACGGCCGTAGCGTGCGCTACGCCGGTTCCTGTCGTGCCTGCTCGGCCAGTGCCCAGCACTTCCGACAGTGCCGCACCTGTCCGGCCAGCTGCTCAGCCGCCAAGATCCGACGACTCGACTTCCGAAATCGTACGGAACGAACACGACGAAAAGCTCGCGGACAACATCAATGACTCGAAATGAAAACATAATGCAATAATTAATCATACGCGACCAAGAAAAGGGTCGAGACAACAAATACAGATACAGATACCCATAACTTTGGGTAAATTACAAAATGGCCCAAAATGCCCGAAATCACGATACATGATCGAATAACCAAACCGAAGCTCACAACACGTCTAACAAAGTTAAAAGGACTTACGGGAAACTCAAAACAGCGGTTTCGAATGAGATTCGCAAGAATCGAACTCAAGTGCGGAAAAGTCGCCAAAAAGCACGGAACTCAACAAAACGGCACAGAAACGAACTCGGAAGTCAAAAAGTGCAGAATTAATCATTCCCAGAATGATGAAACGGTCCCAAGCGAGTTGTCAAAACAGACTCTCGCCAAAAAAGAAAATTACCGGAAATCAAATTTGCGGATATTACATACTACCCTCCTTAAAAGAAGTTTCGTCCCGAAACTTAAAACAAGTAGGGAGAAGCAATATCCCGCCAGGAAAACTCATCGAGGTACACAAGAACCGAAAACTCACGCCCAAACGGCGAAACGTTACGAACAACGCAAGGAAACATACGGCGTGAAAACGCGCTCCAGGATGACCAACACAACGCTACATGTAGAGATATAATAAAACCAACAAGTGACAAGCGTCATCAAATAGATAATATCATCAAGTCAATTATCTGGACAGTCGCAAAACACAAGGCACCTATTACAAGGAAACACGAACAGTCGAAAAATAGAAATGATGCGTACAACAATCTGCAAAGGTGAGTACGATCGAATCAACAATGATCGAACAACAATGATCCAACAACAATGATTGGACAACAACGGTCAAAAAACAATGGTCGAATAACAATGATCCAACAACAATGATTGGACGACAACGATCGAAAAACAATGATCGAACAACAACTCCGAAGTTCACACTTCGACTCAAGACGTTAAAAGAGCTGGTAGGAACTAAAAGATGTTACTTTCGAACAAGGTTCACAAGAATCGAACCAAGTTCAGAAAAGTCACAGCAATAACCAGGTCAAACCAAAACAAGATCACGACTTGTTCGAACGATAAAAACCGAAATACAGAACAAGTTCAGAGAATATCAACGAACACGAGCGAGTCGATAGAATTGGGAAAGAGAAAATGCAGAAGTCAAAATAATACGGGTATTACCTTCGACCTCGCCCCCGAAACTCACAACAACGGAACTAAGGTAACAATACAACAAGAAACCGACACAACGCGGAACAATCACCGATGCACACAATCATACCAACCTGTAATATCCGCAATTTCGGATTTCCGGTAATTTTCATTTTTCGGCGGAGGTCCATTTCGAAAACTCGATTTTGACCGTTTCGTCATTCGGAGAATATTTAATTCTGCACTTTTTGTCATCCGAGTTCGTTTCGGTGCTGCTTTGTTGAGTTCCGTGCTTTTTAGCGACTTTTCCGCGCTTGAGTTCGGTTCTTGCGAATCTCGTTCGAAACTATCGTTTGGGGTTTTTCGTAAGTTCATTTAACGTTGTTATACGTGTTGTGAGCTTCGGTTTGATTATTCGTTGTCGTATGGTGATTTTCGGGCATTTGGGCCATTTTCGTAATTTCCCAAAGTTTGGGGTAATTACCTTCCGTTGTCGAATTTCGAGCCTTCGGGTGGTCGGAATCGTGTGTTCTACTAGCTCTTAGATTCGTATTTGTGAGTACTTCGTAACCGTATCTTCGGTTCGTATTCAGGTTCGGGTTTCGGTGTCGTTTTGTGGAGTTCAGGATTACTAAACGACTTTTCTAAGTATGAGTTCGGCTTTGTAAAAATCACCATAAATTCTTGGAAACTCCAAAAATTCTGAATCTTTGCAATATTATAAAGCATCAAGTTTGCTTTCCAATGGTTCAAACGGTGAGTCAATCGGAGTCCGGACGAAGGAGTTATGGTCGAAATAGCCAAGACTGCACGGTGTGCCTTTTTGGTGTTGAAGCTGATTCCTGGGCGTTTTTGGTGGCCCTGGGCCGCGGCACACTTGTCCTGTGCCACGGCACACAGTGCAGATCAGCCTATTTAATGGCGTGGACTGAGTTATCCGGCCATTTCTCATTTTTTCCTTCGTTCCTTCGCGATTCTTCAGCATAAATGGATGGATTTGAGTAAGAGAATCATAGAACAACACGTTTTGGAAGTTTGATTCATTGATTAACATCATATTCCACCCGGATCGAAGGTAAGAACACCTAAACTCTTGGTTTTGGGAATTTTTGAGGTTTCTTGATGTTTTGGCCGATTTGATTCGTTTTAGTTTAGATTATTGTTAGAACATGGTTGTATACTCGAAATCATTCATTACCCCTGAAGTTTTGTGAAACGAATTTGAGTATTACCTTGAATAATCGATTGAATTGGACTATGCCCTCAAGGTGTCCGATAAAATGCTTCAATGAGTAGAACTTGGGAAGTTCCATACGTTTTCGTAGAATTGTGATTGAATTGACATCGTTGTGACTTAGGAGCGAATTCTTGTGAAGAACTCGAGTCGGAACCCTTCCATTCGTTGCCTTCCTTGGGGTTCGAGCTTCCCGGTCGAACCGTGTTCTTCGGAGCGTTCGGTAGCGGTTATTAAGGCAAGTATCTTACTATACGACTTGTATCTTGCGACTAGTAATTACGTATGAGATGTATAATGACTTTGCTTGCCTTCGTAAATATGTTCCGTTTGAGTTGGTTGTGTTTTCCGCAATTTGAAGGCTTTGTGATAATAGTGTTATATCAGTATACGTGTTAGGCGTTGTGCCATTTGTGCAGGAATGCGACGTACATATGGGATGGTTGTACACTTGGTTGTACAATGTATTGTGTACCGAATGTGTGTTATGTTGGTTAAATGTCGTTGATTGATGATAGTTGTTGCGAGTGTCGAGGTTGTGTTATTTGCGTGCAATGTACGATTTTGTGGTGATCAAGGTGATTGATTATTTGTGCTCGTTGTTGTATGTAATGTGAATGTGAATATGTGTGTGACCGCTAAGTTCACTCGTGTTGGTTCGACGGGACCTACGAGGATTCGTGGCAGTGGACTACGGGATCAGAACTTAGTGAGGTACTGAGGTCCAATCGTCACAGTCCGACGAGGCCTACGATAACGCATGGCAGTGGACCATGAGTTTCGGACACAGTGCGTCCAACCGGGTGAGCTCGACGGGGCTTACGGTGACACGTGGCAGTGGACTACGGTGTCAGGACTGTGTGTGTGATTGTTGTGATTGATATAGTCCGTGCGGGTTGTTATGCCTACGGAGACACGTGTGATGTGGATCACGGTGTCGGAATTAGTTATGTTTGGTTAATAGTCCGTGTGGGTTGTTGAACCTACGGAGACACGTGATGGATCACGGTGTCGGAATTGATTATGTTTGTTTAATTGTGCGTGATGTAGTCCGTGCGGGTTGTTGAACCTACGGAGACACGTGACAGTGGATCACGGTGTCATGAGCATGATACTTTTTAAATCAAAGTTTTTACGGGAAAAGTTTTAAGAAAGAATGTTGGGCCGAGCCCCACGAGATTTATGGAAATGTTTAGGTATTGTAAATGTTGAATTATGAAACAAGTTTTGGGTTAAGGCCCTTAAGTTTTTGAAAGGTTTTGTGAATCGGACTTGAGGTCTTAAGGTTTTGAAATTCTAAAAATTCGAGATGATAATCTTATTTTCGAATGCTTCATAGTTTATCTTCTCTTGTGAAAACCTCCGGGAATATTTGATACTTGATTATTATATTTGATCACGATTATTAATTGCTTGTTACATTTCGTATGATTTGATACTTGCACTAGTAAAGCGGTGGAGTTTTACTAACCCCAGTAATCGGGGGTGGATGTCTGTTTTGCGTCCGGTACATGCATTCGGGGAGCAACAAGGATTGGCACAAGAGGATGACGAGTGCGATACTAATCATGAGTCGAGAGTTAGTTTGATTTTTGTTGTGTTGTCGAGTTGATTTGAGTCTTCCGTGTATTGTATTTCGACCCTGTGTGGGTAATGTTATTTAAGTCAGTTTTATCAATTGGGTTGTGTGACCTCATCGGCCTGTGTATTCACGTGTAAGTGACCATATCGTCTGTATCATTTTATTGTTTGACTGGTCGGCAAGCATTTGGTTGTTTATGGATGTTTAGCTTTGGTAGATCCTTGTGGAAAGGGTCTACGGCGTGTAATATTCCCATACGGTTTTGGGGATGTTACAATTATGGTATCGAGCTTAGGTTTGCGGAAACCTAGGTGTCGGGTCATTTCAAGTCGTGTTTTGTCGAGTAATGTGTTGTCTTGTCGTTCCAGTAGTCAGGTCACAAGTTGAGTTGTGCGTGGTCACAACGTGTCGGTTATGTTGTCGGACGAGATTAGTATCGTGGGCATGTCACCTCCGTGCGACTGTGGATGTAAGTCTCCTCCTTTATGCGTAATACCTGTATCTCGATTTTATTTTAGTGAGTTAATTGTGGTGTATAATTTTATTTACAGATTGTGTAATATAGTTGTGTTTCATACTTGTGGCACATAGTATGTGTATAGAATCGGCACGTTATTATTTTATCTTTGAACCACCGGGTGGGGTGGTATGTTGTGAAGGTTGTAATCCTCGATGGGTTTCAAAAGGTACCAACGGTAGAGTTTGTGAGAAACTCCGATGAATGATTTTCTTGTGTGTTTAAACTTGATACCACGAGATGCATTTGATTGAATTGGCGACCACGGTTGCCATTTGAGTATGTGGTTTTAAATTCATGCTTTTGGAATGTTGTAATTTTTGTCCGCTATGGGTAAGTTTGTGAATGTTTCTGAAGGACTTTACGCTTTGAGAATTTTGTAGAAATCGATTTTGAAAAATATTTTGGTGGTGCGGTCAAACCATGGTTTATATGGATTTTTAAAATTTGTTAAATTTTGACAAATGGGCCGTGTATTTTCAAATGACACAATCAGACGGTATTTGAAAAATGTGTTTTAAAATACTTCGGACATTGTAAAATATTACCGTCATTTTGCTTATGAACTAAAGGATTTTGGAAAATTTCCGTTTTGCAAAACAACTTTGGCTTCCGTAAATTAGAACGTTATGTGTTTATGTATTGAGGTTAAGTCGTGCAGTGAGTTGCTATATTATTATTCTCGTCAGAAAATCTGGGTTGTATGCCCAAGTGGCGGGATACGTTGTTAGGTATCGTTCCCCACTTCAATGACCGAGGTATTAAACAAAGTACTTTCAAAATTTCACCCCAGCAAAATCTTTCGAACTCGCGATTTTTTTTTATATTATCATTCGAACAAATACCTCGTTAAACTTTTTTTTTTTTTAAAATATTACCGGTGTTGGACCACAATGGGATGCTTAATGTTTTAACCGTGTATGCTGAGGTATAGGTCGTTCATCTTTGTCAATGTGAACGTGTGAATATTGCATTGTGCTGCTGATTTTGGGCTTATGTCGATTATGTGAGGTTTGTTTTATCTTGTTATTCTGATTGGATGTCCGTTCAGTATGCTAAGGGGTCGAGGTCGAGGCCGTGGTCATGGTCGTGGTCGTGGTCGTAATCGGGAGCAGGAGAGGGCGACTCCCTCCTTGCCGAGTACCAATCAGCTCAGTACAGATCAGGGATATTCGACAAGCGTTAATGTTGACGTTGGCGCCGCCACCATCCTTCGTCAGGTGGTTGATCAGTTAGTGCAGATGAATCAGGCCGTACGTCGGGATGAGAACCCAAATAGAGATAACGGAACTAGTAAGTGGTTACGAGATGTGATGAAGATGCAGCCGCCCGTTTGTGGGTTCGTCGACTTGTTAGGTTGGGAAAGCGGCTCTTCCAAATTGGGATGAATATTTGATGCCGTAGCTTGTCCGGATGATAGGAGGGTACCCATTGCTCAAGACCTACTCGACAAAGAAGCTGCAGATGGTGGCACGCTGTAGTGCCCGCCACCGTACACCTACATGGGCCGAGTTTAAGACCGCCATGGAGGCAGTATTGCCGTTGCTGCTCGTGAACGCAGAATCGTTGAATTTTTCTCGCTACGCCCAGATGTGTCAATATCCGGCGATAATCGATTATAATCGGCTTGGCTTATGTTCGTGATCAAGTGAGAAGTGAAGCGGACAAGGTCCGATACTTCAATATGCGCATGAAACCCCATATCCGTGAGAGTATGGCTCCGCTCATGTGTACCACCACGAAGGAATATCAGACCGAGCTTTAGCCATTGAGATGGCCATCGTGACGGAATCTAGTTCGAGAGTAAGAGACGAGAAGACCTCGAGGAATTTTTCAAGAGGCCGAGGAGTGAGATCCGTGAGCCCGTTGCTTCAGCTTTCTTGCGGGAGCACTCCTCGTTCGGTTGACTAGTCTAAGAACCTTACCCTGCAGGCGAGTAAGACGATCGGTGTGAAGACTCGCTTTAGCTGTCGTGTAGGCCATGCGAGTAATTGTCGTTCGCCACCGGTTAATTGTTTTAAGTGCGGACAACTGGGGCACCAAGCGGTGCATTGTGAGTCCGTTGCCAGGATGTTCGGGAATCGGGTTTCGTTCCTACTCGGGGAGGGCCCGGTGGTGTCCAGTGATGTAGTTGTGTATCGTACTTTGTGCTGTAATTCGTGTAGAGATTGATATTTGTTGCGTGAACTTTTTGGTTTTGTTTCTATTCTATCATGATGTTTTATTTTAAGTTTCGGGACGAAACTTAATTTTAATAGGATAGAATGTAATATCCGGTATTCTCGTTTTCCGTTATCTTGAATTGTTTGTGTTTTGACGTCAGACATTTTTTTGTTGATGAGAATCGGAATGATTTCTATCGTAATACTCTAATTGTTTCTATCGCATAGCCATTTTAGTCGGGTGCGACTTGTTGTCGCGTATGTTTCTTTGATTAAATGTGTGCATATGATGTGGTATGTGATGCGTCGTTAATTGATTGTTATTGTTTTGAATCATTGCCGGTGGCTTTGTTATGGTCGTCGTGGGGCGTGTTTCCACGCTGTATATTCTTTCGCATTGCTTGTAACGTTTCGCCAATGGGCGAAAGTTATGCGTTCTTGTGTATCTCGTTGAGGTTTCCTGTTGGGATATTGCTTCTCCTACTTATTATAAGTTTGGACGAAACTTCTTTTAAGGAGGGTAGAATGTAATATCCGCAATTTCGGATTTCCGGTAATTTTCATTTTTCGGCGGAGGTCCGTTTCGAAAACTCGCTTTTGACCATTTCGTCATTCGGAGAATATTTAATTCTGCACTTTTTGTCATCCGAGTTCGTTTCGGTGCTGCTTTGTTGAGTTCCGTGCTTTTTAGCGACTTTTCCGCGCTTGAGTTCGGTTCTTGCGAATCTCGTTCGAAACTATCGTTTGGGGTTTTTCGTAAGTTCATTTAACGTTTTTATACGTGTTGTGAGCTTCGGTTTGATTATTCGTTGTCGTATGGTGATTTTCGGGCATTTGGGCCATTTTCGTAATTTCCCAAAGTTTGGGGTAATTACCTTCCGTTGTCGAATTTCGAGCCTTCGGGTGGTCGGAATCGTGTGTTCTACTAGCTCTTAGATTCGTATTTGTGAGTACTTCGTAACCGTATCTTCGGTTCGTATTCAGGTTCGGGTTTCGGTGTCGTTTTGTGGAGTTCAGGATTACTAAACGACTTTTCTAAGTATGAGTTCGGCTTTGTAAAAATCACCATAAATTCTTGGAAACTCCAAAAATTCTGAATCTTTGCAATATTATAAAGCTTCAAGTTTGCTTTCCAATGGTTCAAACGCGGTGAGTCAATCGGAGTCGGACGAAGGAGTTATGGTCGAAATAGCCAAGATCGCACGGTGCCTTTTTGGTGTTGAAGGGGCCGCACTGCAGTGCCGCGGCACACTCAGCCGTGGCCGCGGCACTAAGCTGATTCCTGGGCGTTTTGGTGGCCTGGGCCGCGGCACACTTGTCTGTGCCGCGGCACACGGTGCGATCGGCCTATTTAATGGCGTGATCGAGTTATCCGCCATTTCTCATTTTTTCCTTCGTTCCTTCGCGATTCTTGACATAAATGGATGGATTTGAGTAAGAGAATCATAGAACAACACGTTTTGGAAGTTTGATTCATTGATTAACATCATATTCCACCCGGATCGAAGGTAAGAACACCTAAACTCTTGGTTTTGGGAATTTTTGAGGTTTCTTGATGTTTTGGCCGATTTGATTCGTTTTAGTTTAGATTATTGTTAGAACATGGTTGTATACTCGAAATCATTCATTACCCCTGAAGTTTTGTGAAACGAATTTGAGTATTACCTTGAATAATCGATTGAATTGGACTATGCCCTCAAGGTGTCCGATAAAATGCTTCAATGAGTAGAACTTGGGAAGTTCCATACGTTTTCGTAGAATTGTGATTGAATTGACATCGTTGTGACTTAGGAGCGAATTCTTGTGAAGAACTCGAGTTGGAACCCTTCCGTTCGTTGCCTTGCTTGGGGTTCGAGCTTCCCGGTCGAACCGTGTTCTTCGGAGCGTTCGGTAGCGGTTATTAAGGCAAGTATCTTACTATACGACTTGTATCTTGCGACTAGTAATTACGTATGAGATGTATAATGACTTTGCTTGCCTTCGTAAATATGTTCCGTTTGAGTTGGTTGTGTTTTCCGCAATTTGAAGGCTTTGTGATAATAGTGTTATATCAGTATACGTGTTAGGCGTTGTGCCATTTGTGCAGGAATGCGACGTACATATGGGATGGTTGTACACTTGGTTGTACAATGTATTGTGTACCGAATGTGTGTTATGTTGGTTAAATGTCGTTGATTGATGATAGTTGTTGCGAGTGTCGAGGTTGTGTTATTTGCGTGCAATGTACGATTTTGTGGTGATCAAGGTGATTGATTATTTGTGCTCGTTGTTGTATGTAATGTGAATCTGAATATGTGTGTGACCGCTAAGTTCACTCGTGTTGGTTCGACGGGACCTACGAGGATTCGTGGCAGTAGACTACGGGATCAGAACTTAGTGAGGTACTGAGGTCCAATCGTGCTGGTCTGACGAGGCCTACGATAACGCATGGCAGTGGACCATGAGTTTCGGACACGGCCGTCAACCGGGTGAGCTCGACGGGGCTTACGGTGACACGTGGCAGTGGACTACGGTGTCAGGACTGTGTGTGTGATTGTTGTGATTGATATAGTCCGTGCGGGTTGTTATGCCTACGGAGACACGTGACAGTGGATCACGGTGTCAGAATTAGTTATGTTTGGTTAATAGTCCGTGTGGGTTGTTGAACCTACGGAGACACGTGACAGTGGATCACGGTGTCGGAATTGATTATGTTTGTTTAATTGTGCGTGATGTAGTCCATGCGGGTTGTTGAACCTACGGAGACACGTGACAGTGGATCACGGTGTCATGAGCATGATACTTTTTAAATCAAAGTTTTTACAGGAAAAGTTTTAAGAAAGAATGTTGGGTCGAGCCCCACGAGATTTATGGAAATGTTTCTGGTATTGTAAACTGTTGAATTATGAAACAAGTTTTGGGTTAAGGCCCTTAAGTTTTTCGAAAGGTTTTGTGAATCAGGACTTGAGGTCTTAAGGTTTTGAAATTCCAAAAATTTCTGAGATGATAATCTTATTTTCGAATGCTTCATAGCTTATCTTCTCTTGTGAAAACCTCCCGGGAATATTTGATACTTGATTATTATATTTGATCACGATTATTAATTGCTTGTTACATTTCGTATGATTTGATACTTGCACTAGTAAAACAGTGGAGTTTTACTAACCCCCGAGTAATCGGGGGGTGGATGTCTGTTTTGCGTCCAGGTACATGCAGATTCAGGGGAGCAGTCACAGGATTGGCACAAGAGGATGACGAGCTGCGATACTAATCATGAGTCGAGAGTTATTTTGATTTTTGTTGTGTTGTCAGAGTTGATTTCAGTCTTCCGCTGTATTGTATTTCGACCCCTGTGTGGGTAATGTTATTTAAGTCAGTTTTATCGATTGGGTTGTGTGACCTCATCGGTCTGTGTATTCACGTGTAAGTGACCATATCGGTCTGTATCATTTTATTGTTTGACCCTGGTCGGGCAAGCATTTGGTTGTTTATGGATGTTTAGCCTGGTAGATCCTTGTGGAAAGGGTCTACGACGTGTAATATTCCCATACGGTTTTGGGGATGTTACACAACCCAAGCTCTAACAGCTCGCATATATGCGATAACGCACAAATCGTTACGAGGCGACAACATCCAATACCAACATCACACCTCTCACAGAGGCTACCACAACAACTGCGTGGCGAACGACTCAACGCTCACACCACCAATTCAATCACAACTCGGGGGTTAACACCCTAACGAGAGTACGAACATCACACATATATTCCCGGACCGCAAATAGGAACGATAGGTTTTAAAAACGAAAACCACCTTTTGAAAATAATTTGGAAGCACCAGTTGATCTTGAGTATCATATATATAAAAAAATAGTACAAACATCGTAATCGAGACTTTGAAAAAAAATCATCTTACGTTTGATAAAAAAAAAAGAAAAAATGAGGACACCTTTCTTTAAATTAAAACTTTTCAGCAATACTCGACCTTCGGGTCTAAGCAAATGCGTTTCTAAATCATTAGAAATATCTCAAAAATATTTTGATCCTCAAAGTAGAATAATTTTGAAACATAGCGTGGCGCTAGTAGGCATCTTGAGAACACTGCGAGAAAATAATTCATTTTAAAAGTACGTCTCGAGGTTTATTTTCTAAGATACTCAAGGTTTTTCAGAAGTACAATAGGCCAAAATGCCCAAAATTTACACGTATCAACATTCACTTAAACATATCATAGCACACTCATCAAATCGTTCAAAATCAAGACAGTGATATACAATCCATAGGATATGTTTAACAACATCATTAAACAACAATCGGTTTATCAAAATCGGATGGAAAACGAAATCAAGAACAAAATTCAAAGAGTCAACTCTAGGATGTTATAATCCATAGATCATTAATCGAATCTCGTTCACTAGATCCGGCAAAGAACAATGGATTAGATGATGTTATAATTACCTAGGATACTCCAAAACACCTTTGGATGGAAGAAAATCAGCCCAGATGCGAACCCTAGTCGCTACGTCTCAAACTCACGGAGGAGGAAGAAGAAATGAAGAAAAATGCAGATTCCAGACTGGTGTCCAGTATTTATACTGGACACAATTAGCGTGCGCTAATCATTAAGGTTAGCATGCGCTATCACGGCACCAAGCAAAACTCCTGACCAAAAAATACACTGTTAGCGTGCGCTAACCCCAAGTATTAGCATGCACTAACGAGAACTTCAGACCCAGTCCATGTAACACCCCCAAGATATTCGAGGTGTATTACAGCGCCGTGGACCCCTACATGGGATCCACCAGGCTAACACAAGAAAACACCTCTCGACTAACCGTCTCGGTTAGCAAGGAAACAATTGTTAACAACAAGAACATAAAACAACACGTCCGGTACAACCGGTATAATAAACATCAACCGACAAATACGGTAACTCCAACGAAGCCCAAACACAATCCGAAAGGAAAAGCCTAAGTACTCGCGAGTACAATCTATAAGTTTACAATTTGGAAAACATCCACATCAAAAGAGACAGTAGGGAATAACAAGACTCAATTGCACATGTCAACAACCTTGGCCAACATCCTCGTACCATCCCAGCGCCCGCTCGTCTGGCTGAACATAACCTGAAATCCATAACAAGAATTTCCCCGACAACGGGTCCCCAAAGGGGTTAGCAATTACGCTAGTACAAGTATTCAAGGCAAACCAATCGCTTACACATTTCATAGTACATGCACCAATATCATTTTCAAAAGTCAAAACCAGACATGTCTTTTTCCGGAAACAAACAGTCAAACAATTTGCCTTGGGAACAGAGTAATATCATAGATTCCCGCACGAGGCCTCTAAGGACCCTCCCGCGCTGGGTATATTATAAAACAAAACACGCACATGCATCGCCTTGGGAACAGAGTAATATCATAGATTCCCGCACGAGGCCTCTAAGGACCCTCCATCGGCTAGCTAAACAAACTCGTGAAATCCGGGCGGCGGATAGATTTCCTCCTTGACCCGTCGGCCAACACGAGGTGAGTTACACACAAGTAATATACATCACCATTTCATGTTAAGCTTAAAGGTTTACAAAAATACTTGCCTTGAATTTTGACGACGCAACGAACGAAAGGAAAGTCACCGACGAACGCTAGAACCAATGAAACCGAACCTAACGATTCGAAGAATACAATCACAACCATTTCTAAATGAATACGATTGGAATACACCGAAACCCGCCTACGATTCATGTATATTCGTATATAAACAACAACGAGGCGGACCACAACCAAACCCTCTCGATTCCGTAAAAATCACGAAATATACCATGAATCCGTAGGGAAACTAAGAATACCAACAAGATTAATCATATTCATCATGAATTAATCGACAAAACGGAACGAATCGGACAAAAACGCGAAAATCCCCAAATCTACCCAAAAGTAGGGTTCTAAAGATCTAACCTTGATTATTGGATCGAAGGATGTTATAGGATGATTGATCAACGATATAACCTCAAGAACTTCATGGATTTGTTGTTCAACAACATGGTTTCGTCTCCTCCGAAACCCCATTGGACCGAAGAGAAATGAAATGAAAATGACGGAGAAAGTCATGATCTGTCATTTATATATCGGGCCGGAACTAGCGTGCGCTAGCCTTCCCGCCTAGCGCGGCGCTTATCGCCAAGACGGCCGAGCACTCTCGGCCATGGCCCGCATGACCCGGCACCACCGACCACCCCGCCGACCGTGACTCGACCGCCGCCTCGTCTCGCTAGCGTGCGCTACGGAAGCACCGCGCGCTAGCCGACTCCGCCCAAAGAGCCACCGGGTGACAACTCATCCCGTAACGCACGCTAGTCGGCCGGTAGCGTGCGCTACCCTGCCGGCGCGCGCCACGACCGACAGCGATGGCGTGCGCTACCCGCCGATCTGGACCGAGTCCGAACCTCGTAATACCTGCCCGGGCCCGATAGCGTCTGGCCGACTCGGCAGCGTGCGCTACATCGCTGAGCTAAGCGGCGCAGCTGCCCCGGCCAGAAGCGTGCGCTACGCCGGTTCGCCGTGCTCGGCGATGCCCAAGACTCGTCCGGCGATCCGCAACCGTCGGCCACCGTCACCCGCCACGACCCGACGCCTCGATTTAAAACGCACGGAACGGACACGACGAAAAGTTCGCGGACGACGTCAACGACTCGAGATGAAAACGTAATGCAATAATTAATCATACGCGACCAAGAAAAGGGTCAAGGCGACAAATACAGATATGGATACCCGTAACTTTCAAGAAATTACAAAACGGCCCAAAACGCCCGGAAATCACGATACGTGATCGAATAACCAAACCGAAGTTCACAACACGTCTAACAAAGTTAAACGGACTTGCGGGAAACTCGAAAGCAATGATTTGGACGAGATTCGCAAGAATCGAACTCAAGTGCGGAAAAGTCGCTAAAAAGCACAGAACTCAACAAAACAACACCGAAACGAACTCGGATGGCAAAAAGTGAAGAATTAATCATTCTCAGAATGACGAAACGGTCATGAGCGAGCCGTCAAAATGGACTCCGGTCGAAAAAAGAAATTTACCAAAAATCGAAAATTGCGGATATTACATTCTACCCTCCTTAAAAGGAGTTTCGTCCCGAAACTTAAAATAAGTAGGGAGAAGCAATATCCCTTGCCAAGAAAACTCGACGAGATACACAAAACCGAAGACTCCCGCCCGACGGCGAAACGCTGCAAGGAACGCAAAGAGACATACGGCGAGAAAATACGCTCTAGGGCGACTAACACAACGTCACCGGTAGAGACATAATAAAATCAACGAGTGACAAGCGTCATTAAACGGATAATACAATCAAGTCAATTATCCGAACAATCACAAAACACAACGAACGAAAATCAATATGATTGACCAACCCAACGGTTCATCAATCAAAATGCGAGCCAAACGCTGAACAAATACGGAATTCCACCGCCTAAAGATTGGAAGATCGAAAACGAGACTAATTTCCCGAACTTAAGGGAATTACGAAGGAGCCTGAACGCTCAACAATCACGAACGATAACAAAAACTGAACAAACAAACGATTGAGACAACAAAAATCGAACGATCATGTCCGAAACACGTAGGATAATAAAATTCAAACAACAACTCCCAGAATGACTGGTGAAAGCGGAAGGCGTGCATTCCCATAAGTTCCACAGGAAAGGGAATAGCGATTGAAAAGTCACAACGACAAGCGAGTCATTCCGAAATAATACCACCCTCGTTCGATCAACAAAAGCAAGGGATAGGGAAAGTTGAAATGTTAACGAGCATAAACGAGTTGATAGAGCCGAAAATACAGAAGTTCAAAATCCGATCCACTTTGAATAAAAGAACTATTAGAACCAAAAGATGTTACTTCCGAACAAGATTCACAATAGTCGAACCGAATTCGAAAAAGTCACAGCGATAACCAGATCGACTCAAAACCAGATTACGGCTCGTTCGAATGATGAAACCAAGGTATAGATCAAGTTCAGAAGGTATCAATGAACACGAGCGAATCGATAGACTGGAGAAAGAGAAGATATAGAAGTCAAAATAGTACGGGTATTACTTTTGACCTCGCCCCCGAAACTTACAACAACGGAACCAAGGTAACAATATAAAAAGCAATCGACACAACGCGGAACAATCACCGATGCACACAATCATACCAACCCGATCTCTAACAGCTCGCATATATGCGATAACGCATAAACCGCTACGAGGCGACAACATCCAATACCAATCTCACACCCCTCGCAGAGGCTACCACGACAACTGTGTGGCAAACGACTCAACGCTCACACCACCAATTCAAAAACAACTCGGGGTTAACACCCTAACGAGGGCACGGACATCACACATATATTCCCAGACCACAAATAGGAATGATAGGTTTTGAAAACGAAAACCATCTTTTGAAAATAACTTGCAAGCACCAGTTGATCTTGAGTATCATATATCAAAAAGTAGTACAAACATCGTCATCGAGACTTTTAAAAAAAAATCATCTTGCGTTTAATAAAATAAAAAAATGAAGACACCTTTCGTTAAATTAAAACTTTTCAGCTATTTTCGACCTTCGGGTCTAAGCGAATGCGTTTCTAAATCATTAGAAATATTTCAAAATATTTTGATCCTCAAAGTAGAATAATTTTGAAACATAGCGTGGCACTAGTAGGCACCTCGAGAGCACTGTGAGAAAATAATTTATTTTAAAAGTACGTCTCGAGGTTTATTTTCTAAGATACTCAAGGTTTTTCAGAAGTACAATAGGCCAAAATGCCCAAAATTCGCACGTATCAACATTCACTTAAACACATCATATCACACGCATCAAATCGCTCAAAATCACGGCATAAGAATATACAATCCTCGGATATGTTCAACAACATCGTTAAAACAACAATCGGTTTATCAAAGCGGATGGAAAACGATATCAAGAACAAAACTCCAAAAGTCAACTCTAGGGATTCAAGAAAATACCTAGATTCGCGAAGAACAATGGATTAGATGATGTTAAAAATCATCTAGGATACTCCAAAACACCTTTGGATGGAAGAAAAATCAGCCCAGATGCGAAACCGAGTCGCTACGTCTCAAACTCATGGAGGAAGAAGAAGAAATGAAGAAAATGCAACTTAGATCGGTGTCCAAGATTTATATCGAACACAATTAGCGTGCGCTAATCATTAAGGTTAGCGTGCGCTATCACGGCACCAAACAAAACTCGACCAAAAATACACCGTTAGCGTGCGCTAACCCCAAGTGTTAGCGTGCGCTAACGAGAACTTCGAGCCCACCCGGTAGCTCTGGATCGCCTGAACTACGAGTAGCGTGCGCTATCCTCCCTTAGCGTGCTACCAACGCACTCTTACGCGCGCTAGCCGCAAAGCGTAGCGTGCGCTAATGACCCACGAGACAACAACAACATATCCGAAAGTTACATGCCGTAAACCTTTCTCACACGGTTTACTGTGCTAAGCACAATTTCCCATTTCATTTCGAAAATGCTAAAAAGACCAATGACGGTAATATTTTTCCAAAGCTCACAAAATCATTTGTCAAACCATCATGAAATATTCAAGGCCAAAATGCCAAAACTTGATTCAAGGAATCAGTTTTACGAAATAAAACTCAGTTTGCAAAATACCAAAAGCCGTTTGAAAGAACTCACGCAGCGGATAAAATACGGTTCGAAAATACATCAGCAGTGACGACACTCCTCGTATAAACCAAATACGAGAGTCTAATAAACACATATCAAGAAATCAAAATCCGTAAGAGGATTCCGTCATTAAGCAACAAATCATACAAATAACTCGCGTCACACGAGGCACAACACAAGGAAGGGAGTTTAACATCCATAGGTCGCACGTAAGTGACGACCACCCCTCGATACTAACCACGACCAATGATCTCAAACGACGCGTCGCGATGTGACTACGTCAGACAAAATCCGACAAGACAAAACTCAACAAACACAACTTGACTCGACAGCCTAGGTTTCCCCAGGCTAATCTGATTTTAAAGTCGTATACTCTAGTTATTCGAAAATAAAACCGATAAGTTAAAAATCGTTTTCAAGACCCTTTCAAATACGACAAGGGCTTAACAGCGGTGTCATTTTATAAAATGTCCTAAAACACTTTTAAACACGACCTTTAAATACCGACTCAAGGTTTTATTTGAAAATACAAGGCTGGCTCGCCCAAATTCATGTCACTTTCAAAAACCCACAATACGATCAAGTCTAAGAAATTTTCAAGCATGCACGCCGCATGTATTATTATTAATAGAAACACATTGGTTGTAAATATTAATAATTAGCCAAGTACCATCAATTCCAGAACACACGCATATACGGCATTCAAAAATCACCAGTTCAACAAGCGCAACTCGGGAATACTAATTCCAAGCATATGTCAAACTATCTCTTCAAGTTTGACAGCGTAACCAAAGATCACCGATTTGGACGTATGTCGAAACCAGCTATGTGAGTTTCTCAACAAACTCTGCCATCAATACCTATACCGGAACATATCAATGTTTAAAACTTCTACATCATACTGCACCCTTCGGCGTCCAACTCATCGGTACATTCGGCTCAACATACATTTAGTATATCGCAATTACCAAACACAGATTCCATCATACAACAAAAGACTAGAGAGTCAAGCCCTCTCACAATATACCACGGAGCAAAACTCGGATCTTTCGATCACCAACGATCCCACCAATGGTAGGAAGTCTAGCGATGGAAGGCTCGCAAAACGACAAACGGTCAAGCCTAGAACGGCGCACATACTCCAGAGAGACAAAGGACGGCGCAATACTAGAATCAAAAGTACACAAACCGGATGGATCGAGAAACAACTCGACGATAAGTACGAGAGAGGCAATCACAGTTCAAGAAGTGGAATTTCAACACGAGAAAACAAGAGAATCGAGTAAGGAAAACTTACGAGCACTGGATGTACTGAGATGCCGGCAGCGGTGTGACAATGTGCAAAACAAAACACAAATAGACCCAAATAACCAACAAGCAAACCTATCCAAAAACATAGAGCTCTGATACCATTTTCTGTAACACCCCCAAGATATTCGAGGTGTATTACAGCGCCGTGGACCCCTACATGGGATCCACCAGGCTAACACAAGAAAACACCTCTCGACTAACCGTCTCGGTTAGCAAGGAAACAATTGTTAACAACAAGAACATAAAACAACACGTCCGGTACAACCGGTATAATAAACATCAACCGACAAATACGGTAACTCCAACGAAGTCCAAACACAATCCGAAAGGAAAAGCCTAAGTACTCGCGAGTACAATCTATAAGTTTACAATTTGGAAAACATCCACATCAAAAGAGACAGTAGGGAATAACAAGACTCAATTGCACATGTCAACAACCTTGGCCAACATCCTCGTACCATCCCAGCGCCCGCTCGTCTAGCTGAACATAACCTGAAATCCATAACAAGAATTTCCCCGACAACGGGTCCCCAAAGGGGTTAGCAATTACTCTAGTACAAGTATTCAAGGCAAACCAATCGCTTACACATTTCATAGTACATGCACCAATATCATTTTCAAAAGTCAAAACCAGACATGTCTTTTTCCGGAAACAAACAGTCAAACAATTTGCCTTGGGAACAGAGTAATATCATAGATTCCCGCACGAGGCCTCTAAGGACCCTCCCGCGCTGGCTATATTATAAAACAAAACACGCACATGCATCGCCTTGGGAACAGAGTAATATCATAGATTCCCGCACGAGGCCTCTAAGGACCCTCCCGCACTGGCTAGCTAAACAAACTCGTGAAATCCAGGGCGGCAGCATAGATTTCCCTCCTTGACCCCGTAGGGCCAACACGAGGTGAGTTACACACAAGTAATATACATCACCATTTCATGTTAAGCTTAAAGGTTTACAAAAATACTTGCCTTGAATTTTTGACGACGCAACGAACGGAAAGGAAAGTCACCGACGAACGCTAGGAACCAATGAAACCGAACCTAACGATTCGAAGAATACAATCACAACCATTTCTAAATGAATACGGAATTGGAATACACCCGAAAACCCGCCTACGATTCATGTATATTCGTATATAAACAACAACGAGGGCGGACCACAACCAAACCCTCTCGATTCCGTAAAAATCACGAAATATACCATGAATCCGTAGGGAAACTAAGAATACCAACAAGATTAATCATATTCATCATGAATTAATCGACAAAACGGAACGAATCGGACAAAAACGCGAAAATCCCCAAATCTACCCAAAAGTAGGGTTCTAAAGATCTAACCTTGATTATTTGGATCGAAGGATGTTATAGGATGATTGATCAACGATATAACCTCAAGAACTTCATGGATTTGTTGTTCAACAACATGGTTTCGTCTCCTCAGAAACCCCACCATGGACCGAAGAGAAATGAAATGAAAAATGACGGAGAAAGTCGGTCTGTCATTTATATCTGGCCGGAACTAGCGTGCGCTAGCCTTCCCGCCTAGCGTGCGCTATCGGCCAAGACGGCCGAGCACTCTCGGCCATGGCCCGCATGACCCGGCACCACCGACCACCCCGCCGACCGTGACTCGACCGCCGTCTCCCGCTAGCGTGCGCTACGGCCGAAGCCTCGCGCGCGCTTAGCCGACTCCGGCCCGAGCCACCGGATCGACAACTCATCCCGAACGCACGCTAGTCGGCCGGCAGCGTGCGCTACCTCGCCGGTTAGCGCGCTATGACCTCTGATGGCGTGCGCTACCCGCCGATCCCGACCGAGTCGAACCTCGTAATACCTGCCTGTGCCCGATGGCGTCAGACTGGCCGACTCGGCACAGTGCGCTTACATCGCTGAAGCTAGCGCGCAGGCCCCGGCCAGAGCGTGCGCTACGCCGGTTCTCGCCGTGCTCGCCGGCTGCCAAGACTGTCCGCCGGGCCCCGCAACCGTCCGGCCCGGCCACTCGCCACGACCCGACGCCGATTTAAAACGCAGGCGGACACGGCGAAAAGTTCGCGGACGACGTCAACGACTCGAGATGAAAACGTAATGCAATAATTAATCATACGCGACCAAGAAAAGGGTCAAGGCGACAAATACAGATATGGATACGTAACTTTCAAGAAATTACAAAAGGCCCAAAACGCCCGTAAATCACGATACGTGATCGAATAACCAAACCAAGTTCACAACACGTCTAACAAAGTTAAACGGACTTGCGGAAACTCAAACAATAGCTTCGGACGAGATTCGCAAGAATCGAACTCAAGTGCGGAAAAGTCGCTAAAAAGCACAGAACTCAACAAAACAACACCGAAACGAACTCGGATGGCAAAAAGTGAAGAATTAATCATTCTCAGAATGACGAAACGGTCATGAGCGAGCCGTCAAAACGGACTCCGGTCGAAAAAAGAAATTTACCAAAAATCGAAAATTGCGGATATTACAGTCCAGTAGCTCCTGGACTGTCCTGAACTACCAGGTAGCGTGCGCTATCCTCCCCTTAGCGTGCTACCAACGCACTCTCGCGCGCGCTAGCCGCATAGCGTAGCGTGCGCTAACGACTCAGAGAGACATCCACAGAACATCTCAGAAAATTGTAACACCCCCAGATCCTCCTGGGAATATTACTCACCGTAAACCCTTCTCACAAGGATTTACCAGGCTAAACACAATCTCCCACGTCATTTCAAAAATGCCAAAAAGACCGATGACGGTAATATTTTCCAAAACTCACAAAATCATTTGTCAAACCGTTATAAAATGTTCAAGGCTAGAATGCCAAAACTCGATTTAGGGAATCGGTTTTACGAAAAAAAACTCAATTTGCGAAATACCGAAAGTCATTTTGAAAGAACTCACGCAGCGGATAAAATGTGGTTCGAAAATACATCAGCAGCGACGACACTCCTCGTATAAACCAAATACGAGAGTCGAATAAACACATATCGTGAAATCAAAATCCACAGAAGGATTCCATCATTTAATAACTAATCATACAAATAACTTGTGTCACACGAGGCACAACACAAGGAAGGGAGTCTTACATCCATAGGTCGCACGTAAATGACGAACGCCCCTCGATACTAATCACGACCAATGAACTCAAACGACGCGACTAAGTCAGACAAAATCCAACGAGACAAAACTCAACAACACAACTTGACTCGACAGCCTAGGTTTCCCCAAGCTAATCTGATTTTTAAAACCGTATACTCTAGTTATTCAAAAATAAAACCAATAAGTTAAAAATCGTTTTGAAGACCCTTTCAAACACGACAAGGGTTTAACAGCGGTAGCATTTTATAAAATGTCTTAAAACACTTTTAAAAATGACTTTCAAATACCGACACCAGGTTTTATTTGAAAATATAAGGCTGGCTCGCCCAAATTCATGTCACTTTTCAAATACCCACAATACGATCAAGTCTAAGAAATATTTCAAGCATGCACACCGCAGGTATCATTATTAATAGAAACACATTGGTTATAAATAACAACAATTAGCCAAGTACCATCAATTCCCGAACACACGCATAAACGGCATCCAAAATCACCAGTTCAACAAGTGCAACTCGGAAACACTAATTTTAAGAATAAACTAGTGGGTACTGCTACATTGTTAAATGGATTGTATCATCTAAATCTCAGCAACAAGTAGTTGTGAATACTATGACTAAAAAACGTGGTAGGGATGAAACCAATCACGTTTTGAAATGGCATCTTAGACTTGGTAATGTTGGTCAGACCAAGGTTTACAAGATGAAAAAAGATGGACTTATGGGTCCATTGGGATCGGATCCCTTTCCTACTTGTGAATCTTGCCTTAAAGGCAAAATGACTAAGTCCCCCTTCACAGGGACTTTTGAAAGAGCCGCTGATAAATTGGGATTAATCCATACCGACGTATGTAGTGCTTTGGAAGCAGCACGTGACGGATAACAATATTTCATTACGTTTACGGATGATCATACTAGGTATGGTTTTGTATACTTAATGAAATATAAATCTGAGGCATTTGAGAAATTCCAGGAATTCAAGGCCCTAGTCGAGAAATAAACTGGTAATCATATCAAAGCACTTCGGTCGGACCGGGGTGGCGAGTATATGAGTACGGAGTTTGACGAGTTCCTTAAGGAACATGGAATAGTTTCACAACTAACACCTCCAGGAACTCCTCAGTTAAAAGGTGTGTTAGAAAGAAGGAACCAGACCTTGTTGAACATGGTCCGTTCCATGTTGGGCTATATTGACTTACCGATTTACCTGTGGGGATATGCACTCCTGACTGCCGCTTACATCTTGAACAAATGTCCTTCCAAATCCATTCCTAAAACTCCACATGAGATGTGAGAGGGCAGGAAACCAAGTCTTCATCATATTAGGATTTGGGGATGTCCCGCCTATGTCAAGAAGACTAAGGTCGAGAAGTTGGAAACTAGGTCCGCGAAGGGACGTTTCATTAGATTTTTGTATGGGACGATGGGATATCTATTCTACATGCCCGAAGATCAAAAGATCATTGTTGCTTTACAAGCACACTTCCTGGAAGATGAGTTCATTCAGGAAGGCGGAGCAGGTAGAAGTATTTCTTTAGAAGAATACAATGAAACTCCTCGGGAGACACCTGTGCAAGAAACTGGAACTGAACCTTCTGAAACACAAGTACAACCACCTCGTAGGTCTAGTAGGGTGTCTCATTTAACTAAGATTTATGGGATTGTGCACTTGGAGGAACTAGGTCTCCATGAGGTTCCAAGTGATAGCCAGGAGACCAACCCAATGATCTGTGACCAAGCGATGGTAGATATAGACTCCGCGAAATAGCGTGAAGCTATGGAAGCTGAGATAGACTCGATGCATGTCAATCAGGTCTGGACTCTAGTAGATTGCCCCAAGGGCATAGTGCCTATTGGGAATAAGTGGATCTACAAGAGAAAGACCGATGGTGATGGCAAGGTTGACGCCTATAAGGCTAGGCTTGTGGCAAAGGGTTATACCCAGAAAGAAGGGATCGACTACCACAATACCTTCTCGCCCGTAGCTATGATCAAGTCTATTCGCATGATGCTTGCTATAGCTGCCTACCACGATTATGAGATATGGAAAATGGACGTAAAGACGGCTTTCCTTAATGGATTCCTCGAGAAGGAAATCAATATGAAGCAACCTAAAGGCTTTGTGTCCGAAGTCGATATTCAGAAAGTGTGCAAGCTTCAGTATTCCATTTATGGATTGAAGCAAGCGTCGCGTAGTTGAAACCTTTGTTTTGACGAGGCGGTCAAAGAGTTTGACTTCGTGCAAAACGAGGAGGAACCTTGTGTATACAAGAGGGTTAGTGGGAGCAAGATCGCATTCTTAGTACTATATGTGGATGAATTTCTACTAATAGGAAATGATGTGGGAATGCTCAGTTCTGTGAAAACTTGGCTTTCGAGTAATTTCTCCATGAAAGAGTTGGGAGAAGCAACCTATATTCTTAGAAATTCGACTCTACCGGGATAGTGCGAAGAGAACAATAGGTCTTTCCCAAGCCCTCTATATAGATAAAATCTTAAAGCGATTTAAGATGGATGATTCTAAAAGAGGGTTCCTACCGATACGACATGGAATAAAACTGTCCTTGGAGATGTGTCCTCAAAGTGAGGAACAACGAAAGGAAATGAGTAATATGCCATATGCTTCGGCCGTGGGTAGCCTTATGTATGCTATGTTGTGTACGAGACCTGACATTGCGCATGCTGTAAGCGTGGTGAGTAGGTTTCAGGCAAACCTAGGTAGGGAACATTGGACTGCCGTAAAGAATGTTATCAAGTACTTAAGAAGGACTAGATATATGGTTCTGATGTATGGCGGTGGAGAATTGGATGTGGTGGGATTCACTGATTCGGACTTCCAAGGACTGAAGGACGATTCGATGTCTACTTCTGGCTACATATTTACTCTTAATGGAGGAGCAGTATCTTGGCGTAGCACCAGACAAAGCGTGACTGCTGATTCCACGAGTCAGGCTGAGTATCAAGCAGCCTCGGAGGCTTCCAAGGAAGGGTTCTAGATTAAGAAGTTTCTGGGAGAACTTAAAGTGATACCATGTGCTGAGCTACCTGTTCCGCTATACTACGATAATGACGGAGCTGTAGCGCAGGCCAAGGAGCCGAGGTTTCACAACAGCACCAAACATATTGAGAGGAAGTATCATCTCGTAAGAGAATTTGTTCGCAAGGGATACATTGTGCTGCATAGAGTAGACTCAGCCGACAACGTCACTGATCCACTGACCAAGCCACTTTCTCATACTAGCTTGGAGCGTCATCTGGAGAACATGGGTATTAGATACCATAGTGTGTGGCATTGAGTGCAAGTGGGAGATTATTAGGAGTATGCCCTCGAATGCCACTCAGGGGATGTTGAGTGAGGGCATTGTACTTGTAATTATGTAAATAATTAATATAAGGCAATGAATGCTTCTTTATTTGCTGGTAGTTACTGGCATTCCTAACTCGTAAATATACATATAGAAACTAGTCCGTGTATTTTAGAGCAAAATGTTCCACTCCTTATTGGATAAGAGGGTCGGCACTGGAAAGGTTTATAGCTCAAATACTTAATCGTTCGCAAGTCGATGAAACTTGACTGGGCGTTAAGTTTATGTGAAAACTTGTATGACGTGTTCTTTGACATGGAGAGTGCCTGTCGAACACTAATGGTTAGTGGGAGCACACGTTATAGGTATGCTAATTGGACTAGTATACTCGAACCGACTCACCCTCGATTCGTCACATGGATTTCACTCCAGGACAGTCAATGACGGAATCGAAAGGTTGTGATAGGTATTCGTGAACCTTCGACTTGAGGATTTAGTAGGGATGTGCTTGTGACGTCAAGATTTTCATTAGAGTAGTTCGACCCTATAAACCGGGAGGTGGGGGTCAATTTCGACGTGCATCTTGACGGGCAAGTAGCAGGTCCTACTGAATACCAAGATAGAATTCTTTCTCCCATTAGTGAGCGGGTTATATGTCCTATGCGGTTATTGGCAGATGAGATAATAAGTCTTTGGCCAAAGAGCTAGTTGAATTGGATACACGAGAGCTCGATGATCTCGATTTGCATTAACGCATGCATAGCATCAAGTACAGATAGGGTTTGACTGACCATGACCCTATATCTTGATCGGGACATTTGAAAGAAGGGTTTATACGTTTACTGATATTCACGACAGAATGGTTCTTGAATGATCCCAATCATTCGTTATCAGTTGGGGCACGGTGTAGGCCGCTAGGCTGGCTAGGTGGTGCTACTACTCTTTGGTTCCTCCCATTGCTGACTGCGACGAACCTACCGAGTCGCGCAATAGGATTGACGACGGAATGAATCAAGCTTATTCTCTCATTATAAATATTAGATATTGGATATCAAATTTATTGGACATTGGATGTCTAATTGATTTTGGGAAATTGGATGTCTAAATTAATTTATTGTATAAATTAATTTACGGCCTAATGAATTAAATAAATTACTGGGTGATTAATTTAATTCAAAAATATAATTATTTCTTGGAGAAATTAATTATGTCATTATGTATTTGATATGATTAATTAATTGGATTAATTAATCGATATAAATACATTGGAACGGAATCGGAGTTTATCTATTTAGACTCGCAGGAGTTCGAAACGGACCAAACTCATCCGATACCTTCTAGAGGCCGGTCCCACTTTGATGCTTTGCCTTTGGTCTTAGTCTTCATTTGGTTGGTAAAAGACTTATGACCATAGAGATATGAAATTTCTTAAAATAAGGAAAAGGAGAATAAATGGGATGAAAAAGAAGAATAAAAGAGAAGACTTGCTCTCACCTTTTTGAGTAACATTCTAGCCGTGAGTTTGGTTTTGAGGGAGAGAAAATTGTTTTCACTTTAGTCTTCATCTTCTTCTTCTTTTGTTCTTGGTTGTTCTTGAAGAAAAATCAAGAAATCAAAGAGAGATAATATATCTATACACTTGGAGTGATATAGATTATATTCGAAAGCTCCTACCACTTTGTTCTAGCCGTGTCCATAGAGGACAACGAAGTGGAAGCCGTTCCGATCGATTTTCCGGCACGTGGCAAGTAAAGGCACGCTGCTTTCGGTGCTCGGGATTTCAAGAGATTGGGGAATAACTCAAGAGAAGGAATCCATTTAATCAACGGGCTGCAAGGGTGAATTTGTAATATCTCTTGTGATTTCGTTTATATATTCATATATACTAGCTTGATCGATCCTCGTAGGGATTCAGATCGAATTAATTTTCATTTTACCGCTTCCGCTGGGCTTTCGTTTAGGCACCGAATCTCAATAGTATTCTCGATGATGAATCTAAGCACTAAAAGGAAACACAATTTCGACTACCTGAAGGTCCGGAATTCTACGACGGAAGTAAATTTCTCCAAACTCTTAGGAAATTACAAAACGGCCCAGACGTCTGAAAATTACAATACGACGTCGGATTATCAAACCGAAACTCACACATGAATAACTCAACCATACGGTCTTTTGGAAACGAAGAAACAACAAAATCGAAGGAGTTTTACGAGAATCAAACATACATGCGACAAAATATAACATAAAGAGAAATTACGTAAAAACACCTCTGAAACTCGTCCAAATAGAAAAACACCAAGAACACAATAGGTTCAAAACGTCGAGACGGTTACAAGCGAGTCGATAAAAATAGAGGTGCACTAAAAATAGATACTGCTAAAAATATAAAGGTACGGATATTACATCCATAGAGGCCTTGGATGGGACCAGTGGTTTAGCCCCGATCCTAGGCGAGTCATGTGCGTGATTTCTAACTATGGCCAATCCGAGAGGGTCCATAGAGGCCTCAGATGGGACCAGTGGTTTAGCCCCGGTCCTAGGCGATTTTCAACTGTGATTATTGACTGTTTGTTTTCCGGGAAAAGACATGTCTTGATTTTATTTTGAAACAATTTGATGCATGTACTATGAGATGTGTAGGCGAATGGTTTGCCTTGATTACTTGTACTAGCGTAATTGTTAACCCCTTTGGGGACCCATTTGGGAAAATTCATATTATAAATTTCAGGTTGCGTTCAGCTGGTCGAGCGGGCACTAGAATAGTACGAGGATGCTGGCCAGGGTTGTTGACGTGTGCAAATCAGTCCTTTTATTGCAGTTGTCTATTTTAAAACGTTTGTTTTCAAACTTGTAAACTGATAGATAGTACTCGCGTGTACTTAGGCATTTTAAATTTGGATGATGGATTGTATACTAAATTTTATGTGTGATTTTTGATGATGTTTGGTTTACCGGTTGTACTGGGCGTTTTATTTAATTTGCGGTGATGTGTGTTTTCTCGCTAACCGAGATGGTTAGACGAGCAGTATAAATTAGTTAGCCTAGTGGGTCCCACATAGGGGTCCATGGCTAGATGAAAATAGATCGAATAAATTAGTTTAATAGTATAACTCGATGAAAATAGATCGAATAAATTTTACTGTTACTCGAATTACCTAAAGTACTTGTTTCGATTAGATATTACTCGAATACACCCCGCTCGAAGCTAGAATTAAGATATATTACAATCACCATGTTGTTTGAAAGAGCTTACTATGCGGGGTTCAAAATGCTCGATAAATGAGTATGTTAGATTAGGGATTGTTAAGACTATCATTACTGAGCTGCGGTGTAATATCCACATATTATTAATATTATTGTTATCATTATCAATATCATTATTATTATATTTATTATTAAATTATTTATATATTTAATTTAATTGAAGCCAGACTCAAAATATTTTAAAGATTTAACCCAAAAATAAATTAGACTTCTCAACATTTAATTATATATATCATTTACTTTTGAACTTATCACATTTTAATTATGTTCATATCCATCCGCCCAACTTCTCGGTTCAACTATCATCTTCAATTTTTGACCCAACCCAATACTATATGTCTTCTCATCTCATTCTGAAGAAACATTTTCCTTCAGATTGTCCCATCATCACTTTAAGTTTCTACTATCAATTCAAATTAGACTCTTCAAATCAACTCATTTAATTTGAATTAAAATCACAACATTTGTGCACCATTAAAACACAATTATAATTATCCTTTCAATTCTTCCTAATAAAGTATAAGGTGCATTACGTTGTAAAATTATCGGTACCTTCGCCATTTGGAAATAGCGCGAAGTATTATAGAGTTATCAAACTCTTTTGCGTTGCGGAAGCAATTTAAAGTGTAGAAAGATAAACGACACAAGATTTATAGAGGTTCGGCCAAACGTGCCTACGTCCTCTCTCCGTTTATTTTTCTATAGATTAAAAATCAACCTCTGCACCTCTCTTCAATCGGTCGAGGGATTACCAGTACAATCTCGTCTTCTATCGGTCCGAGATAAACCGTAACACACTTGTATTTTTGTCGGTCCAAGTTAAATCGTTTTCCTTTTATATCAGACAAGGAATCAACCTATCTAGCTTTCTATGATACTAGACAAACTTCACTTGGATTTAGATATTATTATAATAATGCCGGTGTTGGAAGTATGCCCTCGAATGCCACTCATAGGATGTCGAGTGAGAGCATTGTACTTATTATTATGTAAATTATTAATATAAGGCAATGGATATTTCTTTATTTACTGGTAGTTACTTGCATTCCTAACTCGTAAATATACATATAGAAACTAGTCCGTGTATTTGAGAGCAAAACGTTCCACTCCTTATTGGATAAGGGGGTCGGCACTGGAAAGGTTTATAGCTCAAATACTTAATCATTCGCAAGTCGATGAAACTTGACTGGGCATTAAGTTTATGTGAAGACTTGTATGACGTGTTTTTTGACATGGAGAGTGCTTTTCGAACACTAATGATTAGTAGGAGAACACATTATAGGTATGATGATTGGATTAGTATATGCGGACCGACTCACCCTCGATTCGTCACACGGGTTTCACTCCGGGACAGTTAATGACGGAATCGAAAGGTTGTGATAGGTATTCGTGAACCTTCGACTTGAGGATTTAGTAGGGATGTGCTTGTGACGTCAAGATTTTAATTAGAGTAGTTTAACCCTGTAAACCGGGAGGTGGGGGTCAACCTCGACGTGCGTCTTGATGGGCAAGTAGCAGGTCCTACTGAATACCAAGATAGAATTCTTTCTCCCGTTAGTGAGCGGATTATATGTCCTATGCGGTTATCGACAGATGAGATCATAAGTCTTTGGCTAAAGTATTGGAGCTGGTTGTATTAGATACACGAGAGCTCGATGATCTCGATTTGCATTAACGCATGGAGTTTGACTGACTGTGACCCTATAACTTGATCGAGACATTTGAAAGAAGGGTTTATACGTATACTGGTATTTACGACAGAATGGTTCTTGAATGATCCCGATCATTCGTTCTCAGTTGGGGTACGGTGTAGGCCGCCAGGTTGGCTAGGTGGTGCTACTACTCTTTGGTTCCTCCCATTGCTGACTGAGACGGACTTACCGATTCGCGCAATAGGATTGATGACGGAATGAATCGAGCTAATTCTCTCTTTATAAATATTAGATATTGGATATCTAATTTATTGAGACATTGGATGTCTAAATTGATTTACTGGATAAATTAATTTACGGCCTAATGAATTAAATAAATTACAGGTTGATTAATTTAATTCATAGATATAATTATTTCTTGGAGAAATTAATTATATTATTTTGTATTTGATATGATTAATTAATTGGATTAATTAATTGATATAAATACATCAGAACGGAATTAAAGTTTATCTGTTTGGACTCACAGGAATCCAAAAGGAACCAAACTCATCCCGATTCTTCTAGATGGCCAACCCCTCCCACCAATCTTTCACTTAGTCTTTGTCTCCATTTTATAAATGGAAGACCAAAGACTTGAGAGATATGGTATCTCTTATTATAATGTGAAAGGTGATTTGGGGAGATGTTGATAAAGGAATAAATGAAAACTTCCACTCTTACTTTTGGTGAGAGAAACTCTCGGCTCCTTTTGCAAGTGAGAGAGAGAATTAATTTTCTTGGTCTTCATCACCATTTTCTTCTTCATTCATATTCTTCATAGTTTTCTTAGAGAAAGATTGTAAGGATATTTTGAGAGATATTGATTAAACACTTAGAGTGTTATAATCTTGATTAGCAAAGCTTCTACAACCTTGTTCTAGCCGTATCCTTGGAGGATAACGAGATTTAGTCATTCCGGTTGTTTTTCCGGCTTGTGGCAAGTAGAGACGCGGTCCTTTCGGTGTTGGATCATCCAAGAGCTTGGAGCGGATTGGATTCGTAGAGGTCAAGCAAAGCTCGGGGAATAGCTCAAGAGAAGGATACCATTTAATCAACGGACTACAAGGGTATGTTTTCTCGTATCTCTTGTGTTTCGTATTATATTCGTATATACGTAGCTCGATCGATCCTCGTAGGGATTTGGATCGAATTAATTTTCATTTTACCGCTTCCGCTGGGCCTTCGTTTTAGGCACCGAATCCCAACAGTGGTATCAAAGCGTAGGTATTGCGATCGTATATACGATATTAGCATTTGGAATGCTTGATTAGATGGTATATGATTTGGAATCATAATCGTATTAATCGTTGATTTTCTATTGTTCATCCAAAAATTATATTTTCATGATTTTATGTTACAATGTAAATCTATTTTTCTTTTGAAAAACTGATTTAAAGTATAATATAAAAATTAGAAAAATGTTATTTTTGGAATCGGGGTGAAAAACGAGCCGAAAACATAATCGGACCCGGCAGCCTAGGGATGGCCGGGCGCTGCCTCGCGGTCCGAGGCAGCAGATCGCGATCTGGACCCGCGATCAGCCAGGCTCGATAGTCTGTGCCGGCCGCTGCCTGCCAATGGTCTCGGTCCCTGCCGATCACGCTGCCAACTGTGACTTGGCAAGGTTCTACTTTGTGTTTTTCGACTCCGTTTTTTATATTTTGTTCGATAATTAATTCCCCACAAATTAAATTAGATTTAATTTGATTAAGATTTAATTATGGTAATTTTAATCTTAAGGGAATTAATTTAATGAAATATTTTATCATCCGGAACAAGTTAAAATTGATGGTTGTTTGAATTAATTGGATTAATTCATATTGAATGAATCGATTGGATCGGTCGTATTGTTGATTGGATCAATGTATCTCTACGCTTTCCATTTATATAATATTTATTGGATGAATGCTTTTGAATGGGGATGTGGTTCGTGGACTTAGTTTTTGAACTGGTTTTATTCGATTGGGTTGTAATGACCATTTTGAGTCTATTTATTTTGCTAGAAATATTTGTATCTAGGATGCAATTTTCAATGTAAAATTTATATGTAATGACGAAGACCGAAGGAAGATCCGTTTTGAGAAGACGAAGACTTGTAATTAGATTACGGGGTTTTTGTTTTCTAGGAACAGTCCATGAACCACATGTTGGTAGCAACTAGGTTGTGAATGGTTGTTTTCATATTGTATGAATGCCACAAAAGTGCTTAAATGAATTAATGTGCAAAGTCTAACATTAATCTCGAAAATTCTCCCACGACAAATTATTAAGTTTATAAGGTTTCAAGGTTTTTCTTCCCTCCATCGAGCTTTCGGGAAATTGAAATCCAAACCGGATGTGCTATGCTTCCGAGTTATCGGGATAGTCGTTCGGGGAGGACGGATAAATTACCGAGAACGCATTGGATGCCTTCGGTTGGAGCAAATTTTATCCCTAGAAACCTGATAGGTTGCCGGATAAGATTCAATTGTGAAACTAATTTGCGTCGATGATATAAACTTAACTTGTTCATAAACTATAGAAACCGTATAGGTTGAGGGGAGTGAACAAGGGGAAAAAGAATATCGAATCATCCATTAGATGGGTTGGTGTTGGACACCACTTATGAAAATTAATAGACTAGAAACCTGTTCGGTTGCCCTCTATTAAGATTTATAAAGAACTCGCTCACCACTATGAAGTAGAGAAAAGATACTTCCGGATTTCACATAGGAGTGTGTTATTCCGATAAAAATAGTGGAAGCTGGGTAACAAGAATAGAAAAGACCTTAATTCTATACTCAGATCATAATATAACAAGTCACTAATTAACCTGTCGTACTTAATGCAGACTAAACTCTCAATATGAAAATCAACCCAATCGCAATTCTACTCGAAAACAACACCCTGATTGGACCTAACTTTGTGGACTGGCTCCGCAATCTGATGATTGTCCTCAGTATAGAGGCACTGGGATACGTCTTGGAGATGGACATTCCGGCGCCTCTTGTGCGGACCAGAGCCAATCAGGAAGAGATCGAAAACCACGAAAGTGGGTTAAGGATGACGTAAAAGTCTGTGCTTACATGATGGCTTCTATGTCTAATGAGCTTCAGAGAGCTCATGAGAAAATGACTTCTGCTAGGCAGATTGTATCTCACTTAACCGGACTTTATGGTGAGCACAGTAGAACTGCTAGATATGAGATATCCAAGCAACTATTCGGTGTAAGGATGAAGGAAGGTGAGAAGGTTGGGGAACACGTCCTCAAAATGATATCCATGATCGAGCGATTGGAGGCTCCTGATTTTAAAATGGATACTTCTCTCCAAACCGACCTTATCCTATAGTCTCCCTGATTCCTTCTCATAGTTTGTTATGAACTTCAACTGCATTGAGATTGCATGTAATTTAGCTGGGCTAATGAACAAACTTGTGACCGCTCAGTCTCAGATGAAGACTACAAGGATGAAAGAGTTTGCCCTTGTGATTTCTTCTGGATCTCGGAGGTCTAAGAATACGAAATAAAAGACCAAGAAGTGGACGGGACCACAAGTCGAGGACCTTAAGGGTAAGGGCAAGGCCTCGATGGTTCCAAAGAGCAAGAAGAAAGACGCTTGTCTCAAGTGCGGTGAGCTGGGCCATTGGGCTAGAGAGTGTCCGATTCTTCATGGCACTTCAGGCACAGAACTTTTAGTTTTGGAAACAAATTGTTCTGCTACTGTATTTTTTACTTCCTGGATACTGGATTCTGGTGCTAGTTCTCATATTTGTACCGTGAATCAGGATCTGGAACAAAGTAGGAAGCTTGGAGCTGGAGAAGTAATGATCACTGTCAGAAGTAGGCATTGTGTTGAGGCAACCGACATAGGATCACTTCTTTTGGGTTTAGAATCCGGCTTTATTTTGACTTTAGAAGATGTACTTTTTTTGCCCAAGGGGCATAAAAACATTGTATCCATTCCGGTCATGGACCGAAAGGCTTTTCATTTTTCATTGGATATGGCTCCTCCAAAATTTATTTTAGAAATAAACTCGTGGGCACTGCTACATTGTTAAATGGACTGTATCATCTAAACCTTAGTAACAAAGTCATGTTGGTTACACCATGGTTTACAAAATGGAAAAAGATGGACTTATGGGTCCATTGGGATCGGATCCCTTTCCTACTTGTAAATCTTACCTTAAAGGCAAAATGACCAAGTCCCCCTTCAAAGGGATATTTTGAAAGAGCCACTGATAAACTGGCATTAATACATACCGATGTATGGGTTGCTTTGGAAGCAGCGCGTGACGGGTATTAGTACTTCATTACGTTTACAAATGATCATACTAGGTATGGTTATGTATACTTAATGAAACATAAATCCGAGGCCTTTGAGAAATTCCAGGAATTTAAGGCCTTAGTCGAGAAACAAACTGAAAATCATATCAAAGCACTTCGGTCGGACCGAGGTGGCAAGGATATGAGTATGGAGTTTAACAAGTTCTTGAAGGAACTTGGAATAGTATCACAACTAACACCTCCAGGCACTCCTCAGTTAAATTGTGAAAGAAGGAACCAGACCTTGTTGGACATGGTCCGTTCCATGCTGGGCTATACTGACTTACCGATTTAGCTGTGGGGGTATGCACTCCAGACTGCCGCTTACATCTTGAATAGATATCCTTCCAAATCCGTTCCTAAAACTCCACATGAGATGTGGGAGGGCAGGAAACCAAGTCTCAATCATATTAGGATTTGGAGATGTCCCACTTTTGTCAAGAAGACTAAGGTGGAGAAGTTAGAAGCGAGGTCCGCAACGGGACGTTTCATTGGATTCCTTTCTGGGACAATGGGATATCTATTATACATGCCTGAAGATCGAAAGATCGTTTTTGCTTTACAAGCACACTTCTTGGAAGATGAGTTCATTCAGGAAGGCATAGCAGGTAGAAGTATTTCTTTAGAAGAGTACAATGAAACTCCTCGGGAGACACCTGTGCAAGAAACTGGAACCGAACCTTCTGAAACACAAGTACAACCACCTCGTAGATCTAGTAGGGTGTCTCAATTACCTGAGAGGTATAATTTTATGCACTTAGAGGAACTGGGTTTCCACGAGGTTCCAGATGATAAACAAGAGACCGACCTGCGACCAATGACCTAGTAATGGTGGCTGTATACTCCATGAAATAGCCTGTAGCAGTCTTCATGTAGTTGGACCTTCGTTTTGATGAGGCAGTCAAAGAGTTTGACTTTGTGCAAAATAAAGAGGAACCTTGTGTATACAAGAGGGTTAGTGGGAGCTAGATCACATTCTTAGTACTATATGTAGATGACATTATACTAATAAGAAATGATGTGGGAATGCTCAGTTCTGTGAAAGCTTGGATTTCGAGTAAATTCTCCATGAAAGACTTGGGAGAAGAAACCTATATTCTTGGGATTTGACTCTACTGGGATAGATCGATGAGAATGATAAATTTTTCCCAAGCCCTCTATATAGATAAAATCTTAAAGCGGTTTAAGATGGATTATTCTAAAAGAGGGTTCCTATCGATGCGACATGGAGTAAAACTCACCTTGAAGATGTGTCCTCATAGTGAGGAACAATGAAAGGAAATGAGTAATATACCATATGCTTCGGAATTTGGGTAGCCCTATATATACTTTATTGTGTACGAGACCTGACATTGCGCATGCCGGGAGCGTGGTAAGTAGGTTTCGGGCTAACCCAGTTAGGGAACATTAGACTGCCGTAAAAGAACGTTCTCAAGTAGTTTAGAAGGACTAGAGATATGGTTCTTATGTATGGCGTTGGAGAACGGAATGTAATGGGATTCACTGTATTGGACTTCTAAGGACAGAAAGACGATTCTATGTCTACTTCTGGATACATTTACTCTGTTGGGTACGGGGTCGAATATTTGCGCCGTTTGCGGAAGCATAAATAAAATTGCGGTAAATAAAGGACACGAGGATTTATAGAGGTTCGGCTATAAACGAGCCTACGTCCTCTCTCGGTATCTTTTTCTATAGGATCAAGATAAAAACCTCTACGCCTCTCTTCTATCGGTCGAGGTATAACCGTTACAATCACATCTTCTTTTGGTCCGTGATAAACCACTCGTACTTGTCTTTGTGTCGGTCCAAGTTAAACCGTTTTCCTTTTCGTAGGACAAGGAATCAACCTATCTAGCTTTCTATGGGTACTAGATAAACCTCACGAAGATAGCGATTGCGATTCTAACAATGCCGGATCCTTGATCCTAATAACACCGAATCCAATCGTATCTTTTCTTTTACCACTCGTGTATGATTTTGTGTATAACACTCAATCAATCAATGTAAGCTCAATATTACAACAACAATATAATGAATATCAATCTCTGATCAGGTTATAGAATGCTTGAAGTTGTTGTACTTGGTCAATACCATAGACATGGTATTTATAGGCTTCATCCTCAAACTAGCCATTAGCTGCCAGACTGCTCATTACGTACGTTATATGCTCTCCATTACGTACGTTGTAATACCCGGTTGTGAATTCATTTATTATCATTCAGTTATTGTCACTCAGAATTTTTTTTTTCACTCAGTAATAATCGTTCATCATTCATATTCAGTCAACTATGTTCACCATTCGGCGTATTTTGGGATCATCGCTGTTTGAGATCGAGCCGAGATTATTGTCATCATCATCATCATGTTTTAATTTTCAGTTTGAGAGGTAGCGCACGCTACATATTCTAGTTAGCGCGCGCTAATGGGGTGCAGGTAACGCACGCTATGATTCAGTATTAGCGCACGCTAGCGCAAGTGGGGCAGACAGTCCAGAAGGTACTGGGCTGATTTGGGAAATTCGTAGCGCACGCTACGAGTGGTAAGTAGCGTATGCTAATGGTGCTGCTAACGCACGCTAAGTCACATTAGTAGCGCACGCTAACACGTGCAAGGCGGAGGACAGTAGGTTCTGGACTTCAGTTTTTGAATACTGGACACCAGTTAGCGCACGCTAACAATCTGGGTTAACGCACGCTATCAGTAAGGTGTTAGCGCACGCTACCAAGTCGTAGCGCATGCTAACGAGGCATTTCAGAGCTCACTAGACTGCCCAGTAAACCGCTAGCGCATGCTAACTATCAGGTCATAGGGTGCGCTAAGCTGGGACAGTATAAATAAGACAGTTTAGTCCAACCTTCATCATTTCTTCATTTCTCAACCACTTTGGACGATCTTGGGCGATTCGGAAAGGTCTTTTCGAGCTGCAATCATCTAGCATCATCTTCAAGCTCCTAAGTTGGATTAATCATCATCTAATCAGTTTCATCACTCCAAATCAAGGTAATCTTTCATTTAATCTTGAATTTCGGGATTTGAAGGTTTTATCCCCGATCTCTTCGAGTTAGCTTGCTTTCATGTTGGATTATGTTAGATATGGATTATCTATCTTGGATACATGTATTGCTATGGATTCATTGGAGTAATTTTCGGAATTTGTGATTCATTGAGGAATTTTTCAAGAAACCCTTGGTGTTGACTTTGGAATGTTTGTGGGTTTCGACTAGATGTTGTTGAAATCCCGATTTAAGTATTCCTGTTGGATTATTGATAATATTCATGAGGTTTTGTTGGATTGAATCATTCATTGGAAGTTGGTTTTGGATGTAATTGAGTTTTGGTTGTAAACAATTGTTTACAACGCGTTTGTTTAAATGCCCCAATGAGTTTCGGGTATTGTTGTATCGACTTTTGAGTTGGTTGTGATCATGCTTGATTCGTGTATTAAGAGATTTGTTGGTATTTGTGTTGTTCAAGGTTGTTCGAGCGGCCGACAATTTCATTAAGGACGTTGATCGTGGAATTACCTTCTCGCCTTCGGTTTGAGGCAAGTTTTATACTTGTACTAGTCAATGAGATTAATGTCGTCATATATGTGTATGAATGTGTTGTATCATTCCGAGACTTAGTCTCTTCATGAATTCATTGATATCAAGAGATCGTTTGATACGATACCTTTCGGCAACTATGCCAAATGTTTATTATTGTCCGTTAATGGCCGTTTCAAGGCATTATGATACTCGTTATTAATGTCATTGTCGATAGCCGGTTCGCGGTATCGATGTATAGATTGTTGTTAATATTGATGTCAATCTAATACATCGTTCAGATCATCGTTATTCATGTTGGGGTTGTCGTTAAAACCGTATTGGCCGGTTGAAGGCATTGGCGTATTCATTTCTCATCTTCGTCATCGGTCACCGACTAAAGGTGCCGGGACATCCTTCATATCATTGTCATCGATTGGCCGTTCTCAGGCAAATCGAAATGTTCAATCATTCACCATATCATTGTTATCGATTGACCGCTCTAAGGCAATCGAGGTATTTAATCATTCATCGTATCATTCGTAGCGATTGGCCATTCTAAGCCAATCGAAGCGCTTAATCATTCATGGAATCATCCGCTGCATCATTGTTATCGGTTGGCCATTCTAAGGCAATCGAGGTGTTGATTTGGGACTGTCAAGGACGGTGTCTATCCGTGTGTTACTGTCATCGTGTTGGCCGACTCAAGGCAGCACACTATCATTAATTGTGATACGGCTTCGTGCCGTGGCTTCGGCCCTAATTGTGATACGGCTTCGTACCGTGGCTTTGGCCCTCATTGTGATACGACTTCGTGCCGTGGCTTCGGCCCTCATTGTGATACGGCTTCGTGCCGTGGCTTCGGCCCTCATTGTGATACGGCTTCGTGCCGTGGCTTCGGCCCTAATTGTGATACGGCTTCGTGCCGTGGCTTCGGCCCTCATTGTGATACAGCTTTGTGCCGTGGCTTCGGCCCTAATCAATAACAGTTGCGGGCTGTTTTGGGCTTCATGTGATTGTGATAATTTGACAGCTTCGGCTGAGTGGCTTCCAAGCCTTTATTATTGTCCTGGTAATTTCATTGGAGCCTTCGGGCATTGTGATTCATAATTAATTTAGTCCTGGTTTGGTTCATGTCGTGTAATTCATTGTGGTATTCTGTGATTTTGATTCGCCGTTGGGCACTTATGTTCTAACCTGTCGAATAGGTATTAATAGTATGCCGTGGGCATAGTATTTCACGAATGCTCGGTTCTTACTTTGGTTTGTGAGCATCTCGTATTATTATCATAAATGTACCGTTTCATTCTGCCTTTGGATGCATATCATGTCATACATGTATTTGATGTTCATTATCTGATGATCGACCCGTAAGCGGAACATGTTTTCATGTTTTAGGTGATTGCGAGGAGAGAGTTGAGACACAGGGGCATGACGATGGCGACGAGGCATTCGAGCGATACTAGTCCGAGTTGTTCATGTTGGTCAGTCAGTTGAAGTGTTCTCCAGTTTGTCAGTCATTGTCATTTTGTATTACCCGAGCAGATGCTCGTGGATGTTGTATTTTTACTCTTGGCCATGTAGGCCCATCGTTGTCGTTGAAATTCCTTATCGGAATATTGTGTCGGATATCATGGTAGGGACTATGATTTTCCTTTGTTGTTTAATTTAATGTATTTTAGTCATGTTCGCCTGGTGGATCTCCTGGCGTGGGGTCCACGGCACTGTAATAACCCAATAGGATTTGGGGGCGTTACAAAAGTGGTATCAGAGCTTTTGGGTTGTGAGATACCCTGATATGTGAGTTATGTGGCTCTACCGATGCGGTAGTAGTGGGACTGTCAGGTTATGACAATCTGGACAGTCGGGTTTTGTGAGTCGTAATATTAGTACGACTATACGAGTCATTCATTCATCGAGTCGTCGTCAGTGGGACTAGTATCGTGAGACCTCGAAGCTTCGTATGACCTGTGTAAGGACTCGATTCTCTTTATGCTCATACCTTCATCATGTCATTAATTGTTCATGTTTGTTGAAACATATATGTGATATTAGTGTTATGATTGATTCATGACTAATTGTTTTGGAGCACGTGTGACTTGTGTAAGCATTAAGGATCAACGCATTCATCAGTTAATAATCCTCAATCATCATTTTGATTCATCACTCAGTTAATTCATTCATCACTCAGTCAATGTCATTACTCAGATAATTCATTCATCACTCAGTTAATTCATTCATCGCCCCGTCAATATCATTCATCACTCAGTTAATTCATTCCTCACTCAGTCAATATCATTACTCAGATAATTCATTATTCACTCTGTTAATTCATTAATCACTCGGTCAATCTCATTGTTCAATCAATTTATTCATCACTCAGTCAATCTCATTGATTCAGTCAATTCATTCATCACTCAGTTAATCTCATCGCTCAGTTGATTCATTCATCACTCAGTCAATCTCATCGCTCAGTTAATTCAGTATCACTCAGTCAATCTCATTGTCCAATTAATTCATTAACCATCCAGTCCATCTCACGGTTCAGTTATTAATCTGTGAATCAAATTTTCAACCTTGTTAACTTGTTCAAGGTAATCATTTCAGGAATTTCATCAAATAGTCTTGTCACCTCACTTTATCTTTCATGCGATCTTATCGTATTCCGACGTCATGTCGACGATCGTTTTATTGCATTATTAATGCATTCATTGTGTTAGAGCATGTATGCCCATTGTTATCTTTCCGTCTCGCAATCATAATGCGATCTTCATGCGAGATCTGTAATCATCATGTGGCTTTCCTGCTTCAGTATGGATAGAGCTGTCAGAGGACGCAAGGGAGAAGGCCGCGGTGCGGGCCGAAACCCAGGACCTCATGTGAATACCCGCGCGAATGCGAGGGATAGCATTTATTCATCAGATAGCGGGGCTACTCATTCATCAGCAGATAATCAGTCACTGTCAGGGATTCGTACCCAAGAGGCATCTCACTTGGAAGGTGTTCGGGTTGACCCATTCATATTTATGCAGGGGATGATGGCCCAGATGACTCATATGACGTGGATAGTGGAAGCCATGCAGACCTCGATGGTTCGTGGCCCACCGCAACAGGGACTCCAGGTGCCGTTTCATGGACAGACTGGGGGAGTGAATCATATTGTTGGCGATATCTCTCGTCAGAGGCCGCCTACTTTTGAGGGTTCGTCGGAACCAGCTGATATTGTTTATTGGCTTGAGCATTTTGATAAACTCTTCGACATAGTTCAGTGTCCGGAAGAGAGTAAAGTGGCAGTAGCGGCTTATTACTTGATTAAGGGTGCTTATTCGTGGTGGCTTTCTGTGAAACCCACCGATCGCGATTGTAGTTGGAGCGAGTTCAAGACCCTCATGTTAGAGAGGTATTATCCGGCTCCACTTCGTGAAGCCAAGTTTTCAGAGGTTTTAAACCCCGAATCCGTCGAGGACGAGGGTGTTATTGTCATTGCTGAGAAGTTTCAGGGGCCACTTCAGTTTGCTTCGTCAGTTATCCGTACTGAGGCGGATAAGATCAAATATTTTAGCAAGAGGCTAAATCCGCAGTTGAGGATGCAGTTGTTCAATCACAATTGTAGTTCACTTAGCGAATTCATCGGGAAGGCTCTTGGAGCAGAGCTTTTAATCAAGGAGCTTACTCAGAAGTATCCATCAGTTTCTTCGGGTGAGAGGACTAGAATGCCGGCTCGTTCATAGGGACATCGGGCTCCGACGTCCAAGGGGTCGTTTTCTAGTCGTCTTCGTGCTGGGATAGCATCTTCCTCTCAGGCGAAGAGTTCGACTGTTGTTTGCTTTAACTGTGATTCAGCAGGTCACGTTAGTACCCGGTGTACGGTGCCAGCTATTGTTTGTTTTCTGTGTGGGAGGCAGGGACACCGGCATAAATACTGCAGGAGTTCTAGTGCCAGTAAATCTCAAAAGAACTCAAGGGCCTCGAGAGACTTCGTTACTCCATCCCGTGCATCATCCAAGGGACCCTATCTGTAACACCCCAATTCACAAATGGGACATTACACGCCGTAGAACCCTCGTGAGGTCTACCAGGCTAACACATGACACATAACCACAATGAAAACCCCAAAAGATGCACTCAAAGGTAAATAGGGCCGTGGCCTCGGCCAAAACATTTCAATGGAGTACATGAAACATAATGTAAATATCAATTCATTGCCCACGCAGGGGACTTAAACCAAGTTCAGGAATAAACAGTTTAACTCCAATACTCGACAAATGCAATGACAAAACATAAAAAAAACAATCCAGACTCGAGCCACTATCATCAAGCCATCCCATCCTTCGCGTGCGTGCCCGTGCTCGCTCCTCGCCTCTCCTTGCACTAAATGCATAAGACGCATTTCCCCCATTTAAGGGTTAGCATTCGAATAGCTAGTGCAAGTACACAATTACACAACATTATATACAAAATACGGTTTTTACACAATCATCCCAAACATAAGTCATTTGCCATATATATATATATATTCCGGAATACTACATTGGCAATCAAATCAGTTTCCAATCATCACGATATCACAAAATCACAACTGGTATCCCGTGGCCGTACCCCTTAGTATCGACCCCCAGACATCCCGTCGAACGCTCCGGGTGGGATACCACTTCCGCAGCCGTACCCCTTAGTATCGACCCCCAGACATCCCGTCGGACACTCCGGGTGGTAGTTCAACCACACACGCACCCAAGTCCACTTCCGCGGCCGTACCCCTTAGTTTCGACCCCCAGACATCCCGTCGGACACTCCGGGTGGAAGGAACACAACTCACGCACCCAAAAATCACAATTCCATCATTCACTTTGAAAACGTAACATACATAACGGAATGTAATACATGTACTTGCCTTGGATAACACGACGTGAAGGAAAACGGCGAAAGGAAAGGTTTCGGTCCGAACAATCTTCACAAATCTGGTCCTAACAACAATAGAGACTCAATCAACTACAATTCCACTGAGAAATCACGAATTAATCGATGTTCTATCCTAAGGGACAATCCGCCGAACACTATTGAGGCATAAAGTTCAAGTTCGATCAACGAAGGGGAAAAACTTGGAATTTATCCGCTAAAGTTCTAGGAAAACATAACACCACGATTACCCAACAAATATTCATCATCAATCGTAGCAAAAACGAAAGGAAAAATGAATTATAGCCAAGAACCCTAAAATTAGGTATAATGACCAATTACCTCAATTCAACGATGGAAAGGCGGAAGAAAGATGATTGATTCGTGTTGGAAAGTCCAATTCCGAGTTATAAGGTGCTAGAATGCAATATCTGGTTGGAATCGCCCAAAATCGCAATGAGGGAGCGGAGAGACGAGAGGAATGGTGAAAATGGGGTCAAAACCCGTGTCCTGCCCTATATATATCGGGATGTAACACGGCGCAACAAACGGTCCAAATAGCGCCGTGTTCGGGCCGTGTTGTTGGTCGGGCCGGGCGACCTGTGCGACACGGCGCATGCACACGGCGCAAAATGCCGCGGGTCTTGCGCTGCTTTCGCAAGGCAATGGGCACCATCGGGCAACACGGCGCATGCACCGCGTAATGCCGCGGGTCTTGCGCCGCTTTCTGACAAAGGATCGACCCGCTAGCGACACGGCGCACGCACACGGCGCAAAATGCCGCGGGTCTTGCGCTGCTTTCTGACAAAGGATCGACCCCGGGCGACACGGCGCCTGACACGGCGCAAAATGCCGCGGGTCTTGCGCTGCTTGCACAGTGTCCGATGCATGCATTCTGGACAGAAAACAACGCTACCAAAAACGAAAAAGACGATCACCAAAACACGATATGCCGACCCAACAGTCCGAGGAAAATACACACAACGAGAAACAATAACCAGTAACCCAAAACGGTCCGAGGTACACTATCAAAACCGAACAAGGAACAAATTCCCTAAACTTATAGGAAATTACAAAAACGGCCCAAACATCCGTAAAATCACGATACAACGTCGGATTAACAATCCGAAACTCACAACATGCCCTACTCAACCATACGAACTCATGAAAATAGGAAAATGACGAAATCGAACGAGTTTAGCGAAAATCGGATACACATGTGACAAAATATAACTCAAGATGAAATTACGTAAAAACATCATCGAGACTCGTCCAAATGGAGAAACTCCGAGAACAAAATAGATTCAGAATTCCAAAACAGTGCCAAGCGAGTTATCCGAAACGAATATACACCAAAAATAGAAATTACTAAAAATAGAAAACGCGGATATTAAATTATCTCCCCCTAAAAATAAGTTTCGTCCCGAAACTTACAACACGAATAACTCGGGGTATCTCGACCTCATACTCTCCTCCGTTTCCCACGTGGCTTCCTCGGATCCATGCCTCGACCACTGCACTTTAACCAAAAGAATGGTTTTGTGCCTGAGTTGCTTCACCCGACGTTCTAAGATTTGAATCGGCCTCTCCTCGAAGGTAATGTCGGGCCCCAACTCGATCTCTCCAAAATCAATAATATGGCTAGGGTCCGGTAGGTACTTCCTAAGCTGGGAAACATGAAATACGTTATGCACGTGGATCAGGGACGGCGGCAAACCTAACCGATATGCAAGCTCTCCGACTCTCTCTAGGATCTCGAACGGCCCAATAAATCTCGGACTAAGTTTACCCTTCCGACCGAAGCGGTAAACTCCCCGTGTCGGAGACACTTTAAGCAACACATGGTCTCCCACCTCAAACTCTAACGGCCGGCGACGTGTATCGGCATAAGACTTCTGCCGGCTCTGGGCCGTCACCAACCTACCGCGAATGAGAGCAATCTTCTCCCTCGTCTCAACTACCATATCGGGCTCGGTACCCATCAGCTCGGACGCATCGTCCCAACACAACGGCGATCTGCACCTCTTCCCATACAATGCCTCGAATGGTGCCATCTTGATCGAGGCGTGCTAACTATTCTTGTACGTGAACTCGATAAATGGCAAGTGCGACTCCCAATCATCCTTCCAATCTAAAGCACAGGCTCGCAACATATCCTATAGCGTCTGTATCGTTCGCTCAGACTGTCCGTCTGTCTGAGGGTGGTAGGATGTGCTAAGTCTCAGCTCGGTTCCCAAGGCTCTATGAACGGACTGCCAAAAATGTGATATGAACCGGCCATCACGATCCGAAACAATACTCTTAGGGGTCCCGTGTAACCTCACGATCTCCGCAATAAACACTCGTGCAAGTCTCTCTGGCCCCCAAGTGTCCTTAATACCCAGAAAATGAGCCGATTTGGTTAGTCGATCGACAATGACCCAAATCATGTTCATCCCAGTCCGAGTCTTAGGCATACCGGTAATGAAATCCATAGAAATGTCCTCCCATTTCCACTCCGGGATAGGAAGTGGTCGTAAAAGCCCCGCGGGTCGCTGATGCTCGATCTTAACCTGCTGACAGGTCAAACACCTCGACACAAACTCGCTAACGTCTGTCTTCAAATTACTCCACCAGTAGTTGCTCCTCACATCCTTGTACATTTTACTCGTACCAGGATGTATGGAGTAAGGTGTGGTATGAGCTTCACTCAAGATCTTCTGTCTCAGCTCAACAACACTCGGTACACATAGTCTGCCGCGAAATCTCAAAACTCCATCATCGTGAACCACAAATCCAGGGGCTTTCCCCTTCCTCACATCCTCCCTCAACTGGACCAAAAACGGATCATCATACTGTTTCGCCTTGATATCATCAGTCAAGGACGAAGCGATCTCCAACGCACATAACTAACCCTGAACTCTCTGAACCCAAACCTCGATATCCTGACAAATAAAATCCCGCTGGATCCTACTCTATGGTGTAAGTACCTCTAACATCTGCAACGCCATCGGCTTTCGGCTCAACGCATCAGCCACTATGTTAGCCTTACCCAGATGGTAAAGTATCTCGAGGTCGTAATCCTTAATTAGTTCCAACCACCTACGCTGTCTCATATTCAATTCCTTCTGACTGAAGATATACTTCAAGCTCTTGTGATCCGTAAAAATCTTACAAGACGACCCATAAAGATAATGCCTCCAGATCTTTAAGGCGAAAACGACCGCAGCTAACTCCAAATCGTGCGTGGGATAATTCACCTCGTAAGGTTTCAACCGGCGGGACGCATAATGTAACATCCCCAGAATATGACCGGGAATGTCACACGCCGTAGACCCTTATCACAAGGATCTACCAGGCTAAACTCCCAAAAGACTACTCAGTGATTGACCAACCGGGGTCAAAATTAAATAGAAAGCAGACCGACAAGGTCATAAACCAATTCAGAAACTAACGACATTCATATTACAATGACAACAATAAACTTGAACACAGAAAAGAATGACAACTCAATTTAATAAATGATAACTACACCCATACAAGAGTGAATACTCGAACGACAGAGAAATACCGACCAAAATGATACAAAAGGAAAGACTCTGACTCTGGTGTGATTAGCATCGTCGTATTCCATCTCCCTCCAAGCCAATCCCGTGACTGCTCCCGAGCTGCCAAAACCTGAGCGCATAACAGGCACCCACCCCCCGAAAACTCGGGGGTTAGCAAACTGGAATTTTGCTAGTGCAAGTACATAGTATACAAGATATACGAACAGTAACAACACAAAATTCAACCGCCGTGAAGCCTTAACACAAACCATACATTCCTATAGTCCACACAGAATAACACTCGCATACACAAGGTGAAAGATAATCACATAGTCATATTCTCTTTACGGAACATAACATCAATGAAACTTTAAACGAGCCCAAGGAGTCAGGAAAATCCCTTTGTAAAAGGAAAAATGTTTTGATAAGTTAGTTTGCAAATGTTATTATTGACTGGCCGTCTGGGGTTTTTAAAATCGAATGGAAATACTTTTGGAAATAATTTCAAAAGCTCTCGTCCTTGACCCCACATATGGAAGACAATTACACGAAAACCAAGTCAACTTATTCGGGGTCCTCGACCCAATTTATAGAACACTGTCACAACGAAATCATTACAATATCTCACAGGGTTCTCAACCCAATCCAAATAACATCATCATGAAATCAATCATCTCAACATTCCACAGGGTCCTCGACCCAATACACAGAATAGCACCACAATACAACCAAAGGTACAAAACTCTCATTCGACATATCCCGCTCAAGACTCCCGACATTAACCCTGAGATTTCACAAACCTCCGTGGTTAACTAACCCCGATACCAACGCTTTAAAAACAATTTGAAACAAGCTTTCAAAACACGGATTGCGGTCTCGTATCAAGACAAACATTAAAAGTGAGTTGAAAGAATTTGAGATACGAACATCGTTCTCAGACGGGGTCTTAGCTATCACTCAAATACCCGTAACCAATAAGCTCGCCAGCGCCTCCACCGCACACTGCACCGGCGTTCACTCCACTATGTCGGCCGCTCCTTGAACATGTCACCGCACCGGCGTCACTCCCGCAAGAGCCGCCCTGCACGCGCATTAGGTGACACCGACGTTCACCACCTATATGGAGCCGCACATTGCAGCAGACACTGTGCCGGAGTGCACGCCCGCCTCGAGGTTCCTGATATGACGTTTCTCACAACAAGTATCCACATTGTTTCAACATCAAGCACACAGACAAACGTCACCACAATTATCAATTCGATACATCAAGTTAAACAATTTTCTCCGCTAGTCCATAACCACACAAATAAACAATAACACACACGTTATCAATCAAACTCAATCACAATAAGCCCTCAAGCATAACCAACCAACACCACACATATATCCCTATATTGCGACTCAACCGAATATATATATATATATATATATATATATATATATATATATATAACCTTACTATATTATAAGAATAAATATAGTTTACCCATCAATCCAAGTCGATACGTCGTCTAGTGTTAGTATTCATCACTCGTCATTCACCAATATAGGCACTTATATCAATATATGTATATACATACATATATTTAACATATAAATATATATACATGTATAAAACTAGATATATATATATATACACATGCACATATATATATATATATACACACATTTATACATCCGTATAAATTCATACACTTCGACAACAATGATTTCACGCAGTTACAATTCGTATATCAAGGTACTTGCCTTGGAAATCTCTCACGAATACTTCAGAAAATGCGGTTGATTGGAAAATCCTAACTCCAATGAAAACGGCGATCGGAAAGGCTCAACACTAGATTTTTGTAGGGAATTCGTCCCTAGTATCCTATCATCAAATAAACAACAAATCACACGAGGAAAACATCGCAAAACGACCAATTTTCTCTCTGCGGCATTTTCCCGGACACCTTGAAGGCGTCAAACGAAAGTTCATATAAACGACGAATCGGAAATGGTAAAACCGTGGAAAGATGATAAAAATGATAGAATACTACTTAATCTACAATTATCCATCAGAAATATGAGTTAAAACGATCAAATCGGACAAAATCAACTAAAACCCCAAAACTAGATTTTAAGAAAACTTGCCTTGATTCGATCGGAGCAAGTTATGGAAGGATTAATCGATGTTATGAACTCCAAAACTTCATGGATTTAACCCTAACAACATCCCTCCATGATCATGAAATCTCCACCATGGAAGGGTATGAAACGAGTGATAAAAATGAAGAAAAACCCGATCGCTTCCGCCATATTTATACCCTCGCCGACACGGCGCAAAGAAACGCCCAGACAGCCGTGTGTCTCGGCCGTGTCTCGGCAGCTGCCACCCCGCCGACCCGCGCAGACACGGCGCACACAGGCTGCCAGGCCGTGTTGCACAGCTGGGCAGCCCCTCCCGACACCGAAAATTACGTCCGAACGACCCGAAACCCGAACTCGAATACGAATCGGGTTACGGTTACGAAGTACTCGCAAAGACGAATCTAAGAGCTAATGGAACACACGATTCCGACCACCCAAGGCTCGAATTCGACAACGGAAGTAATTACCCAAAACTTTGGGAAATTACGAAAATGGCCCAAAACGTCCGAAACTCACGATACGCGATCGAAACACCAAACCAAAGCTCGCAACATGAATAATATCATTAAATGAACTTACGAGAAACTCGAAACAACAGTTTCGGACGAGATTCGCAAGAATCGAACTCAAGTGCGGAAAAGTCGCTAAAAGCTCGGAATTCAACAAAACGACATCAAACGAACTCGGATGACAAAAAGTGCAGAATTAATCATTCTCGAAATGACGAAAGGTCATGAGCGAGTCAAAACGGACTCGCTGAAAAAGAAATTTACCGAAAATCGAAAATTGCGGATATTACATTCTACCCTCCTTAAAAGAAGTTTCGTCCGAAACTTAAAGCAAGTAGGAAGGAGCAATATCCCGCCAGGAAAACTCAACAAGATACGCAAGGAAGCGCGTAACTTACGCCCATCGGCGAAACGTTACAAGTAACGCAAAGGAATATACGGCGTGAAAACACGCCCCACGACGACTAACGCAACACCACCGACTATGTTTCAAACAATAACGAGCAATTAACGACGCATCACATACCACATCACATGCACACATTTAATCGAAGAAACGTACGCTACAACAAGTCGCACCCGACTAAAACGGCTATGCGATAGAAACAAGTACGGGTAACAATTGAATTACCAACAATGAAAGGTCACACAATCTGAAAATATCAAGAAAAGTACGGGTAACACATTCCCACATACTAAAAAGATATTACGACCCGAAACTTAGAACAACAAGGGTTGGAGACGTAAAGCAATGAAACGAAATACGATCGAAGTCACGATTGTTTGAAACAAAGAACGTTTATGACATAGTACAAAATCTTCATTCTCCCATGCTAGGATCTTGAAGGAAACATAGGGTTTCGGGACACTTCCCGATCACTAGCTCTGCTCTCTCTCGGGCGGCATTCTTTGCCAATTCGGAAACTGTCTCACAGTGTTTCTCCCGATGACCTTCACACCCACACCGGTAACAAGTCAAGAGTGGAGAGGGACAATTTGCACGAACATGTCCCCGATTCTGATTGAAACATCTTCTCTTCTTACCGCGAGTCACCGTCTTTGGTTTGGGATTTCCAGCGTTCACTCCCGACCGCGAAGATGACGCTTTCGAACGACGTGAGGGCTTGGGAGCCATAGTCTCTTCACCGCCCAGAAATTTTCCCGATATCCTCGGTCTCTTTGCTTCGCTCGTGGGCTCGATCACTGAGGAGATTTCATAGGATATCGTTTGATCTCGATACTCCTTCACTGTAGCATGGATAGTTATCGTACGAACCACCTTGTCGTTTCCACTTCCGTCATCACACTTACGTCCGCCAAGGCTCGACATACTAATACAGATAGTACCATTCAGCATTATCAAATAATCAGTCGTACAGTATACCACACTTATCAACACAAGGTTTAGTTAACATCTATAGAATAACGGTATTATCGTAAAGCATAAAGTTTTTATGAAGTTAACTCCGGTCCTTCGACTAGGATGATCATTACATATATATATGTGCTTAATAAAAACAAATTTTTGAAAAAAGAGAGCGAGTCACGTTACGCCCAAAGCTTGTAAATATTGTCCTTTATTTCGGAAGAGGAAGTTTACATAATGACTCTAAAAATTATTTACGAGTGATGAATAAAAGAAAAAAAAGGAAATCGAAAATTAATTCGTAACTAATTTGAAATATTTCAAAAATGTTGAGTCCCAAATATCAAAATTTTGAAAATCTTTCCTCTTCTTCAAAAATGTTTATTCGAAGAATTTTCCACCGAGGTACGTGACCATTTAACATGACGGTATTAAATCATGGCTTTACACAATGTTAGAAAATTTCAAAGCATTGCTTTAAAATATTCGAGATACTACAGCGCCGTGGGCCCCGTGCCGGAACCCACCAGGCAAAAATTCCTTAAAAAAATGATCTAAATGCCAAAAAGGCCGAAGTCGGTAACATTCTCAAATACTCACAAAAGTCATTTATGAAATATCAAATACCGTCATAAGAATACTATCAAAATATGCAAGACCAAAATATCAAAACTCGGTTTGCAAGATAACAAAAACCATCTTAAAATACTCATGCGGTGGATAACGTTATCATTCGTAAATTCATTCTAATAAAGTACCGAAACAGATAAACATGCTCGACTTCCGAAGCATACTACGTAACTATTTATGCTCGGACCGCTTGCGCATGTTATATCCTAAAACGATAATATCACCAACAAGTTCCAATTCCTAGTTCACATTAAGCATATTAGCACAATGTAATCAAATACGTATATAAGGGGACTTACGATCGGGAGGCTTACCATCACGGATTGCCGGAAGATGATGTCGGAACCACGATACTAATCACGACTCTGATGCGCGCGACTTACACAAGACATGGACTTGACCCAACGGCCTAGGTTTTTCGCAAACCTAAGCTCCGATACCATAAATGTAACATCCCCAGAATATGACCGGGAATGTCACACGCCGTAGACCCTTATCACAAGGATCTACCAGGCTAAACTCCCAAAAGACTACTCAGTGATTGACCAACCGGGGTCAAAATTAAATAGAAAGCAGACCGACAAGGTCATAAACCAATTCAGAAACTAACGACATTCATATTACAATGACAACAATAAACTTGAACACAGAAAAGAATGACAACTCAATTTAATAAATGATAACTACACCCATACAAGGGTGAATACTCGAACGACAGAGAAATACCGACCAAAATGATACAAAAGGAAAGACTCTGACTCTGGTGTGATTAGCATCGTCGTCTTCCATCTCCCTCCAAGCCAATCCCGTGACTGCTCCCGAGCTGCCAAAACCTGAGCGCATAACAGGCACCCACCCCCCGAAAACTCGGGGGTTAGCAAACTGGAATTTTGCTAGTGCAAGTACATAGTATACAAGATATACGAACAGTAACAACACAAAATTCAACCGCCGTGAAGCCTTAACACAAACCATACATTCCTATAGTCCACACAGAATAACACTCACATACACAAGGTGAAAGATAATCACATAGTCACATTCTCTTTACGGAACATAACATCAATGAAACTTTAAACGAGCCCAAGGAGTCAGGAAAATCCCTTTGTAAAAGGAAAAATGTTTTGATAAGTTAGTTTGCAAATGTTATTATTGACTCGGGCCGTCTGGGGGTTTTTAAAATCGAATGGAAATACTTTTGGAAATAATTTCAAAAGCTCTCGGGTCCTTGACCCCACATATGGAAGACAATTACACGAAAACCAAGTCAACTTATTCGGGGTCCTCGACCCAATTTATAGAACACTGTCACAACGAAATCATTACAATATCTCACAGGGTTCTCAACCCAATCCAAATAACATCATCATGAAATCAATCATCTCAACATTCCACAGGGTCCTCGACCCAATACACAGAATAGCACCACAATACAACCAAAGGTACAAAACTCTCATTCGACATATCCTGCTCAAGACCCCCGATTAATTAACCCTCGGAGATTTCGTCAAACCTCCGTGGTTAACTAACCCTGATACCAACGCTTTAAAAACAATTTGAAACAAGCTTTCAAAAACACGGATTGCGGTCTGTATCAAGACAAACATTAAAAGTGAGTTGAAAGAATTTGAGATACGAACATCGTTCGGTATCGGGGTCTTAGCTATCACTCAAATACCCGTAACCAATAAGCCTGCCAGGCGCCTCCACTGCACACCTGTGCACCGGCGTTCACTCCACTATGTCGGCCGCTCCTTGAACATGTCACCGCACCGGCGTCACTCCCGCAAGAGCCGCCCCTTGCACGCGCATTAGGTGACACCGGCGTTCACCACCCATATGGAGCCGCACATTGCAGCGTACACCAGGCCGGAGTGCACGCCCCGCCCTCAGAGGTTCCCGGATATGACGTTTCTCACAACAAGTATCCACATTGTTTCAACATCAAGCACACAGACAAACGTCACCACAATTATCAATTCGATACATCAAGTTAAACAATTTTCTCCGCTAGTCCATAACCACACAAATAAACAATAACACGCACGTTATCAATCAAACTCAATCACAATAAGCCCTCAAGCATAACCAACCAACACCACACATATATCCCTATATTGCGACTCAACCGAATATATATATATATATATATATATATATATATATATATATATATATATATAACCTTACTATATTATAAGAATAAATATAGTTTACCCATCAATCCAAGTCGATACGTCGTCTAGTGTTAGTATTCATCACTCGTCATTCACCAATATAGGCACTTATATCAATATATGTATATACATACATATATTTAACATATAAATATATATACATGTATAAAACTAGATATATATATATATACACATGCACATATATATATATACACACATTTATACATCCGTATAAATTCATACACTTCGACAACAATGATTTCACGCAGTTACAATTCGTATATCAAGGTACTTGCCTTGGAAATCTCTCACGAATACTTCAGAAAATGCGGTTGATTGGAAAAATCCGGAACTCCAATGAAAACGGCGATCGGAAAGGCTCAACACTAGATTTTTGTAGGGAATTCGTCCCTAGTATCCTATCATCAAATAAACAACAAATCACACGAGGAAAACATCGCAAAACGACCAATTTTCTCTCTGCGGCATTTTCCCGGACACCTTGAAGGCGTCAAACGAAAGTTCATATAAACGACGAATCGGAAATGGTAAAACCGTGGAAAGATGATAAAAATGATAGAATACTACTTAATCTACAATTATCCATCAGAAATATGAGTTAAAACGATCAAATCGGACAAAATCAACTAAAACCCCCAAAACTAGATTTTAAGAAAACTTGCCTTGATTCGGTCGATCGGAGCAAGTTATGGAAGGATTAATCGATGTTATGAACTCCAAAACTTCATGGATTTAACCCTAACAACATCCCTCCATGATCATGAAATCTCCACGCGTAAGGGTATGAAACGAGTGATAAAAATGAAGAAAAACCCGATCGCTCTGCCATATTTATACCCCTGCGGACACGGCGCAAGAACGGCCGAGACAGCGCCGTGTGTCTCGGCCGTGTCTCGGCAGCTGCCGATCTGGCCGACCAGCGCGAGACACGGCGCCTGTGAGGGCGTTTGGGGCCGTGTTGCACGAGGCACAGCGAGGCCCCTCCCGACAGAAAATTACGTCCGACGACCCGAACCCGAACACGAATACGAATCGAGTTACGGTTACGAAGTACTCGCAAAGACGAATCTAAGAGCTAATGGAACACACGATTCCGACCACCCGAAGGCTCGGAATTCGACAACGGAAGTAATTACCCAAAACTTTGGGAAATTACGAAAATGGCCCAAAACGTCCGAAACTCACGATACGCGATCGAAACACCAAACCAAAGCTCGCAACATGAATAATATCATTAAATGAACTTACGAGAAACTCAAAACAACAGTTTCGGACGAGATTCGCAAGAATCGAACTCAAGTGCGGAAAAGTCGCTAAAAAGCTCGGAATTCAACAAAACGATACTGAAACGAACTCGGATGACAAAAAGTGAAGAATTAATCATTCTCGAAATGACGAAACGGTCATGAGCGATTCGTCAAAACGGACTCCGGCTGAAAAAAGAAATTTACCGAAAATCGAAAATTGCGGATATTACACATAAGCAATGACTCTATCTCTCTGCATCAAAACACATCCGAGCCCGAAGCCCGAAGCATCACTATATACCACAAAATCTTCGTTCCCCTGAGGCAACGCTAACACGGGTGCGGTAGTTAATCGTCTCTTCAACTCGTCAAAACTACTCTCATGCATGCGGTCCACTCGAATTTCTGAGTCTTCTGGAGCAACTGAGTGAGCGGTTTAGCAATCTTAGAAAATCCCTCAACAAATCGACGGTAATAGCCGGCAAGACCCAGAAAACTCCTCACTTCCTTCACATTCTTAGGCGGCTCCCAAGCCATCACCGCCTCTATCTTTTGCGGATCTACCCGAACTCCCTCTGCTGAAATCACATGTCCGAGGAACATCACTTCCTCGAGCCAAAACTCACACTTAGAGAACTTCGCATACAACTGCTCAGCTCTCAAAATGTCTAATACAATCCGGAGATGTAAGGCGTGCTCCTCTCGACTCCGTGAATAGATAAGAATGTCATCGATAAAGACGACTACGAATTTGTCCAGATACTCAATAAAAACTTTGTTCATCAACTGCATGAACACTGCTGGGGCATTGGTTAGCCCGAAAGGCATAACCACAAACTCGTAATGTCCATATCTCGTCCGAAAGGCATCTTTCGGTATATCACTGTCCCGAATCCTCAACTGGTAGTAGCCCGATCACAAGTCAATCTTCGAAAAGACTGTCGCCCCCTGAAGCTGATCAAACAAGTCGTCAATCCGGGGCAAAGGGTATTTATTTTTGATGGTCAACTTGTTTAATTCTCGATAATCGATGCATAAACGAAGCGACCCATCCTTCTTCTTAACAAAAAGTACAGGCGCACCCCAAGGCGATGCGCTCGGTCGAATATACCCTTTATCTAACAACTCTCCCAACTGATTCTTCAACTCTAGCATCTCCGACGGCGCCATACGGTACGGTGCTCGAGAAATAGGGACCGCAGTCGGCTCAAGATCAATAGGAAACTCCACCTCTCGAAGCGGTGGTAATCCCGGCAAGTCATCCGGAAATACGTCGGGATACTCGCTAACAACTTGAATCGACGATATGTCAACCCCACCATCTTCCGCCTGCAGAGCGAAACACCAGTAGCCAACACAACCCTGGTTCAGAAGTTTCATCGCCTTCAAGGCGCTAATCACACTCCCCGATTTACCCGGCTTACAATCGACGAGAGTATGCTTGGTGCCGTCCTCGGCAACTATCGAGATGGTACGAGTCCGATAGTTCATGATAGCACCGTGACGATCCAACCAATCGTCCCCGAGGATCAAATCCTCACCCTTAAGGTCTATAACAATGAGATTCGAGGGCCAATCCCGGCTCCCGATCCTCACTGGGCAATCCCTAACTTCCCGGTCCCCAACCATACGATCCCATTGGGTGTACCCACTACAAACGGCTCACACTCAAACAAGCGATCAACACCAATACGACTCACACAATCCGAAGCAATAAAGGAATGGGTAGCACCGAATCAAAAAGCACTAAAAGCTGGATGAGTAAGGATGAGTGGTACGACTCCACCGGGCGTCTGTCTCCTCTGTACGCCTCATATGATACAATCGGGGTGAATCGAACCCGAACTCGATCTTTGTCGGCGATCCGGTGACCAGAGCCCCTACCACGGCCCGAACCTGCGGAACATGAGTAATCTGGAATCTTGTTCTCCCTCGATCGGCGGTGGTAGTCGGGACTCTAGCGGCCACGTGGCCCTCTCATAATGGGCTCCCGATGCCCGGTCGCGCAAGTAAAACAAGTAATCGGAGGAGAAGGGCAATCCTTCATCAAATGCTCATATTGGTTGCGATTAAAACAAACCACGCCACCGAAGCAACGATGGATGAATGATTACCACGAGATCCCCGGCCTGAAACGGTCTCTTCCTGGGTGAAGGAACGAGCGAGACCTCGAAAATCGACCACCTTTACCGGCCGAGAACCCGCCAGTGGTCTTCTGCTTCTTAGCTTCCGAAACCGACTCTGATTCCGGGACAGCCATCTCGATCGCCAGAGCACGATCCTGGTATTCCTTCAAGGTGGCACACATGAGCGGTGCCATACTCTGCCTGATATGCGGCTTCATGCGCATATTGAAGTAACGGATTTTATCAGCCTCCGTCCTCACCTGATCTCTCACAAAACCCAACTGCTTATTGTAGGAAATAATGGCCTGAGAAATCGGCACATCTTGAGGTGTAGCGGTGAAAAACTCCACAATTATGCGCTCCTTAACTGGCGGTGGACAATATTCTGCTTCCATAGCAGCCCTGAACTCCTCCCAAGTGGCCCGACGATCTCTGGGCGCAACGGCCTCCCACCACTCCGCAGCTTCCTTATCCAGGAGGTACTGGGCAATATGTACCCTCCTGTCTTCGGGACAAGCTACGGCATCAAAGGTCCTGGACAACTGAAAGAGCCAATTCTCCCAACCGAGGGAGTCAGAAGATCCGGAGAAACGAGGAGGGTGCATCTTAGACACCGTCTGAAGCCACTTACTAGCTTCCTCTTCAGGTGTCGGGGGCGGATTCTGGCGTCCACCCTGAGCTATCTGAGCAAGCTGGGCTACTAACTACTGAAGTACGGTAGTAGCCCCGGCGTCGGCATTATTACCCGACGGCACTGAGTGAGAGGATGAGTCTGCAGAGGACTGAGAAAGTGAGCCCTCTTCATTATCAGCACCTCGACCACGGCCTCGGCCACGTCCCCTAGCTGGTCTGCCACGACCTCTCAACATACTGAATAAAATACGAAAAGAACAAGATCAGAAAGATTCACAATTTACAAGGTTGGTAATCATAATTCTCAATTCCGAACAACGCAAGAAAACGAATACAGAATATAAGAGTTTGAGAAGACTTACACCCACGGGTCGCACGAAAAGACGGTAGCATGATGATATTAGGCTCAACGACTGACTCTAATGACGCAACTAACAGACCCAAAAATTAACCGACAGCCTAGGTATTCAAAACTTAACGCTCCGATACCATAAATGTAACACCCCAATTCACAAATGGGACATTACACGCCGTAGAACCCTCGTGAGGTCTACCAGGCTAACACATGACACATAACCACAATGAAAACCCCAAAAGATGCACTTAAAGGTAAATAGGGCCGTGGCCTCGGCCAAAACATTTCAACGGAGTACATGAAAATTAATGTAAATATCAATTCATTGCCCACGCAGGGGACTTAAACCAAGTTCAGGAATAAACAGTTTAACTCCAATACTCGACAAATGCAATGACAAAACATAAAAAAAAACAATACAGACTCGAGCCACTAACATCAAGCCATCCCATCCTTCGCGTGTGTGCCCCGTGCCTGCTCCTCAGCTCTCCCGGTACCTGAAATGCATAAGACGCATTTCCCCCATTTAAGGGGTTAGCATTCGAATAGCTAGTGCAAGTACACAATTACACAACATTATATACAAAATACGGTTTTTACACAATCATCCCAAACATAAGTCATTTGCCATATATATATATATATATTCCGGAATACTACATTGGCAATCAAATCAGTTTCCAATCATCATGATATCACAAAATCACAACTGGTATCCCGTGGCCGTACCCCTTAGTATCGACCCCCAGACATCCCGTCGAACGCTCCGGGTGGGATACCACTTCCGCGGCCGTACCCCTTAGTATCGACCCCCAGACATCCCGTCGGACACTCCGGGTGGAAGGAACACAACTCACGCACCCAAAAATCACAATTCCATCATTCACTTTGAAAACGTAACATACATAACGGAATGTAATACATGTACTTGCCTTGGATAACACGACGTGAAGGAAAACGGCGAAAGGAAAGGTTTCGGTCCGAACAATCTTCACAAATCTGGTCCTAACAACAATAGAGACTCAATCAACTACAATGCCACTGAGAAATCACGAATTAATCGATGTTCTATCCTAAGGGACAATCCGCCGAACACTATTGAGGCATAAAGTTCAAGTTCGATCAACGAAGAGGAAAAACTTGGAATTTATCCGCTAAAGTTCTAGGAAAACATAACACCACGATTACCCAACAAATATTCATCATCAATCGTAGCAAAAACGAAAGGAAAAATAAATTATAGCCAAGAACCCTAAAATTAGGTATAATGACCAATTACCTCAATTCAACGATGGAAAGGCGGAAGAAAGATGATTGATTCGTGTTGGAAAGTCCAATTCCGAGTTATAAGGTGCTAGAATGCAATATCTGGTTGGAATCGCCCAAAATCGCAATGAGGGAGCGGAGAGACGAGAGGAATGGTGAAAAATGGGGTCAAAACCCGTGTCTGTCCTATATATACTGGACAGAACACGGCGCAACAAACGGTCCAAATAGCGCCGTGTTCAGCGCCGTGTTGCTGGTCAGCGGGCGACCCCTGTGCGACACGGCGCACAGACACGGCGCAAAATGCCGCGGGTCTTGCGCCGTTTCGCAAGGCAGCGGGCACCACTGGGCAACACGGCGCACAGACCCGGCGCAGAATGCCGCGGGTCTTGCGCCGTTTCTCGGACAGTGATCGACCCCCTGGGCGACACGGCGCACAAACACGGCGCAAAATGCCGTGGGTCTTGCGCCGTTTCTCGGACAGTGATCGACCCCCTGGGCGACACGGCGCACAGACACGGTGCAAAATGCCGCGGGTCTTGCGCCGTTTTGCAGTCGGCGATGCACGATGCAGAAACAACGCTACCAAAAACGAAAAAGACGATCACCAAAACACGATATGCCGACCCAACAGTCCGAGGAAAATACACACAACGAGAAACAATAACCAGTAACCCAAAACGGTCCGAGGTACACGATCAAAACCGAACAAGGAACAAATTCCCTAAACTTATAGGAAATTACAAAAACGGCCCAAACATCCGTAAAATCACGATACAACGTCGGATTAACAATCCGAAACTCACAACATGCTCTACTCAACCATACGAACTCATGAAAATAGGAAAATGATGAAATCGAACGAGTTTAGCGAAAATCGGATACACATGCGACAAAATATAACTCAAGATGAAATTACGTAAAAACATCATCGAGACTCGTCCAAATGGAGAAACTCCGAGAACAAAATAGATTCAGAATTCCAAAACAGTGCCAAGCGAGTTGTCCGAAACGAATATACACCAAAAATAGAAATTAATAAAAATAGAAAACGCGGATATTACACTATCAGGCCTCGAGGGCCAGAGGTAAGGACATTCATCACCGGTTTGAACAAGTTAATTCTTGTTCATTAGTAGTATAATCATTCATTTCGTTGTCGTTCATTCATTCATATAATTCATTCATCATACATCAATCATGTTGAGACTTGGCATCATGAAACTAATCATTCAATTCATGAGGAACAACGGTTCCAATAATTTCACTTGAACTATCACTCATGACGTTATTAATTCACCTTGGTGAGTCATTCTTAATCCTTGTCGGATTTATAGTCATTTATCATTCATCATTCATTTTAGTCACTTTCATTCTCTTGACCTTCTGAGATCATTTTAGCGGCGAGTTCATCTTCGGATATACCTTATATCGTTGAGATAGAGGAGATCGATGATATGGAAGGATATCGATGTCGGGTACATTTGAGGTGTAACCTTGTTTTTGGATGACTGTGTAAATCTATCCGTAATAATGTATCGTGACTGTGGATCATTTATTGTTGATCTATTTTATGATGATCATATTCGAGAATCTTGAGATTTGGGTCATTTGTTGAGAACTCGTCCCCTTGGCGTTGTACTCAAGATTTCGTGATAATTTGGAAATCGTTCACTGTGATTCGAGACATCAAGTCTTGGGGACTTGGGCGTGCAATTGATTTGTTCCCGAGGACTATTTGGGCATTATTGTTTTCAGATCATGGAGGATAGTTCATATCCCGAGTTGTTTACCCTTAGTTTCGAGGACGAAACTCTTTTAAGGGGGGGAGTATGTAATACCCGGTTGTGAATTCATTTATTATCATTCAGTTATTGTCACTCAGAATTTTTTTTTCACTCAGTAATAATTGTTCATCATTCATATTCAGTCAACTATGTTCACCATTCGGCGTATTTTGGGATCATCGCTGTTTGATATCGAGCCGAGATTATTGTCATCATCATCATCATGTTTTAATTTTCAGTTTGAGAGGTAGCGCACGCTACATATTCTAGTTAGCGCGCGCTAATGGGGTGCAGGTAACGCACGCTATGATTCAGTATTAGCGCACGCTAGTGCAAGTGGGGCAGACAGTCCAGAAGGTACTGGGCTGATTTGGGAAATTCGTAGCGCACGCTACGAGTGGTAAGTAGCGTATGCTAATGGTGCTGGTAACGCATGCTAAGTCACATTAGTAGCGCACGCTAACGCGTGCAAGGCGGAGGACAGTAGGTTCTGGACTTCAGTTTTTGAATATCGGACATCAGTTAGCGCACGCTAACAATCTGGGTTAACGCACGCTATCGGTAAGGTGTTAGCGCACGCTACCAAGTCGTAGCGCACGCTAACGAGGCATTTCAGAGCTCACTGGACTGCCCAGTAAACCGCTAGCGCACGCTAACTATCAGGTCATAGCGTGCGCTAAGCTGGGACAGTATAAATAAGACAGTTTAGTCCAACCTTCGTCATTTCTTCATTTCTCAACCACTTCGGACGATCTTGGGCGATTCGGAAAGGTCTTTTCGAGCTGCAATCATCTAGCATCATCTTCAAGCTCCTAAGTTGGATTAATCATCATCTAATCAGTTTCATCACTCCAAATCAAGGTAATCTTTCATTTAATCTTGAATTTCGGGATTTGAAGGTTTTATCCCCGATCTCTTCGAGTTAGCTTGCTTTCATGTTGGATTATGTTAGATATGGATTATCTATCTTGGATACATGTATTGCTACGGATTCATTGGAGTAATTTTCCGAATTTGTGATTCATTGAGGAATTTTTCAAGAAACCCTTGGTGTTGACTTTGGAATGTTTGTGGGTTTCGACTAGATGTTGTTGAAATCCCGATTTAAGTATTCCTGTTGGATTATTGATAATATTCATGAGGTTTTGTTGGATTGAATCATTCATTGGAAGTTGGTTTTGGATGTAATTGAGTTTTGGTTGTAAACAATTGGAGATTGTTTACAACGCGTTTGTTTAAATGCCCCAATGAGTTTCGGGTATTGTTGTATCGACTTTTGAGTTGGTTGTGATCATGCTTGATTCGTGTATTAAGAGATTTGTTGGTATTTGTGTTGTTCAAGGTTGTTCGAGCGGCCGACAATTTCATTAAGGACGTTGATCGTGGAATTACCTTCTCGCCTTCGGTTTGAGGCAAGTTTTATACTTGTACTAGTCAATGAGATTAATGTCGTCATATATGTGTATGAATGTGTTGTATCATTCCGAGACTTAGTCTCTTCATGAATTCATTGATATCAAGAGATCGTTTGATACGATACCTTTCGGCAACTATGCCAAATGTTTATTATTGTCCGTTAATGGCCGTTTCAAGGCATTGTGATACTCGTTATTAATGTCATTGTCGATAGCCGGTTCGCGGTATCGATGTATCGATTGTTGTTAATATTGATGTCAATCTAATACATCGTTCAGATCATCGTTATTCATGTTGGGGTTGTCGTTAAAACCGTATTGGCCGGTTGAAGGCATTGGCATATTCATTTCTCATCTTCGTCATCGGTCACCGACTAAAGGTGCCGGGACATCCTTCATATCATCGTCATCGATTGGCCGTTCTCAGGCAAACCGAAATGTTCAATCATTCACCATATCATTGTTATCGATTGACCGCTCTAAGGCAATCGAGGTATTTAATCATTCATCGTATCATTCGTAGCGATTGGCCATTCTAAGCCAATCGAAGCGCTTAATCACTCATGGAATCATCCGCTGCATCATTGTTATCGGTTGGCCATTCTAAGGCAATCGAGGTGTTGATTTGGGACTGTCAAGTACGGTGTCTATCCGTGTGTTACTGTCATCGTGTTGGCCGACTCAAGGCAGCACACTATCATTAATTGTGATACGGCTTCGTGTCGTGGCTTCGGCCCTAATTGTGATACGGCTTCGTGCCGTGGCTTTGGCCCTCATTGTGATACGGCTTCGTGCCGTGGCTTCGGCCCTCATTGTGATACGGCTTCATGCCGTGGCTTCGGCCCTCATTGTGATACGGCTTCATGCCGTGGCTTCGGCCCTAATTGTGATACGGCTTCGTGCCGTGGCTTCGGCCCTCATTGTGATACGGCTTCGTGCCGTGGCTTCGGCCCTAATCAATAACAGTTGCGGGCTGTTTTGGGCTTCATGTGATTGTGATAATTTGTGACTTGGTGAGTGGCTTCCAAGCCTTTATTATTGTCCTGGTAATTTCATTGGAGCCTTCGGGCATTGTGATTCATAATTAATTCAGTCCTGGTTTGGTTCATGTCGTGTAATTCATTGTGGTTTTCTGTGATTTTGATTCGCCGTTGGGCACTTATGTTCTAACCTGTCGAATATGTATTAATAATATGCCGTGGGCATAGTATTTCACGAATGCTCGGTTCTTACTTTGGTTTGTGAGCATCTCGTATTATTATCATAAATGTACCGTTTCATTCTGCCTTTGGTTGCATATCATGTCATACATGTATTTGATGTTCATTATCTGGATGACTAACCCCGTGGGGGCGGAACATGTTTTCATGTTTTAGGTGATTGCGAGGAGAGAGTTGAGACACAGGGGCATGACGATGGCGACGAGGCATTCGAGCGATACTAGTCCGAGTTGTTCATGTTGGTCAGTCAGTTGGAGTGTTATCCAGTTTGTCAGTCATTGTCATTTTGTATTACCCGAGCAGATGCTCGTGGATGTTGTATTTTTACTCTTGGCCATGTAGGCCCATCGTTGTCGTTGAAATTCCTTATTGGAATATTGTGTCGGATATCATGGTAGGGACTATGATTTTCCTTTGTTGTTTAATTTAATGTATTTTAGTCATGTTCGCCTGGTGGATCTCCTGGCGTGGGGTCCACGGCACTGTAATAACCCAATAGGATTTAGGGGCGTTACAGAAGTGGTATCAGAGCTTTTGGGTTGTGAGATACCCTGATATGTGAGTTATGTGGCTCTACCGATGCGGTAGTAGTGGGACTGCAGGTTATGAAAATCTGGACAGTCGGGTTTTGTGAGTCGTAATATTAGTACGACTGCACGAGTCATTCATTCATCGAGTCATCGTCAGTGGGACTAGTATCGTGAGACCTCGAAGCTTCGTATGACCTGTGTAAGGACTCGATTCTCTTTATGCTCATACCTTCATCATGTCATTAATTTTTCATGTTTGTTGAAACATATATGTGATATTAGTGTTATGATTGATTCATGACTAATTGTTCTGGATCACGTGTGACTTGTGTAAGCATTAAGGATCAACGCATTTATCAGTTAATAATCCTCAATCATCATTTTGATTCATCACTCAGTTAATTCATTCATCACTCAGTCAATGTCATTATTCAGATAATTCATTCATCACTCAGTTAATTCATTCATCACCCCGTCAATATCATTCATCACTCAGTTAATTCATTCCTCACTCAGTCAATATCATTACTCAGATAATTCATTATTCACTCTGTTAATTCATTAATCACTCGGTCAATCTCATTGTTCAATCAATTTATTCATCACTCAGTCAATCTCATTGATTCAGTCAATTCATTCATCACTCAGTTAATCTCATCGCTCAGTTGATTCATTCATCACTCAGTCAATCTCATCGCTCAGTTAATTCATTATCACTCAGTCAATCTCATTGTCCAATTAATTCATTAACCATCCAGTCCATCTCACGGTTCAGTTATTGATCTGTGAATCAAATTTTCAACCTTGTTAACTTGTTCAAGGTAATCATTTCAGGAATTTCATCAAATAGTCTTGTCACCTCACTTGATCTTTCATGCGATCTTATCGTATTCCGACGTCATGTCGACGATCGTTTTATTGCATTATTAATGCATTCATTGTGTTAGAGCATGTATGCTCATTGTAATCTTTCCGTCTCGTAATCATAATGCGATCTTCATGCGAGATCTGTAATCATCATGTGGCTTTCATGCTTCAGTATGGATAGAGCTGTCAGAGGACGCAAGGGAGAAGGCCGCGGTGCGGGCCGAAACCCAGGACCTCATGTGAATACCCGCGCGAATGCGAGGGATATCATTTATTCATCAGATAGCGGGGCTACTCATTCATCAGCAGATAATCAGTCACTGTCAGGGATTCGTACCCAAGAGGCATCTCACTTGGAAGGTGTTCGGGTTGACCCATTCATATTTATGCAGGGCATGATGGCCCAGATGACTCATATGACGCGGATAGTGGAAGCCATGCAGACCTTGATGGTTCGTGGCCCACCGCAACAGGGACTCCAGGTGCCATTTCGTGGACAGACTGGGGGAGTGAATCAGATTGTTGGCGATATCTCTCGTCAGAGGCCGCCTACTTTTGAGGGTTCGTCGGAACCAGCTGATATTGTTCATTGGCTTGAGCATTTTGATAAACTCTTTGACATGGTTCAGTGTCCGGAAGAGAGTAAAGTGGCAGTAGCGGCTTATTACTTGATTAAGGGTGCTTATTCGTGGTGGCTTTCTGTGAAACCCACCGATCGCGATTGTGGTTGGAGCGAGTTCAAGACCCTCATGTTAGAGAGGTATTATCCGGCTCCACTTCGTGAAGCCAAGTTTTCAGAGGTTTTAAACCCCGAATCCGTCGAGGACGAGGGTGTTATTGTCATTGCTGAGAAGTTTCAGGGGCTACTTCAGTTTGCTTCGTCAGTTATCCGTACTGAGGCGGACAAGATCAAATATTTTAGCAAGAGGTTAAATCCGCAGTTGAGGATGCAGTTGTTAAATCACAATTGTAGTTCACTTAGCGAATTCATCGGGAAGGCTCTTGGAGCAGAGCTTTTGATCAAGGAGCTTACTCAGAAGTATCCTTCAGTTTCTTCGGGTGAGAGGACTAGAATGCCGGCTCGTTCAGAGGGACATCGGGCTCCGAAGTCCAAGGGGTCGTTTTCTAGTCGTCTTCGTGCTGGGATAGCATCTTCCTCTCAGGCGAAGAGTTCGACTGTTGTTTGCTTTAACTGTGATTCAGCAGGTCACGTTAGTACCCGGTGTACGGTGCCAGCTATTGTTTGTTTTCTGTCTGGGAGGCAGGGACACCGGCATAAATACTGCAGGAGTTCTAGTGCCAGTAAATCTCAAAAGAACTCAAGGGCCTCGAGAGACTTCGTTACTCCATCCCGTGCATCATCCAAGGGACCCTATCAGGCCTCGAGGGCCAGAGGTAAGGACATTCATCACCGGTTTGAACAAGTTAATTCTTGTTCGTTAGTAGTATAATCATTCATTTCGTTGTCGTTCATTCATTCATATAATTCATTCATCATACATCAATCATGTTGAGACTTGGCATCATGAAACTAATCATTCAATTCATGAGGAACAACGGTTCCAATAATTTCACTTGAACTATCACTCATGACGTTATTAATTCACCTTGGTGAGTCATTCTTAATCCTTGTCGGATTTATAGTCACTAATCATTGTCTTGTTACGTACGTTAGCTTTGTTTTTCTCCAGCATTTTGCACTTCGTTTTCCTTCGATGCTTGCTTCGTCTCTTCGTTGTTTTGTTTTGCTTATCAACATTAATCATCAAAACACTTTTAATTTATGTATGGAACTAAATGTTCCAATATACTCTTAATGGAGGATCAGTATATTGGTATAGTGCCAAGTATAGCGCGACTGATGGTTCCACCTGTTAGGCTGAGTATAAAGCATCCTCGGAGGCCTCCAAAGGAAGGGTTAAGAAGTTACTGGGTAAAGTTCACGTGACACCATGTGCTGCACTGCCTATTTTCGTTTTTATACGATAATAATAGAGTGGTAGCACAAGCCTGGGAGCCGAGGTTTCATAATGGTACAAAACATATTGAGAGAGAGTATCATCTCGTAAGAGAATTTGTTCGCATAGAGATACATTGTGCTGCATAGAGTAGAGTTAGCAGACTACGTCGCTGATCCACTGACCAAGCCACTTTCTCAGACTAGCTTGGAGCGTCATCTGGAAAACATGGGTATTAGATACCATAATGTGTGGCATTGAGTGCAAGTGGGAGATTGTTGGGAGTATGCCCTCGAATGCCACTCAGAGGATGTTCAGTGAGGGCATTGTACTTGTTATTATGTAAATCATTAATATAAGGCAATAGATGTTTCTTTATTTACTGGCAGTTACTGGCATTCCTAACTCGTAAATATACATATAGAAACTAGTCCGTGTATTTGAGAGCAAAACGTTCTACTCCTTATTGGATAAGGGGGTCGGCACTGGAAAGGTTTATAGCTCAAATACTTAAACGTTCACAAGTCGATGAAACTTGACTGGGTGTTAAGTTTATGTGAAGACTTGTATGATGTGTTCTTTGACAAGGAGAGTGCCTGTCGAACACTAATGGTTAGTGGGAGCACACGTTATAGGTATGCTAATTGGATTAGTATACTCGAACCGAATCACCCTCGATTCGTCACACGGGTTTCACTCCAGGACAGTCAATGATGGAATCGAAAGGTTGTGATAGGTATTCGTGAACCTTCGATTTGAGGATTTAGTAGGGATGTGCTTGTGACGTCAAGATTTTCATTAGAGTATTTCGACCCTATAAACCGGGAGGTAGGGGTCAACCTCAACATGCGTCTTGACGGGCAAGTAGAAGGTCCTACTGAATACCAAGATTGAATTCTTTCTCCCGTTAGTGAGCGGGTTATATGTCATATGCGGTTATTGGCAGATGAGATCATAAGTCTTTGGCCAAATCATTGGAGCAAGTTGTATTGGATACACGAGAGCTCGATGATCTCGATTTGCATTAATGCATGCATAGCGGCAAGTATAGATAGGGTTTGACTGACCGTGACCCTATAACTTGATCGGGACATTTGAAAGAAGGGTTTATACGTATACTGGTATTCACGACAAAATGGTTCTTGAATGATCCCCATCATTTGTTCTCAGTTGGGGTACGGTGTAGGCCGCCAGGCTGGCTAGGTGGTGCTACTACTCTTTGGTTCCTCCCATTGCTGACTGAGATGAACCTACCGAGTCGCGCAATAAGATTGACGACAGAATGAATCGAGCTAATTGTCTCTTTATAAATATTAGATATTAGATATCTAATTTATTGGGACATTGGATGTCTAAATTGATTTATTGGATAAATTAATTTACGGTCTAATGAATTAAATAAATTACTGGGTGATTAATTTAATTCATAGATATAATTATTTCTTGGAGAAATTAATTATATTATTTTGTATTTGATGTGATTAATTGATTGGATTAATTAATTGATATAAATACATCAGAACGGAATTGGAGTTTATCTGTTTGGACTCACACGAGTCCGAAATGAACCAAACTCATCCCGATTCTTCTAGATGGCCAACCCCTTCCACCAACCTTCCACTTAGTCTTTGTCTCCATTTTATAAATGGAAGACCAAAGACTTAAGGGATATGGTATCATCTCTTATTATAATGTGAAAGGTGATTTGGGGAAATGTTGATAAAGGAATAAATGAAAACTTCCACTCTTACTTTTGGTGAGAGAAACTCACGGCTCCTTTTGCAAGTGAGAGAGAGAATTAATTTTCTTGGTCTTCATCACCATTTTCTTCTTCATTCATATTCTTCATAGTTTTATTAGAGAAAGATTGTGAGGATATATTGAGAGATATAGATTAACACTTAGAGTGTTATAATCTTGATTAGCAAAGCTTCTACAACCTTGTTCTAGCCGTATCCTTGGAGGATAACGAGGTTTAGTCATTCTAATCGTTTTTCCTGCGCGTGGCAAGTAGAGACGCGGTCCTTTCGGCGTTGGATCATCCAAGAGCTTGAGGCGGATTGGATTCGTAGAGGTCAAGCAAACCTCGGGGAATAGCTCAAGAGAAGGATACCATTTAATCAACGGACTACAAGGGTATGTTTTCTCGTATCTCTTGTGTTTCGTATTATATTCGTATATACGTAGCTCGATCGATCCTCGTAGGGATTTGGATCGAATTAATTTTCGTTTTAACGCTTCCACTGGGCCTTCGTTTTAGGCACCGGATCCCAACAGCCGGATCAATGATCCTAATAACACCGAATCAATCTACTATCCGTATATTTCCTCTCGTGTATGTTTTCGTGTATGAACACTCAAACACTTATCAATTAAGCACAAATACAACAACAATAATGAATACAATGATATATGATCAATATATGATTTGCTAGGGGTTGTTGTATGTTGAATACCATTAGAATTGGTATTTATAGGCTTCAAGGCCTCAACTAGCCGTTAGCTTACTGCCTGTCTTTAGCATGCGTTATGCTTCATGCATAGCATACGTTATTGCCTTTACGTACGTTATCGCCTTCCTGTAACGTACGTTATTCGCTTGCAGATTCAGTACAGTGGCTTCTGTCCATCCTTTACGTACGTTAGCTCTTCCATTACGTATGTTAAATAAGTCTTGTTACATACGTTAAGTACATCACATTACATACGTTAACTTTAGTCAAAATATTCGTTGCATGCTGACCTACTCCATGACGTCATCTTCCACGGCTCCTTGTTTGAATCATATTCAAACTCATTACGTACGTTAACTTCCATGTGTTAGGTACGTTAATTGTTGCTCGATAGCGTGCGCTAATCGTTGTCTGTAGCATGTGCTAATTCATCAGCACGTGACATTTCTGACTCGTCTGATCAGGTGACTTTTCTGTCTCGGCTGATTAGGTGACTTTACTGACCCGTCTGATCAGGTGACTTTACTGTCCCATCTGATCAGGTAACTTTACTCTCTGATCTGATCAGTTAGCGTTTCCCGAGTGATCTGGTCAGGTGACTTTTCCCGTTCCGAGCGTCTTTGACTTCTTTGTTGTTTTGCTTTGATCGACAACACATCATCAAAATCTTTTTATAATTATATGGAATTGAATATTCCAACAATCTCCCCCTTTTTGATGATGACAAAACAACAACCTTTTAATCGGATTTTATACCTGCAAAAATAAAAACAATATGCGAATCAAAGTTTTTGACTTTGTCCGTTTCGGTAGTTTTCTTCTCCCCATCTTTTATTTTCTCCTTTTCAACTTTTTCTTTGATTTTACTCTCTTCGTCTATCTGTAATTGTTTTTATTTTTCTCAACATTCTTCCATGACTCGTATTCTTCTTTTCTCCCATCATATTCTACTCTTCTCCCCCTTTTGTTCATAATCAAAAAGTGCAATAATAATCAATAAAATCGATGATAAAATTAAATGTGACAATTTTAATGGGTAAACTCCCCCCAAAAAATATATCTCCCCATAAAAATATTAAACCCCCCTGAGTTAAATAGTAATTTGAATAAAATCAATTTTGATTTTTGGGGATCCAACCAATAGTTGGTTTTTCTTTTGAAACATAGACGATATTTGGAATAAAGGTTCCTTTTGGAATCCCAATCTTTTTAGTTTTTATCGTCCGATGTGGGCTTTTGCAATTCGAAATGTGATGCCCATGTTTTAAATATTTATCGCAATGGGGTATTTTCAAATTTAAGAATTTGGTTTTATTACGCGGTTTGAATCCTAACCCTTGTTTGTTTAAAGAATATTTTTGAACGGAAAGCATTTGTTCAAATTTGTCATTTCCGCAAGAAATTTTTTTTGTTAAAACCTTGAGTTCGTCTTGAACTTTCAAAAAGTCATCTTTCAATTTATTCTGTTTCTCAATACACAGAGAATGATCAATTTCCAAGAATATCCCTTTTTCTTTTATTTTGGAAATTTCAATTTCCAATAATTAATTTTTCGATTGGAAGATTTAATTTCAATTAAAGTATTTGAAAATCTGTATGCAAAAGTTCGAATGCTTCAAAAAGTTCGTCTTGAGACGATGTACTAACCTGGCTTTCGACGTCGCTTTCGTCGAATGAACTTCTGGCCATGAATGCGAGATTATTTTGAATATATTCATCGTCATCATCTTCGTCACTCCATATTGCAATGGGTACTTCCTTCTTGGAAGTTGATGGTCGGTAATTTTTAGCAAAGTGGCCTGGTTTACCACAGATTCGACAGTTGTTGTCGAATTTCTTAGATTCGCCTGATTTGATGTCCTTCATTCTCCGGTTCAATAAGTTTTGAGACTTATTTATATTTTTGGCACAATATGCCGATTCTTCGTCATCTTCGTCCACCGGGATTTCTTCTTTTCGAGACATCTTTCCTTCAGCTTCGGCTTTTCATTCCGAGATTTTAATACAATCTCGTAATTAATTAGCAAACCCACAAGGGCGCTAAAATCAAGATTATTTAAATCTTTCAACTCCATAATCGCCGTCACCGTTCCATCCCATTCCCGAGATAGTGATCGTAGGATCTTCTTTACTTTTTCACGACTCGAAAGGGTTTTTCCGAAACAAGCCAATCCATTCGTAATGACTGAAAATCGGTCAAGCATGATGGTAATGGATTCTTCATCTTTCATTTGTGGAGAAGCATGTTAATCTTCGTCTCATTGACTTGATTTGTGCCTTCGTGTGTCACTTCTAGCATTTTCCATATGTCTTTGGCACCATCACAAGATGAGATCCGGTTGTGTTCTTCCGAATTTAAAGCACAATATAATAATTGTGTTGCTTTGCAATTATAGTGGTCGTTGTTCCAGTCTTCGTCATTATACTCTTCAAAGTTTTTGAGAGTATCGTTTGAGTTTTTGGGAATCTTCGGACCACGGCATATGACTTTCCACAGCTCGATGTTGTAGGCTCGATTGAATATCGACATCTTCTTTTTCCACATCATAAAGTTCGATCCATCAAAGAATGGAGGTCGATTTAAAGCAAGACCTTCGACCGGGGGAAATTGGAGCGCCATAGGCTCTTCCTTGGATGTTAAGCCTATATATATGGATACCCGCTCCGATACCAATTGTTGTAAAATTATCGGTACCTTCGCCGTTTGGAAAAAGCGCGAAGTATTATAGAGTTATAAAACTCTTTTGCGTTGCAGAAGCGATTTAAAGTGCAAAAAGATAAACGACACAAGATTTATAGAGGTTTGGCCAAACGTGCCTACGTCCTCTCTCCGCATTTTTTTCTATAGGTTAAAGATCAACCTATACACCTCTTTTCTATCGGTCGAGGGATTACTGTTACAATCTTGTCTTCTATCGGTCCGAGATAAACCGTAACACACTTGTCTTTTTGTCGGTCCAATTTAAACCGTTTTCCTTTTCTATCGGACAAGGAATAACCTATCTAGCTTTGTATTGGTACTAGACAAACCTCACTTGGATTTAGATATGATTCTGATAATGCCGGATCAATGATCCTAATAACACCGAATCAATCTACAATCCGTATCTTTTCTCTCGTGTATGTTTTCATGTATGAACACTCAAACACTTATCCATTAAGCACAAATACAACAACAATAATGAATACAATGATATCTGATCAATATATGATTTGCTAGGGGTTGTTATATGTTGAATACCATTAGAAGTGGTTTTTATAGGCTCCAAGGCCTCAACTAGCCGTTACCTTACTACCTCTCTTTAGCGTGCGTTATGCTTCATGCATAGCGTACGTTATTGCCTTTACGTACGTTATCGCCTTCCTGTAGCGTATGTTATTCGCTTGCATATCAGTCTAGTGGCTTCTGTCCATCCTTTACATACGTTAGCTCTTCCATTATGTACATTTAATAAGTCTTGTTACGTACGTTAAGTACATCACATTATGTACGTTAACTTTAGTCAAAATATCTGTTGCATGCTGACCTACTCCATGATGTCATCTTCAACGGCTCCTTGTTTGAATTCATATTCAAACTCATACGTACGTTAACTTTCTTGTGTTACGTACGTTAAGTGTTGCTCGATAGCGTGCGCTAATCGTTGTCTGTAGCATGCGCTAATTCATCATCACATGATATTTCTGACTCGTCTGATCAGGTGACTTTTCTGTCTCATCTGATCAGGTGACTTTACTGACCCGTCTGATCAGGTGACTTTACTCTCTGATCTTATCAGTTAGCATTTCCCGATTGATCTGGTCAGGTGACTTTTCCCGTTCCGAGCGTCTTTGACTTCTTTGTTGTTTTCCTTTGATCGACAACACATCATCAAAATCTTTTTATAATAATATGGAATTCAATATTCCAACACATTACATCTGGACCTCTTGCTAGATGTTTCAATTATATCTGGATCCCTCTTAGAGAAACAATAACATCTGAATATCTCACTAGATATTTTATAATTATATCTGAGCCCATGAGTTTAGTTTTTTGCGGATTAGAAAACTGAAAAATGCATTTTTACCCCCTTTAAATATTGAATTTTAATAGACCAAACAACCTTTAAATTATTAACCAGAAATAGAAACAAAAAAATTAAATAATTTTTTTTTTGTTTTTCTTTTTCTTTTAAAATGACCACTTTTTGTGAAAAAAATTATTGATAGAAAATAAATAAAAAAAAGATTTACCATTTTTATTTTTCTTTTAAATAGACTGTTTTTAAACATTTTAATTAACCAAAAATAAAAATTAAAAAAAAAAGGAATATATTTATATTAACACGAAATAAAAACACAAATATAAATAAAAAAGAATATCTTTTTTGTTTTTCTTTTTCTTTTAAAATGACATGTTTTAAAATAAAATTATTGACAGAAAATAAATACGGACAAAAAAAATAGTTTTACCATTTTTATTTTTCTTTTCAAATAGTCTGTTTTTAAATTTATTTATTAACCGACAATAAAAACATAAAAAATAAATTAAAAAAAGAATATATTTTTATTAACACGAAATAAAAACAGAAAAAATAAATAAAAAAGAATATTGTTCTGTTTTTCTTTTTCTTTTAAAATGACCTGCTTTTTAAAAAAATTATTGACAGAAAATAAATGCAGAAATAATGTAATATCCTAGAATTTCGCTATGATTTTTCGTATTATTTTATCTGAGTTGTACTGTACAGAGTGGGACCGATATATTATGGGTGGATAATTTTGGGAACTGTGACAGTCGTGCCAGTACGTCTATCGAGGTTATTTTAATTCTAGGATATTACATGCTTGATGGTTTTTTGATGTCGGATATACTGTATGAGTATTTGTACAATTGCCGTACTTGGTCGACAGTTGTATTTGAGGATATCGTGCATCAGATGTATCATATGAGAATGTTATCAGAACTAGTATATGTATTCAGTATGCCGTATGTTCGTATCCAGTATGTCGAGACGGACGGGAACAGTTGGATTTTGGCCAAGTATAGAAGGCCATTACGTACGCTAGCATTAAGGACTTACGTACGTTAAATTACATGTTTTACGTACGTTATAAGTAAGGCATTACGTACGCAACAAAGGGAATCAGACAGGATCGAGCTATGGTCGGCAGGTAGGGCCCGGTGTGGCAGCTTTCGGTGCGGATGTGGACAGGCGAGTCAACCTCGAGCATTACGTACGCTATTGTAACATCCCCAAAACTGACCGGGAATATTACAGCGCCGTGGGCCCCATATTGGAACCCACAAGGCTAAAATCATTTTCGCAAACGTTTAAAAATGCAAAAAGGGACTTTGAAAGTACACACACACGTAGCGGATGAAAACACAATTCAAAGAATACCGAAAGCCATTTTAAAATATGCACACGCAGTGGATTAAACACATAATTAAATACATTTGCAGCGGAATTAGAAAAACCAGAAAAGAATACACAATTCGAACAATCACGCCATAGCCAGTATCACCGGAAAGCTCATCCCTTCACGACCGCTACTAGCTCGAACTCTGAGTACCTAAAAGATAATGCCCACGACGGGGTCAGCCATAATACTCAACAATGATAACGATCACATCACAAAAACAATACATATCAATGTAATCACAAGGCAAGGATAAATCCAGTGTAACCTTACTGATCCATCACAATCCATATCAAATCAGTTCTTACCATAATCCACGTCCCGCGTCCCTAAGTACTGAACGAATTCAAAAGTAATCACCTGTACTGTATCTGAAACACTACCAAGATTTCCAAACATAAACATATCTCGAGTATAGAATAATCTGGCCAAGTTCAATTCTGCTGGCTGGGTCGCACAATTGGATCCCAACACTGATAAAAACCGATATCACACAATACATCTGCAAATCAACTGTCCCGAAATAATGGCAGGTCCCGGATATCAATACAAGGCATGAATGCTCATATAATCAATAATGATAAACAATCAATGCATCACAACGGAAATATCAATGACATGATATTTCCACACAAGATCGACAAAGGATCAACCACGAATGAGAATACCATAATGTGGTAACTCCAACAAGATCAATGAAGAATCAATAACCGAGAATACCAACGACACGGTGACTCCAACAAGATCAATGAGGAATCGATAACCGAAAATACTGGCAATACGGCAAATCCCAACAAGATCAATAAAAGGTCGGCAACTGAGAATACCGATGACACGGTAAGGATCAACGAAGAATCAATAACCGAGAATACCGACGACACGGTAAACTCCAACAAGACCAATAGGAAATCGACAACCGAGCATACCAACGACACGGTAAACTCCAATAACATCAATCAAGAACTAATAACCAATAATACCAACGATGAGAACTCTCAAACGGAATCAATAAGGATCAATAATGAATGAGATTACCAATAACAGGGTGAACTGCAAACGAGATTTATAAAGGATCGATATCAATGAGTTGACCATCGATATGGTAACTCCGAACGCGATTAGTAAAGGTTCAACGGCGACGGTACGCTCGATACGGACATGTGTCCATGTACAAGCCAACCACGGGTATTGATAAATACACGTCTGGTCTCGTACCTAACCAGCCTCACAAAGTACGTCTCGTGTGCACGGGTCAATATGAGGTCGAACCCAACATATGCTACACGTTCCCCTCTCGAAAACCCTACACATGAACGATCAGAACGTATCTGACTCCAGAAATGCCACGATACAACATAACAACCAATCTCGAAGAAACGTATATCCAACAAGGATTAGAAGATTTTCCAAGAGGGAAACAATAACTCGATCATGAAAGACCGACATGACCACAATGTCGTATTCCGTCAGACAACAGTTCACAGCATGCTCAACAATGCATATAATAATAGCATATAAACTCCCAAGGCAGCAGCCAAGGGTCACGGAAGCATCTACTCAGGAATACTCCGGACAATATCACATAAACTCCCAAGGCAGCAGCCGAGGGTCACGGAAGCATCTACTCAGGAATACTCCGGACATAGGTGCCATTTAGGTCTTATCCCCTAACACATTTCCATTCGGGTACCATACAGGTTTTATCCCCAACACATCGGCCCCACAATTTACGGCTCAAAGAAAGAGCACGTCACAAAACGTAACAAATAATGGTGCACATTCACCGCATGAAATATCAACACACACATGCAATAATGCAACATGATGATTATCATAAATCTAACAATATTAATTTACCTCAAGCTGGAGATGCTAACCTTTCCACGACCAACCGCCCTGAACGAGTATACGGTTTATCCGACAATCCAAAATGAAGTACAGTCCATAACTAATACCAAACCACCATCTCGAGTTCAACATCGACACGATAATTAACCTTGATATCCAACTTCTCATGCAATAGACCAAATTATAATTCACGTTCCCATTTCCACTAGACATCCTTAAAATCATATACATTATGATTTATCTTAGTCCAAAAATACCATACATACCACCATTCCGACAATTCATATATTCCATAATGCCATTGCTATATGAATCATAAATGAAATGAAAACGAAATCCTTTATTAAAATTATGAACTGAGCAAGCATAACTTGCCTTGATACCAATTCGACGAAGCCGCTATCAATCCCGCCGTCTTCATATACAAGCTCCTCAGCCCCGACCCGTCCGCAGCACAACGGTTAACTTCAACGATCACTAAACGCAACCTAATGCAATAATCAATTAACAATACATTCAATAAAAATCAACAACCAAAATGACCAACTAATCAAACTCGATGGTTCAACGACATCTCGATCATACGAAACCAAACCCTATCAACCCTTAACAATACGAACACAAGCCGAAATTCGGTGTTCAATAGTCCTAACACAAGCCGAAATTCGGTGTTCAATAGTCCTAACAATGTCTTCAACATATATACTTCTCATAACATCATGAATCGCAACAAACTACCAAGAACATCGAGAATATTATGATTCCATAATCATAACAACATAATCGAATCATTTGATCACCAATTCATTATCTTCCCTTAACAAAATTCTCATAAATACCAAGAATCATCACAACAATATCAATTCAACCATCATTCATACGAAAACATGTAGAATTTTCCAAGTTCTACTCATTGAGACATTTCATCGAACACCTTGAAGGCATAGTCCAATTCAATCGATTATTCAAAGAAATACTCGAATTCGTTCCACAAAACTGCAAGAGTATTGAATGATTATGAGTATACAATCAAGTTCTATCAATAATCTGAATCAAAACGAAGCAAATCGGCCAAAACACCAAGAAACCTCAAGAACATCCAAAAACCAAAAGTTTAGGTGTTCTTACCTTCGATCCGGGTGGAAGATGATGTTAATCCATGATTCCAACTTCCAAAACATGTTGTTATAAGTTGATTCTACTCAAAACCATCATCTTTGTTGAAGAAATCGCGGAAGGAACGAAGAAAAACGAAAAATGGCAAGGATGACTCGGTCCAGGCCTTATATAGGCCGAGACCTGCCGGCACCTTACGTACGTAACCGGCCGTGGCTTACGTACGTAACCGGCCGTGGCCTACCTTACTGTCCAGTTTGGCCGACAGCCTTACGTACGTAACCGGCGGGTCCTTACGTACGTAACCGGCCCTTACGGCCGTAACCGGCCACAGCCTACGTACGTAATCGGCCAGTCCTAGCCCCCAGCGAGTCACTGCCGACCGTGATCGGCCATCCCTGCGAGTCACTGCCGACCATGCTCGGCTACTACAGGTCCTCTCGGCCACGACTCGGCCAGCCGCCCCGTAATGTACGTAACACTTATTCCGTTGCGTACATAATACATATGTTGACTTGCTACAGTATTATACTCGTATTACGTACGTAACACACCCTGTATAACGTACGTAACTCCATCCGTTGACTCACCTGTCCACATCCGCGCCGAAAGCTGCCGACACCGGGCCCAACTGTCCGATTCCTCTTGTTACGTACGTAATACCTTACGCATAACGTACGTAACACGTACCACTTAGCGTACGTTATCTCGAAGTCTCAACGTACGTTAACAGATCCATACTTAGCCATTTCCAGCAATTCCTGTCCAACGTCTCGACATAACAAATATGAACATACGACATAGTGAACACATATACGAAATCCCAAAACTATTCTCATACGGTACGTCTGATGCACGATATCCTCAATTACAACTGTCTACCAAGTACGGAAATCATACAAATACTCATACGGTATATCCAACATGGAAAACACACCAAGCATGTAATATCCTAGAATCAAAATAACCTCGATAGACATACTGACACGACTGTCACGGTTTCCAAAATTATCCACTCATATCGTGTCGGTCCCACTCTGTACAGTACATCCCAGATAAAATAATGCGAAAAATTCATAGTGAAATTCTAGGATATTACATATATACCCACTTAAATAATTTTCGTCCTCGAAACTCAACACCTGTCATAATCAGTATCTCAATCCCGAAATATCTCAAAATCACAACACCATACTTAAATAATAATCATCAAAACTGAAATAACTGAAAGAACATACTTACAGGTCCGTCAAGTCGATGATCTTCCATGATACCAGCATACGACTCCCATACAAAGTCTCAACACACTAACAACACACCGACATCGCAAATACAACAATTTGAAAATATTTCAAAAATTTTGAAACCTCCAAAATCAGTTTGACTCCAAAGTTAGAAAATCATTTTCAAAAGTCACGCTACTACCGCATCGGTAGAGCCACATAACACACACGCCCGGGTTTTACGAAACCCAAGCTCCGATACCATCTTCTGTAACACCCCCAAAATCGACCGGGAATATTACAGTGTCGTGGGCCCCATATTAGAACCCACAAGGCTAAAATCATTTTCGCAAACGTTTAAAAATGCAAAAAGGACCTTTGAAAGTACACACACACACGTAGCGGATGAAAACACAATTCAAAGAATACCGAAAGCCATTTTAAAATATACACACGCAGCGGATTAAACACATAATTAAATACATTTGCAGCGGAATTAGAAAAACCAGAAAAGAATACACAATCCGAACAATCACACCATAGCCAGTATCACCGAAAAGCTCATCCCTTCACGACCGCTACTAGCTCGAACTCTGAGTACCTAAAAGATAAAGCCCACGATGGGATCAGCCATAATACTCAACAATGATAACGATCACATCACAAAAAGAATACATATCAATGTAATCACAAGGCAAAGATAAATCCAGTGTAACCTTACTGATCCATCACAATCCATATCAAATCAGTTCTTACCATAATCCACGTCCCGCGTCCCTAAGTACTGAACGAATTCAAAAGTAATCACCTGTACTGTATCCGAAACACTACCAAGATTTCCAAACATAAACATGTCTCGAGTATAGAATAATCTGGCCAAGTTCAATTCTGCTGGCTGGGTCGCACAATTGGATCCCAACACTGATAGAAATCGATATCACACGATACATCTGCAAATCAACTGTCCCGAAACAATGGCAGGTCCCGGATATCAATACAAGACATGAATGCTCACACAATCAATAATGATAAACAATCAACGCATCACAACGGAAATATCAATGACATGATATTTCCACACAAGATCGACAAAGGATCAACCACGAATGAGAATACCATAATGTGGTAACTCCAACAAGATCAATGAAGAATCAATAACCGAGAATACCGACGACATGGTGACTCCAACAAGATCAATGAGGAATCAATAACCGAAAATACCGGCAATACGGCAAATCCCAACAAGATCAATAAAAGGTCGACAACTGAGAATACCGATGACACGGTAAGGATCAACGAAGAATCAATAACCGAGAATACCGACGACACGGTAAACTCCAACAAGACCAATAAGAAATCGACAACCGAGAATATCGACGACACGGTAAACTCCAATAACATCAATCAAGAACTAATTACCAAGAATACCAACGATGAGAACTCTCAAACGGAATCAATAACGAACGAGATTACCAATGACAGGGTGAACTCCAAACGAGATTTATAAAGGATCGATATCAATGAGTTAACCATCGACATGGTAACTCCGAATGAGATTAGTAAAGGTTCAACGGCGACGGATACACGAGAGAATAAAACCGTCAACCATATACAAATCATATATATGGGATTTCAAAGACAATCCGAATATCGAACAGATCCAATTATACATGGAATGTGAACGACCAATCAATAAGATTCAAGATGGATGCCACGATACGCTTGATCCGGACATGTGTTCGTGTACAAGCCAACCACGTGTATTGATCAATACACGTCTGGTCTCGTACCTAATCAGCCTCACGAAGTACGTCTCATGTGCACGGTTCAATATGAGGTCGAACCCAACATATGCTATACGTGCCCGTCCCGAAAATCCTACACATGAACGATCAGAACGTATCTAACTCCAGATATGCCACGATACAACATGACAACCAATCTCGAAGAAACGTATATCCAACAAGGATCAGAAGATTTTCCAAGAGGGAAACAATAACTCGATCATGAAAGACCGACACGGCCACAATATCGTATTCCGTCAGACAACAGTTCACAACATGCTCAACAATGCATATAATAATAGCATATAAACTCCCAAGGCAGCAGCCAAGGGTCACGGAAGCATCAACTCAGGAATACTCCGGACAATATCACATAAACTCCCAAGGCAGCAGCCGAGGGTCACGGAAGCATATACTCAGGAATACTCCGGACATAGGTGCCATTTAGGTCTTATCCCCTAACGCATTTCCATTCAGGTACCATACAGGTTTTATCCCCAACACATCGGCCCCACAATTTATGGCTCAAAGAAAGAGCACGTCACAAAACGTAACAAACAATGGTGCAAATTCACCGCATGAAATATCAACACACACATGCAATAATGCAACATGATGATTATCATAATCTAACAATATTAATTTACCTCAAGCTAGAGACGCTAACCTTTCCACGACCAACCGCCCTGAACGAATACACGGTTTATTCGACAATCCAAAATGAAGTACATTCCATAACTAATACCAAACCACCATCCCGAGTTCAACATCGACACGATAATTAACCTTGATATCCAACTTCTCATGCAATAGACCAAATTATAATTCACGTTCCCATTTCCACTAGACATCCTTAAAATCATATACATTATGATTTATCTTAGTCCAAAAATACCATACATACCACCATTCCGACAATTCATATATTCCATAATGCCATTGCTATATGAATCATAAATGAAATGAAAACGAAATCATTTTTTAACATTATAAACTGAGCAAGCATAACTTGCCTTGATACCAATTCGACGAAGCCGCTATCAATCCCGCCGTCTTCAACTACAAGCTCCTCAGCCCCGACCCATTCGCAGCACAATGGTTAACTTCAACGATCACTAAACGCAACCTAATGCAATAATCAATTAACAATACATTCAATAAAAATCAACAACCGAAATGACCAACTAATCAAACTCGATGGTTCAACGACATCTCAATCATACGAAACCAAACCCTATCAACCCTTAACAATACGAACACAAGCCAAAATTCGGTGTTCAATAGTCCTAACAATGTCTTCAACATATATACTTCTCATAACATCATGAATCGCAACAAACTACCAAGAACATCGAGAATATTATGATTCCATAATCATAACAACATAATCGAATCATTTGATCACCAATTCATTATCTTCCCTTAACAAAATTCTCGTAAATACCAAGAATCATCACAACAATATCAATTCAACCATCATTCATACGAAAACATGTAGAATTTTCCAAGTTCTACTCATTGAGACATTTCATCGAACACTTTGAAGGCATAGTCCAATTCAATCAATTATTCAAAGAAATACTCGAATTCGTTCCACAAAACTTCAAGAGTATTGAATGATTACGAGTATACAATCAAGTTCTATCAATAATCTGAATCAAAACAAAGCAAATCGGCCAAAACACCAAGAAACCTCAAGAACATCCAAAAACCAAAAGTTTAGGTGTTCTTACCTTCGATCCGGGTGGAAGATGATGTTAATCCATGATTCCAACTTCCAAAACATGTTGTTATAAGTTGATTCTACTCAAAACCATCATCTTTGCTGAAGAAATCACGGAAGGAACGAAGAAAAATGAAAATGGCAAGGATTACTCGGTCCAAGCCTTATATAGGCCGAGACCTGCCGGCACCTTACGTACGTAACCGGCCGGGGCTTACGTACGTAACCGGCCGGGGCTTACGTACATAACCGGCCGTGGCCTACCTTACTGTCCAGTTTGGCCGACAGCCTTACGTACGTAACCGGCGGGTCCTTACGTACGTAACCGGCCCTTACGGCCATAACTGGCCACAACCTACGTACGTAATCGGCCAGTCCTAGCCCCCAGTGAGTCACTGCCGACCGTGATTGGCCATCCCTTCGAGTCACTACCGACCATGCTCGGCTACTACAGGTCCTCTCAGCCACGACTCGGCCAGCTGCCCTGTAACGTACGTAATACTTATTCCGTTGCGTATGTAATACGTACGTTGACTTGTTACAGTATTATACTCGTATTACGTACGTAAAACACCCTGTATAACGTACGTAAGTCCATCCATTGACTCACCTGTCCACATCCGTGCCGAAAGCTGCCGACACCGGGCCCAACTGTCTAATTCCTCTTGTTACGTACGTAATACCTTACGCATAACGTACGTAACACGTACCACTTAGCGTACGTTATCTCGAAGTCTTAACGTACGTTAACAGATCCATACTTAGCCATTTCCAGCTATTCCTGTCCAACGTCTCGACATAACAAATATGAACATATGACATACTGAACACATATACGAAATCCCAATAATATTCTCATACGGTACGTATGATGCACGATATCCTCAATTACAACTGTCGACCAAGTACAGAAATCATACAAATACTCATACGGTATATCCGACATGGAAAACACACCAAGCATGTAATATCCTAGAATCAAAATAACCTCGATAGACATACTGGCATGACTGTCACGGTTTCCAAAATTATCCACTCATATCGTGTCGGTCCCACTCTGTACAGTACATCCCAGATAAAATAATGCGAAAAATTCATAGTGAAATTCTAGGATATTACAGCTATGCAGGGTGTATTACGTACGTTAAGAGGATAAGTTACTGTAGCAAGGCAATGGCTATATTACGTACGCTACGGAGAAAGGATTACGTACGTAAGCAAGTGAATGAAACAGGTCAGTGAGTTCTGGAATGATGTTACGTATGTTGTGTTGGATGTGTAGCGTACGCTAGAGATCATTACGTACGTTAACGTTGAGTGATAACGTACGTAATGAACAATGCAGTTTATAAAATGAAGTGTGGACTTTCATTTCCTCACGAACCAAAGAGATGTTCCTCTCCATATCCGTCCTTCTTCCCTTCTAAGTGTGTTCTAGACACTTTTAACTTGGTTATGAGCTTGGGAGCATGGATTTGAGGCTTGGATATGAAGATGTTAATGATTCTTGAAGTGTTTGATGGTATTATTCATCTTCAAGAGGTAGGTTGGATAACCCTATCTTCTGTTTGGGATTTTGATGTTTTGGTTGATGTCTTCCTCGTATGATGATGGTTATGGTATTATGGTTATACTTGTTGATGATATATGAGGTGTATATTGAAGAAGATGATGATTATGATGAGTGTATGTTTCAAGTGTTTATGTTTTAGATATGAACATGGAATGTTGATATTTAGAACAAGTGATGATGATTATGGATGTTAAGGGACAAGTTATGTGAATGGTAATTTGATCTTCCATATGGTCTTGATGATATACGAATCATGATTATGAATTTCACAAGAATATTATCTTTCCTTGAGGATATGTGTTCTTATGAGTCGAATGATCCTAAGTGTAGTTTGGCATGAGATTATTATATTTATAAACAAGGGATAATAATATCATGTTGAATTTAAGTTTGAATTCGGAATTGAATACGTTGATTTAACTTGCTTCGTGCTCGAATCAACCATTATTGAGATCACCGGATCATGAGATTGAATTGAAGGTATGAATTCAGATTTGTTGGGCATAAGAACATTTGATCCGTACATAGTTGGAATTGAGTATGTTATGAAATCCTTAATATCGAGATGAATTGATCGTTGATATGACCATCGGTATATGGAATCGTAGTATGGTTATGGATTCGTGATTGATTGATGTAGGTTGTTTGGGTATGTATTTATTCGAGATATTGTGGAACCGTTAAGTTGATTGGTCGGTTATATCGGTTGTTGATTGTTATCGAACATATTGTTAATTGATCATTGCACTAGGTTGCGTTAAGTGATCGTTGATGATTAACTGTTGTGCTGCGATTGTAATTGGAGGACGCATGAATCACCTTGGTCGGGGCTGTGGAGCTTGTAGATGAAGACGACGGGATTGGTCACAACTTCATCGTATCGGTATCGAGGCAAGTTATGCTTGCTCAGTTCATAATGTTTAATTAATGATTTCGTTTTTATTTCATTTATGATTCATATAGCAATGGTATCATGGAATATGAATTGTCGGGATGATGGTATGTATATTATGCTTGGACTAAGATAAATCATAATGTATATGATTTTAAAGATGTCTAGTGGAAATGGAGACGTGAATTATATTTGGTTTATCGTGTGAGGGGTTAGATATCAAGGCTAGTTATCATGCCGACATTGAACTCGCGGTGGTGGTTTGATATTAGTTATGGACCGTACTTCATTTTGGATTATTCGGATAACTGTGTATTCGTTCAGGGATGTTGGTCGTGGAAAGGTTAGCGTCTCCAGCTTGAGGTAAATTAATATTGCTAGATTATGATAATCATCCTGTTGCATTATTGCATGTGTGTGTTGATATTTCATGTGGTGAGTGTGCACCATTGTTTGTTACGTTTCGTGATGTGCTCTTTATTTGAGTTGTAATCTATTGGGCTGATGTGTTAGGGGATAAGACCTAAATGGCACCTATGTCCGGAGTATTCCTGAGTAGACGCTTCCGTGACCCTTGGCTGCTGCCTTGGGAGTTTATGTGATATTGTCCGGAGTATTCCTGAGTAGATGCTTACGTGACCCTTGGCTGCTGCCTTGGGAGTTTATGTGATATTGTCCGGAGTATTCCTGAGTAGATGCTTTCGTGACCCTTAGCTGCTGCCTTGGGAGTTTATATGCTATTATCATATGCATTGTTGAGCATACTGTGAACTGTTGTCTTCCGAAATGCGACGTTGTGGTCGTGTCGGTCTTTCATGATCGAGTTATCGTTGCTCACTTGGAAAATCTTATGATCCTTGTTGGATATGCGTTTCTTCGGGATTTGTTGTCATGTTGTATCATGGAATATCTGGAGTCAGATACGTTCTGATCGTTCATGTGTAGGATTTTCGGGGCGGGCACGTGTAGCATGTGTTGGTTTCGACCTCATATTGAACCGTGCACACGAGACGCACTTTGTGAGGCTGATTAGGTACGAGACCAGACGCGTATCTGATCAATACTCGTGGTTGGCTTGTACACGGACACATGTCCGGATCGGGCGTATCATGACTTCCATCTTGAGACTTATTGTTTAGTCGTTCACAGTCCATATATAATCGGATCTATTCGATAGTCGGGTTGTCTCTGAAATCCCGTATATATGATTTATATATGGTTGACAATTTTATTCTCTCATGTATCTGTCACTGTTGACCCTTTATTAATCTCGTTTGGAGTTCACCCTGTCATTGGTAATCTCGTTCGTTATTGATCCTTATTGATTCTATTTGGGGGTTTGCCTTATCATCGGTATTCTCCGTTATTGATCATTTATTGGTCTTATTGGAGTTTACCGTTCCATTGGTATGCTCGGTTGTCGATCCTTTCTCGATCTTGTTGGAGTTTACCTCGTCGTTGGTATTCTTAGTTGTTGATTCTTCATTGGTCTTGTTGGAGTTACCAAATCATGGTATTCTCGTTCGTGGTTGATCTTTTGTCGATCTTGTGTGGAGTTATCATGTCATTGATATTCCCGTTTTGATGCATTGGTTGTTTATCATTATTGATTGTGTGAGCATTCATGCCTCGTATTGATATCCGGGACTTGCCATTGTCTCGGGACAGTTGGTTTACATATGTGCCATGTAATATCGGTTTTATCAGGATTGGGATCCGATTGTGCGATCCAGCGGACAGGATCGGACTTAGCCAAATTATTCCATATTGGAGATATGTTTATGTTTGAGAATCTTGGTATCATTTCGGATGCAGCACAGATGGTTACTTTTGAATTCATTCATCACTTAAGGACTCGAGATGTGGATTGTGGTAAGGATTGATTTGATATGGATTGTGATGGGTTGGTAAGGTTACTTCGGTAAGATTACGTAGGGGAATGTTCTTACTCTGTAAATTACATTGATATGTAATTGTTTTGGTGATGAGATCGTTATCATTGTTGAGTATTATGGCGGACCCCATCATGGGCTTTATCTTTTAGGTACTCGGAGTTCGAGCTAGTAGCGGTCGTGAAGGGATGAGGTTTCAGGTGATACTGGCTATGGCGTGGTTATTGGGATTCGAGTCTTCTTTCTGGTTTTTATAATTCTGCTGCAAATGTATTTAATTGTGTCTCTTTTCGCTGCGTGTGAAATTTTATAATGGCTTTTAGTATTTTTCCAACACGTGTTTTGTAACACCCCAAACTAGGCGGATATTACAGTGCCATGGACCCCCGACTGGGACCCCATGCGAATGGATATAATGAATTAAATCATATAATTGTAGTACCGAACCACAATATATCATCAATCACTCCGATGAGGAGTTTCATTACAACACACCCAAGATAGTATCGAACACATGTATATTTTATATGAAGATATAATATACAACACTGAATGAAATGAATATCCAAATGGAAGTCTGCAGCAGAAATAAAATAAATAAAACACGAGTGAATGAAAGGACTGGGCCCCCCTACTAGTATCACTGGGACTCCTCGCCGTTAACGTTCTTTTCCCGCCTTTGCCTTGCCATGACCTGAAAACAATATCCCCCGACGGGGGTCAGTTACACAGAACAACAATCCTCAAGAGTTGAATAAACACAAGCATGATACATCTTAATTATGAAATGAAACTGAAGAGAGGCATCATAGTACACCCGTAATGGAATGTGCACGTGCACAAGACGGATGTCCGGACACACCCGCCATTGTAGCTAATTAGTCTCATGGAGGTACATTACCGTGTGCACAGTCTAATGTGTCGGTGAACCCAACACATGACCATCACGTGCCCGACTAAAAATCCCACACATACACATCCGGCCGCGCAATATGAGCCCAGAAGGTCATATGAACAAGAATGACCATGAAGAATAATAATTAATAACAATCCGACAAAGTCAAGAATGACTCACCGAGATGAAATGATAGTGAAATGAATGATAGCTCAATGAAATGATTGGAACCGTCGTTCCTCATGAATGAAGTGATTAATTGACAATTTCAAGTCTCAATACGGTTAATACATTATGAATGAATTATGATTATGAATGAACAACAACAAAAGGAATGAATATCCTTTTAACCAAGTAAGAATTAACTTACTCAACACCGGTGAAATGTCCTTCCACGAACAAACGTCCTAAATGAAATGTCGGTCGCTCGAACAACCTTGAATAACACAAATACCAACAATCCGTTCAACATACGAATCAAACACGAATATAACGAACTCAAAACCTCGATATGACTAAACCAAGTTCATTGGGGCCTTATATCGAACACGTTGTAACCAAACTTCGATTGTTTACAACCAACCTTTAACTATACCACTATCAAATCCCCAAAGAGTGATCCAAACCAACAAAACGTCTTCAATAAAATCAATAATCCACTATGAATATCCAAATTCGTGATTACAACAACAATTAATCGAAAACCCCCAATTCCAACTCAATAATCAAAGTGTTCTTGAATAACCCTTCAATAATCCAATGAATAATCATACACATCCATAATCACGCGTACATCTCTTCATACAACATGATTATAACGTCCAAAACATCATATCTCAGTACAAAATCGAAATCCAAGATGTTTGAAGAATATTACCTTTGAAGATCCAAGTACTTTGATCTGATGAACACGCGTTAGATCGACTATCCGAGCTTCACAACCGAATGAAGATGATGAAAATCGAACACCCAAGTGATTGATGATGACAAAATCTCTCCCTAAAGCACTCTCTCTCGGAAACAAGGTGAAGAAGTGGAGGAAATGAGAAAAACCCGTCGGTCCACTTAAATAGGTCGCAGGGACGCACGACCAAAACCACACGACCAAGTGTCCGTGCGTCCGGTCGTGCGTGAAGCTTCTGCTGGCCACTGCTCTAGCGTACGAGCGCCGTGCACGAGCAGTAACTCGTGCGGCCTGCTCGTGCAGCCCTGACTCAAATGCTGGGCCTCCTGCCCAGTCCAGCCGCAACACACGAGCACCACGCCCGAGCAGTTGCTCGTGTGGCCTGCTTGTGCGGCCCTGACTCGACCGCTGGGTCTCCTGCCCAGTCCAGCCGCAACACACAAGCACCGCGCACGAGCAGTTGCTCGTGTGGCCTGCTCGTGCGGCCCTGACTCGGCCGCTGCTCAGCCTATAACGATGCATCGAGTACAAAAATCACAGAATTCGAGAAGTACGGGAGCAAAAGCACGAGTATTACAATTATTACGCCGAACGGTGAACACAATTGAATGAGTAATGAATGAAAATTACTGAGTGACAATTACTGATTGATAATTACTGAATAAAAATGACTGAATTACAACCGGGTATTACATACCCCCCCCTTAAAAAGAGTTTCGTCCCCGAAACTAAGGGTCAAACAACTCGGGATAACTCTTCCGCATATTATCTTCGGTTTCCCAAGTAACCTCTTTGACTCCGTGTCTAGACCACTGAATCTTAACTAAAGGAATCGCTTGTTCCTCAACTGCTTGGTTCGCCATTCTAAAACTCGTATAGGACGCTCCTCATACGAATGATCATCCGCGATCTCGATTTCGTCAAACTAAAGTATGTGACTCGGGTCGACAACATACTTCCGCAACTGAGATACATGAAACACATTATGAATTCGGCTCAACACGGGAGGTAAGGCCAACCGATAAGCTAACTCGCCTACTCGATCCAAAATCTCAAACGGTCCAATGAATCTCGGACTCAACTTTCCCCTCTTCCCAAAATGGAAGATACCACGACTCGGGGATACCTTGACCAAAACATGGTCACCTGTCTTGAACTCTAATGGCTGACGAAGGTTATCCGCATAAGATTTCTGTCGACTCTGAACGGTCAACAAACGACTCCTGATCAAAGCTACCTTCTCACGGGCGGCTATAAGCATATCGGGCTCGGTGCCGATTGATTCTGATAAGTCATCCCAACACAAAGGAGATAGACAACGATGACCGTACAAGGTCTCATAAGTTGCCATCTTAAATCAAGCATGCCAACTATTATTGTATGTGAACTCAATCAACAGTAGTTGGGCTTCCCAAACGTTTTTCTAATCGAGGACGCATACCCTCAACATGTCCTCCAATGTCTGAATAGTCCTCTCTGATTGTCCGTCGGACTGAGGGTGAAAAGCGGTACTGAGATTAAGCTAAATTCCCATAGCATGATGAACTGATTTCCAAAAATGAGACACGAATCGTCCGTCACGATAGGAAACGATACTTTTAGGAGTACCATGCAGTCTCACTATCTCTTTGATGAATAACTGGGCAAGTCTCTCGGGACCCCACATATCTTTAACCTCAAGGAAATGAGCTGACTTAGTTAAACGGCCCACAACTATCCAAATTGAATTCATGCCACGATGACTCGTTGGCAAATTCTTGATGAAATCCATAAAAATATCTTCCCACTTCCACTCAGAATAGGGAGCGGTTTCACCATACCTGCCGGTCGCTGATGTTCTATCTTTACTTGCTGACAGGTTAACATCTCGAAACAAATTCTGCGACTTCTCGCTTCATATTACTCCACCAGTACTTTTGTTTCAAGTCCTTGTACATCTTGCTGGACCCCGGATGAATGGAGTAAGGGGTAGCATGAGCTTCTCTCAAAATCGAGTTTTCAACTCGTCATTCGCCGGTACGCATAACCGATTCTTAAATCGCAAAAGTCCATCTTCGTGGACCACAAATCCAGGGGCTTTACCCTGAGCCACAGCCTCACGGATGTGCAACAATGATGGGTCTGAACCCTGATTACTCTGATTGCCTCCTCAAGTGGCGATGAAATCTCTAACATGCAAAGTTGACCTTGGACTCGTTGAAGCCAGACCTCGATCTCGGGTCTCAGAAATTCCTGCTGAAGTTCCTTCTGAACTGTTAATCGAGCAAGCATCTGCTCCTGAATGGACTTACGACTCAAGGCGTCAGCGACAATGTTCGCCTTGCCCGGGTGGTAAATTATCTCGATATCATAATCTTTGATTAGTTCCAACCACCGTCTCTGTCGCATATTTAACTCCTTCTGAGTAAATATAAACTTTAAACTCTTATGATCGGTGAATATATCACAAGTAACACCATAAAGATAATGACGCCAAATTGTCAATGCGAACACCACGGCTGCTAGCTCCAGGTCGTGGGTCGGATAATTAACCTCGTAAGGTTTCAATTGCCACAAGGCATAAGCAACAACTTTCCCATTCTGCATTAGTACACATCCGAGACCCTATCCGGACGCATCTCTATAAACCACAAATCCTTACGTCCCTTGCGGTAAAGAAAGGACAGGTGCTGAAATTAACCGGCTCTTGAGTTCCTCAAAACTCTGTTGACACGCGTCGGACCACGTGTATTTCTTATCTTTCCTTAGAAGGTTCGTAATGGGTTGAGCGATTTTAGAAAATCCTTCAACAAATCGCCGATAATAGCCAGCTAATCCGAGGAAACTTTGGATTTCTTTAACATTCTTCAGAGGTTTCCAATCTCGGATAGCCTCCGTCTTCTGAGGGTCGACACGAACTCCGCCTGATGAAATTACATGTCCGAGAAACATCACTTCGGACATCCGAGATTCACATTTGGAAAACTTTCCAAAAAGTTGCTCTTGTCTCAACTCGTCGAGCACCTGATGAAGGTGAAACTCGTGCTCCTCCCGGTCATGAGAATAAATTAAAATGTCATCAATAAAGACAACCACGAACTGATCCAAATAGTCGATGAAAACCCGATTCATTAACTCCATGAATACCGCAGGTGTATTAGTTAACCCAAACGGCATTACCACAAACTCATAATGACCATAGCATGTTTGGAGCCATCCTTGCGATATCCGACTCTCGAATTCGCAACTGATGATATCCAGATCTTAAGTCGATCTTGGAAAATACTGAAGCTCCCTGAAGTTGATCCAAAAGATCATCGATACGGGGTAGAGGATACTTATTCGTGATCGTCACCCGGTTCAATTCCCGGTAATCAATACACAAGCGGAATGAACCATCATTCTTCTTGACAAATAACACTGGTGCTCCCCACGGGGACGCACTTGGTCGAATATAACCCTTCTCGATCAAATCCTCTAATTGATTCTTCAACTTTTGTATTTCGGTCGGTGCCATCCAGTACGGTGCCTTTGATATTGGGGATGTACCGGGCTCCAACTCAATCGTGAATTCTATATCCCTCAGTGGAGGTAAACCAGGTAGATCGTCTGGGAGTACATCGTCAATCGGTAATAATGATACCACGAATGGCTGAACACCTCGATTGCCTTAGAACGGCCAATCGATGACAGTGATACAATGAATGATTGAACAACTCTGATTGAGTAATTTCACTGCTTTCATCATATTGATGATTCTTCTGGAACAACGTGGATCACCTCCCTGAAATACACATTCGACTCCAACGACGGAAATGATAGTGACCATACGCTTACGAACACTGAGGATGGCATCATGACGATCCATCCAACTAATACCCAATATTACATCGTCCTTAGGTAAATCCACCACGATTAGGTCCGTCAACCAATCGCGATCATTAAGCTTAATTCGGTCAGTTCTTAACCTCATTATTTCCGAAAATTCTATCGTCAGGTAGACCAATGATATAAGGTCCACAATTAATAGGACTATCTAAGTGAAGTCTATTCAAACATGATTCGGAAATGAATGAATGCGATGCACCAGTATCAAAAAGGGTACACACAGGTTGAGATAGAATTACGAGTATACCTGAGATCATTCGGGACTCCGGATCGTCGGTCCTCTTCATCGCGTGAATTCGGGACTTGCCGGCCCCCGAACCGGACGCTCCCGTCTGATACATATGAGCCCCGCCTTTATTCGCTTCTGTCTTCTTAAACGACGCTGACAGAGCAGCCTGATTCTGAGTCGCTGATTGCTTCGGGGTCTGAGATGCCGTTGGAGTCGGCTTGAAGTCCCTTCGGCAAAAACGGGCCTTATGCCCAACAATCCCACAGTTATGGCATGTCATAGACGGTTTCCGACACTTAGTGCTGTAATGAACCGGCGCTCCACAGTTGAAACAGGTGATGGCTGATCTGGCCGCTCGGGACTGAGATCCCGTAGGATTAGGTGCCGTAGGAGGTCGCTCAAAAAAGTTAGGACTCGCACGAGGCTTCTTGAAGGTTGACTGACCGCCTTCGGACTGATTATGCTTCATTGATTTCTTGCTGACAGATGAAGGTTGTTGCTCAGCAATTTCCTTAGCAGTAGGCTCATACGTGAGAGTTATCTTGATTAATTCGGCCAGAGTGGCGCAATGATGATTAAACAATTGCATATGGGTCATCATGACCTGTATAAAAGTGAGTGGATCAACCCGAACATCTTCTGATCGAGCTGAGTCCTGGGTACGACTTCCCGACACTGAGTGATTATTTCCCGGGTTTTGGCCCGCACCGCGGCCTCTCCCCGTGCGTCCCCTGACAGCTCTCTCCATACTAAAGTAGGAATGTCACATGATAATCATAGATATCGTATGAGTACTGTATTATGATTTATGTCATGAAATGATGAAAATGAGCATACACGTTCTAACACAGTGATTACATGAATGATTAACTGAGGTGACATGATTATCTGATGATATTCTTGAAATGATTATCTTGAACAAGTTAACAAGATTAATGATATGATCCTCAAGATCAACAGCTGAGTAATGAAATGAACTGAGTGATTAATGAGTTAAGCATGATCAACATGATCAAAATGAAAATGATGTTTGATGATTTTTAACTTATGAATGATGAATGAGTGATTCTTATTGCCATAAATTATACCATGGCGTCAGAAATTTTACTGTTCTTTGGTCTGAGGGGCTCGACTCTTGCACAGGTCACACATGACGTGAAAGTCTAATGATACTAGTCTGATGAACGATGATTTCAAATGATACATGACTCCGAAGGTAGTATTCTAAACCACGCTCCGATACCAACTCTGTAACACCCCAAACTAGGCAGATATTACAGTGCCATGGACCCCCGACTTGGACCCACCAGGCGAATGAAAATTAATGAATTAAATAATATAATTATAGTCTCGAACCACAATATATCATCAATCACTCCGATGAGGAGTTTCATTACAACACACTCAAGATAGTATCGAATACATGTATATTTTATATGAAGATAAAATATACAACATTGAATGAAATGAATATCCAAATGCAAGTCTGCAGCGGAAATAAAATAAAAAAAACACGAGTGAATGAAAGGACTGGGGCCCCCTACTAGTATCACTGGGACTCCTCGCCGTCAAAGTTCTCTTCCCGCCTTTGCCTTGCCATGACCTGAAAACAATATCCCCCAACGGGGGTCAGTTACACAGAACAACAATCCTCAAGAGTTGAATAAACACAAACATGATACATTTTAATTATGAAATGAAACTGAAGAGAGGCATCATAGTACACCCGTAATGGAATGTGCACGTGCACAAGACGGATATCGGTACACACCCGCCATTATACCTAATTAGTCGCACGGAGGTACATTACCGTGTGCACAGTCCAATGTATCGGTGAACCCAACACATGACCATCACGTGCCCGACTAAAAATCCCACACATCCACACCCGGCCGTGCAATATGAGCCCAGAAGGTCATATGAACAAGAATGACCATGAAGAATAATAATTAATAACAATCCGACAAAGTCAAGAATGACTCACCGAGATGAAATGATAGTGAAATGAATGATAGCTCAATGAAATGATTGGAACCGTCGTTCCTCATGAATGAAGTGATTAATTGACAATTTCAAGTCTCAATACGGTTAATACATTATGAATGAATTATGATTATGAATGAACAACAAAAGGAATGAATATCCTTTTAACTGAGTAAGAATTAACTTACTCAACACCGGTGAAATGTCCTTCCACGAACAAATGTCCTAAATGAAATGTCGGTTGCTCGAACAACCTTGAATAACACAAATATCAACAATCCGTTCAACATACGAATCAAACACGAATATAACGAACTCAAAACGTCGATACGACTAAACCAAGTTCATTGGGGCATTATATCGAACACGTTGTAACCAAACTTCGATTGTTTACAACCAATCCTTAACTATACCACTATCAAATCCCTAAAGAGTGATCCAAACCAACAAAACGTCTTCAATAAAATCAATAATCCACTATGTATATCCAAATTCGTGATTACAACAACAATTAATCGAAAGCCCCCAATTCCAACTCAATAATCAAACTGTTATTGAATAACCCTTCAATAATCCAATGAATAATCATACACATCCATAATCACGTGTACATCTCTTCATACAACATGATTATAACGTCCAAAACATCATATCTCAATACAAAATCGAAATCCAAGATGTTTGAAGAATATTACCTTTGAATATCCAAGTACTTTGATCCGATGAACACGCGTTAGATCGATTATCCGAGCTTCACAACCGAATGAAGCTGATGAAAATCGAACACCCAAGTGATTGATAATGAAAAATCTCTCCCTCAAGCTCTCTCTCTCTCTCGGAAACAAGGTGAAGAAGTGGAGGAAATGAGAAAAACCCGTCGGTCCACTTAAATAGGTCGCAGGGACGCACGACCAAAACCGCACGACCAAGTGTCCGTGCGTCCGGTCGTGCGTGAAGCTTCTGCCGGCCACTACTCTAGCGCATGAGCGCCGCGCACGAGCAGTAACTCGTGCGGCCTGCTCGTGCGGCCCTGACTCAAACGCTGGGCCTCCTGCCCAGTCCAGCCGCAACACACGAGCACCACGCCCGAGCAGTTGCTCGTGTGGCCTGCTCGTGCGGCCATGACTCGACCGCTGGTTCTCCTGCCCAGTCCAGCAACAACACACGAGCGCCGCGCACGAGCAGTTGCTCGTGTGGCCTGCTCGTGCGACCCTGACTCGGCCGCTGCTCAGCCTATAACGATGCACCAAGTACAAAAATCACAGAATTCGAGAAGTACGGGGCAAAAGCACGAGTATTACAATTATTACGCCGAACGGTGAACACAATTGAATGAGTATGAACGATGAGTGATTATTAATGAATTAAAATTACTGAGTGGCAATTACTGATTGATAATTACTGAAAAAAATTACTGAATTACAATCGGGTATTACATGTTTACTTTCTAAATGCTCTTTTGGCGTCTTTGCCTTGTATTTTCAAATGGTATTTTCTGACGGTAATTGGGAACAACGTTCTTAAAAATATTTAAATATTTAAAACATTACCGTCATCGGCCTTTTGGCATTTTTAAACGTTTGCGAAAATGATTTTAGCCTTGTGGGTTCCATTGTGGGGCCCACGACGCTATAATATTCCCGGTTGGTTTTGGGGGTGTTGCAGAAGATGGTATCAGAGCTTGGGTTTCGTAAAACCCAGTCATGTGTGTTATGTGGCTCTACCGGTGCAGTAGTAGCGAGACTTTCGAGAATAATTTTTCTGACTTTTGTGTCAAACTGATTTTTGAAGGTTCCACATTTTGAGATATTTTCAAATTGCTATATTTGCAATGTCGGTGTGTTGTTATTGTGTTGAGAACTTGTATGAGATTCCTATGCTAGTATCACGGGAGATCATCAACTTCATGGACCTGTAAGTATCTTCTTTCAGTTATTCAGTTTTGATGATGATTATTTGAGCATAGTGACATGATTTTGAGATATTTCGGGATTGAGATACTGATTATGACAGGATTTAAAGTTTCGAGGACGAAACTTATTTATGTGGGAAGATATGTAATATATCCTAGAATTTCGCTACGATTTTTCGCATTATTTTATCTGAGTTGTACTGTACAGAGTGGGACCGATACATTACGGATGGATAATTTTGGGAACTGTAACAGTCGTGCCAGTATATCTATCGAGGTTATTTTAATTCTATGATATTACATGCTTGATGTGTTTTTCGATGTCATATATACTGTATGAATATTTGTACAATTGCCGTACTTGGTCGACAGTTGTATTTGAGGATATCGTGCATCAGATGTATCTTATGAGAATGTTATCAGAACAAGTATATGTATTCAGTATGCTGTATGTTCATATCCAGTATGTCGAGACGGACGTGAACAGTTCGATTTTGGCCAAGTATAGAAGGCCATTACGTACGCTAGCATTAAGGACTTACGTACGTTAAATTACATGTTTTACGTACGTTATACGCAAGGCATTAAGTACCTAACAAAGGGAATCGGACAAGACCGAGCTGTGGTCGGTAGGTGGGGCCCGGAGTCGGCAGCTTTCGGCGCGGATGTGGATAGGCAAGTCAACCTCGAGCATTACGTACGCTATGTAGGGTGTAATACGTAAGTTAAGAGGGTAAGTTACTGTAACAAGTCAACGGCTATATTACGTACGCTATGGAGAAAGGATTACGTACGTAAGCAAGTGAACAAAACAGGTCAGTGAGTTCTGGAATGATGTTACGTACGTTGTGGATCATTACGTATGTTAACGTTGAGTGATAACGTACGTAATGAACAATGCAGTTTATAAAATGAAGTGTGAACTTCATTTCCTCATGAAACAAAGAGATGTTCCTCTCCATATCCGTCCTTCTTCACTTCTAAGTGTGTTCTAGACACTTTTAACTTTGTTATGAGCTTGGGAGCATGGATTTGAGGCTTAGATATGAAGATGTTAATGATTCTTGAAGTGTTTGATGGTATTATTCATCTTCAAGAGGTATGTTGGATAACCCCTCTCTTCTATTTCGGATTTTGATGTTGTTGTTGATGTCTTCCTCTTATGATGATGGTTATGGTATTTTGGTTATACTTCTTGATGATATATGAGGTGCATATTGAAGAAGATGATGATTATGATGAGTATATGTTTCAAGTGTTTATGTTTTAGATATGAACATGGAATGTTGATATTTAGAACAAGTGATGATGATTATGGATGTTAAGGGAAAAGTTATGTGAATGGTGATTTGATCTTCCATATGGTCTTGATGATATATGAATCATGACTATGAATTTGACAAGAATATTATCTTTCCTTGAGGATATGTGTTCATATGAGTCGAATGATCCTAAGTGTAGTTTGGCATGAGATTATTATATATATAAAGAAGGGATAATCATATCACGTTGAATTTAAGTTTGAATTCGGAATTGAATATGTTGATTTAACTTGCTTCATGCTCGAATCAACCGTTATTGAGATCACCGGATTATGAGATTGAATTGAAGGTATGAATTCAGATTTGTTGGGCATAAGAACATTTGATCCGTATATAGTTGGAATCGAATATGTTGTGAAATCCTTAATATCGAGATGAATTGATCGTTGATATGACCATCGGTATATGGAATCGTAGTATGGTTATGGATTCATGATTGATTGATGTAGGTTGTTTGGGTATGTATTTATTCGAAATATTGTGGAACCGTTAAGTTGATTGGTTGGTTATATCGGTTGTTGATTGTTATGGAACATATTGTTAATTGATCATTGCACTAGGTTGCGTTAAGTGATCGTTGATGATTAACCCTTGTGCTGCGATTGGAATTGGATGACGCATGAATCACCTTGGTCGGGGCTGCGGAGCTTGTAGATGAAGACAACGAGATTGGTCACAACTTCATCATATCGATATCGAGGCAAGTTATGCTTGCTCAGTTCATAATGTTTAATAAATGATTTCGTTTTCATTTCATTTATGATTCATATAGTAATGGTATCATGGAATATGAATTGTCGGGATGATGGTATGTATATTATGCTTGGACTAAGATAAATCATAATGTATATGATTTTAAAGATGTCTAGTGGAAATGGAGACGTGAATTATATTTGGTTTATCGTGTGAGGGGTTAGATATCAAGGCTAGTTATCATGCCGACATTGAACTCGCGGTGGTGGTTTGATATTAGTTATGGACCGTACTTCATTTTGGATTATTCGGATAACTGTGTATTCGTTCAGGGATGTTGGTCGTGGAAAGGTTAGCGTCTCCAGCTTGAGGTAAATTAATATTGCTAGATTATGATAATCATCCTGTTGCATTATTGCATGTGTGTGTTGATATTTCATGTGGTGAATGTGCACCATTGTTTGTTACGTTTCGTGATGTGCTCTTTCTTTGAGCTGTAATCTGTTGGGCCGATATGTTAGGGGATAAGACCTAAATGACACCTATGTCCGGAGTATTTCTGAGTAGATGCTTCCGTGACCCTTGGCTGCTGCTTTGCGAGTTTATGTGATATTGTCCGTAGTATTCCTGAGTAGATGCTTTCGTGACCCTTGGCTGCTGCCTTGGGAGTTTATGTGCTATTATCATATGCATTGTTGAGCATGCTGTGAACTGTTGTCTGCCGGAATTTGACGTTGTGGTCGTGTCGGTCTTTTATGATCGAGTTATTGTTGTTCACTTGGAAAATCTTATGATCCTTGTTGGATATGCGTTTCTTCGGGATTTTTTGTCATGTTGTATCGTGGCATATCTGGAGTCGGATACGTTCTGATAGTTCATGTGTAGGATTTTCGGGGCGGGCACGTGTAGCATGTGTTGGTTTCGACCTCATATAGAACCATGCACACGAGACGCAATTCGTGAGGCTGATTAGGTACGATACTAGACACGTATCTAATCAATACCCGTGGTTGGCTTGTACATAGACACATGTCCGGATCGGGCATATCGTGACGTCCATCTTGAGTCTTATTGATTAGTCGTTCACAGTCCATGTATAATCGGATCTGTTCGCTAGTCGGGTTGTCTCTGAAATCCCGTATATATGATTTGTATATGGTTGACAATTTTATTCTCTCGTGTATTTGTCACCGTTGACCCTTTATTAATATCGTTTGGAGTTCACCCTGTCATTGGTAATCTCATTCGTTATTGATCCTTATTGATTCTGTTTGGGAGTTTGCCTTATCGTCGGTATTATCGGTTATTGATCCTTTATTGGTCTTATTTGAGTTTACCGTGCCATTGGTATTCTCGTTTGTCGATATTTTCTCGATCTTGTTGGAGTTTACCGTGTCGTTGGTATTCTTGGTTGTTTATCCTTCATTGGACTTGTTGGAGTTACCACATCATGGTATTCTCATTCGTGGTTAATCCTTTGTCGATCTTGTGTGGAGTTATCATGTCATTGATATTCCAATTTTGATGCATTGGTTGTTTATCATTATTGATTATGTGAGCATTCATGCCTTGTATTGATATCCGGGACTTGCCATTGTCTCGGGACAGTTGGTTTACAGATGTGCCATGTGATATCGGTTTTATCAGGATTCGGATCCGATTGTGCGATCCAGGGGACATGATCGGACTTAGCCAGATTATTCCATATTGGAGATATGTTTATGTTTGAGAATCTTGGTATCGTTTCGGATGCAGCACAGATGGTTACTTTTGAATTCATTCGTCACTTACGGATGCCTGATGTGGATTATGGTAAGGATTGATTTGATATGGATTGTGATGGGTTGGTAAGGTTACTTCGGTAAGATTACGTAGGGGACTGTTCTTACTCTGTAAATTACATTGATATGTAATTGTTTTTATTATGTGATCGTTATCATTGTTGAGTATTATGGCTGACCCCGTCGTGGGCTTTATCTTTTAGGTACTCGTAGTTCGAGCTAGTAGCTGTGAAGGGATGAGCTTTCCGGTGATACTGGCTATGGCGTGGTTATTGGGATTCGAGTGTTCTTTCTGGTTTTTATAATTCCGTTGCAAATGTATTTAATAGTGTCTCTTTTCGCTGCGTGTGAAATTTTATAATGGCTTTCAGTATTTTTTCAACTCGTGTTTACTTTCTAAATGCTCTTTTGGCGTCTTTGCCTTGTATTTTCAAATGGTATTTTCTGACGGTAATTGGGAACAACGTTCTTAAAAATATTTGAGTATTTAAAACATTACCGTCATCGGCCTTTTAGTATTTTTAAACGTTTGCGAAAATGATTTCAGCCTTGTGGGTTCCATTGTGGGGGCCCACGGCGCTGTAATATTCCCGGTTGGTTTTGGGGGTGTTACAAATAAATAAAATAAAAAAATAGTTTTGCTGTTTTTATTTTTCTTTTAAAATATTTTGTTTTTTAAATTTTTTATTAACCCAAAATAATAACAAAAAAATATAAATTAAAAAAAGAATATATTTTTACAAACACGAAATAAAGATAAAAAAATAAATAAAAAGAGGAATATTTTTTTGTTTTTATTTTTCTCAAAATGGACTTAAATGTGCAAAAATAGCATAAGGATTTGTTGGACAAGAATATTTCAGAAATTTTAATTAAATTGGTCAACCCTAAAACTGAAATTTAATCTTAAATGCAACTGTTAGAATAAGATGAGCTTCAATGAGAGTGACGTCTCCTGTAGGGTCATCAAGGTAATAGAAGTAGAAAGATCGAATAGAAAAAATATATTGAAGCTCTACTCTCTTACAAGGTAATATTCTTCTACCAGGATCGATACTTTTTCATCAGAAGCAAATCTCCAAATCCCAATCTCAGATTCCCAAAACCAGTGAATCAAATCTACTGCCAAATCATCTTCTTCAGGCCGAAACACCGCAGTCGGGTAGCGTAACCCATCTTCAACCTTAGAATATCTTATTTTGTAGATATTTAGAATTTCGACGACTAGGATTTCACGAATCGAGCATCTATACTTGGTCAGCGCTTAATTTGAGAAGGAGTTCTATTTTCACTTACTTTTCTAAAAATTACATGTCTTGTATGTATATTACGTGTTATTTGGCATATATTACTAATTATGATGTGATTTATCATGTCATACAAATAGAATAGAAAATTGTACTTTCACTGCAGATAACATTTAGCATTCGGGCTCAGATCACCTCCGGACTTCGAGCACTTTGTGCAGAAACACACGTAAAAATAGAATAGAAATATTTATGTGTTCAATTATTCATGATATATTCATATGTGACATGTATAACCACACTAAGCTCAAATTTATCCCCAATTTTTGCAAAATCCTATCTGGTTAATGGAGCGGATGTAGTGTAGTGGAGAATGGCATCAATAAAAGCGTCAAACTTACAAAATTATTAATTATATTTTAATGTAAGAAGAATCGTTTAGTCTGTAATTTGAATAGTCTTTTTGATCATGAATAATTACTTGATTTTTTTATAAATGATAAGTGTTTGATATAATTTTACTTAATTAGACTTAGTATAAATTATGTTCTTAATATTTTGGTTGCTTTTTAAATTGGAGTTTTCCTTAATTCATACATTAATGTAATCATTAAAGTTTCTTTAAAACTCTAATTTTTTACCCAATGATACTTATATGATCTTAAATTATTTTATAGCTTCCGCATATTATTATGTTATTTAAAAATACTTTTACATCAAGATAATTAAATTTATTATAAAATAAATAATAGATATTTTCAAAATTTAACTATAAATAAAAATTAGGACGTTACATTTGTGGTACCAGAGAGGTTTATGTTTCTAGATATATTTTTATATGAAAATATTATTCAGTATTACCATTCAAAAGTACTTCGCCAGCTTCTTACATTTTAGATCAGAAATTCAGATATGCATATCTTCTTAATTATTTTTCACTTTCATAAATCATGGATATGATTGATTGCCTCGTTAATATAAATGTCCGATATTATTTGTATATTGGACGATGCATTTACACATTATAGGATAATTCATGTGAGTCAAATGGCTCGCACAAGATTAACCGCCAGAAAATCAACCTCATGTTTCTTGGTATTGAGAAGCACGAGGGTTCCGACTTTTCGAGAATACTAGAGGCCGGACTATCACGACGTAGGCGATCACATTAACACCATGGTCAGGAAGTTTGTATGCATTAGGCAGGATGGGATTACTAACTACCTTGCTATTATGAGACCCTTCCCCATGCTTGGAGCCTCCGAGCGAAGATGCTACTTTTAAATCTGTCGGACTTTACCTCAACCTCGTCTACTCCCGTGATTGACTTTGTGGATTTTTCAACCGGGCTGTATTGAATGTGGCTTCGTGAACGCTGTGGCCTGGATGAAAATTCCAAGAGTGATGAAGATGAGGAAAAATATCCAAGCGAAGGTGCAAGTGTGGCTTCGATATCTATGGCATGAATTCGAACTCAGTGATAATTTATATTAGATAATAAATTATGACCATTTAATACTTAATTATCATGAATTTGGTATCTACTGCTTAACAATCTTGTTATCTGAGTGCAACTATGTACTTTTATTTTTCCACTTTAAATAATCATATGAATAATAGTAGGACTATGTTTTGCATATATTTATTTTCTTTCCAGCCACGAGTACGGCATATATTCATAAAATTCTGCTATAGTATTTAGACGTAGAATCTAACCAACAATCAAACTTTTAAACATTAGGAAGATATTTCCAAAGCGGGCACGCACTATAAGAGTGTAATACCCGAGATCTTCGTCCCAATTTTGTTTAGTTTTCTGCGGATTATCGGATTGGCATTGTCCATGTCTTTGGTATGTTGTACCACGTATGGTTGTGTCAGGAGTTGACACGTGTTTGATTTCCGTTTCAGATCATTACATGTGTTTTTGACTGATTTTAGTGTAGCGCATGCTACCACTTGTGGTGTAGCGCGTGCCACCGTGCCATTGTTAGCGCACGCTACATGATGTATAGCGCACGCTAACTGGCAGTCTAGAGGCAGTCCAGGAGCTACTGGACTGGGACTGGAGTCATGATAATGCATGTTAAGGAATCGGGCTAACGCACGCTAGTTTGGGTGTGAAGCGCACGCTATTACCTTTTGGAGGCGCACGCTAATTGGCCGAACAGTTGGGGCAGTAGAGTCTGGACTTCGGCCAGACTATCAGGTAGCGCATGCTAGTCAGCCCTTACGCGTGCTAACTCGCCGGGCTTAGCGCACGTTATTCGGATGCAGCGCATGCTACCCCGGCCGGACAGAAGTTTCTGGACTGCGGCCCAGGCCGATAGCGCACGCTAACCTGGACTTGCTAGTGCGCGCTAATGCGCGCCTGTATATATGTTAGTGTTGTGGTAAACTCTCGCCATATTTCAAGGGGTTGAAGACAAGGATTTCGACTAGATACCCTTTGATATCAATCCTTTTCAACTTCTAGCAAGGATCTATCGAAGATATACCATTTTCACCAAGGATTTGAGGTAAGATCACTTGAACCCTTGATTTTGGGGATTTTGGGGGTTTGTGAGGTTTCGGCCGATTTAAGCCGATCTAGCCCAGATTGTTGTAAGATCTTCATTGTATACTCGAGATCCTTTGTTAATCTTGAGGCTTTGTGGAATGAACTTCGTAAATTCTTATGTTCGTCGATTATGTTTGTTCGAGCCTTTGAGGTGTCCGTCAAATGATTCCTAAGGGTAGAACTTAGGATGATTCTTGGTTTTCTGATGAGTATGTGGTTGATTTAGTCTTGGTTCGTGTTAGGAACGGGATTTGGAGGATAGTTCGGATCAAGGCCTTATGGTTCGTCATATTTGTTTGCTCGTGGTTTCGAGTCAAGTATCTTGCCCATACACATCGTGTTTCGTAAACGTGATAGTTGATAATTGATTATATATGGAACTTGAATGTTTTAATGAACCTTATAAAGGATCAGTAAATTCTCAAAAAATGGGTTTTCTTCAAGATAACTCGTATGATTCGTGGATAAATGTGTATTTGGAATATGTGAGTATGTGTTGGATGATGATATATGTTATAATCATAGTATGTGTTTGAAAGGAGGTTGTGATGCTTAATGTTGTTTGCCTTGATAATTGATTATTGTTGTGTGATTGTTGTAAGTGATGTACCACCGGGTAAGATTGTTGAATATCTGGGATTCATACTTGCTAGTATGGGTCGGACGGGACCGTAGGGTTATCCATCGGGTATGTATTGCGGGGAGTCTGAGGTTCGTGGCTTGCTAGCTCGATGCCGAGATAACTTGTGGGGTTATCCATCGGGTATGTCTTGCGGGGACTCCGAGGTTCGTAGCTTGTTAGTGCGATGCCGAGATAACTTATGGTTGTGATTTGGTTATGTGATGTACGTGTTAGGGGTTGTCAAATCGGGTATGTTCTGTAGGAGCATCCGAGGTGCGTAGCTTGTTTGTGCGATGCCGGGATAACTATGAACGTATATATGATTGTGGTCACATGACTGTTGTTACGGTGACCTGTGATTTGGTATGGTTTTTTGTGGGTTATTCACTCGGGTATGTTCTGCGGGAGCATCTGAGGTCCGTGGCTTGCTAGCACGGGACGCGAGTAGTCTGTGGAAACATGCTGTTATGATATGATCGGGTCGTGGAACCCATGTGTTTTTATCATAATTGTATTTGGGCTGTGTCCCTAAATGGTTTCGAAAGGCTTGAGAATTCTTACATCCCAAACGTTTTCAAAACTCTCGAGATCTTAATGTTTTGTAAGATGTATACGGGTTTCATCCCCACCCTTCATGATTTGTGTTGTTTTGATCAAGTGATTTATCTCGGGAGGTATGTTCACAATTATTATGTATTGGAGTATGATATGTATGGCTTGTATTCGTATTTTATACTTGCACTAGCAAAACAGTGGAGTTTTGCTAACCCCTGAGTATTCGGGGGGTGGATGTATGTATTGCGTCCAGGTACTTGTAGGTTGCTGGGGAGCGAATCACAGGATCAGTATAAAGGATGATGGAAGATGACGATACTAATCACGTGATGACCATTCGTTGAGTATTTTTGGTAGAGTCTCAGTGTTTGCCTCTCCGTTGTGTAGTCTTCCCGTTTTATGGGTATATTGTTGTATTCCAACCCCTGCGTGGGTATGAGTTATGAGTTCGACTTATGTATGTTTAATGTGTTGTATTATGGTAAAAACCAAATCGGTCTAGCGGTTCATTCTTTAGCCATGTTGGCATGTAATGCGATGTATTGTTTTGTTTTTAGCCTGGTAGATCCTCACGGAGAGGGTCTGCGGCGCTATAATATTCCCGATTAGTTTGGGGGTTTTACAGAATATGGTATCGGAGCTTAGGTTGCAGAAACCTAGGCTGTCGGGTTGATTTGTGTGTTGTAGAGTTTTGTCTTGTCAGATTTTGTCTGACTGAGTCGTGCCACGACGCGTCGTTTGAGATGTCGGTCGTGATTAGTATTAAGGTGCAGCCATCATCTTCGTGCGATCTGTGGATGTATGTCTCCCTACTATATGTTGTGTCTCGTGTTACACGAGCTTATGTGATATTTGTGTTTTGATGTGGAGTTAATTGTGAATCGTGAATACGTACTCCGTATTTATCTGATTTTTGTAATGTGCTGGTGTATATGTATATATGTTTATATGTACCCTTGTATAAATCGTTTTTACAGGAGAAATGTTTTGGTGTGGTTACGCAGGGAAAGTTCATCAATGTGATATTTTAAAGCTTTAAATGTTTTTGGGGAGTTACGTAAATTTTATTTTAAAACATCCTTCAAGGAGGAAAAAGTTTGATTTTCGTGTGATGACCTCGAGGCCGAAAATTTCTAGAATTCAAACTACTTATATTTTATCTCCATTTCTGTATTGCAAGTTTTCAAAAATTTGATTTTAAAACTCATTTGAGTTCTACCAAAAACTTACTTGAAACGTGACTCTCGCTTTTAACTTTTTGGTTCCATGTACTTCGTTAAAAAGGTACGTAGTAAAGATGTTGTTGTTGTTCAGCTGTAATGCTCAAAGTTGTGATTAAAGTGGTGGTGTGAACGCTGAGTCGTTCGGTATTCACTTGTTGAGATAGTGTTCTTGACCGAGAGACGGGATTTCGATTTGAATGTTAATTAATTCCTAATGATTATTTGTGTAAGGTTAAAATTATGCAAACCGCTGGCATTTGGATTTGTACGTTGTTGTTTATTTGTAACCTCCGATCTAGTACCGATGGTAGATGAGTATGATAGTGATGCCAAACTTGCATAGTTAGCGCACGCCATCTCTGTTGGGGAAGCGCCCTTTCTAACTGGACAAAGTTTTGGGACTACATTTTTTTGCCGCCTGGCCTAATCTTTGCAGTCGATCATCTCTGAGTGGATTCTATGTGTGATTATGTGATTTTCGTTGCGTTAGGTTATTGCTTGTTAGTATGCCGAGGGGCAGAGGTCGTGGCTGTAACCGTGGTACTGATGGCCACATGGATCAGATCGGAATCGAGAGAATATTGTCGGAAATGATATTGGTATTGGTGTTGCTACTATATTGCAACAAGTAGCAACACAGATGACTTAGTTGACCTGGGATGTTCAACGCAACACTGACGCGACTCGGAATGTTGGTGTAAATCAATGGCTTCGAGAGGTAGCTCGTATGAATCCCCCTCGATTCGCTGGTGCTGCTGATGCATTGGGCTGGGACGGTTGGCTTTTCCAGTTGGGGAAGATATTCGAGGCCGTCGATTGTCCAGAGGAACGGAAGGTACCTATCGCTCAGTACCTTCTTGACAGATATGCCGCTAATTGGTGGGAAGCTGTTAAACCTCGTGATCGTGATGTCACGTGGGTAGAGTTCCAGGCACTTATGGAAGCTGAGTTTTGCCCGAAACCGATTAGAGAACAACAAAGTCGTGAATTTTATTTGGCAGAACTGCAAGATATATCGGTGTCTCAGGCCATTATCGACTACAGTAAACAACTCGGTTATGTGCGAGATCGAGTGAGAACCTAGGAAGAGAAGATCCTTCACTTTGACAGACAGATGAAATTGGAGATTCGCTAGTATATGGCGGGATTCTCGTGCACTTCGCTGAGAGATTACGAGGATCGAGCTTTAGCCTATGAGCTAGCTTCGTTATCGTCAGAGCGCGTGCCCGAGTTGAAGAAATAGAAGATGTCTGCTGACCTTATGGACAGTACATGAGTTGGTGTTTCTGGATTACAACGTCGTAGTCTTTCTGCTGTTAAATTTTATCGCCTGATGCGTGGGACTGAGAGTTCTAGATCATCAGCTTTGACTCCTGGTAAAGCCAGGAGGTGTTTCAACTGCAATGTGTTGGGGCATGTTCTTGCACATTGTCCTTCTCCGCCACTAACGTGTTACTAGTGTGGACTCGTGGGACATAGGGTTCAGTTTTGCGAATTAGTCACCGAGTCTTCCGAGGCTCATACGTGAGAACTAATGTCAGGATTGACTCCGAGGAGTCCCTGAGAGTGCAGTCTACCAGTTGTATGTTGTGTTATCTCCTTGCCATGTTGTTTCGAATTTCGGGGATAAACTTCTTTTATTAGAAGTAGATTGGATTTTTGAACTTCTGTATTTTCAACTCTGTCGACTCGTTTGTGTTCGTCGATATTTTATGAACTTGTTCTATCCTTCACTTTTGCTGTTTGAACGAGTTGTGGTATTGTTTCGGATTAAACTATTCGTCGTTGTGACTTTTTCTGAATTCAGTTCCATTCATGTGAACCTTTTCGTAAATGCATATCTTGTCGTTTTTGCCAGACCACCTATCGTCTCGAGTCGAGGTGTGAACTTCAGAGTTGTTATTTGATTTTTGTTGATTCGTCGTGGTCCGAATATGATTGTTTGACCGTTGTCTTGGTCGTTGTGGCTCGATCTTTTATTATCTGATTTTTGTTGATCTCGTATCATGAATTTTGGAGCGTTCAGATCACTTCGTAATTTCCTTATGTATGGGAAACTAGCTTTGTTGTCGGTCTTCCAACCCTTGGGTGGTGGGATTTTGTGTTTGCTCAGCGTTTAGCTTGCGTTTTGATTGACGTACTGTTGGGTTGGTCAACCATACTGATTTTTGTCTGTTGCATTTGTTATCGTTCTGGCGTAGCAATATGGATGTTAGCAGACACGTGCTGCATGTGATTCGTTGCAGGTCATCGGCAATGGATATCACGTGATGTCGGAGATTATTTTGCGTTGATCGTTTTATGTTTCAAGTTTCGGGGCCGAAACTTCTTTTAAGTGGTCTAGAATCTAATACCCGAGATATTCATTCCAGTTTTGTTGAGTTTTCTGCGGATTATCAGATTGCATTGTACATGTCTTTAGTATGTTGTGCCACATATGGTTGTGTCAGGAGTTGACACGCATTTGATTTCCGTTTCAGATCATTGTATGTGTTTTTGACTCATTTCAGTGTAGCGCACGCTACCACTTGTGGTGTAGCGCGTGCTACCGTGCCATTGTTAGCACACGCTACCTGATGTATAGCGCATGCTAACTGGCAGTCCAGAGGCAGTCCAGGAGCTACTGGACTGGGACTGGAGTCCCGTTAACGCACACTAGGAATCGGGCTAACGCATGCTAGTTTAGGTGTGTAGCGCATGCTATTGCCTTTCAGAAGCGCGCGCTAATTGTCCAGACAGTTGGGGCAGTAGAGTCTGGACTTCAGCCAGACTATCAGGTAGCGCACGCTAGTCGGCCCTTGTGCGTGCTAACTCGCCGGGCTTAGCGCACGTTATTCGGACACAGCGCATGCTACCCCGGCCGGATAGATGTTTCTGGAATGCAGCCCAGGCAGATAGCGCACGCTAACCTGCACTCGCTAGCGCGCGCTAATGCGTGCCTGTATATATATTAGTGTTGTGGTCAACTCTCGTCATTTTTTCATCGCCATTTCTCTCCTCCGACCATCTAGGCGATTTCAAGGGGTTGAAGACAAGGATTTCGACTAGATACCATTTGATATCAATCCTTTTCAACTTCTAGCAAGGATCTATTGAAGATCTACCATTTTCACCAAGGATTTGAGGTAAGATCACTTGAACCCTTGATTTTGGGGATTTTGGGGGGTTTGTGAGGTTTTGGCCGATTTAAGCCGATCTTTCCCAGATTGTTGTAAGATCTTCATTGTATACTCGAGATCCTTTGTTAATCTTGAGTCTTTGTGGAATGAACTTCGTAAATTCTTATGTTCGTCGATTATGTTGGTTCGAGCCTTTGAGGTGTCCGGCAAATGGTTCCTAAGGGTAGAACTTAGGATGATTCTTGGTTTTCCGATGAGTATGTGGTTGATTTAGTCTTGGTTATTGTTAGGAACGAGATTTGGAGGATAGTTCGGATCTAGGCATTGTGGTTCGTCGTATTTGTTCGCTCGTGGTTTCGAGGCAAGTATCTTGCCCATACACATCGTGTTTCGTAAACATGATAGTTGATAATTGATTATATGTGGAACTTGAATGTTTTAATGAACCTTCTAAAGGATTGCTAAATTCTCGGAAAAAGGGTTTTCTTCAAGATAACTCGTATGATTCGTGGATAAATATATATTTGGAATATGTGAGTATGTGTTATATGATGATATATGTTATAACCATACTTCGTGAATATAATAGACCGTGATGACTTGCCGAGGATGGTGTGTCGATACGTGTACTTGTTCGGTGAAAATGTGACATGTTGTGATATTAATTGTTATTCCTTTGAAAGGAGGTTGTGATGCTTAATGTTGTTTGCCTTGATAATTGATTATTGTTGGGTGATTGTTGTAAGTGATGTGCCACTGGGTAAGATTGTTGAATCGCCGGGATCCATACTTGCTAGTATGGGTCGGGAGGGACCGTAGGGTTATCCATCGGGTATGTCTTGTGGGGACTCCAAGGTTCATGGCTTGCTAGACCGATGCCGGGATAACTTGTGGGGTTATACATCGGGTATGTCTTGCGGGGACTTCGAGGTTTGTAGCTTGTTAGTGCGATGCCAGGATAACTTATGGTTGTGATTTCGTTATGTGATCTACGTGTCGGGGGTTGTCCAATCGGGTATGTTCTGTAGGAGCATCTGAGGTTCGTAGCTTGTTAGTGCGATGCCGGGATAACTATGAACGTATATATGATTCTGGTCATGTGACTGTTGTTACGGTGATGTGATTTGGTATGGTTTTCCTCTGGGTTATTCACTCGGTTATGTTCTGCGGGAGCATCTGAGGTCCGTGGCTTGCTTGCACGGGACGCGAATAATCTGTGGAAACATGCTCTTATGATATGATCGGGTCGTGGACCCCGTGTGTTGTTATCATAATTGTATTTTGGGAAAATGACTTTTGGGCTGTGTCCCTAAATGGTTTCGAAAGGCTTGAGAATCCTTAAATCCCAAATGTTTTCAAAACTCCCGAGATCTTAAATGTTTTGTAAGATGTATACGGGTTTCATCCCCACACTTCATGATTTGAGTTGTTTTGATCAAGTGATTTATCTCGGGAGGTATGTTCACGATTATTATGTATTGGAGTATGATATGTATGGCTTGTAATCGTATTTTATACTTGCACTAGCAAAACAGTGGAGTTTTGCTAACCCCTGAGTATTCAGGGGGTGGATGTCTGTATTGTGTCCAGGTACTTGCAGGTTGCTGGGGAGCAAATCACAGGATCGGTACAAAGGATGATGGAAGACGACGATACTAATCACGTGATGACCATTCGTTGAGTATTTTTGGTAGAGTCTCAGTGTTTGTCTCTCCGTTGTGTAGTCTTCTTGTTTTATGGGTATATTGATGTATTCCAACCCCTGCGTGGGTATGAGTTATGAGTTCGAGTTATGTATGTTTAATGTGTTGTATTATGGTAAAGACCAAATCGGTCTAGCGGTTCATTCTTTAGCCATGTCGTCATGTAATGCGATGTATTGTTTTGTTTTTAGCCTGGTAGATACTCACAGAGAGGGTCTGCGGTGCTGTAATATTCCCGATTAGTTTGGGGTGTTACAGAGAGGACATAATGAATGTGCACTGAATGTAGAGCGAAGAGAGCAAGAAAACAATATTTAGGAACCTACTAGAAAAGAGGTACCAAGTGGTAGAACAATTTCGTCACTTCGGACCACAACATATTGCAAGGAATAAGAACACATTTAGATAAAGCGGGGGAAAGATGGGTTGACGAGCTCAGCTCGATACTCTTGTCCTACAGAACCACTACAAGGTCATCAATAGGAGAAACACCATTTAGTGTGGTATACGATATTGAAGCTGTGTTAGGATAAATATTCCTGTTTTGATAATCGCCAACATACAGCAAAGAAGTCTTAAGAAGTCAGAATATCTCTAAGTATGAAAGCTGTTAGGAATCTCCATACAACCCATCCATACAGCAAAGATATCTTCTACAGAGACCATTTTATAGTTCCTGCATCATATAACAGAAGAGATAATATGTTGGATACATCAGTCAGATTGTAGGTGTTTTACTTTGGAGAAGTAAAACACAATCCATCATGACTAAATGTAAAATGCTTTAAACCGTTGTGAGATAAACATAGTTTATTCATAAAGTATTCATGGTTAAAGCAACATTTATTTCTGATAGGACAACATTTAATGCATCCGGAGAGAGACAAGTCTGAACGCACTGAAGAGCATTTAATGCAAAGTCAAAAAGAGTGTCTGAAGTATTAAATGCGATCTGCTCTAATTCAAACATTCAGCATCTGCCAATCTGAGACGTCAACATTTCACCAACCAGCGACGACTACATTTATAACAGATATATTTCCAAGGTTATAAATAGCCCCAAGCAAGAGGACATTGCTAACCAAGTTATTCATTCTCGTGCATACATCTGACAGATTACTCTGACAATCTAGCTATTAAAGAGCAGTATATTTTGTAAGAATACAGCAGTATTCAAGCGAAGAAATATACTAAGTCCTCAACACAAACAGCACGGCATACAACAAACGCTCATAAAAGATAGCTGCTATTTGGAATCATTCTACCTTTACCATTGAGATAATCATTAGCCCTATATGGACTAAGGTTTCTTGCATATTCCGACCTGTGTGGAGAAGAATTGCATTGAAGATAAAGCATCGACCTATATGAGAAGAAGTGAGTCGAAAGAGTTCAAGCCAATATGTGTGAATGGCCCAAAGCTACAGTCCCTGTATCAATCCGTGTGAACAATATAGAGACAGGTTTAGTTAAAGTCACGTAGTTGTGTACGTAGTTATTTTAATAAAGTCTTTACTCTTATGTGGAGGACCAGTGGACATAGAGGGGTTTACCTCGAATCACTTAATTTTGTGTGTAATTTAATTTCCTTCTTTACTATTTTCATTTAACTGTGATTTATAAGTACATTTTGAAAACCCTATATGCACCAACCAAATAGGAGAACACCTAGTTGCTGTATTTACAGCAACTCAATAGCAGACTTCCGCTAGGCAATTAACTTCGACAATTGTACACCTTATTATATTTTTACCTTGTAAGCTGTTTACTATATACTATGTGGCCAACAAGTGGTATCGGAGAGGTTAATTCTAAAAAGAATCAGTCGATTTTTAACTGAATCAGATCCACAAATGAGTAGCTTTTGAAAACATTGTTTTATACTTTAATTATTCTATGTATAATATGGACTCATCTATGATAAACAAGGTTCCCATGTTTTCCATTAATGAGTTTGATGACTGTAGAATCAGGATGAAAGCTCATCTTGCGGCCATGCACGAGGAAAAGATTTATGTCATCCAGGAGGGACCTATCAAGATTTTGAAGGTTAACACAGTCCTAAGGATGGAAGGGCAACCTTATGCCGAGATGCTCGAGAAAGAGCGTGGTCAGTGGACGACTGATGAGTGTAAGCGAGCCAACATGGACAACATCGCCAACAATGCGCTATTTGTCACTCTCGACAAAGGCACATTCTCGAAGGTAAAGAGCTGTCAGCCAGCCAAGCAAATCTGGGAGAAACTCAAACTTATTTTTGAGGAATTGAGCTCTCGAAAGAAAACAAAATTTCTAAACTTACTCAGCAATTCGAATCTTTTGAAATAAAATCTTCCGAAACACTTGAGGAGCTTGACCTCAGATTCACTAGAATTGTTGGTGAACTTGAAGCATTGGGTAAAGTGTATACCCAAGAGGAGAAAAATTTAAAAATCTTTAGATCACTCCCTGCCCGATGGGACATTAAGACTACAGCTACGCGTGTATCCTGTAATCTAAATGATATTTCTATTTTGAACTATTCTCTGACCTCAAAGCTTTTGAGTATGATATTGACATGAGAGAAAGGGCCAAAGAGTCACCTGCCAAGACTACAACATTGGCTGCTGTATCTGACAGGAGACACAACTCTGCACCCAACACATCCAAATCCGCACACAAAACTGCAGACAGCAATGATGACATCCTGTCACAAGATGAAATGGCTCTGCTTATACACAAGTTCAAAAAGTTTATCAAACAGCCTGGAAAGTGCAAAAGTTGCCAGAAGTCGAGCAATAAGAAATGGATGAAAGAAGACGTGCCTGGAAAAACAAGCTCAAGGGCCTGATTGGCGAATCAGAAGCCTCGCCAGCATCGAACAAGACCGAAGAGTTTGTTCAGGCAATCACTGACAGTGACTCCTCCGGCGATGAGATCGAGGATAATGTTGGGTTTTTATCGAACTAATAAGATTTATTATCTCATCATATATCGAAATAGTGCAGTGTAAGTATAAATATATATGTAAAAACCCTCCGAGGATCCAAGTATATTAACAAAGTACGAAGAACAAGATTGTTACCTCTTGTAGCGTGTTTTCAATCGAACCTTCTAGAGACGTTGCAAGAAGCGAGCGTCCTCTACGGTTTCCACACAATCTAGTGGATTGCTATCTCCGATTAAATAAAGATTTCACTTACAATCAATTTGAATATAGGTATGTTCTTGATTATGATAAGAACAAGAACACCAAGAATACTACTCAAATGTTCTTGAACTTTGATTTAAAATAACAACTATCACTAGTAGAAAAATAACTTTAGGTAACATCCCGCAGGTAACACTTTTGATCATTGAAAATTGGCAAGTGCATAAGTAACACCTAGGTAACACATTTTTATTAGGTAACACTCAAGGTAACACTTTCAAAATAGGTAACACTTTCAGGTAATATTTTTTTGTGTTACTTTGTTTAGGTAACACTCAATGTAACACTTTCAAAATAGGTAACACTTTCAAGTAACACTTTTTTTTGTTACCTAGTTTAGGTATCACTTCAGGTAACACTTACAAAATAGGTTACACTTTCAGGTAATACTTTTTTGTGTGTTACATAATTTAAGTAACACTTATGTAACACTTGGAGAATATGTATAATTATTTGAAGTTCTTTTTTTGAGTTATAATAATATTGTGAATTACACATTAAAAATATATAACAATAAGGATATAACATGATTAATTAATCAAAATACTATCATCAATTTAATTGATTCCAATAACTCGATTACTTATCACTATATAATAATTTAATGACATCATACCTTGAATTGGGTAAAAATCGATAGGTAGCTGATTTGATTCGAAATTCGACTATCAATTTAGGAAAATCAACGGACAGTCAATTGATCAAATCTTTAACCTAAATTAATCTCTTTTTCCCAACTTCCCCATTGATAAATCTAGCCCAACAACATATTCCCACCATTAGGGGTGTTCAAAACCGGATATCCGGAGTTTCGGATATCCAAAAAATCGGATATCTAAAAATTCGGATAGTAGATTCTGATATCCGATATCCAGAAAAAAATATAAATTATATCCGGATATCCTTATATTCGAAAAAAAAATTCGGATTTGGATATCGGATATCCAAATATCCGAAAAGAACTTCAGATATGGATATCGGATCCGAATATCTGAATACATTCTATTATTTAAAATATAAAAAAAATAAAAATTTTAGGATTTTTCGGATATTTCGGATATCTGAATATTCGATTTTTCTGAAAAGTACTATCCGATATCCGAATCCGAAGTTCCGCATATCCGAACTTCGGATATTCGAATTATCGGATATCCGAATTTTCAGATATCCGGAACTTCGGATTTTCAGATATTTCGGACCGGATATCGGATACTTTTAAACACCCCTACCCACCATTATAAATCATCTTGGCCCATTTATTAAAACTCAACCCGAATTCTCTATTACCCAAACCATAATAATCCCTTTTTTTAATAATAATAGTACCGATCGTTTACTTTCTGTCCAGATACACCGCCCTCATACTTCTCTTCTTACCTACCCCCTCGTCCCTCTTCTCTCTCTCTCTCTCTCTCTCTCTCTCTCTCTCCTTCCTTCGTCTTCTCCGCCTTCTTTCTCTCTCTTTTTTTTTTTTAATTTCTATCGTGTTCCAAAATCACAGTCACACGACACACAAACCACGCCGGCGGAGGGATGGGGGACAGCGGTTGAGCGACGAGGGGAAAGGGGATTTCTGCATTCGATCCTGAATTCTGGCAAATCGACCGATGACGGCGACGGCTTTTAGCGACGGATATAGCAACGACTGACTTTGTACGACGGTGAAGTGGCGGGTGTTATGGCTAGAGAATGTGAATGTACAGCCGTACCAGTGGCCAGCGAAGGTTGATGCGATGAGGCGGGGAAGGTTGATGTGATGGTTCTGTCTTTCGGACCTGATTTCAGTTCATAGAGGACTACCTGGCCAGTGATAAATGAAGGCGAGCTTACAGCCAGGTTTAAGGTTTCATCTCTAGTTCGTGGCTGTGTGCTAAAGCTTGGACTTCTCCAGGTTTTGTCTCATTAACCGTGCGAAATAGCCGGAACTACTGTTGTGTTTGGCTCATAATTTGGGCTCGTTGTGTAGGTAAGTGCAGCGACTAGTAAAGAATAACGATTCAATTGTTTTGATTTTTCCTGACACGTAAGGATATTTTGACATAAACGCTTTAGAATGATTATTTTTCCTGACAAAAATATCCTTATGTGTCAATGTTTAGTTGCTAATGGTCTGTAATTTGGATGTAGATTCCATAGGTAACTAACACAAAATTACAGTGGTTCGTGTGGGGTTCATATATTCCAGTCTTATCAGTGAGATACTATTTAGAGGCACTAGGGTATGCTATCGTTTGTGTGTGCCTAGAGGTGTTCGGTGGTTCAAAACCGCCGGTTTTTTGAACCGCCGGTTCCGATTTGCTGGGTGGTGGAATTTACAACATTCTTGGACCCCGAAGGACCTTTTTCGCAGGTTGGTCTTTTGTTCCTCGTCTTTGAGACTAATATCCCGTGACCAATAGCCTAACGATAATGGTTTTACTGCAGGCTGTTCAACATATGTCTTGTATGTTGGTTCTCTTCTTTACTATAATCACACACATAAACAAGGCTTTGTTATTGTTGCCGGTGGTTTGCTTGGTATTGGTACTGGACTTTTATGGCTGCTCAGGGTGCTATTATGACCTCTTATCCTCCTCATGATAGGAAAGGGACTTATATTTCCATGTTTTGGAGTATTTTTATCCTTGGTGGAGTTATTGGTGGACTAATTCCATTCTTGCTGAATTATAACATAACCACTGCTGTTTCTGTTAATGATGGTACCTATATTGGATTTATAATTTTTATGTCTCTTGGTACTATGCTTTCTATAACGATTTTGCATCCTAAGAAAGTTATACGTAGTGATTAATATCCGATTCTTTGGTTTTATATGATTCTGACTAGTATCCGATTCTTTGGTATTGTCGGTATTAGCTTCCACTTATTACTAATCTCCTAGTCGAGTTATAATATTGATTGTCCAGTAGGCATAGTAGAATTTGTTGTACATGAACATAATGGATAGTTGTTACCTATATAAATAGTTTCATTTGTATCCTCTTCAGCTTGCAGGATGATATTCCTGATGCAGCTAACATGGATTATGTATTGACAATCCCATTCTACACATTGTTATGCTGAATAAATGTTGCACCATTTGAGGCATTGTTATGTTGATCAATCATCATTTTTTTGCAATGATTGCAGCAACCACTTGGATTCATGCCAATAAGGTGCCAATTGCACATCTAGCACTGATGAATTCATGTTGGAACATTGTGTGCTGATAGTCGATCCTTCTTCTAGTTGTTAAATGTCCATTAATTGAGTGAGAAACATTTTCTTTATGCACATAACCTGTATTGATTTACCCAGAAGCATAAAGTCATGCCTGCCTTGGAATTCACTTGCAGGATTGTACTTAGTAGCATGATAATTTACCACTATTTGTATCTTGTTATTTTAGGTTGAAGGCCAAACACGGGAGGTAATCTTTGATCACTTGCATGCGACTGTGTCCGAGTATATACTTCTCTTGGATTTGCATTCCAGTATAATCCTATTGGAAGGACGATTACTCACGAAGACATACAGAACAAGAGTGTTGGTGGCGGGAAACATATATATAGAAGATGCAAGAGATGAAGATATAGATAGACAAACGAGTTCAAGATATATGGGAGCTATTTTTTATACAAGTTATAAATTAGACAACAATTTGGTGATTGTTTTTTAGTTATTGGATGTGTTTGACATACTATGAATTATATTTTATTGTTATTAGATTATTTATTTAAGTTTTATCAATATAATTTCTCGTTATTTATATATGAAAAAAATGGTTTCTTCTAGATTTCATATTAATGATAAATATTATTCATAATAATAATACAATAATAATAATAATAGCAAGTGTTACTTAATAATGAATAAGGTGTTACCTAAGGTAGCACCCATATAATCGAAAGTGTTACTTAAGGTATTTAAAGTGTTACTTAAAAAAATGGACACATTTAAAAGTGTTACAAAGGTGTTACAATAGTGTTCCTTAAACAATCTGAAAGTGTTACTAAGGCGTTACCTAAGAAATTTCTAAAGTGTTACTAAGGTATTCCTTAAGATGACTTTAGGGAACACGTTTTAAAGTGTTACCAGAATTGATCAAAAGTATTACCTAAGAGCATAGGGAACACTGCCAGATGTAACACCAAAAATGTGTTACCAATGGTCTATAGTAACACTTTAGGCCCTTTAGGTATCATTTTATGGGTGTTACGTAAAGTCATTTTTCTACTAGTGTATGAATCTTATTCAATATGTTCTTAAAGATCAAACTCACAAGATTAGATGAAGGTTAGATGAGTATTCTAAATACTTTCTTGGTCAAAGAATCAATCTTCGAAGATATGAAGATATGTTTTTTATTCTTTTGATTATTCAACTCTTGTATCAAAATCAGATTTTTGATTATCTCTACATAAATATGTCTTCACTTGTGATTAAGTCTTGTGTGAGGACTATCACAAGACACTCTTATATAGTCCTCAAAATGGCTAAGGGTTCACCAACCTTTTCACCAACCATAATTAATCGGAACAAAATAGATGCTCTGCTCGTTTAAGTGTGTGACCCTGTAGGTTCTAATTAATACGGAAACGAGTATAAAAACAATTTTATGACTCATAATTCATAATCGGCCTCTAGCTAGACATTATGACTACCCGTATTAAAAGAATTAATTCGACGGCACGAACGAAATCCCGTTACTGTATAATATTTAATCCTATCGTCGTGCAATATCCTAATTAAGCATAAGGCATGTATAAGTCGACATTATGTAACTTAATTAATATTCTTGATCTCAAGTTACAATTGCCCATTTCAAATATTTATCAATAACTCTTTATTGATCAATTTGAGCATGTCCATCCATTTAAACAATTTAACTTATCAAGGGCCTGTGTATATCTTCTCCGTTTTATAGGAGGGACAAGTCCCCTCTGGACAAACTACTTCTCTCTGCATAAATCGTACCGTATCCAATCAAACTGTATGGTCCCTTGTTACAGAAGACGTTGGTATTGTGTTAAAATACAATACTCATTATATAGGAAACTCTAGTGTCTTTCGATAAAAGGACTTTAAATAATATATATCAATTAGAGGAATTATGATGACTTAATCCATATATAACTCTCTTTGTTAGGTCTTATCCAATACGATGTCTCTACATGTATCTATGACGTGATATGACATCTCATGATGATGACCAGTAAAACATTGCCATCGTATCATTATCATACTAGTAATCATATTACTAGGGATATCTAGAATAAATATTCTTTAATGCTTTTAACGAGCTTTAATATCAAGTCACATACTTGATAATCATAAGCAGAATATTAATTCAATAATATAATCAATATTATATAATAATAAATGTCTCCACATTATTATTAAACAGTAGACTTAGAGCATTATACTAACAATCTCCCACTTGCTCTTAGTCCTATATAGACATAAACTGAAGACCCATAGCCTTTATATGACCATCATTTTTTGCTTGAGAAAGCAGCTTGGTTAAAGGATCCGCTATGTTATTATATGTGTGAACTTTGCATATCCTCACATCGCCACGAGCGACAATCTCTCGAATGAGGTGAAACTTTATAAGTACGTGTTTGGATGCTTGTTGTGATCTTAGTTCTTTAGCTTGTGCAATAGCTCCATTGTTATCACAGTGCAAATTTATTGGATCAACAATGCTGGGAACCACATCCAGTTCACCAATGAACTTCCTCATCCAAACAACTTCTTTAGCTGCTTCTGAAGCAGTTATGTAGTCAGCTTCCATTATAGAATCAGCTGTGGTTGGTTGTTTGGAACTCTTCCAGCTAACAGCACCACCATTCAAGCAAAATATATATTCAGACTGCGATTTTGAATCATCTTGGTCTGCCTCAAAACTGGCATCGACATAGCCATTAAGGACCAAATCACTATCTTGATCACCATATATTAAGAACATATCTTTAGTCCTTCTCAAGTACTAAGTATGCTTTTGACTACGGTCCAGTGAGCCTCACCAGGGTCAGACTGGTATCTACTGATTGCACTCAATGCAAATGATACATCCGGTCTAGTACATATCATGGCATACATAATAGATCCTATAGCCGAAGCATAAGGTATCAAGCTCATTCTATCTCTCTCTTCCTTCGAACAAGCACTTTGAGTTTTACTAAGCTTTATGCCATGTGACATAGGTAAGAACCCTTTCTTACTATTAAGCATACTGAACCATTTCAGTACCTTGTTAACATATATACTTTGACTTATGGCAAGAAGCCTTTTAGATCTATCTCTATAAATCCTTATACCCAGTATATAAGCAACTTCCCCCAAGTCCTTCATTGTAAAACATTTACTTAGCCAAAGCTTAACACTTTGCAAAGTAGGGATTTTATTTCCAATGAATAGGATATCATCCACATAGAGTACTAGAAAAACAATTGCACTCCCATTAATCTTCTTGTATACACAATATTTGTCTTGATTTCTAATGAAACCATACTCTTTGATTTTTTTATCAAAACGAAGATTCCAACTCCGAGATGCCTGCTTCAAACCATAAATGGCTCTTAGTACATACTTTATTAAGATTATTAGGATCAACAAAACCTTCGGGCTGTATCATATACACATCCTCATCTAAGTTTTCATTAAGAAAAGCGGTTTTGACATCCATTTGCCACATCTCATAGTCATAATATGCTGCTATGGCAAGTATAATTCTAATTGATTTAATCATTACGACTGGCGAAAAGGTTTCATCATAGTCAATACCATGAGTCTGTCTGTATCCTTTCGCCACGAGTCGTGATTTGTATGTTGTGCAATGTCATCCATGTCCTTTTTCTTTATAAAGATCCATTTGCAACCAATTGCTTTGGAACCTTCAGAAAGATCAATCAAAGTCCATACTTGATTATCATACATGGATTGCATTTCGGATTTCATCCCTTCAAGCCAACTTTCGCATTCAATGCTAGTAGTTGCTTCATTGTAGGTTGTGGGCTCATCTAGATCCATGAGTTCCACATTATTGTCATCTGTGATGAGAAATCCATATCAGTAAGGTCCACGATGATAACATATAGACCTACATGGAGCTGGTATAGAAGCAGTGGTCTCAACATCTCTATGCTCCCACTATTTTTCTTGGAAATAAATTCCTTCTCAAGGAATATTCCAGATCGAGCAACAAACACTTTGTTCTATGATGGGATGTAAAAGTAATATCCTTTAGTTTCCTTAGAATATCCCACAAAAAGACACTTATCTAATTTGGGTGATAATTTATCAGTGATAAGTCGCTTCACATAAGCTTCACAACCCCAAATCTTAAGGAAAGACAAAATAGGTTGTTTCGTTGCCCATATCTCATGTGGTGTGCTTTGAACTGATTTAGATGGTACTCGATTTAAAATGAACGCACCAGTCTCTAAGGCGTAACCCCAAAAAGAAATTGGAAGATCAGCATGACCCATCATCGATCTAACCATGTCTAACAAGGTTCGATTTCTCCGTTCCGAAACACCATTCCATTGAGGTGTTCCAGGTGGAGTTTGTTGTGATTTTTGGGATTCTGTGCCTAAACGAAGGCGCAGCGGAAGCAATATATGAATCTAATTCGATCCGAATCCCTTAAGAGGATCGACCAAACTACGTATATATGAATATAAAACGAAATAAAGGAAGATTCGAAACCATAACATCATATTATGTTGATTAAATGGTGAGAAGATGATGTCCCTTGCGAATCCAATCCGCAACAAGCTCTAGGATGATCTAACGCCGAAAAGACCGCGTCTCTACTTGCCGAGCACCGGAGAAATGATCAGAACGACAACCACCCAATTAACCTCCAAGGTTACGGCTAGAATAGGATGATGAAGCTTTCAAATGTGATTATAACACTCTAAGTGTATAACTCACTATCTCTCAATATTATCTCATAATATTTCTCTAAGAAAATTATGAAGAAAACAGAATGAATATGAAGATAGTGAAGAAGACCAAGAAAACAATTTTCTCTCTCTCCTTTCCTTGTAATGAGCCGTGTATACTCAAGTAGGAATCAAGAGAAATCTTCTACTCCTTTTATTCTTCAACTAACTCTTCATTTAAGTCACCTTATTCCATATTATAATAGATATGCAATCTCTTAAAGTCATTAGTCTTCCACCCACAAAGGTGGAGATAAAGACCAAGAGGGAATGGGGTTAGGTGGGGTGGCCATCTAGAAGAACCGGATGAGTTCGGTTCATTTCGGACTCCCGCGAGTCCAATCAAATAAACTCAATTTTGTACCGATGTATTTATAACAATTAATTAATCTAATTAATTAATCCTATCAAATACAAAATAATATAATTAATTTCTCCAAAAAATAATTATATTCATGAATTAAATTAATCACCCAGTATTATATTTAATTCATTATGCCGTAAATTAATTTATCAAATAAATTAATTTAGACATCCAATGTCCCACTATTAATTAGACATCCAATGTCCAATAAATTAGATATCTAATATCTAATATAAGTAAAGAGAGAAAAAGCTCGACTCATTCCGTCGTCAATCCTATTGTGCGACTCGGTAGGTCCGTCTCAGTTAGCAATGGGAGGAACCAAAGAGTAGTAGCACCACCTAGCCAACCTGACGGCCTACACTGTACCCTAACTGAGAACGAATGATAGGGATCATTAACCTTTCTGTCGTGAATACCAGTATACATATAAACCCTTCTTTCAAATGTCCTGGTCTAGATATAGGGTCACGGTCAGTCAAACCCTATCTATACTTGACGCTATGCATGAGTTAATGCAAATCGAGATCACTGAGCTCTCCTGTATGCAATACAACTAGCTCCACTGCTTTGGCCAAAGACTTATGATCTCATTTACCAATAACCGCACAGGACATATACCCGTTCACTAACAGGAGAAAGAATCCTATCTTGGTATTTAGTAGAACCTGCTACTTGCCCGTCAAGATGCACGTCGAGGTTGACCCCCACCTTCCAGATTTCTGGGTCCAACTACTCTAATGAAAATCTTAACGTGACAAGCACATCCCTTCTAAATCCTCAAGTCGAAGGTTCACGAATACCTATCACAACCTTTCAATTCCATCGAGGGTGAGTCAGTTTGAGTATACTAATCTCATTAGCATACCTATAATGTGTGCTCCCACTAACTATTAGTGTTCGACAGACACTCTCCAAGTCAAAGAACACGTCATACAAGTCTTCACATAAACTTAAAGCCTAGTCAAGTTTCATCGACTTGTGAACGGTTAAGTATTTGAGCCATAAACCTTTCTAGTGCCGATCCCCTTATCCAATATGAGTGGAATGTTTTGCTCTCAAATACACGGACTAGTTTATATATATATATATATATATATATATATATATATATATATTTACGAGTCCAGAATGCCAGTGACTACCAGTAAATAAAGAAGCATACAATTGCCTTTAGATAATGAATTACATAATAACAACTACACTACCCTCACTCTAACATCCCCTGAGTGGCATTCGAGGGCATAGTCCTAACAATCTCCTACTTGCACTCAATGCCACACACTATGGTATCTAATACCCATGTTCTCCAGATGACGCTCTAAGTTAATCTGAGAAAGTGGCTTGGTCAGTGGATCAGCTAAGTCTACTCTATGCAGCACAATGTATCCCTTGGGAACAAATTCTCTCACGAGATGATACTTTCTCTCAATGTGTTTGGTACTGTTGTGAAACCTTGGCTCCTTAGCCTGCGCTACTGCTCGGTCGTTGTCGCACAAAAGTGGAGCAGGCAGATCAGGACATGGTATCACTTGAAGTTCTCCCAGTAACTTCTTTAATCCCAAACCCTTCATTTGGAGGCCTCCAAGGCCACTTTATACTCAGCCTAATAGGTGGAATCGGCTGTCGTGCTATACTTGGCACTATGCCAAAATACTGCTTCTCCAATAAGAGTAAAATATAGCTAGAAGTAGACATAGAGTCATCTTTCTATCCATAGAAGTTTGAATCAGTGAAGTCCGTCACATTAAGCTCTCCACCACCATACATAAGAACCAGATATTTAGTCCTTCTAAAGTACTTGAGAATGCTTTGTATGGTGGTCTAATGTTCCCTACCTGGATTTGCCTGAAACCTACTTACCATGCTCCCAGCATGCGTAATATCGGGTCTCGTACACAACAAGGCATACACAAGGCTACCCACAGCCTAAGCATATGGTATATTACTCATTTCCTTTTGTTGTTGCTCACTATGAGGACACATCTTCGAGGTGAGTTTTATTCCATGTCGCATCGGTAGGAACCCTCTTTTGGAATCATCCATCTTAAATAGCTTTAAGATTTTAACTATATAGAGGGCTTGGAAAAGACCTATCATTCTCTTCGCTCTATCCCGGTAGAGCCGAATACCAAGAATATAGGTAGCTTCTCCCAATTCTTTCATGGAGAACCTACTCGAAAGCCAAGCTTTCACAGAACTGAGCATTCCCACATCATTTCCTATTAGTAGAATGTCATCTATATATAGTACAAAGAATGCAATCTTGCTCCCACTAACCCTCTTATATACATAAGGTTCCTCTTCATTTTCATGAAGTCAAACTCTTTTGACTGCCTCATCAAAACGAAGGTACTAACTATGGGAAGACTGCTATAGTCCATTTCACAGAGTCTACATCCACCGTCGCTAGGTCATAGGTCACAGTCGGTCTCTTGTATATCACATGGAACCTCGTGATACCTAGTTCCTCCAAGTGGATAAAACCTATACCTCTCAGGTAATTGAGACACCCTGCTAGACCTGCGAGGTGGTTTGTTCTTATGTTTCAGAAGGTTTGGTTCCATCTTCTTGTACAGGTGTCTCCTGGGAAGTTCCATTGTATTCTTCCAAAGAAATACTTCTACATGCTTCATCTACCTGAATGAATTCATCTTCCAGGAAGTGTGCTTGCAAAGCAACAATGATCTTTCGATCTTCGGGCATGTAGAATAGATAACCCATCATCCCAAATGGGATTCCAATGAAAACGTCCCTTCACGGACCTTGCTTCCAACTTCTCCGCCTTAGTCTTATTGACATAGGCGAGACATCCCCAAATCCTAATATGACTAAGACTTGGTTTCCTGTCCTCCCACATCTCATGCGGAGTTTTAGGAATGGACTTGGAAGGACATCTGTTTAAGAAATAAGCAGCAGTCAGGATCACATAACCCTACAGGTAAATCGGTAAGTCGGTGTAACTATGTATGGAATGAACCATGTCCAACAAGGTTCGGTTCCTTCTTTCCGAGACACCATTTAACTGAGGAGTTCCTGGAGGTGTAAGTTGTGATACTATTCCATGCTCCTTTAGGAACTCGTAAAACTCTATACTCATATACTCGCCACCTCAGTCCGAATGAAGTACTTTGATATGATTACCGGTTTGTTTTTCGACTAGGGCCTTAAATTTCTGGAATTTCTCAAAATCCTCGGATTTATGTTTCATTAAGTATACATAACCATACCTAGTATGATCACCCGTAAACGTAATGAAATACTGATATCCGTCACCTGCTGCTTCCAAAGCACCACATACGTCAATATGGACTAATCAAAGTTTATCAGCAGCGTTTTCAAAAGTCTCTGTGAAGGGGGACTTAGTCATTTTGCCTAAGGCAAGGTTCAGAAGTTGGAAAGGGATCCGATCTCAATGGACCCATAAGTCCATCATTTTCCATTTTGTAAACCTTGGTCTGGCCAACATGACCAAGTCTAAGATGCCATTTCAAGACTTGATTAGTTTCATCCCTACCATGCTTCCTAGTCATAGTATTCACAACGACATTGTTACTTAGGTTTAGATGATACAATCTATTTAACAATATAGTAGTGTCTACTAGTTTCTTTCGAAAATAAATTTTGCACGAAGCATCACCAATGAAAAATGAAAAGCTTTTCCGATCCATGACCGGAATGGATACAATGTTTTATGCCCCTTGGGCAACACTTGTACATCATCTAAAGTTAAAACAAACCCGGATTCCAAATCCAAAAGAAGTGATCCTATATCGGTTGCTGCAACACTATGTCCGCTTCCGATAGTAATCATCAGTTCCCTAGCTCCAAGCTTTCTACTTTGTTCAAGATCCTGATTCATGGTACAAATATGAGAACTAGCATATGAATCCGGTATCCAAGAAGTAAAAAATATAGTAGCAGAACAATATGTTTTCAAAACTAAAAGTTTTGTACCTGAAGTGCCATGAAGAGTCGGACAGTCTCTTGCCTAGTGGCCCAGCTCACCGCATTTTAGACATGCGTCCTACTTCTTCTTAGTGCCTTTTGGAACCATATTGCCCTTACCCTTAAGGTCCTTGCTTCGTGGACCCATCTTCTTCTTAGTCTTTTTCTTCTTATTCTTGGACCTCCGAGATCCAGAAGAAATCACAAGAGCAAACTCCTTCATCCGCAGAGTCTTTATCTGAGACTGAGCCGTTATGTAACACCCCAAACTAGGCGGATATTACAGTGCCGTGAATCCCCGACTGGGACCCACCAGGCGAATGAAAAGGATGAATTACACAAGATAAATGTAGTACCGAACTACATTACAACAGTAATTACTCCGATGAGGAGTTTAATTTCAACACACCAGGACAATACCGAATACTAGTGTATTTTATATGAAGATAAAATACACAACACTGAATGAAACGGAGTATCAAAATGAAAATCTGCAGCGGAAAATAAAGGACAATAATATGAATAACTGAAAGATCGGGGCCCCTACTAGTATCACTAGGACTCCTCGACATCAACATGCTATTCCCGTGCGTTTGCCTTGCCATGACCTAAAAAACAAAATCCCCAAACGGGGTCAGTTACAAAGAACAACAATCCTCAAGAGTTGAAAATACACAATCATGATTATATCTGAAGTTATGAAATATCCTGTCGAAACATACGCAATCAAACATGCTATATGAATCAACTAATCGATGCGGCTCAAAGGAATGGCGCCACACTACGTCCGGGATGGAAATGTGTCCGTGCACAAGCCACCAACGATCAAACACGCGTGGTCTTGTACCTAATCGGTCTCACGAGCAATCGACTCGAGTGCGATCCAATGTGAGGCCACCAACCAACACACGACTATAATGTGCCCGACACGAAAATCCTACACATACCAACCGGCACGCCAAGATGACCGGAATGCCACAATATAACAAAAGTGACATCGAAAATGAATAATGACTCACCGAGATGGAATGGTAATGAAATAAATGACAGTTCAATGAAAAGATTGGAACCGTCGTTCCTTATGGTAAACGATTAATTGATAACAACAAGTTTTGATTATAATGATGAATGAGTTATGATTATGAATGAACAACAACAAAAGGTATGAATATCCTTTTAACCGAGTAAGAATTAACTTACCCAACACCTGAAGAAATCCGGTACACGAACAACGCCCTAAATGAAGTGTCGGTCGCACGAACAACCTTAATTCAATACAATTACCGACAATCCGATCAATATACGAATTAAACACGAATATAACGAACTCAAAACGTCGATACGATTAAACTAAGTTCATTGGGGCATTATATCGAATACGTTGTATCCAAACTCCGATTGTTTACAATCAAACCTCGATATCCCAATATCAAAATCCCCAAGAAGTGTTTCAAACCATCAAAACATCTCCAATACGATCAATAATCCGTTATGAATATCCAAAATGTGATTATAACAACAATTAGTCGAAAATCCCCAATTCCAACTCGATTTACAAGGTGTTCTTGAATAATCCCTCAATAATCCAATGAATCCTTATACAAACTCATAATCATATACATATCCCTTCATATATCATGATTATAACGTCCAAACATCCTATTTCAACACAAAATCGAAGTCCAAAGTGTTGAAGGAATTACCTCTTGATGATCCAAGTGCTTTAATCCGAAGAATGCGCGTTAGATTGATTATCCGGGCTTCACGATCGAAAGGAGATGAAGAAAATCAAACACCCAAATGATTTGTGAAGGAAAAACCCTCCCTCAAGCCTTATCTCTCGGTTGAAGGTGAAGAAAATGCAGAAAAATGGGCTGAAATGCTGAAAAAATGAATTTATAGGGGTTGACTACCCTGCCGGACACGGCCCGTGCCGATCGGCACGGTCGTGTCGCACAGTTGGCCGACAGCTGGCCGACAGGGACTCGACCGTGTCCGGATCGACACGGTCGCGGCGCTGAGGGCCTTCCGATAGCGACCCGCCCGACAGCGACTCGGCATGACTCGGCCGTGTCCTGGGACACGGTCGGGCGTGTCGGCAGTCGTTCCAGGCTTATCCGGAAGAGTACGGCACGGGCCGTGTCGGACGACACGGTCGAGCCTGGTCGGCAGAAACTTCTGCATTTCCGGACGAGTACGGCACGGGCCGTGTCGGACGACACGGTCGAGCCTGGTCGGCAGAAACTTCTGCATTTCCGGACGAGTACGGCACGGGCCGTGTCGGACGACACGGCCGAGTTCGGTCGGCAGTGATCGGCCAAAACTGAAACGACCATAACTCTCTCGTCCGGACTCCGATTGACTCACCGTTTGAACCATTGGAAAGCTAATTCGATGCTCTATAATATTGCAAAGATTTAGAATTTTTGGAGTTACCAAAAATTAATGGTGATTTAACAAAGTCGAACTCATATGAGGAAAGTTGAAACGATGAACAATAACGATACTCAACTCGAAGTTTTTACGAACGGTGAACACGGTGAATGAACATGATTGATGAATGATTATAATTGAGTGAAAATACACCGAGTGACAATTACAGATCGATAATTCTCGAATGAAAATGAATGAATTACAACCGGGTATTACATACTCCCCCCCTTAAAAAGAGTTTCGTCCCCGAAACTAAGGGTCAAACAACTCGGGATAACCCTCCCGCATAATCTCCTCGGTTTCCCAAGTGGCCTCCTCGACTCCATGTCTGGACCACTGAATCTTGACCAAAGGAATCGACTTATTTCTCAATTGTTTGATTCGCCGCTCTAATACTCGTACAGGACGCTCCTCGTACGAATGATCATCTGCGATCCCGATTTCGTCGAATTGAAGTATGTGACTTGGGTCGGCAACATACTTTCGCAACTGAGAGACATGAAACACATTATGAATTCGGCTCAAAGCCGGAGGTAAAGCCAATCGATAAGCTAACTTGCCTACTCGATCCAAAATTTCAAACGGTCCAATGAATCTCGAACTCAACTTCCCCCGTTTTCCGAAACGGGAAAAATACCTCGACTCGGGGATATCTTGACCAAAACATGGTCACCCGTCTCGAACTCTAGTGGTCGACGATGATTATCCGCATACGATTTCTCGACTACGAAGTGTCAACATACGACTCTTGATCAAAGCTACCTTCTCCCGACGGCTATAAGCATATCGGGCTCGGTGCCGATTGATTCTAACAAGTCATCCTAACACAAAGGAGATCGACAAAGACGACCGTACAAGGCCTCGTAAGGTGCCATCTTAATGGAGGCATGCCAACTATACGTACGTGGACTAAAACAACAAGAATTGGGCTTCCCCATCGTCTACTAATCGAGGACGCATGCCCTCAACATGTCCTCTCTTGTCTGAATAGTCCTCTCGATTGTCCGTCGACCGAGGATGAAAGGCGATCGAGATTAAGCCGAGTTCTCATAGCACGATGAATCGATTTCCAAAAATGAGACACAAATCGTCCGTCACGATCGGAAACGATACTCTTAGGAGTACCGTGCGGTCTTAATATCTCCTTGATGAACAATCTGGGCGATCTCTTGGGACTCCACAAATCCTTGATCTCAAGGAAATGAGTTGATTTAGTTAAGCGGTCCGCGATCACTCAGATCATATTTATGCCACGATGACTCGTCGACAATTCGTGATGAATTCCATAGAAATGTCTTCCCACTTCCATTCTGAAATAGGGAGCGGTATCAGCATACTCGCCGGTCGCTGAGGTTCCATCTTGACTTGTTGACAGGTTAAGCATCTCGAAACAAATTCTGCGACTTCTCGCTTCATATTACTCCACCAGTAATTTTGTTTCTAGTCCTTGTTCATCTTCTTGGACCCCGGATGAACAGAATAAGGGATAGCATGAGCTCCTCACAAAATAGAGTTTTTCAACTCGACATTCACCGGTACACGTAACCGGTTCTTAAACCTCAAAAGTCCATCCTCGTGGACCACGAATCCAGGGGCTTTCCCGAGCCACATCTTCACGAATGCGCAACAATGCCGGGTCCGAACCCCGATTCTCCCCGATTGCATCCTCAGAGATGATGAAATCTCTAACATACAAAGTTGTCCCTGAACTCGCTGAAGCCAGACCTCGATCTCGGGTCTAAGGAATTCCTGTTGAAGCTCCTTCTGAACTGTTAAACGAGCAAGCATCTGCTCCTGAACGGACTTACGACTCAAGGCGTCGGCGACAACGTTCGCCTTGCCCGGGTGGTAAAGGATCTCGATATCAAAATCTTTGATTAGTTCCAACCACCGTCCCTGTCGCATATTTAACTCCTTGTGAGTAAATATATACTTCAACTCTTGTGATTGGTGAAGACCTGACAAGTGATTCCATAAAGGTAACGACGCCAAAATTCCAACGCGAAAACCACGGTTGCTAGCTACGGTCGTGGGTTGGATAATTAATCAGCTAATCCGGGGAAACTTCGGATTTACTTAACACCTTTCGGAGGTTGCCAACCTCGGATGGCCTCCGTCTTCTGAGGGTCGACACGGTCTCTGACAGGTGAAATTACATGCCCGAGAAAATCACTTCGGACATCCAGAACTCACAATTGGAGAGCTTACCATGAAGTTGCTCGCGTCTCAACACGTCGAGAACCTGATGAAGATGTACCTCGTTTTCCTCTCGATCACGAGAATAAATCAAAATGTCGTCGATGAAGACAACAACAACTGATCTAAAAAGTCGATGAAAACCCGATTCATTAACTCCATGAATACCACAGGTGCAATAGTTAGCCCGAACGGCATAACTACGAGCTCATAATGACCATAGCGTGTATGAAACGCTGTCCTCGCGATATCCGACTCTCGAATCCGCAACTGGTGATATCCAGATCTTAAGTCGATCCTGGAAAATACTGAAACTCCCTGAAGTTGATCTAAAAGATCATCAATACGAAGTAAAGGATACTACTCTTGATCATCGCCCTGTTCAACTCTTGGTAATTAATACACACATGAGACGAGCCATCCTTCTCCTTGACAGATCACACTGGTGCTCCTCACGGGGACGCAATCGGTCGGAGATGACCTTTCTCGAACTACTCCTCAAGTTGAATCTTCAACTCCTGCATTCTGGTCGGGGCCATCCGATACGGTGCCTTCGATAAAGGGGACGTACCGGCTCCAACTCACTCCTGAATTCCCTTACTCTATGTGAAGGCAACTAGATAACTACTTTGGAAATACATCGTCAATCGATGACAATGATACCACGAATGATTGAACATTTCGATTGCCCTAGAATGGTCAATTGATAAAAAGAGATACCAATAATGATTGAACAACTCGATTGCCTTAGAAAGGCCAATCGATGAAGATGATACAATGAATGTTTGAATAACTCGATTGCCTTTGAAAGGACAATCGACGAAAATAATACAATGAATGATTGAATAACTCGATTGCCTTAGAAAGGCCAATCGATGAAAATGATACAATGAATGATTGAATGACTCGATTGTCTTAGAAAAGCCAATCGATGGAAATGATATAAGGAATGACTGAATAACTCGATTGCCTTAGAAAGGCCAATCGATGAAAATGATATAATGAATGATTGAATAGTTCGATTGCGGAATTTCTCTGCTTCCGCCATAATATAAATTCTACTGGAACAACGGGGATTACTTCCCTGAAGCACACATTCGACAACCAACGACGGAAAGATAGCGACCAAACGCTAACAAACACTGAGGATAGTATCAAGACGGTTAGACCAACTAGTACCGAAAACTACATCGTCCTAAGATAAATTCACCACGATTAGGTCCACCAACCAATCGCGGTTACTAAGATTACTTAGGTATGATTCCGAAAATTCTTCCATCGTCAGGTAGACCGATGGTATGAGGTCCACAAGCAATAGGACTATCCCGAAATAAGTTTATTCAAGCATGATCCGAAAATGAATGAATGCGGTGTACCAGCATCAAAAGGTACACACAAGTTGAAATAAAATCATGAGTATACCTGAGATCCTTCGGGTCACCGAATCGTCGATCCTCCTCATCATATGAACCTGGGACTTGCCGGTCCCCGAACCGGACGCTCCCGTCTGATAAATACGAGCTCCAACTCTATTTGCTTCCATTGTCTTAAACGACGATGACAAAGCGATCGATTACAAGCTGGTTGCTTAGGGCTTGAGATGCCGCCGGAGCCGACTTGGAGTCCTTTCGTCACAAACGGGCCTTATGCCCAAAATTCCCACAATTATTGCGCGTGATAGACGGTTTCAGACACTCGGTCTTGAAATGACCGGCGTTCCACAATTGAAACAGTGATGACCGAATCGGCGCTCGGGTATGAGATCCCGCACGATTATGCGCCGTAGAAGGTCGCTCAGATACTATAGGGCTCTCTCGAGGCTTCTTGAAGGTTGAATGACCGCCTTTGGGTTGATTACGCTTCGTTGATTTCCTGTTGACATATGCAGTTCTTTGCCGGCCAATTTCCTTAGCGGTGGCTCAAATGCGGGAGAGTTCTCTCGATTAATCCGGTCAGTGGCGCAATGATGATTGAGCAACCGCACATGGGTCATCATGGCACATAAAAGTGAGTGGATCAACCCGAACATCTTCTCGATCGAGCCGAGTCCCGGGCACGATTTCCCGGCCAGTGATTATTTCTCGGATTTCGGTCGCACCGCGTCTCTCCCGTGCATCCTGACGGCTCTCTCCATACCGAAGTAGGAAGGTCGCATAATGATTATATTACCCGCATGATTAGCACGTTATGATTATGTCATGAGATGATGAAAATGAGTATACATGCTCTAACTTAATGATTATATGAATGATTTCTTGAAGTTACATGATTATCTGATGAAATTCTTGAAATGATTATCTTGAATAACTTAACAAGATTGATAATATGATTATCCAGATTGACAACTGAGTAATGAAATGAATTGAGTAATTAATGAGTTAACATGATCGTCCTGATTATTAACTGAGTAATGAAATGAATTAAGTGATTAATGAGTTAACATGATTGTCCTAATCACAATGAATGATGATGTTTGAGGATTGTTAATTGATGAATGATGAATGAATGACTATTGCCAGAAATTATACCATGGCGTTAGAAATCTTACAGTTCTTTCGGTCTGATTGGCTCGGCGTTTGCACAGGTCACACGTGACGCGAAAGTCCAATGATACTAGTCGACGATGATTTCAAATGAGACACGACTCGGAAGGTAGTATTCAAACCACGCTCCGATACCAACTCTGTAACACCCCAAACTAGGCGGATATTACAGTGCCGTGAATCCCCGACTGGGACCCACCAGGCGAATGAAAAGGATGAATTACACAAGATAAATGTAGTACCGAACCACATTACAACAGTAATTACTCCGATGAGGAGTTTAATTTCAACACACCAGGACAATACCGAATACTAGTGTATTTTATATGAAGATAAAATACACAACACTGAATGAAACGGAGTATCAAAATGAAAATCTGCAGCGGAAAATAAAGGACAATAATATGAATAACTGAAAGATCGGGGCCCCTACTAGTATCACTAGGACTCCTCGACATCAACATGCTATTCCCGTGCGTTTGCCTTGCCATGACCTGAAAAACAAAATCCCCAAACGGGGTCAGTTACAAAGAACAACAATCCTCAAGAGTTGAAAATACACAATCATGATTATATCTGAAGTTATGAAATATCCTGTCGAAACATACGCAATCAAACATGCTATATGAATCAACTAATCAGTACGGCTCAAAGGAATGGCGCCACACTACGTCCGGGATGGAAATGTGTCCGTGCACAAGCCACCAACGATCAAACACGCGTGGTCTTGTACCTAATCAGTCTCACGAGCAATCGACTCGAGTGCACAGTCCAATGTGAGGCCACCAACCAACACACGACTATAATGTGCCCGACAAGAAAATCCTACACATACCAACCGGCACGCCAGTATGACCCGGAATGCCACAATATAACAAAAGTGACATCGAAAATGAATAATGACTCACCGAGATGGAATGGTAATGAAATAAATGACAGTTCAATGAAAAGATTGGAACCGTCGTTCCTTATGACTGAAACGATTAATTGATAACAACAAGTTTTGATTATAATGATGAATGAGTTATGATTATGAATGAACAACAACAAAAGGTATGAATATCCTTTTAACCGAGTAAGAATTAACTTACCCAACACCGGTGAAGAAATCCGTGCACGAACAACGTCCTAAATGAAGTGTCGGTCGCACGAACAACCTTAATTCAATACAATTACCGACAATCCGATCAATATACGAATTAAACACGAATATAACGAACTCAAAACGTCGATACGATTAAACTAAGTTCATTGGGGCATTATATCGAATACGTTGTATCCAAACTCCGATTGTTTACAATCAAACCTCGATATCCCAATATCAAAATCCCCAAGAAGTGTTTCAAACCATCAAAACATCTCCAATACGATCAATAATCCGTTATGAATATCCAAAAATGTGATTATAACAACAATTAGTCGAAAATCCCCAATTCCAACTCGATTTACAAGGTGTTCTTGAATAATCCCTCAATAATCCAATGAATCCTTATACAAACTCATAATCATATACATATCCCTTCATATATCATGATTATAATGTCCAAACATCCTATTTCAACACAAAATCGAAGTCCAAAGTGTTGAAGGAATTACCTCTTGATGATCCAAGTGCTTTAATCCGAAGAATGCGCGTTAGATTGATTATCCGGGCTTCACGATCGAAAGGAGATGAAGAAAATCAAACACCCAAATGATTTGTGAAGGAAAAACCCTCCCTCAAGCCTTATCTCTCGGTTGAAGGTGAAGAAAATGCAGAAAAATGGGCTGAAATGCTGAAAAAATGAATTTATAGGGGTTGACTACCCTGCCGGACACGGCCCGTGCCGATCGGCACGGTCGTGTCGCACAGTTGGCCGACAGCTGGCCGACAGGGACTCGACCGTGTCCGGATCGACACGGTCGCGGCGCTGAGGGCCTTCCGATAGCGACCCGCCCGACAGCGACTCGGCATGACTCGGCCGTGTCCTGGGACACGGTCGGGCGTGTCGGCAGTCGTTCCACGCTTATCCGGAAGAGTACGGCACGGGCCGTGTCGGACGACACGGCCGAGCACAGTCGGCGAAACCGCATTTCGGACGAGTACGCACGGGCCGTGTCGGACGACACGGCCGAGCACAGTCGGCGAAACCTGCATTTCCGGACGCGTACGGCACGGGCCGTGTGGGACGACACGGCCGATTTCGGTCGGCATGATCGCCAAAATCAAACGACCATAACTCTCTCGTCCGGACTCCGATTGACTCACCGTTTGAACCATTGGAAACCTAATTCGATGCTCTATAATATTGCAAAGATTTAGAATTTTTGGAGTTACCAAAAATTAATGGTGATTTAACAAAGTCGAACTCATATGAGGAAAGTTGAAACGATGAACAATAACGATACTCAACTCGAAGTTTTTACGAACGGTGAACACGGTGAATGAACATGATTGATGAATGATTATAATTGAGTGAAAAGACACTGAGTGACAATTACAGACTGATAATTACTGAATGAAAATGAATGAATTACAACCGGGTATTACACGTTATTAGTTTGTTCATCAACCATGCTAAATTACAAGCAATCTCATTGCAGTGGAAGTTCATAACAAATTGTGAGAAGGAATCAGGAAGAGGCTGCAGGATAAGGTCGGTCTAGAGAGAAGCATGCATCCTAAAATCAAGAGCCTCCAATCTCTCGATCATAGAGATCATTTTGAGGACATGGTCCCCAACTTTCTCACCTTCCTTCATCCTGGCACCGAATAGTTGCTTCGATATCTCATATCTAGCAGTTCGACTGTGCTCACTATAAAGCTCGGTTAAGTGAGATAAGATCTGCGAAGCAGAAGTCATTTTCTCATGAGCTCTCTCAAGCTCATTAGACATAGAGGCCATCAAATAGCTACTAATTCTAATGTCATCCTTAACCCACTTTTCGTTGTTTTTAACATCTTCCCGAATGGCTCTGGTCTGCACCAGAGCTACTAGAATGTCCGCCTCTAAGACGTATCCCAACGCGTCCATACTGAGGACTATCATCAGGTTGCGGAGACAATCCACAAAGTTAGGCAATTTAAGGTTTTCTATCGAGTAGTATAGTGAGTGGGTTCATTGCTATTTTGAGAGTTGATATTTTGTTTGTCTGCATTAAGTACGACATATTGATTAGTAACTCGTTCAATTATGATCCGAGTTTAGAATTAAGGTCTTTTCTATTCTTTTAACCCAGCTCCCACTACTTTTATCGGAATAACACACTCTCTTGTGAAATCCGGAAGTATTTGTTCTCAATACTTCATAGTGGTGATCGAGTTCTTTATAAATTTTAATAGAGGGCAACCAAACAGATTTCTGGTCTATTAATCTTTATAAAGTGGTGACAATACCAAACCATCTAATAGATGATTCGATCTTCTTTTTCCCTTTGTTCACTCCCCTCAACTTATACAGTTTCTATAGTTCGTGAAAAAGTTAATTTTATACCATCGACGCTGATCAGTTTCACAATTGAATCTTATCCGGAAACCGAACAGGTTTCTAGGGATAAAATTTGCTCCAACCGAAGGCATCCAATGCACTCTCTGAATTTATCGATCCTCCCCGAACGACTACCCCGATAACTCAGAAGCATAGCACATCCGGTTTGGATTTCAATTTTCCGAAAGCTCTATGGAGGGAAGGAAAACCTTGAAACCTTTTAAACTTAATAATTTGTCGTGGGAGAATTTTCGCGATTAATGTTACACTTTGCATATTAATTCATTTAAGCGCATTTGTAGCATTAATACCATATGAATAAAACATTCACAACCTAGTTGCTACCAACATGTAGTTCATGTAGGGCTGGGAAAAATACCGAAAATATCGAAATACCGAAAATATCGTATCGAAAAATATCGAAAATATCAAAATTTTCGGTATACCAATTTTTTCGGTACGGTATGATACCGTTACCGGTATTTTCGGTACGGTAACAGTATGAGATTTTGAAATTTTCGATATACCGAGGTATACTGAAAATTTTCGGTATACGAATTTTTTTTCGACATGTACCGAAAATTTTCGATATACCGAAAAATTATCGGTATATCGAAATTTTTCAGTATACCAAACTCTGTATAGTATATTGAATTTTTATGATATATCTTAAATTTTTTGGGATACCGCAGAAGTTTCGATATACCGAAAAATTAACGGTATACCGATATTTCGGTACAATAACGGTATGTAAATAGGTCATACCGAAATTTTCGGTATACCTAAAATCAGTATATCGAAAATTTTGGTATGGTAATGGTATGATTTTCATCATACCGAAAATTTCGGTACGGTATACGGTATGAATGAAAATTTTCGGTATACCGTACCGAACCACCCCTAAGTTCATGGACCGTTCCTAGAACAAAAAACATCGTAATCTAATTACATGTCTTCAGTCTTGAATCTTCGTCTTCTCGAATGGATCTTCCTCCGGTCTTCGTCATTACATATAAATTTTACATTGAAAAATTGCATCCTAGATACAAATATTTCTAGTAAAATAAATAGGCTCAAAACGGCGTTTAAAACCCAATCGAATAAAACCGAACGATTCAAAACTAGGTCCATGAACTACATCCCCATTCAAAATTAATGCAACAATCACATTAAAATAATGACATTCATAATTAATCTAAATATTGATCCTATCAATATAAATTAATCCACCCAAACAAATTAATCTAATTAATTCACACAACCGTTAATTTTAACTTGTTCCGGACGACAAAATATTTCATTAAATTAATTCCCCTAAGAATAAAATTACCATAATCATATCTTAGTCAAATTAAATCCAATTTAATTTATAGAAAATTAATTACCGAACAAAATATAGAAAATAGAGTCGAAAAACACGGTCGGGCCAAGCCCGGGGTACTGCCCAGCAAGCTGCCCAGCAGGCTGTCGAGCAGGGCCGGACCGCATGGCCGAATCGCGATCCACTGCCCGGCAAGCTGCCGAGCAGGGCCGGGCCGCAAGGCCAGATCATGATCCACTGCCTGGCAGCGCCCGGCAGGCTGCCGAGTAGGGACGGACCGCAAGGCAACACCCGACCAGCTCCAAGCTGTCGGGTCCGTTTATGTTTTTGGCTCATTTTTTTGCCCCGATTCCAAAAATAATATTTTTTTAATCCTTATATTACATATTTAAATCAGTTTTTCAAAAGAAATAGATTTATATTGTAACATAAAATCATGAAAAATTAATTTTTAGATGAACAATTAAAAATCAACGATTAATACGATTATGATTCAAAATCATAAGAACATCAAATCAAGCATTCCAAATGCTAAATATCGTATATACGATTGCAAGACCTCGATTCGATACCACTGTTGGGATTCGGTGCCTAAAACGAAGGCGCAGCGGAAGCAATATATGAATTTAATTCGATACGAATCCCTTAAGAGAATCGATCAAGCTACGTATATATGAATATAAAACGAAATAAAGGAAGATTCGAAACCATACCCTTGTAGTCCCTTGACTAAATGGTGAGAAGATGATGTTCCTTGTGAATCCAATCCGCGACAAGCTCTAGGATTATCCAACACCGAAAATACTGCGTCTCTACTTGCCACGTGCCGGAAAAATGATCGGAACGACAACCACCCAATTAAGCTCCAAGGTTACGGCTAGAATAGGATTATAAAGCTTTCAAATGTGATAATAACACTCTAAGTGTATAACTCACTATCTCCCAATATTATCTCACAATATTTCTCTAAAAAAATTATGAAGAAAAAAGAATGAATATGAAGATAATGAAGAAGACCAAGAAAACAATTTTCTCTCTCTCCTTTCCTTGTAATGAGCCGTGTATACTCAAGTAGGAATCAAGAGAAATCTTCTACTCCTTTTATTCTTCAAATCACTCTTCATTTACGTCACCTGATTCCATATTATAAGAGATATGCAATCTCTTAAAGTCATTACTCTTCCACCCATAAAGGTGGATACAAAGACCAAGAGGGAATGGGGTTATGTGGGGCAGCCATCTGGAAGAACGGGACGAGTTTGGTTCATTTCGGACTCCCGCGAGTCCAATCAGATAACTCAATTCCGTTCCGGTGTATTTATATCAATTAATTAATCCAATTAATTAATCATATCAAATACAAAATACTATAATTAATTTCTCCAAGAAATAATTATATTCATGAATTAAATTAATCAACCAGTATTATATTTAATTCATTAGGCCGTAAATTAATTTATCCAATAAATTAATTTAGACATCCAATGTCCCACATTTAATTAGACATCCAATATCCAATAAATTAGATATCCAATATCTAATATAAGTAAAGAGAGAATAAGCTCGATTCATTCCGTCGTCAATCCTATTACGCGACTCGGTAGGTCTGTCTCAGTTAGCAATGGGAGGAACCAAAGAGTAGTAGCACCACCTAGCCAGCCTGGCAGCCTACACTGTACCCTAACTGAGAACAAATGATGGGGATCATCCCAAAACCTTTCTGTCGTGAATACCAATATATGTATAAACCCTTCTTTAAAATGTCATGATCAAGTTATAGGGTCAGGGTCAGTCAAACTCTATGTGTACTTGACGCTATGCATGAGTTAATGCAAATCGAGATCAATGAGCTCTCGTATACCCAATACAACTAGCTCCAATGCTTTGGCCAAAGACTTATGATCTCATTTGCCAATAACCGCATAGGATATATACCCGTTCACTAATAGGAGAAAGAATCATATCTTGGTATTTAGTAGAACCTGCTACTTGCCCGTCAAGATACACGTCGAGGTTGACCCCCACCTTCCTGTTTACTGGGTCGAACTACTCTAATGAAAATCTTAACGTCACGATCACATCCCTAAGAAATCCTCAAGTCGAAGGTTCACGAATACATATCACAACCTTACAATTTCGTCATTGACTGTCCCGGAGTGAAATCCGTGTGATGAATCGAGGGTGAGCCGGTTTGAGTATACTAATCTGATTAGCATACCTATAACGTGTGCTCCCAATAACTATTAGTGTTCGACAGGCACTCTCCAAGTCAAAGAACACGTCATACAAGTCTTCACATAAACTTAACGCCCAGTCAAGTTTCATCGACTTGCGAACGATTAAGTATTTGAGCCATAAACCTTTCCAGTGCCTAATCCCTTATCCAATAAGGAGTAGAATATTTTTCTCTCAAATACACGGACTGTAGAACCCCCTAAATTCGATATCTCAGTATATATACGGTTTATTATATCATGATGTAATTTTAATAACATTTGTTATAATATAATATAAGCGATATCTAGTTTCATTTTATTTTACTTGATTGTTTCATAAATAATAAATCAATTGAAAGTTAAAGTAGAACATTGATTCATCTAATGGGCTATGTGTACCAATATTTACTAATATAAACTCACTAATGGACTCAAACCCAACTTAATAAAATTCCTAAGTCTTGAAATTATGATTGAAAGCCCAACCCAACTACTTAAAACATTTACAATTAAACAAATACCCAACTAACTATATTAATATTCTACACACTTAAAATATAAAAAAAATACACACACACACACACACACCAAATGGGTGGCCAAGTGGAGAGGGGGAGGACACCTAGAGTCTTCATGTCCTCCTCATGCAAGACATGACCTTGTGTCTTGTGTTTCCTTTCCCCATGCTTGACCATCTCTTTTTAAACACTTAAAATATACACCACATTAACCTTATATTACATGCAAAGCAAAAAATCTGAAAATTGAGACTATTGAGAGAGAGGGCCGATCCAAGAAGAAGAAAGAAGGAGGAAGGGGAAAAATTCAACAAGAGAATAGGTAATCTCATTTCTTATATTTCAATATATTAGGTATCATCTAAATTCCCCTAATCTAACTCAAATATCTAAACATGCAAAAAAAATATGCATCATGGATGCATGAATACTTGAATCAGCCAAACCATGTAGTTCAAGGAGGGAGATCGTTTTCTTCCACTTCCGAGACCTAGAACCATTTACTTCCGAAAAGAAATCGAGGTGGGTAAAATTATTTCTTTCTTTTCTCTTATTCAAAATTTATACAAGTTAAATATATAGTGCATGCAAGTATTAAAACCTTGATTATCTATACTTGATTGACATTCATTACCATGCATGTAATGGTCTTTATATTTGTTGAATTTTTGTTTGTCATATGTGCAAATTAATTTATTGATGGAAATATTGGTTCAGTATGACAAATCTGACCTTTGGGATTAAAATCTCAAAAATATATGACTATATATTGGACTATGTTAAGAGGATAATTGGTCACCGGAAGATTTGATAATTGGAACCCAAATTCAAAGGATAACTAGAATAATTTAAATAAAATAAATTTTGGAGTAAAATTGTTAAAATCCATGATTCTGGTCTTATGTCATGAAAGTAAGTCTATATATAACAAAAATAAGTTCTCCATAAAATTTCACCTAAATCGAAATTTACTAAAATAAAAAATCGGGGTAAAAATGTAAATCTCAAGAATTCGAGGCCAAAACTATAAATTACAGAAATTTATGGTTTCAAAAATAAAGTTTCCAGAAAAGTTGATCTCGCTGTACTCGTAATAAAAAAAGGAGATTACCCCGAAAATTTGAGGTCAATCCGACAAGAAATGAAAAAGATATATCAAGAATACTAAAATGCCGATTAAGGCAAAATGAAGGGGTAAAATTATAATTTCTAAAAGAATAGAAATTAAAACTGAACATAATCTAAAAGTACAAGTCATAAGGTTCAAATCGCAACTGGATTCATAATTTTCGGAGTTCAAATGAATCCAATCGAATTAATCAAAATTATAAGACAAAACTAAATAATAATAATAATAATAATAATAGTACTTTAATTTCGAAAGGGTAGAATTGTAATTTATGTAAGGAAAAACCTAAATGCAACTTCTGACCTTCAATCCTCATATTATGACGGACTTTTCACAATAAGGTTCGTAATTTTCGGACTTACAATCAAACCGTTCTGACTCAATCAAAATTATAATATTTTAGTAAAAATAACGATAGTACTTAAAAGACGGAAGGGCAGAATTGTAATTTATGAAAGGTAAAACTTTCATACAACTTCTGACCTTCAATCCTCATATCATGACGGACTTTTCGCAATAAAGTTCGTAATTTTCGGACGTATAATCAACCCGTACCGAATTATTCAAATTTATAATATTTTAGTAAAAATAATGATAGTACTTAAAAGACGGAAGGACAGAATTGTAATTTCTGAAAGGCAAAACTTACATGCAACGTCTGACCTTCAATCCTCATATCATAACAGACTTTTTGCAATAAAGTTCGTAATTTTCGGACGTATAATCAATCCGTACCGAACTATTCAAGTTTATGAGTTTACTATAAGATTATGCTAAGACTCACACAATAGCAATCTAATCAGCAACCGGTTGAACTAATTCCTCTAGTTTATCTAAGTCCATTTACTATCAAATAATCATATTGAGATCTTATAATATGCATAATCATTGTTAATCACGACAATAATTGTTATTCAATTAAAATCGGGAGTAAGTGCTGTGCGGAGCTAAGTGCTACGACCTTCGGACGGAAGCCACCGCTAGAGTCCGTACGAGTACTTCTAGAGTCCCTTTTCCTGTTATATGCATGAGGGGCAGTTAGTCTAAGTCATGAATCGAGCAGCATGAAATGAACGGTCATGATGGACTTTGTATAACTGGTACACTTTATCCATCGAATTTTAAAATAGTAGTGGGTCCCACTTCTGACATTTGTTGTTACACTCAATGCCTGAAACAACGGTATTAAACATTAAACAATTTGAAAACATCACGGCTTTTGAGATTCAGTTGTCCAGATGTCGTGTAAGGCATTTAATGTAAATGACGTTTGACATGAAAACAGGGCACGCGGACAAAAATTATTTATAAAATGAAATATTATAAAATATTATAAATACTGAATCGAAGTCCTATAGTATGTGCTGTCTCCGCGACGATACAGCGTTCCCCCTTAAAAGGCACATACAGGTTTTAATTCCATACAACAACTTTTGGATTAATGTTGTATTCATGGGTCATACTGTATTCCCCTCAATTATTGCACACGTCAGCTGTAGGGTGATTCATATATCTTTGTTCACTACAGTGCTGTATTGATGGTTCTGAGTGTACAGATAATTAATAGTGAATACTGTATTCTTGGGTCTTACAGCATTCCCCTTAAATTATTGAGTAAAAACAGTAAATACTTACAGGGAGTCAGGCTGTAGCAATCCCAATTCTTGTCGAAGCATGTTGAATCTTGCTGTGTCGAGAGGTTTGGTGAAGATGTCGACCAACTGAATATCTGTATGAACCTTTTCTAGCCGAACATCCTTGTTCTCGACATGATTCCTTATGAAATGATGCTTCATGCTGACATGCTTAGTGCGCGAGTGCAGGACAGGATTGTGCGTTATTGCAATTGCACTCGTGCTATCACACATGATTGGCGTTTCCCTGGCTTCAATTCCATAATCTTACAACTGCTGCTGCATCCAAAGAATCTGCATACAACAACTTCCAGCAGCATAGTATTCTGATTCAGCCGTGGAAAGTGAATTTGCCAATTGCTTCTTACTGAACCAAGAAACAAGTCTAGGTCCAAGGAAGTGACAAGTTCCACTTGTACTCTTCCTATCTAGATTGCAGCCTGCGAGATCCGAGTCGCTGTATCCAACTAAATCGAATCTGCCTTCTTTAGAATACCACAGTCCTACATCGACTGTTCCTTTAATGTACTTCAGGATTCGTTTAGCTGTATTGAAGTGTGATTCCTTGGGTGCTACTTGATATCTCGCAAATACTCCAACAACAAACTGGATATCGGGCCTGCTAGCCGTTAGGTACAGGAGAGAGCCAATAAGCTTCCTGTAGAGTGATTGGTCAACCGACTTTCTGGGTTCATCAGCACTAATTTGCACGGAAGTGCTCATGGTAGTTGGCGATGATTTGGAAGTGTTCATTCCAAATTTGTTGAGAAGCTCATTGCTGTATTTTTCTTGGTTGATGAAGATCTCTGTAGGCAACTGCTTTACCTGCAAACCTAGGAAATAACTAAGTTCTCCCATCATACTCATTACAAATTTACTTTGCATAAGATGAGAGAACCTTTGACACAAAGCAAAGTCAGTTGAACCAAATATAATATCATCTACATATATTTGAACCATTAGAAGGTCATCGCCTTCCTGTATTTTGAACAAGGTTTTGTCCACAATACCTTTCTCAAATCTATTATTGGTTAGATACTGGGACAGGGTCTCATACCATGCTCTAGGGGCTTGTTTAAGTCCATACAGTGCTTTCCTTAGCCTGTAAACTAAATCGATGCCGTCTGTGTTGGCAAACCCTGGTGATTGTTCAACATAAACTTCTTCGGCAAGGTCTCCATTCAAGAATGCACTTTTGCCGTCCATTTGATATACAATGAAGCTCTTATGGGCGGCAAAGGCTAAAAATATCCTAATGGCTTCTAGTCTGGCTACAGGGGCAAAGGTTTCATCATAGTCTATGCCTTCTTCCTGTCTATAGCCTTGTGTGACTAGTCTGGATTTGTTCCTTATGATCAGTCCATTTCGATCCTTCTTGTTTCTAAATACCCATTTGGTTCCTATAATCGATTGATGCGTAGGTCTGGGTACAAGATACCATACATTGTTTCTTTCGAAACTGTTTAGCTCTTCTTCCATAGATGTTATCCAATGAGAATTATTAAGAGCGTCTATGGTAGAAACAGGTTCGGACTGTAATACCCGGTTGTAATTCATTCATTTTCATTCAGTAATTATCAGTCTGTAATCGTCACTCAGTAATTCTCACTTATTAATAATCACTCATCATTCATGAATCACTCATTTGCGTTCAATGTTGGCATGTTGTAATCGTATATCAGTTACCGATCGTCATGTCATCTCCGTTTAGAGATCGACGGGAGCATTATTATTTTCATCGTGATTGGTAGTCGTACTGGGAGCATCATCCGTGGCTTGTGTTAGACTTGTTCATTTTCACATTCGTATGTTATGTCGGATCATTCATCAGTCGTATCGTGGAATCGGAGTTATCGGAATTTTCAACTTGGCCAGCATCGAGTTACGGCCGTAAGGACTTTGGGTTACGGCCGTAACAAGGGTTCGTGTTTCGAGGCCATTTGGGCGAAAGGGACTTACGGCCGTAAGGTCTGTGGTACGGCCGTAAGTTGGCGAATGCGGCCGTAAAGGCTGGCGATTCTGGCCGTCTGCGTACCAATGAGACATTTTCGGCGAAGGTGAGTTACGGCCGTAAGGATGGTGAGATACGGCCGTAAGTAGTGTTCGTAAGTTTTGGGTGTTGTCGACCAGGGTGACTTACGGCCGTAAGGGTTGCGGCATACGGCCGTAAGTCGAGGCTGTGCCGTCTGCGCGGCGAGTGCCCGGCCGTTGGCGAAGAGGGCTTACGCCCGTAAGATTTGGCCGGATACGGTCGTATCATCCAATTACGGCCGTAAGGTGTGCGGTTCTGGCCGTAAGGGTGTCGACGGATATTTTGACGAAGGCGGGTTACGCCGTAACTCAGATCGATTCTGGCCGTAAAGTGTCGGCGAGCTTTCGGACGAAGCGAGTTACGGCCGTCTGAGTTGGCGATTCTGGCCGTAAGGCCGTTGACTTGAAAGTTACGGCCGTAAGAGGGCCGAGTTACGGCCGTAACTTCCGGCGTGCTTAATGACTTGGCCGGGTCATTTCACTTCACTTTTTCATTTTTTTCCTTCTTCATCCGAGAGAGAGGGTTGAGAGAGAGATTTCATCATCATCAATCACTTGAGTGTGTAATCTTCATCATCTTCATTCCTTTGGGAAGCTTGGATACTCGTTATTACTCGTGTTCATCGGATCGAAGTGGTTGGATCTTCAAGAGGTAATTTCTTTAACACCTTGGATTTCGATTTTGTGTTGAGATATGATGTTTTGGACGTTATAATCATGTTTTATGAAGGGATATGTATATGATTATGAGTTTGTATAAGGATTCATTGGATTATTGAGGGATTTATTCTAGAACACTTTGAATATCGAGTTGGATTTGGGGATTTCCGATTAATAGTTGTTATAATCACGTTTTTGGATATTCTTAACGGACTATTGATCGTATTGGAGATGTTTTATTGATTTGAAGCACTTCTTGGGGATTTGAGATTGGTATTGTTGAGGTTTAGTTGTAATCAATCGAAGTTGGACTCAAAGTGTTCGATATAATGCCCCTATGAACTTGGTTTAAACGTATCGACGTCTTGAGTTCGTTATATTCGTGTTTAATTCGTTATTGATCGGATTGTTGGTAATTGGATTGAATTAAGGTTGTTCGAGCGACCGGTATCTTGGTTAGGACGTTGTTCGTGGACGGACATTCATCATCGGTATTGAGTAAGTTAATTCTTACTCGGTTAAAAGGATATTCATTCCTTTTGTCGTTGTTCATTCATAATCATAACTCATTCATCATTGTATTAATCGTAACAAAACTCGTCATTGTCAATTAATCACCTCAGTCATAAGGAACGACGGTTCCGATCATTTCATTGAGCTATCATTCATTTCACCATCATTAAATCTTGGTGAGTCATCATTCATTTTCGTTGTCACTTTTGTCATATTGTGGCATTCCGGGTCATACTGGCGTGCCGGTTGGTATGTGTAGGATTTTCATGTCGGGCACATTATGGTCGTGTGTTGGTTGTTGGCCTCACATTGGGTGTGCACACGAGTCGATTGCTCGTGAGACTGATTAGGTACAAGACCACGCGTGTTTGATCGTTGGTGGCTTGTGCACGGACACATTTCCATCCCGGACGTAGTGTGGCGCCATTCCTTTGAGCCGTACTGATAGTCGATTCATATAGCATGTTTGATTGCGTATGTTCGACAGGATAATTCATAATTTCGAGATATATCATGATTGTGTATTTTCAACCCTTGAGGATTGTTGTTCTCAGATAATCGACCCGTTTGGGGATATTGTTTTTCGTGTCATGGCAAGGCAAAGGCGCAGGAGAGCACGTTGACGGCGAGAGTCCCGTGATACTAGAAGGGGGCCCCAATCCTTTCAGTCATTTATTCATCATTTATGTTTTCTTTATTATTCCGCCGCAGACATTCCTTTCAAATACTCATTTCATTCAAAGGTCGTGTATTTTATCGTCACATAAGATACACAAGTATTCTATATTATCACGGTGTGTTGTATGAAACTCCTAATCGGAGTAATTGATGTTATAATGTGGTTCGGTACTACATTTACCCCTGTAATTCATCCTTTTTCATTCGCTCGGTGGGTCCCGAATGGGGTCCACGGCAGACCGTAATATCCGCCCGGTTTGGGGTGTTACTGAGTTGGTATCGGAGCGTGGTTTGAATACTACCCTCCAAGTCATGTCTCATTTGAAATCATCGTCATCGGACTAGTATCATTGGACTTTCGCCACGTGTGACTGTGCAAATGCCGAGCCAATCAGACCAAGAATCTTAAGATTTCTAATGCCATGGTATAATTTCTGGCATTAATCATTCATTCATAATTCATCAGTTAACAATCCTCATTCATCAATTTCAATTGTGATCAAGTCGATAATGTTAACTCATTAATCACTCAATTCATTTCATTACTCAGTTGTTGATCCTGAAGATCATATCATCAATCTTGTTAAATTGTTCAAGATAATCATTTCAGTAATTTTATCAGATAATCATGTCACGTCACTTAATCATTCATGTAATCGCTGTATGTGAGCGCGTATGCTCATTTTCATCATTTCATAATGTAATCATAATGTGATACTCATGCGAGATATATAATCATCATATGACTTTCCACTTCAGTATGGAGAGGGCTGGCAGAGGACGTGGAGGACGAGGCCGTGGAGCGGGCCGAATCCCGAGAACTCGTGCGAATACCCGTGCAAATGCCAGGAATAATGCTAACTCATCGAGCAGCGACGCTGCCACTCACTCACCTGAACGCGATCATTCACTGTCAGGGAGTCGTACCCGGGACACGGCTCGGTCGAGGGTGTTCGGGTCGACCCACTCGCATTTATGCAGGGCATGATGGCCCAAATGACCCAGATGGCTCGGTTGATGGAGACGATGCATAACTCCGTCAATCAAAATCAGCAGGCTCCTCCGCCGCCGCCTCGAGGCAAGAGAGGGGTGTAAGCAATATCATCGGCGATATCTCTCGCCAGCGACCACCTACTTTTGAGGGCTCATCCGAGCCGGCGGATATTGTTCACCGGCTTGAGCATTTTGAGAAGTTATTTGCTATGGTGGATTGCCCCGAAGGGCATAAAGTTTGATTGCGGCTTACTATCTCGGTAAGAGCGCTCATTCATGGTGGTTATCGTTGAGACCCACGGGCGGAACATGTACTTGGGATCGGTTCAAGACTCTCATGATGGAGAGGTACTATCCGGCCCCACTCGGGAGGCCAAGTTGTCGGAATTACTCACTCCCGACCTTTCGGCGGATGATGACGTTCTCGCCATCGCCGAAAAATTTCAGAACTTCTTCCGTTCGCCTCATCTATCATTCACTCGGAAGCGGACAAGATCAAGTATTTCACAAGAGGTGAAACCCCGTATGAGACTTCAGTTGCTTAATCATAACTGTGCCACTCTGGCCGAGTTCATTGAGAAGGCTCTTACTTACGAGCTTACGGCTAAGGAAATTGCTAAGCAGCAACCTTCGTCTGCTAGCAAGAAGTCCAAGAACCGTAATCAGTCTGACGGTAGTCAGGCCACTTTCAAGAAACCGCGGGCGGGCTCTACTTTTTCTGAGCGACCTCCCCTGGCGTCTAAACCCGCGGAATCTCAGTCGCGAGCGGCCAGTTCGGCCATCACTTGTTTCAACTGTGAAGAACAGGGTCATTTCAGCACCAAGTGTCCGAAGCAGTCTGTCACGTGCCACAACTGTGGGATTGCTGGGCATAGGGCCCGTTTTTGCCGTAGGGACTCTAAACCCACTCCGGCGTCATCTCAAGCCCCAGGTCATTCAGGGGTGCAGAATCAGGCCACTCACTCAGCGTCGTTCAAGACGACAGGAGCTAAAGGCGGAGCCAAGAGCTATCAGACGGGAGCATCCGGTTCGGGGGCCGGCAAGCCCCGAATTTATGAGATGAAGAAGACCGATGATCCCGAGGCCCGGATGATCTCAGGTACACTCGATATTCTATCTCAACCTGTGTGCACTCTTTTTGATACTGGTGCATCTCATTCATTCATTTCCGAGTCATGTTTGAGTAGACTACGTCTGGGTAGTGCTACTAGTTGTGAGCCATATGTCATTGGCCTACCTGATGGTAGACGCATTATCGGTAACCGTGAGATTCAGAATTGTCCGATTCTGGCCATGGTCGTGTATGGCCGGACCTAATCGTAGTAGATTTACCGAGGGACGACATCATCTTGGGTATTGATTGGATGGATCGTCATGATGCCATCATTAGTGTCCGAAAGCGTTTGGTCACTATCATTTCAGACGATGGAGTTGAATATGTGTTTCAGGAGGTAATCATACTGCTCGCAAAGTCATTAATTTGATGAAAGCGATAAGATTAATCAATCGTGATGTCGGTTATTGGTGCTTTATGGCCAAAACCGAGAGGTCATCAATAATGTTAACGGATATTCCGGTGGTGAGGGAATATGCCGATGTTTTTCCGCACGAGTTACTGGTTTGCCTCCACAGAGGGATGTGGAATTCACGATTGAGTTGGAGCACGGTACGTCCCCGATATCGAAGGCACCGTACCGGATGGCCCCGAACGAAATGCAGGAATTAAAAAACCAACTTGAGGAGTTGTTCGAGAAAGGTTATATCCGACCGAGTGCGTCCCCGTGGGGAGCACCAGTGTTGTTTGTCAAGAAGAAGGATGGTTCATTCCGCTTATGTATTGATTATCGGGAGTTGAACAGGGTGACGATCAAGAATAAGTATCCCTTACCCCGTATTGACGATCTCTTAGATCAACTTCAGGGAGCTTCAGTATTTTCCAAGATCGACTTAAGATCTGGATATCACCAGTTGCGGATTCGAGAGTCGGATATCGCGAGGACGGCGTTTCGAACACGCTATGGTCATTATGAGTTCGTAGTTATGCCGTTCGGGCTAACTAATGCACCTGCGGTATTCATGGAATTGATGAATCGGGTTTTCATCGACTTTTTGGATCAGTTTGTTGTTGTCTTCATCGACGATATTTTGATTTATTCTCGTAACCGAGAGGATCACGAGGTTCATCTTCATCAGGTTCTCGACGTGTTGAGACGAGAGCAACTGTTTGGAAAGTTTTCCAAATGTGAGTTCTGGATGTCCGAAGTGACTTTTCTCGGACATGTAATCTCATCAGACGGAGTTCGTGTCGACCCTCAGAAGACGGAGGCTATTCGAGATTGGTTACCTCCGAAGAATGTTAAGGAAATCCGGAGTTTCCTCGGACTAGCGGGTTATTATCGGCGATTTGTGGAAGGATTTTCCAAAATTGCTCAACCATTGACGAACCTTTTGCGAAAGGATAAGAAATACACGTGGTCCGACACGTGTCAGCGGAGTTTTGAGGAACTCAAGAGTCGGTTAATGTCAGCACCTGTACTTTCCTTGCCGCAGGGGACGGAAGGATTTGTGGTCTATAGTGATGCGTCCGGACAGGGTCTCGGATGTGTGCTCATGCAGAACGGGAAAGTTATTGCCTATGCTTCACGGCAATTGAGGCCTTACGAGGTTAATTATCCGACCCACGACCTGGAGTTAGCAGCCGTGGTGTTCGCTTTGAAGATTTGGCGTCATTATCTTTATGGCGTTACGCCGATATTCACCGATCATAAGAGCTTAAAGTATATATTTACTCAGAAGGAGTTAAATATGCGCCAGAGACGGTGGTTGGAATTAATCAAAGATTATGATATCGAGATCCTTTACCACCCGGGCAAGGCGAATGTTGTCGCCGATGCCTTGAGTCGTAAGTCCGTTCTCAGAGCATGCTTGCCCGTTTAACAGTTCGAAGGAGCTTCAAAGGGAACTCCTTAGACCCGAGATCGAGGTCCGCTCAGCGAGTTCAGTGGACACTTTGTATGTTAGAGATTTCATCATCTCTTGAGGATGCAATCCGAGAGAATCGTGGTTCGGACCCATCATTGTTGCGCATCCGAGAGGATGTGGCTCAGGGGAAAGCCCTGGATTCGTGGTCCACGAGGATGGACTTTTGAGATTTAAGAATCGGTTGTGCGTACAATGGATGACGAGTTGAAAAACTCGATTTTGAGAGAAGCTCATGCTACCCCTTATTGTTCATCCGGATCCAGCAAGATGTACAAGGACTTGAAAGCAATTACCGGTGGTGTAATATGAAGCGAGAAGTCGCACTGCTTTGAGATGCTTAACACGTCAACAAGTTAAGATTGAACATCGGCGACCGTGGTATCCAAAACCTCTTCCTATTCCCGAGTGGAAGTGGGAAGACATTTCTATGGATTTCATCACGAGTTTGCCGACGAGTCGTCGTGGCATGAACACGATCTGGGTGATCGTGGACCGCCTAACAAAATCAGCTCATTTCCTTGAGATCAAGGATACGTGGGGTCCTGAGAGACTGGCTCACTTGTTCATCAAGGAGATAGTGAGACTGCACGGTACTCCTAAGAGTATCGTTTCCGATCGTGACGGACGATTTGTGTCTCATTTTTGGAAATCAGTTCATCGTGCTATGGGAACTCAGCTCAATCTCAGTACCGCCTTTCATCCTCAGTCCGACGGGCAATCAGAGAGGACTATTCAGACACTAGAGGACATGTTGAGGGCATGCGTCCTCGATTGGAAGGACGATTGGGAAGCCCAACTACCATTGATCGAGTTCACGTATAATAATAGCTGGCATGCTTCCATTAAGATGGCACCTTACGAGGCCTTGTACGGTCGTCGTTGTCGGTCTCCTTTGTGTTGGGATGACTTGTCTGAATCAATCGGCACCGAGCCCGATATGCTTATAGCCGCCCGGGAGAAGGTAGCTTTAATCAGGAGTCGTATGTTGACAGCTCAGAGTCGACAGAAATCCTATGCAGATAATCGTCGTCGACCACTAGAGTTCGAGACGGGTGACCACGTTTTGGTCAAGGTATCCCAGTCGAGGTTATTTCCGTTTTGTGAAGAGTGGAAATTTGAGTACGAGATTCATTGGACCGTTTGAGATTTTGGATCGAGTGGGCTAGTTAGCTTATCGATTGGCTTTACCTCCGGCGTTGAGCCGAATTCATAATGTGTTTCATGTCTCTCGATTGCGAAGTATGTTGCCGACCCGAGTCACATACTCCAGTTCGACGAAATCGAGATCGCCGACGATCATTCATATGAGGAACGCCCTATTCGAGTTCTAGAGCGGCGAATCAAACAGTTGAGGAATAAGACGATTCCTTTGGTTAAAATTCAGTGGTCTAGACACGAGTCGAAGAGGCTACTTGGGAAACCGAGGATAGTATGCGGGAGAGTTATCCCGAGTTGTTTGACCCTTAGTTTCGGGGACGAAACTCTTTTTAAGGGGGTATGTAATACCGGTTGTAATTCATTAATTTTCATTCAAGAATTATCGATCTGTAATCGTCACTCGTAATTCTCACTCATTAATAATCACTCATCATTCATGAATCACTCATTTGCGTTCAATGTTGGCATGTTGTAATCGTATATCAGTTACCGATCGTCATGTCATCTCCGTTTAGAGATCGACGGGAGCATTATTATTTTCATCGTGATTGGTCGTCGATCGGGAGCATCATCCGTGGCTTGTGTTTGACTTGTTCTTTTTCACATTCGTATGGTATGTCGGATCATTCATCACCGTATCGTGGAATCGGAGTTATCGGAATTTTCAACTTGGCCAAAGATCGAGTTACGGCCGTAAGGACTTTCGGTTACGGCCGTAACAAGGGTTCGTGTTTCAGGCCATTTGGACGAAAGGGACTTACGGCCGTAAGGTCCTGTGGTACGGCCGTAAGTTGAGCAGGTACGGCCGTAAGGCTGGCCGGTTACGGCCGTACGCGTCCAGCAGGCTACCGAGACATTTTCGGCCGAAGGTGAGTTACGGCCGTAAGGATGGTGAGATACGGCCGTAAGTAGTGTTCGTAAGTTTTGGGTGTTGTCGACCAGGGTGACTTACGGCCGTAAGGGTTGCGGCATACGGCCGTAAGTCGAGGCAGGTACGGCCGTACGCGGCAGGCAGGGTGCCTGGCCGTTTTCGACGAAGAGGGCTTACGCCCGTAAGATTTGGCCGGATACGGCCGTATCATCCGAGTTACGGCCGTAAGGTGTGCGGTTACGGCCGTAAGGGTGTCGACGGATATTTTGACGAAGGCGGGTTACGCCCGTAACTCAGGATCGGTTACGGCCGTAAGGCTGTCGGCAGGCTTTCGGACGAAGCCGAGTTACGGCCGTACGAGTTGGCCGGTTACGGCCGTAAGGCCGTTGACTTGGAAAGTTACGGCCGTAAGAGGGCCGAGTTACGGCCGTAACTTCCGGCAGTACTTAATGACTTGGCCGGGTCATTTCACTTCACTTTTTCATTTTTTTCCTTCTTCATCCGAGAGAGAGGGTTGAGAGAGAGATTTCATCATCATCAATCACTTGAGTGTGTAATCTTCATCATCTTCATTCCTTTGGGAAGCTTGGATACTCGTTATTACTCGTGTTCATCGGATCGAAGTGGTTGGATCTTCAAGAGGTAATTTCTTTAACACCTTGGATTTCGATTTTGTGTTGAGATATGATGTTTTGGACGTTATAATCATGTTTTATGAAGGGATATGTATATGATTATGAGTTTGTATAAGGATTCATTGGATTATTGATGGATTTATTCTAGAACACTTTGAATATCGAGTTGGATTTGGGGATTTCCGATTAATAGTTGTTATAATCACGTTTTTGGATATTCTTAACGGACTATTGATCGTATTGGAGATGTTTTATTGATTTGAAGCACTTCTTGGGGATTTGAGATTGGTATTGTTGAGGTTTAGTTGTAATCAATCGAAGTTGGACTCAAAGTGTTCGATATAATGCCCCTATGAACTTGGTTTAAACGTATCGACGTCTTGAGTTCGTTATATTCGTGTTTAATTCGTTATTGATCGGATTGTTGGTAATTGGATTGAATTAAGGTTGTTCGAGCGACCGGTATCTTGGTTAGGGCGTTGTTCGTGGACGGACATTCATCATCGGTATTGAGTAAGTTAATTCTTACTCGGTTAAAGGATATTCATTCCTTTTGTCGTTGTTCATTCATAATCATAACTCATTAATAATTGAATTAATCGTAACAAAAATCGTCATTGTCAATTAATCACCTCTTTCATAAGTAACGTAGGTTACGATAATTTCATTGAGCTATAATTAATTTCACCATCATTAAATCTTGGTGAGTCATGATTCTTTTTCGTTGTCTCTTTTGTCATATTGTGGCATTCCGGGTCATCTTGGCGTGCCGGTTGGTATGTGTAGGATTTTCATGTCGGGCACATTATGGTCGTGTGTTGGTTGTTGGCCTCACATTGGATGTGCACACGAGTCGATTGCTCGTGAGACCGATTAGGTACAAGACCACGCGTGTTTGATCGTTGGTGGCTTGTGCACGGACACATTTCCATCCCGGACGTAGTGTGGCGCCATTCCTTTGAGCCGCATCGATAGTCGATTCATATAGCATGTTTGATTGCGTATGTTCGACAGGATAATTCATAATTTCGGATATATCATGATTGTGTATTTTCAACCCTTGAGGATTGTTGTTACGTATAATCGACCCCGTTTGGGGATATTGTTTTTCAGGTCATGGCAAGGCAAAGGCGCGGGAGAGCACGTTGACGGCGGAGAGTCAGTGATACTAGAAGGGGCCCCAATCCTTTCGGTCATTTATTCGATCATTTATGTTTTCTTTATTATTCATTGAGACATTCCTTTCAAATACTCATTTCATTCAGTGTCGTGTATTTTATCGTCACATAAGATACACAAGTATTCTATATTATCCTGGGTGTGTTGTATGAAACTCCTAATCGGAGTAATTGATGTTATAATGTGGTTCGGTACTACATTTACCCTGTGTAATTCATCCTTTTTCATTCGCCTGGTGGGTCCCAGTCGGGGGTCCACGGCACTGTAATATCCGCCTGGTTTGGGGTGTTACACGGACTGGGCTAAGAATACAACAATAGTGCACATGTTGAGTCTTCTAAGCTCGGATTGAGATTTACATTCAGGAAATGGTGATTTCTCAGTATCTAATTCTTCTTGTGCACACAGTACATTTCATTGTGTACTCTGTATTCTCCTACGGGTAGAAACACCAGCATCTATGTTTCCAATGATCAGCTCTTGCGGGTGATCTCTCAACCATCTTCGGTCGGGTTCTAATTCAGGGTCTCGTACTGTTTCTAGAGTTTCTGTAGATACAGCTTCAGCTTGTACAGCATCGGCTTCATCTACTTCGATCCTTACAGCTGCGGGGATGATTTCTAGGTGAACAACAGGTTCTATGGGAGTTGGTGGATCTAAGATGGAGAGTTGTTGGATGTTCTGAGTAACAACCTCTACTCCTGTAGGGTCATGGTGAGGTTCTTCGAACACTACATGAACTAATTCCTCGATCGTCAGCTTCCTTTTATTAAAAATCCTGAAAGCTTTGCTGGCGGAGGAATATCCTACAAAAATTCCTTCATCTGACTTCTCATCGAAGGTTCTAAGTTGATCCTTCCCATTATTCAACACATAACACCTGCATCCAAAAATGTGAAAGTACGAAACTAATGGAGTTTTGTTGTTCCATACCTCGTATGCTATTTTGTTGTGGTGCTTTTTGACGATACAACGGTTTTGAGTGTAGCATGCTTTATTGGTTGCTTCACCGCAGAAACGCTGTGGCAACTTGCTTGCGGAAATCATTGTCCTTGTCGCTTCTTTATGCGTCCTGTTCTTTCGCTCGGCAACACCATTTTGTTGAGGTGTATGGGCAGCTGAGTATTCATGATGTATCCTATTCTCCGAACAGTACTGCTCTATAAAGCGATTAGTAAATTTTGTATCTCTATCGGAACGAATGGACACGATACTCAATTCCTTTTCATTTTGAAGCTTTCTCAGGAGCTCGGGCAACTTTGATGTTGTTTCCTTCTTCTTGCTTAGGAAAATCGTCCAAGCATACCTGGAGTAATCAACAACAACAACAAGGCAGTATTTCTTACTTCCCAAACTTACTGGGTCGACAGGACCATATAGATCCATGTGTAGCATCTCCAACACTCTGTGGGTTGAAAGGTAGGATTTTCTCTTCAGGGTGGACTTAATTTGCTTGCCTTTCTGACATGGTCCGCAGGCGCTGTCCTTTTTGAATGACACATTTGGCAATCCTCTTACCATTCCCTGTCTTGGGAGCTTGTTGATCATCTTGAAGTTGACATGAGACATCCTCTTGTGCCATAACAAGCTTAGATCTGCAGTGCCTTTGGCAACAAAGCATGGAATAGGGGAGCTCATAGGCTTCCAGTCAGCAATATACATGTTACCTGATCTACTTCCTGTAAGCACAACTTCTTTGGTCTGGATGTTCTTGACTCTACAACGATCTATATAGAATTTCACCGAGAACTGTTTGTCACTGAACTGGCTGATACTAAGTAGATTGAACTGTAAGCCTTCAACATAAGCAACATCGGTGACTTTGAATTTTCCGACAAGAAGGTTTCCTTTCCCTCTTGTTCTTCCTTTAGATTTATCACCGAAGCGCACTTTTGGACCACGACCTTCTACAAAATCTGATAGCTTGCTTCTATCTCCGGTCATATGCCGAGAGCATCCACTATCGAAGTACCAGATGTTCTCCTCTAGGATGTCCTGTATACAAAGAGATTAAGTAGATTTAGGTCCCCTTTGATTTTTGGGTCCATGAATGTTAGTGCCTTTTGGTACCTATATTTTCCTGACAGCAATTGGTTTACTGTAGGTCATATTCGATACAGTGTTGCGGTATCTATATGGGGCATATATACGTAGTCGCTATAACCATGATAATTGTTATGCATGTAAAATTCAGGGTTATTATTATTAGTCCAGTACGAATGCCGTCTTGGAGGTGGAGCCATTTTCTTTGGCCTTACAACTTGCCTTATGGGTCTCCAGTTGGATTCCCAATGTTGTTGGTGATACTGCGCGGACACTTGATGTCTCGATGGATAATGCGGCTCCTGTATCTAATACCTAGGAGTGCTGTACTGATAGTACTGCCGTGTGGGCCTTTGGTATTTGGATACAGCCTTCTTTCTGAACGGCTGTTGGCGCTGTTGATATGCTTGGGGAGCATGCCGTTGTGTGCGCCTTACAGGTTGGAATGGCTTATGATTCCGCTTTCTGGAATAAGATTGCGGGGGCGGAATGGCAGCCTTCACTTTTCACGGTGTAGCAGTTTCTTTCACAGGACTAGGGGTATATTTCGATACAGGAGTGTGTTCCACACTCTTGACGAACACAGTGCTAGTTTTCCCTTTGTTTGAACATGAGATGTATCCTAAGCCACTTTTATCATGAGCATGTTGCCCAGTGCCAGAATTTCTTGCATTCTTTTGGATGATTTCTCGAAAGATTTCAGAATGGTCTCAAGTTCATCTTGTCGTTTTTTGAGAGTTTTGACTTTGGCTTGAAGTAGAACAAAATCATTTGTCTTCCTCTCATTGTGAGTTTTAACCTCACTTAGTTCATGAGCAAGTTGATGATTGCTCTCCATGAGTTTTTCATAATCGACTTTGCTGGTTTTACAATCAATAGACATATTTTCATAATTTATTTTCAGCAAATCATTTTCATCTTTCAGCTCTAGGTTGGACAGTTGGAGCTGTATATTTTCATTTTTCAGTGTCTCATGGGCCCTTTGAATGTTTTTAAACTCATTCATCATGTTTTCAAAAGTATGAGATACATTGGCAGGAATGATTGAGGTTGAGCCTACCTCATCGTCGCTATCTTCACCTTCCGGAATGTCCTTGGCCATAAAGCACATATATGCTTTATCATCGAACTCATCGTCAGATGAATCACTTTTAGTGACCACCTGAAGACATTCTTCGGATTTGGGTGGTGTGGGGGAGGCTTCTGATTCTCCTATTAGTGCCTTGAGATTGTTTTTCCAAGCACATCTTCGTTCATCTCTCTCTTGTTGCTCGGCCTCCGGCAACCTTTGAACTTTGGGATGAGGATATTTATTTGCATAATGTCCCGGTTTCCTGCAATTATAGCACAAGTTAGCATCACCGGATGAAGTTTCAGTACTTACCTTGTGGACAGGTTTGGGCCTGTAGGGAGTCTTTCCAGACTGTTTGATGAACTTCTTGAACTTCTGCATGAGAAGCGCCATTTCATCTTGAGACAGGATGTCGTCGTCACTGTCAGCATTCTTGTGACTAGGCTTTGAAGAGCTGGGCATGCTGTGTCGACGGTTCGATACAGCGGATAGTGCTATAACCTTTGAAGGAGATTCTTTAGCTTTCTCTCTCGTATCAATATCATACTCAAAATCTTTGAGGTCAGAGAAGAGATCAAAAGTAGATATTTCATTTAGATTACAAGACACACACATAGCTGTGGTCTTAATGTCCCATCGGGCAGGGAGAGATCTGAAAATTTTTAAATTCTTCTCCTTTTGGGTATAAATTTTGCCCAAAGCTTCAAGTTCACCAACAATTACAGTGAATCTGAGGTCAAGTTCCTCAAGTGTTTCAGTTGATTTCATTTCAAAGGATTCAAATTGCTGAGTCAGTTTTGAAATTTTGTTTTCTTTGGAGAGCTCAGTTCCCTCACAAATCAACTTGAGTTTATCCCAGATTTCCTTGGCTGTTTTACAGCTCTTTACCTTCGAGAATGTGCCTTTTTCAAGAGTGACAAACAATGCATTCTTTGCAACATTGTCGAGATTGGCGCACTTTCATTCATCTATGGTCCATTGTTCGCGTTCCTTCTCGATCATCTCAGCATGGGCTTGGCCTTCGATCCTTGTGGACGTGTTTACCTTCATGATCTTGATGGGACCATCCTGTATAACAAAAATCATCTCTTCGTGCATTGCTGCAAGATAAGCCTCCATCCTGATTCTCCAATCATCAAATTCATTAATAGAGAACATAGGTACTTTGTTGATCATTGATGTATCCATGTGAGAATAAAGAAATGAAAAAGACTTTTTTAAAAATAAGTGATTTGGATCTGATTCGGTTAAAAATACGACTGATTCTTTTTAGAATCAACCGCTCCGATACCACTTGTTGGCCACTAAGTATACTGGATACAGCTTGGAAAGTGTTTTAAACAACAAGCTGTACTGATTTTAAATCTGAGTGCGTAGCGGAAGTCTTAAATAGTAAGTTGTTGTGGATACATCAACTCGATGTGCAGTGTATACTTAAATAATCACAGTTTATTAAAACAGTAAGGGCAGAAGGTAAATAACACAGTATTTAAGTGGTTCGAGGTAAACCCCTCTACGTCCACTGGTCCTCCACACAAGAGTAAAAAGTTTATTATAATTACTGCGTACACAACTACGTAATTATAACAATACTAATCAATATATCGTTCACACAGATTGATATAAAGATCTTAGCTTCAACTGTTCACACAGATTGGTTTGAGCTAACACTTTGACTGGCTTCTTCAGACACAGTTCTGAAGCTTCGTCTTCTTCGATGCAATTCCTTCACACACAGTTCCGGAGTAGCAAAGATTCTCAGTCCACACAGGGCTGATGGGTTTGTTCAAGGATTAGAACAAGGTTGAACAACAGCTATGACTTTCTGCACTGTAACCTGATGATGTGTTGTTCAAGAGTTGAGCACTGTATATCTCTGTGTATCTGAATAGCAGTGAGCTTTAGAGATATGTTTTGCTATGATGTATATGGTGTAAGCTTTTGATAACGTTGGTATTGGTAACTAATCTTCAATGCCTTGAGGAGATATATATAGTCTTCTGACAATATATCCGTTGAGATAAATCCGTTGAGCAAGATTCCGTTCCAACGGTAATAAAACACGATCCGGATTTTGCGCTTGTTTGAAGATCTTTTGACTTACAGTATTTAAATACTTTATCCTTTAGTATTTAAATACTTCTTTATCAACGGGACTTGACTTCTAGCGAATACTGAAGATTCCTTCTTTGTCCTGTTGAGAGCTGTATGGAAGGATTACGAATTTATCAATTCGAGACAGCTTCCATACTTAGTCTTTATGAGACTTGTTTGCTGAATGGTAGATTCCTCTGTATGCTGGATCTACGAAAGGTTTTTGATACAGGTTGACACTATCGATCAGCTTATCGATACAGTTTCCTAACTGTATGCAGGATTGGCATATTGTCAAAACATCATAACACTACAACTCGATACAGGGATTGTTTATCGTGACTGTTTCGATACCGGGTATTTGTTATTCTAACAGTTTCAGATAAGGATTGTATCCCAACAGGCCCAAACAACAATGCTAGAAATATGTTTGGTTTAAACCATTTGATTTAAGTCTTTTGACATTTATGTTACAGACAGATTTGGAACTTTCAAGATTTATGGGATATAATCTCCCACTCATCAAGGCATCTCCATAAAAATACCTTTATTAGATATTAATATTACAATATTCTTAATAGTAAAGTCATATCCTTCCAAATCAAGGCAAGCAACTGATACAATGTTTCTACCCATAGCAGGAACACAATAACAATTATTAAGTTCCAATACAAGTCCACTAGGTAGCTTTATATCATAAGTCCCTATGGCAATAGCGGTAACTCCTGCTTTATTTCCAACACGTAGGTCCATTTCATCTTTTGCCCGTTGTCTACTCTTTCGCAGCCCTTGCGCATTCACACAAATGCGAGCTTCACTACTGGTATCTAATACCCATGTTGAAGATGTAGATAAATTGACTTCTATAACAAGAATACCTGAAGCAGCAGTCTCACCGCTCTCCCGTTTCCTTATTTCTTCCAGGTAGACCTTGTAATTCCTTTTCCAATGACCAGTTTCATTGCAGTGGTAGTAAGTCCCCTCATTGGGTTGTTTCGATGGCTTCTTGAAAGGTTTAGGTTTGGGTTTAGGCAACATTTGCATTACCCTTACCTTTATCTTTCGGGGCCATCTTATTCCCCCTTTCTTTTTATTCCATTTCTTTTGAACCATTAAAACATTAGGCACATCTTTTTTAATATTTGTCTTAGTTTGTTTTAAAATCTCATGCAACTCAGTAATTGTCTTCTCCATGTTGTGCATGTTGAAGTTTACTACAAACTGATCGTACTCTGAAGGCAGTGATTCTAAGATCACATCTGTAGCGAGTTCCTGATTGATTGGAGCTCCTAGCCTTTCAAGATGCTCAATGTTGCCCTTCATCTTAAGGACATGATCACTCATAGAAGTAGCTGAAGACATTTTACAACCGTTCAATGCCTTGTAGTGGCAAACCTCTCCTGACGGGCTTTCTCTTGGAACATTTCCTTAAGCCGACCCATCATTTTATAAGCTTCCATGTCCTCGAACTGTATCTGCAGCTCCGAGTTCATGGTTGCTAGCATAAGGCATGTCACATCCAAACTATAAACATCTTTTTGAGCTTTGGTGGCGGTTGATTCCGGTTCATCAGGAATTGGGTTTTCCAGAATGTACTACTTCTTTTCAGCTTTGAGAACAATTCTCAAGTTCCTTGACCAATCAAGGTAATTAGTGCCAGAAAGTTTTTCTTTGTCAGGAATTGATCGCAATGAGTTTGTATTGATTGACGTCATTGATTCTACAATATTAATATGCAAAGTTATTCGTGAGATATGTTGATTTTAAAATCCAACGGTCAAGTAAATGCAAGCACAACTTTGGCATGTCCCTTGCAAATAAAAGAAGTTTAGTTTTTATCAACAGAGATGACATCTTATGTCAACATGTTAGTCTCAAATATTATGTATCACATACACATATATGAATTATAATCCAACGATCAAATAACTACATAAACAGCTTTGGCATGTCCCCTATAATTAAGAAATGCTTTAGATTATCATTTTGGATGACATCTTATGTCGTTTTAATCGTATTAATCCCAAATAAGCCATAGGTCCAAAACCATTTTTTATAACCTATGTAAGTCTTAACGATTTAAAACATATATATAAGCTTGTTTATTCATCTCACCTCCTTAAGATAAAATCAATACACCCTGCTTTGGCAGACCCATATTACAAATGATCGAAAGTTTGATGAGTGTTTTGAAATGGTTGGCTTTTGAGACTTATGTTTTGTAATACCCGGTTGTAATTTCATTAATTGTCATTAAGTATAATGTCACTCAGTGATTTTCATTCAGTATTAGTCATTCCTCAATCATATTCATTCATTGTGTTCACCGTTAGGAGTAATTTGTATCGTGTATCAGTTTTTATTCGTCATTCAACCTGGTTGGAGAATCGGGCCGAGAATATCATCTTTGTCATCTTTGTAATGGGCTGTGTGTGAGGAGTAGCACATGCTACGTACTCACTTTAGCGCGCTCTAATTGAGTACGGGTAGCACACGCTACCTCTCGGCATTAGTGCACGCTAGTGTGGTTCAGGCAGACAGCCGAGAAGGCACTGGACTGGATTAGTGAGATTCGTAACGCACGCTACAATTGGAGTATAATATACATTAATGGTGTTTGTAGTGCACGCTATATGGATCCATCAGCGCGCGCTAGCGTATTGGAACAGACAGTCCAGTGGGTACTGGACTGAGAAGGAATAATTCGTAGCGCACGCTAAGAGTGTGTATAGCGTATGCAGGGGTTAGTTTGGTAGCACACGCTGAGCATCGGGTAGAGCGCACTAAGACTCAATCAGACCAGAGGACAGTAGGTTCTGGACTCCAGTATTCTGGACATCAACCATCAGGTAGCGCGCACTAACACAAGGTTAACACACACTGATAAGAGACGATTAGCGCACGCTACCAAGGTACATAGTGCACGCTAGTGATGCAGGCAGCGAGTACTGGACTACACGGTAAACCCGCTAGCGCATGCTAAGAACAGGAGCTAGCGTGCGCTAAACTGGGTTTACTATATATTGGACATTTTAGCCCCATTTCGTCATTTCATCATCTCTCTTCCCCCTCCCGATTTTGGGCATTTCGTGAAGTGTTCTTCGAGCTGCATTCCACTATCATCATTTTCAAGCTTCTAGTTTGGATTATTCATCATCTAATCCTCACCAACACACCAAATCAAGGTAAACATTTCTTGAATCTAGAACTTTGGGATTTGATTGTTTTCCTTCCGATCTCTTCGTGTTAGCTTGCTATTATGTTGGAATATGTTATATATGGATTATCTACCTTGGATACATGTATTCCTACAGATTTAGGTGTATATTTTGGATTTTATGAATATTTGGGGAATTATTCAAGAACTCTTGGTGTTTGACTTTGGCTATTTTGGGGGTTTCCGATTGATGTTGTCGTAACCTTGAGTTGTGGTTTCCTATTGGATCATTGATGTCATTAATGAAGTTTTGTTGGATTGATTTACTTTTGGAGGATGGTTTTCGATATAATTGGGGCTTAGTTGTAATCAAAGAGAGAATGGTTGCAACGTATCCGTTAGAATGCCCCAATGAGTTTGGTTATTGTTGTAACGACTTTTGAGTTGGTTATAATCGTGCTTGACGCGTATATTAAGCCTTTGTTGGTAATTATGTTATTCAAGGTTGTTCGAGCAACCGGTATTTTCCACTTAGGATGTTTGTTCGAGGAGGGACTTTCTGTAACACCCCAAACTAGGCGGATATTACAGTGCCGTGAATCCCCGACTGGGACCCACCAGGCAAATGAAAATGATGAATTAAATAATATAATTGTAGTACCGAACCACATTATATTACCAAACACTCCGATGAGGAGTTTAAGTACAACACACCAGGACAATACCGAATACTAGTGTATTTTATATGAAGATAAAATACACCACCCTGAATAAATAAACATTACAAACGGAATTTGCAGCGGAAAATACAAATGACGAAATAATCAAATGATGAAAATGGTGAACAAACGGAATGACTGGGGCCCCCTACTAGTATCACTGGGACTCGTCATTGTCAACATGCTCTTCCGTGCCTTTGCCTTGCCGTGACTGAAAACAAAATCCCCAACGAAGTCGATTACGAACAACAATTCTCAAGGGTTGAAAATACACAAACATGATTTAATGAAGTTATGAAATATCCTTAGTTATGAATTACGCTGAAGAGGAGCATCATAGTACGCCCGTAGTGTTACGTGCAAGTGTACAAGACGGATGACCGGACACACCCGTCCTTGTACCTAATTAGTCTCACGGAGGTAATCGTTCGTGTGCACGGTCAATGTATCACTCCCAATACATGGCCATCACGTGCCCGACTAAAAATTCCACACATCCGCACCCGGCCACGCAATATGAACCCAGAAGGTCATATGAACAAGAATGACCATAATGAATATCAATGAATAATACTAATCCGACAAAGTCAAGAATGACTCACCGATACAAAAGTGATAATGAAGTGGTTGATAGTTTTCAATGAAATGATTGGAACCGCCGTTCCTCGCTAATGAAATGATTATCCGACAATTACAAGTCTCAAAATGATTAATACAATGATGAATGAGTTATGATTATGAATGATCAACAACAAAAGGAATGAATATCCTTTTAACCGAGTAAGATTTAACTTACACAATACCGATGAAGAATGTCCGTCCACGAACAACGTCCTAAGTGAAATACCGGTCGCTCGAACAACCTTGAATAACAATAATTACCAACAACCGTTCAATACACGCATCAAACAACAAAACACGACTAACCCAAAGGTCGAAACAACGATAATCGAACTCATTGGGGCATTCTAACGAATACGTAACCAACCACACGACTTCGAAAATATCCAATCCCGAATATGTCGAAACCAACACTAAAATGAGTATTTCGAACTAACAAAACACTTCAATGATATCAATAATCCATTAGGAATCCATAAATCATGATTATAACGACATCAATCGGAAAAATCCCCAATTAACCGAAGTCAACCCCAAGGGTTCTTGAAAACAATTCCGAAAATAACCATTAAATCCGTAGGAATATATTTATCCAAGTAGATAATCCATAACTTAACATATCCCAATGATAATCCAAGCTTACACGAAGAAATCGGAAGGAAAACCCAAAATCCGAAATTCTAGATCCAAGAGATTAATACCTTTGATTCGACGTTTCGGAGATGATGAAGTGATGATAAATTCAACTCAAAGACTTGAAGATGATGATTGATGATTACACCTCGAAGAATCCTCCTGGATCGCTCGGAATCGCCCAAAAATACCGAAGGAATGAAATGAGATGAAAAATGACGAACTCTGACTAAACTGTCCAATTTATACTCAGTCCAGGTTAGCGTGCGCTAGCCCTTGTGCATAGCGTGCGCTAACGAGTAATTTGGGTAGTCCAATACCCACTGTCCGAACACGGTAGCGCGCGCTACGTACCTATTTGTAGCGTGCGCTACGGCCATACTACTAGCGTGCGCTAATATCCATTGTTAGCGTGCGCTAGCGAAATATTTGACGCCCGATCGGAGTCGAGAAAAACATCGCCCTCGATCTAACCTCGATAGCGTGCGCTACAACCATTACTTAGCGTGCGCTAATATGTCGGTTGCGTGACGCTAACAACAATGCATAGCGTGCGCTATGAATAAAATCGGTGCGATCCGGTAGCCTTGGACTCAACCTCGATCCGCCCCTAGCGCGCTACTCCACACATATAGCGTGCGCTACACGACCCGTTAGCGCGCGCTACTTACCACTCGTAGCGTGCGCTACAATTATTCTCACTGCGGTCCGGTACCTTACGGGCTGCCCAAGGTAGCCTTAGCGTGCGCTAAAGCTAAGCGGTAGCGTGCGCTACCTATACCCAATTAGCGTACGCTAAAGGAGTATGTAGCGTGCGCTACTCCTCAAGCACGACTTGCAACGAAAATGACAATGATGATAAACACGGCACGAAACTCCAATCAGTTAATGATGAATGACGATCGATACTCGATACAATTACTCGAATGATGAATACCATGATAGAATCGAGTGACAAATGATCAATAATGAATGAAATTCTTGAGTATCAAATCTTGAATGATAATTCTTGAATGATAATTCTTGAATTACAACCGGGTATTACATACACCCCCTTAAAAGAGTTTCGTCCCGAAACTAAGGGTCAAACAAATCGGGATAACTCTCCCGCATACTATCCTCGGTTTCCCAAGTAGCCTCTTCGACTCCGTGTCTAGACCACTGAATTTTAACCAAAGGAATCGTCTTATTCCTCAACTGCTTGATTCGCCGCTCTAAAACTCGTATAGGACGCTCCTCATATGAATGATCGTCGGCGATCTCGATTTCGTCGAACTGAAGTATGTGACTCGGGTCGGCAACATACTTCCGCAACTGAGAGACATGAAACACATTATGAATTCGGCTCAACGCCGGAGGTAAAGCCAATCGATAAGCTAACTCGCCCACTCGATCCAAAATCTCAAACGGTCCAATGAATCTCGGACTCAACTTTCCCCTCTTCCCAAAACGGAAGATACCACGACTCGGGGATACCTTGACCAACACATGGTCACCAGCCTCGAACTCTAATGGTCGACGACGGTTATCTGCATATGATTTCTGTCGACTCTGAGCTGTCAACAAACGACTCCTGATCAAAGCTACCTTCTCACGGGCGGCTATAAGCATATCGGGCTCGGTGCCCAATGATTCAGATAAGTCGTCCCAACACAACGGAGATCGACAACGACGACCATACAAGGCCTCGTAAGGTGCCATCTTGATCGAAGCATGCCAACTATTATTATACGTGAACTCGATCAATGGTAGTTGGGCTTCCCAATCGTCTTTCCAATCGAGGACGCATGCCCTCAACATGTCCTCTAATGTCTGAATGGTCCTCTCTGATTGTCCGTCTGACTGAGGATGAAAAGCGGTACTGAGATTAAGCTGAGTTCCCATAGCACGATGAACTGATTTCCAAAAATGCGACACAAACCGTCCGTCACGATCGGAAACGATACTTTTAGGAGTACCGTGCAGTCTCACTATCTCTTTGATGAAAAGTTGGGCAAGTCTCTCGGGACCCCACGTATCCTTGATCTCAAGGAAATGAGATGATTTAGTTAAGCGGTCCACGATCACCCAGATCGTATTCATGCCACGACGACTCGTCGGCAAACTCGTGATGAAATCCATAGAAATGTCTTCCCACTTCCATTCGGGAATAGGAAGAGGTTTCAGCATACCCATGATCGCTGATGTTCAATCTTAACTTGTTGACAGGTTAAGCATCTCGAAACAAATTCTGCGACTTCTCGCTTGATATTACTCCACCAATAATTTTGTTTCAAGTCCTTGTACATCTTGCTAGACCCCGGATGCACAGAATAAGGGGTAGCATGAGCTTCTTTCAAAATCGAGTTTTTCAACTCGTCATTCGCCGGTACACACAACCGATTCTTAAACCTCAAAAGTCCATCCTCGTGGACCACAAATCCAGGGGCTTTCCCCTGAGCCACATCCTCACAGATGCGTAACAATGATGGGTCGAACCCTGATTCTCTCGAATTGTCTCCTCTAGTGACGATGAAATCTCTAACATACAAAGCTGCCCCTGAACTCGCTGAAGCCAGACCTCGATCTCGGGTCTAAGGAGTTCCTGCTGAAGCTCCTTCTGAACTGTTAAACGGGCAAGCATCTGCTCCTGAACGGACTTACGACTCAAGGCGTCGGCGACAACGTTCGCCTTGCCCGGGTGGTAGAGGATCTCAATATCATAATCTTTGATTAATTCCAACCACCGTCTCGACGCATATTTAACTCCTACGAGTAAATATATACTTTAAGCTCTTATGATCGGTGAATATCGATGGTGACGCCATAAAGGTAATGACGCCAAATCTTCAAAGCGAACACCACGACTGCTAGCTCCAGGTCGTGGGTCGGATAATTAACCTCGTAAGGTCTCAATTGCCGGGAAGCATAGGCAATGACCTTCCCGTTCTGCATGAGCACACATCCGAGACCCTGTCCGGACGCATCACTATAAACCACAAATCCTTCCGTCCCCTGCGGCAAGGAAAGTACAGGTGCTGACATTAACCGGCTCTTGAGTTCCTCAAAACTCCGCTGACACGCGTCGGACTACGTGTATTTCTTATCCTTCCGCAATAAGTTCGTCAAGGGTTGAGCGATTTTAGAAAATCCTTCCACAAATCGCCGATAATAACCCGCTAATCCGAGGAAACTTCGGATTTCCTTAACGTTCTTCGGAGGTAGCCAATCTCGAATAGCCTCCGTCTTATGAGGATCGACACGAACTCCGTCTGATGAAATTACGTGTCCGAGAAACGTCACTTCGGACATCCAGAACTCACATTTGGAGAACTTCCCATAAAGTTGTTCTCGTCTCAACACGTCGAGCACTCGATGAAGGTGAGACTCGTGTTCCTCCTGGTCACGAGAATAAATCAAAATGTCATCGATGAAGACAACAACAAACCGATCCAAAAAGTCGATGAAAACCCGATTCATTAACTCCATGAATACCGCAAGTGCATTAGTCAATCCAAACGGCATAACCACAAACTCATAGTGACCATAGCGAGTTCGAAACGCCGTCCTCGTGATATCCGACTCTCGAATCCGCAACTGATGATATCCAGATCTTAAGTCGATCTTGGAAAATACTGAAGCTCCCTGAAGTTGATCTAAGAGATCATCAATACGGGGTAAGGGGTACTTATTCTTGATCGTCACCCTGTTCAGCTCCCGATAATCAATACATAAGCGGAATGAACCATCCTTCTTCTTGACAAATAACACTGGTGCTCCCCACGGGGACGCACTCGGTCGAATATAACCCTTCTCGAACAACTCTTCAAGTTGGTTCTTTAATTCCTGCATTTCAGTCGGGGCCATCCGGTACGGCGCCTTCGATATCGGGGACGTACCAGGCTCCAACTCAATCGTGAATTCCACATCCCTCTGTGGAGGCAAACCAGGTAGCTCGCCTGGAAAAACATCGGCATATTCCCTCACTACCGGAATATCCGTTAACATTTCTGATGACTTCTCGGTTTTGGCCATATAGCACCAATAACCGACACATCCCTGATTGAGTAATCTTACTGCTTTCATTGAATTAATGACCTTACCAGAACAGCCGGGATTACCTCCCTTAAACACACATTCAACTCCATAAATGCGAAATGATAGTGACCATACGCTTACGGACATTAATGATGGCGTCATGACGATCCATCCAATCAATACCCAAGATGACGTCGTCCCTCGGCAAATCTACCACGATTAGGTCTGCTGGCCATACACGACCATGGCCAGAATCGGACAATTACGAATCTCCCGATTACGATAATTCGTCTACCATCGGGTAGGCCAATGACATAAGGCTCACAACTAGTAGCACTACCTGCGTAGTCTACTCAAACATGACTCGGAAATGAATGAATGCGATGCACCGGTATCGAAAAGAGTACACACAAAGTTGAGATAGAATATCGAGTGTACACGAGATCATTCGGCCTCTGGATCATCGGTCTTCTTCATCTCATAAATCCGGGCTTGCTAGTCCGGCACCGGACGCTCCGTCGATGGCTAAAAGCTCCCCCTTTAGTCGCTCCCGTCGTTTTAAACGACGCCGATTGAAGTGGCCTTTGATTACGAGCAGTGGCGCTTAGGGGCCCGAGATGACGTCGAGTAGGTTTGGAGTCCCTATGGCAAAACGGGCCTTATGTCCCACGATTCCACGGTTATGACACGTGATGTCTCGGACACTTGGTGCCGACATGACCAAGATCCCCACAGTTGTAACAGTGATGGCGAAGGCGGCCGCTCGTGGCCGAGATTCCGCGGGTTTAGACGACACCGGAGGTTGCTCGAAAAGCAGAGCCCGCACGGGGTTTCTTGAAGGTTGTCGACCGCCTTGGTGATTACGGTTCTTCGATTTCTTGCTAGCAGCGAAGGTTCCGCTTAGCAATTTCCTTAGCGAAGCTCGTAGGTGAGAGCTTTCTCAATGAATTCGTCCAACGTGGTGCAATTATGGTTAAGTATGAAGTCTCATACGGGGTTTCACCTCTTCTTTGAAATACTTGATTTTATCCGCCTCGAATGAATGATGGACGAGGCGAAAGGAAGAAGTTCTGAAATTTCTCGGCAATAGCGAGAACATCCTCGTCTGTTGAGGGGTCGGGGGTGAGCAATTCGGACTTGGCCTCTCTCGAGTGGGGCCGGATAATACCTCTCCATCATGAGAGTCTTGAATCGATCCCAAGTACAAGATCCTTCGGTGGGCTTCAATGACAACCACCAAGAATGTGCGCTCTTACCAAGGTAGTAAGCCGCAGCGAAACTTTGTGTCCCTCGGGACACTCTACCATAGCAAACAACTTCTCAAATGCTCGAGCCAATGAATGATATCTGCGGCTCGACGAGCCCTCAAAAGTAGGTGGCCTCTGGCGAGAGATATCGCCGATGATGTTACTCACATTCCTCTCTTGCCTCCGAGGTGGCGGCGGAGGAGCTGCGGTCGATTGACGGAGTTACGCATCGTCTCCATCAACCGAGCCATCCGAGTCATTTGGGCCATCATGCCTGCATAAATGCGAGTGGATCAACCCGGACACCCTCCGGAGCCGTGTCCGGTACGACTCCCGATAATGAATGATCGCGTCGGTGAATGAGTGGCGGCATCATTGCTCGATGAATTAGCATTATTCCTCGCGTTTGCACGTGTATTCACACGAGCTCTCGGGATTCGGCCCGCTCCACGGCCTCGTCCTCCACGTCCTCTGCCCGCCCTTTCCATATCAAGTGGAAAGTCATATGATGATTATATATCTTGCATGAGTATCACATTATGATTATATTATGAAATGACGAAAATGAGCATACGCGCTCAAATACAGCGATTACATGAATGATTAATTGACGTGACATGATTATCCGATGAAGTTACTGAAATGATTATCTTGAATGAGTTAACAAGATTAATGATTCGATCTTCACGATCAACAATCGAACAATGAAATGAATTGGTGATTAATGAGTTAACTCGACCGTCCTGGTCAAAATGACAATGATGATTGAGGATTGTTAACTGAGGAATTATGAATGAATGATTAATGCCAGAAATTATACCATGGCATTAGAAATCTTACAGTTCTTGGTCTGATTGGCTCGGCATTTGCACAGGTCACACGTGACGCGAAAGTCCAATGATACTAGTCCGATGACGATGATTTCAAATGAGACATGACTTGGAGGGTAGTATTCAAAACCACTCTCCGATACCAACTCTGTAACACCCCAAACTAGGCGGATATTACGGTCTGCGTGAATCCCCAGGGACCCACCGAGCAAATGAAAATGATGAATTAAATAATATAATTGTAGTACCGAACCACATTATATTACCAAACACTCCGATGAGGAGTTTAAGTACAACACACCAGACAATACCGAATACTAGTGTATTTTATATGAAGATAAAATACACCACCTGAATAAATAAACATTACAAACGGAATTTGCAATGAAAATACAAATGACGAAATAATCGAAATGATGAAAATGACCGAACAAACGGAATGACTGGGGCCCCCTACTAGTATCACTGGGACTCGTCGCCGTCAACATGCTCTTCCCGTGCCTTTGCCTTGCCGTGACTGAAAACAAAATCCCAACGGGTCGATTATACGTAACAACAATCCTCAAGGGTTGAAAATACACAAACATGATTTAACTGAAGTTATGAAATATCCTTAGTTATGAATTACGCTGAAGAGGAGCATCATAGTACGCCCGTAGTGTTCTGTGCAAGTGTACAAGACGGATGACCGGACACACCCGTCCTTGTACCTAATTAGTCTCACGGAGGTAATCGTTACCGTGTGCAGTAGCCAATGTATCACTCCCAATACATGGCCATCACGTGCCCGACTAAAAATTCCACACATCCGCACCCGGCCACGCAATATGAACCCAGAAGGTCATATGAACAAGAATGACCATAATGAATATCAATGAATAATACTAATCCGACAAAGTCAAGAATGACTCACCGATACAAAAGTGATAATGAAGTGGTTGATAGTTTTCAATGAAATGATTGGAACCGCCGTTCCTCGCTAATGAAATGATTATCCGACAATTACAAGTCTCAAAATGATTAATACAATGATGAATGAGTTATGATTATGAATGATCAACAACAAAAGGAATGAATATCCTTTTAACCGAGTAAGATTTAACTTACACAATACCGATGAAGAATGTCCGTCCACGAACAACGTCCTAAGTGAAATACCGGTCGCTCGAACAACCTTGAATAACAATAATTACCAACAACCGTTCAATACACGCATCAAACAACAAAACACGACTAACCCAAAGGTCGAAACAACGATAATCGAACTCATTGGGGCATTCTAACGAATACGTAACCAACCACACGACTTCGAAAATATCCAATCACGAATATGTCGAAACCAACACTAAAATGAGTATTTCGAACTAACAAAACACTTCAATGATATCAATAATCCATTAGGAATCCATAAATCATGATTATAACGACATCAATCGGAAAAATCCCCAATTAACCGAAGTCAACCCCAAGGGTTCTTGAAAACAATTCCGAAAATAACCATTAAATCCGTAGGAATATATTTATCCAAGTAGATAATCCATAACTTAACATATCCCAATGATAAACCAAGCTTACGAAGAAATCGGAAGGAAAACCCAAAATCCGAAATTCTAGATCCAAGAGATTAATACCTTTGATTCGACGTTTGGAGATGATGAAGTGAAGATAAATTCAACTCAAAGACTTGAAGATGATGATTGATGATTACACCTCGAAGAATCCCCTCTGGATCGCTCGGAATCGCCCAAAAATACCGAAGGAATGAAATGAGATGGAAAATGACGAACTCTGACTAAACTGTCCAATTTATACTCAGTCCAGGTTAGCGTGCGCTGGCCCTTGTGCATAGCGTGCGCTAACGAGTAATTTGGGTAGTCCAGTACCCACTGTCCGAACACGGTAGCGCGCGCTACGTACCTATTTGTAGCGTGCGCTACGGCCATACTACTAGCGTGCGCTAATATCCATTGTTAGCGTGCGCTAGCGAAATATTTGACGCCCAGTACTGGAGTCCAGAAAAACATCTGCCCTCTGATCTAACCTCGATAGCGTGCGCTACAACCATTACTTAGCGTGCGCTAATATGTCGGTTGCGTACGCTAACAACAATGCATAGCGTGCGCTATGAATAAACCCGGTGCAGTCCAGTAGCCACCGGACTCAACACGATCCGCCTAGCGCGCGCTACTCCACACATATAGCGTGCGCTACTACGACCCGTTAGCGCGCGCTACTTAACACTCGTATCGTGAGCTAAAATTATTCTCACCGCGGTCCGGTACCTTACGGACTGCAGCCAAGGTAGCCTTAGCGTGCGCTAAAGCTAAGCGGTAGCGTGCGCTACCTATACCCAATTAGCGTACGCTAAAAGGAGTATGTAGCGTGCGCTACTCCTCAAGCACAGCTTGCAACGAAAATGACAATGATGATAAACACGGCACGAAACTCCAATCAGATTAATGATGAATGACGATCGATACTCGATACAATTACTCTGAATGATGAATACCATGATAGAATCTGAGTGACAAATGATCAATAATGAATGAAATTACTGAGTATCAAATACTGAATGATAATTACTGAATGATAATTACTGAATTACAACCGGGTATTACACTTTCTTCACCGGTATTTGAGTAAGTTGATTCTTACTCGGTTAAAAGGTTGCTCATTCCTTTCGTAGTTGTTCATTCATACATACCATTCATCTATAATATATCAATCATGTTTAGGCTTATAATTATCAAACTAATCATTTAATTCACGAGGAACGACGGTTCCAATCATATCATTCGAAGCTCTCACTCATTGCATCATTATTTCATCTCAGTAAGTCATTTTTGACCCTTGTCGGATTTTAGTTCATTATTCCTCATCTCGGTCGCCTTTGTTCTTGTGACCCTCCCGGATTGTATTGCATTGCCGAGTGGTGTATGTGTGGAATTTTTAGTAGGGCACACTATGGTCCTGTGTATATCTGGGACTCCGGACACGTTGGACTGTGCACACGGTAACGTGCCTCCGTGAGACTAATTAGGCCAAGTTGCGGGTGTATATGCGGGACTCCGGACACTCGGCTACTTGTGCACTTGCACATTCCATTTGGGCGTACTATAATTCCCATTATTCAACTCAGTTTCTTACTCATTCATGTGATTATTGTATTTTTGTTCAACTCTTGAGGATTTTTGTTCTGTGTAACTGACCCCGTTGGGGATATTGTTTTTAGGTCATAGCAAGGCAAAAGCACGGGAAGAAAACATTGACGGCGAGGAGTCCCAGTGATATTAGTAGGGGGCCCCAGTCTCTTTATTTATTCATGTCTTCTTGTTGTGTATTTTCCGCTGCAGTCCGTTTGGATTTCATTTCATTCAATTATTTTATCTTCATATGAAATATACATGTATTCTGTATTTCTTGGTGTGTTGTACTTAAAACTCCTCGTCGGAGTAATCGGTATTATAATGTGGTTCGGTACTACATTTATATTATTTAATTTACTAAATTTCATTCGCCTGGTGGGTCCCAGTCGGGGGTCCATAGCACTGTAATGTCCGCCTAATTTGGGGTGTTACAGAGTTAGTATCGGAGCGTGGTTTTGAATACTACCTTCCGAGTCATGTCTCATTTGAAATCATCATCATCAGACTAGTATCATTGGACTTTCACGTCACGTGTGACCTGTGCAAGCGCTAAGCCCCTTAGACCGAAAGAACTGTAAGATTTCTGACGCCATGGTATAATTTCTGGCAATAAGAATCATTCGTTCATCATTCATCAGTCAACATTCCTCAATCATCATTTTTATTTTGATCATGTCGATCACGTTAATTCATTAATCACTCAGTTCATTTCATTACTCAGTTGTGGATATTGAGGATCGTATCATTAATCTTGTTAACTTGTTCTAGACAATCATTTTAAGAATTTCATCAGATAATCATGTTACATCAGTTGATTCTTCACGTGATCATTGTGTTAGAGCCCGTATGCTCATTATTTTCATCTCATAACGTAATCATAATGTGATATTCATGCGAGATCTATAATTATCATGTGACTTTCCTACTTCAGTATGGAAATAGCTGTCAGAGGACGCAGGGGAAGAGGAATCGGTGCGGGCCGAAACCCGGGAGCTCGTGTGAATACACGCGCGAACACGAGAAATAATGCTAATTCATCGAGCAGTGATGCTGCCACTCATTCACCGGGAAATAATCCTTCACTGTCAGGGAGTCGTACCCGGGACACAGCTCAATCAGAAGGTGTTCGGGTTGATACACTCGCTTTTATGCAGGGCATGATGGCCCAAATGACTCAGATGGCACGTTTGATGGAGACGATGCAGAACTCAACCACTCAGAATCAGCAGGCTCCTCCTCCGCCACCTCAGAGGCAAGAGAGGAGTGTGAGCAGTATTATTGGCGATATCTCTCGCTAGAGACCACCTACTTTTGAGGGCTCGTCTGAGCCGGCAAATATTGTTCGTTGGCTTGAGCATTTCGAGAAGTTGTTTGCTATGGTGGAGTGTCCCGAAGGGTACAAAGTTTCAGTCGCGGCTTAGTATCTGGGTAAGAGCGCTCACTCTTGGTGGCTATCTCTGAAACCCACTGACGGATCTTGTACGTGGGACCAGTTCAAGACCCTCATGATGGAAAGATATTATCCGGCCCCACTCAGAGAGGCTAAATTGTCGGAGTTACTCAGTCCCGACCCGACAACTTAAGATGATGTTCTCGCCATTGCCGAGAAGTTTTAGGAGCTACTACCATTCGACTCATCCATTATCCACTCCGAGGCGGATAAGATCAAGTATTTTAGTAAAAGGTTGAAACCTCGTATGCGGATGCATCTGCTTAATCATCATTGCACCACTCTGGACGAATTCATTGAGGAAGCTCTTATGAGCATACTGCTAAGTAAATTGCTAAGCATCAAACTTCATCTTCTGGCAAGAAATCGAAGAATCGTAATCAGTTCGAAGGCAGTCAGGCAACCTTCAAGAAGCCTCGTGCGGGCCCTACTCTTTCTGAGCGACCTCCTGTGGCACCTACACCTGTGGAATCTCAGTCTCGAGCGGCCAGTTCGGCCATCACCTGTTACAATTGTGGAGAACTAGGCCATTTCAGCACTAAGTGTCTGAAGCTGACCATCACGTGTAATAATTGTGGGATTGCTGGGCATAAGGCCCGTTTCTACCGAAGAGACTCCAGGCCTACTCCGGCGACATTTCAGGCCCCGAAGCAGTCACCTATTCATAATCAGGCTACTTAGTCAGCATCATTTAAAACGACGGGAGTGAATAAAGGCGGAGCCCACAGCTATCAGACAGGAGCATCCAGTGCAGGGACTAGCAAGCCCCGAATTTATGAGATGAAGAGAGCTGACGATCCGGAGGCCCGAATGATCTCAGGTACACTCGAAATTCTATCTAAACCTGTGTGTACCCTTTTTGATACTGGTGCAGCGCATTCATTCATTTCTGAGTCATGCTTGAGTAGACTTCACCTGGATAGTGCTACTAGTTGTGAACCTTATATCATTGGTCTACCTGATAGTAGAAGAATTATCGGAGACCGTGAGATTAAAATCTGTTCGATTCAACTTAATGGCCGTGTGTGGTTGGCAGACCTGATCGTAGTTACCCAAAGAAGATGTTATTTTGGGTATTGATTGGATGGATCGTCATGATGCCATCCTTAGTGTTCGTAAGCATGTGGTCATTATCATTTCAGACGATGGGGTCGAGTATGTATTTCAGGGGGGTAACCCCAGTCGTTCTGGAAAAGTTATCAATATGATGAAAGCAGTGCGATTACTCAATTAGGGGTGTGTTGGTTATTGGTGCTATATGACCAAGACCGAGGAATCATCATTGTCTCTGGCGGACATTCCGGTAGTGAGGGAATACGCCGATGTATTTCCAGACGAGCTAACTGGTTTGCCTCCACAGAGAGATGTGGAATTCACGATTGAGTTGGAGCCTGGTACATCTCCAATATCGAAAGCACCATATCGAATGGCCCCGAATGAAATGCAGGAATTGAAGAATCAACTAGAGGATTTGACCGAGAAGGGTTATATTTGACCGAGTGCGTCTCCGTGGGGAGCACCAGTATTATTTGTCAAGAAGAAGGATGGTTCTTTTCGCTTGTGCATTGATTATCGAGAATTGAATAGGGTGATGATCAAGAATAAATATCCCCTACCCCGCATCTATGATCTTTTGGATCAACTTCAGGGAGCTTCAGTATTTTCCAAGATCGATTTAAGATCTGGGTATCATCAGTTGCGAATTTGAGAGTTGAAATCGCTAGAACGGCATTCCAAACACGCTATGGTCATTACGAGTTTGCGGTAATGTCGTTTGGGTTAACTAATGCACCTGCGGTATTCATGGAGTTAATGAATCAAATTTTCATCAACTATTTGGATCGGTTTGTGGTTGTCTTTATTGATGACATTTTGATTTATTCTCATGACCGAGAGGAGCACGAATTTTACCTTCATCAGGTCCTTGACGTATTGAGACGAGAGCAACTCTATGAAAAATTTTCCAAATGTGAGTTCTGGATGTCCGAAGTGACGTTTCTCGGACATGTGATTTCATCAGACGGGGTACGTGTCGACCCTCAGAAGACGGAGGCTATCCGAGATTGGCAACCTCCGAAGAATGTTAAGGAAATCCGAAGCTTTCTCGGATTAGCAAGCTATTATCGGCGATTTGTGGAAGGATTTTCTAAAATCGCTCAACCTATGACGAACCTTTTGTGGAAGGATAAGAAATACACGTGGTCTGACGCACGTCAGCAGAGTTTTGAGGAACTCAAGAGCCGTTTAATTTCAGCACTTGTCGTTTCCTTGCCACAAAGGACGGAAGGATTCGTGGTTTATAATGACATGTACGGACACGGTCTTGGATGTGTACTAATGCAGAACGGGAAAGTTATTGCCTATGATTCGCGGCAACTGAGACCTTACGAGGTCAATTATCCGACCCACGACCTGGAGCTGGCAGCTGTGGTATTTGCGTTGAAGATTTAGCGTCATTATCTTTATGGCGTCACCTGTCAGATTTTCACCGATCATAAGACTTTGAAGTATATATTTACTCAGAAGGAGTTAAATATGCGACAAAGACGGTGGTTGGCACTAATCAAAGATTATGATATCGAGATACTATACCACCCGGGCAAGGCGAACATTGTCGATGATGCCTTGAGTCGTAAGTCCATTCAGGAGCAAATGCTTGCTCGTTTAACCGTTCAGAAGGAACTTCAACAAGAATTTCTAAGACCCGAGATGGAGGTCTGGTTACAGCGAGTGCAAGGGCAACTTTGCATGCTAGATATATCATCGCCACTGGAAGAGGCGATCAGAACGAGTCAGGGTTTAGACCCATTTTTATTGCGCATTCGAGATGATGTGGCTCAGGGGAAAGCCCCTGGATTCGTGGTCCACGAGGATGGACTTTTGCGGTTTAAGAACCAGTTATGCGTACCAGCGGATGACGGGTTGAAAAACTCCATTTTGAGAGAAGCTCATGCTACCCCTTATTCCATTCATCCGGGGTTTAGAAAGATGTACAAGGACTTGAAACAAAATTACTGGTGGAGTAATAAGAAGCGAGAAGTCGCAGAATTTGTTTCGAGATGTTTAACCTGTCAGCAAGTCAAGATAGAACATCAGCGACCGGCGGGTATGCTGAAACCGCTCCCTATTCCAGAATGGAAGTGGGAGGATATTTCAATGGATTTCATCATGAATTTGCCGACAAGTCAGCGGGTTATGAATATAATTTGGCTAATTGTGGACCGTTTAACTAAGTCAGCTCATTTTATCGAGATTAAGGATACGTGGGGTCCTGAAAGACTTGCCAAGTTATTCATTAAAGAAGTAGTGAGATTGCACAGTACTCCTAAGAGTATCGTTTATGATTGTGACGGGTGATTCATGTCACATTTTTGGAAATCCGTTCATCGTGCTATGGGAACTCAGCTTAATCTCAGCACAGTTTTTCATCCTCAGTCCGACGGACAATCAGAGAGGACTATTCAGACGTTGGAGGTCATGTTGAGGGCATGTGTTCTCGATTGGAAAGACGAATGGGAAGCCCAACTACCATTGATTGATTTCACGTACAATAATAGTTGGCATGCTTCGATTAAGATGGCACCTTAAAAAGCCTTGTACGGTCATCGTTGTGGATCTCATTTGTGTTGGGATGACTTATTAGAATCAATCGGCACCGAGCCCGATATGCTTATAGCCGCCCGCGAGAAGGTAGCTTTGATCAGGAGTCATTTTTTGACCGCTCAGAGTCAACAAAAGTCATATGCAGATAATCGTCGTCGACCATCAGAGTTCAAGGCAGGTGAGCACGTTTTGGTCAAGGTATCCCCGAGTCGAGGTATCTTCCATTTTGGGAAGCGAGAAAAGTTGAGTCCGAGATTCACTAGACTGTTTGAGATTCTGGATCGAGTAGGCAGTCTGGCTTATCGATTGGCCTTACCTTCAGCGTTGAGCCGAATTCATAATGTGTTTCATGTCTCTCAGTTGCGGAAGTGTGTTGCCGACCTGAGTCACATACTTCAGTTCGATGAAATCGAGATCGTGGATGACCATACGTACGAGAAGTGTTCTGTACGAGTCTTAGAGCGGCGAATCAAATAGTTGAGGAACAAGACGATTCCTTTGGTCAAGATCCAGTGGTCTAGACACGGAGTCGAAGAGGCTACTTGGGAAACCGAGGATAGTATGCGGGAGAGTTATCCCAATTTGTTTGACCCTTAGTTTCAAGTAGGGTTGCAAACGAATCGAATCGAACCGAATACTGAGACATTTTATTCGAATTGGATCAAGTTGACGAATATTCGAATTCGAATTCGATATTTAGTCGAATTCAAAATGCGATTCGTATTCGATTCGTTAAAAAAATTCGAATATTCGAATATTCGATTCGATTCGAAATTAGAAATTATTTATATATATTTATATTCCAAATAAATTATTTAACTAAAAATAAACATAAAAGCTATATTATAAAATAAAATTATATTTAATAAATACATAACATATATATTCTTTATATATTTATTTTATATAATTAAACTATATTGACTAGCATATATTATGTATTAGAAAACTATATAACTAATATATATATATATTATATATTACAAATATTACATAAATAAACGAATCGAATATTCGAATACATCGAATCGAATATTGGCATATTTGTATTTGTATTCGAAAAATCTACGAATACAAAAAATTATTCTTATTCAAATTCGAATTCGATTTTTCCGAATACGAATCGAACAATACGAATACGAATATCGAATCGAATCAAAATTATTCGATTTGTTTGCAACCCTAGTTTCAAGGACGAAACTCCTTTTAAGGGGGGAGTATGTGTAACACCCCAAACTAGGCGGATATTACAGTGCCGTGAATCCCCGACTGGGACCCACCAGGCAGTGAAAATGATGAATTAAATAATATAATTGTAGTACCGAACCACATTATATTACCAAGTACTCCGATGAGGAGTTTAAGTACAACACACCAGGACAATACCGAATACTAGTATATTTTATATGAAGATAAAATACACCACCCTGAATAAATGAATATCTCAAACGGAATTTGCAGCGGAAAATACAAATGACTGAAATGACTGAGAATGACTGAAACAAACGGAATGACTGGGCCCCCCTACTAGTATCACTGGGACTCCTCGCCGTCAGCATGCTCTTCCCGTGCCTTTGCCTTGCCGTGACCTGAAAACAAAATCCCCCAACGGGGTCAGTTACACAGAACAACAATCCTCAAGAGTTGAAATTACACAATCATGAATTAACTAAAGTTATGAAATATTCTGAATTATGAATTACGCTGAAGAGGAGTATCATAGTATTCCCGTAATGTCCTGTGCAAGTGTACAAGACGAATGACCGGACACACCCGTCCTTGTACCTAATTAGTCTCACGGAGGTAAGCGTTACCGTGTGCACGGTCCGATGTATCGGTGAACCCAATACATGACCATCGTGTGCCCGACTAGAAATTCCACACAGCCACACCCGGCCACGCAATATGAACCCAGAAGGTCACATGAACGATAATGACCATGATGAACATCAATGAATAATAATTAGACAAGGCCAAGATGACTCACCGATATGAAAGTAATAGTGACGTGATTGATAACCCAATGAAATGATTTGGAACCGTCGTTCCTCGTGAATGTAGTGATTATTCGACAATTACAAGTCTCAAAATGATTAATATTATGATGAATGAATTATGATTATGAGCAATCAACAACAAAAGGAATGAGTATCCTTTTAACCGAGTAAGATTTAACTTACACAACAACGATGAAGAATGTCCGTCCACGAACAACGTCCTAACCAAGATACCGGTCGCTCGAACAACCTTGAATGACAATAATTACCAACAATCGTTCAATACACATATCAAGCAACAAAACACGACTAACCCAAAGGTCGAAACAACGATAATAAAACTCATAGGGCATTCCAACGAATACATAACCAACCACACAACTTCGGAAATATCCAATCCCGAATATGTCGAAACCAACACCAAAATGAGTATTTCGAACTAACAAAACACTTCAATGATATCAATAATCCATTAGAAATCCATAATTCATGATTACAACAACATCAATCGGAAAATCCCCAATTAACCGAAGTCAACCCCAAGGGTTCTTGAAATAATTCCGAAAATAACCATTAAATCCGTAGGAATATATTTTTCCAAGGTAGATAATCCATATCTAACATATTCCAATGATAATCCAAGCTTGCACGAAGAAATCGGAAGGAAAACCCAAAAATCCGAAATTCTAGATCCAAGAAATTAATACCTTTGATTCGATGTTTTGGAGATGATGAAGTGATGATAATCCAACTCAAAGCCTTGAATATGATGATGGATGATAAAATCTCGAAGAGAACTCTCCAAAATCGCCCAAATCGCCAAGAACCGACGAGAGAATGAGAAATAGATGACAAATGACGAAATCCGGCTAAACTGTCCAATTTATAGCCAGTCCAGGTTAGCGTGCGCTAGCCCTTGTGCGTAGCGTGCGCTAACGAGTAGTTTGGGTAGTTCAGTACCCACTGTCCGAACACGGTAGCGATCGCTACGTACCTTTTGTAGCGTGCGCTACGGCCATACTACTAGCGTACGTTAATACTCATAGTTAGCGTGCGCTAACGAATAATTTGATGCCCAGTACTGGAATCCAGAAACTGCCTGTCCTCTGATCTGACCTCGATAGCGTGCGCTACAACCATTATTTAGCGTGCGCTATAATATCGATTGCGTACGCTAAAACAACACATAGCGTGCGCTAAGAATTAATCCAGTGCAGTCCAGTAGCTACTGGACTCAACCTGATCTGTCTTTAGCGCGCGCTACACCACATATTAGCGTGCGCTACTACAACTCACTAGCGCGCGCTACTTACCATTCGTAGCGTGCGCTACTTGCTCACTGCACCGGTCAGTACCTTCCGGGATCGGCAAGGCAACCTTAGCGTGCTCTAAATCTGAGTGGTAGCGTGCGCTACCTATACCCAATTAGCATACGCTAAAAGGAGTACGTAGCGTGCGCTACCCCTCACGCACAGTTCGCAACGAAAATGACAATGATGATAAACACGGCACGAAACTCCAATCAGATTAGTGATGAATGACGATTGATACACGATACAATTACTCTGAATGATGAATACCATGACTGAATCTGAGTGACAAATGATTAATAATGAGTGAAAAATTACTGAGTATCAATTACTGAATGATAAATACTGAATGATAATTACTGAATTACAACCGGGTATTACAGTATGTAATACCCGGTTGTAATTTCATTAGTTGTCATTCAGTATAATGTCACTCAGTAATTTTCACTCAGTATTAGTCATTCATCAATCATATTCATTCATTGTGTTAACCGTTCAGAGTAATTTGTATCGTGTATCAATTATTATTAGTCATTCAACCTGGTTGGAGAATCGGGCCGAGAATATCATCTTTGTAGTGGGCAGTAGCGCATGCTACGTACTCTCTTTACCGCACGCTAATTGAGTACGGGTAGCGCATGCTACCTCTCAGCATTAGCGCACGCTAGTGTGGTTCAGGCATACAACCCAGAAGGCAATGGACTGTATTAGTGAGATTCATAACGCACGCTACAATTGGAGTATAACGTACGTTAATGGTGTTTGTAGCGCACGCTATCGGGACCCATCAGCAGGCGCTAGCGTATTGGAACAGATAGTCCAGTGGGTACTGGACTGAGAAGGAATAATTCATAGCGTACGCTAAGAGTGTGTATAGCGTACGCAAGGGTTAGTTTGGTAGTGCACGCTAAGCATCGGGTAGCGCGTGCTAAGACTCAATCACACCAGAGGACAGTAGGTTCTGGACTCCAGTATTCTGGACATCAACCATCAGGTAGCGCGCGCTAACACAAGGTTAACGCACGCTAATAAGAGACGATTAGCGCACGCTACCAAGGTACGTAGCGCACGCTATCGATGTAGGCATCGGGTACTGGACTACCCGGTAAACCCGCTAGCACACGCTAGGCACAGGAGCTAGTGCGCGCTAAACTGGGTTTACTATATATTGGACAGTTTAGCCCCATTTCGTCATTTCATCATATCTCTTCCTCCTCCCGTCGGTTTTGGGCGATTTTGGGCATTTCGTGAAGTGTTCTTCGAGCTGCATTCCACTATCATCATTTTCAAGCTTCTAGTTCGGATTATTCATCATCTAATCCTCACCAACAGACCAAATCAAGGTAAACATTTCTTGAATCTAGAATTTTGGGATTTGAGTGTTTTCCTTCCGATCTCTTCGTTTTAGGTTGCTATTATGTTGGAATATGTTAGATATGGATTATATACCTTGGATACATGTATTCCTATGGATTTATTGGTGTATATTTTGGATTTGATGAATATTTGGGGAATTATTCAGGAACTCTTGGTGTTTGACTTTGGTTATTTTGGAGGTTTCCGATTGATGTTGTCGTAACCTTGAGTTGTGGTTTCCTATTGGATCATTGATGTCATTAATGAAGTTTTGTTTGATTGATTTACTTTTGGATGTTGGTTTTCGATATAATTGGGGGTTAGTTGTAATCAACGAGAGAATGGTTGCAACGTATCCGTAAGAATGCCCCAATGAGTTTGGTTATTGTTGTAACGACTTTTTAGTTGGTTATAATCGTGCTTGATGATTATATTGAGCATTTGTTGGTAATTATGTTATTCAAGGTTGTTCGAGCGACAAGTATTTTCCACTTAAGATGTTTGTTCGAGGAAGGACTTTCTTCACCGGTATTTGAGTAAGTTGATTCTTACTCGGTTAAAAGGATGTTAATTCCTTTTGTAGTTGTTCATTCATACATATCATTCATCCATAATATATCAATCATGTTGAGGCTTGTAATTATCAAACTAATCATTTAATTCATGAGGAATGATGGTTCCAATCATTTCATTCGAAGCTATCACTCATTGCATCATTATTTCATCTCGGTAAGTCATTCTTGACCCTTGTTGGATTTTTGTTTATTATTCCTCATCTCGGTCGCTTTTGTTCTTGTGACCCTCCGGGATTGTATTGCATTGTCGGGTGGTGTATGTGTGGAATTTTTAGTCGGGCACACTATGGTCATGTGTATATGCGGGACTCCGGACACATTGGACCGTGCACACGGTAACGTGCCTCCATGAGACTAATTAGGCCAAGTTGCGGGTGTATATGCGGGACTCCGGACACTTGGCTACTTGTGCACTTGCACATTCCATTCGGGCGTACTATAATGCCCATCATTCAACTCAGTTTCTTACTCATTCATGTGATTATTGTATTTTTGTTCAACTCTTGAGGATTGTTGTTCTATGTAACTGACCCCGTTGGGGATATTATTTTTAGGTCATGGCAAGGTAAAAGCACGGGAAGAATACGTTGACGGCGAGGAGTCACAGTGATACTAGTAGGGGGCCCCAGTCTCTTTATTTATTCATGTCCGCTGCAGTCCGTTTGGATTTCATTTCCTTCAGTGTTGTGTATTTTATCGTTATATGAAATATACATGTATTATGTATTTCCTGGGTGTGTTGTACTTAAAACTCCCCATCGGAGTAATCGGTATTATAATGTGGTTCGGTACTACATTTATATTATTTAATTCACTAAATTTCATTTGCCTGGTGGGTCCCAGTTGGGGGTCCACGACACTGTAATATCCGCCTAATTTGGGGTGTCACATGTTTCATATCAATTGATCTAATAAAACTATTTTTATCAAAATTGATTATCTCAAAATTATTACCATGTATCTCATACATGTAAATATTTTAATGAGTTTGATTTATTTGGTAATAACGATTATTAAGCAAATAAAATAAATATGATGCATCTCATACAATCATATGCTAATTTAAATATGATGCATCTCACACAATCATATGCAATGTAAATATGATGCATACATTCACACGAACAATTAGATGTGGTGTGGTATAGCCATAGAACCTAGTATGATATTCGTTAATATCAATAGGTCGGTCAGTGTAATCTTCGATAACGCCTTTCTTCTTGAAATCCTTGTAAGTTGCTCGTCTCCTTCGTCTTCCTTTTATATCTAGAACTATTCTAAACTATATCTTTACATTTAGTAATAGAAACGTTGAGTTACATTCGAGAGGAGTAATATGAGAGGAGAAATTGCAACAAGATAATAAGAAGGCACGACCTACAAGTCGTATTATGAATATTACAACCATAATTGAATCACCAATCTAATTGATCTAGTACGGCTATACCAACCACGATACATAAACCATTTAAGTATTCACAAGTACATATAATATATAAATTATACTAAATATTGACTATCGATAAGTTATATATAAGATATGCCAAATATCGACAACCGATAAATTATAAAGTTCTGAGGGCCAAAACATCGAACTTCGTAAAACGGGAAACAAATTTCCAGTAATACACGAAGAAAACGAGGCCGAAACAAGTCCGGAATTGGCCTGGACCGCGGTCCCATGAACCAGTCCTGGCAGCCGGATCGCGATCCGCTACTCCAGGCCTCATGGCCGGCACAGGTTGGGACCTGCCGGCACAGGTTGGGACACACAGGCTGGGACCGCGCGGCACACATAGGCCAGGATCGCGGTTCCCTTCTCGGACCGCGCGACAGGGACCTTCTCCAGGTATAAAAGTTTTTTTTTCTTTGAGTATATACTACATGTATACATCTTATGTATATCATAACTAATACCTTTTGAGCAATATAAATGTATAAATCAAATAGATCAAATCTATATTTATAAAACCTCGGATCAAAATATAATTATGTTCATATGAAAATTTTAAAGAAGCATAATCTTTGCATAAACAAATTTATGTTCATATGCACCTCTTAAAATTCATAACCCTAGCATAAAATTATATATATATATATATATCAAATCATATGTTCTTTGATTATTGGATTATTAGTATAACTAAATCATCTCATGAATATCCATATATCAAAGAACCATATATGTCAAGATCAAACATATAAATCAATATATATATATCACCATATACATATTAAGATAGGCATCATATATATATATAGATCGAAACACAAATCTATTAAAATTATATATATCACCATATATATATATATATATATATATATATATATATATATATCAATATACATAGATAAGATTTGTATATCATATATATAATCATCATACAACATATATGAACTTCATATATCAACATATATGAAAATCGAAACAATGAAAATATACTAGTCTCTCCGATACCACTGTTGGGTTTTTATCGAACTAATAAGATTTATGGTCTCATTATATATCGAAATAGTGCAGCGAAAGTATAAATATAATATGTAAAAACCCTCCGAGGATCCAAGTATATTAACAAAGTACGAAGAACAAGATTGTTACCTCTTGTAGCGTGTTTTTGGTCGAACCTTCTAGAGACGTTGCAAGAAGCCTCTACGGTATCCACACAACGAACAAGTCCCGAGCATCTAACGAATTGCTAGCTCCGATTAAATAAAGATTTCACTTAAATCAATTTGAATATAGGTATGTTCTTGATTATGGTAAGAACAAGAACACCAAGAATATTATTCAAATGTTCTTGAACTTTGATCTAAAATAACAACTATGAATCTTATTCAATATGTTATTAAAGATCAAACTCACAAGACTAGATGAAGATTAGATGAGTATTCTAAATACTTTCTTGGTCAAAGAATCAATCTTCAAATATATGAAGATATATTCTTGATTCTTTTAATTATTCAACTCTTGAATATTATCTTCAAGACTTTGAGAGAGAGAGAAAAATATCAAAATCAGATTTTTTATTCTCTCTACATAAATATGTCTTCACTTGTGATTAAGTCTTGTCTGAGGGCTATCACAAGACACTCTTATATAGTCCTCAAAATGGCTAAGGGTTCAGCAACCTTTTCACCAACCATAATTAATCAGAACAAAATAGCTGCTCTGCTCGTTTAAGTGTGTGACCCTGTACGTTCTAATTAATATGGCAATGAGTATAAAAACAATTTTACGACTCATAAATCATAAGCGGCCTCTATCTATGTAACACCCCCAAGCCACTTGGAAATATTACAGCGCTGCAGACCCTCTGCGTGAGGATCTACCAGGCTAAACACAGAAATCACAAAAACATAATACATGCCGACATGGCTAAATAATGAACCGTTAGACTGATTTAGTCTTTTACCACAACATATACATCACTTATACAAAACTCTTTCTCATAACTCATAACCACACAGGGGTCAGAATACCTCAACACTCCCATAAGACGGGAAAAATACTACAACGGAAAGACAAAACAACAAGAAGTTACCAAAATACTCAACACTGGTCTTCATGTGATTAGTATCGTCGTCATCCCATCATCCCTCGTACCGATCCTGTGATTTGCTCCGCAATAACCTGCAAGTACCTGGATGCAATACAGAAATCCACCCCCCAGTTACTCGGGGGTTAGCAAAACTACACTGTTTTGCTAGTGAAATTATAAAATATAAATACAATCCATACACATCATACTCCAGGAACATAATGATCGTGAATAGTCATCCAGACATAAATAACAACAGACTTCCCGAGATAATTTGCTTGAATAAAACAGTTCGAAACACGAAAGTTGGGAATGTAGCTCGATATACATTTTGAGAAAACATTTTAAGAACTTGGGAGTTTTGAAAACATTTGAGATCTCACATATCGAAACCACCGGGGGATACAGCGAAAAGATCATTTTTCCAAAATACAATACCGATAACAAAACACGGGGTCCATGACCCAATCATACCATTCCGGTCACAAAACACGGGGTCCACGACCCAGGCATACATATCAACATATTCCCAAGGATTATTCGTGTCCCGTGCTAGCAAGCCACGAACCTCATATGCTCCCACATAACATAACCGTGTGAATAACCCAATGGGTAACCCCACAATATCACATATCACCTTGACAACAATCACATAACCACAACCACAAAAAATACGTTCATAGTTATCCCGGCATCGGGCTAGCAAGCCACGAACCTCGGAGTCTCCACGAGACATACCCGATCGGAAAACCCATGACACGTACATCACACAACCAAACCACAACCATAAGTTATCCCGGCATCGCGCTAAGAAGACACGAACCTTGGAGTCCCCGATCCATACTAGCAAGGGCGGACCCCGGAGATTCAACAATTCTTACCCGGTGGCAACATCACTTACAACAATCACACAACAACAAGAAAATACCATTACCAAACAACACTAAGCATCACAACCTCCTTACAAGGAGTAACAACTAATATCACACAATGCCATATATATTCACCAAACGAGTACATGCATCAATACACAATCTTCAACTAGTGGAAAAGGTCTACTATAATCATAACCACGCAACACTAATACACATATACAGGAAAGCACATTTACTCCCAAAATGTATGGGTTATCTTTTGAAAGACAACATTTATCGAGAATATACCGATCCTTTTGAAAGTTCATTAAAACATTCAGATTGCACATATAATCAATTACCAACTATTACGTCCACGAAACATGAAATGTATGGGCAAGATACTTGCCTTGATAATTGATATCGGACACTCCGACGAACACGGCTCAACCGGGAAACCTCGAACACCTACAATTCTCTGGGCGAAAACAATGAAAACACGATCGATTGGGTAGCTTCGAAACCTTGAAGAAGATGAAGAACGGAAGAGTTTCGACTCAAGTTCTTCGCAAGGAACCTAACCCTAACATCATATCATCAATAAATCAATGATCGTACGAGGAAGAATAATCGTAGAACGCCCGAATCCACTCAATGACATTCTACTGGACACCTTCAAGGCGTCGATTAGAAACTAAACAAAACGACGAATCAAACTATGGAACAACGAGAAAATTGGTAGAATATAACTTAATAATCAATAACCCAACACTAATCCAGGTTAATCCGGATTAAATGGACGAAATCAAGCAAAATCCTTAATTTTCCCAAAACTAGGATTTTAGGAAAACTTACCCTGATTCGGTCGATAGGAGGAGGTTACGGAATGATTAATTGATGATATTGACTCAGTAACTTCATGGATTGATATTTTAACAACATGTCTTCGAGTTCTCCAAGACTTGGCCGCGGAAGGAACGAAGGTGAAATGGAAAACATGAGTGAAACCCGATTGCTCGGTCATATTTATACTCGTGCGGAAAATGGCGCAACAAACGGCCCAACGAGTGCCGTGTTTACTGCCGTGTTGCGAGTCAATGCGCGAACTGACCGACACGGCGCAACACCCTGTAATACCCGGATTTTCAGTATAAATTTTTCGCGTTATTTTATCTGAGATATACTGTATAGTTTGGTATCTATACAGTATGGATAAAATAAATTGAGAATCGAGACAGTTATACTAGTGTGATTATCGTTTTTGGATTGACAAATATATTCAGGATATGTTGTATCAGGTTGAACTGATTTGGATATCAGGTATACCGTATGAGAATATCTTTGGATTCAGTATGTGTATTCAGTATGCCGTATGTTTGTATTTTGTACGTCGAGACGTCGGACAGGAACAGTTGGATTTTTGGCTAAGTATAAAAACCATTACGTACGTTAAGCCTTGGAGCTTACGTACGTAAAATGTGTTAGCTTACGTACGTTATATAGTGTACATAACGTACGTAACAAGAGGAATCAGACTTGTGATCGGATAGTGGGGCCCGGTGTCGGCAGCTTTCGGCGCGGATGTGGACAGGTGAGTCAACGGACGGAGTTACGTACGTTATACAGGGTGTATTACGTACGTAATACGAGTATTATACTGTAGCAAGTCAACGTACGTATTACGTACGCAACGGATTAAGTGTTACGTACGTTACGGGGCGGCTGGCCGAGTCGTGGCCGAGATGACCTGGATGGCCGAGCATGGCCGGTCGTGACTCGTTGGAATGGCCGAGCATGGTCGGCAGTGACTCGTGGGGGGTTGCCGATCACGGTCGGTAGTGACTCGCAGGGATGGCTAGGACTGGCCGATTACGTACGTAAGGCAGTGGCCGGTTACGGCCGTAAGGGCCAGTTACGTACGTAAGCCAGCTGCCGGTTACGTACGTAAGGGTTCCGACAGAACTGGGCAGAGACTTCGGCCATGGCCGGTTACGTACGTAAGGGCCCGGCCGGTTACGTACGTAAGCGTCCGGCAGGTTCCGCCTATTTAAAGGCCTGAACCGAGTCATCCGGCCATTTTCATGTTTTCTCTTCGTTTTTTGGCGATTTCTTCATCAAAGTGGATGGATTTGAGTAATATCATCATCTAGCAACATGTTTTGGAAGTTTTAGTCATGGATTAACATCATCTCCACCCGGATCGAACGTAAGAACACCTAAACTTTTGGTTTTTGGATGTTCTTGAGGTTTCTTGAAGTTTTGGCCGATTTGATTCGTTTTGATTCAGATTATTGATGGAACTTTGTTGTAAACTCATAATCATTCATTAACCTTGAAGTTTTGTGGAACAAATTCGAGTATTCCTTTGAGTAATCGATTGAATTGGACTATGCCTTCAAAGTGTTCGATGAAATGTCTCAATGACTAGAACTTGGAAAATTCTACACGTTTTCGTATGAATGATGGTTGAAATGATATTGTTGTTATGATTCTTGGTATTTACGAGAATTTTGTTAAGGGAAGATAATGAATTGGTGATCAAATGATTCGATTATGTTGTTATGATTATGGAATCGTGGTATTCTCGATGTTTTTGGTGGTTTGTTGCGATTCATGATGTTATGAGAAGTATATATGTTTAAGAACATGATTATATACACCTTGAATTATGATTAAGGGTTGTTTAGATGTTAGAAAACATCGGGTTATGTTGTTTTATGGATTATGAACGTGAATTTGGATAATTCGTGTTCTTAAAGAACTCTTGAGTTACATGTTATGATTTTGGAAGGATTTCGGATAATTTTGGAATGTGATTATTCACGATAATAATCGGTAAATTATTTTCTACGAATTTACAAGTATGAATAAGAAGGAGTTTTGTCTTCGTATTTGGAGTTGAAGTTGGAGTCGAATATGATTTCGAGTTTGATGAGAATTATTATTCATGTTTGAATTTGGAAATTCATACTTATTGAATAAGTGTTCAATTCGGATAATGGAATTATTTGAAACCTTTGGAATATGGTTATCTATAATGTTGAATTGATCGGATTGATGATGATAATCGGTAATTGGATTTTATTATGAATTTACAAGGAGGAAACTTGTATCCGTATTTAAGATTGAATTTGGAATCGGTAATGTTAGACCCTTGTTGGTTTAAATTGATTATTGATATGATCTTCGGATTTTGGAATCGTATTGTGGTTTTGAATTCGTGTTTGATTGGTTCGGGTTGTTTGGATATGTGTTTAATCGGGATATTGTAGAACCGTTGTTGATCGGTTATTGATTGTTATTTGTGATCATCGAGTTACGGCTTGTATTGTGGATATGAGTTCGTATTTGTTTGAGTTGTATTGTTTGGTTTTGTTTATGATCGGGGTATCGTTGAACCGTTGAGTTTGTTGGTTGAGTATGTCGGTTATTGATTTTATCGAATGTGTGTTAATCGGTTATTGCAATAGGTTGATATGTTTTGATCGTGGATTATGACCATTGAGTTGCGGTTGAGGCTAAAGAGTTTGTAGATTGCTTTTGGTCGGGGCTAAGGAGCTCGTAGACAAAGGCAATGGATTTTGGTAACGGCTTCGTGGTATCGGTATCGAGGCAAGTTTATACTTGTTCAGTTTATAATATTTGATGAATGGTTTCGTTTTCATTTCATTTATAATTCGTATAGCAATGTTGTTAGAAATGTAAGTTGTCGGGATAATGGTTTGTATATCGTGCCCTGGTTGTATTAAATCATAAGGTATATGATTTAATTGTGTTCAAGGAAGACATGAGTTATCTTTGGTCAAGGATATAGAATATCGGATATCGAGGATAGTTATCGTGATGACATAAATATCGGGATAAAGGTTTATTGGTATTGAATCGATGGTACCTTATTTGAGATTATTTGTATAACTGTGTATTCGTTCAGGGATGTTGTTCGTGGAAAGGATATGGTCCTCGGCTTTGAGGTAATCTAAGTATTTGTCCAGTCATGTGGATAATTAGTATGTTGAGTTGTTGTATATGTTGAGGTTTCGTGTAATGAGTTTCGTATCGGTTATTCGTTGAGGGATGTTGATCCCAGGACTGTTGTTTTGAGATCGTAGATCGTGTTGGTCATTCATTTGGGATGATGATCCCAGGATTGATGTTTTGGATATTGATTAGTCGTGTCGACTTTTCATTGTCAGTCTGTTGTTGTTCACTTCGGTGAGTCTTTTGATCCTTATTGGATATGTAATTCTTGAGTTTCGTTGTCATGTTGCATCGTGACATATATGGAGTCATATCTGCGTGCCGATTGGTTATTGTGTAGGATTTTTAGCCGGGCACATGATGGTTATGCGTGGATATTTCCGCATTGAACCGTGCACACGAGACGTAGTTCGTGAGGCTAATTAGGTACAAGACCACACGTGTATTTGATCGATACCCGGGGTGGCTTGTGCACGGACACATTTCCGGATCGGGCGTACTGTGACGTCCATCTTTGAGCCATATTGTTTGGTCGTTCATCCTCCATTTATTGTTGGGTATGTTCGACGGTTTGTGACTGGTTGTTCATACGCCCGAGGGGTATGTTCGACAGTCGGAGTTATTTCTTGAGATCCATTATTGTTGATCATTTGGAGTTTACCTTGTTGATGGTATTCTCGGTTATTGTTGATCCTTTGTTGATCGTGTCGGAGTTATCATGTTGATGGTATTCTCGGTTATTGTTGATCCTTTGTTGATTGTGTCGGAGTTATCATGTTGATGGTACTCTCGGTTATCGTTGATCCTTTGTTGGTCATATTGGAGTTATCATGTCGATGATATTCTCAGTTGATGTATTGGTTGATCATTGTTATTGATCATATGAGCATTCAGACTGTACGTCGATGTTCGGGATTTGTTATCATTATCATATGGTAGTTGATCTACAGAAATGTTGTCTATTATTGGTTTATCCAGGTTGAGATTTGATTGTGTAATCCGACGAACAGGATTTGACACAGATTGGATTACTCCGTACTTGAGAGTTATGATAATGTTTTGAGGATTGTTGGTATTTTTGAAATTCAATACAGATAATTGTTGTTAAGTTCATTTCGTCATTCGAGGATGCGAAATGTGGATTATGGTAAGGATTGGATTATTATGGATTGGTAAGGTTATAACGGTAAGATTACGTTGGTAGTATTCTTACAGTATTATTACATTGGTATGTAATTATTTATGATGATGTGATCGGTATCATTATTGAGTATTGTGGCTGACCCCGTCGTGGGCTTTATTTTTAGGTACTCGGATATCGAGCTAGTAGCGGTCGTGAAGGGATGAGCTTCCCGATGTGATACTGGCGGTGGCATGTTTTTGAGTATTGAGTATTCTTTTCCGGTTATTTATTTCCGCTGCAAATGTGTATTTTGAACTGTATTTATCCGTTGCGTGTGTATATCTCAAAATGGCTTTTCGGTATCTTTATCCACTGCGTGTGTGTATTTTAAATGGCCCTTTTGGCACTTTGCGAACTTGGGTTATTTCGTTAAATCTTTTCCTAAACTATTTTATCGGTACGTTTAAGCGTCGTCTTAACGTACATTTTAAACTATCGAGATTTGGCACTTCGCCTTGTATTTTCAAATGGTATTTTATGACGGTATTTCAAAATTATGCTTTTGAAAATATTTGAGTATTTAAAATATTACCGTCATCGGCCTTTTGGCGCTTTTGAATTGGTTTTGTAAACGGATTTTAGCCTGGTGGGTTCCGGCGCGGGACCCACGGCGCTGTAATATCCCGGATGGTTTTGGGGGTGTTACACACCCGGCGCAAGACACTTGCGCGTGTGTCTCGGCCGTATCCGACACGGCACATCACCCGACGCAAATAATTGCGCGTGTGTCTCGGCCGTGTCTCGGTAGAGGGCTAAGCTAGCCATAAGGCACGGACACCCGACGCAGGACCCGGCGCTCGGCAGCGCCGTTTTCGGTAGGTTTGGCCAGAAAAATTCCGGCTGCCAAACGATTCTACCACAAACCGATAATTTCGATAGAACCACAACAATGATCCGGAAGGAGACGAACAATAATGAAATACGACATACAATTAGCTCGACTTACAAAACGATAAGTCGCACCCGACGAAAATCTCACAACACGGTATATTATGTCGTACCCAACATAGGGGAAAACTCAAGTAATCGCCAATAGAACAATATAACCGGCACAACCAACAAAAATTCAAAAATAACCAGAAATGAGAATCTCGGGTATTACAAGCTAGAAATTATGTCTACCCATATTAAAAGAATTAATTCGACGGCACGAACGAAATCCTGTTACTGTATAATATTTAATACTCTCATCGCGCGATATCCTAATTAAGCATAAGGCATGGATAAGTCGAACTTATATAGCTTAATTAATATTCTTGATCTCAAGTTACTATTGTCCATTTCAAATATTTATCGGTAACTCTTTATTGATCAATTTGAGCATGTCCATGCATTTAAACAATTTAATTTATCAAGGGCCCGTGGATATCTTCTCCATTTCATAGGAGGGACAAGTCCCCTCTAGACAAACTGTTGGGAATAGTGCCCTAGGACATTCGATGTGCCTAGATTTGTAATTATCACATTTAAATAAAGTTATTTGATATTTCTCGTTGATTATTATAATGTGTGCATGTTTTAATATTATAATAATCGAATAATAGTTATTCACGAAAAATAAGATTATTCAAATGTCCCTGGTACAATCGTGCTGAGTAGAGACTCAAGTGATTAGTATACTAGTATAAGTTTGATTGATAATCATCGGATGATTATGCGTACGGTACGGATCAATCTTATGGGTATTGGTTGGAGAACTAATACTGGACAGACCCGTATTCAGATCACTGCATGGAAATGTCATAAGTGAATCTCAATATAACAGTATATCAAAAAATCCTTGAACCTGAGATTATCATAGAGTCCAACATTATAACTGCAATGCCTTGACGTAATCCAATCTCATCTGAAACATGGTGATCATAAAGGTTAGCGATCAGGATTAGTGGGATTCATGTAGAGGGCAATGAATAATGGAGATGGGAATTTGTCCCTCTCCTTAGTGAGAGAGATATCTGCTGGGCCCCTCGATAAGTAGGACTGAAGGAAATGCAAGAGTCATTTGATTTAATCAGTCTACTTAAGATCGAGAAAGCATTTGAACATAAATAAGTATGACACACTCCATGACTTAGTTCAAATATGATATCGCGTGACAAAGGGATTTGACACGTTAAAAGGTTTAATGGACTATTAACTTATATTATTTGGGTAATCATAATGTCTTGCTAGAGGCCGCTTATGATTTATCATATAATAAGGTATTAAATAATTGCCAACATAATATAAGCCTTTGGGGTCGCACCTACGACAATTATAGACAAGTAGGAATAAATATCAATTGAGAATAATAAATATAATATTGGATATTATATTTATAAGGAGATTAAATAATAAGTAATATATATAATATTGAATATTATATATAATGTATTATTTAATAAAGATGAGGGGTAACTAAGCAAATACTAGATTCTTGAATCTAGGGTTACTTAGTATAAATAAGGAGTCTATGACAAGGAGTTTTCATTAGAAACCTACACCAAAAATCGCCCCCTCTCAAGATTATCGACCTCCACCTTTTATAGTAGGAGAACGACGTCGGTCTTCTGATCTTCTTCCCTTAGTTGATCTTGATCGATAGTACAATCCTTCTAGTAAGGAACTTGTGTTGTACTATTCATCAATATTATTCGTAAGGATCTAGCAATTCGGCTTGTAGAATTGTTCGTGTGTGGATCACCCAAAGAGGAAGGAGATATTTATCTGCTTCTAGTTCGGTTCAGATCCATTCTTCGAATTAAGGTAATTCGACAAACTTTCAATATATCAATTAAATTACTACTTGTAGATCCTCGTCTGGGTTTTTTCGTTTATTTATTCCGCTGTGTTTTACTCAATTTTATTGTATTAGATACACGTAAAACCCAACAGTGGTATCGGAGCCAACTTGCATGTAATTTAATTGTTTATGTAGAACATGTTTATGTGAATTGTAATACCCGGTTGTAATTCAGTCATTATCATTCAGTAATTATCAGTCAGTAATTGTCACTCAGTAATTTTCACTCATTAATAATCACTCATCATTCACACTCATTCAATTATGTTCACCATTCGGCGTAATTTTTGTAATACTCGTGCTTTTGTCCCCGTACTTCTCGAATTCTGTGCTTTTTTGTACCCGGTGCATCGTTATAGGCTGAACTGCATGTCGAGCAGGGCCGCACGAGCAGGCCACATGAGCATCTGCTCGTGCGTGGTGCTCGTGTGTTGCGGCTGGACTTGGCAGGAGACCCAGTGGTCGAGTCAGGGCCGCACGAGCAGGCCACACGATTATCTGCTCGGGCATGGTGCTCGTGTGTTGCGGCTGGACTGGGCAGGAGACCCAGCGTTTGAATCAGGGCCGCACAAGCAGGCCGCACAAGTTACTACTCGTGCGTGGCAGTCGTGCGCTATAGCAGTTGCCGGCAGAAGCTTCACGCACGACCAGATGCACGGACACTTGATCGTGCGGTTTTGGTCGTGCGTCTCTGTGACCTATATAAGTGGACCGACAGGTTTTTCTCATTTTCACCACTTCTTCATCTTGGTTCCGAGAGAGAGGGTTTGTGGGAGAGATTTTTCATCATCAAACACTTGTGTGTTCGGATTTCTTCATCTTCGTTCGTTTGTGAAACTTGGATAGTCGATTTAACACGTATTCACCGGATCGAAGTGTTTGGATCTTCAAAGGTAAATTCTTCAACATCTTGGATTTCGATTTTGAGTTGGGATATGATGTTTTGGATGTGATAATCATGATATATGAAGTGATATACTTGTGATTATGAATTGTTAAGGATTATCATCGGATTAATAGGGATTATTCAAGAACACTTTGAATATTGATTTGGATTTGGGGGTTTTCGATTAGATGTCGATGTAATCTCGAATTGTGTATTCATTTTGGATTATTGAGTGTTTTGAAGATGTTTTGATGGATTGAATCACTCCTTGGAGGTTTGGTATGGATATAATGGAGGTTTATTGTAAACAATCGAAGATTATTTACAATGTGTTTGTTGTAATGCTCCAATGAACTTGGTTTTGTCATATCGACGTTTTGAGTTAGTTATAATCGTGCTTAATACGTATATTGAGCGGATTGTTGGTAATTGTGTTATTCAAGGTTGTTCGAGAGACCGACATCTCATTTAGGACGTTTGTTCGAGGAAGGACATTCTTCACCGGTGTTGTGTAAGTTAATTCTTACTCGGTTAAAAGAATAATCATTCCTTTTGTTGTTGTTCATTCATAAATCATATTCATTATAGTATAATAATCATGTTGAGACTTGTAATTACCAAACTAATCATTCAATTCATGAGGAACGACGGCTCCGTTCATTTCAGTGAGCTATCATTCATTTCACTATTATTTCATCTCGGTAAGTCATTCTTGACCTTGTCGGATTATTATTCATTAATATTCATCATGGTCATTCTTGTTCATATGACCTACTGGGTTCGTATTGCGTGGCCGGGTGGGGATATGTGGAATTTTTAGTCGGGCATATGATAGTCATGTGATCGGGTTCCCCGACATAATGGACTGTGCACACGGTAACGTACCTCCGTGACACTAATTAGGTACAAGGGTGGGTGTGTCCGGACACTCGTCTTGTGCACTTTGACATACCATTATGGGCATACTATGATGCCCCCTTCAGCTTAATTTCATAATTAAGATGTATCATGATTGTGTTTATTCAACTCTTGAGGATTGTTGTTCTGTGTAACTGACCCCGTTGGGGGATGTTGTTTTTAGGTCATGGCAAGGCTAAAGCACGGGAACAGAATGTTGATGGCGAGGAGTCCCACTGATACTAGCAGGCCCCCCAGTCCTTTCAGTCATTCGTGTTTCTTCATTTTATTTCCGCTGCAGATCACTTTCATTTGAATACTCATTTTATTCAGTGTAGTATATTTTATCTTCATATAAAATATACATGTATTCTGTATTATCTTGGGTGTGTTGTACTTGAAACTCGGAGTAATTGATGATATAATGTGGTTCGGTACTACAATTATATTATTTAAGTCATTAATTTTCATTCGCCTGATGGGTCCCAGTCGGATTTTCCACGACACTGTAATAGTCGCCTAGTCTGGGGTGTTACAGAGTTGGTATCAGAGTGTGGTTTTGAATACTACCTTCCGAGTCATGTCTCATTTGAAATCATTGTTCATCAGACTAGTATCATTGGACTTTCGCATCACGTGTGACCTGTGCAAGAGCCGAGCCCCTCAGACCAAAGAACAGTAAGATTTCTGACGCCATGGTATAATTTCTGGATATAAGAATCTCTCATTTATCATTCAACAGTCAACAATACTCAATCATCATTTTCATTTTGATCATATCGATCATGTTAACTCATTAATCACTCAGTTCATTTCATTGCTCAGTTGTTGATCATGAGGATCGTATCATTAATCTTGTTAACTTGTTCAAGATAATCATTTCAAGAATTTCATCAGATAATCATGTCACCTCAGTTAATCATTCATGCAATCACTGTGTTAGAGTGCGTATGCTCATTTTCATCATTTCATGACATAATCATAATGTGATATTCATACGAGATATATAGTTATCATGTGACTTTCCTACTTCAGTATGGAGAGAGCAGGCAGAGGACGCGGGGGAAGAGGTCGCGGTGCGGGCCGAAACCCGAGAGCTCGTGTGAATACACGCGCGAACGTGAGAAACAATGCTAATTCATTGAGCAGCGACGCTGCCACTCATTCACCCAGAAATGATCATTCACTTTCAGGGAGTCATACCCGGGACACAGCTCAATCAGAAGGTGTTCGGGTTGATCCACTCGCTTTTATGCAGGGCATGATGGCCCAGATGACACAGATGGCACGCCTCATGGAGACGATGCAGAACTGAACAGCTCAGAATCAGTAGGCTCCTCTGCTGCCACCTCAGGGGCAAGAGAGGGGTGTAAGCTGTATTATTGGCAACATATCTCGCCAAAGGCCACCTACTTTCGAGGGCTCATCTGAGCCGGTAGATATTGTTCACTGGCTCGAGCATTTCGAGAAGTTATTTGCTATGCTAGAGTGTCCCGAAGGGCACAAAGTTTTAGTTACGGCTTACTATCTGGGTAAGAGCGCTCATTCATGGTGGTTATCGTTGAAGCCCACCGACGGATCATGTACTTGGGATCAATTCAAGACTCTCATGATGGAGAGGCTAAGTTATCAGAATTACTCACTCCCGACCACTCAGCAAACGATGATGTTCTCGCCATCGCCGAAAAATTTCAAGAACTTCTTCTTCGCCTCATCTATTATTCAGTCTGAGGCGGACAAGATCAAGTATTTCAGCAAGAGGCTAAAACCTCGTATGCGGATGCAGTTGCTTAATCACAATTGCACCACTCTGGCCGAATTCATTGAGAAAGCTCTTACTTATGAGCTTACTGCTAAGGAGATTCCTAAGCAGCAACCTTCGTCTACTAGCAAGAAGTCTAAGAATCGTAATCAGACTGAAGGAGGTCAGGCAACCTTCAAGAAGCCTCGTACAGGCTCTACTTTCTCTTAGCGACCTCCTGTGGCACCCAGACCCACGGAATCACAGTCCCAAGCGGCCAGTTCGGCCATCACCTGTTTCAACTGTGAAGAACAGGGTCATTTCAGCACCAAGTGTCCGAGGCAGAGTATCACATGCCATAATTGTGGGATTGTTGGGCATAAGGCCTTTTTTTGCCGAAGAGACTCAAAACCTACTCCGGCGTCATCTCAGCTCAAGGCGCTTAGTTGCTCATAATCGTGCCACTACCAAGGCTTTTAATACGACAGGAGCAAACAAAGACGGAGCTAAAAGCTATCAGACAGGAGCATCCGATTCGGGGGCCGGCAAGCCCCAAATTTATGAGATGAAGAAGACCGACGACCCGGAGGCCCGGATGATCTCAGGTATACTCGAAATTCTATCTCAACCTGTGTGTATCCTTTTTCATATTGGTGCATCGCATTCATTCATTTCCGAGTCATGCTTGAGTAGACTACGTCTAGGTAGTGCTACTAGTTGTGAGCCTTATGTCATTGGTCTACCTGATGGTAGAAGAATTATCGGGAATCATGAGATTAAGGATTGTCCGATTCATCTTCATAGCCGTGATTGGTTAGCAGACCTAATCATGGTAGATTTACCGAGAGACGACGTCATCTTGGGTATTGATTGGATGGATCGTCATGATGCCATTATTAGTGTCCGTAAGCGTATGGTCACTATCATTTCAGACGATGGGGTCGAATGTGAATTTCAGGGAGGTAATCCCAGTTGTTCCGGAAGAGTCATCAACTTGATGAAAGCAGTGAAATTACTCAGTCAGGGGCGTGTTGGGTATTGGTGCTATATGACCAAAACTGAGAAATCATCAATAATGTTGGCGGATATTCCGGTAGTGAGAATATGCCGATGTATTTCCAGACGAGTTACCTGGTTTGCCTACACAAATAGATGTGGAATTCACGATTGAGTTGGAGCCTGGTACGTCTACAATATCATAGGCACCGCATCGGATGACCCCGACCGAAATGCAGGAACTGAAGAATCAATTGGAGGATTTGACCGAGAAAGGTTATATTCGATCAAGTGCGTCCCCATGGGGAGCACCAGTGTTATTTGTCAAGAAGAAGGACGGTTTATTTCGTTTGTGTATTGATTATCGGGAGTTACGATCAAGAATAAATATCCTCTACCCCGTATTGATGATCTTTTGGATCAACTTCAGGGAGCTTCAGTATTTCCAAGATCGACTTGAGATCTGGATATCATCAGTTGCGAATTCGAGAGTCTCATATCGCAAGGACGGCGTTTCAAACACGCTATGGTCATTATGAGTTTGTGGTAATGCCATTTGGGTTAACTAATGCACCTGCGGTACTTATGGAATTAATGAATTGGGTTTTCATCAACCATTTGGATCAGTTCATGGTTGTCTTCATTTATGACATTTTGATTTATTCTCGTGACCGTGAGGAACACGAATTTCACCTTCATCAGGTTCTCGACGTGTTGAGACGAGAGCAACTTTAAGGAAAGTTTTCCAAATGTGAGTTCTGGATGTCCCAGGTGACGTTTCTCGGACATGTAATTTCATCATACGGAGTTCGTGTTGACCCTCAGAAGACGGAGGTGATCCCTATACATGGATTCGAAGAGGCTACTTGGGAAATCGAAGATAGTATGCAGGAGAGTTATCCCGAGTTGTTTGGCCCTTGGTTTCGAGGACGGAACTCTTTTTAAGGGGGAAGTATGTAATACCCGGTTCTAATTCAGTCATTATCATTCAGTAATTATCAGTCAGTAATTGTCACTCAGTAATTTTCACTCATCATTCACACTCATTCAGTTGTGCTCACCGTTCGGCGTAATTTTTGTAATACTCGTGCTTTTGTCCCTGTACTTCTCGAATTCTGTGATTTTTTGTACCTGATGCATCATTATAGGCTGAACTGCATGTCGAGCAGGGCCGCATGAGCAGGCCACATGAGCATCTGCTCGTGCATGGTCCTCGTGTGTTACGGCTGGACTGAGCAGGAGACCCAGCGTCCGAGTCAGGGCCGCAAGAGCAGGCCACACGAGCATCTGCTCGGGTGTGGTGCTCGTGTGTTGCGGATGGACTGGACAGGAGACCCAGTGGTCGAATCAGGGCCGCACGAGCAGGCCACACGAGCATCTGCTTGGGCGTGGTGCTCATGTGTTGCGGCTGGACTGGGCAGGAGACCCAACGTTTGAGTCAGGGCCGCACGAGCAGGCCACACGAGTTACTGCTCGTGCGCGGCACTCATGCGCTATAGTAGTTGCCGGCAGAAGCTTCACGTATGACCGGATGCACGGACACTTGATCGTGCGGTTTTGGTCGTGCGTCCCTGTGACCTATATAAGTGGACCGACGGGGTTTTCTCATTTTCACCACTTCTTCATCTTGGTTCCGAGAGAGAGGGTTTGTGGGAGAGATTTTTCATCATCAAACACTTGTTTGTTCGGATTTCTTCATCTTCGTTCATTTGTGAAACTTGGATAGTCGATTTAACACGTATTCACCGGATCGAAGTGTTTGGATCTTCAAAGGTAAATTCTTCAACATCTTGGATTTCGATTTTGAGTTGGGATATGATGTTTTGGATGTGATAATCATAATATATGAAGTGATATACTTGTGATTATGAATTGTTAAGGATTATCATCGGATTAATAAGGATTATTCAAGAACACTTTGAATATTGATTTGGATTTGGGTGTTTTCGATTAGATATCGATGTAATCTCGAATTGTGTATTCATTTTGGATTATTGAGTGTGTTGAAGATGTTTTGATGGATTGAATCACTCCTTGGAGGTTTGGTATGGATATAACGAAGGTTTATTATAAACAATCGAAGATTGTTTACAACGTGTTTGTTGTAATGCCCCAATGAACTTGGTTTTGTCATATCGACGTTTTGAGTTAGTTATAATCGTGCTTAATTCGTATATTGAGCGGATTGTTGGTAATTGTGTTATTCAAGGTTGTTCGAGAGACCGACATCTCATTTAGGACGTTTGTTCGAGGAAGGACATTCTTCACCGGTGTTGTGTAAGTTAATTCTTACTCGGTTAAAAGGATAATCATTCCTTTTGTTGTTGTTCATCCACAAATCATATTCATTCATAGTATAATAACCATGTTGAGACTTGTAATTACCAAACTAATCATTCAATTCACGAGGAACGAAGGTTCCGATCATTTCAGTGAGCTATCATTCATTTCACTAATATTTCATCTCGGTGAGTCATTCTTGACCTTGTCGGATTGTTATTCATTAATATTCATCATTGTCATTCTTGTTCATATGACCTTCTGGGTTCGTATTGCGTGGCTGGGTGGGGATGTGTGGAATTTTTAGTCGGGCATATGATAGTCATGTGATCGGGTTCACCGATACAATGGACTGTGAACACGGTATCGTACCTCCGTGAGACTAATTAGGTACAAGGGCAGGTGTGTCTGTATCAATCGTCATTCATCATCAATCTAGTTGGAGAATCGTTCCATGTTTATCATCATTGTCATCTTCATAGTGGGCTGTGTGTGAGGAGTAGCGCACGCTATGAACTCTCTTTAGCGCACGCTAATTGAGTTCAGGTAGCGCACGCTACCTCTCAACACTAGTGCACGCTAGTATGTTTCAAGCAGGCAGTCCAGAAGGCACTTGACTGCAGTTGGGTTGTAAGTAGCGCATGCTATGAATGGTAAGTAGCGCGCGCTAGTAGGTCGGATTAGATATTAGTGTACGCTAATCGGTGTCAGTAGCGCATGCTGAATCTTGTGTGTAGCGCGCGCTACCGCGATCAGAGCAGATAACAGGAGGTTCTGGACTCCAGTACTAGGCATCAGATAATTCGTTAGCGCACGCTAACATTTTGTGTTAACGCACGCTAAGTACATGGTTGTAGCACACGCTACAAGATGCACGTAGCGCACGCTACCATTGCGAACAGAGGGTACTGGATTACCCAGTACACCTGTTAGCGCACGCTATGCATAGGAGCTAGCGCACGCTAACTGGGATTTTTTATATATTGGACAGTGCAGTCCATTTCATCATTTCATCATCCCACTTCATTACTTCGGCGATTTTGGGCGATTCCGAGTGATTTGGAGAATGTTTTTCGAGGTGCCATCAACAATCATCATCTTCAAGCTTATCATTCGGATTAATCATCATTTCATCATCCCCATCACATCAAATCAAGGTAATAATCTCTTGGATCTAGAATTTCGGATTTTGGGCTTTTTCCTTCCGATTTCTTCGTGTGAGCTTGGATTGTTGTTGGAATATATTAGATATGGATTATCTACCTTGGATAAATGTATTCCTATGGATTCATTGTCGTATATTTCGGATTTCATGAATATTGGGGTCGAATCAAAAACACTTTGGGGATGACTTTGATATTTTTGGGGGGTTTCGATTAGATGTTGTCGTTAACTCGAATTGTGGATTCCTATGGGATTATTGATATCATTGAAGCTGTTTTGTTGGTTTGAAATACTCATTTTGGAGTTGATTTTGATATATTCGGGATTTGGATATTATCGAAGGATGTATGTTGCTAAGTATTCGCTAGAATGCCTCAATGAGTTTGGATATTGTTGTATCGATGTTTGAGTCGGTTATAATCGTGTTTGATACGTATATTGAGCATTGTTGGTAATTGTCATTCAAGGCTGTTTGAGCGACCGACATCCCTTTTTGGACGTTGTTCAAGGAAGGACATTCTTCACCGGTTGTGTAAGTTAATTCTTACTCGGTTAAAAGGATATTCATTCCTTTCGTTGTTGTTCATTCATAATCATAATTCATTCATAATGTATTAACCGTATTGAGACTTGTAATTGTCAATTAATCACCTCACTCACGAGGAATGACGGTTCCAATCATTTCATTGAGCCATCCATTACACCATATATGGGTTTCAGCAACACCTGAAAAACTGTGTTCAAAAGTCCAAAAAGTGTTGCTGAAGGCAAAAAAATAGTCTACGGCTACACTCTGACCAAATTTGAAGGTGTTACAAAAACGGACGCAACCATAGGGGTCTAAGGTAACACCTTTCTTGTTTTTGGTAACATGTGAAAAAAGTGTAACAATAGACTCCTATGCCAACACTTTTCTTGTCTGTGCCTACACTAGATTTTGTGTTGCTCTAGACTTAAGGCTACACTTTTTATATATTTAGTGACACAAATATTTGTGTAGCTATACACCTATGGTAACACTCATGAGGTCTAATGTAACATTAAATTGTGAAACACTTTGACATTTTTACCAACAACTTTAACACTATGGCTACACTTATATATGAACAGTTCTAACTTTTGCCAACACACTTTTAATCTTACCAACGCAATTTCTATATTTTGCCAACAGGAAGAATTATAAATTAGATTCTATGGCTATATTTTTACAGGTTTTTACCAATATTTTTCATGGTAAAATGCAACATGTTATATTGAAAAATAAATATTACCATAAAATAGTCAATACCATTAAAACACCGTCAACCATAACAACATCCAAAATACATGACTGCCAAATATTCAATCCATAATCAAACAGCCAAATGCACTTACATAACCCATCATCCAGAATCTAACTTAAAATGCCATTCAACAGTTAGCTTAAGTACTATTTAATGGCTAAGAACAAATTATCATCGCAATTGATAAATACAATAAAACTACTTGAGTCACTTAGCAAAATTTCATCATCTCACTTCCCAAAACGATGGGCCCCAGCTTGCCTCATGGTCTACGCCGAAAGGTAATGTTTTGCGTCTCCGACTTCTTTCCTTGCAAAGCTCATACAACACAGATTCTAGCACTAATCAAAGTTCAAAAAAGTAAAAAATAAAATCAACATATAAGATTTAATCCAGGACAGATACATGATACACATAAAGACTCATATTCAGTGAAGAGAGTATATATATATATATATATATATATATATATATATATATATATATATATATATAAATGTGTGTGTGTGTGTGTGAGAGAGAGAGAGAGAGAGAGAGAGATCGTGTGTGTGTGTGTAACAGAGTAGGCCATTTACATAAAGAAAAAGAGAATTGACACGCAGCAAAATATTTCTTTGTAAAAGTTACCTAGCTGATGCAAGTTATCAACTTCCTCAGTCATTGATTTGAATTTATCTGAATCAACTTTTGATAGATCATCTCTCTCATCTGTATAAGAAAATATAAAATTCATTTTAGGAGCATTTAACAATACATTAATTTATCTATACAAATTTCAAGTAATAAAGCACATATTTTCACAGACATGATAACTGCATTTTTCGATGCAGTTGTCGATGATAAAGACTCGACCTTATTCATTTTAGGAGAATTTAACAATAAATTAATTTATCTATACAAATTTCAAGTAATAAAGCCCAACTGAATACCTATATGGAAATGCCCAAGTAGCTGAGTAGCCAACCTTTCAATCACATCCTCATCATCCGTAGCCATCGGAATTTGTTATTAATATGCTCTTAGCTACAAGAACAGCTTCATGGTTCCCATAAATCCTCAATATGTCAAAATTGACGGTAAGTTCTACATTACTGTTATTGTATGGCTTAGATTCTCGCAGTCTACACAGCCCATGTACTTTACTGGCTCGCTAACCTTTTCGGCCAGTTACTATAAGCACATCACTTGTTTTTTTCTTTATCTGTAATAAAGATTGAGCAGTCCCTTAAAAAATAACATGAGGACATATGAGTTTAGGTACGAAATATAGTAACATGTTGCACCAATGGTGTGTTCAACATAAAATTCGTTCCACTATGAGAGAAACTGAGCAAACACCTTCAGAGTAAAAGCCCATGCACTCCGCATCCCTGCAACCGAAGTGCAACCTCCTTGCACAGGTGCATGAGAAAATGCTGAGTCTGAGATCAGATTAAGAGTTATCGAAAGGAACTTTCAAGCATAAAAATTGTTAATTTTTATAATGGACCACTAACATCATTTAGGTTCCTGAACCTCACACCCCAGTTTACTTCAGCACCAATGGACTTACTTTCCTGCAAAAAGCGAAAAACAGCAAAGTTCCAATGCGGAAATATAATAGAAGCAAGAATGATAAAAACGACAATTTGGAGAGATGAGATATTTGCAGACAACATCTACCTGCACGGTTTGCCATTTCTTCAATAAATTGGTAGTATGAAGTGACACTAATATGATCACAAGAGTTAGGTGATATAAGATTAAGATTACAAATTGAACCATTATCATAAGTTACTTCCAGAGCAACAATTTTCACGTCAAGCAAATTCTGTTAAACTCTTCAATGGATAATAAGTATAAAGTGGACCAATAAAAGGGTCAAACCATGTAGAAAGAAAGATGTCATTTAGACCTGAAAAATTGCATTTTGTTTCAAACAGTTAGATCCATTTGCATGGGACTAGCTAAACATTATGACAGATTTAATAGGAAACATATCATCTTAATTTACATCATGTTTACCCCCCACGCACACACACAGAGCAAGTAGGAGCTTGAGGCTACCTACACACAAATAAGAAACTAGGGCCTCCATTTACAAACTTATTGAGGACAGGACAAATCAGGTACTTCCTACTCACCTGAATTAGTCCAACCAGTCTCCGATCTCTCCCTCTACTAAAGTTCCACAAAGATTCTCCGCTTTCAATCCAAAATCCTTCTGAAGAGACTCATGGAAACATCAAATAACAACAAAGTCAATTAAAAAAAATAGTTTGTTTAAAATACTTTTTCTTCATCATATATCATATTAAGCACACTCAAAGGATATTAATTACATGACTAAACATAGCCAACAGACATGATAGTAGAGGTAATGAGGTTGCGAATAATAGAAATTGGCATAGAAGCAACACATTTCAGTTGCATGATGACTAACTAAATACGTCATGAATCACGAGTCACTTCAGACCTCACACTAGATAAATCTGGCACCATATTTTGAACGACACACCAAATACTTCCTAATCAATCATCAGAAAACCTAATAATAAATCAAGGTCATAAAATTCCAAATCAAATCAAAAGGCATCAGAGAACAAAAGGCATCAAATCAAAATCGAAAATAAACACACAAAACACCAATTCATCTAATCAAAATCGAAAATAAACAAAAACTAATTCATCAAATTGGAACACACACACACTTCATTAAACCAACTATTTCCAGAATTCACACATGAAACCCCATTTATTTTAGAATTAAAATCAGAACAGTAAGAAAACGAACCTGAAATTTTCTTTCAGTCGTGACTCCAGCCCTCAGTCGATCATCGCCGAATCGCCGCTCGTCTCCGTCGCCTCCAAACCCCATCTCGAAGCCCGACTCCTTTACCTTTCCGTCGGAAGTCCGAATCTGAAACTAATGGAAGCCCGACCCGGATGATTCACGGTGAGCGTACAATCGCTGCTCTGAGCGATAACACCATCGACACTGTTGCTCCGTCCCTCGATCATGCTAATCACCAGAGAGTTTCCACAAGAGAAGAGGAAAGGGGATTCCATGGTGGAGAGAGAGAGTCATACGAGTTCTGAGAGAATAGATTGAGATGAGGAACTGAGATTCTAATTCTAGTCAAATTTTAATTTTAATTTTACCTAGATTTTAATTTTAGTCCCTAAGTTTCTAATTCTTTCAGTTTCACCCCAGTCAAATTTTACCTTCGTAATTCGAAATGAAAAGAACGGCTTGCAGAGCAGAGCGATATATGATAAAAATATTTAATGTTACGTATTTGTTTTATATTCCGCTCAAGTTAATATGAAACAATTAACCATGTTTTTGACAATTATTTTACGCTGCTGGATTTTACGGTTGTCTTGGAGATTTGAAATCATTTTAAATTCCACAAAATATTTTAGAAAATATATGTTTCATAATGACTTGAAATTTCTACAAGTTTTTCTTATTATAAAAAAATATATTCATAAAATACCTTAGAAAAATCGGGTCATTACAGTTGAAAATAATTTATTTGCACCGCCTAAAATATTTTAGAAAGCCCGGCTATTTCTTTTAGTATTTAGTTACCCTTTTTTGAAATAGCAATGGCTACACCAAATTTTGTGTTAGCGTAGATGCTCAATTTAGTCTATGGTAATACTAATTTATATCAATAATAACGTTAGAAAAATGTGTAGCCTTAAATCAAATTTGACCAATTTTAAGGCATCTAAGGCTACACTTTTACTTGTAACATCAAAAAAAATGTTGTTGAAAGCCATATATGGTGTAGTGATCATTCATTTCACTATCATTTCATCTCGGTGAGTCATTCTTGACTTTGTCGGATTGTTATTCATTATTATTCTTCATGGTCATTTCTTGCCCACATGACCTTCTGGGTTCATATTGCGTGACCGTGTGGGGATGTGTGGAATTTTTAGTCGGACACGTGATGGTCATGTGTTGGGTTTACCGACACATTGGACTGTGCACACGGTAATGTACCTTCATGATACTAATAAGGTACAAGGACGGGTGTGTCCGGACACTCGTCTTGTGCACTTGCACATACCATTACGGGCGTACTATGATGCCTCTCTTCAGCGTCATTTCATAATTAAGATATATCATGATTGTATTTATTCAACTCTTGAGGATTGTTGTTCTGTGTAACTGACCCCGTTGGGGGATGTTGTTTTCAGGTCATGGCAAGGCTAAGGCACGAGAAGAGAACGCTGACGGCAAGGAGTCCCAGTGATACTAGTAGGGGGCCCAAGTCCTTTCATTCATTCGTGTTTTCTCTATTTTATTTCCGCTGCAGACTTCCATTTGGATATTCATTTCATTCAGTGTTGTATATTTTATCTTCATATAAAATATACATGTATTCGATATTGTCTTGGGTGTATTGTAATGAAACTTCTCATCGGAGTAATTAATGATATACTGTGGTTCGGTACTACAAGTATATCGCTTAATTCATTCATTTTCACTCACCTGGTGGGTCCCAGTCGGGGGTCCACAACACTATAATATCCGCCTGGTTTGGGGTGTTACAGAGTTGGTATCGGAGCGTGGTTTTGAATATTACCTTCCGAGTTATGTCTCATTTGAAATCATCATTCATCAGACTAGTATCATTGGACTTTCGCGTCACGTGTGACCTGTGCAAGAGTCGAGCCCCTCAGACCAAAGAACAGTAAGATTTCCGACGCCATGGTATAATTTCTGGCAATAAGAATCACTCATTCATCATTCAACAGTCAACAATCCTCATTCATCATTTTCATTTGTGATCAAGTCGATCATGTTAATTCATTAATCACTCAGTTCATGTCATTGTTCAATTGTTGATCTGAGGATCATATCATTAATCTTGTTAACTTGTTCAAGATAATCATTTTAAGAATTTCATCAGATAATCACGTCACTTCAGTTGATCATTCATGTAATCATTGTGTTTGTGCGTATGCTCATTTTCATCATTTCATAACGTAATCATAATGTTATATTCATGCGAGATATATAATTATCATATGACTTTCCACTTCAGTATGGAAAGAGCTGGCAGAGGACGCGGGGGAAGAGGCCGTGGTGTGGGCTGAAACCCGAGAGCTCGTGTGAATACACGCGCTAATGCAAGGAATAATGCTAATTCATCGAGCAGTGATGCTGCCACTCATTCGCCTGGATGTAATCATTCACTATCATGGAGTCGTACCCAGGACATAGCTCAGTCATAAGGTGTTCGGGTTGATCCACTCGCTTTTATGCAGGGCATGATGGCCCAAATGACTCAGATGGCACAACTGATGGAGACGATGCATAACTCAACTACTCAAAATCAACACGCTCCTCTGCCGCCACCTCAGAGGCATGAGGAGGGTGTGAGCAGTATCATTGGCAACATCTCTCGCTAGAGACCACATACCTTCGAGGGCTCATCTGAGCCGGTGGATATGATTTACTGGCTTGAGCATTTCGAGAAACTGTTTTCTATGGTGGACTGTCCTGAGGGACACAAAGTTTCAGTTGCGGCTTACTATCTTGGTAAGGGCGCACATTCATGGTGGTTATCGTTGAAGCCCACCAATGGATCATGTACATGGGATCAATTCAGGACTCTCATGATGGAGAGGTATTATCCAGCCCCACTCAGAGAGGCCAAGTTGTCAGAATTACTCACTCCCAACCTCTCAACGGACGATGATGTTCTCGCCATCGCCGAGAAATTTCAGGAGCTACGTCCTTTCGCCTCGTCCATTATTCACTCTGAGGCGGACAAGATCAAGTATTTCAGCAAGAGGTTGAAGCCTTGTATGCGGATGCAGTTGCTTAATCACAATTGCACCACTCTGGCCGAATTCATTAAGAAAGCTCTTACTTTTGAGCTTACTGCTAAGGAGATTGCTAAGCAACAACCTTCATCTGCTGGTAAGAAGTCAAAGAATCGTAATCAGTCTGACGGCAGTCAGGCCACTTTCAAGAAACCTCGTACGAGCTCTACTTTTTCTGAGCGACCTCCTATGGCACCTAGACCCGCAGAATCTCGGTCACAAGCGTCCAGTTCGGCCATAACCTATTTCAACTGTGAAGAACAGGGTCATTTCAGCACCAAGTGTCCGAGGTAGACTGTCACGTGCCATAACTGTGGGATTGCTGGGCATAAGGCCCGTTTTTGCCGAAGAGACTCTAAACCTACTCCGGCGTCATCCCAGGACCCGAGACATTCAGCGGTGCATAATCAGGCCACTCATTCCATGTCGTTCAAGATGACAGGATCTAATAAAGGTGGAGCCAAGAGTTATCAGACGGGAGCATCCGGTTCGGGGGCCGGCAATCCCCGAATTTATGAGATGATGAAGACCGACAATCCAGAGGCTCGGATGATCTCAAGTACACTCGATATTCTATCTCAACCTGTGTGTACCATTTTTGATATTGGTGCATCACATTCATTCATTTCCGAGTCATGTTTGAGTAGACTACGTCTGGGTAGTGCTACTAGTTGTGAGCCTTATGTCATTGGTCTACGTGATGGTAGAAGAATTATCGGAAATCATGAGATTAAGGATTGTCCGATTCAACTTCATGGCTGTGATTGGTTAGCAGACCTAATCGTGGTAGATTTACCGAGAGACGACATCGTTCTGGGTATTGATTGGCAGGATCGTCACGATGCCATCATTAGTGTTCGTAAGCGTATGGTCACTATCATTTCAGACGATGGGGTCAAATGTGTATTTCAGGGAGGTAATCCCAGTTGTTCTGGGAGAGTCATAAACTTGATGAAAGTAGTGAGATTACTCAATCAGGGGTGTGTCGGCTATTGGTGCTATAAGACCAAGACCGAGAAACCATCAATAATGTTGACGGATATTCCTGTAGTGAGAGAATATGCCGATGTATTTCCAGACGATTTACCTGGTTTTCCTCCACAGAGAGATGTGTAATTCACCATTAAGTTGGAGCCCGGTACGTCCCCAATATTGAAGGCACCGTACTGGATGGCCCCGACCGAAATGCAGGAGTTGAAGAATCAATTAGAGGATTTGACCGAGAAGGGTTATATTCGACCGAGTTCGTCCCCGTGGGGAGCACCAGTGCTATTTGTCAAGAAGAAGAATGGTTCGTTCTGCTTGTGTATTGATTACCGGGGAATTGAACCGGGTGATGATCAAGAATAAGTATCCTCTACCCCGTATCGATGATCTTTTGGATCAATTTTAGGGAGCTTCAGTAATTTCCAAGATCGACTTAAGATCTGGATATCATCAGTTGCGAATTCGAGAGTCGGATATCGCAAGGACGGCGTTCCGAACAAGCTATGGTCATTATGAGTTTGTGGTAATGCCGTTTGGGTTAACTAATGCACCTGCGGTATTCATGGAGTTAATGAATCGGGTTTTCATCGACTATTTGGATCGGTTCGTGGTTGTCATTATTGATGACATTTTAATTTATTCTCGTGACCGGTAGGAGCACGAGTTTCACCTTCATCAGGTACTCGACGTGTTGAGAAGAGAGCAACTTTTTGGAAAGTTTTCCAAATGTGAATTCTGGATGTCCGAAGTGACGTTACTCGGACATGTAATTTCATCAGACGGAGTTCGTGTCGACCCTCAGAAGACGGAGGCTATCCGAGATTGGCAACCTCCGAAGAATGTTAAGGAAATCCGAAGTTTCCTCGGATTAGCTGGCTATTATCGGCGATTTGTTGAAGGATTTTCTAAAATCGCTCAACCCATGATGAACCTTTTAAGGAAAGATAAGAAATACACATGGTCCGACGCATTTCAACAGAGTTTTGAGGAACTCAAGAGCCGGTTAATTTCAGCACCTGTCCTTTCTTTACCGCAAAGGACGGAAGGATTTGTGGTTTATAGGGATGCGTCCGGACAGGGTCTCGGATGTGTACTAATGCAGAACGGGAAAGCTATTGCTTATGCTTCACGGCAACTGAGACCTTACGAGGTTAATTATCCGACCCAAGACCTGGAGCTAGCAGCCATGGTATTCGCATTGAAGATTTGGCGTCATTATCTTTATGGCCTTACCTGTCAGATATTCACCGATCATAAGAGTTTAAAGTATATATTTACTCAGAAGGAGTTAAATATGCGACAGAGACGGTGGTTGGAACTAATCAAAGATTATGATATTGAGATACTTTACCACCCGGGCAAGGCGAACGTTGTCGTCAACGCCTTGAGTCGTAAGTCTGCCTGTGAGCAGATGCTTGCTCGACACAGCCTGTAAGGAACTTCAGCAGGAATTTCTGAGACCCGAGATCGAGGTCTGCTTACAGAGAGTACAAGGGCAACTTTGTACGTTAGAGATTTCATCACCACTTGAGGAGGTGATCAGGGAGAATCATGGTTCGGACCCATTTTTGTTACGCATTCGAGATGATGTGACTCAGGGTAAAGCCCCTGGGTCTGTGGTCCATGAGGATGGACTTTTGCGATTTAAGAATCGGTTGTGCGTACCAGCGAATGACGAGTTGAAAAACACGATTTTGAGAGAAGCTCATGCTACCCCTTATTCCGTCCATCCGGGGTCCAACAAGATGTACAAAGAGTTGAAACAAAATTACTGGTGGAGTAATATGAAGCAAGAAGTCGCGGAATTTGTTTCGAGATGCTTAACCTGTCAAGCAAGTCAAGATAGAACATCAGCGACCGGCGAGTATGCCGAAACCTCTCCCTACTCCAGAGTGGAAGTGGGAAGAAATTTCAATGGACTTCATCACGAGTTTGCCGACGAGTCATCGTGGCATGAATATAATCTGGGTAATTGTGGACCGCTTAACTAAATCAGCTCATTTCCTTGAGACTAAGGATACGTGGGGTCCCGAGAGACTGGCCCAGTTGTTCATCAAAGAGATAGTGAGACTGCACGGTACTCCTAAAAGTATCATTTCCGATCGTGACAGATGATTCGTGTCTCATTTTTGGAAATCAGTTCATCGTGCTATGGGAACTTAGCTTAATCTCAGTACAGCTGTAACACCCCCAAAACCGACCGGGAATATTACAGCGCCGTGGGCCCCATATTGGAACCCACAAGGCTAAAATCATTTTCGCAAACGTTTAAAAATGTCAAAAAGCCCTTTGAAAGTACACACACACGCACAGCGGATAAAACACAATTAATTACATTTGCAATGAATTATAAAAACCAGAAGAACACTCGAATCCCAACAACTACGCCATAGCCAAGATCACCTAAATCTCATCCCTTCACGACCGCTACTAGCTCGAACTCCGAGTACCTAAAAGATAAAGCCCACGACGGGGTCAGCCATAATACTCAACAATGATAACGATCACATCACAAAAACAATACATATCAATGTAATTACAAGGTAAGAATAATTCCAATATGATCTCACCGAAGTAACCTTACCAACATGTCACAACCATAACAATCAAATCTTACCATATTCCACGCCTGTCCTTAAGTGATGAATGAATTCAAAAGTAACCAATTGCATCGTATCCGAAACGATACCAAAATTCCCAAACTGATCAAATCTCAATTATACAATGATTTGGCCATGAATAACTCTGTCGGCTGGGTCGCACAATCAGATCCCAATACTGATAGAAACTGATATCACACGATACATCTGCAATTCAACTGTCCCGAAACAATGGCAAGTCCCGGATATCAATACAAAGCGTGAATGCTCACACAATCAATAATGATAAACAATCAATGCATCACAACGGAATTATCAATGACATGATATTTCCACACAAGATCGACAAAGGATCAACCACGAACGAGAATACCATGATGTGGTAACTCCAACAAGATCAATAGAAGTTCGACGACCGAGAATACCGACGACATGGTAAGGATCAACGAAGAATCAATAACCGAGAATACCGATGACACGGTAAGGGTTAATGAAGGATCAATAACAAGATCAAAAGAGTCGACAACCAGAAATACCAACGGTACAATAAACTCCAATAAGATCAAATAAGGGTCAACAACTGAGAATACTGACGACACAGTAAACTCTAGCAAGATCAATAAGGACCAACAACCGGGAATACCAACGATACGGTAAACTCCAACAAGAGTGATGAGGAATCGACAACCGAGAATACTTACGACATGGTAAACTCCAATAACATCAATCAAGGACTAATAACCAAGAATACCAATGGTGAGACAACTCCCAAACGGAATCAATAAGGATCAATAACGAACGAGATTACCAATGACAGGGTGAACTCCAAACGAGATTTACAAAGGATCGATATCAATGAGTTGACCATCGATATGGTAACTCCGAACGAGATTAATAAAGGTTCAATGGTGACGGATACACGAGAGAATAAAATCGTCCACCATATACAAATCATATATACGGAGTTTCAAAGACAATCCGAATATCAAACAGATCCAATTATACATGGATTGTGAACGACCAATCAATAAGACTCAAGATGGACGTCACGATACGCTCGATCCGGACATGTGTCCGTACAAGCCAACCACGAGTATTGATCAATACACGCCTGGTCTCGTACCTAATCAGCCTCACGAAGTACGCCTCGTGTGCACGGTTCAATATGAGGTCGAAACCAACACATGCTACACGTGCCCGTCCCGAAAATCCTACACATGAACGATCATAACGTATCTGACTCCAGATATGCCACGATACAACATGACAACAGATCTCGAAGAAACGCATGTCCAACAAGGATCAGAAGATTTTCCAAGAGGGCAACGATGACTCGATCATGAAAGACCGACACGACCACAATGTCGTATTCCGTCAGACAATAGTCCACAAAGATGCTCAACAATGTATATAATAATAACACATAAACTCCCAAGGCAAAGCAGCCCAAGGGTCACGGGAGCATCTACTCAGAATACTCCTGACAATATCAGATAAACTCCCAAGGCAATGAGGGTCACTAAGCATCTACTCAGAATACTCCTGACATAGGTGCCATTTAGGTCTTATCCCCTAACACATTTCCATTCGGGTACCATATGTGTTTTATCCCCAACACATCGCCCTACGATTACGGCTCAAGAAAGAGCACTTCACAAAACGTAACAAACAATGGTGCACATTCATCGTATGAAATATCAACACACACATGCAAAAATGCAACATGATGATTATCATATTCTAACAGTATTAATTTACCTCAAGCTGGAGACGCTAACCTTTCCACGACCAATCGCCCTGAACGAATACACGGTTTATCCGACAATCCAAAATGATGTACACCCATAACTAATACCAAACCACCGTCCCGGGTTCAACATCGACACGATAACTAACCTTGATATCCAACTTGTCAGGAAATAGACCAAATTATATTTCACGTTCCCATTTCCACCAGACATCCTTAAAATCATATACATTATGATTTATCTTACATACCACCATTCCGACAATTCATATATTCCATAATACCATTGCTATATGAATCATAAATGAAATGAAAACGAAATCATTTATTAACATTATGAACTGAGCAAGCATAACTTGCCTTGATACCAATTCGACGAAGCCGCTATCCATCCCGCCGTCTTCGTCTACAAGCTCCGCAAAGACAACTTAACTTCAACGATCACTAAACGCAACCTAATGCAATAATCGATTAACGATACGTTCAATAACAATTAACAACCGAAATGACCAACTAATCAAACTCGATGGTTCAACGATATCTCGATCATACGAAACCAACCCATATCAACTCTTAACAATACAGACACAAGCCGAAATTCGGTGTTCAATAATCCTAATAATGTCTTCAACATATAGTTCATATAACCGCAAGAATCGTAACAACAAAACCATAATCATCTTCATACGAATCCTTCTTCAACGATAACATCAAAATCCGAATTCAATGAGAGGATTATCGAACATACCTCTTGAAGATGAAATACACAAGTAATCACTTGTTTTGAATAGCATGGTGCGAAGAAATCGACAAAGGGGAAGGGTACCGATTCAACTTCCTTCAAAAGATCATTCCTAAATCACAATAATATCAATTCAATCACCATCCATGTGAAAACGTATAGAATTTCCCAAGTTCTACTCATTGAGGCATTTCATCGAACACTTTGAAGGCATAATCCAATTTAATCATTTTAACGAAGAAATACTCGAATTTGTTCCACAAAATTTCAAGAGTATCGAATGATTACGAGTATACAATCAAGTTCTATCAATAATCCGAATCAAAATGGAGCAAATCGCCAAAACACCAAGAAACCTCAAGAACATCCAAAATCAAGAGTTCATGTGTTCTTACCTTCGATCCGGGTGGAGGATGATGTTAATCCATGATTCCAACTTCCAAAACATGTTGTTATAACTTCATTCTACTCAAGACCATCATATTTGTCAAGAAATCGCGAAGGAACGAAGAAAATGGAAAATGATAAGGGTGACTCGGTCCGTGCCTTATATAGCCGAGACTGCCGCCGCCACGTACGTAATCGCCGTGGCTTACGACGTAACCGGCCGCCTACCTATCGGCCCAGCTTTGTTCGGCACTTACGCACGTAGAATCGGCACCCTTACGCACGTAATCGCCATTACGGCCGTAATCGCCACCGCCACGACGTAATCGGCCGCCCTAGCCCCTGAAGTCACCGCCGACCATGCTCGGCCATCCCAACGAGTCACGTCCGGCCATGCTCGGCCATCCCAACGAGTCACGTCCGGCCATGCTCGCCATCCAGTCATCTCGGCCACGACTCGGCCGCCCGCAACGCACGTAACACTTGTTCCGTTGCATACGTAATACGACGCGTTGACTTGCTACAAGATTATACTGTGACACGCATTTAATACACCCCGTATAACGCACGTAACTCCATCCGTTGACTCACTGTCCACATCCGCGCCGAAAGCCGCCGACACGGCCCAACTGCTCGATTCCTCTTGTTACGTACGTAATACCTTACGCTTAACGTACGTAACACGTACCACTTAGCGTACGTTATCTCAAAGTCTTAACGTACGTTAACAGATCCATACTTAGCCGTTTCCAGCAATTCCTGTCCAACGTCTCGACATAACAAATATGAACATACGACATACTAAACACATATACGAAATCCCGAAAGTATTCTCATACGGTACGTCTGGTGCACGATATCCTCAATTACAACTGTCGACCAAGTACGGAAATCAGACAAATACTCATACGGTATATCCGACATCGAAAACACAACAAGCATGTAATATCCTAGAATCAAAATACCCTCGATAGACATACTGGCACGACTGTCATGGTTTCCAAAATTATCCACTCATATCGTGTCGGTCCCACTGCACAGTACATCCCAGATAAAATAATGCGAAAAATTCATAGTGAAATTCTAGGATATTACATATACACCCACTTAAATAAGTTTCGTCCTCGAAACTCAACACTGTCATAATCGTATCTCAATCCCGAAATATCTCAAAATCACGACACCATGCTCAAATAATCATCATCAAAATTGAAATAATGAAAGAACATACTTACAGGTCCGTGAAGTCGATGATCTTCCGTGATACCAAAGATACGACTCCCATACAAAGTCTCAACACACTAACAACACACCGGCATCGCAATTACAAGAATTTGAAAATATTTCAAAAATTTTGAAACCTCCAAAATCGATTTGACTCAAAAGTCGAAAATCATTTTCAAAAGTCACGCTACTACCGCACCGGTAGAGCCACATAACACACACGCCCGGGTTTTACGAAACCCAAGCTCCGATACCATTTTCTCGTAACACCCCCAAACCGACCAGAATATTACGCCGTGGCCCCATATTGGAACCCACAAGGCTAAAATCATTTTCGCAAACGTTTAAAAATGTCAAAAAGCCCTTTGAAAGTACACACACACGCAAATGGATAAAACACAATTAATTACATTTGCAGCGGAATTATAAAAACCAGGAAGAACACTCGAATCCCAACAACTACGCCATAGCCAGTATCACCGGAAAGCTCATCCCTTCACGACCGCTACTAGCTCGAACTCCGAGTACCTAAAAGATAAAGCCCACGACGGGGTCAGCCATAATACTCAACAATGATAACGATCACATCACAAAAACAATACATATCAATGTAATTACAAGGTAAGAATAATTCCAATATGATCTCACCGAAGTAACCTTACCAACCTGTCACAACCATAACAATCAAATCTTACCATATTCCACGCCTCGTGTCCTTAAGTGATGAATGAATTCAAAAGTAACCACTGCATCGTATCCGAAACGATACCAAAATTCCCAAACCGATCAAATCTCAATTATACAATGATTTGGCCATGAATAACTCGTTTTGGTCGCACAATCGATCCCAATCGATAGAAATCGATATCACACGATACATCCGCAATTCAACCGTCTCCAAACAATGGCAAGTCCGGATATCAATACAAGGCGTGAATGCTCACACAATCAATAATGATAAACAATCAATGCATCACAACGGAATTATCAATGACATGATATTTCCACACAAGATCGACAAAGGATCAACCACGAACGAGAATACCATGATGTGGTAACTCCAACAAGATCAATAGAAGTTCGACGACCGAGAATACCGACGACATGGTAAGGATCAACGAAGAATCAATAACCGAGAATACCGATGACACGGTAAGGGTTAATGAAGGATCAATAACAAGATCAAAAGAGTCGACAACCAGAAATACCAACGGTACAATAAACTCCAATAAGATCAAATAAGGGTCAACAACTGAGAATACTGACGACACAGTAAACTCTAGCAAGATCAATAAGGACCAACAACCGGGAATACCAACGATACGGTAAACTCCAACAAGAGTGATGAGGAATCGACAACCGAGAATACTTACGACATGGTAAACTCCAATAACATCAATCAAGGACTAATAACCAAGAATACCAATGGTGAGACAACTCCCAAACGGAATCAATAAGGATCAATAACGAACGAGATTACCAATGACAGGGTGAACTCCAAACGAGATTTACAAAGGATCGATATCAATGAGTTGACCATCGATATGGTAACTCCGAACGAGATTAATAAAGGTTCAATGGTGACGGATACACGAGAGAATAAAATCGTCCACCATATACAAATCATATATACGGAGTTTCAAAGACAATCCGAATATCAAACAGATCCAATTATACATGGATTGTGAACGACCAATCAATAAGACTCAAGATGGACGTCACGATACGCTCGATCCGGACATGTGTCCGTGTACAAGCCAACCACGAGTATTGATCAATACACGCCTGGTCTCGTACCTAATCAGCCTCACGAAGTACGTCTCGTGTGCACGGTTCAATATGAGGTCGAAACCAACACATGCTACACGTGCCCGTCCCGAAAATCCTACACATGAACGATCATAACGTATCTGACTCCAGATATGCCACGATACAACATGACAACAGATCTCGAAGAAACGCATGTCCAACAAGGATCAGAAGATTTTCCAAGAGGGCAACGATGACTCGATCATGAAAGACCGACACGACCACAATGTCGTATTCCGTCAGACAATAGTCCACAGCATGCTCAACAATGTATATAATAATAACACATAAACTCCCAAGGCAGCAGCCAAGGGTCACGGGAGCATCTACTCAGGAATACTCCGGACAATATCACATAAACTCCCAAGGCAACAGCCGAGGGTCACGGAAGCATCTACTCAGGAATACTCCGGACATAGGTGCCATTTAGGTCTTATCCCCTAACACATTTCCATTCGGGTACCATACAGGTTTTATCCCCAACACATCGGCCCCACAGATTACGGCTCAAGAAAGAGCACTTCACAAAACGTAACAAACAATGGTGCACATTCATCGTATGAAATATCAACACACACATGCAAAAATGCAACATGATGATTATCATATTCTAACAGTATTAATTTACCTCAAGCTGGAGACGCTAACCTTTCCACGACCAATCGCCCTGAACGAATACACGGTTTATCCGACAATCCAAAATGATGTACAGTCCATAACTAATACCAAACCACCGTCCCGGGTTCAACATCGACACGATAACTAACCTTGATATCCAACTTGTCAGGAAATAGACCAAATTATATTTCACGTTCCCATTTCCACCAGACATCCTTAAAATCATATACATTATGATTTATCTTACATACCACCATTCCGACAATTCATATATTCCATAATACCATTGCTATATGAATCATAAATGAAATGAAAACGAAATCATTTATTAACATTATGAACTGAGCAAGCATAACTTGCCTTGATACCAATTCGACGAAGCCGCTATCCATCCCGCCGTCTTCGTCTACAAGCTCCGCAGCACAACGGTTAACTTCAACGATCACTAAACGCAACCTAATGCAATAATCGATTAACGATACGTTCAATAACAATTAACAACCGAAATGACCAACTAATCAAACTCGATGGTTCAACGATATCTCGATCATACGAAACCAACCCATATCAACTCTTAACAATACGATACTGTCGAAATTCGGTGTTCAATAATCTTAATAATGTCTTCAACATATAGTTCATATAACCGCAAGAATCGTAACAACAAAACCATAATCATCTTCATACGAATCCTTCTTCAACGATAACATCAAAATCCGAATTCAATGAGAGGATTATCGAACATACCTCTTGAAGATGAAATACACAAGTAATCACTTGTTTTGAATAGCATGGTGCGAAGAAATCGACAAAGGGGAAGGGTACCGATTCAACTTCCTTCAAAAGATCATTCCTAAATCACAATAATATCAATTCAATCACCATCCATGTGAAAACGTATAGAATTTCCCAAGTTCTACTCATTGAGGCATTTCATCGAACACTTTGAAGGCATAATCCAATTTAATCATTTTAACGAAGAAATACTCGAATTTGTTCCACAAAATTTCAAGAGTATCGAATGATTACGAGTATACAATCAAGTTCTATCAATAATCCGAATCAAAATGGAGCAAATCGGCCAAAACACCAAGAAACCTCAAGAACATCCAAAAATCAAGAGTTCATGTGTTCTTACCTTCGATCCGGGTGGAGGATGATGTTAATCCATGATTCCAACTTCCAAAACATGTTGTTATAACTTCATTCTACTCAAGACCATCATATTTGCTGAAGAAATCGTGGAAGGAATGAAGAAAAATGGAAAATGATAAGGGTGACTCGGTCCAGGCCTTATATAGGCCGAGACCTGCCGGCCAGTTACGTACGTAACCGGCCGTGGCTTACGTACGTAACCGGCAGCCGCCTACCTCATCCGGCTTTGTTCGGCACCCTTACGTACGTATGGCGGCCCCCTTACGTGCGTAATCGGCCATTACGGCCGTAATCGCCACCGCCTACGTCGTGTCGGCGATCCTAGCCCCGGCAGTCACTGCCGACCATGCTCGGCCATCCCAACGAGTCACGTCCGGCCATGCTCGGCCATCCCAACGAGTCACGTCCGGCCATGCTCGGCCATCCAGGTCATCTCGGCCACGACTCGGCCAGTCGCCCCGTAACGTACGTAACACTTGTTCCGTTGCGTACGTAATACGTACGTTGACTTTCTACAGTACTATACTCGTATTACGTACGTAATACACCCTGTATAACGTACGTAACTCCATCCGTTGACTCACCTGTCCACATCCGCGCCGAAAGCTGCCGACAAGGCCCAGTATCCGATTCCTCTTGTTACGTACGTAATACCTTACGCTTAACGTACGTAACACGTACCACTTAGCGTACGTTATCTCAAAGTCTTAACGTACGTTAACAGATCCATACTTAGCCGTTTCCAGCAATTCCTGTCCAACGTCTCAACATAACAAATATGAACATACGACATACTGAACACATATACGAAATCCCGAAAGTATTCTCATATGGTACGTCTGGTGCACGATATCCTCAATTACAACTGTCGACCAAGTACGGAAATCAGACAAATACTCATACGGTATATCCGACATCGAAAACACAACAAGCATGTAATATCCTAGAATCAAAATACCCTCGATAGACATACTGGCACGACTGTCATGGTTTCCAAAATTATCCACTCATATCGTGTCGGTCCCACTCTGTACAGTACATCCCAGATAAAATAATGCGAAAAATTCATAGTGAAATTCTAGGATATTACAACAGCTTTTCATCCTCAGTCCGACGGACAATCAAAGAGGACTATTCAGACTTTGGACGACATGTTGAGGGCATATGTTCTCGATTGGAAAGATGACTGGGAAGCCCAACTACCTTTGATCGAGTTCACATACAATAATAGTTGGCATGCTTCGATTAAGATGACAACTTACGAGGCCTTGTACGGTCGTCATTTTTGATCTCCTTTGTGTTGGGATGACTTATCAGAATCACTCGACACCGAGCCCGATATGCTTATAGCCACCCGTGACAATGTAGCTTTGATCAGGAGTCGTTTGTTGACCGCTCAGAGTCGACAGAAATCTTATGCAGATAACTGTCGTCGGCCATTAGAGTTCGAGACAGGTGACCATGTTTTGGTCAAGGTGTCCCTGAGTCTAGGTATCTTCCATTTTGGGAAGAGGGGAAAGTTGAGTCCGAGATTCATTAGACCGTTTGAGATTTTGGATCGAGTAGGCGAGTTAGCTTATCGATTGGCCTTACCTCCAGCGTTGAGCCGAATTCATAATGTGTTTCACGTATCTCAGTTATGGAAGTATGTTGCCGACCTGAGTCACATACTTCAATTCGACGAAATCGAGATCGCCGATGATCATTCATACGAGGAGCGTCCTTTACGAGTCTTAGAGCGACGAATCAAATAGTTGAGGAACAAGATGATTCCTTTGGTAAAAATCTAGTGGTCTAGGCACGGAGTCGAAGAGGCTACTTGGGAAACCTAGGATAGTATGCGGGAGAGTCATCCCGAGTTGTTTGACCCTTAGTTTCGGGGACGAAACTCTTTTAAGGGGGGTTTATGTAATACCCAGTTGTAATTTAGTCATTATCATTCAGTAATTATCGTTCAGTAATTGTAACTTAGTAATTTTCACTCATTAATGATCATTTGTCACTCATATTCAATCATTATATTCACCGTTCAGAGTAATTGTATCGTGTATCAATCGTCATTCATCATCAATCTAGTTGGATAATCGTGCCATGTTTATAATCATTGTCATCTTCATAGTGGGCTGTGCGTGAGGAGTAGCGCACGCTATGAACTCTATTTAGCGCGTGCTAATTGAGTTCAGGTAGCGCACACTACCTCTCAACACTAGCGCACGCTAGTATGTTTCAAGCAGGCAGTCCAGAAGGCACTGGACTGCAGTTGGGTTGTAAGTAGCGCACGCTACGAATTGTAAGTAGCGCGCGCTAGTAGGTCGGAGTAGCGCACTCTATGCAGTCAGTGTAGCGCGCCTAAGGATGGATCAGGCAGAGTCTAGTGGCTACTGGACTGATTAGGAATGATTCCTAGCGCACGCTACGGGTAGATATTAGCGTACGCCAATCGGTGTTAGTAGCGCACGCTGAATCTTGTGTGTAGCACGCGCTACCACGATCAGAGCAGAGAACAGGAGGTTCTGGACTCCAGTACTGGGCATCAGATAATTCGTTAGCGCACGCTGACATTTTGTGTTAACGCACACTAAGTACATGGTTGTAGCGCACGCTACAAGATGTACGTAGCACACGCTACCATTGCGAACAGAGGGTACTGGATTACCCAGTACACCCGTTAGCGCACGCTATGCACAGGAGCTAGCGCACGCTAACTGTGATTTGCTATATATTGGACAGTGCAGTCCATTTCGTCATTTCATCATCCCACTTCATTCCTTCGGCGGTTTTGGGCGATTCTGGGTGATTTGGAGAGTGTTCTTCGAGGTGCAATCAACAATCATCATCTTCAAGCTTATCATTCGGATTAATCATCATTTCATCATCCCCATCACATCAAATCAAGGTAATAATCTCTTGGATCTAGAATTTCGGATTTTGGGCTTTTTCCTTCCGATTTCTTCATGTGAGCTTGGATTGTTGTTGGAATATGTTAGATACGGATTATATACCTTGGATAAATGTATTCCTATGGATTCATTGTCGTATATTTCGGATTTCATGAATATTAGGGTCGAATCAAGAACACTCTGGGGTTGACTTTGATATTTTTGGGGGTTTTCGATTAAATATTGTCGTTAACTCGAATTGTGGATTCCTATGAGATTATTGATATCATTGAAGTTGTTTTGTTGGTTTGAAATACTCATTTTGGAGTTGGTTTTGATATATTCGGGATTTGGATACTATCGAATGATGTATGTTGCTAAGTATTCGCTAGAAAGCCTCAATGAGTTTGGATATTATTGTATCGACGTTTGAGTCGGTTATAATCGTGTTTGATACGTATATTGAGCATTGTTGGTAATTGTCATTCAAGGTTGTTCGAGCGACCGACATCCCTTTTTGGACGTTGTTCAAGGAAGGACATTCTTCACCGGTTATGTAATTTAATTCTTACTCGGTTAAAAGGATATTCATTCCTTTCGTTGTTGTTCATTCATAATCATAATTCATTCATAATGTATTAACCGTATTGAGACTTGCAATTGTCAATTAATCACTTCACTCACGAGGAACGACGGTTCCAATCATTTAATTGAGCCATCATTCATTTCACTATCATTTCATCCCGGTGAGTCATTCTTGACTTTGTCGGACTGTTATTCATTATTATTCTTCATGTTCATTTCTTGCCCATATGACCTTCTGGGTTCATATTGCGTGGCCGGGTGGGGATGTGTGGAATTCTTAGTCGGGCACGTGATGGTCATGTGTTGGGTTCACCGACACATTGGACTGTGCACACGGTAATATACCTCCGTGAGACTAATTAGGTACAAGGACGGGTGTGTCCGGACACTCGTCTTGTGCACTTGCACATACCATTATGGGCATACTATGATGCCTCTCTTCAGCGTTATTTCATAATTAAGATATATCATGATTGTGTTTATTCAACTCTTGAGGATTGTTGTTACGTATGGCCCGGCCCGTTGGGATGTTGTTTTCAGGTCATGGCAAGGCTAAGGCACGGGAAGAGAACGCTGACGGCGAAGAGTCCCAGTGATACTAGTAGGGGGCCCCAGTCCTTTCATTCATTCGTGTTTTATATATTTTATTTCCGCTGCAGACTTCCATTTGGATTTTCATTTCATTCAGTGTTGTATATTTTATCTTCATATAAAATATACATGTATTTGGTATTATCTTGGGTGTATTGTAATGAAACTCCTCATCGGAGTAATTAATGATATACTGTGGTTCGGTACTACAATTATATCGCTTAATTCATTCATTTTCACTCGCCTGGTGGGTCCCAGTCGGGGTCCACGGCACTGTAATATCCGCCTGGTTTGGGATGTTACAGTCTCCGGACACTCGTCTTGTGCACTTGCACATACCATTACGGGCGTACTATGATGCCCCCCTTCAGCTTAATTTCATAATTAAGATGTATCATGATTGTGTTTATTCAACTCTTGAGGATTGTTGTTCTGTGTAACTGACCCCGTTGGGGGATGTTGTTTTCAGGTCATGGCAAGGCTAAAGTACGGGAAGAGAACGTTGACAGCGAGGAGTCCCAGTGATACTAGCACGGGGCCCCAGTCCTTTCAGTCATTCGTGTTTCTTCATTTTATTTCCGCTGCAGACTTTCATTTGAATACTCATTTTATTCAGTGTTGTATATTTTATCTTCATATAAAATATACATGTATTTTGTATTATCTTGGGTGTGTTGTACTTGAAACTCCTCATCAGAGCAATTGATGATATAATATGGTTCGGTACTACAATTATATTATTTAAGTCATTAATTTTCATTCACCTGGTAGGTCCCAGTCGTGGGTCCACGGCACTGTAATAGTCGCCTAGTCTGGGGTGTTACATGTATATTATGTTCTTGATTATGTTTATAAAATATAGATTTTATAAAATAATTTTTCTGGTTTAATTTGATTAAATCGGATCGTCAAAAATTAATTTTCTGGACTGTTTTCGCAAACATCTACTCCATAACTGTTCTGGAACAGGTCTGGTCTGAGAAGGGTTGGGTCGAGTTGGTTTAATTAGCAAAAATGTTTTGCATTACCAGGGGTTCGAACCCTAGTCGTCCGCCCAGGACCCTCGCCGACTTACCAACTGGGCTGCAGTTTTCTTTTCGAAATAATACATGGATCTCTTATAAAATGTATCAAATCTGTTTTAAATATGGAGTAAAAATCTTTTTCGCAAGATTGGGGATACGATCCCGGACCATTGAGAGGTGCAAGTTACCATCTCGGCTGGGATCAATTTTTGGTAGTTTTCAGGTAGTCCAATTTTATAAGCGTGTTTTAATATAAAAGGAAATTGGCAAATAATAGTTGCAAAATGTTGCAACTGCTACCGCCGGGTTTCGAACCCGGACGGACCCGTGCACTGGGCATGCAGCCAACCATCTCGGCTATAGTCCAATATTTTTTATTTGATAACTCAGAATATATTTATAGTCTGACTGTCAGACAAATTTTAATTTCTATAATTACATGCTTTTATTAATTATTTGATAATTTATTTCCTTATGGGTTGGTTTTACGGCCTGCGTGTCGTTTAATTATAATTGGTCTTACAGCCTGTGAGTCGTCTATTTAAATTGTTTATTATTTTACGGCCTGCATGTCGTTTGCACTTATTGTAATTTAATTTACTAGTGTATTGTTAAATTTCATTAATGCAATGAAGACAATAAGGACGAGAAGGACGGACTCGAAGAGCCAATTGATCGCGTATGACGTTCCAAGGAGTTGGGAAGATCAATGAAGTCCAATTTCACCCTTTAGATTGACCTTTGCGATTTTCATGTTGGCTCATGAAAATCACGTTAGGATTATGGTCATGCTATACACGGTCCTCTGATATAAATGTCATGATGCGATGTATGTTTAAATTTTTGCATGTATGTGATGCTATGTATGTTTAGATGTATGGTAGCAAACATAGACATTAACATAGGATAAAAATCCCTCGTTAAAATTTTAAAATGCCGTTCATTTGAAAAAACACCTATCAAGACTTCGATCAACTTGAGTGGGTCATGCCAAAGCTGGGCGCTCGGATTATCTTAGTAAGGTAGGATAGGTAATGGTGATATCTATGTGTTTTAATGAACTAAGAATTCAAAAGAGTTTTGAACCTTCACTAGTAGAATAAACATCAAAGACTTCGGTACGTCTCACTTCGGTAATGTATATTAGCAAAGTAAAAACAAACAACAATTTCGTTTTTCAATTTACTGAAGTGAACAACCGACATAGACTTCAGTAAATGGTACCAAACAAAAAAGCAGGAGCTAGTTAGAAATTTTAAGTTACAAAGACTTCACTAATTTGATAATTACTGAAGTAAAAAGTGTGAAATTTTATTTCTTACTAAAAAAAATTTACAATAGCGAAGTGTATGTCTTGAGACCGAGAATTAATATTTTTTGCAATTTTTTATGTTAAAGGAACAAATAGAGATATATTTAATTAATACTATGTATAATTTTTCTTCCCTCAGGCGCTGGATTTCTTTATCCCTTCTCTTCATAGTATTCCGCGATCTAACACTTAGTTCACGAGTTTAACTTAACGAGAAAAAAGAAGGGAAATGGACGGAAATAAGAAGAAAGAAAAAATATTTGGTCTTCCTGAGTTTCTTAATGAAAATAAACAGAAAGAAATGGAAGGAAAACTTTCCCTCCTAAGATTCCTTCAGATTTGGAAGGATTTGAAGAGAAAAGAACAAAATGGTTAATTTTCCTTTTACTTCCTTCCAACTCGAGAACACAAAATACAATGTCCTTTCATTTTTCTTTCTCTTATTTTCTCTCCTAGCTTTTTTTCCCTTTCATTTCTTTCCTTTACTAAGCGTAAATCAATCCGAGTCTTCGACCTGTAATTCTCTTCGATTCCTCCAGATCCAAGCTCACAAATCGCTGATAGATCGAGACCGATTTGAACTTTTATGTATTCATCAACCTGTCAATTCAAGTCCAGCGGCCAACCCTTGTCAACCGTTGCCAACTTTAGGGAGCGCATCTCCGGCCGCTCCCCGTTCCACCGCACCCAGTTCTATCGTTCACGCAGTCTAGCAAATCGACAATAAACCCCAACTTTTTTAGGGGTTTTGCTCTCCTCATAAAGCACTACATAATCAGACGCTCTCCTACAGTGTCGGCCTTCAGCAGATTTGTACTTCGTTTTTTCAAATCTTTGCCATGGGTAAATCCTCAAGAAATCTACCTCTAAGGTGAGTAGAAAAACAGAAGTCGCTTACTTTTATCTGTCTGACGAGTTGTAAGGGATCTTTTTGATGGCTTCCTGTTTGTAGGTTGCAGCATTTGCTGCCGTTGCTGCTCCCGCTACAATCAAATCCTTAAAACAAGGTTACCTATTCTTTTTTTTTCTTTTTTTTTTTCATTTTCTGATTTTTTTATCAATGTTTTTGGATTTAGTATTTTAATTTCTATGGTAGTTAATTCTTTTTTTTTTCTTGTCTGATTCCTTGTTCGCTTTATTCTCTCTGTTGATCGTCTTGTTTATTTGTTATTTTTTCTGGGTTGATCTTATACCCTTGTTTTTTTTGCCAAAAGTTCGTTTCGAAATTAATGTCATGTTGATTATACGCTTATTTTATTCTTAAATGTTCAATAGGCAAGAGAGAGACAGAGGATACTATTGAGAAGGAAGTGGTGAGTGCTAAGAAACAGAAGATGGAGAATGAGAAGATCAACATCAAGCCTGAGAAGAAAGTCGTCAAAAAGAAAGTCGAAACCTCCTCCGAAGAGGATACTTCTTCTTCTGAATCTGTGCTCGAGGTTTGGATTTTTGTCATATATGTGTATATATATAATGCTTTTTTCATTTGTTTAAGCCTGAGAAGAAGGTCATGAAAAGGAAAATTGAAACCTCCTCCGAAGAGGATACTTCTTCTGAATCTGAGCAACAACCCAAGGTTTGGATTTTTTTCATATATGTTTGTATATATATAACAACCCAAGGTTTGGATTTTTGTCATTTATGTATATATATAATGCTTCTTTCATTTTTTAACCAACATTACTAGGATTTTTCATGTACTTGTAATACCCGATATTTCTGATATGTATTTGAACCTTGTGATATTTTAATTATTGCATTTTGATCTGAGTATTATTCTCCGTATTTCATGATCCGGTGTTATTGAGCGCATGATTTCATGATTGTGATCTAAATTGTGATTCTGCGCATGTAGCGCACGCTATCGATTAAGAGTAGGGTACGCTAATTTGGATCCATAGCGCACGCTATGTGTGAAGCTTAGCGCGCGCTACACGTAGTCAGCATGATTGAGATAGGGCGGTAGGTGAGATCGGCTGCGGATCTCGGTCGGATTATGTCGGGATGAACCTGGACGGTTTTCGGGAAAAAGCCAAGTCAACGCGGTAGCGCACGCTACTGATATGAGGATAGCGCACGCTAAATGCTGAGTACAGTATAGTCAGTAAGCCATTAGCGCACGCTATGAATATGGACTAGCGCGCGCTAATAACCATTTTTTATAAATAGGACAGCATCCTTTTTCGTATTTTCAGCCTTTTCACTTCCCACATCCGAATCCTTGGACTTAGAGAGTCATACTCTTCATCCTAAACCCTTCATATCAGCATCCTAGCTTGAGTCGAAGATTGTAGATCATTGGAGATTGGTGTTCAAGCCTTCGGCGTTGGATTGCTTCGAGTTCCTCCTTGTTCTTCACTACTTTGAGGTAGGTGATTCTTCACCAATATTAAGTACTATAATGAAGGACGTTTTGATCATGATTTGGGACTATCTAGTCAGTTAAACACGTATGTAGTTGAACATCATGTGTTAGAAGGATATTTTCGACGTTTCGGTACTTATTCATCGTATAATCCATTGAACCTTTTTAGAATAGGGACTCCTAAGCATATTCATGTATCTTCAAAACAAATTATGACCAGTATATGGAGATTACCAAGTTCTTATGTCCTTACATCAAGGAATCATACGTTTTGGGACATGAAATGGATCGGACTTAGAATAATTTTCTTGAAGATCAAAGATGGATTTTGGTGTTGCGATGATTATACGTATCCTTGTATCTCGTAGTCAATTAATTCGTAAAGATCTTTCATAAACCGTATGAGCATGATATGCATGGAGATGGCATGTATTAGCACTGAAGATTTCATTGAGTCTCATCACCTTTAGCTCAAGTTTTCTGCACAATAGTAAACTGCCATGCACGGTTAACGCACGCTAAGATGTGTATATTAACGTGCGCTATCGGGAATGAGTAACGTACGCTACGTTTGGTACGTAACGTATGTTATGTCATCAGGCGAGTCAGTCGGCTGATCAGAGAGGACTGCCGGTACATAAGCTAGCGTACGCTAGACTTCGTCATTTACGTACGCTAATGGGCAGGCTTAGCGCATGTTACGTAGAGTATGTAGCGTACGCTAAGTAGTTCAGGCAGATTGCATTTTTAGAGTTTTCGGCCGTAGACTAGGTTGTTAGACTTTCATACGACATAAGATAAATTCTATATTATTTCTTTTGTTAAGGTTTGAGCTTGCCACGTTGATCGAAGGAGACGGCCTTCGAGTGTGTTGAGATCGTTGGAGTGATTTGTTCTTGCCATCTTTGTGGCAAGTATCATATTTTAAGTTATTGATATTGTATTATTGATCGTGTGTACGATTTATTCGTGTTGTTGAACATGAGATTATATTCTTTGAGTTGGCATGATATTTACGTCGATGAACGTGTTGATTTACATATGTGTATGCATAATGGTATTGTTTGTGTTGTAAATGTTCCGAGGGGATCATGAGGATCTATGCTGAGGGCGCTGGATCGAATATCCACCATGCGTTGGTCCGACGGGATCATCATGGGGATCTATGCTGAGGGCGCTGGATCGATGGACGGGTTTTCCACCATGCGTTGGTCCGACGGGATCATCATGGGGATCTATACCAAGGGCGCTGGATCGCTGGATTACCCTGTATTGTGTTGATGGAATCGTGAGGATTCACATCGTTGGATTCCGATGACGGAAGTCCATTTTGCATGTTTTATGATGCACTGATGATTTATGTATTATGATACTTGTACTAGCATTGTTTTGCTAACCCCTTCGGGGGTGGACATTGTTTTGATGTTCAGGTAGCCGAGGAGCGGGGAAGCAACCACAGTACCGACAGGACGATGAAATGGCTCAGTGATGTGGTTGATGTTTATTGTTATCGTGATTTGTCTTCTTGGTTCACTTTAGTACACGAGTACGTGTGTTTTAATAATGTCATTTTCGATATGGTTGTATAAGTTAACTCTTTGGATCAGTTGAACCATTTCTGTATTTTGAATTTCAGATGTAAAGTTGGATTATATTTACATTTCTTTTATTTAGCCTTGTAAATCCTTACCTAAAGGGTTTACGGCGCTGTAATTATTCCGAATATCTCAGGGTGTTAGAGAATATGGTATCAGAGCTAAGATTCATGGGTATCTTAGCAGTCGGGTTAGTTGGGTCTGTTTACGTTATTTGATTATTGGTCGTTTGTAACATCACTGCTGAGCCAGCATCGTCGTGTGGACCGTGGTTGTAAGTTTCCTAATCTCAAATACTACCGTTTTATTTAATTCATGTTTTGTGAACATTGATGGACTTTATTTTAGAAGGTTTGCCCTGGATATTGAGTATTTGTATTTACAGTATGTTGAGAGGAGGTCGTGGACGCGGACGTGGTCGTGGACGCGGACGTGGAAATATGAGACATGAGGATTCGGCATCTACCCCGGATATATCTGCTAGTCGAACCGATTCCCATTCTGGAGAACAGCGGGGATCAGCAAATAATAATGCAGATCCTAATGTGCCGGGAGTGCTTCAGCAGGTGGTTGCTCAGATAAACTAGTTTGCTCAAGTTGTTGATCGCATGCAGACGGCGATGGGACAGCAGCATAACGAGGATAATCGGGGAGACAAATGGCTTACTGGGGTGGTCAAATTGCACCCTCTGAAATTTGACGGTTCTGCTGAGATGCTTTCTTGGGATCACTGGCTGAAGGAGTTAGAGAAGATCTTTGCAGGGATTAACTGTCCCAACGACAGGAAGGTTCCGGTCGCCCAGTATCTTCTGACAGGGGAGGCTTTTGACTGGTGGGAGGCCATTCGACCTGAGGAGCATAATGTTGACTGGACGGAGTTTAAATTAATGATGGAAGCGCAGTATTGTCCTCGCCCAGTTAGAGAGGCCCGAGTCCGGGAGTTTTTCTCACCACAAAATTCAGAGGCATCTGTTATAGACGTGATTAAGACTTTTACTCACCAGCTGACTTATGTTCGCCACTTGGTCAGAACCGAGGCGGAGAGGATTTTTCATTTCGACATGCGGATGAAGCCGGAGATTCAGCAGTATATGTCCGGATTTGAATGTACCACCTTGCGACAGTATCAGGACAAAGCATTGGCCTATGATATGAAAGAGGCGGCAGTAGAAAAGTCAACGGAAGCAAAGAAACAAAAGGTGTCTGGCAACTTCCCGGAGAATAGGAGTAGTGGGCCTCGCAGGGGCCAGTCCTCTTTTCATTCATCCAGGAGACCTCCGCATCCTTCTCTAGGTGGAAAGAAGTTCCGGGCAGCACCCACCGTTTCAGACGCAGGGAAGAAATGTTATAACTGTGGCAAAGCGGGGCATGTTCGATGTGACTGTTTCGCGCCTGCTCTGACCTGTTTCGAGTGTGGACAGGAAGGGCATCGCGCAACATTTTGTGGAAATGCGACTCGATCTTTTGGTACTCGCACTCCTGTACCGGTTCCGAAGGACACTAGTGTAAACCAGACGCAGCAAAGCAGTTTCCAGCAGCAGAATGTTGGGAAAGAGAGGCATCCAACACTGGGTCTGTTCCTCCGCGTATTTACGAGATGAAGAAGTCAGACGATGAGAACACGGCTGTTGCATCAGGTACGATTCAGATCCTTTTGCAACCAGTTAGTGTATTATTCGATTCAGGAGCTACGCATTCTTTTATATCTTTGAACTGTGTTAATCGTTTGAAAATCTCGTGCTTGTATGATTGTGAACCTTATGTTGTGGGATTACCGAGCGGAGAGAAAATTGTGGGAACCCTAGAAGCTAGAGATTTTCCAGTGTCTATAGGAGGGAGAGATTGGCCATCAAATCTTATTGTAGTTGACATATAGGGTGACGACTTAATTCTCGGAGACGATTGGCTCAACCGTTTTGGAGCTATTCTGAATTACCGAAAGAGAGTCATTTCTATCATTGCTGATGACGGATCTGAACACTTATTCAGAGGATGGAGACTGGGAAGCTCGGGAAAATTGATCAAAGCAATGAAAGCCATGAAATTACTGAAGCAGGGATGTCATGGACTTTGGTGCTATGCCATGAGGAAAGAGAAAGGAGTAGAGCTCTCATCTATTCCAGTTGTGAATGAATTCTCAGATGTATTTTCTGACGAACTACCTAGGTTACCTCCGCAGAGAGAAGTGGAGTTCACTATCGAATTAGAGCCTGGAGCCGCTCCTATTTCCAGAGCACCATACCGCATGGCGCCAACCGAGATGTATGAACTAAAGAAGCAACTGGAGGAATTATTACAGAAGGGTTATATTCAACCTAGCGTTTCTCCTTGGGGAGCGCCCGTTCTCTTTGTCCGGAAGAAAGACGGATCCCTCCGATTATGTATTGATTACAGGGAGCTCAACAAAGTGACGATCAAGAATAAGTATCCTATACCTCGGATCGATGACTTGTTTGATCAACTGCAAGGGGCAAGGGTATTCTCGAAGATTGACTTGCGATCAGGATACCATCAGTTGAGAATTAAGGAATCGGATATACCGAAATCTGCTTTCAGATCCCGGTACGGGCATTATGAATTTGTAGTGATGCCATTTGGACTTACCAATGCTCCTGCGGTATTTATGCAATTGATGAATCGGGTATTCTTGGAATACTTGGATAAATTCGTGGTCGTCTTCATCGATGACATCTTGATCTATTCGAAAGACACAGAGGAGCACGCTGAGCATTTGCGTGTGGTTTTGAGCATCTTGAGGAAGGAATAGATGTATGCAATGTAATACCCAGTTGTAATTCATTCATTTTCAATCAGTAATTATCAGTATGTAATTGTCACTCAGTGTATTTTCACTCAATCATAATCATTCATCAATCATGTTCATTCACCGTGTTCACCGTTCGGAAAAACTTCGAGTTGTGTATCGTTATTGTTCATTGTTTCAACTTTCCTCATATGAGTTCGACTTTGTTAGATCACCATTAATTTTTGGTAACTCCAAAAATTCTAAATCTTCGCAATAATATAGAGCATCGAGTTAGCTTTCCAATGGCTCAAACGGTGAGTCAATCGGAGTCCGAACGAGAGAGTTATGGTCGTTTTAGCTCACCCGCTCATTTTTCAGCTTTTGGCCGATCACTGCCGACCGAACTCGGTCGTGTCGTCCGACACGGCCCGTGCCGTACTCGTCCGGAAATGCCGAAGTCTATGCCCACAGGACTCGACCGTGTCGTGCAGCACGGCCAGTCGAACTCTTCCGGATAAGCGAGAACCGATCGCCCGGGCCTTGGCCGTGTTCGGGACACGGTCGAGTCATCCGAAGTCATTGTCGGACGGTCACTATAGGAAGGCCCTCCGCGCGCGACCGTGTCAGCGATGCACGGTCGAGTCCTGTCGGCGATTGCGCACGCGACCGTACCCCGATCGGCGCAGGCCGTGTCGGCGAGGCGATCAACCCCTTTAAATTCGTTTTTTTAGCATTTCAGCCCATTCCTTCCATTTTTTTTCCACCTTCATACGAGAGAGAGAGGCTTGAGGGAGAAGATTCTCTTCACCTATCACTTGAGTGTGATTTTTAATCATTTTCATTCGGTTGTGAAGCTTGGATACTCGATTAAACTCGTGTTCTTCGGATCGAAGCGGTTGGATCTTCAAGAGGTAATTCCTTCAACACCTTGGACTTCGATATTGTGTTGATATATGATGTTTTGGACGTTATAATCATGTTATATGAAGGGATATGTATATGATTATGAGTTTGTATAAGGATTCATTGGATTATTGAGGGATTATTCAAGAACACTTTGATTATCGAGTTGAAATTGGGGGTTTTCGATTAATTGTCGTTATAATCACGTTTTTGGATATTCATTTTGGATTATTAATCGTATTGAAGATGTTTTGTTGGTTTGAAACACTTCTTGGGGGATTTGATATTGGTTTTTGAGGTTTGATTGTAAACAATCGGAGTTTGGACGCAACATGTTTGATTTAATGCCTCAATGAACTTAGTTTAATCGTATCGACGTTTTGAGTTCGTTATATTCGTGTTTGATTCGTATATTGAACGAGTTGTTGGATATTGTATAATTCAAGATTGTTCGAGCGACCGATATCTCAATTAGGACGTTGTTCGTGGAAGGATAATTGTCACCGGTATTGTGTAAGTTAATTCTTACTCGGTTAAAAGGATATTCATCCCTTTTGTTGTTGTTCATTCATAATCATAACTCATTCACCATTATATTAACCGTATCAAAACTTGTTGTTATCAATTAATCATTTCAGTCATAAGGAACGACGGTTCCAATCTTTTCATTGAGCTGTCATTTATTTCATTACCATTCCACCTCGGTGAGTCGTTATTCATTTTCGATGTCACTTTTGTTATATCGTGGCATTCCGGGTCATACTGGCGTGCCGGTTGGTATGTGTAGGATTTTCATGTCGGGCACATTTATGTCGTGTGTTGGTTGTTGGCCTCACATTGGACTGTGCACACGAGTCATAGTGTCTCATGAGACTGATTAGGTACAAGACTACACGTGTATTCGATCGATACTCGTTGGTGGCTTGTGCACGGACACATTTCCATCCCGGGCGTAGTGTGGCGCCACCCTTTGAGCCGTACTGTTAGTTGATTCATATAGCATGTTTGATTGCGTATGTTTCGACAGGATATTTCATAATTTCAGATATAATCATGATTGTGTATTTTCAACCCTTGAGGATTGTTGTTCTTTGTAACTAACCCCTTTTGGGGATTTTGTTTTTCAGGTCTTGGCAAGGCAAAAGTACGGGGAGAACATGCTGACGTCGAGGAGTCCCAGTGATACTAGTAGGGGGCCCCGATCTTTCAGTTATTCATGTTATTGTCCTTTATTTTCCGCTGCAGACTTTCATTTGAATACTCCGTTTCATTCAGTGTTTTGTATTTTATCTTCATATAAAATACACTAGTATTCGGTATTGTCCTGGTGTGTTGTAACTAAACTCCTCATCGGAGTAATTATTGTTGTAATATAGTTCGGTACTACATTTATCTTGTGTATTTCATTCATTTTCATTTGCCTGGTGGGTCCCAGTTGGGGATCTACGACACTGTAATATCCGCCTAGTTTGGGGTGTTACAGAGTTGGTATCGGAGCGTGGTTTTGAATACTACCCTCCAAGTCATGTCTCGTTTGAAATCATCGTCATCGGACTAGTATCATTGGACTTTCGCGTCACGTGTGACCTGTGCAAATGCCGAGCCAATCAGACCGAAAGAACTGTAAGACATCTAACGCCATGGTATAATTTCTGGCAATAGTCATTCATTCATCATTCATCAATTAACAATCCTCAAACATCATCATTCATTATGATCAGGACGATCATATTAACTCATTAATCACTTAATTGATTTCAATACTCAGTTAATGATCAGGACGATCATATTAACTCATTAATCACTTAATTCATTTCATTACTCAGTTAATGATCAGGACGATCATGTTAATTCATTAATTACTCAATTCATTTCATTACTCAGTTGTCGATTTGGATGGTCATATTATCAATCTTATTAAGTTATTCAAGATAATCATTTCAAGAATTTTATCAGATAATCATGTCACTTCAGTAAATCATTCATATAATCACTAAGTTAGAGCATGCATACTCATTTTCATCATCTCATGACATAATCATAACGTGATAATCATGCGGGGAAATATAATCATTATGCGACCTTCCTACTTCAGTATGGGGAGAGCTGTCAGGGGATGCACGGGGAGAGGCCGCGGTGCGGACCGAAACCCGAGAAATAATCACTGTCACGGGAAATCGTGCCCAGGACTCGGCTCGATCAGAAGATGTTCGGGTTGATCCACTCACTTTTATGCAGGCCATGATGACCCATGTGCAGTTGCTCAATTATCATTGCGCCACTCTGACCGGATTAATCGAGAGAACTCTCCCGTATAAGCCAGCTGCTAAGGAAAGTGCTGAACAACAACCTTCATTTGTCAGTAAGAAATCAATGAAGCGTAATCAATCAGAAGGCGGTCAGTCAACCTTCAAGAAGCCTCGTGTGAGTCCGATCGTTTCTGAGCGACCTCCTACGGCGCATAATCGTGCGGGATCTCATTCCCGAGCGGCCAGTTCGGCCATCACCTTTTTCAATTGTGAAACGCCGGGTCATTTCAGCACTGAGTGTCTGAAACCGTCTATCACGTGCTATAATTGTGGGAATTTTGGGCATAAGGCCCGTTTTTGCCGAAAGGACTCCAAGTCGGCTCCGGCGGCATCTCAGGCCCCGAAGCAACCAGCGTTTCAGAATCAGACTGCTTTCTCATCGTCGTTTAAGACTATGGAAGCAAATAGAGTTGGAGCTCGTATTTATCAGACGAGAGCGTCCGGTTCGGGGGCCGGCAAGTCCCAGATTCATATGATGAGGAGGATCGACGATCCAGTGGCCCGAATGATTTCAGGTATACTCGTAATTTTATTTCAACTTGTGTGTACCTTTTGATGCTGGTACACGACATTCATTCATTTTCGAATCATGCTTGAATAGACTTATTTCGGGATAGTCCTATTGCTTGCGGACCTCATACCATTGGTCTACCTGACGATGGAAGAATTTTCGGAATCATACCGAATTAAGCTTAATGACCGCGATTGGTTGATGGATCTAATCGTGGTGAATTTATCTTAGGACGATGTAATTTTCGGTATTAGTTGGTTTGATCGTCTTGATACTATCCTCAGTGTTTGTTAGCGTTTGGTCGCTATCTTTCCGTCGTTGGTTGTCGAATGTGTGCTTCAGGGAAGTAATCCCCGTTGTTCCAGAAGAAGTATTATTATGACGAAAGCAGAGAAATTCCGCAATCGAACTATTCAATCATTCATTATATCATTTTCATCGATTGGCCTTTCTAAGACAATCGAGTTATTTAATCATTCCTTGTATCATTTCCATCGATTGGCTTTTCTAAGACAATCGAGTCATTCAATCATTCATTATATCATTTTCATCGATTGGCCTTTCTAAGGCAATCGAGTTATTCAATCATTCATTGTATCATTTTCATCGATTGGCCTTTCTAGGGCAATCGAGTTATTCAATCATTCATTGCATCATTTCCATCGATTGGCCTTTCTAAGACAATCGAGTCATTCAATCATTCATTGTATCATTTTCATCGATTAGCCTTTCAAAGGCAATCGAGTTATTCAAACATTCATTATATCATCTTCATCGATTGGCCTTTCTAAGACAATCGAGTTATTCAATCATTATTGGTACCTCTTTTTATCGATTGACCATTCTAGGGCAATCGAAATGTTCAATCATTCGTGATATCATTGTCATCGATTGACGATGTATTTCCAGACGAGTTATCTGGTTGCCTTCACATAGAGTAGGGGAATTCAGGAGTGAGTGGGAGCCGGTACGTCCCCTTTATCGAAGGCACCGTATCGGATGGCCCCGACCAGAATGCAGGAGTTGAAGATTCAACTTGAGTAGTAGTTCGAGAAAGGTTATCTCCGACCGATTGCGTCCCCGTGAGGAGCACCAGTGTGATCTGTCAAGGAGAAGGATGGCTCGTCTCGTGTATGTATTAATTACCAGGAGTTGAACAGGGTGATGATCAAGAGTAGTATCCCTTACCCCGTATTGATGATCTTTTAGATCAACTTCAGGGAGCCTCAGTATTTTCCAGGATCGACTTAAGATCTAGATATCACCAGTTGCGGATTCGAGAGTCGGATATCGCGAGGACAGCATTTTGTACACGCTATGGTCATTATGAGTTCGTAGTTATGCCGTTCGGGCTAACTATTGCTCCTGCGGTATTCATGGAGTTAATGAATCGGGTTTTCATCGACTTTTGGATCAGTTTGTTGTTGTCTTCATCGACGAGATTTTGATTTATTCTCTTAGCCGAGAGGAACACGAGGTTCATCTTCATCAGGTTCTCGACATGTTGAGACGAGAGCAACTTTATGGAAAGTTTTCCAAATGTGAGTTCTGGAGGTCCGAAGTGACTTTCTCGGGCATGTAATTTCATTTGACAGAGTTCGTGTCGACCCTCAGAAGACGGAGACTATCCGAGATTGGCAACCTCCAAAAGATATTAAGTAAATCCGATGTTTCCTCGGATTAGCTGGTTAATTATCCAACCCACGGCCGGAGCTAGCAACCGTGGTTTTCACGTTGGAAATTTGGCGTCGTTACCTTTATGGCATCACCTGTCAGATCTTCACCAATCACAAGAGTTGAAGTATATATTTACTCACAAGGAGTTAAATATGCGACAGAGGCGGTGGTTGGAACTAATCAAAGATTTTGATATCGAGATCCTTTACCACCGGGCAAGGCGACGTTGTCGCCGACGCCTTTAGTTGTAAGTCCGTTCGGGAGCGGATGCTTGCTCGTTTACTTGATTCGGAAGGAGCTTGGAGAAATTCCTTAGACCCGAGATCGAGTGCAGCCGGCGAGTTCGAGACGGACTTTGTATGTTAGAGATTTCATCGTCACTTGAGGAGGTAATTAGAGAAAATCAGAGTTCAGACCCTTCATTGTTGCGCATCCGTGAAGATGTGGCTCAGGAGAAAGCCCCTGGATTCGTGATCCACGAGGATGGACTTTTGAGATTTAAGAATCGGATGTGTGTACCGGCGAATGATGAGTTGAAAAACTCCATTTTGAGAGAAGCTCAGGCTACCCCTTATTCTGTTCATCCGGGGTCTAGCAAGATGTATAAGGACTTGAAACAAAATTACTGGTGGAGTAATATGAAGCGAGAAGTCGCAGAATTTGTTTCGAGATGCTTAACCTGTCAACAAGTCAAGATTGAACATCAGCGACCGGCGGGTATGCTGAAACCTCTTCCTATTCCCGAATGGAAGTGGGAAGACATTTCTATGGAATTCATCACGAATTGCCGACGAGTCGTCGTGGCATGAATACGATCTGAGCGATCGCGATCGCTTTACTAATTTAGCTCATTTTCTTGAAATCAAGGATATGTGGAGTCCCAAGAGACTGGCCCAGTTGTTCATCAAGGAGATAGTGAGACTTCACGGTGCCCCTAAGAGTATCGTTTCTGATCGTGACGGACGATTCGTGTCTCATGTTGGAAATCAGTTCATCGTGATATGGGAACTCAGCTTAATCTCAGTACTGCCTTTCATCCTCAGTCCGACGGACAATCAGAGAGAACTATTCAGACATTAGAGTACAGGTTGAGAGCTTGCGTCCTCGATTGGAAGGACGATTGGGAAGCCCAACTACCGTTGATCGAGTTCGCGTATAATAATAGTTGGCATGCTTCCATTAAGATGGCACCTTACGAGGCCTTGTATGGTCGTCGTTGTCGCTCTCCTTTATGTTGGGATGACTTGTCAGAATCAATCGGCACCGAGCCCGATATGCTTATAGACGCCCGTGAGAAGGTAGCTTTGATCAAGAGTCATTTGTTGACCGCCCAGAGCCAACAGAAGTCTTATGCAGACAATCGTCGTCGACCACTAGAGTTCGAGACGGGTGACCACGTTTTGGTCAAAGTATCCCCGAGCCGAGGAATTTCCGTTTCGGAAAACGGGGAAAGTTGAGTCCGAGATTTATTGGACCGTTTGAGATTTTAGAACGAGTAGGCGAGCTAGCTTATCGTTTAGCCTTACCTCCGGCATTGAGCCGAATTCATAATGTGTTTCACGTCTCTCAGTTACGGAAGTATGTTGCCAACCCGAGTCACATACTTGATTCGTGAATCGAGATCGCCGACGACCAGTCATATGAGGAGCGTCCTATACGAGTCTTAGAGCGGCGAATCAAACAGTTGAGAAATAAGTCGTTTCCTTTGGTCAAGATTCAGTGGTCCAGACACGGAGTCGAAGAGGCTACTTGGGAAACCGAGGATAGTATGCGGGAGAGTTATCCCGAGTTGTTTGACCCTTAGTTTCGGGGACGAAACTCTTTTAAGGGGGGTGTATGTAATACCGGTTGTAATTCATTCATTTTCATTCGGTAATTATCGATCTGTAATTGTCACTCAGTGTATTTTCACTCAATTATAATCATTCATCAATCATGTTCATTCACCGTGGTCACCGTTCGGAAAAACTTCGAGTTGTGTATCGTTATTGTTCATTGTTTCAACTTTCCTCATATGAGTTCGACTTTGTTAGATCACCATTAATTTTTGGTAACTCCAAAAATTCTAAATCTTTGCAATATTATAGAGCATCGAGTTAGCTTTCCAACGGTTCAAACGGTGAGTCAATCGGAGTCTGGACGAGAGAGTTATGGTCGTTTTAGCTCACCCGCTCATTTTGACTTTTGGCGATCACTGCCGACCGAACTTCGGTCGTGTCGTCCGACACGGCCCGTGCCGTACTCGTCCGGAAATGCGAAGTCTCTGCCCACAGGACTCGACCGTGTCGTCAGCACGCCCAGTCGAACTCTTAGGATAAGCGAGCAAGCGCCCGGGCCGCGGCCGTGTTCCAGGACACGGTCGAGTCATGCCGAGTCGCTGTCGGACGGGTCACTATCGGAAGGCCCTCCACGCCGCGACCGTGTCAAGCAGAACACGGTCGAGTCCCTGTCGGCCAGTTGCGCGCCGCCACCGTACCGATCGGCACGGGCCGTGTCCGGCAGGGCAGTCAACCCCTTTAAATTCGTTTTTTTAGCATTTCAGCCCATTCCTTCCATTTTTTTCCACCTTCATACGAGAGAGAGAGGCTTGAGGGAGAAGATTCTCTTCACCTATCACTTGAGTGTGATTTTTAATCATTTTCATTCAGTTGTGAAGCTTGGATACTCGATTAAACTCGTGTTCTTCGGATCGAAGTGGTTGGATCTTCAAGAGGTAATTCCTTCAACACCTTGGACTTCGATATTGTGTTGAGATATGATGTTTTGGACGTTATAATCATGTTATATGAAGGGATATGTATATGATTATGAGTTTGTATAAGGATTCATTGGATTATTGAGGGATTATTCAAGAACACTTTGATTATCGAGTTGAAATTGGGGGTTTTTGATTAATTGTCGTTATAATCACGTTTTTGGATATTCGTTTTGGATTATTAATCGTATTGAAGATGTTTTGTTGGTTTGAAACACTTCTTGGGGGATTTGATATTGGTTTTTGAGGTTTGATTGTAAACAATCGGAGTTTGGACGCAACGTGTTTGATTTAATGCCTCAATGAACTTAGTTTAATTGTATCGACGTTTTGAGTTCGTTATATTCGTGTTTGATTCGTATATTGAACGAGTTGTTGGATATTGTATAATTCAAGGTTGTTCGAGCGACCGATATCTCAATTAGGACATTGTTCGTGGAAGGATAATTGTCACCGGTATTGTGTAAGTTAATTCTTACTCGGTTAAAAGGATATTCATCCCTTTTGTTGTTGTTCATTCATAATCATAACTCATTCATCATTATATTAACCGTATCAAAACTTGTTGTTATCAATTAATCATTTCAGTCATAAGGAACGACGGTTCCAATCTTTTCATTGAGCTGTCATTTATTTCATTACCATTCCACCTCGGTGAGTCGTTATTCATTTTCGATGTCACTTTTGTTATATCGTGGCATTCCGGGTCATACTGGCGTGCTGGTTGGTATGTGTAGGATTTTCATGTCGGGCACATTTATGTCGTGTGTTGGTTGTTGGCCTCACATTGGACTGTGCACACGAGTCATAGTGTCTCGTGAGACTGATTAGGTACAAGACTACACGTGTATTCGATCGATACTCGTTGGTGGCTTGTGCACGGACACATTTCCATCCCGGGCCTAGTGTGGCGCCACCCTTTGAGCCGTACTGTTAGTTGATTCATATAGCATGTTTGATTGCGTATGTTTCGACAGGATATTTCATAATTTCAGATATAATCATGATTGTGTATTTTCAACCCTTGAGGATTGTTGTTCTTTATGGCGGCCCGTTTGGGGATTTTGTTTTCGAGTCTTGGCAAGGCAAAAGTACGGGAGAACACGCGGCGTCGAGTCCCAGTGATACTAGTAGGGGGCCCCAATCTTTCAGTTATTCATGTTATTGTCCTTTATTTTCCGCTGCACACTTTCATTTGAATACTCCGTTTCATTCAGTGTTGTGTATTTTATCTTCATATAAAATACACTAGTATTCGGTATTGTCCTGGTGTGTTGTAACTAAACTCCTCATCGGAGTAATTATTGTTGTAATGTAGTTCGGTACTACATTTATCTTGTGTATTTCATTCATTTTCATTTGCCTGGTGGGTCCCAGTTGGGGATCTACGGCACTGTAATATCCGCCTAGTTTGGGGTGTTACAAGCTTTCCAAATGCGAGTTCTGGCTTAGGGAAGTAACTTTCCTTGGGCATGTGATATCAGCTGACGGAGTTCAGGTGGACCCGAAGAAAGTTGAAGCAATCTTGGAATGGGAAGCTCCTAATAACGTGAAAGAAGTCCGGAGTTTCTTGGGACTTGCTGGATATTATCGCCGTTTTGTAGAGGGATTTTCCAAAATTGCTCGTCCGCTCACTCATTTATTCTGAGAAAACTCAAAAGTTCACGTGGGATGAGAAATGCCAGTGGTTTTGATGAACTTAAGAAGACACCGACGACACCTATATTAGCGTTACACGATGGGGTGATGGATTCATGGTATACGACGCTTCAAATCGAGTGCAGGATGTGTGTTGATGCAAAAGGATAAGGTGATTGCCTATGCTTCTCGGCAGTTGAAACCGTACGAAGTTAATTACCCGACTCACGATCTGGAGCTAGCAGCTGTGGTCTTTGCCATGAAAATTTGGCGACATTATTTGTACGGCACTCATTGTCAGATCTTTACAGATCATAAGAGCCTCAAGTACATTTTCAGTCAAAAGGAATTAAACATGAGGCAGAGGAGGTGGCTGGAATTGATCAAGGATTACGACTTGGAAATTCTCTATCATCCGGGTAAAGCAAACGTAGTAGCCGATGCATTGAGCCGTAAACTTGTTTCTCTTCGAGTGTTGGAAGCACTTATATCCCAAACCAGCATTCAACGGGAACTAATCCGCGAAGGGATTGAAGTATGGGCACCAGGAATTCAAGGGCAACTATATGTGATGGAACTGACTTCATCACTATTCGAGGAAATCAAATCTAAGCAGCTGAACGATTCTCTGATCCTTCGGATATGTGATGAAGTAAAGAAAGGAAAGGCCCCAGGATTCGTGATACAAGATGATGGAGTTCTGAGATTTCAGAGTCGACTTTGCATTCCCGATGCTGATGATTTGAGACGGATAATTCTGAAGGAAGCTCATAGCGCGCCTTATTCTATTCACCCAGGCAGCAGTAAGATGCATAAGGATCTAAAACAAAACTTCTGGTGGGGGAATATGAAGAACGACGTAGCAGAATACGTTTCGAAGTGTTTGACTTGTCAGCAGGTTAAGATTGAACATCAGCGACCTACCAGAATGTTAAAGCCGCTTCCGATCCCTGAGTGGAAGTAGGAGGATATCTCGATGGATTTCATCACCAGTATGCCAAGGACCAAGACGGGAATGAACATGATTTGGGTTGTAGTGGATCGACTAACCAAGACGGCTCATTTCCTAGGAATTAAAGATACTTGGGGACCCGAGAGATTAGCGCGAGTATTTATTGCAGAGATAGTCAGGTTACATGGGACACCAAAGACCATTATTTCAGATCGAGATGGTCATTTCGTGTCGCACTTCTGGAAGGCAGTCCATAGGGCTTTGGGGACCGAGCTAAACTTTAGCACGGCTTATCATCCTCAGACGGATGGTCAGTCCGAAAAGACTATACAAACAGTAGAAGACATGCCTAGAGCTTGTGCTTTGGATTGGTCAACTGATTGGGAAGTTCATTTGCCGTTGATTGAATTCACCTACAATAATAGTTGGCATGCTTCTATTAAGATGGCACCATTTGAAGCTTTGTGTGGGAGAAGATGCCGATCACCCCTGTGCTGGGATGATTCTTAGGAATTGATCGGGACGGAACCGGAATTGATAGTTCAGACTCAAGAGAAGATAGCTTTGATTCGGGAAAGACTGTTGACTGCCCAGAGGCGACAGAAGTCTTATGCAGACGTGCGTCGTCGCCCTCTAGAGTTTGACATTGGGGACCACGTACTATTGAAGGTGTCTCCTACACGTGGAATTTTCCGTTTTGGGAGGAAAGGAAAGCTAAGTCCGAGATATATCGGACCATTCGAGATCCTCGAGAGAGTTGGGGATTTAGCATACAAGTTGGCTTTACCGCCATCGCTGAGTCACGTTCACAATGTATTTCACGTATCCCAACTACAGAAGTATCTACCGGATCCCAGTCATATCATTGAGTTCGATGAGATCGAGATAGCTAATGATGGCACCTTCGAAGAGAGACCAATCAAGATACTTGAGAGTCGGATCAAACAATTTAGGAATAAACCAATACACTTGGTTAAAGTACAATGGTCATGACACGGAGTTGAAGAGGCCACTTGGGAAATGGAGGACAGTATGAAGACTAGATATCCAGAGTTGTTTTTATCTTAAGTTTCGGGACGAAACTACTTTTTAGGGAGGAAGGATGTAATACCCTAGATTTCTGATATGTATTTGAACCTTGTGATATTGTGATTGTTGCATTTTGATCTGAGTATTATTCTCCGTATTTCATGATCCGGTGTTATTGAGCGCATGATTTCATGATTGTGATCTAAATTGTGATTCTGCGCATGTAGCGCACGCTATCGATTAAGAGTAGCATACGCTAATTTGGATCCATAGCGCACGCTATGTGTGAAGCTTAGCGCGCGCTACACGTAGTCAGCATGATTGAGACAGGGCGGTAGGTGAGATCGGCTGCGGATCTCGGTCGGGTTATGTCGGGATGAACCTGGACGGTTTTCGGGAAAAAGCCAAGTCAACGCGGTAGCGCACGCTACTGATATGAGGACAGCGCACGCTAAATGCTGAGTACAGTATAGTCAGTAAGCCGTTAGCGCACGCTATGAATATGGACTAGCGCGCGCTAATAACCATTTTTTATAAATAGGACAACATCCTTTTTCGTATTTTCAGCCTTTTCACTTCCCACATCCGAATCCTTGGACTTAGAGAGTCATACTCTTCATCCTAAACCCTTCATATCAGCATCCTAGCTTGAGTCGAAGATTATAGATCATTGGAGATTGGTGTTCAAGCCTTCGGCGTTGGATTGCTTCGAGTTCCTCCTTGTTCTTCACTACTTAGAGGTAGGTGATTCTTCACCAATATTAAGTACTATTATGAAGGATGTTTTGATAATGATTTGGGACTATCTAGTCAGTTAAACACGTATGTAGTCGAACATCATGTGTTAGAAGGATATTTTCGACGTTTCGGTACTTATTCATCGTATAATCCATTGAACCTTTTTAGTGTATGGACTCCTAAGCATATTCATGTATCTTCAAAACAAATTATGACCAGTATATGGAGATTACCAAGTTCTTATGTCCTTACATCAAGGAATCATACATTTTGGGACATGAAATGGATCGGACTTAGGATAATTTTCTTGAAGATTAAAGATGGATTTTGGTGTTGTGATGATTATACGTATCCTTGTATCTCATAGTCAATTAATTCGTAAAGATATTTCATAAACTGTATGAGCATGATATGCACGGAGATGGCATGTATTAGCACTGAAGATTTCATTGAGTCTCATCACCTTTAGCTCAAGTTTTCTGCACAGTAGTAAACTTCCATGCACGGTTAACGCACGCTAAGATGTGTATATTAACGTGTGCTATCGGGAATGAGTAACGTACGCTACGTTTGGTACGTAACGTACGTTATGTCATCAGGCGACTCAGTCGGATGATCAGAGAGGACTACCGTTACATAAGCTAGCGTACGCTAGACTTCGTCGTTTACGTACGCTAACGGGAAGGCTTAGCGCACGTTACGTTGAGTACGTAGCGTACGCTAAGTAGTTCAGGCAGATTGCATTTTTAGAGTTTTCGGCCGTAGACCGGGTCGTTAGACTTTCGTACGACATACGATAAATTCTATATTATTTCTTTTGTTTAGGTTTGAGCTTGCCACGTTGATCGAAGGAGACGGCCTTCGAGTGTGTTGAGATCGTTGGAGTGATTTGTTCTTGCCATCTTTGAGGCAAGTATCATATTTTAAGTTATTGATATTGTATTGTTGATCGTGTGTATGATTTATTCGTGTTGTTGAACATGAGATTATATTCTTTGAGTTGGCATGATATTTACGTTGATGAACGTGTTGATTTGCATATGTGTATGCATAATGGTATTGTTTGTGTTGTAAATGATCCGAGGGGATCATGAGGATCTATGCTGAGGGAGCTGGATCGAATTTCCACCATGCGTTGGTCCGACGGGATCATCATGGGGATCTATGCTGAGGGCGCTGGATCGATGGACGGGTTTCCCACCATGCGTTGGTCCGACGGGATCATCAAGGGGATCTATACCAAGGGCGCTGGATCGCTGGATTACCCTGTATTGTGTTGATGAAATCGTGAGGATACACATCGTTGGATTCCGATGACGGAAGTCCGTTTTGCATGTTTTATGATGCACTGATGATTTATGTATTATGATACTTGTACTAGCATTATTTTGCTAACCCCTTCGGGGGTGGACATTGTTTTGATGTCCAGGTAGCCGAGGAGCGGGGAAGCAACCACAGTACCGACAGGACGATGAAATGGCTCAGTGATGTGGTTGATGTTTATTGTTATCGTGATTTGTCTTCTTGGTTCACTTTAGTACTCAAGTACGTGTGTTTTAATAATGTCATTTTCGATATGGTTGTATAAGTTAACTCTTTGGATCAGTTGAACCAGTTCTGTATTTTGAATTTCAGATGTAAAGTTGGATTATATTTACATTTCTTTTATTTAGCCTTGTAAATCCTTACCTAAAGGGTTTACGGCGCTGTAATTATTCCGAATATCTCGGGGTGTTACAGTACTGAACTTGTTTCGAAATACATACAGAGCATCCTTGGTTACACTTAGAAAATGTGAAGAAGGCACCAAACGTCTCGCTCGGTGAGACTGTGAAAGCAAGGCTCAAACAGTTCTCCGTGATGAATAAGCTTAAGAAAAGGGCTCTCAGGGTACTTTACATATCATTAATGTTTTTTTTTAATTAAGCGAAAGTAATGGACTTTTTTTTCTTCCTATACGCATGTTGTGGCTGAGCACTTGTCTCTGGAGGAAGTAGCTGTGATTGAGGAAGCATTTGATATCATGGGCTTAAATGAGTTCCTGGAAGGAAAATAAGACTTAGTTGATTTCAATCTTATAAATTGTTGTAGTTCAATCAATAAGTGGTAAGGAATTTAGCAAGTTATGTTTGTGGACAGGTATCCTTTATTATTTTTGTTCTCTAATCTAGTGATTGCTTGGTTTTTGTTTTAGCTGATTATGGGGCCGTTAAGAAAATCTAGAAGTGTGAATCGGTGATATATCAATGAAGTATGTCCTAGCAAAGATGGTGATAATGCTAAAGGAAGTAATAGTAGGGTGACATTTCTTCTCATGCACTTATTCAGTTCACTGTTGTACTTAAATTGTCTAAACCCACTTCTTGTAGTGTAAATTGTATCTGTAACTGATCTATTTTTCTTGATAGGTTGATGGTTGTATGGTTTTCTCTTTTTTCATGTAGTGTTTCCCTGCAGTTACCTGATATATACTTCTATTTAAATCTCTCATATTGTTAGTGAAATGTCTTGCATCATTTTACTGTGGTATTAAATTTATTGATCTGCTACCTTATAAAGATATAGTGGCTAGTTTAAATTTCCCCCTTTTTCATTCACTCGAGACAGACATCATATTTATTGATTAGTAGAAAGTTATTTCAAGAACTCTACAAGTAGTTTATGATTATCAGGGGCTGTCCTCTGCCTCAGCTTATTACTCATAAAAAAGAACTAAAGTTTACATGTGCAACAGTGCAAGGAATTGCAACGATTTTTAAATTTTATCAAATTATGGGGACATTTGCTCATTTGTATATTTTTTATTTCATTTAAATTTTGCATGAAATTCATTGTAATGAGAAACTTCTTTCTAAGCAACTTAATAGTATTTCAAGGATTAGCATTTTGAGTCCATATAGGTTTTGAGTTCTTTCTCTAATAGGAGTGCAGGCACAATATGATGTCCCACTGAAATCTGCCACAACCATGTATCCATCTTTTGTTTCTTGATTTATTAATACTTTCTTTTTCACCTTCCCCCTTCTTTAAAAAAGAAAAGTAAACATGTATGTAGCTCAAAGAACTTCTAGTTGTGCATCTTTACATCAACATTTGACATTTTTGTCCACATTTATTAGAAAAGAAAGTTGAGTGACATGCTTGGGTCTCGATGATTTAGTAAGTTTGCTATTTGATATGTGTATTCAACAGTAATGACTAGATCACATCTGTCTTGTTTCTGAAGACCAATGGTTCTACTCATTTTGGAAGAACATTTTGACCGATTGAAATACATTATCTTGTGCTAATTTGCAGCTGGAGATGATGCTGTAAATAGGTTTGTGTCGAAGGCTCCTCATGCGGATTACTTTTTGGACTTGGTCAGTTTTTTCCGAGATCAGTGCATCTATTTGAATTTAGTGATTTCAAATGCTTCAAAGTAAGATGTTAAACATTGTGTTTCCTCGCAATGAAATTTTGTATTCTATTCGGTTTATTTTGTTATTTACTTTTTTATTGGTTTGCTGACAAGAACAGTTTGTCGGACAGAAATCTGAGCATGGAGACGCCATCTGTCAATCTTTCCATTGTTGACGAGATTGAAGACAATCTCTATTATTTTAGTGATGTCGTTTCTGCTGGAATTCCTGATGTAGGAAGGTTGATTATGGACAATGTTTTGAGGCTGCTAATAGTTCCATTAATTCTTCCTTCCTTGAAGACTGAAGTAGTCAAGGTGTTCATACCTATATTATATGTTGTATTTGTCCTCTATATTGTGTCTTATTTGTTTTCTGAACTTTTTGCAATTGGTATGGGTTTTTATATTCTGTTGGTTACTGGTTTTGTGGTTTTATATATAATTTTGTAACTATCTTAGTGTTATACATTCAGGAACCAAGTCTTGGTGCTGTCACTTCTTTATATTTACTTTGTTGCATTTTACGCATAGTCAAAATCGAATATTTGGCAAACATTGTTGCTGCTGCTCTTCTATGTTGTCCAGAGACCTTCACTGAGAACTCTGAAGCTAATCTCAATGGTAATATGTTGGGCCATGGTTCATTAGATGCAGCTAACCAAAATGCAGATCGGAATAATCACTGCTCAAAGATCGATGCTAGAAGCTTACAAATTATCATTCGGACATCTAATTCCTCCCACAATACTTCACGGTGGTGTTTTAGGTCATGCTTGTGGTGGTGGTACACAATTTGCGCCAAGGTAATCAATTTAGATTCGACATTTACTTTCATACTTGAGCTTTTGACGATTGGTTATTGTTGTGAAAATCCATTTTTGTATTATATCCGGTCACTTTAACGTCAAGTTTTAAATGTTTGCTACCATCTTTGATAAGCTTTATGTATACATACTTAAACCAACACTTCACATAGTATGAAAACGGATAACCGATACCCCCTCCTTCCCCGTGGTTCATATTAATATCTCAATCTTGTCAGAGGAATATTAGTCTTCAAGGTGTTCATATGACTCAGCTGTTTCCTGAGTGTATCTCAGAGCTTTGTGTAAAGTTTTCAAATAAAACAGATGGATTCTTTGTTTTGGGACAAAAATTATTATATGATCTTTAAGATAATTTGGTGTGAAGAAGCTTTGACTTCATAGAAATAGTACATTTTATCAAATAGGTCTTCTGAAATATTCTGGTATAGTTACGGTGCTGAAGAGTATTATTACTTTTCTTTCTCTTAGCTCGCTTGGGTGATTATTCGGTTTGAGTACCTTGCACAACAAGGGAATTTTATTACCAAAAATGATGTCACTTTGCCATATAAATATTAGATTTCTTAGCCTTTGTGATTGCGAGAGAATTTGCAAGTTCCTTTGTACTGTTGCTGTTAAGAGTCAATTTATTTTGTTGGTCCAAATCATGCAGGGAAGCTTTGCTTTCATTTGTCACCTATGGAGATGATGTCCAAGTTTCAGGCTCTTTAAATGTGCTGGCTACTCTATTGCAGACTAAAGGTCATAAGCTCACCTTATTTATAGTTAGTTGTTGCATATATGCAATATACTAAGTTATCAATGTATTCACAGAATTGGATGAATCAATGGTCGATGCCCTTGGCATACTTCCACAACGCAAACAACATAAGAAGAAGCTCCTGGTATGTAGTTGTTAGATTTCTTCTTATAGTCTTGGACGAACAGGAAAGCTACAAGGAGTTCTTATGTTCGAAAGTTGAAATGCAAAATGAACGAACAGTAGAATACTTCCATTGTTGGTTGAATGGAAAAAATGACAATAAAATGCAACTTACACAACTTTTCGCACGAGTGAATATATATATATATATATATATATATATAAATTTGACATGGAGTGACTCATTCATGGCTTTTAAATTTTATAGGGCAATCTGAAACAAGAACTATCCTCCCTTCACTACGGATTTTGTGTCCTCCGCTACATCAAAGAGATCGTTGAAAGCGAAGATTCACATCTTGAGAAGATGGTAATTTTCATTCTGTCATCCTTTTATATTATATAGTATGTTTTGGTACTGAAATTTTTTGATGTGGATGCATCTTTTATGAACGTACTTAATCTATTTTTTTGTTTCAATGTGATTTGATCAGTATCCTGGTTCAGTCAAAGACCAATACTACACTCAGGAGCAGTATGATGAAGTCAGGAACGAGTGGAGCGAGTTCGTCTACACGTTTGTCGATGGTGCTTAGGCTCGCTTCATTGTCAGGAAGTTATTTGTCTAGTTTCAATTCAGTACTATATATGTATGGTCTTGGTTGCAACACTACTGGTACTCAGGTGATGATGGTAAATGTCTGTTGGTATAGTTAGATCAGAACATGTCGTTCCATCGGGTAAATATGGTGAATGTTTGGTTGATGTGCAGTCCATTATCTAGACCTATGCATGTGTCTCGTAGACATTGTGGAAGTAAATATGGTGAATATTTGGCATTTTTGTACGAAAATCCGCCGTTTATATATGAAAGTGTGGTTTATTACTATTATCAATGCTTATGATCTTGTGTTATTGAATTGGGATCTTGTGATTTGAGTTTGTTGGATTTTTAATGAAGTCGATTGATGTATTTGAAGTTGTGTTGTTGCGATCTTGTGAATTGAGGTTTTTTATTGGATGGATCATGTTTTTGTACAACAGGGATTCTACATTTACAAATTGAAAAGAAATATGCAATGTGGTTATTTACTTCGGATAAAAAATGAAGTCAGAGATATATAATTAGCGACACAAAATAGAATAAGCGAAGTAAAAAGGAGTGTAATGCTTCGGTAAAACAAATAAAAGTGAAGTAAATGTGGTATCTTTAACTTTGTTGCCTATTAACGAGTGAAGTCGATAACATTATTTCACTTCATCTGTATATATTTTACTGAAGCGAATAGGAAATATACACTTCAGCGATTATAAGATAAGTGAAGTGGAAGGACCTTTTTTACTTCGCAAACCCCCATATTCGGGCTCTAAAAACCAAGATAGACTTCGGTTATTACGATATTAGACTTTGCCTAATAAGCGAAGTTTAAAGTATACCTTTAACTACACGAACATAGACTTCGGTAATTATAACATTTTTACTTCAGATATTATCCAAAGTCTTTGACGTTTATTCTTATAGTGCTTAAGGCATAAGATGGGATTATAACATGCTTGGGCATACGATGCCAAATCCCATGAATATAATCTAAGAGTTACATATGATGTAATCGATAAAGAGGTATCCACCTAAAGTAGCTCAATTCTAGGCGTCATGCCAAAGATACTTAATCAAGAAGTAAAAGATTATTCAGAGCTATTATATCCAATTATGAGTGCAAAAGGCTCGAATCTAATCAATAAACCCGAGTTTTTACAGAGTTCCGACTCGAATGCATGTAACATGGTCTTATGTCATATTAACAAGATTTAATCGGAGCTATTATATCCAATACTTGCTATAATAAGACTTAATCAAGAAGTAAAAGATTAATTGGAGCTCTTATAGCCAATTCTGAGTACAAAAGGCTCGAATATAATCAATAAACCCGAGTTTCACAGAGTTCCGACTCGAATGCATGTAACATGGTCTTATGTCCCATTAACAAGACTTAATCGGAGCTATTATATCTAATACTTGCTACAAAAGCCTTAATCAAGAAGTAAAAGATAAATCGGAGCTCTTATAGCCAATTCTGAGTACAAAAGGCTCGAATCTAATTAATAAACTTGAGTTTTCATAGAGTTCAGACTCGAATGCATGTAACATGGTCTTATCTCCTATTAACAGGATGTAATCAAGAAGTAAAGGCTTAATCGGAGCTATTATAATGAATCCTTGCTACAACAAGACTTAATCAAGAAAGAAAAGATTAATCAGAGCTGTTGTAGCCAATTTTGAGTACAAAAGGCTCGAATCAAATCAATAAACCTAAGTTTTCGTAGAGTTCATACTCGAATGCATGTAACGTGGTTTTATCTCCTATTAACAAGACTTATCAAGAAGTAAAGGCTTAATCGGAGCTATTATGAGAATCCTTGCTATAACAAGACTTAATCAAGAAGTAAATGATTATTCGGAGTTGTTATAGCCAATTCTGAGTACAAAAGGGTTGAATCTAATCAATAAACCCGAGTTTCACAGAGTTCCGACTCAAATGCAAGTAAAATAGTCTTATGTCCTATTAACAAGACCTAATCAGAGCTATTATATCCAATACTTGCTACAACAAGACTTAATCAAGAAGTAAAAGATTAATCGGAGCTCTTATGAATAATTCTGAGTACAAAAGGCTCGAATCTAATCAATAAACTCGAGTTTTCATAGAGTTCCGACTCGAATGCATGTAACATGGTCTTATCTCCTATTAACAGTATGTAATCAAGAAGTAAAGGCTTAATCGGAGCTATTATAGTGAATCCTTGCTACAACGAGACATAATCAAGAAAGAAAAGATTAATCAGAGCTCTTATAGCCAATTATGAGTACAAAAGGCTCGAATCTAATCAATAAACTAGAGTTTTCACAGAGTTCCGACTCGAATACATGTAATGTAACACCCCAAACTAGGCGGATATTACAGTGCCGTGGACCCCCGACTGGGACCCACCAGGCGAATGAAAATGAATGAATTACACAGGTAAATATAGTACCGAACCACATTACAACATCAATTACTCCGATGAGGAGTTTTATACAACACACCCAGGATGATACTGAATACAAGTATATTTTATATGGAGATAAAATATACAACAATGAGTGAAATGAATATTCAAACGGAATGTCTGCAGCGGAATAAATAAAAGAAACATAATGACTGGAAAGACTGGGGGCCCCTACTAGTATCACTGGGACTCCTCGCCGTCACCGTGCTCTCCCCGTGCCTTAGCCTTGCCATGACACAGCAGCATCCCCAGCGGTCGGTTACTGAACAACAATCCACAAGGGTTGAAAATACACAATCATGATATATCTGAAATTATGAATTATCCTGTCGAAACATACGCAATCAAACATGCTATATGAATCGACTATCAGTACGGATCAAAGGAATGGCGCCACACTACGTCCGGGATGGAAATGTGTCCGTGCACAAGCCACCAACGAGTATCGATCGAATACACGTGTGGTCTTGTACCTGTCGATCTCACGAAGCCATCAACTCGTGTGCACAGTCCAATGTGAGGCCACCAACCAACACACGACTATAATGTGCCCGACATGAAAATCCTACACATACCAACCGGCACGCCAGTATGACCCGGAATGCCACAATATGACAAAAGTGACAACGAGAATGAATAATGACTCACCAAGATTAAATGATGGTGAAATGAATGATAGCTCAATGAAATGATCGGAACCGTCGTTCCTTATGACTGAGGTGATCAATTGACAATGACAAGTTTTGATACGATTAATACAATGATGAATGAGTTACGATTATGAATGAACAACAACAAAAGGAATGAATATCCTTTTAACCGAGTAAGAATTAACTTACTCAATACCGATGAAGAATGTCCTTCCACGAACAACATCCTAAATGAAATGTCGGTCGCTCGAACAACCTTGAACAACAATAAGTACCAATAATCTGTTCAATACACGAATCAAACACGAATATAACGAACTCGAAACGTCGATACGAATAAACCAAGTTCATAGAGGCATTAAATCAAACACGTTGCGGCCAAACTCCGATTGTTTACAATCAAACCTCAACAATACCAACTTCAAATCCCCAAGAAGTGTTTCAAATCGACAAAACATCTCCAATACGATCAATAATCCGTTATGAATATCCAAAAACGTGATTATAACAACAATTAATCGAAAATCCCCAAATCCAACTAGATATTCAAAGTGTTCTTGAATAATCCCTCAATAATCCAATGAATCCTTATACAAACTCATAATCATATACATATCCCTTCATATAACATGATTATAACGTCCAAAACATCTTAACTCAACACAAAATCGAAATCCAAGGTGTTGAAGAAATTACCTCTTGAAGTTCCAACCACTTCGATCCGATGAACACGAGTTAAAACGAGTATCCAAGCTTCTCAAAGGAATAAAGATGATGAAAATTACACACTCAAGTGATTGATGATGATAAAATCTCTCTCTCAAACCTCTCTCTCGGATGAAGAAGGAAAAAAAATGAAGAAGTGAGGAGAAATGACCCGGCCAAGTCATTAAATACTGCCGGAAGTTACGGCCGTAACTCGGCCCTCTTACGGCCGTAACTTTCCAAGTCAACGGCCTTACGGCCGTAACCGGCCAACTCGTACGGCCGTAACTCGGCTTCGTCCAAAGCTCGCCGGCAGACTTACGGCCGTAACCGCTCTGAGTTACGGCGTAACCCGCCTTCAAAAACATCCGTCGACACCCTTACGGCCGTAACCGCACACCTTACGGCCGTAACTCGGATAATACGGCCGTATCCGGCCAAACTTACGGCGTAAGCCCTCTTTGTCCAACGACTGGGCACCACACTGCGCGTCTGGCCGTAACGGCCAAGCCTTACGGCCGTACCTTCCTCGACTTACGGCCGTATGCCGCAACCCTTACGGCCGTAAGTCACCCTTGGTCGACAACACCCAAAATTTACGAACACCACTTACGGCCGTCTCTCACCTTCATTACGGCCGTATCTCACCTTCGGCCAAAAATGTCTCGGTGCTTTGCTAGACGCAGACGGCCAGAATCGCCGACCTTACGGCGCATTCCGCTCAACTTACGGCCGTACCACAAGACCTTACGGCCGTAAGTCCCTTTCGTCCGAATGGCCTGAAAACACGAACCCTTGTTACGGCCGTAACCCAAAGTCCTTACGGCCGTAACTCGATGCTGGCCAAGTTGAAAAATCCGATAACTCCGATTCCTCGCTACGACTGATGATCCGACATAACATACGAATGTGAAAATGAACAAGTCTAACACAAGCCACAGATGATGCTCCCAGTATACGACTACCAATCACGATGAAAATAATAATACTCATGTCGATCTCTAAACGGAGATGACATGCCGATCGGTAACTGATATACGATTACAACATGCCAACAGTGAACACAAATGAATGAATCAAGAAAGATGAGTGATTATTAACGAGTGAGAATTACTGAGTGACAATTACAGACTGATAATTACTGAATGAAAATGAATGAATTACAACCGGGTATTACATACTCCCCCCATTAAAAATAGTTTCGTCCCCGAAACTAAGGGTCAAACAACTCGGGATAACTCTCCCGCATACTATCCTCGGTTTTCCAAGTAGCCTCTTCGACTCCGTGTCTAGACCACTGAATTTTTACCAAATGAATCGTCTTATTCCTCAACTGTTTGATCCGGCGCTCTAAAACTCGTATAGGACGCTCCTCATATGAATGATCGTCGGCGATCTCGATTTCGTCGAACTGAAGTATGTGACTCGGGTCGGCAACATACTTCCGCAGCTGAGAGACATGAAACACATTATGAATTCGGCTCAACGCCGGAGGTAAAGCCAATCGATAAGCTAACTCGCCTACTCGATCCAAAATCTCAAACGGTCCAATGAACCTCGGACTCAACTTTCCCCTCTTCCCAAAACGGAAGATACCACGACTCGGGGATACCTTGACCAACACATGGTCACCAGCCTCGAACTCTAATGGTCGACGACGGTTATCCGCATATGATTTCGCCGACTGAAATGTCAACAAACGACTCCTGATCAAAGCTACCTTCTCCCGGGCGGCTATAAGCATATCGGGCTCGGTGCCCAATGATTCTGATAGGTCGTCCCAACACAACGGAGATCGACAACGATGACCATACAAGGCCTCGTAAGGTGCCATCTTGATCGAAGCATGCCAACTGTTATTATACGTGAACTCGATTAATGGTAGTTGGGCTTCCCAATCGTCTTTCCAATCGAGGACGCATGCCCTCAACATGTCCTCTAAGGTCTGAATAGTCCTCTCTGATTGTCCGTCGGACTGAGGATGAAAAGCGGTACTGAGATTAAGCTGAGTTCCCATAGCACGATGAACTGATTTCCAAAAATGCGACACAAACCGTCCGTCACGATCGGAAACGATACTTTTAGGAGTACCGTGAAGTCTGACTATCTCTTTGATGAACAGTTGAGCAAGTCTCTCGGGACCCCACGTCTCCTTGATCTCAAGGAAATGAGCTGATTTAGTTAAGCGGTCCACGATCACCCAGATCGTATTCATGCCACGACGACTCGTCGGCAAACTCGTGATGAAATCCATAGAAATGTCTTCCCACTTCCACTCGGGAATAGGAAGGGGTTTCAGCATACCCGCCGGTCGCTGATGTTCAATCTTAACTTGTTGACAGGTTAAGCATCTCGAAACAAATTCTGCGACTTCTCGCTTCATATTACTCCACCAGTAATTTTGTTTCAAGTCCTTGTACATCTTGCTAGACCCCGGATGCACAAACTAAGGGGTAGCATGTGCTTCTTTCAAAATCGAGTCTTTCAACTCGTCATTCTGATACGCACAACCAATTCTTAAACCTCAAAAGTCCATCCTCGTGGACCACAAATCCAGGGGCTTTCCCCTGAGCCACATCCTCTCGGATGCGCAACAATGATGGGTCCGAACCCTGATTCTCTCGGATTTCCTCCTCGAGTGACGATGAAATCTCTAACATACAAAGCCGCCTTGAACTTGCTGGCTGCACCTCGATCTCGGGTCTAAGGAATTCCTGCCAAGCTCCTTCGAATCTGTTAAACGGGCAAGCATCCGCTCTGAACGGACTTACGACTCAAGGCGTCGCGACAACGTTCGCCTTGCCGGAGTGGTAGAGGATCTCGATATCATAATCTTTGATTAATTCCAACCACCGTCTCGACGCATATTTAACTCCTACGAGTAAATATATACTTTAAACTCTTATGATCGGTGAATATCTGACAGGTAACGCCATAAAGATAATGACGCCAAATTTTCAAAGCGAACACCACGGCTGCTAGCTCCAGGTCGTGTGTAGGATAATTAACCTCGTAAGGTCTCAATTGCCGTGAAGCATAGGCAATAACCTTCTCATTCTGCATGAGTACACATCCGAGACCCTGTCCGGACGCATCACTATAGACCACAAATCCTTCCGTCCCTTGCGGCAAGGAAAGTACAGGTGCTGACATTAACCGGCTCTTGAGTTCCTCAAAACTCCGTTGACACGCGTCGGACCACGTGTATTTCTTATCCTTCCGCAAAAGGTTCGTTAAGGGTTGAGCGATTCTAGAAAATCCTTCCACAAACCGCCGATAATAACCCGCTAATCCGAGAAAACTTCGGATTTCCTTAACGTTCTTCGGAGGTAGCCAATCCCGAATAGCCTCCGTCTTCTGAGGATCGACACGAACTCCGTGTGATGAAATTACATGTCCGAGAAAAGTCACTTCGGACATCCAGAACTCACATTTGGAAAACTTCCCAAAAAGTTGTTCTCGCCTCAACACGTCGAGCACTTGATGAAGGTGAAACTCGTGTTCCTCCCGGTCACGAGAATAAATCAAAATGTCATCGATGAAGACAACAACAAACCGATCCAAAAAGTCGATGAAGACCCGATTCATTAACTCCATGAATACCGCAGGTGCATTAGTCAATCCGAACGGCATAACCACAAACTCATAATGACCATAGCGTGTTCGAAACGCCGTCCTCACGATATCCGACTCTCGAATCCGCAACTGATGATATCCAGATCTTAAGTCGATCTTGGAAAATACTGAAGCTCCCTGAAGTTGATCTAAGAGGTCATCAATACGGGGTAAGGGATACTTATTCTTGATCGTCACCTTGTTCAACTCCCGATAATCAATACATAAGCGGAATGAACCATCCTTCTTCTTGACAAACAACACTGGTGCTCCCCACGGGGACGCACTCGGTCGGATATAACCTTTCTCGAACAACTCCTCAAGTTGGTTCTTTAATTCCTGCATTTCGGTCGGGGACATCCGGTACGGTGCCTTCGATATCGGGGACGTACCAGGCTCCAACTCAATCGTGAATTCAACATCTCTCCGTGGAGGCTAACCAGGTAACTCGTCTGGAAAAACGTCGGCATATTCCCTCACTACCGGAATATCCGTCAACAATACTGATGATTTCTCGGTTTTGGTCATGAAGCACCAATAACCAACACATCCCTGACTGAGTAATCGCACTGCTTTCATCAGATTAATGACCTTACCCGAACAGCCGGGATTACCTCCCTGAAATACACATTCAACCCCATCGTCTGCAATGATAGTGATCATACGCTTACGGACACTAATGATGGCATCATGACGATCCATCCAATCAATACCCAAGATGACGTCGTCCCTCGGCAAATCTACTACGATTAGGTCCGCTGGCCATACACGACCATAAAACTGAATCGGACAATTCTGAATCTCACGGTTACCGATAATTCGTCTACCATCAGGTAGGCCAATGACATAAGGCTCACAACTAGTAGCACTACCCAGACGTAGTCTACTCAAACATGACTCGGAAATGAATGAATGAGATGCACCAGTATCAAAAAGGGTACACACAGGTTGAGATAGAATATCGAGTGTACCTGAGATCATTCGGGCCTCGGGATCATCGGTCTTCTTCATCTCATAAATTCGGGGCTTGGCCCCGAACCGGACGCTCCGTCGATAGCTCTTGGTTCCGCCTTTAGCTCCTGTCGTCTTGAACGACGCTGACCGAGTGGCCTGATTACGCATCTGAATGACTCAGGGCTTGAGATGACGCCGGAGTGGGTTTAGAGTCCCTACGGCAAAACGGGTCCTATGCCCGGCAATCCCACAGTTGTGGCACGTGACAGATGCTTCGGACATTTGGTGCTGAAATGACCTGTTCCTCACAGTTGAAACAGTGATGGCCGAAGGCGGCGCTCGCGGCGAGATCCCGCGGGTTTAGACGTCGTGGGAGGTCGCTCGAGAAAAAGTAGAGCCATACGTGGTTTCTTGAAGGTGGCACGACTCCGTCAGGTGACACGGTTCTTGGACTTCTTGCTAGCGAGCGAAGGTTCCGCTTAGCAATTTCCTTAGCGATGGCTCGTAGGTGAGAGCTTTCTCAATGAATTCACCAACGTGGTGCAATTATGATTAAATGGCGAAGTCTCATACGGGGTTTCACCTCTTGTGAAGTACTTGATCTTGTCCGCTTCGAGTGAATGATAGATGAGGCGAACGGAAGAAGTTCTGAAATTTTTCGGCAATGGCGAGAACATCATCATCCGCCGAAAGGTCGGGAGTGAGTAATTCCGACAACTTGGCCTCCCGAGTGGGACCGGATAGTACCTCTCCATCATGAGAGTCTTGAACCGATCCCAAGTACATGATCCGTCTGTGGGCTTCAACGATAACCACCATGAATGAGCGCTCTTACCGAGATAGTAAGCCGCAATCGAAACATTATGCCCTTCAGGGCAATCCACCATAGCAAATAACTTCTCAAAATGCTCAAGCCAATGAACAATATCCGCCGGCTCAGATGAGCCCTCAAAGGTAGGTGGTCGCTGGCGAGAGATATCGCTAATGATATTGCTTACACCCCTCTCTTGCCTCTGAGGTGGCGGCGGAGGAGCCTGCTGATTTTGATTGACGGAGTTATGCATCGTCTCCATCAACTGAGCCATCTGGGTCATTTGGGCCATCATGCCCTGCATAAATGCGAGTGGGTCAACCCGGACACCCTCTGACTGAGCCGTGTCCCGGGTACGACTCCCTGATAGTGAATGATCGCGTCCAGGTGAATGAGTGGCAGCGTCACTGCTCAATGAGTTAGCATTATTCCTGGCATTTGCACGTGTATTCGCACGAGTTCTCGGGATTCGGCCCACTCCACGGCCTCATCCTCCTCGTCCTCTGCTAGCTCTTTCCATACTGAAGTAGGAAAGTCACATGATGATTATATTTCCCGCATGAATATCACGTTATGATTATGGTATGGGATGATGAAAATGAGCATACACGCTTAAATACAGCGATTACATGAATGCTTAATTGACGTGACATGATTATCTGATGAAGTTACTGAAATGATTATCTTGAATGAGTTAACAAGGTTAATGATTTGATCTTCCTGATCAACAACTGAATAATGAAATGAATTGAATGATTAATGAGTTAACCTGACCGTCCCGGTCAAAATGACAATGATGATTGAGGATTGTTAACTGATGAATTATGAATGAATGATTAATGCCAGAAATTATACCATGGCATCAGAAATCTTACAGTTCTTGGTCTGATTGGCTCGGCATTTGCACAGGTCACACGTGACGCGAAAGTCCAATGATACTAGTCCGATGACGATGATTTCAAACGAGACATGACTTGGAGGGTAGTATTCAAAACCACTCTCCGATACCAACTCTGTAACACCCCAAACTAGGCGGATATTACAGTCTGCGTGGACCCCATCGGGACCCACCAGGCGAATGAAAATGAATGAATTACACAGGTAAATGTAGTACCGAACCATATTACAACAACAATTACTCCGATGAGGAGTTTTATACAACACACCCACGATGATACTGAATACAAGTATATTTTATATGGAGATAAAATATACAACAATGAGTGAAATGAATATTCAAACGGAATGTCTGCAGCGGAATAAATAAAAGAAACATAATGACTGGAAAGACTGGGGCCCCCTACTAGTATCACTGGGACTCCTCGCCGTCACCGTGCTCTCCCCGTGCCTTAGCCTTTCCATGACACAGCAGCATCCCCAACGGGTCGATTTACGTAACAACAATCCTCAAGGGTTGAAAATACACAATCATGATATATCAAATTATGAATTATCACAGCCGAAACATACGCAATCAAACATGCTATATGAATCGACTATCAGTACGGCTCAAAGGAATGGAGCCACACTACGTCCGGGATGGAAATGTGTCCGTGCACAAGCCACCAACGAGTATCGATCGAATACACGTGTGGTCTTGTACCTAATTAGTCTCACGAAGCCATCAACTCGTGTGCACAGTCCAATGTGAGGCCACCAACCAACACACGACTATAATGTGCCCGACATGAAAATCCTACACATACCAACCGGCACGCCAGTATGACCCGGAATGCCACAATATGACAAAAGTGACAACGAAAATGAATAATGACTCACCAAGATTAAATGATGGTGAAATGAATGATAGCTCAATGAAATGATCGGAACCGTCGTTCCTTATGACTGAGGTGATCAATTGACAATGACAAGTTTTGATACGATTAATACAATGATTAATGAGTTACGATTATGAATGAACAACAACAAAAGGAATGAATATCCTTTTAACCGAGTAAGAATTAACTTACTCAATACCGATGAAGAATGTCCTTCCACGAACAACGTCCTAAATGAAATGTCGGTCGCTCGAACAACCTTGAACAACAATAATTACCAATAATCCGTTCAATACACGAATCAAACACGAATATAACGAACTCAAAACGTCGATACGAATAAACCAAGTTCATAGAGGCATTAAATCAAACACGTTGCGGCCAAACTCCGATTGTTTACAATCAAACCTCAACAATACCAACTTCAAATCCCCAAGAAGTGTTTCAAATCGACAAAACATCTCCAATACGATCAAAAATCCGTTATGAATATCCAAAAACGTGATTATAACAACAATTAATCGAAAATCCCCAAATCCAACTCGATATTCAAAGTGTTCTTGAATAATCCCTCAATAATCCAATGAATCCTTATAAAAACTCATAATCATATACATATCCCTTCATATAACATGATTATAACGTCCAAAACATCTTAACTCAACACAAAATCGAAATCCAAGGTGTTGAAGAAATTACCTATTGAAGTTCCAACCACTTCGATCCGATGAACACGAGTTAAAACGAGTATCCAAGCTTCTCAAAGGAATAAAGATGATGAAAATTACACACTCAAGTGATTGATGATGATAAAATCTCTCTCTCAAACCTCTCTCTCGGATGAAGAAGGAAAAAAAATGAAGAAGTGAGGAGAAATGACCCGGCCAAGTCATTAAATACTGCCGGAAGTTACGGCCGTAACTCGGCCCTCTTACGGCCGTAACTTTCCAAGTCAACGGCCTTACGGCCGTAGAATCGCCAACTAAATGACGGCCGTAACTCGGCTTCGTCCGAAAGCCTGCCGACAGACTTACGGCCGTAACCGCTCCTGAGTTACGGGCGTAACCCGCCTTCGTCAAAAACATCCGTCGACACCCTTACGGCCGTAACCGCACACCTTACGGCCGTAACTCGGATAATACGGCCGTATCCGGCCAAACTTACGGGCGTAAGCCCTCTTCGTCGAAAACGACCAGGTACCTGCCTGCCGCGTACGGCCGTAACCGGCCAAGCCTTACGGCCGTACCTTCCTCGACTTACGGCCGTATGCCGCAACCCTTACGGCCGTAAGTCACCCTTGGTCGACAACACCCAAAATTTACGAACACCACTTACGGCCGTATCTCACCTTCATTACGGCCGTATCTCACCTTCGGCCAAAAATGTCTCGGTAGCCTGCTGGACGCGTACGGCCGTAACCGGCCAGCCTTACGGCCGTACCTGCTCAACTTACGGCCGTACCACAAGACCTTACGGCCGTAAGTCCCTTTCGTCCGAATGGCCTGAAAACACGAACCCTTGTTACGGCCGTAACCCAAAGTCCTTACGGCCGTAACTCGATGCTGGCCAAGTTGAAAAATCCGATAACTCCGATTCCTCGCTACGACTGATGATCCGACATAACATACGAATGTGAAAATGAACAAGTCTAACACAAGCCACAGATGATGCTCCCAGTATACGACTACCAATCACGATGAAAATAATAATACTCCTGTCGATCTCTAAACGGAGATGACATGCCGATCGGTAACTGATATACGATTACAACATGCCAACAGTGAACACAAATGAATGAATCAAGAATGATGAGTGATTATTAACGAGTGAGAATTACTGAGTGACAATTACAGACTGATAATTACTTAATGAAAATGAATGAATTACAACCGGGTATTACATGTAATGTGGTCTTATCTCCTATTAACAGGATGTAATCAAGAAGTAAAGGCTTAATCGGAGCTATTATAGCGAATCCTTGCCACAAAAAGACTTAATAAAGAAGTAAAAGATTATTCGGAGCTATTATAGCCAATTATGAGTGTAAAAGGCTCGAATCTAATCAATAAACCCGGGTTTTCACAGAGTTCCGACTCGAATGCATGTAACATGGTCTTATGTCATATTAGAAATATTTAATCGGAGCTGTTATATCCAATACTTGCTACAACAAGACTTAATCAAGAAGTAAAGATTAATCGGAGCTCTTATAGCCAATTCTGAGTACAAAAGGCTCGAATCTAATCAATAAACCCGAGTTTCACAGAGTTCCGACTCGAATGAATGTAACATGATCTTATGTCCTATTAACAAGACTTAATCGGAGCTATTATATCCAATACTTGCTACACCAAGACATAATCAAGAAGTAAAAGATAAGTCGGAGCTCTTATAAACAATTCTGAGTACAAAAGGCTCGAATCTAATTAATAAACTCGAGTTTTCATAGAGTTCCGACTCGAATGCATGTAATATGGTCTTATCTCCTATTAACAGGATGTAATCAAGAAGTAAAGTCTTAATCGGAGCTATTAATGTAATACCCGGTTGTAATTCATTCATTATCATTCAGTAATTATCAGTCAGTAATTGTCACTCAGTAATTTTCACTCATTAATAATCACTCATCATTCATGATTCATTCATTTGTGTACATCGTTGGCATTTTGTAACTGTGTATCAGTTACCGATCGTCATTCATCTCCGTTTGTGGATCGAGACGAGAGTATCATCATTATCATCGTGAATGGTAGTCTTATGATGGAAGTATCATCTATTGCGTGTTATTGGACTTAATTACATTCATACGAGTATTGTATGTCGGATCATTTACCGTTTGTAGCGAGTAAACGGTGTTGTCGCATTTTCGTCATTTCCAGCAACGAGTTACGGCCGTAACAAATCATACATTACGGCCGTAACATGCATTCGTTGGCTTAAGTTTGTTTTGGCCGAGGACGAGATACGACCGTAAGGTAAGCAGGCTACGGCCGTAAGATGTATTCGTGGTTTGCAGGAAATGTCGGACGAGGAGGGGTTACGACCGTAAGGGTTGCAGAATACGGCCGTAAGTTGAGGTAGGTATGGCCGTACGGCTTGGCCGGTTACGGTCGTACGTGTCGAGCAGGGTGCCCAGGCAGTTTCGACAAAGGCTTCATACGCCCGTAAGTTTGGCCGGTTACAGCCGTATCGGTCGAGTTACGCCCGTAAGGTCTGCGGGTACGGTCGTATGGCTGTCGGCAGGTGTTTGGACGAGGGCGAGTTACGCCCGTAAGACAGGTGCGGGTACGGCTGTATGGCTGTCGGCAGATTCTGGATGAAGCCGAGCTATGGCCGTACGAGATGGCTGGTTACATCCGTAAGGCCGTTGACCTGGGATGTTACGGCCGTAAGTAGACCGAGTTACGGCCGTAACGTTCGGCAGTTTATAAGGACCTGGACGGGTTTTTGAGGTCATTTTTCTCATTTTCTTCACCTTGTCCGAGAGAGAGAGCTTGAGGAAGAGATTTTTCTTCATCAATCACTTGAGTACTCGGTTTTCATCATCTTCATTCGGTTGTGAAGCTTGGATAGTTGATCTAACGCGTGTTCATCGGATCAAAGTATTTGGATCTTCAAAGGTAATATTCTTCAAACATCTTGGATTGCGATTTTGTGTTGAGATATGATGTTTTGGACGTTATAATCATGTTGTATGAAGAGATATACGTATGATATGAGTGTGTTTGAATATTCATTGGATTATTGAAGGGTTATTGAAGAACACTTGGAATTTTGAGTTGGATTTGGGGGTTTTCGATTAGTTGTTGTTGTAATCACGAATTTGGATATTCATATTGGAGTATTGATTGTTTTGAAGATGTTTTGTCGGTTTGAAACACTCCTTGGGGATTTGATATTGGTATAATTGAGGATTGATTGTAGACAATCGAAGATTGGTTACAACGTGTTCGATATAATGCCTCAATGAACTTGGTTAAGTCGTATCGACGTTTTGAGTTATTTATATTCGTGTTTGATTCGTATGTTGAACGGATTATTGGTAATTGTGTTATTCAAGGTTGCTCGAGCGACCGACATCTCATTTAGGACGTTTGTTCGTTGAAGGACATTTTTCACCGGTGTTGAGTAAGTAAATTCTTACTCAGTTAAAAGGATACTCATTCCTTTCATTTTTGTTCATTCATAAATCATAATCATTCACGGTGTACTAATCATGTTGAGACGTGTAATTATCAAAATAATCATTTCATTCACGAGGAATGATGGTTCCAATCATTTCAAAGAGCTATCATTCGTTTCACTATTATTTCATCTTGGTGAGTCATTCCTGACCCTTGTCGGGTTGTTATTCATTAATAATAATCACGGTCACTTTTGATAGTGTGACCTTCTTGGTTCATATTGCGTGGCCGGATGTGGATGTGTGGAATTTTTAGTCGGGAACACGATAGTCATGTGTTGGTTTCACCGATACATTGGACTGCGCACACGGTAACGCTTACCTCCGTGAGACTAATTAGGTACAAGGACGGGTATGTCCGGGCACTCGTCTTGTGTACTCGCACAGAACATTACGGGCGTACTATGATGCTCCTCTTCAGCTTAAATTCATAACTAAGGATATTTCATAATTGAGATATATCATGATTGTGTATATTCAACCCTTGAGGATTGTTGTTCTATGTAACTGACCCCGTTAGGGGATATTGTTTTCAGGTCACGGCAAGGCAAAGGCACAGGAAGAGCATGTTGACGGCGAGGAGTCCCAGTGATACTTGTAGGGGCCCCAATCCTTTCAGTCATTCATGTTGTTGTCATTTTATTTTTCCGCTACAGTTTTCCACTTGGATACTCCGTTTCATTCAGCGTTGTGTATTTTATCTTCATATAAAATATACATGTATTCGGCATTATATTTGGTGTATTGTAATGAAACTCCTTATCGGAGTGATGGATGATATAATGTGGTTCGGTACTATAATTATATTATTTAATTCATTAATTTTCATTCGCCTGGTGGGTCCTAGTTGGGGGGCCACAGCACTGTAATATCCGCCTAGTTTGGGGTGTTTCAGAGTTGGTATTGGAGCGTGGTTTTGAATACTACCTTTCGAGTCACGTCTCATTTGAAATCATCGTCATCAGACTAATATCATTGGACTTTCGCGTCACGTATGACCTGTGCAAATGCCGAGCCCATCAGACCGAAAGAATTGTAAGAATTCTAACGCCATGGTATAATTTCTGGCAATGAGAATCATTCATTCATAATTCATCAGTTAACAATCCTCAAACATCATTTTCATTTTAATCATGTTGATCATGTTAACTCATTAATCACTCAATTCATTTCATTACTCAGTTGTTGACCTTGAGGATCATATCATTAATCTTGTTAACTTGTTCAAGATAATCATTTCAAGAATATCATTAGATAATCATGTCACCTCAGTTAATCATTCATGTAATCACTGTGTTAGAGCGCGTATGCTCATTTTCATCATTTCATGATGTAAATCATAATGCGGTACTCATACGAGATCTATGATTATCATGCGACCTTCCTACTTCAGTATGGAGAGAGCTGTCAGGGGATGCATGGGGAGAAGCCGCGGTGCGGGCTGAAACCCGGGAAATAATCACTCACTGTCGGGAAGTCGTACCCAGGACTCAGCTCGATCTGAAGATGTTGGGGTTGATCCACTCACTTTTATGTAGGTCATGATGACCCATATGCAATTGCTCAATCATCATTGCGCCACTCTTGCCGAATTAATCGAGAGAACTCTCACATATGAGCCTGATGCTAAGGAAATTGCTGAGCAACAACCTTCATCTGTCAGCAAGAAATCAATGAAGCGTAATCAGTCCGAAGGCGGTCAGTCAACCTTCAAGAAGCCTCGTGCGGGCCCTAACATTTCTGAGAGACCTCCTACGGCGCCTAAACCTGCGGGATCTCAGTCCCGATCGGCCAGATCAGCCATCACCTATTTCAACTGTGGAGCGTCGGGTCATTACAGCACTAAGTGTCTGAAACCGTCTATCACATGCCATAATTGTGGGATTCTTAGGCATAAGACCCATTTTTGCCGAAGGGACTCCAAGCCGACTCCGGCGGCATCTCAAGCCCTGAAGCAATCAGCGATTCAGAATCAGACTGCTCTGTCTGCGTTGTTTAAGACGACGGAAGTGAATAAAGGCGGACCGGATTCACGTGATGAAGAGGACCGACGATCCGGAGGCCCGAATGATCTCAGGTATACTCGTAATTCTATCTCAACCTGTGTGTACCCATTTTGATACTGGTAGATTGCATTCATTCATTTCCGAATTATATTTGAATAGACTTCACTTAGATAGTCCTATTAATTGTGGACCTTATATCATTGGTCTACCTGACGGTAGAAGAATTTTCGGAAATCATGAGGTTAAGAACTGACCGAATTAACTTAATGACCGCGATTGGTTGGCGGACCTAATCGTGGTAGATTTACCTAAGGACAATGTAATATTGGGTATTAGTTGGATGGATCGTCATGATACCATCCTCAGTGTTCGTAAGCGTATGGTCACTATCATTTCAGTCGTTGGAGCCGAGTGTGTATTTCAGGGAGGTAATCCCCGTTGTTCCAGAAGAATCATTAATATGATGAAAGCAGTGAAATTACTCAATCAGAGGTGTTCAATCATTCATTGTATCATTGTCATCGATTGGCCGTTCTAAGGCAATCGAGGTGTTCAATCATTCATTGTATCATTGTCATCGATTGGCCGTTTTAAGGCAATCGAGGTGTTCAACCATTCACTATATCATTGTCATCGATTGACTGTTCTAAGGCAATCGAGGTGTTCAAGCATTCGTGGTATCATTGTTATCGATTGACGATGTACTCCCAAACGAGCTACCTGGTTTACCTCCACCAAGGGATGTGGAATTCACGATAGAGTTGGAGCCTGGTACATCCCCATTATCGAAGGCACCATATCGGATGGCCCCGACCGAAATGCAGGAGTTGAAGAATCAAATTGAGGAATTGTTTGTAACACCCCAAACTAGGCGGATATTACAGTGCCGTGGACCCCCGACTGGGACCCACTAGGCGAATGAAAATGAATGAATTACATAGGGTAAATGTAGTACCGAACCACATTACAACAATAATTACTCCGATGAGGAGTTTCATACAACACACCCAGGATAATACAGAATACATGTATATTTTATATGGAGATAAAATATACAACACTGAGTGAAATGAGTATTCAAACGGAATGTCTGCAGCGGAATAAATGAAGGAAACATAAATGACTGAAAAGACTGGGCCCCCCTTCTAGTATCATTGGGACTCCTCGCCGTCAACGTGCTCTCCCCGTGCTTTCGCCTTGCCTTGACCTGAAAAACAATATCCCCCAACGGGGTCAGTTACACAGAGCAACAATCCTCAAGAGTTGAATATACACAATCCTGTCGAAACATATGCAATCAAACATGCTATATGAATCAACTAACAGTACGGCTCAAAGGAATGGCGCCACACTACGTCCGGGATGGAAATGTGTCCGTGCACAAGCCACCAACGAGTATCGATCGAATACACGTGTGGTCTTGTACCTAATCAGTCTCACGAAGCCATCAACTCGTGTGCAGTCGATGTGAGGCCACCAACCAACACACGACTTAAATGTGCCCGACATGAAAATCCTACACATACCAACCGGCACGCCAGTATGACCCGGAATGCCACGATATAACAAAAGTGACATCGAAAATGAATAACGACTCACCAAGATGATATGATGGTGAAATGAATGACAGCTCAATGAAATGAGTGGAACCGTCGTTCCTCGTGAATGAAGTAATTAAGTGACAATTACAAGTTTTAAAACGGTTAGTACCTTATGAATGAATTACGATTATGAATGAACAACAACAAAAGGAATGAATATCCTTTTAACTGAGTAAGAATTAACTTACACAACACCGATGAAGAATGTCCGTCCACGAACAACGTCCTAAATGAAATGTCGGTCGCTCGAACAACCTTGAATAACACAATTACCAATAATTCGATCAATACACGCATCAAACACGATTATAACCAACTCAAACATCGATACAACAATATCCAAACTCGTAGGTGCACTCTAACGAATACGTTGAAAATATCCTTCCCGTTGGTTACAACCAAAACCCAAATTATCGAAACCAACTATCAAATGATTGATTCAAACCAGCAAAACAATATCAATGACATCAATAATCCAATAGGAATCCACAATTCAAGATTACAATAATATCAATCGGAAATCCCCAAATTAACCGAAGTCAACCACAAGGGTTCTTGAAATAAATCCCCAAAATAGCCATTAAATCCGTAGGATATCCAAGGTAGATAATCTATATCTAACATATTCCAACAACAGTCCAAGCTTATACAAAAAAAAATTGGAAGGAAAACCCCAAAAATCCAAAATTCTAGATCCAAGAGATTAATACCTTTGATTTGATGTTTTGGAGATGATGAAGTGATGATTAATCCAACTCAAAGACTTGAAGATGATGATTGATGATTACACCTCGAAGAATACTCTTCAAATCGCTCCAAATCGCCCAGAACCGCTGAGAGAATTTGAAGAAATGACAAATGCCGAAAACTGGGCTAATTGTCCAATTTATGGTGATTTCAGTTTAGCACGCGCTAGCCCCTATGCTTAGCGTGCGCTAACGGGTGTTTTGGGTAGTCTAGTACCCACTGTACGACAACGGTAGCGCGCGCTACGTATCTTTGGTAGCGTGCACTACGGATGTACAATTGGCGTGCTCTAACCCCAAATGTTAGCGTGCGCTAACGAATTATCTGATGCCCAGTACTGGAGTCCAGAAACCTTCTATCCTTTGATCTGATCTCGGTAGCGTGCGCTACATCCAACAATTAGCGTGCGCTACTACACCATTTGCGTACGCTAAAACCACTCGTAGCGTGCGCTATGAATTAATTCAATTCAGTACAGTAGCCACTGGACTCAACCTGATCCGACCTTAGCGCGCTCTACACCGACTGTATAGCGTGCGCTACTCCGGATCACTAGCGCGCGCTACTCCGGATCACTAGCGCGCGCTACTTACCATTCGTAGCGTGCGCTACCTACAATCCCAACTGCAGTCCAGTGCCTTCTGGACTGCCTGCTCAACTACACTAGCGTGCGCTAGTGTTGAGAGGTGGCGTGCGCTACCCGTACTCAATTACCACACGCTAAAGAGAGTACGTAGCGTGCGCTACTCCTCACACACAGCACACTATGAATATGACAACGGTGATAAACACAACACGAAACTCCATCTAGATTGATGATGAATGACGACTGATACTCGATACAATTACTCTGAACGATGAATACGATTATTGAATATGAGTGACAAGTGATCATTAATGAGTGAAAATTACTGAGTGACAATTACTGAATGATAAATACTGAATAATGACTGAATTACAACCGGGTATTACATACACCCCCCCTTAAAAGAGTTTCGTCCCCGAAACTAAGGGTCAAACAACTCGTGATAACTCTCCTGCATACTATACTCGGTTTCCCAAGTAGCCTCTTCGACTCCGTGTCTAGACCACTGAATTTTAACCAAAAGAATCGTCTTGTTCCTCAACTGTTTGATTCGCCGATCTAAACTCATATAGGACGTTCCTCATATGAATGATCATCGGCGATCTCGATTTTGTCAAACTGAAGTATGTGACTCGGGTCGGCAACTTACTTCCGTAACTGAGATACGTGAAACACATTATGAATTCGGCTCAATGCCAGAGGTAAGGCCAATCGATAAGCTAGCTCGCCTACTCGATCCAAAATCTCAAACGGTCCAATGAATCTCGGACTCAACTTTCCCCTCTTCCCAAAACGGAAGATGCCACGACTCGGGGATACCTTGACCAAAACATGGTCACCTGTCTCGAACTCTAATGGTTGATAACGATTATCTGCATAAGATTTCTATCGGCTCTGAGCGGTCAACAAACGACTCCTGATCAAAGCTACCTTCTCACGGGCGGCTATAAGCATATCGGGCTTGGTGCCGATTGATCCAGATAAGTCATCCCAACACAAAGGAGATCGACAACGACGACCGTACAAGGCCTCGTAAGGTGCCATCTTAATCGAAGAATGCTAACTATTATTGTACGTAAACTCGATCAACGGTAGTTGGGCTTCCCAATCATCTTTCCAATCGAGGACACATGCCCTCAACATGTCCTCCAAAGTCTGAATAGTCCTCTCTGATTGTCCGTCGAATTTGAGGATAAAAAACATCTTGAGATTAAGCTGAGTTCCCATAGCACGATGAATTGATTTCCAAAAATGAGACACGAATCGTCCGTCACGATCGGAAATGATACTTTTAGGAGTACCGTGCAACCTCACTATCTCTTTGATAAAAAACTGGGCAAGTCTCTCGGGACCCCACATATCCTTAATCTCAAGGAAATGAGCTGATTTAGTTAAGCGATCCACAATCACCGAGATTGTATTCATGCCACGACGACTCGTCGGAAAACTCGTGATGAAGTCCATAGAAATATCCTCCCACTTCCACTCTGGAATAGGGAGAGGTTTCAGCATGCCCGCCGGTCGCTGATGTTCTATCTTGACTTCTTGTGAGTTAAGCATCTCGAAACAAATTCCGCGACTTCTCGCTTCATATTACTCCACCGGTAATTTTGTTTCAAGTCTTTATACATCTTGCTAGACCCGGGTGAGCGGAATAAGGGGTAGCATGAGCTTCTCTCAAAATCGAGTTCTTGACTCGTCATTCGCGATACGCACAACCGATTCTTAAACGCAAAAGTCCATCCTCGTGGACCACAAAGCCGGGGCTTTCCGAGCCACATCCTCACGGATGCGCATCAATGATGGGTCGAACCACGATTCTCTCGATTGCCTCCTCGGTGACGATGAAATCTCTAACATACAAAGTTTGTCCTCGAACTTCGAAGCCAGACCTCGATATCGGGTCTAAGGAATTCCTGCTGAAGCTCCTTCTGAACTGTTAAACGATCAAGCATCTGCTCCTGAACGGACTTACGACTCAAGGCGTCGGCGACAACATTCGCCTGGCCCGGGTGGTAAAGGATCTCGATATCGTAATCTTTGATTAGTTCCAACCACCGTCTCTGACGCATATTTAACTCCTTCTGAGTAAATATATACTTTATACTCTTATGATCGGTGAATATCTGACAAGTAACGCCATAAAGGTAATGACGCCAAATTTTCAAACCGAACACCACGGCTGCTAGCTCCAGATCGTGGGTCGGATAACTAACCTCGTAAGGTCTCAATTGCCGTGAAGCATAGGCAATAACCTTCCCATTCTGCATGAGCACACATCCGAGACCTTGTCCGGATGCATCACTATAAACCACAAATCCTTTCGTCCCTTGCGGCAAGGAAAGTACAGGTGCTGAAGTTAACCGGCTCTTGAGTTCCTCAAAACTCTATTGACACGCGTCGGACCACGTGTATTTCTTATCTTTCCGTAAAAGATTCGTCATGGGTTGAGCGATTTTAGAAAATCCTTCAACAAACCGCCGATAATAACCGGCTAATCCGAGAAAGCTCCGGATCTCCTTAACATTCTTCAGAGATAGACAATCTCGAATAGCCTCCGTCTTTTGAGGGTCGACACAAACTCTGTCTGATGAAATTACATGCCCGAGAAAAGTCACTTCGGACATCCAGAACTCACATTTGGAAAACTTCCCATAAAGGTGCTCTCGTCTCAACACGTCGAGAACCTCATGAAGGTGAACCTCGTGCTCCTCTCGGTCACGAGAATAAATCAAAATGTCATCAATGAAGACAACAACAAACTGATCCAAAAAGTCGATGAAAACCCGATTCATTAACTCCATGAATACCGCAGGGGCATTAGTTAACCCAAACGGCATTACCACGAGCTCATAATGACCATAGCGTGTAAGAAACACTGTCCTGGCAATATCCGACTCTCGAATCCGCAACTGATGATATCCAGATCTTAAGTCGATCTTGGAAAATACTGAAGCTCCCTGAAGTTGATCCAAAAGATCATCAATACGGGGTAAAGGATACTTATTCTTGATCGTCACCCGGTTCAATTCCCCGTAATCAATACACAAGCGGAACGAACCATCCTTCTTCTTGACAAACAACACTGGTGCTCCCCACGGGGACGCACTCGCACAGATATACCCTTTCTCGAACAACTCCTCAAGTTGGTTCTTTAATTCCTGCATTTCGGTCGGAGCCATCCGGTACGGTGCCTTCGATATCGGGGACGTGCCGGGCTCCAACTCGATCGTGAATTCCACATCTCTCTGTGGAGGCAAACCAGGTAGCTTGTCTGAAAAAACATCGGCATATTCCCTCACTACCGGAATATCCGTCAACATTACTGATGATTTCTCGGTTTTGGTCATATAGCACCAATAACCAACACACCCCTGATGGAGTAATTTCACTGCTTTCATCAAGTTAATGACCTTACCAGAACAGCCGGGATTACCTCCCTGAAAAACACATTCAACCCCATCGTCTGAAATGATAGTGACCATACGCTTACAGACACTAATGATGGCATCGTGACGATCCATCCAATCAATACCCAAAATGATGTCTTCTCTCGGTAAATCTACCACGATTAGGTCTGCTAGCCATACACGGTCATGAAGCTGAATCGGACAATCCTTAATCTCATGATTACCGATAATTCTTCTACCATCAGGTAGGCTAATGACATAAGGCTCACAACTAGTAGCACTACCCAAACGTAGTCTACTCAAACATGACTTGGAAATGAATGAATGCGATGCACTAGCATCAAAAAGGGTACACACAGGTTGAGATAAAATATCGAGTGTACCTGAGATCATCCGGGCCTCTGGATCGCCGGTCTTCTTCATCTCATAAATTCGAGGCTTGCCGGCCCCCGAGTCGGACGCTCCTGTCTGATAGCTCTTGGCTCCACCTTTAGCTCCTGTCGTCTTGAACGACGCTGACTGAGTGGCCTAATTCTGCACCGCTGAATGACCTGGGGCCGAAGATTATGCCGGAGTAGGTTTAGAGTCCTTTCGGCAAAAACGGGCCCTATGCCCAGCAATCCCACAGTTATGGCATGTGACAGTCTGTTTCGGACATTTGGTGCTGAAATGACCCTGTTCCTCACAGTTGAAACAGGTGATGGCCGAACTGGCCGCTCGTGACTGAGATTCCACGGGTTTAGACGCCATAGGAGGTCGCTCAGAAAACGTAGAGCCCGTACATGGTTTCTTGAAAGTGGCCTGACTGCTGTCGGACCGATTACGGTTCTTAGACTTCTTGCCAGCAGATGAAGGTTGTTGCTTAGCAATCTCCTTGGCAGTAAGCTCGTAAGTAAGAGCTTTCTCGATGAATTCAGCCAGAGTGGTGCAATTATGATTAAGCAACTATAGCCGCATATGAGGTTTCAGCCTCTTGCTGAAATACTTGATCTTGTCCGCCTCAGAGTGAATGATAGATGAGGCGAACGGAAGAAGTTCCTGAAATTTTTCGGCGATGGCAAGAACATCATTGTCCGCTGAAAGGTCGGGAGTGAGTAATTCCGAAAATTTAGCATCCCTGAGTGGGGCTGGATAATACCTCTCCATCATGAGAGTTTTGAACTGATCCCAAGTACATTACCTTTCGGTGGGCTTCAACGATAACCACCATGAATGAGCGCTCTTACTAAGATAGTAGGCCGCAACTGAAACTTTATGTCCTTTGGGACACTCTACTATGGCAAATAACTTCTCGAAATGCTCAAGCCAATGAACAATATCCGCCGGATCAGATGAGCCCTCGAAGGTAGGTGGTCGCTGGCGAGAGATATCGCCAATAATACTTCTTACACCCCTCTCTTGCCTCTGAGGTGGCGGCAGAGGAGCCTGTTGATTTTGAGTAGTGGAGTTATGCATCGTCTCCATTAGTTGTGCCATCTGAGTCATTTGGGCCATCATGCCCTACATAAAAGCGAGTGGGTCAACTCGAACACCCTCTGACTGAGCTGTGTCCCGGGTACGACTCCCTGATAGTGAATGATCGCGTCCAGGTGAATGAGTGGCAGCGTCACTGCTCGATGAGTTAGCGTTATTCCCGACATTCGCACGTGTATTCACACGAGCTCTCGGGTTTCGGCCTGCACCACGGCCTCTTCCCCTACGTCCTCTGCCAGCTCTTTCCATACTGAAGTGGAAAGTCACATGATGATTATATCTCTCGCATGAATATCACATTATGATTATGCCATGAAATGATGAAAATGAGCACACTCGCTCTAGCATAGTGATTACATGAATGATTAACTGAGGTGACATGATTATCCGGTGAAATTCTTGAAATGATTATCTTGAACAAGTTAACAAGATTAATGATATGATCTTCCAGATCAACAACTGAGTAATGAAATGAATTGAGTGATAAATGAGTTAACATGACCGTCCTGGTCAAAATGAAAATGATGATTGAGGATTGTTAACTGATAAATTATGAATGAATGATTATTGCTAGAAATTATACCGTGGCGTTAGAAATATTACAGTTCTTGGTCTGATTGGCACGGCATTTGCACAGGTCACACGTGACGCGAAAGTCCAATGATACTAGTCCGATGACGATGATTTCAAATGAGACATGACTCGGAAGGTAGTATTCAAAACCACGCTCCGATACCAACTCTGTAACACCCCAAACTAGGCGGATATTACAGTGCCGTGGACCCCCGACTGGGACCCACTAGGCGAATGAAAATGAATGAATTACACAGGGTAAATGTAGTGCCGAACCACATTACAACAATAATTACTCCGATGAGGAGTTTCATACAACACACCCAGGATAATACAGAATACATGTATATTTTATATGGAGATAAAATATACAACACTGAGTGAAATGAGTATTCAAACGGAATGTCTGCAGCGGAATAAATGAAGGAAACATAAATGACTGAAAAGACTGGGCCCCCCTTCTAGTATCATTGGGACTCCTCGCCGTCAATGTGCTTTCCCCGTGCTTTCGCCTTGCCATGACCTGAAAAACAATATCCCCCAACGGGGTCAGTTACACAGAACAACAATCCTCAAGAGTTGAATATACACAATCGTGTCGAAACATTCGCAATCAAACATGCTATATGAATCAACTAACAATACGGCTCAAAGGAATGGCGCCACACTACGTCCGGGATGGAAATGTGTCCGTGCACAAGCCACCAATGAGTATCGATCGAATACACGTGTGGTCTTGTACCTAATCAGTCTCACGAAGCCATCAACTCGTGTGCACAGTCCAATGTGAGGTCACCAACCAACACACGACTTAAATGTGCCCGACATGAAAATCCTACACATACCAACCGGCACGCCAGTATGACCCGGAATGCCACGATATAACAAAAGTGACATCGAAAATGAACAATGACTCACCAAGATGATATGATGGTGAAATGAATGACAGCTCAATGTAATGAGTGGAACCGTCGTTCCTCATGAATGAAGTAATTAAGTGATAATTACAAGTTTTAAAACGGTTAGTACCTTATGAATGAATTACGATTATGAATGAACAACAACAAAAGGAATGAATATCCTTTTAACTGAGTAAGAATTAACTTACACAACACCGATGAAGAATGTCCGTCCACGAACAACGTCCTAAATGAAAAGTCGGTCGCTCGAACAACCTTGAATAACACAATTACCAATAATTCGATCAATACACGCATCAAACACGATTATAACCAACTCAAACGTCGATACAACAATATCCAAACTCGTAGGTGCACTCTAACGAATACGTTGAAAATATCCTTCCCGTTGGTTACAACCAAAACCCAAATTATCGAAACCAACTATCAAATGATTGATTCAAACCAGCAAAACAATATCAATGACATCAATAATCCAATAGGAATCCACAATTCAAGATTACAACAACATCAATCGGAAATCCCCAAATTAACCGAAGTCAACCCCAAGGGTTCTTGAAATAAATCCCCAAAATAGCCATTAAATCCGTAGGATATCCAAGGTAAATAATCTATATCTAACATATTCCAACAACAATCCAAGCTTATACAAAAAAAAATCGGAAGAAAAACCCCAAAAATCCGAAATTCTAGATCCAAGAGATTAATACCTTTGATTTGATGTTTTGGAGATGATGAAATGATGATTAATCCAACTCAAAGACTTGAAGATGATGATTGATGATTACACCTCGAAGAATACTCTTCAAATCGCTCCAAATCGCCCAGAACCGCTGAGAGAATTTGAAGAATGACAAATGCCGAAAACTGGGCTAATTGTCCAATTTATGGTGATTTCAGTTTAGCGCGCGCTAGCCCCTATGCTTAGCGTGCGCTAACGGGTGTTTTGGGTAGTCTAGTACCCACTGTACGACAACGGTAGCACGCGCTACATACCTTTGGTAGCGTGCGCTACGGATGTACAATTGGCGTGCTCTAACCCCAAATGTTAGCGTGCGCTAACGAATTATCTAATGCCCAGTACTGGAGTCCAGAAACCTTCTGTCCTTTGATCTGATCTCGGTAGCGTGCGCTACATCCAACAAATAGCGTGCGCTACTACACCGTTTGCGTACGCTAAAACCACTCGTAGCGTGCGCTATGAATTAATTCAATTCAGTACAGTAGCCACTGGACTCAACCTGATCCAACCTTAGCGCGCTCTACACCGACTGTATAGCGTGCGCTACTCCGGATCACTAGCGCGCGCTACTCCGGATCACTAGCGCGCGCTACTTACCATTCGTAGCGTGCGCTACCTACAATCCCAACTGCAGTCCAGTACCTTCTGGACTGCCTGCTCAACTACACTAGCGTGCGCTAGTGTTGAGAGGTGGCGTGCGCTACCCGTACTCAATTAGCGCACGCTAAAGAGAGTACGTAGCGTGCGCTACTCCTTACACACAGCACACTATGAATATGACAACGGTGATAAACACGACACGAAACTCCGTCTAGATTGATGATGAATGAGGACTGATACTCGATACAATTACTCTGAACGATGAATACGATTATTGAATATGAGTGACAAGTGATCATTAATGAGTGAAAATTACTGAGTGACAATTACTGAATGATAAATACTGAATAATGACTGAATTACAACCGGGTATTACATTGTTCGAGAAAGGTTATATCCGACCGAGTGCGTCCCCGTGGGAAGCACCAGTGTTATTTGTCAAGAAGAAGGATGGTTCTTTTCGTGTGTGTATTAATTATTGGGAGTTGAACAGGGTGACTGTAATACCCGGTTGTGAATTCATTTATCATTACCCAGTAACTGTCACTCATAATTTTTTTCACTCAGTAATACCCATTCATCACTCATGTTCATTCAGTTGTAACCACCGTTCGGTGTACCTTGGAATCTCGTATCAGTTACTTTTCGTCACTCATCACTGTTTGAGATCGATCTGAGATTATTGTCATCATCATCACATTTTGGTTTTCAGTTTAAGAGATAGCGCACGCTACATATCATAGTTAGCGCGCGCTAATGAGGTGCAAGTAACGCACGCTATGATTCAGTATTAACGCACGCTAGCGCAAGAGAGGCAGGCAGTCCAGAAGGTACTGGGCTGATTTGGGAAATTCGTAGCGCACGCTACGAGTGGTAAGTAGCGTACGCTAAGCTGTCTTGTAACGCACGCTAAGTCACATTAGTAGCGCCGCTAACGCGTGCATGGCAGAGGATGAGGTTGCAGGACTTGATTTTGAGTATCGGACATCGAGCGCACGCTAACAATTTGGGATAACGACGCTATCGGTAAGGTGTTAGCGCATGCTACCAAGTCGTAGCGCACGCTAACGAGGCATTTCAGACCTCACCGGATCGCCCGATAAACCGCTAGCGCACGCTGAATATAAAGTCATAGCGTGCGCTAGGTCAGACGATATAAATAGGACGATTCGGTCCAACCTTCGTCATTTCTTCATTTCTCAACCATTTCGGACGAGCTTGGGCGATTCGGAAAGGTCTTTTCGAGCGGCAATCATCTAGCATCATCTTCAAGCTCCTAAGTTGGATTAATCATCATCTAAATCAGTTTCATCACTCCAAATCAAGGTAATGATTCTTGGATCTAGAATTTCGGATCTTGGGTGTTTTGCTTTCGATCTCTTCGTGTTAAGTCGATATTATGTTGAAATATGTTAGATATGGATTATCTATCTTGGATACATGTATTTCTATGGATTCATTGGGGTAATTTTCGGAATTTGTGAATAATTGAGGAATTGTTCAAGAACCCTTACGGGTTGACTTTGGAATTTTGGGGGTTTTCGACCAAATGTTGTTGAAATATCGATTCAAGTATTCCTATTGGATTATTGATAATACTCATGAGTTTTTGTGGGTTTGAATCATTCATTGGAAGTTAGTTTCGGATGTAATTGAGTTTTGGTTGTAAACAATTGGAGATTGTTTACGACACGTTTGTTTAAATGCCCCAAAGAGTTTCGGGTATTGTTGTATCAACTTTTGAGTTGGTCGTGATCATGCTTGATTCGTGTATTAAGAGAATTGTTGGTATTTGTGTTGTTTAAGGTTGTTCGAGCGGCCGATAATTTCATTAAGGACGTTGATCGTGGAAGTACCTTCTCGCCTTCGGCTTGAGGCAAGTTTTATACTTGTACTAGTCAATGAGATTAAATGTCATCATATATGTGTATGAATGTGTTGTATCATTCCGAGACTTAGTCTCTTCATGAATTTATTGATATCAATAGATCGTTCGATACGATACCTTTCGGCAATTATGCCAAATGTTATTATTGTTCCTTAATGGCCGATTTAAGGCATTGTGATACTCGTCATTAATGTCATTGTCGATAGCCGGTTTGCGGTGTCGATGTATCGATTTTTGTTGATATTGATGTCAATCTAAGACATCGTTGAGATCATTGTTATTCCTGTTGGGGTTGTCATTAAAACTGTATTGGCCGATTAAAGGTATCGGCGTATTCATTTCTCATCTTCGTCGTCGGTAACCGATTAAAGGTGCCGAGGCATCCTTCATATCATTGTTATCGATTGGCCATTCTCAGGCAAATCGAAATGTTCAATCATTCACTGTATCATTGGTATCGATTGACCTTTCTAAGGCAATCGAGGTTTTCACTCATTCATCGTATCATTGTTATCGATTGACCGTTTTAGGCAATCGAGGTATTGAATCATCCGCTGCATCATTGTTGTCGGTTGGCCGTTCTAAGGCAATCGAGGTGTTAATTTGAGACTGTCAAGGACGGTGTCTATCCGTGTGTTACTATCATCGTGTTGGCCGACTCAAGGCAGCACACTATCATTCATTGTGATACGGCTTCATCGTGGCCGGCTTCGCCCTAATTGTGATACGGCCGTGCGTGCCGTGGCCCTAATTGTGATACGGCTTCATGCCGTGGCCGGCCCCCTAATTGTGATACGGCCGTGCCGTGGCCGCCCTAATTGTGATACGGCTTCATGCCGTGGCCCGCCCTAATTGTGATACGGCCGTGCGTGGCCGGCCCTAATTGTGATACGGCTTCATGCCGTGGCCCGGCCCCTAATTGTGATACGGCCGTGCGTGGCTTCGGCCCTAATTGTGATACGGCTTCATGCCGTGGCCGGCCCTAATTGTGATACGGCTTCATGCCGTGGCCGGCCCTTATTGTGATACGGCCGTGCCGTGGCTTCGCCCTAATTGTGATACGGCTTCATGCCGTGGCCGGCCCTAATTGTGATACGGCCGTGCCGTGGCCGCCCTAATTGTGATACGGCTTCATGCCGTGGCTTCGGCCACTAATTGTGATCGGCTTCATGCCGTGGCCCGGCCCTTATTGTGATACGGCTTCGTGCCATGGCTTTGGCCCTCATTAATCTGACTTCTGTTTGGCTTCAGTGTTTGTGATATTTGTTAACTTCACGAGCGACTTTCAAGCCGTTATTATTGTCTGGTAATTTCATTGGAGCCTTCGGGCATTGTGATTCATAATTAATTGATTGGTTTGGTTCATGTCGTTTAATTCATTGTGGTATTCGTGATTATGATTCGCCGTTGGGCATTTATGTTCTAACTTCGTCGAATTATTAATAGTATGCCGTGGGCATAGTATTGCACGAATGCTCGGTTCTTACGTGGGTTTGTGAGCAACACGTATAATGATCATTATTGTACCGATACATAATGCCGTTGGATGCATATCATGTTATACATGTATTTGATGTTCATTATCTGGATGACTGACCCCGTGGGGGCGGAAAATGTTTTTCATGTTTTAGGTGCTTGCGAGGAGAGAGTTGAGACACAGGAGCATGATGATGGCGACGAGGCATTCGAGCGATACTAGTCCGAGTTGTTCATTGTCGGTCAGTCAGTTGGAGTGTACTCCAGTCTTGTCAGTTGTTGTCGTGTTGTATTACCCGAACAGATGTTCGTGGATATTGTTGTATTTCTTTTTTGGCCACTTTTGTCGTTGAAATTCCTTATCGGAATATTGTGTCAGATGTCATGGTAGGGACTATGATTTTTCCCTTGTTGTGTTATTTAATGTATTTTTAGTCATGTCCGCCTGGTGGATCTCCTGGCGTGGGGTCCACGGCACTATAATAACCTAATAGGATTTGGGGGTGTTACAGAAATGGTATCAGAGATTTGGGTTGTGAGATACCCTGAGATGTGAGTTATGTGGCTCTACCGATGCGGTAGTAGTGGGACTGTCAGGATTATGACAATCTGGACAGTCAGGTTTTGTGAGTCGTAATATTAATACGACTGCACGAGTCATTCATTCATCGAGTCGTCGTCAGTTGGGACTAGTATCGTGAGACCTCGAAGCTTCGTATGACCTGTGTAAGGACTCGATTCTCTTTATGTTCATACATTCATCATGTCATTAATTATTCATGCTTTGTTGAAACATATATGTGATATTAGTGTTATGATTGATTCATGACTAATTGTTTTGTAGCACGTGTGACTTGTGTATGCGTTAAGGATCAACTCATTCATTAGTTGATAATCCTCAATCATCATTTTGATCTTGTCGATCATGTTAATTCATTCATCATTCAGTCAATCTCATCGCTCAATTAATTCATTCATCACTCAGTAAATCTCATTACTCAAGTAATTCATTCATTACTCACTCAATCTCATTATTCAGTTAATTCATTCATCACCCAGTCAATCTCAATGCTCAATTAATTCATTCACCACTCGGTCAATCTCATTACTCAATTAATTCATTCATCACTCGGTCTATCTCATTGCTCAGTTAATCATTCACCACTTATTCAATCTCATTGCTTAGTTAGTTCATTCATCACTCACTCATTGCTCAGTCTATTCATTAATCATCCAGTCTATCTCATTGTTCAGTTGTTGATCTTGTTGATCGAATTTTCAACCTTATTAACTTGTCCAAGGTAATCATTTCAGGAATTTCATCAGGTAGTCATGTTACCTCATTTGACCTTTCATGCGATCTTATCATATTCCGGCGTCATGTGGACGATCATTTTACCGCATTATTAATGCATTCATTGTGTTAGATCGTGTATGCTCATTGTTATCATTCCGTCTCATAATCATAATGCGATATTCATGCGGAATCTATAATCATCATGTGACTTTCCGACTTCAGTATGGATAGAGCTGTCAGAGGACGCAGGGGAAGAGGCCGCGGTGCAGGCCGGAACCCGGGATCTCGTGTGCATGCCCACACGAACGCAAGGGATATCATTAATTCATCAAATAGCGAGGCTACTCATTCACTGTCAGATAACCATTCACCATCAGGGAGTCGTACTCGAGAAGCAGCTCACTCAGAAGGTGCTCGGGTTGACCCATTCATATTTATGCAGGGCATGATGGTCCAGATGACTCAGATGACACGGATAGTGGAGACCATGCAGACCTCGATGGTTCGTGGTCCACCGCAACAGGGATTCCAGGTGCCATTTCATGGACAGACTGGAGGAGTGAATCAGATTGTTGGCGATATCTCTCGTCAGATGCCGCCTACTTTTGAGGGTTCGTCGGAACCAGCTGATATTGTTCATTGGCTCGAGCATTTTTATAAACTCTTCGACATGGTTCAGTGTCCGTAAGAGAGTAAAGTGGCAGTAGCGGCTTATTACTTGAGTAAGGGCGCTTATTCGTGGTGACTTTCTGTGAAACCCATCGATCGTGATTGTATTTGGAGTGAGTTCAAGACTCTCATGTTAGAGAGGTATTACCCGGCTCCACTTCATGATGCCAAGTTATCAGAAGTTTTGAACCCCGAATCCGTCGAGGACGAGGGTGTTATTGTCATTGTTGAGAAGTTTCAGGGACTACTTCAATTTGCTTCGTCAATTATCCGTACTGAGGCGGATAAACTTAAGTATTTTAGCAAGAGGCTAAATCCGCAGTTGAGGATGCAGTTGTTCAATCACAATTGTAATTCACTTAGTGAGTTCATCGGGAAGGCTCTTGGAGCAGAGCTTTTGATCAAGGAGCTTACTCAGAAGCATTCTTCAGTTTCTTCGGGTGAGAGGACTAGAATGCCGGCCCGTTCATAGGGACATCAGGCTCCGACGTCCAAGCGGTCGTTTTCTAGTCGTCTTCGTGCTGGGATAGCATCTTCCTCTCAGGCATCAAGTTCGACTGTTGTTTGCTTTAACTGTGATTCAGCAGGTCACGTTAGTACCCGGTGTACGGTGCCAGCTATTGTTTGTTTTCTGTGTGGGACACAGGGACACCGGCAGAAATACTGCAGGGGTTCGAGCGCCAGTAAATCTCAAGAGAGCTCAAGGGCCTCGAGAGACTTCATCACTCCATCCCGTGCATCATCCAAGGGACCCTATCAGGCCTCGAGGGCCAGAGGTAAGGACATTCATCACCGGTTTGAACAAGTTAATTCTTGTTCGTTAATAGTGTAATCATTCATTTCGTTGTCGTTCATTCATTCATATAATTCATTCATCATACATCAATCATGTTGAGACTTGTCATCATGAAACTAATCATTCAATTCACGAGGAACAACGGTTCCAATAATTTCACTTGAACTATCACTCATGACGTTATTAATTCACCTTGGTGAGTCATTCTTAATCCTAGTCGGATTTATAGTCATTTATCATTCATCATTCATCCTAGTCACTTTCATTCTCGTGACCTTCTGAGATCATATTTAGCGGCGAGTTCATCTTCGGATATACCTTAAATCGTTGAGATAGAGGAGATCGATGATATGGAAGGATATCGATGTTGGATACATTTGAGATGTAACCTTGTTTTTGGATGACTGTGTAAATCTATCCGTAATAATGTATCGTGACTGTGGATCATTTATTGTTGATCTATTTTATTTTGATCATATTCGAGAATCTTGAGATTTGGGTCATTTGTTGAGAATTCGTCCCTTGGCGTTGCACTCAAGATTTCGTGATAATTTGGGAAATCGTTCACTGTGATTCGAGACGTCAAGTCTTGGGGACTTGAGTGTGCGATTGGTTTGGTCCCGAGGACTACTTGGGCATTTTTGTTTTCAGACCATGATGGATAGTTCATATCCCGAGTTGTTTACCCTTAGTTTCGAGGACGAAACTCTTTTAAGGGGGGGAGTATGTAATACCCGGTTGTGAATTCATTTATCATTACCCAGTAACTGTCACTCATGATTTTTTTCACTCAGTAATACCCATTCATCACTCATGTTCATTCAGTTGTAACCATCGTTCGGTGTACTTTGGAATCTCGTATCAGTTACTTTTCGTCACTCATCACTGTTTGAGATCGATCTGAGATTATTGTCATCATCATCACATTTTGGTTTTCAGTTTAAGAGATAGCGCACGCTACATATCATAGTTAGCGTGCGCTAATGAGGTGCAAGTAACGCACGCTATGATTCAGTATTAACGCACGCTAGCGCAAGAGAGGCAGGCGATCGAAGGTACCGGGCTGATTTGGGAAATTCGTAGCGCACGCTACGAGTGGTAAGTAGCGCACGCTAACTGTCTTGTAACGCACGCTAAGTCACATTAGTAGCGCACGCTAACGCGTGCATGGCGAGACGATAGGTTGCAGGACTTGATTTTGAGTATCAGACATCAGTAGCGCACGCTAACAATTTGGGATAACGCACGCTATCGGTAAGGTGTTAGCGCATGCTACCAAGTCGTAGCGCACGCTAACGAGGCATTTCAGACCTCACTGGACTGCCCAGTAAACCGCTAGCGCACGCTGAATATCAAGTCATAGCGTGCGCTAGGCTGGGACAGTATAAATAGGACAGTTCGGTCCAACCTTCGTCATTTCTTCATTTCTCAACCATTTCGGACGAGCTTGGGCGATTCGGAAAGGTCTTTTCGAGCGGCAATCATCTAGTATCATCTTCAAGCTCCTAAGTTGGATTAATCATCATCTAAATCAGTTTCATCACTCCAAATCAAGGTAATGATTCTTGGATCTAGAATTTCGGATCTTGGGTGTTTTGCTTTCGATCTCTTCGTGTTAAGTCGATATTATGTTGAAATATGTTAGATATGGATTATCTATCTTGGATACATGTATTTCTATGGATTCATTGGGGTAATTTTCGGAATTTGTGAATAATTGAGGAATTGTTCAAGAACCCTTATGGGTTGACTTTGGAATTTTGGGGGGTTTCGACCAAATGTTGTTGAAATATCGATTCAAGTATTCCTATTGGATTATTGATAATACTCATGAGTTTTTGTGGGTTTGAATCATTCATTGGAAGTTAGTTTCGGATGTAATTGAGTTTTGGTTGTAAACGATTGGAGATTGTTTACGACACGTTTGTTTAAATGCCCCAAAGAGTTTCGGGTATTGTTGTATCGACTTTTGAGTTGGTCGTGATCATGCTTGATTCGTGTATTAAGAGAATTGTTGGTATTTGTGTTGTTTAAGGTTGTTCGAGCGGCCTATAATTTCATTAAGGACGTTGATCGTGGAAGTACCTTCTCGCCTTCGGCTTGTGGCAAGTTTTATACTTGTACTAGTCAATGAGATTAAATGTCATCATATATGTGTATGAATGTGTTGTATCATTCCGAGACTTAGTCTCTTCATGAATTCATTGATATCAAGAGATCGTTCGATACGATACCTTTCGGCAATTATGCCAAATGTTATTATTGTTCGTTAATGGCCGATTTAAGGCATTGTGATACTCGTCATTAATGACATTGTCGATAGCCGGTTTGCGGTGTCGATGTATCGATTTTTGTTGATATTGATGTCAATCTAAGACATCGTTGAGATCATTGTTATTCCTATTGGGGTTGTCATTAAAACTGTATTGGCCAATTAAAGGTATCGGCGTATTCATTTCTCATCTTCGTCGTCGGTAACCGATTAAAGGTGCCGAGGCATCCTTCATATCATTGTTATCGATTGGCCATTCTCAGGCAACTCGAAATGTTCAATCATTCACTGTATCATTGGTATCGATTGACCTTTCTAAGGCAATCGAGGTTTTCACTCATTCATCATATCATTGTTATCGATTGACCGTTTTAGGCAATCGAGGTATTGAATCATCCGCTGCATCATTGTTGTCGGTTGGCCGCTCTAAGGCAATCGAGGTGTTAATTTGAGACTGTCAAGGACGGTGTCTATCCGTGTGTTACTATCATCGTGTTGGCCGACTCAAGGCAGCACACTATCATTCATTGTGATACGGCTTCATGCCGTGGCTTCGGCCCTAATTGTGATACGGCTTCGTGCCGTGGCTTCGGCCCTAATTGTGATACAGCTTCATGCCGTGGCTTCGGCCCTAATTGTGATACGGCTTCGTGCCGTGGCTTCGGCCCTAATTGTGATACGGCTTCATGTCGTGGATTCGGCCCTAATTGTGATATGGCTTCGTGCCGTGGCTTCGGCCCTAATTGTGATACGGCTTCATGCCGTGGCTTCGGCCCTAATTGTGATACGGCTTCATGCCGTGGCTTCGGCCCTAATTGTGATACGGCTTCATGCCGTGGCTTCGGCCCTTATTGTGATACGGCTTCGTGCCGTGGCTTCGGCCCACATTGATACAGCTTTGGGCTGTTTTGGCTTCAGGTGTTTGTGATATTTGTTAACTTCCGCTGAACGACTTTCAAGCCGTTATTATTGTCCTAGTAATTTCATTGGAGCCTTCAGGCATTGTGATTCATAATTAATTCAGTTCTGGTTTGGTTCATGTCACTTAATTCATTGTGGCATTCTGTGATTATGATTCGCCGTTGGGCATTTATGTTCTAACCTGTCGAACAGGTATTAATAGTATGCCGTGGGCATAGTATTTCATGAATGCTCGGTTCTTACCTTGGTTTGTGAGCATCTCGTATTATTATCATCATTGTACCGTTTCATTTTGCCTTTGGATGCATATCATGTTATACATGTATTTGATGTTCATTATCTGGATGACTGACCCCGTGGGGGCGGAACATGTTTTTCATGTTTTAGGTGCTTGCGAGGAGAGAGTTGAGACACAGGGGCATGATGATGGCGACGAGGCATTCGAGCGATACTAGTCTGAGTTGTTCATTGTCGGTCAGTCAGTTGGAGTGTACTCCAGTCTTGTCAGTTGTTGTCGTGTTGTATTACCCGAACAGATGTTCGTGGATATTGTTGTATTTCATTTTTGGCCACTTTTGTTGTTGAAATTCCTTATCGGAATATTGTGTCAGATGTCATGGTAGGGACTATGATTTTTCCCTTGTTGTGTTATTTAATGTATTTTTAGTCATGTCCGCCTGGTGGATATCCTGGCGTGGGGTCCACGGCACTGTAATAACCTAATAGGATTTGGGGGTGTTACAGTGACGATCAAGAATAAATATCCTCTACCCCGTATTGATGATCTATTAGATCAACTTTAGGGAGCTTCAGTATTTTCCAAGATCGACTTAAGATCTGGATATCATCAGTTGCGAATTCGTGAGTCGGATATCGCGAGGACGGTCTTTTGAACACGCTATGGTCATTATGAGTTCGTGGTAATGCCGTTCGGGTTAACTATTGCACCTGCGGTATTCATGGAGTTAATGAATCGGGTTTTCATTGACTTTTTGGATCAGTTTGTGGTTGTCTTCATCGATGACATTTTAATTTATTCTCGTGACCGGTAGGAGCACGAGCTTCACCTTCATCAGATGCTCGACGTGTAGAGACATGAGCAACTTTATGGAAAGTTTTCCAAGTATGAGTTCTGGATGTCCGAAGTGTCGTTTATCTGGCAAGTAATTTCATCAGATGGTGTACGTGTTGATCCTCAAAAGACGGAGGCTATCCGAGATTGGTTACCTCCGAAGAACGTTAAGGAAATACGAAGCTTTCTCGGATTAGCCGGTTATTATCGGCGATTTGTGGAAGGATTTTCTAAAATCGCTCAATAAATGACGAATCTTTTGCGAAAGGATATGAAATACACGTGGACCGATGCATGTTAGTGGAGTTTTGAGGAACTCAAGAGCCGGTTAATTTCAGCACCTGTCCTTTCCTTGCCACAAGGGACGGAAGGATTCGTGGTTTATAGTGACGCGTCCGGACATGGTCTTGGATGTGTATTAATGCAGAATGGGAAGGTTATTGCCTATGCGTCACGGAAATTGAGACCTTACGAGGTTAATTATCCGACCCATGATCTAGATCTAGCAGCCGTGGTTTTCGCGTTGAAGATTTGGCGTCATTACCTTTATGGCATCACCTGTCAGATGTTCACCGATCATAAGAGTTTGAAGTATATATTTACTCAGAAGGAGTTAAATATGCGACAGAGGCGGTGGTTGGAACTAATCAAAGATTATGATATTGAGATCCTATACCACCCGGGCAAGGCGAACGTTGTCACCGATGCCTTGAGTCGTAAGTCCGTTCAGGAGCAAATGCTTGCTCATTTAACAGTTCAGAAGGAGCTTCAACAGGAATTTCTTAGACCCGAGATTGAGGTCTGGCTTCAGCGAGTGCAAGGGCAACTTTGCATGTTAGATATTTCATCGCCACTTGAGGAGGCAATAAGAGTGAATCAGGGTTCAGACCCATCATTGTTGCGCATCCGTGAGGATGTGGCTCAGGGGAAAGCCCCTGGATTTGTGGTCCACGAGGATGGACTTTTGCGATTTAAGAATCGGTTATGCGTAACAGCAGATGACGAGTTGAAAAACTCGATTTTGAGAGAAGCTCATGCTACCCCTTATTCCATTCATCCGGGGTCCAGCAAGATCTACAAGGACTTGAAACAAAATTACTGGTGGAGTAATATGAAGCGAGAAGTCGCAGAATTTGTTTCGAGATGTTTAACCTGTTAGCTAGTCAAGATAGAACATCAGCGACCGGCAGGTATGCTGAAACCACTCCCTATTCTAGAGTGGAAGTGGGAAGATATTTCTATGGATTTCATAATGAGTTTGCCGACGAGTCGTCATGGCATGAATACAATTTGGGTAATTGTGGACCGTTTAACTAAGTCAGCTCATTTCCTTGAGATTAAGGATACGTGGGGTCTCGAGAGACTTGCCCAGTTGTTCATCAAAGAGATAGTGAGATTGCATGGTACTCCTAAGAGTATCGTTTCCGATCGTGACGGACGATTCGTGTCACATTTTTGGAAATCAGTTCATCGCGCTATGGGAACTCAGCTTAATCTCAGTACCACTTTTCATCCTCAGTCCGATGGATAATCAGAGAGGACTATTCAGACATTGGAGGACATGTTGAGAGCATGCGTCCTCGATTGGAAAGACGATTTAGAAGCCCAACTACCGTTGATTGAGTTCACATACAATAATAGTTGGTATGCTTCGATTAAGATGGCACCTTACGAGGCTTTGTACGGTCGTCGTGTCGATCTCCTTTATGTTGGGACGACTTATCAAAACCAATTGGAACCGAGCTCGATATGCTTATAGCTGCCCGTGAGAAGGTAGGTTTGATTAGGAGTCGTTTGTTGACAGCTCAGAGTCAACAGAAATCATATGCAGATAATCGTTGTCGACCATTAGAGTTTGAGACAAGTGACCATGTTTTGGTCAAGGTACCCCCGAGTCGTGATAGCTTCCATTTTGAGAAGAAGGGAAAGTTGAGTCTGAGATTCATTGGACGGTTTGAGATTTTGGATCAAGTAGACGAGTTAGCTTATCGATTGGCCTTACCTCCGACGTTGAGCCGAATGCATAATGTGTTTCACGTCTCTCAGTTGCGGAAGTATGTTGCCGACCCGAGTCACATACTTCAGTTCGGCGGAATCGAGATCGCGGATGATCATTCGTATGAGGAGCGTCCTATACGAGTTTTAGAGCGGCGAATCAAATAGTTGAGGAACAAGACGATTTCTTTGGTCAAGATTCAGTGGTCTAGACACGGAATCGAAGAGGCTACTTGGGAAATCGAGCATAGTATGCGGGAGAGTTATCCTGAGTTGTTTGACCCTTAGTTTCGAGGACGAAACTCTTTTTAAGGGGGGAGTATGTAATACCCGGTTGTAATTCATTCATTATCATTCAGTAATTATCAGTCAGTAATTGTCACTCAGTAATTTTCACTCATTAATAATCACTCATCATTCATGATTCATTCATTTATGTTCATCGTTGGCATTTTGTAACCGTGTATCAGTTACCGATCGTCATTCATCTCCGTTTGTGGATCGAGCCGAGAGTATCATTATCATCGTGAATGGTAGTCTTATGATAGAAGTATCATCTATCCCGTGTTATTGGACTTAATTACATTCATACAAGTGTTGTATGTCGGATCATTCATCGTTTGTAGCAAGTAAACGGAGTTGTCGCATTTTCATCATTTCTAGCAACGAGTTACGGCCGTAACAAATCATACATTATGGCCGTAACATGCATTCGTTGGCTTAAGGTTGTTTTGGCCGAAGACGAGATACGGCCGTAAGGTAGGCAAGCTACGGCCGTAAGATGTATTCGTTGTTTGCAGGAAATGTCGGACGAGGATGGGTTACAGACGTAAGGGTTGCGGCATACAGCCGTAAGTTGAGGTAGGTACGGCCGTAAGTCTTGGCCGGTTACGGCCGTACGTGTCGAGCAGGGTGCCCAGGCAGTTTCGACGAAGGCATCATATGCCCGTAAGTTTGGCCGGTTCCGGCCGTATCGGTCGAGTTACGCCCATAAGATGTGCGGGTACGGCCGTATGGCTATCGGCAGGTGTTTGGACGAGGGCGAGTTACGCCCGTAAGATAGGTGCGAGTACGGCCGTATGGCTGTCGGCAGATTCTAGACGAAGCCGAGTTACGGCTGTACGAGATGGCTGGTTACGGCCGTAAGGCTGCTGACCTGGGATGTTAGGGCCGTAAGTAGACCGAGTTACGGCCGTAACGTTCGGCAGTTTATAAGGACCTCGACGGGTTTTTGAGGTCATTTTTCTCATTTTCTTCACCTTGTCCGAGAGAGAGAGAGAGCTTGAGAAAGAGATTTTTCTTCATCAATCACTTGAGTACTCGGTTTTCATCATCTTCATTCGGTTGTGAAGCTTGGATAGTCGATCTAACGCGTGTTCATCGGATCAAAGTATTTGGATCTTCAAAGGTAATATTCTTCAAACATCTTGGATTTCGATTTTGTGTTGAGATATGATGTTTTGGACGTTATAATCATGTTGTATGAAGAGATATACATATGATATTGAGTGTGTTTGAATATTTATTGGATTATTGAAGGGTTATTCAAGAACATTTGGAATTTTGAGTTGGATTTGGGGTTTTTCGATTAGTTGTTGTTGTAATCACGAATTTGGATATTTATATTGGAGTATTGATTGTTTTGAAGATGTTTTGTCGGTTTGAAACACTCCTTGGGGATTTGATATTGGTATAATTGAGGATTGATTGTAGACAATCGAAGATTGGTTACAACGTGTTCGATATAATGCCTCAATGAACTTGGTTAAGTCGTATCGACGTTATGAGTTAGTTATATTCGTGTTTGATTCGTATGTTGAACGGATTATTGGTAATTGTGTTATTCAAGGTTGTTCGAGCGACCGACATCTCATTTAGGACGTTTGTTCGTGGAAGGACATTTTTCACCGGTGTTGAGTAAGTAAATTCTTACTCAGTTAAAAGGATACTCATTCCTTTCGTTGTTGTTCATTCATAGATCATAATCATTCACAGTGTACTAATCATGTTGAGACGTGTAATTATCAAAATAATCATTTCATTCATGAGGAACGACGGTTCCAATCATTTCAAAGAGCTATCATTCGTCTCACCATTATTTCATCTCGGTGAGTCATTCTTGACCCTTGTCGGGTTGTTATTCATTAATAATCATCACGGTCACTCTTGATAGTGTGACCTTCTGGGATCATATTGCGTGGACGGGTGCGGATGTGTGGAATTTTTAGTCGGGCACACGATAGTCATGTGTTGGGTTCACCGATACATTGGACTGTGCACACGGTAACGCTTACCTCCGTGAGACTAATTAGGTACAAGGACGGGTGTGTCCGGGCACTCGTCTTGTGCACTCGCACAGAACATTATGGGCGTACTATAATGCTCCTCTTCAGCTTAAATTCATAACTAAGGATATTTCATAATTGAGATATATCATGATTGTGTATATTCAACCCTTGAGGATTGTTGTTCTGTGTAACTGACCCCGTTAGGGGATATTGTTTTCAGGTCACGGCAAGGCAAAGGCACGGGAAGAGCATGTTGATGGTGAGGAGTCCCAGTGATACTAGTAGGGGGCCCCAATCCTTTCAGTCATTCATGTTGTTGTCAATTTATTTTTCCGCTGCAGTTTTCCATTTGGATACTCTGTTTCATTCAGTGTTGTGAATTTTATCTTCATATAAAATATACATGTATTCGGCATTATCTTGGGTGTGTTGTAATGAAACTCCTTATCGGAGTGATGGATGATATAATGTAGTTCGGTACTACAATTATATTATTTAATTTATTAATTTTCATTTGCCTGGTGGGTCCCAGTCGGGGGTCCACGGCACTGTAATATCCGCCTAGTTTGGGGTGTTACATATAGTGAATCCTTGCTACAACAAGACTTAATCAAGGAAGAAAAGATTAATCAGAGCTGTTGTAGCCAATTCTGAGTACAAAAGGCTCGAATCTAATCAATAAACCCGAGTTTTCGTAGAGTTCAGACTTGAATGCATGTAACGTGGTTTTATCTCATATTAACAAGACTTATCAAGAAGTAACGGCTTAGTCGGAGCTATTATGCGAATCCTTGCTACAACAAGACTTAATCAAGAAGTAAAGGATTATTCGGAGTTGTTATAGCCAATTCTGAGTACAAAAGTCTCGAATCTAATCAATAAACCCGAGGTTCATAGAGTTCCGACTCGAATGCATGTAACATGGTCTTATGTCCCATTAACAAGACCTAATCGGAGCTATTATAGCCAATACTTTTTTTTAAGAAAAACGAGATTTATTTAACACATCAGAAATGTGGGGAGACGAGGCCCACTACACGCCCTAATAGTTCGAGGAAGGACGAGCCCCTATACACGCCAAAACTTAATTAAGACAAAATAAAACACGGCCAACGAGTGGCCTACTTGAGTCTAACATAACGGAAACCGCTTTCGTCCAGTTTAATCATACCACAAATCTGCCCGGATATATCCAACGGGCTGTAAAGACGAAAATTTCTGGACTTGTATCCTTCATTGGCTAAGTGGTCCGCAATGGCATTCCCTACCCGATAGATATGGGAAAACGAGATATCCATAGAACGACGAAATGACAAGATTTTGTGCCGAATGCTTTGAAGTTGCCAATTTCCGATGTTAGGCGAGGTAATAAAAGAAAGAGCAAAAGCCGAATCCACCTCAACCCAAACCTTCTGAATGTTCCTCTCATAGCAAAGGTCCAATGCTATCCAAATGGCAAAAAGCTCGGCAAAGTTATTGGTGTGGTTGCCGATAAATTCGTGAAACGCAAAAATTAGATCACCCGAACAGTTTCTGGTTATGCCTCCCGCGGCCGACTCCCCGGGATTACCTTTCGATGCCCCATCCGTGTTGATTTTGGTAATCTCGAGTTCCGGTTTAACCCATCTAACTATGGCAATTTTTTTTTGCTTTTTGTTATTACAGTTACAATGGCAGCTGCTAATGAAATTACATGGGCAGAAATTCAATCCCAAAATATCCACGAGAACCGGAGCACCAAACCAGGCCCGCGGCTTAAGGACCCGATGCCCTGTGATCAAAGCCAAGTATCCCCAAATGCGATCACACACTCTTTGGGCCGTGAAAGGGATCTTCTTGACCCACATGTCATTCCTAGAACACCAAATAAACCATAGGATAAGAATAGGGATAATACGCAAAATGTGGATATCTCCCGAGGATTTATTAAACCAATTGGTAATAACCAAGTTAATATTATTAGTTTGAAAAATAGGAATCCTAACTAAAGCGCAGAAGTTAGCCCAAACCGCCGACGCTACCGGCCCATTAAAAAAAAAGATGAGGAAAATCCTTAACGCCATCACAACAAAAACAAGCATTGTCGGCAATGATACCCCTGGTTCTAAGACTATCCGGGGTGGGGAGCCATTTTTTTAAAAGCCTAACCATGAAAAAGGACATAGTGGGAGTAATTATTTGATTACTTGCTACAACAAGACTTAATCGAGAAGTAAAAGATTAACCGAATCTCTTATAAACAATTCTGAGTACAAAAGGCTCGAATCTAATCAATAAACTCGAGTTTTCATAGAGTTCCGACTCGAATGCATGTAATGTGGTCTTATCTCCTATTAACATGATGTAATCAAGAAGTAAAGGCTTAATCGGAGCTATTATAGTGAATCCTTGCTACAACAAGACTTAATAAAGAAAGAAATGACTAATCCGAGCTCTTATAGCCAATTCTTAGTACAAAAGGCTCGAATCTAATCAATAAAGTCGATTTTTCACAGAGTTCCGACTCGAATGCATGTAACATGGTCTTATCTCCTATTAACAGGATGTAATCAAGAAGTAAAGGCTTAATCGGAGCTATTATAGCGAATCCTTGCCACAAAAAGACTTAATCAAGAAGTAAAAGATTATTCGGAGCTATTATAGCCAATTATGAGTACAAAAGGCTCGAATCTAATCAATAAACCTGAGTTTTCACAGAGTTCCGACTCGAATGCGTGTAACATGGTTTTATGTCATATTAACAAGATTTAATCGGAGCTATGATATCCAATACTTGCTACAACAAGACTTAATCAAGAAGTAAATGATTAATCGGAGCTCTTATAACCAATTCTGAGTACAAAAGGCTCGAATCTAATCAATAAACCCCAGTTTCACCGAGTTCCATCGAATGCATGTAACATGGTCTTATGTCCTATTAACTAGACTTAATCGGAGCTATTATATCCAATACTTGCTACAATAAGACTTAATCAAGTAGTAAAAGATAAATCGGAGCTCTTATAAACAATTCTGAATACTAAAGGCTCGAATCTAATTAATAAACTCGAGTTTTCATAGAGTTCCGACTCGAATGCATGTAACATGGTCTTATCTCCTATTAACAGGATGTAATCAAGAAGTAAAGTCTTAATCGGAGCTATTATAGTGAATCCTTGCTACAACAAGACTTAATCAAGAAAGAAAAGATTAATCAGAGCCGTTGTAGCCAATTCTGAGTACAAAAGGCTCGAATATACTCAATAAACCTGAGTTTTTGTAGAGTTCGGACTCGAATGCATGTAACGTGGTTTTATCTCCTATTAACAAGACTTATCAAGAAGTAAAGGCTTAGTCAGAGCTATTATGTGAATCCTTGCTACAACAAGACTTAATCAAGAAGTAAAAGATTATACGGATTTGTTATAGCCAATTCTGAGTATAAAAGGCTCGAATCTAATCAATCAACACGAGTTTCACAGAGTTCCGACTCGAATGCATGTAACATGGTCTTATGTCCTATTAACAAGACCTAATCGGAGCTATTATATCCAATACTTGCTACAATAAGACTTAATCAAGAAGTAAAAGATTAATCGGAGCTCTTATAAACAATTTTGAGTACAAAAGGCTCAAATCTAATCAATAAACTCGAGTTTTCATAGAGTTCGTACTCGAATGCATGTAACGTGGTCTTATCTCCTATTAACATGATGTAATCAAGAAGTAAAGGCTTAATCAGAGCTATTATAGTGAATCCTTAGTACAAAAAGATTTAATGAAGAAAGAAAAGATTAATCAGAGCTCTTAGAGCCAATTCTGAGTACAAAAGGCTCGAATCTAATCAATTAACTCGAGTTTTCACAGAGTTCCGACTCGAATGCAGGTAATGTGTTCTTATCTCCTATTAATAGGATGTAATCAAGAAGTAAAGGCTTAATCGGAGCTATTATAGCGAATCCTTGCCAAAAAAAGACTTAATCAGGAAGTAAAAGATTACTGGGAGCTATTATAGCCAATTATGAGTACAAAAGGCTCGAATCTAATCAAAAAACCTGAGTTTTCACAGAGTTCCGACTTGAATGCGTGTAACATGGTCTTATGTCATGTTAACAAGATTTAATCGGAGCTATGATATCCAATACTTGCTACAACAAGACTTAATCAAGAAGTAAAGGATTAATCGGAGCTCTTATACCCAATTATGAGTACAAAAGGCTCGAATCTAATCAATAAACCCAAGTTTCACAGAGTTCCATCGAATGCATGTAACATGATCTTATGTCTTATTAACAAGACTTAATCGGAGCTATTATATCCAATACTTGCTACAACAAGACTTAATCAAGTAGTAAAAGATAAATAGGAGATCTTATAAACAATTTTGAGTACAAAAGGCTCGAATCTAATTAACAAACTCGAGTTTTCATAGAGTTCCGACTCGAATGCATGTAACATGGTCTTATCTCCTATTAACATGATGTAATCAAGAAGTAAAGTCTTAATCGAAGCTATTATAGTGAATCCTTGCTACAACAAGACTTAATCAAGAAAGAAAAGATTAATCAGAGCTGTTGTAGCCAATTCTGAGTACAAAAGGCTCGAATATAGTCAATAAACCTGAGTTTTTGTAGAGTTCGGACTCGAATCCATGTAACGTGGTTTTATCTCCTATTAACAAGACTTATCAAGAAGTAAAGGCTTAGTCAGAGCTATTATGTGAATCCTTGCTACAACAAGACTTAATGAAGAAGTAAAAGATTATACGGGTTTGTTATAGCCAATTCTGAGTACAAAAGGCTCGAATCTAATCAATCAACACGAGTTTCACAGAGTTCCGACTCGAATGCATGTAACATGGTCTTATGTCCTATTAACAAGACCTAATCGGAGCCATTATATCCAATACTTGCTACAACAAGACTTAATCAAGAAGTAAAAGATTAATCGGAGCTCTTATAAACAATTCTGAGTACAAATGGCTCGAATATAATCCATAAACTCGAGTTTTCATAGAGTTTCGACTCGAATGCATGTAACGTGGTCTTATCTCCTATTAACAGGATGTAATCAAGAAGTAAAGGCTTAATCGGAGCTATTATAGTGAATCCTTGCTACAACAAGACTTAATCAAGAAAGAAAAGATTAATCAGAGCTCTTATAGCCAATTCTGAGTATAAAAGGCTCGAATCTAATCAATAAACTCGAGTTTTCACAGAGTTCCGACTCGAATGCATGTAACATGGTCTTATGTCATATTAGCAAGATTTGATCGGAGCTATTATATCCAATACTTGCTACAACAAGACTTAATCAAGAAGTAAAAGATTAATCGGAGCTCTTATTGCTAATTCTGAGTACAAAAGGCTCGAATCTAATCAATAAACCCGAGTTTCACAGAATTCCGACTCGAATGCATATAACATGATCTTATGTCATATTAACAAGACTTAATCAGAGCTATTATATCCAATACTTGCTACAACAAGACTTAATCAAGAAGTTAAAGATAAATCGAAGCTCTTATAAATAATTCTGAGTACAAAAGGCTCGAATCTAATTAATAAACTCGAGTTTTCATAGAGTTCCCACTCGAATACATGTAACATGGTCTTATCTTCTATTAACAGGATGTAATCAAGAAGTAAAGTCTTAATCGGAGCGATTATAGTGAATCCTTGCTACAACAAGACTTAACCAAGAAAGAAAAGATTAATCGGAGTGTTGTAGCCAATTTTGAGTACAAAAGGCTCAAATATAATCAATAAATCTGAGTTTTTGTAGAGTTCGGACTCGAATGCATGTAACGTGGTTTTATGTCCTATTAACAAGACTTATCAAGAAGTAAAGGCTTAGTCAGAGCTATTATGTGAATCCTTGCTACAACAAGACTTAATCAAGAAGTAAAAGATTATACGGATTTGTTATAGCCAATTCTGAGTATAAAAGGCTCGAATCTAATCAATCAACACGAGTTTCACAGAGTTCCGACTCGAATGCATGTAACATGGTCTTATGTCCTATTAACAAGACCTAATCGGAGCTATTATATCCAAGACTTGCTACAATAAGACTTTATCAAGAAGTAAAAGATTAATCGGAGCTCTTATAATCAATTTTGAGTACAAAAGGCTCAAATCTAATCAATAAACTCGAGTTTTCATAGAGTTCGGACTCGAATGCATGTAACGTGGTCTTATCTCCTATTAACATGATGTAATCAAGAAGTAAAGACTTAATCGGAGCTATTATAGTGAATCCTTGCTACAACAAGACTTAATCAAGAAAGAAAAGATTAATCAGAGCTCTTATAGCCAATTCTGAGTATAAAAGGCTCGAATCTAATCAATAAACTCGAGTTTTCACAGAGTTCCGACTCGAATGCATGTAACATGGTCTTATGTCATATTAGCAAGATTTGATCGTAGCTATTATATCCAATACTTGCTACAACAAGACTTAATCAAGAAGTAAAAGATTAATCGGAGCTCTTATAGCTAATTCTGAGTACAAAAGGCTGAATCTAATCAATAAACCCGAGTTTCACAGAATTCTGACTCGAATGCATATAACATGATCTTATGTCCTATTAACAAGACCTAATCGGAGCCATTATATCCAATACTTGCTACAACAAGACTTAATCAAGAAGTAAAAGATTAATCGGAGCTCTTATAAACAATTCTGAGTACAAATGGCTCGAATATAATCCATAAACTCGAGTTTTCATAGAGTTTCGACTCGAATGCATGTAACGTGGTCTTATCTCCTATTAACAGGATGTAATCAAGAAGTAAAGGCTTAATCGGAGCTATTATAGTGAATCCTTGCTACAACAAGACTTAATCAAGAAAGAAAAGATTAATCAGAGCTCTTATAGCCAATTCTGAGTATAAAAGGCTCGAATCTAATCAATAAACTCGAGTTTTCACAGAGTTCTGACTCGAATGCATGTAACATGGTCTTATGTCATATTAGCAAGATTTGATCGGAGCTATTATATCCAATACTTGCTACAACAAGACTTAATCAAGAAGTAAAAGATTAATCGGAGCTCTTATTGCTAATTCTGAGTACAAAAGGCTCGAATCTAATCAATAAACCCGAGTTTCACAGAATTCCGACTCGAATGCATATAACATGATCTTATGTCATATTAACAAGACTTAATCAGAGCTATTATATCCAATACTTGCTACAACAAGACTTAATCAAGAAGTTAAAGATAAATCGAAGCTCTTATAAATAATTCTGAGTACAAAAGGCTCGAATCTAATTAATAAACTCGAGTTTTCATAGAGTTCCCACTCGAATACATGTAACATGGTCTTATCTTCTATTAACAGGATGTAATCAAGAAGTAAAGTCTTAATCGGAGCGATTATAGTGAATCCTTGCTACAACAAGACTTAACCAAGAAAGAAAAGATTAATCAGAGCTGTTGTAGCCAATTTTGAGTACAAAAGGCTCAAATATAATCAATAAATCTGAGTTTTTGTAGAGTTCGGACTCGAATGCATGTAACGTGGTTTTATGTCCTATTAACAAGACTTATCAAGAAGTAAAGGCTTAGTCAGAGCTATTATGTGAATCCTTGCTACAACAAGACTTAATCAAGAAGTAAAAGATTATACGGATTTGTTATAGCCAATTCTGAGTATAAAAGGCTCGAATCTAATCAATCAACACGAGTTTCACAGAGTTCCGACTCGAATGCATGTAACATGGTCTTATGTCCTATTAACAAGACCTAATCGGAGCTATTATATCCAATACTTGCTACAATAAGACTTTATCAAGAAGTAAAAGATTAATCGGAGCTCTTATAATCAATTTTGAGTACAAAAGGCTCAAATCTAATCAATAAACTCGAGTTTTCATAGAGTTCGGACTCGAATGCATGTAACGTGGTCTTATCTCCTATTAACATGATGTAATAAAGAAGTAAAGACTTAATCGGAGCTATTATAGTGAATCCTTGCTACAACAAGACTTAATCAAGAAAGAAAAGATTAATCAGAGCTCTTATAGCCAATTCTGAGTATAAAAGGCTCGAATCTAATCAATAAACTCGAGTTTTCACAGAGTTCCGACTCGAATGCATGTAACATGGTCTTATGTCATATTAGCAAGATTTGATCGTAGCTATTATATCCAATACTTGCTACAACAAGACTTAATCAAGAAGTAAAAGATTAATCGGAGCTCTTATAGCTAATTCTGAGTACAAAAGGCTGAATCTAATCAATAAACCCGAGTTTCACAGAATTCTGACTCGAATGCATATAACATGATCTTATGTCCTATTAACAAGACTTAATCAGAGCTATTATATCCAATACTTGCTACAACAAGACTTAATCAAGAAGTTAAAGATAAATCGAAGCTCTTATAAATAATTCTGAGTACAAAAGGCTCGAATCTAATTAATAAACTCGAGTTTTCATAGAGTTCCGACTCGAATACATGTAACATGGTCTTATCTTCTATTAACAGGATGTAATCAAGAAGTAAAGTCTTAATCGAAGCTATTATAGTGAATCCTTGCTACAACAAGACTTAATCAAGAAAGAAAAGATTAATCAGAGCTGTTGTAGCCAATTTTGAGTACAAAAGGCTCAAATATAATCAATAAACCTGAGTTTTTGTAGAGTTCGGACTCGAATGCATGTAACGTGGTTTTATCTCCTATTAACAAGACTTATCAAGAAGTAAAGGCTTAGTCAGAGCTATTATGTGAATCCTTGCTACAACAAGACTTAATCAAGAAGTAAAAGATTATACGGATTTGTTATAGCCAATTCTGAGTACAAAATGCTCGAATCTAATCAATCAACACGAGTTTCACAGAGTTCCGACTCGAATGCATGTAACATGGTCTTATGTCCTATTAACAAGACCTAATCAGAGCTATTATATCCAATACTTGCTACAACAAGACTTAATCAAGAAGTAAAAGATTAATCGGAGCTCTTATAAACAATTTTGAGTACAAAAGGCTCAAATCTAATCAATAAACTTGAGTTTTCATAGAGTTCCGACTTGAATGCATGTAACGTGGTCTTATCTCCAATTAACATGATGTAATCAAGAAGTAAAGGCTTAATCAGAGCTATTACACTATAAGAATAAACGTCAAAGACTTCGGATAATATCCGAAGTAAAAACATTATAATTACCGAAGTCTATGTTCATGTAGTTAAAGGTATACTTTAGACTTCGTTTATTATGTAATACCCGGTTGTCAATTCATTTATTATCATTCAGTAACTGTCACTCAGAATTTTTTTTCACTCAGTAATAATCATTCATCATTCATATTCAGTCAACTATGTTCACCATTCGGCGTATTTTGGGATCATCACTGTTTGAGATCGAGCCGAGATTATTGTCATCATCATCATCATGTTTTGATTTTCAGTTTGAGAGGTAGTGCATGCTACACATTGTAGTTAGCGCGCGCTAATGAGGTGCATGTAACGCACGCAATGATTCAGTATTAGCGCACGCTAGCGCAAGTGAGGCAGACAGTCCAGAAGGTACTGGGCTGATTTGGGAAATTCGTAGCGCACGCTACGAGTGGTAAGTAGCGTACGCTAACTATGCTGGTAACGCACACTAACACTTCAGAGTAGCGCACGCTAGCGCGCTGCAACAGGGATGAGGTTACGGACTCCGTGATTTTGATACCAACTATCGTAGCGCACGCTAACATAAGGTTAACGACGCTAAGGACAGCCGTTAGCGCACGCTACCAAAGGTACTTAGCGACGCTAACGATTCATCGGGGTACTGGACTACCGGTACAGCGTTAGCGCACGCTAACATCGGGAGTTAGCGCGCGCTAAGTCCGACAAGATAAATAGGACGATTCGGTCCAACTTTCGTCATTTCTTCATTTCTCAATCATTTCGGACGAGCTCGGGCGATTCGGAAAGGTCTTTTCGATTTGCAATCATCTAGCATCATCTTCAAGCTTCTAAGTTGGATTAATCATCATCTAAATCAGTTTCATCACTCCAAATCAAGGTAATGATTCTTGGATCTAGAATTTCGGATCTTGGGTGTTTTGCTTTCGATCTCTTCGTGTAAATCGATATTATGTTGGAATATGTTAGATATGGATTATCTATCTTGGATACATGTATTTCTACGGATTCATTGGTGTAATTTTCGAATTTTGAATAATTGAAGAATTGTTCAAGAACCCTACGGGTTGACTTTGGAATTTTGGGGTTTTCGACTAAATGTTGTTGAAATATCGTTCTAAGTATTCCTATTGGATTATTGATAGTATTCATGAGTTTTTGTGGGTTTGAATCATTCATTGGGAGTTGGTTTCGGATGTAATTGAGTTTTGGTTGTAAACAATTGGAGATTGTTTACAACGCGTTTGTGTAAATGCCCCAATGAGTTTCGGGTATTGTTGTATCGACTTTTGAGTTGGTTGTGATCATGCTTGATTCATGTATTAAGAGAATTGTTGGTTTTTGTGTTGTTTAAGGTTGTTCAAGCGGCCGGTAATTTCATTAAGGACGTTGATCGTGGAAGTACCTTCTCGCCTTCGGTTTGAGGCAAGTTTTATACTTGTACTGGTCAATGAGCTAATGTCATCATGTATGTGTATGAATGTGTTGTATCATTCCGAGACTTAGTCTCTTCATGAATTCATTGATATCAAGAGATCGTTCGATACGATACCTTCCGGCAATTTTGCCAAATGTTTATTGTTGTTCGTTAACGGCCGATTCAAGGCATTGTAGTACTCATTATTAATGTCATTGTCGATAGCCGGTTCGCGGTATCGATGTATCGATTGTTGTTAATATAGATGTCAATTTAAGACATCGTTGAGATCATTGTTATTCCTGTTTGGATCGTCATTAAAACTGTACAGGCCGATTAAAGGTATTGGCTTATTCATTTCTCACCTTCGTCGTCGGTAACCGATTAAAGGTGCCGGGGCATCATTCATATCATTGTCATCGATTGGCCGTTCTCAAGCAAATCTAAATGTTCAATCATTCACTGCATCATTGTTATCGATTGACCTTTCTAAGGAAATCGAGGTATTCACTCATTCATCGTGTCATTGTTATCGATCGTGTCATTGTTATCGATTGGCCGTTCTCAGGCAAATCGAAGTGTTCAATCATCCGCTGCATCATTGTTGTCGGTTGTCCATTCTAAGGCAATCGAGGTGTTAATTTGGGACTGTCAAGGACGGTGTCTATCCGTGTGTTACTATCATCGTGTTGGCCGACTCAAGGCAGCACACTATCATTCATTGTGATACGGCTTCATGCCGTGGCTTCGGCCCTCATTGTGATACGGCTTCGTGCCGTGGCTTCGGCCCTCATTGTGATACGGCTTCGTGCCGTGGCTTCGGCCCTCATTGTGATACGGCTTCGTGCCGTGGCTTCGGCCCTCATTGTGATACGGCTTCGTGCCGTGGCTTCGCCCTCATTATTCTGACTGGGTGTTTTGACTTTAGGTGTTTGTGATATTTGTTAATTTCCGCTGAATGACTTTCAGGCCTTTATTATTGTCCTCGTAATTTCATTGGAGCCTTCGGGCATTGTGATTCATAATTAATTCAGTCCTGGTTTGGTTCATGTCTTGTAATTCATTGTGGTATTCTGTGATTTTGATTCGCCGTCGGGCACTTATGTTCTAACCTGTCGAACAGGTATTAATAGTATGTCGTGGGCATAGTATTTCACGAATGCTCGGTTCTTACCTTGATTTGTGAGCATCTCATATTATTATTATCATTGTACCGTTTCATTCTGCCTTTGGATGCATATCATGTTATACATGTATTTGGTGTTCATTATCTGGATGACTGACCCCGCGGGGGCGGAACATGTTTTCATGTTTTAGGTGCTTTCGAGGAGAGAGTTGAGACACAGGGGCATGACGATGGCAACGAGGCATTCGAGCGATACTAGTCCGAGTTGTTCATTGTTGGGCAGTCAGTTGGAGTGTACTCCGGTATCGTCAGTTGTTGTCATGTTGTATTACCCAAACAGATGTTCGTGGATGTTGTTGTATTTCATTTTCGCCATGTAGGCCACTTTTGTCATTGAAATTCCTTATCGGAATATTGTGTCGGACATCATGGTAAGGACTATGATTTTTCCTTGTTGTTCAATTTAATGTTTATTAGTCATGTTTGCCTGGTGGATCTCTTGGTGTGGGGTCCACGGCACTGTAATAACCCAATAGGATTTGGGGGTGTTACAGAAATGGTATCAGAGATTTGGGTTGTGAAATACCCTGAGATGTGAGTTATGTGGTCCTACCGACGCGGTAGTGGTGGGATTGTCAGGTTATGACAATCTAGTCGATCAGTTTTGTGAGTCGTAATATTAGTGCGACTGCACGAGTCATTCATTCATCGAGTCGTCGTCGGTGAAGACTAGTATCGCGAGACCTCGAAGCTTCGTATGACCTGTGTAAGGACTCGATTCTCTTTATGTTCATACATTCATCATGTCATTAATTGTTCATGCTTTGCTGAAACCTATATGTGATATTAGTGTTATGATTGATTCATGACTAATTGTTTTGGGACACGTGTGGCTTGTGTAAGCATTAAGGATCAACTCATTCATCAGTTAATAATCCTCAATCATCATTCTGATCTTGTCAATCATGTTAATTCATTCATCACTCACCAATATCATTACTCGCTTAATTCATCGCCAGATAATTCATTCATCACTCACCAATATCATTACTCAGTTAATTCATCACTCAGTTAATTCATTCATCATTCAGTCAATATCAATACTCAGTTGCTTCGCTCATCACTCAATTAACCTCATCGTTCAGCTAATTCATTCATCACTCAATTAATCTCATCGTTTAGCTAATTCACTCGTCACTCAGTCAATCTCATTGTTCAGTTAATTCATTAATCATTCAAATGGCCTCACGGTCGGTTGTTGATCTTGAAGATCGAATTTTCAACCTTGTTAACTTGTTCAAGGTAATTATTTCAGGAATTTCATCAGGCAATCATGTTACCTCATTTGATGTTTCATACGGTCTTATCATACTCTGACGTAATGTCGACGATCATTTCATTAAATCATTAATGAATTTATTGTGTTAGAGCGTGTATGCTCATTATTGTCATTCTGTAACGTAATCATAATGCGATATTCATGCGGAATCTATAATCATCATGTGACTTTCCTACTTCAGTATGGATAGAGCGGTCAGAGGACGCAGGGAAGAGGCCGCGGTGCGGGCGGAACCCGGGATCTCGTGTGCATGCCCACACGAACGGGAGGGATATCATTAATTCATCAAATAGCGAGGCTACTCATTCATCGCAGATAATCATTCACCTGTCAGGAGTCGTACGAGAGGCATCTCACTCGGAAGGTGTTCGGGTTGATCCATTCATATTTATGCAGGCATGATGGCCTGGATGACTCGGATGACGCGGATAGTGGAGACCATGCAGACCTCGATGGGTTGTGGTCCACCGCAATGTGGATACAGTGTGCCATTTCATGGACAGATGGAGGAGTGAATCGATTGTTGGCGTTATCTCTCGTCGATGCCGCCTACTTTTGAGGGTTCGTCGGAACCAAATGATATTGTTCATTGGCTCGAGCATTTTGATAAACTCTTCGACATGGTTCGGTGTCGGAGGAGAGTAAAGTGGCGATAGCGGCTTATTACTTGAGTAAGGGCGCTTATTCGTGGTGGCTTTCTGTGAAACCCATCGATCGTGATTGTATTTGGAGCGAGTTCAAGACTCTCATGTTAGAGAGGTATTATCCGGCTCCACTTCGTGAAGCTAAGTTGTCGAGGTTTTGAACCCCGAACCCGATGGGGACGAGGGTGTTATTGTCATCGCCGAGAAGTTTCGGGGACTACTTCAGTTTGCTTCACAATTATCCGTACCGAGGCGGATAAAATTAAGTATTTTAGCAAGAGGCTAAATCCAGATTGAGGATGCGGTTGTTCAACCACAATTGTAATTCACTTAGTGAGTTCATCGGGAAGGCTCTTGGAGCAGAGCTTTTGATCAAGGAGCTTACTCAAGCATCCTTGATTTCTTCAGTGTGAGAGGACTAGAATGCCGGCTCGTTCGGATGGACATCGGCCCGTCATCCAAGGGGTCGCTTTTCTAGTCGTCTTCGTGGCCGGGACAAAGATCTTCCTCTCGGCGACGAGTTCGACCGTTGTTTGCTTTAATCGTGATTCAAGAGTCACGTTAGTACCGGTGCACGGTGCCCTATTGTTTGTTTTCTCGTGTGGGAGGCGGGGACACCGCGTAAATACCTGCAGGGGTTCTAGCGCCAGTAAATCTCAAGAGAGCTCGAGGGCCTCGAGAGACTTCGTTACTCCAGCCCGTGCATCATCCAAGGGACCCTATCAGGCCTCGAGGGCCAGAGGTAAGGACATTCATCACCGGTTTGAACAAGTTAATTCTTGTGCGTTAATAGTATAATCATTCATTTCATTGTCGTTCATTCATTCATATAATTCATTCATCATATATATCAATCATATTGGGACTCATAATTATCGATTAATCATTCAATTCACGAGGAACGGCGGTTCCAATCACTTCAGGGAACTATCACTCATGACGTTATTAATTCACCTTGGTGAGTCATTCCAAATCCTTGTCGGATTTGTAGTCATTTATCATTCATCATTCATTTTTGTCACTTTCATTCTCGTGACCTTCTGAGATCATAGTTAGTGGCGAGTTCATCGTCGGATATACCTTAAATCGTTGAGATAGAGGAAATCGATGATATGGAAGGATATCGATGTTGGGTACATTTGAGATGTAACCTTGTTTTGGATGATTGTAAATCTATCAGTAATAATGTATCGTGACTGTGGATCATTTATTGTTGATCTATCTTATTATGATTATATTTGAGAATCTTGATATTTGGATAATTTGTTGGGAGTTCATACCTCCGGCGTTGTGCTCGAGATTTCGTGATAATTTGAGAAATCGTTCACTGTGTTTCGAGACGTCAAGTCTTGGGGACTTGGGCTTGCGGTTGATATGGTCCCGAGGACTATTTGGGCGTTATTGTTTTCAGAGCGTGATGGATAGTTCATATCCCGAGTTGTTTACCCTCAGTTTCGAGGACGAAACTCTTTTTAAGGGGGGGAGTATGTAATACCCGGTTGTGAATTCATTTATTATCATTCAGTAACTGTCACTCAGAATTTTTTTTCACTCAGTAATAATCATTCATCATTCATATTCAGTCAACTATGTTCACCATTCGGCGTATTTTGGGATCATCACTGTTTGAGATCGAGCCGAGATTATTGTCATCATCATCATCATGTTTTGATTTTCAGTTTGAGAGGTAGCGCACGCTACACATTGTAGTTAGCGCGCGCTAATGAGGTGCATGTAACGCACGCAATGATTCAAGATAGCGCACGCTAGCGCAAGTGAGGCGATACCCGTAAGGTACCGGGCTGATTTGGGAAATTCGTAGCGCACGCTACGAGTGGTAAGTAGCGACGCTAACTATGCCGTAACGCACGCTAACACTTGAGTAGCGCACGCCAGCGCCGTAACAGGGGACGAGAGGTTCTGACTCCGTGGATTTTGGATACCAACTATCAGGTAGCGCACGCTAACATAAGGTTAACGTACGCTAAGGACAGGCTGTTAGCGCATGCTACCAAAGGTACTTAGCGCACGCTAACGATTCAGTCAGGGGGTACTGGACTACCCGGTACATGCGTTAGCGCACGCTAACATCAGGAGTTAGCGCGCTAAGCCGGGATGATAAATAGACGATTCGGTCCAACTTTCGTCATTTCTTCATTTCTCAATCATTTCGGACGAGCTCGGGCGATTCGGAAAGGTCTTTTCGAGTTGCAATCATCTAGCATCATCTTCAAGCTTCTAAGTTGGATTAATCATCATCTAAATCAGTTTCATCACTCCAAATCAAGGTAATGATTCTTGGATCTAGAATTTCGGATCTTGGGTGTTTTGCTTTCGATCTCTTCGTGTAAATCGATTATGTTGGAATATGTTAGATATGGATTATCTATCTTGGATACATGTATTTCTACGGATTCATTGGTGTAATTTTCGGAATTTTTGAATAATTGAAGAATTGTTCAAGAACCCTTACGGGTTGACTTTGGAATTTTGGGGGTTTTCGACTAAATGTTGTTGAAATATCGTTCTAAGTATTCCTATTGGATTATTGATAGTATTCATGAGTTTTTGTGGGTTTGAATCATTCATTGGGAGTTGGTTTCGGATGTAATTGAGTTTTGGTTGTAAACAATTGGAGATTGTTTACAACGCGTTTGTGTAAATGCCCCAATGAGTTTCGGGTATTGTTGTATCGACTTTTGAGTTGGTTGTGATCATGCTTGATTCATGTATTAAGAGAATTGTTGGTTTTTGTGTTGTTTAAGGTTGTTCAAGCGGCCGGTAATTTCATTAAGGACGTTGATCGTGGAAGTACCTTCTCGCCTTCGGTTTGAGGCAAGTTTTATACTTGTACCGTCAATGAGCTAATGTCATCATGTATGTGTATGAATGTGTTGTATCATTCCGAGACTTAGTCTCTTCATGAATTCATTGATATCAAGAGATCGTTCGATACGATACCTTCCGGCAATTTTGCCAAATGTTTATTGTTGTTCGTTAACGGCCGATTCAAGGCATTGTAGTACTCATTATTAATGTCATTGTCGATAGCCGGTTCGCGGTATCGATGTATCGATTGTTGTTAATATAGATGTCAATTTAAGACATCGTTGAGATCATTGTTATTCCTGTTTGGATCGTCATTAAAACTGTACAGGCCGATTAAAGGTATTGGCTTATTCATTTCTCACCTTCGTCGTCGGTAACCGATTAAAGGTGCCGGGGCATCATTCATATCATTGTCATCGATTGGCCATTCTCAGGCAAATCTAAATGTTCAATCATTCACTGCATCATTGTTATCGATTGACCTTTCTAAGGAAATCGAGGTATTCACTCATTCATCGTGTCATTGTTATCGATTGACCTTTCTAAGGCAATCGAGGTATTCACTCATTCATCGTGTCATTGTTATCGATTGGCCGTTCTCAGGCAAATCGAAGTGTTCAATCATCCGCTGCATCATTGTTGTCGGTTGTCCATTCTAAGGCAATCGAGGTGTTAATTTGGGACTGTCAAGGACGGTGTCTATCCGTGTGTTACTATCATCGTGTTGGCCGACTCAAGGCAGCACACTATCATTCATTGTGATACGGCTTCGTGCCGTGGCTTCGGCCCTCATTGTGATACGGCTTCGTGCCGTGGCTTCGGCCCTCATTGTGATACGGCTTCGTGCCGTGGCTTCGGCCCTCATTGTGATACGGCTTCGTGCCGTGGCTTCGGCCCTCATTGTGATACGGCTTCGTGCCGTGGCTTCGGCCCTCATTGTTACAGCTTCGGGCTGTTTTGACTTCAGGTGTTTGTGATATTTGTTAATTTCCGCTGAATGACTTTCAGGCCTTTATTATTGTCCTCGTAATTTCATTGGAGCCTTCGGGCATTGTGATTCATAATTAATTCAGTCCTGGTTTGGTTCATGTCTTGTAATTCATTGTGGTATTCTGTGATTTTGATTCGCCGTCGGGCACTTATGTTCTAACCTGTCGAACAGGTATTAATAGTATGCCGTGGGCATAGTATTTCACGAATGCTCGGTTCTTACCTTGATTTGTGAGCATCTCGTATTATTATTATCATTGTACCGTTTCATTCTGCCTTTGGATGCATATCATGTTATACATGTATTTGGTGTTCATTATCTGGATGACTGACCCCGTGGGGGCGGAACATGTTTTCATGTTTTAGGTGCTTGCGAGGAGAGAGTTGAGACACAGGGGCATGACGATGGCAACGAGGCATTCGAGCGATACTAGTCCGAGTTGTTCATTGTTGGGCAGTCAGTTGGAGTGTACTCCGGTATCGTCAGTTGTTGTCATGTTGTATTACCCAAACAGATGTTCGTGGATGTTGTTGTATTTCATTTTCGCCATGTAGGCCACTTTTGTCATTGAAATTCCTTATCGGAATATTGTGTCGGACATCATGGTAAGGACTATGATTTTTCCTTGTTGTTCAATTTAATGTTTATTAGTCATGTTTGCCTGGTGGATCTCTTGGTGTGGGGTCCACGGCACTGTAATAACCCAATAGGATTTGGGGGTGTTACAGAAATGGTATCAGAGATTTGGGTTGTGAAATACCCTGAGATGTGAGTTATGTGGTCCTACCGACGCGGTAGTGGTGGGATTGTCAGGTTATGACAATCTAGTCAGTCAGGTTTTGTGAGTCGTAACATTAGTGCGACTGCACGAGTCATTCATTCATCGAGTCGTCGTCAGTGAAGACTAGTATCGCGAGACCTCGAAGCTTCGTATGACCTGTGTAAGGACTCGATTCTCTTTATGTTCATACATTCATCATGTCATTAATTGTTCATGCTTTGCTGAAACCTATATGTGATATTAGTGTTATGATTGATTCATGACTAATTGTTTTGGGACACGTGTGGCTTGTGTAAGCATTAAGGATCAACTCATTCATCAGTTAATAATCCTCAATCATCATTCTGATCTTGTCAATCATGTTAATTCATTCATCACTCAGTCAATATCATTACTCAGTTAATTCATCGCCCAGATAATTCATTCATCACTCAGTCAATATCATTACTCAGTTAATTCATCACTCAGTTAATTCATTCATCATTCAGTCAATATCAATACTCAGTTGCTTCGCTCATCACTCAATTAACCTCATCGTTCAGCTAATTCATTCATCACTCAATTAATCTCATCGTTTAGCTAATTCACTCGTCACTCAGTCAATCTCATTGTTCAGTTAATTCATTAATCATTCAGCCCGTCTCACGGTTCAGTTGTTGATCTTGAAGATCGAATTTTCAACCTTGTTAACTTGTTCAAGGTAATTATTTCAGGAATTTCATCAGGCAATCATGTTACCTCATTTGATGTTTCATACGGTCTTATCATACTCTGACGTAATGTCGACGATCATTTCATTAAATCATTAATGAATTCATTGTGTTAGAGCGTGTATGCTCATTATTGTCATTCTGTAACGTAATCATAATGCGATATTCATGCGGAATCTATAATCATCATGTGACTTTCCTACTTCAGTATGGATAGAGCGGTCAGAGGACGCAGTGGAAGAGGCCGCGGTGCGGGCCGGAACCCGGGATCTCGTGTGCATGCCCACACGAACGGGAGGGATATCATTAATTCATCAAATAGCGAGGCTACTCATTCATCAGCAGATAATCATTCACTGTCAGGGAGTCGTACCCGAGAGGCATCTCACTCGGAAGGTGTTCGGGTTGATCCATTCATATTTATGCAGGGCATGATGGCCCAAATGACTCAGATGACGCGGATAGTGGAGACCATGCAGACCTCGATGGGTTGTGGTCCACCGCAACAGGGATACCAGGTGCCATTTCATGGACAGACTGGAGGAGTGAATCAGATTGTTGGCGATATCTCTCGTCAGATGCCGCCTACTTTTGAGGGTTCGTCGGAACCAGCTGATATTGTTCATTGGCTCGAGCATTTTGATAAACTCTTCGACATGGTTCAGTGTCCGGAGGAGAGTAAAGTGGCAGTAGCGGCTTATTACTTGAGTAAGGGCGCTTATTCGTGGTGGCTTTCTGTGAAACACATCGATCGTGATTGTATTTGGAGCGAGTTCAAGACTCTCATGTTAGAGAGGTTTTATCCGGCTCCACTTCGTGAAGCTAAGTTGTCAGAGGTTTTGAACCCCGAACCCGATGGGGTTGAGGGTTTTATTGTCATCGCCGAGAAGTTTCAGGGGACTACTTGATTTGCTTCACAATTATCCGTCGAGGCGGATAAAATTAAGTATTTTAGCAAGAGGCTAAATCCGCGATTGAGGATGCATTGTTCAACCACAATTGTAATTCACTTAGTGAGTTCATCGGGAAGGCTCTTGAGCAGAGCTTTTGATCAAGGAGCTTACTCGAAGCATCCTTCGATTTCTTCAGTGAGAGGACTAGAATGCCGGCTCGTTCGAGAGGGACATCGGGCTCCGTCATCCAAGGGGTCGCTTTTCTAGTCGTCTTCGTGGCCGGGACAAAGATCTTCCTCTCGTGGCACGAGTTCGACCGTTGTTTGCTTTAATCGTGATTCAAGAGTCACGTTAGTACCCGGTGCACGGTGCCGGCTATTGTTTGTTTTCTGTGTGGGAGGCGGGGACACCGGCGAAATCTGCAGGGGTTCTAGCGCCAGTAAATCTCAAGAGAGCTCGAGGGCCTCGAGAGACTTCGTTACTCTAGCCCGTGCATCATCCAAGGGACCTTATCAGGCCTCGAGGGCCAGAGGTAAGGACATTCATCACCGGTTTGAACAAGTTAATTCTTGTGCGTTAATAGTATAATCATTCATTTCATTGTCGTTCATTCATTCATATAATTCATTCATCATATATATCAATCATATTGGGACTCATAATTATCGATTAATCATTCAATTCACGAGGAACGGCGGTTCCAATCACTTCAGGGAACTATCACTCATGACGTTATTAATTCACCTTGGTGAGTCATTCCAAATCCTTGTCGGATTTGTAGTCATTTATCATTCATCATTCATTTTTGTCACTTTCATTCTCGTGACCTTCTGAGATCATAGTTAGTGGCGAGTTCATCGTCGGATATACCTTAAATCATTGAGATAGAGGAAATCGATGATATGAAAGGATATCGATGTTGGGTACATTTGAGATGTAACCTTGTTTTTGGATGACTGTGTAAATCTATCAGTAATAATGTATCGTGACTGTGGATCATTTATTGTTGATCTATCTTATTATGATTATATTTGAGAATCTTGAGATTTGGATCATTTGTTGGGAGTTCATACCTCCGGCGTTGTGCTCGAGATTTCGTGATAATTTGAGAAATCGTTCACTGTGTTTCGAGACGTCAAGTCTTGGGGACTTGGGCTTGCGGTTGATTTGGTCCCGATGACTATTTGGGCGTTATTGTTTTCAGAGCATGATGGATAGTTCATATCCCGAGTTGTTTACCCTCAGTTTCGAGGACGAAACTCTTTTTAAGGGGGGGAGTATGTAATACCCGGTTGTGAATTCATTTATTATCATTCAAGAATCGTCACTCGAATTTTTTTCACTCAGTAATAATCATTCATCATTCATATTCAGTCAACTATGTTCACCATTCGGCGTATTTTGGGATCATCACTGTTTGAGATCGAGCCGAGATTATTGTCATCATCATCATCATGTTTTGATTTTCAGTTTGAGAGGTAGCGCACGCTACACATTGTAGTTAGCGCGCGCTAATGAGGTGCATGTAACGCACGCAATGATTCAAGATAGCGCACGCTAGCGCAAGTGAGGCGCAGTCCCGAAGGTACCGGGCTGATTTGGGAAATTCGTAGCGCACGCTACAAGTGGTAAGTAGCGTACGCTAACTATGCCGGTAACGCACGCTAACACTTGAGTAGTGCACGCTAGCGCGCTGCAACAGGGGATGAGGTTCGACTCCGTGGATTTTGATACTAACTATCGGGTAGCGCACGCTAACATAAGGTTAACGTACGCTAAGGACAGCCGTTAGCGCACGCTACCAAAGGTACTTAGCGCACGCTAACGATTCGATCGAAGTACTGGACTACCTGCAGCGTTAGCGCACGCTAACATCGAGTTAGCGCGCTAAGTCGGGACAGATAAATAGGACAGTTCGGTCCAACTTTCGTCATTTCTTCATTTCTCAATCATTTCGGACGAGCTCGGGCGATTCGGAAAGGTCTTTTCGAGCTGCAATCATCTAGCATCATCTTCAAGCTTCTAAGTTGGATTAATCATCATCTAAATCAGTTTCATCACTCCAAATCAAGGTAATGATTCTTGGATCTAGAATTTCGGATCTTGGGTGTTTTGCTTTCGATCTCTTCGTGTAAATCGATATTATGTTGGAATATGTTAGATATGGATTATCTATCTTGGATACATGTATTTCTACGGATTCATTGGTGTAATTTTGAATTTTGAATAATTGAAGAATTGTTCAAGAACCTTACGGGTTGACTTTGGAATTTTGGGGTTTTCGACTAAATGTTGTTGAAATATCGTTCTAAGTATTCCTATTGGATTATTGATAGTATTCATGAGTTTTTGTGGGTTTGAATCATTCATTGGGAGTTGGTTTCGGATGTAATTGAGTTTTGGTTGTAAACAATTGGAGATTGTTTACAACGCGTTTGTGTAAATGCCCCAATGAGTTTCGGGTATTGTTGTATCGATTTTTGAGTTGGTTGTGATCATGCTTGATTCATGTATTAAGAGAATTGTTGGTTTTTGTGTTGTTTAAGGTTGTTCAAGCGGCCGGTAATTTCATTAAGGACGTTGATCATGGAAGTACCTTCTCGCCTTCGGTTTGAGGCAAGTTTTATACTTGTACTGGTCAATGAGCTAATGTCATCATGTATGTGTATGAATGTGTTGTATCATTCCGAGACTTAGTCTCTTCATGAATTCATTGATATCAAGAGATCGTTCGATACGATACCTTCCGGCAATTTTGCCAAATGTTTATTGTTGTTCGTTAACGGCCGATTCAAGGCATTGTAGTACTCATTATTAATGTCATTGTCGATAGCCGGTCCGCGGTATCGATGTATCGATTGTTGTTAATATAGATGTCAATTTAAGACACCGTTGAGATCATTGTTATTCCTGTTTGGATCGTAATTAAAACTGTACAGGCCGATTAAAGGTATTGGCTTATTCATTTCTCACCTTCGTCGTCGGTAACCGATTAAAGGTGCCGGGGCATCATTCGTATCATTGTCATCGATTGGCCGTTCTCAGGAAAATCTAAATGTTCAATCATTCACTGCATCATTGTTATCGATTGACCTTTCTAAGGAAATCGAGGTATTCACTCATTCATCGTGTCATTGTTATCGATTGACCTTTCTAAGGCAATCGAGGTATTCACTCATTCATCGTGTCATTGTTATCGATTGGCCGTTCTCAGGCAAATCGAAGTGTTCAATCATCCGCTGCATCATTGTTGTCGGTTGTCCATTCTAAGGCAATCGAGGTGTTAATTTGGGACTGTCAAGGACGGTGTCTATCCGTGTGTTACTATCATCGTGTTGGCCGACTCAAGGCAGCACACTATCATTCATTGTGATACGGCTTCGTGCCGTGGCTTCGGCCCTCATTGTGATACGGCTTCGTGCCGTGGCTTCGGCCCTCATTGTGATACGGCTTCGTGCCGTGGCTTCGGCCCTCATTATTCTGACTTCAAGCTTTTGACTTCAGGTGTTTGTGATATTTGTTAATTTCCGCTGAATGACTTTCAGGCCTTTATTATTGTCCTCGTAATTTCATTGGAGCCTTCGGGCATTGTGATTCATAATTAATTCAGTCCTGGTTTGGTTCATGTCTTGTAATTCATTGTGGTATTCTGTGATTTTGATTCGCCGTCGGGCACTTATGTTCTAACCTGTCGAACAGGTATTAATAGTATGCCGTGGGCATAGTATTTCACGAATGCTCGGTTCTTACCTTGATTTGTGAGCATCTCGTATTATTATTATCATTGTACCGTTTCATTCTGCCTTTGGATGCATATCATGTTATACATGTATTAGGTGTTCATTATCTGGATGACTGACCCCGTGGGGGCGGAACATGTTTTCATGTTTTAGGTGCTTGCGAGGAGAGAGTTGAGACACAGGGGAATGACGATGGCAATGAGGCATTCGAGCGATACTAGTCCGAGTTGTTCATTGTTGGGCAGTCAGTTGGAGTGTACTCCGGTATCGTCAGTTGTTGTCATGTTGTATTACCCAAACAAATGTTCGTGGATGTTGTTGTATTTCATTTTGGCCATGTAGGCCACTTTTGTCATTGAAATTCCTTATCGGAATATTGTGTCGGACATCATGGTAAGGACTATGATTTTCCCTTGTTGTTCAATTTAATGTTTATTAGTCATGTTTGCCTGGTGGATCTCCTGGTGTGGGGTCCACGGCACTGTAATAACCCAATAGGATTTGGGGGTGTTACATATTAGGCGAAGTATAATATCATAATAACCGAAGTCTATCTCGGTTTTTAGAACCCGAATATGGGGGTTTGCGAAGTAAAAAATGTCCTTCCACTTCACTTATCTTATAAACATTGAAGTGTATATTTCCTATTCGCTTCAGTAAAATATATACAGATGAAGTGAAATAATGTTATCGACTTCGCTTATTAATAGGCAACGAAGTTAAAGATACCACATTTACTTCACTTTTATTTGTTTAGCCGAAGCATTACACTCATTTTTACTTCGCTTATTCTATTTTGTGTCGCTAATTATATATCTCTGACTTCGTTTTTTATCCGAAGTAAATAACCACATTGCATATTTATTTTTAATTTGTAAATATAGAATTCCTGTTGTACAAAAACACGATCCATCCAATAAAAAACCTCAATTCACAAGATCTCAACAACACAACCTCAAATACATCAATCAACCTCATTAAAAATCCAACAAACTCAAATCACAAGATCCCGATTCAATAACATAAGATCATAAGCATTGATAATAGTAATAAACCACAATTTCATATATAAACAACGGACTGTCGTATAAAAATGTCAAATATTTAGATTCGCGTGATTCACAAGTTTGCATTGGGCATAACTATAATATGCCAACATCAAATAAACTTCCACAATGTCTACGAGACACATGCATAGGTCTAGCTAATGGACTGCACATCAACAAAACATTCACCATATTTACCCGATCAAACGACATGTTCTGATCTATACCAACAGATATGTACCAGAGTACCAGTAGTGTTGCAACCAAGACCATACACATATAGTACTGATTTGAAACTAGACAAAGAACTTCCTGACAATGAATCCAGCCTAAGCACCATCGACAAACGTGTAGACGAACTTGCTCCACTCGTTCCTGACTTCATCATACTGCTCCTGAGTGTAGTATTGGTCTTTGACTGAACCAGGATACTGAGCAAATCACATTGAAACAAAAAAATAGATTAATTACGTTCATAAAAGATGCATCAACATCACAAATTTTCAGTACCAAAACATACTATATAATATAAAAGGATGACAATTAAAATTACATTATGTGTTTTTCCTGCACATGTCTTTTTCCTGCATGATGTGATGCCATGATGTGTTTTTCCTGCACATGATGTGATGCCATGATGTGTTTTTTCTGCACACTTGAGCTTAGTAATAAGTTTTGTTATTTCCCTATTTAAGCTTAACAGTTGTAGCCTTCTACTGGAACTCTTTTTTCACAAGGAGGCAGCTCAACACTGTTCAGAAGGCAAGGAGATGAAGCATAACAGGGTATAACATTGACAAGGAAATGAGAAGCACCAAGAGTTATTAGAGACTAAATGACCACCACATCTAAAATATTAAGTTGTTAGTGATGGGAGTTGTATATCATAATACTTGATAGATCTATTATGCCCCCTCAATGCTACATGGTCTTCTTTCCTCTGAAGGTCAAGAATTTTTTTTTTCCGGTGAGTTTCTCTACTACACAATATGTAGTACTTTGTTAGTTTTATTTTTTGTGAATCATGGTGTTTATATTATAATTATTTTGGGTAAAAGTAGGGATCCTTGATGTATATAGTGTATTAGGGTTCTTCTTACATTTGAGATATTATACGATTTTTTTTTGGGATTACTCCTAAAAATAACAAAAGAAGGAGAGCTCAATCAAAGCCCTATACTAGTTTAGATAAACACAGTAGACATCGAAATATATTTGTAAACAAATAAATGTTACCAGCAACCATGTGATGTAGGTCTATTGTTCTTGTAGCTGATGTAACAGTTTTGCCTAAAATGAATTTTATTTGAAGCTATATATAAGTGCCGTTTAGCGGGGATTTTAAGGAAGATTTATCGAATGCGTATATTTAATTGGTTTCTCTATCAACATATACTTTGGTTTCGTCAAATGGGAGGAAGTGCAATTGAAAATGATTGGGAGTTTGCTTCTCCTTTAAATGAGGTTCATACTGTGGTTTTAGTTGGACAAACAGGCAACGGAAAAAGCTCGACCGGTAACAGTATATTGGGTATAAGTGCATTTAAGTCATCGTCTAGCTCAGCCGGTGTTACCAGCACTTGTGTGCTACATACGACACTGCTAGATAATGGCCAGATACTTAATGTGGTCGACACTCCTGGTACCATTTAATTATATGCAGATAACTTCATATTATTTATGTTATAGAACTCTTTCTTTTACGTGAATAGAGTTACGTAGACAACAGTATTTGGAGGTAAATTAACAGAGTATAGAACACGAATTCAACGTGTCTTATCTTTAGGGAGTGTTTGCAAAAACTTCCGAATCACTTTTTAAATGTTTGTCATCACTAAATATAAGTGATTGTTAGCTTTTAGTTGGAGAAAAAAAATTACATTTTAGTATTTGCAGACGACAACTTTTGCTTCTAGTTTGATCACTTTTACCCGAAAATAAAGCATAGTTCAAATTCGAGACCTTTTCTTTTGGAATAACCACTTCAACAACAAGCCACTTTTATGACGCAACTATATGGGTATGGAAAGTCCCATTTGTATTATCTTCTACATAAAAGAAAAACTTAAATGAAATTAATTTACCTCCCTCTACTGGTGGCGGAGGATAGTCCCTTAGAACCTATTCTAAATGTTCCGAGCTATCATGGCTTACTATCCGAGCCACCAGATCTTTCAAGATTTCACCCTGCACCTTTATATGATCTTTTGATCCTGAATGTAATGAATAATATATAGGTCAGCTTTTGCATGAGCCCAGATTATTATAGGTCATGAACAGGGACGAGTGCAGGCAAGAAATATGAGATACAAAATACAACTATGACACAAGCTGTAATAATTAAAAAGGAGATTAGTGTGTTTTCATGGGAGATCTTTTTATGACTACGTACAGAGCTCGGCTACATATTTTAAGTTAACTCTAAACTGATTTCTCCAAAATATATGGATTAAAACTACATTTCTGATAGCTGTCCTTCAAAACGAAGTTGACTCGCCCCAAGACTATACAAGACCCAATCCCCTCCCACCACTGTAACACCCCAAATGGCGGTTATTACAGTGCCGTGAATCCCACACTGGGACCCACCAGGCGATATCCAAAACAGGTTAAATAAATATTATTTGTGATATCGAATCACAACGAATAGTCATTTCTCCGATTAGGAGTTTATTAAAATATGGCCAACGGCCTTACAACACCCAGGATCCGAAAAACAAGTATAAACCATATGGAGATGGAGAATACTTCAAATGTCAAATACAACCAAAAAGTAATTTAAATGAAAACAGGAGATAACATAACGCGGTTTAACATAACCGGACAACAAGAGATGTGGGGGCCCCTGAACTAGTATCCTCCGAACCCTTCGCCGTCGACATGCTCTTCCCGTGTCTTGCATTTGCCTCGACCTAAAATACAATACAAGTATTTTGCCCAAAACAGGGTCAGATATACATGATAATCAATTCTTCCGACATTATACAATTCACATATATAGATCTCAAGAAAATCATTCCGACTATTAATCATACCCCTCGGGCGTATGAAACAATCAGTCACAAAATATCGAACACATCCAATCAAACATGGTCTGTGAACGATTAACATTATGGCTCAAGATGGACATCAAAGTATGCCCGATCCGGAAATGTGTCCGTGCACAAGCCACCAACGAGTATCGATCGAATACACGTGTGGTCTTGTACCTAATCAGTCTCACGAAGCCAACAACTCATGTGCACAGTCCAATGTGAGGCCAACAACCAACACACGACTTAAATGTGCCCGACATGAAAATCCTACACAATAACCAATCGGCACGCAGGTATGACTCCATATATGTCACGATGCAACATGACAACGAAACTCAAAGGATAACACATCCAATTAAGGATCAAGAAAAACTCACCAAAGTGAAAATAAGGACCAACGAGATCAACGATTCGAAACGGCGTACTTGGGAATGCAATCCCATAACGTCAAGGACAATATCAAATCACGACAACGTCACATGGACAATTCATACACATGAAATATATATAATCATCACAAGAATCTAATCATCATTATAACCAAGCAAGATAACTTGCCTTAATACGGAGACGAGAAAAGTCCTCTTCTTATCGGAACGAACGGACGGTCCTCGACAAGTTTTACTCGAACAATCAACCTTAAACGAAATACATTTTACTCAAAACATATTCGTATAATTATCAATATAGGATTAGTAAGAACCTACAATCCTTTAGAATAGTTTGTTACTACAAATTATTGGAACCTTATGCCAGGAGTCCTTCTAACATCAATACAACTATAAGAATCGGTTTACAATATTTACCGAATGTTCGCATGGTTCATCATAAGCAAGAGCTCTATCAAGGGTATGTTGAATAACCAATCATGATGTTAAGATCATCTTATGATGATTAAACTTTCCAAAACATTAAAAGGTTGAAAGGTAAAATCTGCACATTATGATTATTCTCCTCTCATTTAAATTGACTTTTAAGCTAATAACAAGTTCATAAGTTCTGAGATTACACCATACTCATGAAGGTTACCAAAGTCTTTGTTACAAGGCTGGAGGATTCATTAACATGATGGTGAATTCACCAATTCTAGTATGATGATCAAAATATTCTAAGTTCTCAATACATTAGATTAATGAAAAATTATTGTTGAAATTATCAAGATCCTTATCAATCTTCAAAGACTTGTGAAACTGAACAATCATGATTTGTTAAAGCTTCTGAGATTCCTGAACTAGATCATCTAATCTCATCTTTAACATCATCAAGTTCTCTCAAGGTAATTAAATACCTAAAATGGTGTTTAATCACTATATGATATCAAGTTCTTGACTAAGTCCAGTTATGATGAAGCTAACTGATCCAACAATGTCCTACTGAGCTAAATTCGTCCAGAAGATGAGTAATGACAGCTACAAACATGGTTACCATTACTACAATATCAAGAACTCCTCTAACTAAACCCTCATTTAACATATTCATCAAAAGTGTTAAAAAGGTTGGATTAGAACTATGTTTTACTTGCTTAATCTAACTCTAGGTGAAGTATAATTCGTCATTAACATCAACATAAGAAAATAATGCAGAGAAGAAAACACACCAACCTCCAGAAATGAAGAACAACTTCAATGCTATGAGAGAATATGTTCCAAGCTTAAAAACAACTTCAATCTCCAAGGAAATGAGCTCCACTCCGAGATTCAAGGATTAGAAACAAGTTGGTGTAGGTTGATATCGTTTTTAGAGTGCAGAGGGACGATAAAATGGAGAGAGAATCGGTTTAGAGTTGTGAAGAAATGAAAAACAGGCTGGCCCTATAAATAGACTGGACATCCTTAGCGCACGCTATCAGGACAGTTTAGCGTACGCTAATGCCCTTACGTACGCTATCCGGTCGATATTACGTACGTAAGCGGCTTACAGTGGCTACTGTCTTGGATTATCGCAGGCCGCTAGCGCACGCTAACGAGAAATGGGTTACGCACGCTAATAAAAGTAGATTCTCACCGACACGCCAGCTCAGATTTAGATCTCATGCATGCTAACGGTTAAAAGGGTTCACGTGCTGAAGTCAACTGCTGCCAGATTCCTTCTTAGCGTACGCAACCGAGGAAACCTTACGCACGCTAAGTCACATGATTAGCGTACGTTAATAGTACTGTGTAGCGTACGCTACATCAACAAAATAAATCCGAAAATACAACTCTCCAATTATCATCGAATCATCACATTTGAAATGAACTAACAACGATATGATATTTAAATCTATAATACTACGACATAATACTAAATGCAACGATTCATGATAATCAGATTATCCGAATAATACAATGACAGGTAAAAATGAAAAGTTACAGTCGGATATTACATACTCCCCCCCTTAAAAAGAGTTTCGTCCCCGAAACTAAGGGGTAAATAATTCGGGGTATCTCGCTCGCATACTATCCTCGGTCTCCCACGTAGCCTCCTCGACTCCGTGTCGTGACCACTGAACTTTCAGTAGCGGAATCGTCTTGTTCCGCAATTGCTTGATCCTCCTCTCGAGTATCCGTACAGGACACTCCTCGCATTTAATGATCCTCTGCTAAATCAATATCTTCAATTGAAGAACGTGGCTCGGATCAAGAACATATTTCCTCACTGGGAGACATGAAACACGTTGTGAATCTTACTCAAGGTCGGTGGCAAGGCTAGTCGATAGGCCGATCACCTACACGCCCAGAACCTCAAACGGCCCAATATACCTTGGGCTCACTTTGCCCCTCTTCCCGAAACGAAAAATACCTCGAGTAGGAGACACCTTCATTAACACATGGTCACCAACCTCGAACTCAAGCGGTCTTCGACGATGGTCGCATAAGACTTGTCGACTTTGAGCCGTTAACAACCGACTCTTAATCAAAGAGATCTTCTCACGGGCGGCTATCAACATATCGGGTTCCGTACCCAGAGATACTGACAGTGCGACCCACCACAAGGGGGACCTACGGCTGACGGCCATATAATGCCTCATACGGTGCCATCTGAATCGAAGCGTGCCAACTATTATTATAAGTGAATTCCACCAAAGGCAGCTGGGCTTCCCAATCGTCCTTCCAATCAAGAGCACATGCTCTCAACATATCTTCTAGAGTCTGTATGGTTCTCTCCGATTGACCATCAGTCTGTGGATGGAAATCCGTACTGAAATTCAACTGCGTGCCCATCGCATGATGAACTGCCTTCCAGAAGTGTGATACAAATCGCCCGTCACGGTCTGATACAATGCTCTTAGGGGTACCGTGTAGTCTCACAATTTCCTTAATAAACAGCTGGGCCAATCTCTCGGGGCCCCATGTGTCCTTAATTTCCAAGAAGTGAGCTGATTTGGTCAGACGGTCCACAATCACCCAAATCGTATTCATTCCTCGACGACTCGTCGGCAAGCTAGTGATAAAATCCATAGATATGTCCTCCCATTTCCATTCAGGAATCGGGAGCGGTTTCAGCATTCCTGCAGGTCGCTGGTGCTCAATCTTAACTTGCTGACAGGTTAAGCACCTCTAAACGAATTCGGCAACCTCACGTTTCATATTTCCCCACCAATAATTCTGTTTCAAATCCTTATACATCTTTCTAGAGCCCGGGTGGATAGAGTACGGGGTAGCATGGGCTTCTCTCATGATAGAGTTCCTCAACTCTTCGTCAGCGGGTACACAAACTCGATTTCTAAAACGTATCAATCCATCCTCGTGGATCACGAATCCAGGGGCTTTCCCTTGGTTTACTTCATCCCGAACTCGAGATAAGAATGGGTCCGTAATTTGCTTCGATTTGATCATATCATCGAGAGACGAAGAAATATCAAGGGTGCAAAGTTGTCCCTGAACACGCTGTAACCAAACTTCAATTTCTGGCCTTATAAGGTCCAACTGCAATTCCCTCTGTGGCCGTTAAACGACTCAAAGATTCTGCTCCTGCACTGTCTTACGGCTTAATGCGTCGGCAACCACATTTGCTTTACTCGGATGATAAAGGATCTCGATATCATAGTCCTTGATTAATTCTAGCCACCTTCTTTGTCTCATGTTCAACTCCTTCTGAGTAAAAATGTACTTTAGGCTCTTGTGGTCCGTAAAGATCTGGCAGGTAACTCCATAAAGATAGTGACGCCAGATTTTCAAAGCAAACACCACGGCTGCTAACTCTAAGTCGTGGGTCGGATAGTTAACTTCATAGGGTCGCAATTGTCTCGATGCATAGGCGATTACTTTCCCTTCCTGCATTAGTACACATCCTGCACTCGCCTCGACGCGTCACTATACACCACAAATCCTTCCGTTCCCTTTGGTAAGACCAAAACAAAGCCGAAATCAATCGACTCTTGAGCTCTTCAAAACTTTCTGCCGACATGCTTCGACCACAAATACTTCTTGTCCTTCCGCAGTAAGTTAGTCATCGGTTGCGAAATTTTGGAGAATCCTCTCCACGAATCGTCGGTAGTAACTCACTAGGCCGAGGAAACTACGAACTTCCTTCACGTTCTTCGATGGTAGCCAATCTCGAATGGCTTCCGTCTTTGTGGGTCCACTCTCACCCCTTCGCCGATATCACATGCCCGAGAAAGACAACCTCGTGCATCCGTAACTCACACTTAGAAAATTTCCCATAAAGTTGTTCTCGCCTCAAAGTATCGAGAACTTGGTGGAGGTGACTCTCGTGCTCCTCGTGGTCGCGAGAGTAAATCGAATGTCGTCAATGAAAACGACTACAAAGCGATCCAGATAGTTAATAAAAACTCGATTCATCAACTCCATGAACACCGCCGGTGCATTAGTCACCCAAATGGCATCACCACGAACTCATAATGCCCATAGCGAGTACGGAATGCTGTCTTGAAATGTCGACTCTCGAATCCTCAATCGATGATAACCAGATCTTAAGTCGATCTTAGAAAACACGGCGGCTCCCTGAAGTTGGTCCAGTAAATCATCAATACGAGGCAAGGGATACTTGTTCTTGATGGTTACCTGCTCAGCTCACGGTAATCAATACACAATCGTAGAGATCCATCTTTCTTCCACACAATAACACCGGTGCTCCCAAGGGGACGCACTAGGTCGAATATAGCCTTTGTCACCAACTCCTCAAGCCGGGTTCTTCAATTCTTGCATCTCGCCGGAGCCATACGCAGACGGTGCTTTTGAGAGCGGGACGACTGGGTTCTAACTCAATAATAAACTCCACGTCACGATGAGGAGGTAAGCCTGGCAACTCATTTGGAAATACATCTGGGTAGTCTCGGACTACCGGAATGTCGGCCAATTCAACTGGTCGATCTGCTGTTTTGGTCATGTAGCACCAATAACCAATACACCCTTGATTAAGCAGTTTCACTGCTTTCATAGCACTGATGACTCTCCCAGAACGACTGGGATTAACACCTCGAAAAATACACTCGAATCCATCATCAGAAGTGACGGTAACCAACACTGAGTATTGCATCGTGACGATCCATCCAATCGATGCCCAAGATTATATCATCCTTAGGTAGATCGACTACAATCAGATTTGACAACCACTCACGGTCGTTCAAACGAATCGGACAGTCCTGGACTTCACGATTTCCAATAATTCTTCTACCATCAGGTAGACCAATCACGTAGGGCTCACAATTGATAACATGGTCTAGAGGCAAACGACTTAAACAAGAAGAAGATATAAAGGAGTGTGAAGCACCGGTATCAAAAAGAACACACACAGGCTGGGAGTGGATCTCGAGTATACCTGAAATCATGCTGGCCTCGGGATCATCAGCTCTCTTCATCTCATAAATCCTGGGTTTCAGCTCCGCACTGTGTGTACCACTTTGATTCCCACGGCCCATTCCCTATTTGCCCGGTGGTCCGATAGAAGCGGTCTGAGGCGTCCGGCTCGACAGAGGATTGAATAGGAGCATGAGACGCCATCGATCATGTCCGGCCCACCTCGCAAAAACGAGCACGGTGACCAATCTTGCCACAAGTAAGGCATGTGACGGCAAGCTTCGGGCATTTGGTGCTGAAATGCCCCCGGTCTCCGCAGCTTATAGCACACAACAGATGAGGGGACCGCCGAGAGTGCGATTCAGTGGCTTCGACACCATGGGTGGTCGATCGAGGGGGTTGGCAATGACTGGGGCTTCTGAATGTCCCGGTTACTCTCGGTCCGATTCTGGTTCTTGGACCTTTGTTGTTGGACTGTGGTTGCTTCTTGGAAATCTCCTTCGCGGTGAGTTCGTACTGCAGCCTTCTCGATAAACTCCTAAGGTAGTACAGTGGTGATTCAATGTGCATTCTCATTCGGGGTTTAAGCCTCTTGAGAAAGTATTTGATCTTATCGGCCTCTGTTCGGATAATTGTCGTGGCGAAAGGAAGGAGTGCCTGGAATTTCTCAGCAACAGATAATACATCATCGTCTTCAGACGGGTCGGGGTTCAAAAGTTCCGACAGTTTGGCCTCACGGAGTGGCCCTGGATAGTAACGGTCTAGCATGAGGTTTTTAAATTCCTCCCATGTGCAAACACCATCAGCTGGCCTTACTGAAAGCCACCAGGTATGAGCGCCCTTGCTAAGATAATACGCGGCTACCGAGACGCGATTCTCTTCCGGGCAGTCCACCATCTGGAAAAGTTTCTCAAAATGCTCGATCCAGTGCACAATGTCAGCAGGCTCAGAGGAGCCCTCAAAAGTCGGTGGTCGCTGGCGAGAGATGTCGCTGATAATCCGACTCACGGGTCCGCCATTCACAGGAGGAGGATGAGCCCCCTGCTGCTGACCAGTAGCGGCCCTCTGCATAGCTTCCATTAGTTGACCCATCTGGGTCATCTGTGTCATCATGCCCTGCATTACGACGTAAGGATCGACACGTGCATCCCCGCGCCCACTGTGGTGCGATTGTTCCCTAGAAGGTGAACCACTGTCTGCGGAACTCTGATCCGCATTCGCGCGTCTGTTGGCTCGAGGTATTGGGATTCGGCCCCTTCCGCGGCCTCGTCCCCCTCTGCCACGACCTCTCAGGTTTCTTTCCATACTGAAAGAATCAATCGTAATGATAACCATAAGTACAGTTCAAGATACTAAAATTCACGCTAAATTAATAGTAACAAGGAATCATATATTCAAGGAAAACGGTTATTGATACCACAAATGTCGCACCGAATATCATATCGGTGTCAAGTCTAACAATTTCAATTGTATAATAAATTCAGCATTTACCTCGGATTATCAATCAGATAAATCCTGTCACAATTTCTTGAAATAACATGATCAGCAGGGAGACCCATACTGATATCAATATCATGCCAGTAATTAAACCATGGCTCATAAAGTACATACCGTATTTGGCTCGTAGGGTCAGGCGCTTGCACAAGTCACACGTGACACGAAGGTCTCTTGATACTAGTTCATTTCTCAATGACTCATAAAAAAAAACGACGCTCTGATACCATCTTCTGTAACACCCCAAATGGCGGTTATTACAGTGCCGTGAATCCCACATTGGGACCCACCAGGCGATATCCAAAACAGGTTAAATAAATATTATTTGTGATACCGAATCACAACGAATAGTCATTTCTCCGATTAGGAGTTTATTAAAATATGGCCAACGGCCTTACAACACCCAGGATCCGAAAAACAAGTATAAACCATATGGAGATGGAGAATACTTCAAATGTCAAATACAACCAAAAAGTAATTTAAATGAAAACAGGAGATAACATAACGCGGTTTAACATAACCGGACAACAAGAGATGTGGGGGCCCCTGAACTAGTATCCTCCGAACCCTTCGCCGTCGACATGCTCTTCCCGTGTCTTGCCTTTGCCTCGACCTAAAATACAATACAAGTATTTTGCCCAAAACAGTCGATATACATGATAATCAATTCTTCCGACATTATACAATTCACATATATAGATCTCAAGAAAATCATTCCGACTATTAATCATACCCCTCGGGCGTATGAAACAATCGATACAAAAATATCGAACACATCCAATCAAACATGGTCTGAACGATTAACATTATGGCTCAAGATGGACATCACAAAGACGCCCGATCCTAAATGTGTCCGTGCATAAGCCACCAACGAGTATCGATCGAATACACGTGTGGTCTTGTACCTAATCAGTCTCACGAAGCCAACAACTCATGTGCACAGTCCAATGTGAGGCCAACAACCAACACATGACTTAAATGTGCCCGACATGAAAATCCTACACAATAACCAATCGGCACGCAGGTATGACTCCAGATATGTCACGATGCAACATGACAACGAAACTCAAAGGATAACACATCCAATTAAGGATCAAGAAAAACTCACCAAAGTGAAAATAAGGACCAACGAGATCAACGATTCGAAACGGCGTACTTGGGAATGCAATCCCATAACGTCAAGGACAATATCAAATCACGACAACGTCACATGGACAATTCATACACATGAAATATATATAATCATCACAAGAATCTAATCATCATTATAACCAAGCAAGATAACTTGCCTTAATACAGAGACGAGAAAAGTCCTCTTCTTATCGGAACGAACGGACGGTCCTCGACAAGTTTTACTCGAACAATCAACCTTAAACGAAATACATTTTACTCAAAACATATTCGTATAATTATCAATATAGGATTAGTAAGAACCTACAATCCTTTAGAATAGTTTGTTACTACAAATTATTGGAACCTTATGCCAGAGTCCTTCTAACATCAATACAACTATAAGAATCGGTTTACAATATTTACCGAATGTTCGCATGGTTCATCATAAGCAAGAGTTCTATCAAGGGTATGTTGAATAACCAATCATGATGTTAAGATCATCTTATGATGATTAAACTTTCCAAAACATTAAAAGGTTGAAAGGTAAAATCTGCACATTATGATTATTCTCCTCTCATTTAAATTGACTTTTAAGCTAATAACAAGTTCTTAAGTTACGAGATTACACCATACTCATGAAGGTTACCAAAGTCTTTGTTACAAGGTCGGAGGATTCATTAACATGATGGTGAATTCACCAATTCTAGTATGATGATCAAAATATTCTAAGTTCTCAATACATTAGATTAATGAAAAATTATTGTTGAAATTATCAAGATCCTTATCAATCTTCAAAGACTTGTGAAATCGAACAATCATGATTTGTTAAAGCTTCGAGATTCTGAACTAGATCATCTAATCTCATCTTTAACATCATCAAGTTCTCTCAAGGTAATTAAATACCTAAAATGGTGTTTAATCACTATATGATATCAAGTTCTTGACTAAGTCCAGTTATGATGAAGCTAACTGATCCAACAATGTCCTACTGAGCTAAATTCGTCCAGAAGATGAGTAATGACAGCTACAAACATGGTTACCATTACTACAATATCAAGAACTCCTCTAACTAAACCCTCATTTAACATATTCATCAAAAGTGTTAAAAAGGTCGATTAGAACTATGTTTTACTTGCTTAATCTAACTCTAGGTGAAGTATAATTCGTCATTAACATCAACATAAGAAAATAATGCAGAGAAGAAAACACACCAACCTCCAGAAATGAAGAACAACTTCAATGCTATGAGAGAATATGTTCCAAGCTTAAAAACAACTTCAATCTCCAAGGAAATGAGCTCCACTCCGAGATTCAGGGATTAGAAACAAGTTGGTGTAGGATGATATCGTTTTTAGAGTGCAGAGGGACGATAAAATGGAGAGAGAATCGGTTTAGAGTTGTGAAGAAATGAAAAACAGGCTGGCCCTATAAATAGATCGACATCCTTAGCGCACGCTATCGTGATGCTTTAGCGTACGCTAATGCCCTTACGTACGCTATCCGGTCGATATTACGACGTAAGCGGCTTACATGGCTACCGTCTTGGATTATCGCAGTCGCTAGCGCACGCTAACGAAATGGGTTACGCACGCTAATAAAAGTAGATTCTCACCGACACGCCACTCGATTTAGATCTCATGCATGCTAACGGTTAAAAGGGTTCACGTCTCAAGTCAATCACGCCGATTCCTTCTTAGCGTACGCAACAGGAAACCTTACGCACGCTAAGTCACATGATTAGCGACGTTAATAGTACCGTAGCGTACGCTACATCAACAAAATAAATCCGAAAATACAACTCTCCAATTATCATCGAATCATCACATTTGAAATGAACTAACAACGATATGATATTTAAATCTATAATACTACGACATAATACTAAATGCAACGATTCATGATAATCAGATTATCCGAATAATACAATGACAGGTAAAAATGAAAAGTTACAGTCGGATATTACAACCACATCCCATGCATTTTGAAAAAGTGGATGAATGATCCCCCATATTTTCTAATATAGCTGCTTTGACTTCTCTGTCAACAAGGATCACAAAAAGCACTCCTATAAGTATTCATACATCCAAAAATCTTACTTAAATGTCTCCAGCTAATAAAAAGTAAAAACAAACAATATTCACCAAAGAAACTTAAAAATAAAATTGACGAGACATCCAAATATCGCCCCGTAAAGATTTTGCCTAAATCTTGAAGACACTGTAATTGGTAAACGAGAATGCTTCATAACTGTCTTTGCAACAAATCCTGTAGTTAAGATGGCTTTAGTCGGCCAAAATTAATCTGCTTCATATAAATGGAAGTGCTTGTACTGAAATAGCAACTAAACAATATTCGAACATATTCAACAGTTAAAACAACCATGTAAAACATATACATGCGATCGTATGCACATTCTTCACATGTTTAGTTTAGACACCAACCTACAACAAAAAAAATTAACATTATCAGCATATCATAAAATGCCAAATGAAATATGAAAAAAGAAAAAGAAATAGAATAGGTTGAGCACCTTAGATATTCTATTGCTATCTGCAACCACATAAATGCTCGAGTCGAAGCTTCGTTTCTTCTTAGAGTTCTAATTGGATATCTTGCCAAGAGATGTCGCTTTCATACATAAATGGTATTATCAGACAAAAAATACATATAATTGTCAAACCAAAACACAAGAGATTCACATATAATAATCGTGAAAGGATGTTTAAATAGATTTTGTTAGATTCCCAAGCTTCATATCTGATGTTGTTGCTTATCTAGGAAACCACAACCAGTCGAATAGGAGAAATGGACACACTTATTTTAACGTAAAATAGGATATGATTGTCACAGTAGGTCGAAAATAGGACACTTATTTAAACGGGCACACTTCATATCTGATGTTGTTTACTAAATCATGCATAGTAGGGTATTTTGGATGAGAACTGCTCTTTTGCTTAATTGGCAATGCAATTTTCATCAATGGACATTAGCATTGGAGACGTTCTTAGTACAGGATTACCATCACTGAATCATGAAAGGTAGATTCAGATGAACATTAACATAAGGGGACACTGCTACATATGAGTGTAGCCTTTCGGTATTCAACAGTAACTCCATCAATGCACATATGCACATCAGTCATACGCCAGAACCATGTTATACATCTAAATTTCATATATCTAAAACCAATTACAATTTGTTTTTCATAAAATTTAACATAGGCAATATCTCACATCCGTTAGCAACTTCCATGAAAACAACCAACAACAAATAAACAAGCAGGAGAGAAGATTTAAATCTAGACGCCCAGAAAAGAAAAAAACATTGGTTACTACCGCCGTGAGTCAGCAAGATCCAAATCTCGAAAAAAAAGCATAGACACTACACTAATATTTGTATAGGGTCTGTAAGCAATATAAAAAGAAACGAAAAACTTACCTCCTATTATGCCTATGCACAAACAGGGAGTTCTTCGTGTCCTCCTCTATGAACGAAAGAGTAAATCAGGGAAGTTAAAATTACGAATTTGTGCATAAAAAATGAGAATTAGGGGGAATACCAACCAGTGAGGCTGAGAGAATTGGAGCGGCGTCACGATTGTTGATTTTCCGACGACAATGACAGCCACTTGATGAAGGCCATACGCGAATCTATGATTGAGAGTGGAGCAGCAACAACTGAAATTGATAGAGAACGTCGCCGGAACAAAAGCGGCACGGCTCTGGGTGGAATCTTCGTAGTCACGGTGTGGCGGAGCTACACCAAGGAGGCGGAACGATGATGGAAATAAGGCAGAGGAGATTGGGCGTCGAGGGTTAGGGTGGAAAATGGGGAGGGGGATCGGGATAGGAGATGCAGGAGAGAGAGAGAAATGGGAACCAGCTGATTTTGTAGGGTTTTGACCGATTATTATCTTTATTCGGTTGGGCGGCCAATGCCTTCTTCAACTCCAAATCTTTTTAACCAAAAACAACAAGTTTTTCTTGTTGTTATTTTGGTAATGTTTTTGATAAAATTGCTTATTTTAGTAATTTTTATCATGAAAATTGGAGTAAAAAATTTAAGGAAGGAAATGGTGGAAATCAATATTTTCTAAGTGTTTTTTGGAGCCCAAATGAGAAAAATTGAACCTCAAAATATTAATTCTCTGTCTCAAGGCATACACTTCGCTATTGTAAAATTTTTTTGGTAAAAAATAAAATTTCACACTTTTTACTTCAGTAATTATCAAATTAGCGAAGTATTTGTAACTTAAAATTTCTAACTAGCTCCTGCTTTTTTGTTTGGTGCCATTTACTGAAGTCTATGTGTGTAGTTTACTTCCCTAAATTGAAAAGCGAAGTTGTTGTCTGTTTTTACTTCACTAATATACATTACCGAAGTGAGATGTACCAAAGTCTTTGATGTTTTTTATACTAGTGTTATAGTGAATCCTTAGTACAACAAGACTTAATCAAGAAAGAAAAGATTCATCAGAGCTCTTAGAGCCAATTCTGAGTACAAAAGGCTCGAATCTAATCAATAAACTCGAGTTTTCACAGAGTTCCGACTCGAATGCAAGTAATGTGGTCTTATCTCCTATTAATAGGATGTAATCAAGAAGTAAAGGCTTAATCGGAGCTATTATAGCGAATCCTTGCCAAAAAAGACTTAATCAAGAAGTAAAAGACTATTGGGAGCTATTATAGCCAATTATGAGTACAAAAGGCTCGAATCTAATCAATAAACCCGAGTTTTCACAGAGTTCCGACTTGAATGCGTGTAACATGGTCTTATGTCATATTAACAAGATTTAATCGGAGCTATGATATCCAATACTTGCTACAACAAGACTTAATCAATAAGTAAAGGATTAATCGGAGCTCTTATAGCCAATTATGAGTACAAAAGGCTCGAATCTAATCAATAAACCCAAGTTTCACAGAGTTCCATCGAATGCATGTAACATGGTCTTATGTCCTATTAACAAGACTTAATCGGAGCTATTATATCCAATACTTGCTACGACAAGACTTAATCAAGTAGTAAAAGATAAATAGGAGCTCTTATAAACAATTTTGAGTACAAAAGGCTCGAATCTAATTAATAAACTCGAGTTTTCATAGAGTTCCGACTCGAATGCATGTAACATGGTCTTATCTCCTATTAACAGGATATAATCAAGAAGTAAAGTCTTAATCGGAGCTATTATAGTGAATCCTTGCTACAACAAGACTTAATCAAGAAAGAAAAGATTAATCAGAGCTGTTGTAGCCAATTCTGAGTACAAAAGGCTCGAATATAATCAATAAACCTGAGTTTTTGTAGAGTTCGGACTCGAATGCATGTAACGTGGTTTTATCTCCTATTAACAAGACTTATCAAGAAGTAAAGGCTTAGTCAGAGCTATTATGTGAATCCTTGCTACAACAAGACTTCATCAAGAAGTAAAAGATTATACGGATTTGTTATAGCCAATTCTGAGTACAAAAGGCTCGAATCTAATCAATCAACACGAGTTTCACAGAGTTCCGACTCGAATGCATGTAACATGGTCTTATGTTTTATTAACAAGACCTAATCGGAGCTATTATACCCAATACTTGCTACAACAAGACTTAATCAAGAAGTAAAAGATTAATCGGAGCTCTTATAAACAATTCTGAGTACAAAAGGCTCAAATCTAATCAATAAACTCGAGTTTTCATAGAGTTCCGACTCGAATGCATGTAACGTGGTCTTATCTCCAATTAACAGGATGTAATCAAGAAGTAAAGGCTTAATCAGAGCTATTATAGTGAATTCTTAGTTCAACAAGACTTAATCAAGAAAGAAAAGATTAATCAGAGCTCTTAGAGCCAATTCTGAGTACAAAAGGCTCGAATCTAATCAATAAACTCGAGTTTTCACAGAGTTCTGACTCGGATGCAGGTAATGTGGTCTTATCTCCTATTAATAGGTATAATCAAGAAGTAAAGGCTTAATCGGAGCTATTATAGTGAATCCTTGCCAAAAAAAGACTTAATCAAGAAGTAAAAGATTACTGGGAGCTATTATAGCCAATTATGAGTACAAAAGGCTCGAATCTAATCAATAAACCCGAGTTTTCATAGAGTTCCGACTTGAATCCGTGTAACATGGTCTTATGTCATATTAACAAGATTTAATCGGAGCTATGATATCCAATACTTGCTACAACAAGACTTAATCAAGAAGTAAAGGATTAATCGGAGCTCTTATAGCTAATTATGAGTACAAAAGGCTGGAATCTAATCAATAAACCCAAGTTTCACAGAGTTCTATCGAATGCATGTAACATGGTCTTATGTCCTATTAACAAGACTTAATCGGAGCTATTATATCCAATACTTGCTACAACAAGACTTAATCAAGTAGTAAAAGATAAATAGGAGCTCTTATAAACAATTTTGAGTACAAAAAGGCTCGAATCTAATTAAGAAACTCGAGTTTTCATAGAGTTCCGACTCGAATGCATGTAACATGGTCTTATCTCCTATTAACAGGATGTAATCAAGAAGTAAAGTCTTAATCGGAGCTATTATAGTGAATCCTTGCTACAACAAGACTTAATCAAGAAAGAAAAGATTAATCAGAGTTGTTGTAGCTAATTCTGAGTACAAAAGGCTCAAATGTAATCAATAAACCCGAGTTTTTGTAGAGTTCGGACTCGAATGCATGTAACGTGGTTTTATCTCCTATTAACAAGACTTATCAAGAAGTAAAGGCTTAATCGGAGCTATTATGCGAATACTTGATACAACAAGACTTAATCAAGAAGTAAAAGATTATTCGGATTTGTTATAGCCAATTCTGAGTACAAAAGGCTCGAATCTAATCAATCAACCCGAGTTTCATAGAGTTCCGACTCGAATGCATGTAACATGGTCTTATGTCCTATTAACAAGACCTAATCGGAGCCATTATATCCAATACTGCTACAACAAGACTTAATCAAGAAGTAAAAGATTAATCGGAGCTCTTATAAACAATTCTGAGTACAAAAGGCTCGAATATAATAATAAACTCAAGTTTTCATAGAGTTCCGACTCGAATGCATGTAACGTGGTCTTATCTCCTATTAACAGGATGTAATCAAGAAGTAAAGGCTTAATCGGAGCTATTATAGTGAATCCTTGCTACAACAAGACTTAATCAAGAAAGAAAAGATTAATCAGAGCTCTTATAGCCAATTCTGAGTATAAAAGGCTCGAATCTAATCAATAAACTCGAGTTTTCACATAGTTCCGACTCGAATGCATGTAACATGGTCTTATGTCATATTAGCAAGATTTGATTGGAGCTATTATATCCAATACTTGTTACAACAAGACTTAATCAATAAGTAAAAGATTAATCGGAGCTCTTATAGCTAATTCTGAGTACAAAAGGCTCGAATCTAATCAATAAACCCGAGTTTCACAGAATTCTGACTCGAATGCATGTAACATGATCTTATGTCCTATTAACAAGACTTAATCAGAGCTATTATATCCAATACTTGCTACAACAAGACTTAATCAAGAAGTTAAAGATAAATCAGAGCTCTTATAAATAATTCTGAGTACAAAAGGCTCGAATCTAATTAATAAACTCGAGTTTTCATAGAGTTCCGACTCGAATGCATGTAACATGGTCTTATCTTCTATTAACAAGATGTAATCAAGAAGTAAAGTCTTAATCGGAGCTATTATAGTGAATCCTTGCTACAACAAGACTTAATCAAGAAAGAAAAGATTAATCAGAGCTATTGTAGCCAATTCTGAGTACAAAAGGCTCGAATCTAGTCAATAAACCCGAGTTTTTGTAGAGTTCGGACTCGAATGTATGTAACGTGGTTTTATCTCTTATTAACAAGACTTATCAAGAAGTAAAGGCTTAGTCGGAGCTATTATGCGAATCCTTGCTACAACAAGACTTAATCAAGAAGTAAAAGATTATTCGGAGTTGTTATAGCTAATTATGAGTACAAAAGGCTCGAATCTAATCAATAAACCCGAGTTTCACAGAGTTACGAGTCTAATGCATGTAACATGGTCTTATGTCCTATTAACAAGACCTAATCGAAGCTATTATATCCAATACTTGCTACAACAAGACTTAATCAATAAGTCAAAGATTAATCAGAGCTCTTATAAACAATTCTAAGTACAAAAGGCTCGAATCTAATCAATAAACTCGAGTTTTCATAGAGTTCCGACTCGAATGCATGTAACGTGGTCTTATCTTCTATTAACAAGATGTAATCAAGAAGTAAAGTCTTAATCGGAGCTATTATAGTGAATCCTTGCTACAACAAGACTTAATCAAGAAAGAAAAGATTAATCAGAGCTATTGTAGCCAATTCTGAGTACAAAAGGCTCGAATCTAATCAATAAACCCGAGTTTTTGTAGAGTTCGGACTCGAATGTATGTAACGTGGTTTTATCTCTTATTAACAAGACTTATCAAGAAGTAAAGGCTTAGTCGGAGCTATTATGCGAATCCTTGCTACAACAAGACTTAATCAAGAAGTAAAAGATTATTCGGAGTTGTTATAGCTAATTATGAGTACAAAAGGCTCGAATCTAATCAATAAACCCGAGTTTCACAGAGTTACGAGTCTAATGCATGTAACATGGTCTTATGTCCTATTAACAAGACCTAATCGAAGCTATTATATCCAATACTTGCTACAACAAGACTTAATCAATAAGTCAAAGATTAATCAGAGCTCTTATAAACAATTCTAAGTACAAAAGGCTCGAATCTAATCAATAAACTCGAGTTTTCATAGAGTTCCGACTCGAATGCATGTAACGTGGTCTTGTATCCAATTAACATGATGTAATCAATAAGTAAAGGCTTAATCGGAGCTATTATATTGAATCATTGCTACAACAAGACTTAATCAAGAAAGAAAAGATTAATCAGAGCTGTTGTAGCCAATTCTGAGTACAAAAGGCTCGAATCTAATCAATAAACCCGAGTTTTCATAGAGTTCAGACTTGAATGCATGTAACGTGGTTTTATCTCATATTAACAAGACTTAACAAGAAGTAAAGGCTTAGTCGGAGCTATTATGCGAATCCTCGCTACAACAAGACTTAATAAAGAAGTAAAAGATTATTCGGAGTTGTTATAGCCAATTCTGAGTACAAAAATCTCGAATCTAATCAATAAACCCGAGTTTCACAGAGTTCCGACTCGAATGCATGTAACATGGTCTTATATCCTATTAACAAGACCTAATCGGAGCTATTATATCCAATACTTGCTACAACAAGATTTAATCAAGAAGTAAAAGATTAATCGGATCTCTTATAAACAATTCTGAGTACAAAAGGCTCGAATCTAATCAATAAACTCGAGTTTTCATAGAGTTCCGACTCGAATGCATGTAATGTGGTCTTATGTCCTATTAACAGGATGTAATCAAGAAGTAAAGGCTTAATCGGAGCTATTATAGTGAATCCTTGCTACAAGAAGACTTAATCAAGAAAGAAAAGATTAATTTGATCTCTTATAACCAATTCCGAGTACAAAAGGCTCGAATCTAATCAATAAACTCGATTTTTCACAGAGTTCCGACTCGAATGCATGTAACATGGTCTTATCTCCTATTAAGAGGATGTAATCAAGAAGTAAAGGCTTAATCGGAGCTATTATAGTGAATCCTTGCTACAACAAGACTTAATCAAGAAAGAAAAGATTAATCAGAGCTATTGTAGCCAATTCTGAGTACAAAAGGCTCGAATCTAATCAATAAACCCGAGTTTTTGTAGAGTTCGGACTCGAATGTATGTAACGTGGTTTTATCTCTTATTAACAAGACTTATCAAGAAGTAAAGGCTTAGTCGGAGCTATTATGCGAATCCTTGCTACAACAAGACTTAATCAAGAAGTAAAAGATTATTCGGAGTTGTTATAGCTAATTATGAGTACAAAAGGCTCGAATCTAATCAATAAACCCGAGTTTCACAGAGTTACGAGTCTAATGCATGTAACATGGTCTTATGTCCTATTAACAAGACCTAATCAAGCTATTATATCCAATACTTGCTACAACAAGACTTAATCAATAAGTCAAAGATTAATCGAGCTCTTATAAACAATTCTAAGTACAAAAGGCTCGAATCTAATCAATAAACTCGAGTTTTCATAGAGTTCCGACTCGAATGCATGTAACGTGGTCTTGTATCCTATTAACATGATGTAATCAATAAGTAAAGGCTTAATCGGAGCTATTATATTGAATCATTGCTACAACAAGACTTAATCAAGAAAGAAAAGATTAATCAGAGCTGTTGTAGCCAATTCTGAGTACAAAAGGCTCGAATCTAATCAATAAACCCGAGTTTTCATAGAGTTCAGACTTGAATGCATGTAACGTGGTTTTATCTCATATTAACAAGACTTAACAAGAAGTAAAGGCTTAGTCGGAGCTATTATGCGAATCCTCGCTACAACAAGACTTAATAAAGAAGTAAAAGATTATTCGGAGTTGTTATAGCCAATTCTGAGTACAAAAATCTCGAATCTAATCAATAAACCCGAGTTTCACAGAGTTCCGACTCGAATGCATGTAACATGGTCTTATATCCTATTAACAAGACCTAATCGGAGCTATTATATCCAATACTTGCTACAACAAGATTTAATCAAGAAGTAAAAGATTAATCGGATCTCTTATAAACAATTCTGAGTACAAAAGGCTCGAATCTAATCAATAAACTCGAGTTTTCATAGAGTTCCGACTCGAATGCATGTAATGTGGTCTTATGTCCTATTAACAGGATGTACTCAAGAAGTAAAGGCTTAATCGGAGCTATTATAGTGAATCCTTGCTACAAGAAGACTTAATCAAGAAAGAAAAGATTAATTTGATCTCTTATAACCAATTCCGAGTACAAAAGGCTCGAATCTAATCAATAAACTCGATTTTTCACAGAGTTCCGACTCGAATGCATGTAACATGGTCTTATCTCCTATTAAGAGGATGTAATCAAGAAGTAAAGGCTTAATCGGAGCTATTATAGTGAATCCTTGCTACAACAAGACTTAATCAAGAAAGAAAAGATTAATCAGAGCTATTGTAGCCAATTCTGAGTACAAAAGGCTCGAATCTAATCAATAAACCCGAGTTTTTGTAGAGTTCGGACTCGAATGTATGTAACGTGGTTTTATCTCTTATTAACAAGACTTATCAAGAAGTAAAGGCTTAGTCGGAGCTATTATGCGAATCCTTGCGACAACAAGACTTAATCAAGAAGTAAAAGATTATTCGGAGTTGTTATAGCTAATTATGAGTACAAAAGGCTCGAATCTAATCAATAAACCCGAGTTTCACAGAGTTACGAGTCTAATGCATGTAACATGGTCTTATGTCCTATTAACAAGACCTAATCGAAGCTATTATATCCAATACTTGCTACAACAAGACTTAATCAATAAGTCAAAGATTAATCAGAGCTCTTATAAACAATTCTAAGTACAAAAGGCTCGAATCTAATCAATAAACTCGAGTTTTCATAGAGTTCCGACTCGAATGCATGTAACGTGGTCTTGTATCCTATTAACATGATGTAATCAATAAGTAAAGGCTTAATCGGAGCTATTATATTGAATCATTGCTACAACAAGACTTAATCAAGAAAGAAAAGATTAATCAGAGCTGTTGTAGCCAATTCTGAGTACAAAAGGCTCGAATCTAATCAATAAACCCGAGTTTTCATAGAGTTCAGACTTGAATGCATGTAACGTGGTTTTATCTCATATTAACAAGACTTAACAAGAAGTAAAGGCTTAGTCGGAGCTATTATGCGAATCCTCGCTACAACAAGACTTAATAAAGAAGTAAAAGATTATTCGGAGTTGTTATAGCCAATTCTGAGTACAAAAATCTCGAATCTAATCAATAAACCCGAGTTTCACAGAGTTCCGACTCGAATGCATGTAACATGGTCTTATATCCTATTAACAAGACCTAATCGGAGCTATTATATCCAATACTTGCTACAACAAGATTTAATCAAGAAGTAAAAGATTAATCGGATCTCTTATAAACAATTCTGAGTACAAAAGGCTCGAATCTAATCAATAAACTCGAGTTTTCATAGAGTTCCGACTCGAATGCATGTAATGTGGTCTTATGTCCTATTAACAGGATGTAATCAAGAAGTAAAGGCTTAATCGGAGCTATTATAGTGAATCCTTGCTACAAGAAGACTTAATCAAGAAAGAAAAGATTAATTTGATCTCTTATAACCAATTCCGAGTACAAAAGGCTCGAATCTAATCAATAAACTCGATTTTTCACAGAGTTCCGACTCGAATGCATGTAACATGGTCTTATCTCCTATTAAGAGGATGTAATCAAGAAGTAAAGGCTTAATCGGAGCTATTATAGCGAATCCTTGCCACAAAAAGACTTAATCAAGAAGTAAAAGATTATTCGGAGCTATTATAGCCAATTATGAGTACAAAAGGCTCGAATCTAATCAATAAACCCGAGTTTTCAAAGAGTTCCGACTCGAATGCATGTAACATGGTCTTATGTCATATTAGCAAGATTTAATCGGAGCTATTATATCCAATACTTGCTACAAAAAGACTTAATCAAGAAGTAAAAGAATAATCGGAGCTCTTATAAACAATTCTGAGTACAAAAGGCTCGAATCTAATCAATAAACCCGAGTTTCACAAAGTTCCATCGAATGCATGTAACATGGTCTTATGTCCTATTAACAAGACTTAATCGGAGCTATTATATCCAATACTTGCTACAACAAGACTTAATCAAGTAGTAAAAGATAAATCGGAGCTCTTATAAACAATTCTGAGTACAAAAGGCTCGAATCTAATTAATAAACTCGAGTTTTTATAGAGTTCCGACTCAAATGCATGTAACATGGTCTTATCTCATATTAACAGGATGTAATCAAGAAGTAAAGTCTTAATCGGAGCTATTATAGTGAATCCTTGCTACAACAAGACTTAATCAAGAAAGAAAAGATTAATCAGAGCTTTTGTAGCTAATTCTGAGTACAAAAGGCTCGAATATAATCAATAAACCTGAGTTTTTGTAGATTTCGGACTCGAATGCATGTAACGTGGTTTTATCTCCTATTAACAAGACTTATCAAGAAGTAAAGGCTTAGTCGGAGCTATTAAGTGAATCCTTGCTACAACAAGACTTAATCAAGAAGTAAAAGATTATTCGGATTTGTTATAGCCAATTCTGAGTACAAAAGGCTCGAATCTAATCAATCAACATGAGTTTCACAGAGTTCCGACTCGAATGCATGTAACATGGTCTTATGTCCTATTAACAAGACCTAATCGGAGCTATTATATCCAATACTTGCTACAACAAGACTTAATCAAGAAGTAAAAGATTAATCGAAGCTCTTATAAACAATTCTGAGTACAAAAGGCTCGAATCTAATCAATAAACTCGAGTTTTCATAGAGTTCCAACTCGAATGCATGTAACGTGGTCTTATCTCCTATTAACAGGATGTAATCAAGAAGTAAAGGCTTAATCGGAGCTATTATAGTGAATCCTTGCTACAACAAGACTTAATCAAGAAAGAAAAGATTAATCAGAGCTCTTATAGCTAATTCTGAGTACAAAAGGCTCGAATCTAATCAATAAACTCAAGTTTTCATAGTGTTCTGACTCGAATGCATGTAACATGGTCTTATGTCATATTAGCAAGATTTAATCGGAACTATTATATCCAATACTAGCTAAAACAAGACATAATCAAGAAGCAAAAGATTAATCGAAGCTCTTATAGCCAATTCTGAGTACAAAAGGCTCGAATCTAATCAATAAACCCGAGTTTCACAGAGTTCTGACTCGAATGCATGTAACATGATCTTATGTCCTATTAATAAGACCTAATCGGAGCTATTATATTCAATACTTGCTACAACAAGACTTAATAGAGAAGTAAAAGATAAATCGGAGCTCTTATAAACAATTCTGAGTGCAAAAGGCTTGAATCTAATTAATAAACTCGAGTTTTCATAGAGTTCCGACACGAATGCATGTAACATGTCTTATCTTTTAGTAACAGGATGTAATCAAGAAGTAAAGTCTTAATCGGAGCTATTATAATGAATCCTTGCTACAACAAGACTTAATCAAGAAAGAAAAGATTAATTAGAGTTGTTGTAGCCAATTCTGAATACAAAGGCTCGAATCTAATCAATAAACCCAAGTTTTTGTAGAGTTCGGACTCGAATGTATGTAACGTGGTTTTATCTCTTATTAGCAAGACTTATCAAGAAGTAAAAGCTTAGTCGGAGCTATTATGCGAATCCTTGCTACAATAAGACTTAATCAAGAAGTAAAAGATTATTCGGAGTTGTTATAGCTAATTATGAGTACAAAAGGCTCGAATCTAATCAATAAACTCGAGTTTCACAGAGTTACGAGTCTAATGCATGTAACATGGTCTTATGTCTTATTAACAAGACCTAATCGGAGCTATTAAATCCAATACTTGCTACAACAAGACTTAATCAAGAAGTCAAAGATTAATCGGAGCTCTTATAAACAATTCTAAGTACAAAAGGCTCGAATCTAATCAATAACTCAAGTTTTCATAGAGTTCCGACTCGAATACATGTAACGTGGTCTTGTCTCCTATTAACATGATGTAATCAAGAAGTAAAGGCCTAATCGGAGATATTGTATTGAATCCTTGCTACAACAAGACTTAATCATTAAAGAAAAGATTAATCAGAACTGTTGTAGCCAATTCTTAGTACAAAAGGCTCGAATCTAATCCATAAACCCGAGTTTCGTAGAGTTCAGACTTGAATGCATGTAACATGGTTTTATCTCCTATTAACAAGACTTATCAAGAAGTAAAGGCTTAGTCGGAGCTATTATGCGAATCCTTGCTACAACAAGACTTAATCAAGAAGTAAAAGATTTTTCGGAGTTGTTATAGTCAATTCTGAGTACAAAAGGCTCGAATCTAATCAATAAACCCGAGTTTCACAGAGTTCCGACTCGAATGCATGTAACATGGTCTTATGTCCTATTAACAAGACCTAATCGGAGCTATTATATCCAATAGTTGCTACAACAAGACTTAATCAAGAAGTAAAAGATTAATCGAAGCTCTTATAAACAATTCTGAGTACAAAAGGCTCGAATCTTATCAATAAACTCGAGTTTTCATAGAGTTCCGACACGAATGCATGTAACGTGGTCTTATCTCCTATTAACAGGATGTAATCAAGAAGTAAAGGCTTAATCGGAGCTATTATAGTGAATCCTTGCTACAACAAGACGTAATCAAGAAAGAAAAGATTAATCGGAGCTATTATAGCGAATCCTTCCCACAAAAAGACTTAATCAAGAAGTGAAAGATTATTCAGAGCTATTATAACCAATTATGAGTATAAAAGGCTCGAATATAATCAATAAACCCGAGTTTTCATAGAGTTCCGACTCGAATGCATGTAACATGATCTTATGTCCTATTAACAAGACTAAATCGGAGCTATTATATCCAATACTTGCTACAACGAGACTTAATTAAGAAGTAAAAGATAAATCGGAGCTCTTATAAATAATTCTGAGTACAAAAGGCTCGAATCTAATTAATAAACTCGGGTTTTCATAGAGTTCCGACTCGAATGTATGTAACGTGGTTTTATCTCTTATTAACAAGACTTATCAAGAAGTAAAGGCTTAGTCGGAGCTATTATGCTAATCCTTGCTACAACAAGACTTAATCAATAAGTAAAAGATTATTCGGAGTTGTTATAGCTAATTATGAGTACAAAAGGCTCGAATCTAATCAATAAACCCGAGTTTCACAGATTGACGAGTCTAATGCATGTAACATGGTCTTATGTCCTATTAACAAGAGCTAATCGGAGCTAATATATCCAATACTTGCTACAACAAGACATAATCAAGAAGTCAAAGATTAATCGGAGCTCTTATAAACAATTATAAGTACAAAAGGCTCGAATCTAAACAATAAACTCGAGTTTTCATAGAGTTCCGACTCGAATGCATGTAACGTGGTCTTGTCTCCTATTGAGATGATGTAATCAAGAAGTAAAGGCTTAATCGGAGCTATTATATTGAATCCTTGCTACAACAAGACTTAATCAAGAAAGAAAAGATTAATCAGAGCTGTTGCAGCCAATTCTGAGTACAAAAGGCTCGAATCTAATCACAAAAACCCGAGTTTTCATAGAGTTCAGGCTTGAATGCATGTAACGTGGTTTTATCTCCTATTAACAAGACTTATCAAGAAGTAAAGACTTAGTCGGAGCTATTATGCGAATCCTTGCTACAACAAGACTTAATCAAGAAGTAAAAGATTATTCGGAGCTATTATAGCCAATTATGAGTATAAAAGGCTCGAATCTAATCAATAAACCCGAGTTTTCATAGAGTTCCGACTCGAATGCATGTAACATGGTCTTATGTCATATTAGCAAGATTTAATCGGAGCTATTATATCCAATACTTGCTACAACAAGACTTAATCAAGAAGTAAAAAGATTAATCGGAGCTCTTATAAATAATTCTGAGTACAAAGGCTCGAATCTAATCAATAAACTCGAGTTTTCATAGAGTTCCGACTCGAATGCATGTAACGTGGTCTTATCTCCTATTAACAGGATGTAATCAAGAAGTAAAGGCTTAATCGGAGCTATTATAGTGAATCCTTGCTACAACAAGACTTAATCAAGAAAGAAAAGATTAATCAGAGCTCTTATAGCCAATTCTGAGTACAAAAGGCTCGAATCTAATCAATAAACTCAAGTTTTCACAGAGTTCTGACTCGAATGCATGTAACATGGTCTTATGTCATATTAGAAAGATTTAATCGGAACTATTATATCCAATACTAGCTACAACAAGACATAATCCAGAAGTAAAAGATTAATCGGAGCTCTTATAGCCAATTCTGAGTACAAAAGGCTCGAATCTAATCAATAAACCCGACTTTCACAGAGTTCCGACTCGAATGCATGTAACATGATCTTATGTCCTATTAATAAAACTTAATCAGAGCTATTATATCCAATACTTGCTACAACAAGACTTAATCAAGAAGTAAAAGATAAATCGGAGCTCTTATAAACAATTCTGAGTACAAAAGGCTTGAATCTAATTTATAAACTCGAGTTTTCATAGAGTTCCGACACGAATGCATGTAACATGGTCTTATCTTCTATTAACAGGATATAATCAAGAAGTAAAGTCTTAATCGGAGCTATTATAATGAATCCTTGCTACAATAAGACTTAATCAAGAAAGAAAAGATTAATCAGAGCTGTTGTAGCCAATTCTGAATACAAAGGCTCGAATCTAATCAATAAACCCAAGTTTTTGTAGAGTTCGGACTCGAATGTATGTAACGTGGTTTTATCTCTTATTAACAAGACTTATCAAGAAGTAAAGGCTTAGTCGGAGCTATTATGCGAATCCTTGCTACAACAAGACTTAATCAAGAAGTAAACGATTATTCGGAGTTGTTATAGCTAATTATGAGTACAAGAGGCTCGAATCTAATCAATAAACTTGAGTTTCACAGAGTTACGAGTCTAATGCATGTAACATGGTCTTATGTCTTATTAACAAGACCTAATAGGAGCTATTATATCCAATACTTGCTACAACAAGACTTAATCAAGAAGTAAAAGATAAATCGGAGCTCTTATAAACAATTCTGAGTACAAAAGGCTCGAATCTAATTAATAAACTCGAGTTTTCATAGAGTTCCAACACGAATGCATGTAACATGGTCTTGTCTCCTATTAACATGATGTAATCAAGAAGTAAAGGCTTAATCGGATCTATTGTATTGAATCCTTGCTACAACAAGACTTAATCAAGAAAGAAAAGATTAATCAGAACTGTTGTAGCCAATTCTGAGTACAAAAGGCTCCAATCTAATCAATAAACCCAAGTTTTTGTAGAATTCGGACTCGAATGTATGTAACGTGGTTTTATATCCTATTAACAAGACTTATCAAGAAGTAAAGGCTTAGTCGGAGCTATTATGCAAATCCTTGCTACAACTAGACTTAATCAAGAAGTAAAAGATTATTCGGAGTTGTTATAGCTAATTATGAGTACAAAAGGCTCGAATCTAATCAATAAACCCGAGTTTCACAGAGTTCCGACTCGAATGCATGTAACATGGTCTTATGTCCTATTAACAAGACCTAATCGGAGCTATTATATCCAATAGTTACTACAACAAGACTTAATCAAGAAGTCAAAGATTAATCGGAGCTTTTATAAACAATTTTAAGTACAAAAGGCTCGAATCTAATTAATAACTCGAGTTTTCATAGAGTTCCGACACGAATGCATGTAACGTGGTCTTATCTCCTATTAACAGGATGTAATCAAGAAGTAAAGGCTTAATCGGAGCTATTATAGTGAATCTTTGCTACAACAAGACGTAATCAAGAAAGAAAAGATTAATCGGAGCTATTATAGCGAATCCTTTCCACAAAAAGACTTAATCAAGAAGTGAAAGATTATTCAGAGCTATTATAAACAATTATGAGTATAAAAGGCTCGAATCTAATCAATAAACCCGAGTTTTCACAGAGTTCCGACTCGAATGCATGTAATATGGTCTTATGTCATATTAGCAAGATTTAATCAGTGCTATTATATCCAATACTTGCTACAACAAGACTTAATCAAGAAGTAAAAGATTAATCGGAGCTTTTATAGCCAATTCTGAGTACAAAAGGCTCGAAATTAATCAATAAACTCGAGTTTTCATAGAGTTCCGACTCGAATGCATGTAACGTGGTCTTATGTCATATTAGCAAGATTTAATCGGAGCTATTATATCCAATACTTGCTACAACAAGACTTAATCAAGAAGTAAAAGATTAATCGGAGCTCTTATAGTCAATTCTGAGTACAAAATGCTCGCATCTAATCAATAAACCCGAGTTTTTGTAGAGTTCAGACTCGAATGCATGTAACATGATCTTATGTCCTATTAACAAGACTAAATCGGAGCTATTATATCCAATACTTGCTACAACAAGACTTAATCAAGAAGTAAAAGATAAATCGGAGCTCTTATAAATAATTCTGAGTACAAAAGGCTCGAATCTAATTAATAAACTCGAGTTTTCATAGAGTTCCGACTCGAATGTATGTAACGTGGTTTTATCTCTTATTAACAAGACTTATCAAGAAGTAAAAGCTTAGTCGGAGCTATTATGCGAATCCTTGCTACAACAAGACTTAATCAATAAGTAAAAGATTATTCGGAGTTGTTATAGCTAATTATGAGTACAAAAGGCTCGAATCTAATCAATAAACCCGAGTTTCACAGAGTTACGAGTCTAATGCATGTAACATGGTCTTATGTCCTATTAATAAGAGCTAATCGGAGCTAATATATCCAATACTTGCTACAACAAGACATAATCAAGAAGTCAAAGATTAATCGGAGCTCTTATAAACAATTCTAAGTACAAAAGGCTCGAATCTAAACAATAAACTCGAGTTTTCATAGAGTTCCGACTCGAATGCATGTAACGTGGTCTTGTCTCCTATTGAGATGATGTAATCAAGAAGTAAAGGCTTAATCGGAGCTATTATATTGAATCCTTGCTACAACAAGACTTAATCAAGAAAGAAAAGATTAATCAGAGCTGTTGTAGCCAATTCTGAGTACAAAAGGCTCGAATCTAATAAAAAAACCCGAGTTTTCGTAGAGTTCAGACTTGAATGCATGTAACGTGGTTTTATCTCCTATTAACAAGACTTATCAAGAAGTAAAGACTTAGTCGGAGCTATTATGCGAATCCTTGCTACAATAAGACTTAATCAAGAAGTAAAAGATTATTCGGAGCTATTATAGCCAATTATGAGTATAAAAGGCTCGAATCTAATCAATAAACCCGAGTTTTCATAGAGTTCCAACTCGAATGAATGTAACATGGTCTTATGTCATATTAGAAAGATTTAATCGGAGCTATTATATCCAATACTTGCTACAACAAGACTTAATCAAGAAGTAAAAGATTAATCAGAGCTCTTATAAATAATTCTGAGTACAAAAGGCTCGAATCTAATCAATAAACTCAAGTTTTCATAGAGTTCCGACTCGAATGCATGTAACGTGGTCTTATCTCCTATTAACAGGATGTAATCAAGAAGTAAAGGCTTAATCGGAGCTATTATAGTGAATCCTTGATACAACAAGACGTAATCAAGAAAGAAAAAATTAATCGGAGCTATTATAGCGAATCCTTGCCACAAAAAGACTTAATCAAGAAGTAAAAGATCATTCGGAGCTATTATAGCCAATTATGCGTATAAAAGGCTCAAATCTAATCAATAAACCCGAGTTTTCACAGAGTTCTGACTCGAATGCATGTAACATGGTCTTATGTCATATTGGCAAGATTTAATCGGAGCTATTATATCTAATACTTGTTACAACAAGACTTAATCAAGTAGTAAAAGATAAATCGGAGCTCTTATAAACAATTTCGAGTACAATAGCATCGAATCTAATTAATAAACTCGAGATTTCATAGAGTTCCGACTCGAATGTAATATACGCGATTTCGATTTCCAATAATTTTTTTTTCTGGTGTAATTCCATATTAGCAACTCTACTGTGACCATTTCCTCATTCCGAGAATGATTATATCCACACTTTTTATCATCCGAGTTCATCTCGGTGTCGTTCTGTTGAATTCCGTGTTCTTAAGCGACTTTTCCACGTATGACTTCGACTTTGTAAAATCACCATTAATTCTTGGAAACTCCAAAAATTCTGGATCTTTTCGATATTATATAGAATCAAGTTAGCTTTCCAATGGTTCAAACGGTTAGTCAATCGGAGTCCGGATGAAGGAGTTATGGTCGAAATAGCTAAGGCTGCACCATGTGCCTTTTTGTGCTGGAGCGGGCTGTACCGCGGGCCGTGGCACAAAGGCAGTGTACTGGGCAGTTTTTGGCCGTGGGCCGCAGCACACTCATCCTGTGCCGCGGCGCACAGTACAATTTTGCCTATATCAGCGTTTTCTTGTGGAATCATCCTCATTTTCATCACTTTCCTTCTTCCTCTCCTCCTTGGGCGATTTGTGGGCGATATTTTGGGCGATTTAGCATCATCAAACTCAAATAATTTCATCTTCTTCAAGTTATGGTGTGGATTAACAACATATTTGTGGATTCTTCATCCTAATCAAGGTAATTTCTTGAAATCTCCTAAAATTTGATTTTTGGGAGTTTTGGCTTTGATTTCATTTTCCATCCGAATTTGATGAATCGGTTGATGTTTGTAAACATTATTAATCATGTTCTATGGATTTTATATCCATATCTTCGATTCGTTCAACCCGATTGATGATTCATAAGTTCTTGAGGAACTTTGAACATTTAGTGTTCGATTAAATGTCTCAAAGAGTTTCCTTCGATCGTTGTGTTGTTTTCGTTCGATATTGTGTTATTGAATGAATTGTATTTCATTCAAGGTTGTTCGAGCGCTTATATTTATTGGAGGACGCCGTTCGTTGTTCGTGGAAGGATTTCATCGCCTTCGGTTGAGGCAAGTTTTATACTTGTACTAGTCAATGAGATTAATGTTATCATATATGTGTATGAATGTGTTGTATCATTCCGAGACGTAGTCTCTTCATAAGTTCATTGATATTAGGGGATCGTTCGATACGATAATCTTCGGAAATTATGCCAAATGTTCATTATCATTCATTAATGGCCGGTAAGGCATTGAGATATTCGTTGTTAATGTTATTATCGATCACCGGTTTGCGGTATCGATGTATTGATTGTTGTTGTTAATATTGATGTCGATCTAAGACATTGTTGTAATCATTTTTATTAATGTTGGCGTCCTGTCATTCATGTTGTATTGGCCGAATGAAGGCATTTCCGTATTCGTTCTCATCTTCGTCATCGGTAGCCGATTAAAGGTGCCGAGGCATTCATTGTATCATTGTTATCGATTAGCCGTTCTAAGGAAATCGAGGAGTTCAATCATTCATTGTATCATTGTTATCGATTAGCCGTTCTAAGGCAATCGAGGAGTTCAATCATTCATTGTATCATTGTTATCGATTGACCGTTCTAAGGCAATCGAGGAGTTCAATCATTCATTGTATCATTGTTATCGATTAGCCATTCTAAGGCAATCGAGGAGTTGAATCATTCATTGTATCATTGTCATCGATTATCCCTTCTAAGGCAATTGAGGTGCTCAATCATTCGTTGTATCATTGTTATTGGTTGACCGTTATAAGGCAATCGAGATATTGAATCATCCGCTGCATTATTGTTATCGGTTGGCTATTCTAAGGTGATCGAGGTATTGAATTGGGACTGTCGAGTACGATGCCCATCCGTGAGTCATCATTATCGTGTTGGCCGATTTAAGGTAGCACACTATCATTCTCGTGAATTCGGTAATCTACGAATTGTTGTCGTTTGTGATTAATTATATTTTGGAGGCTAGTCTCGGCTAGTGCATATGGGTAAGTTTGAGGCTTGAACCTTCGCGGTTGGCTTCCCAACACCTACAACTCAGTAGGTCACGGTCATCTTTATGACCTTACGGGTAAGTTTGGGGCTTGAACCTTCGCGGTTGGCTTCCCAACACCTACAACTCAGTAGGTCACGGTCGTGTTTATGACTTTACGGGTAAGTTTGGGGCTTGAACCTTTGCGGTTGGTTTCCCAACACCAACAACTCAGTATGTCACGGTCATGTTTATGACCTTATGGGTAAGCTTGGGGCTTGAACCTTCGCAGTTGGCTTCCCAACACCTACAGCTCAGTAGGTCACAGTCGTGGTTATGATCTTATTAGCCTCATTAACTACAGCTTCGGGCTGTTCCGGTTTCATGTGATTGTGATTTTTGACAGCTTCGGCTGAGTGACTTTCAGGCCTTTGTGATTGTCTTGGTAATTTCATTAGAGCCTTCGGGCATTGTGATTCATAATTAATTAAATTCTGGTTTGGTTCCTGTCGTGAAATTCATTGTGGTACTCTATAATTATGATTCACTGTTGGGCATTTATGTTCTAACCAGTCGAACAGGTACTAATAGTATGCTGTGGGCATAGTGTTTCATGAATGCTTGGTTCTTACATTGGTTTGTGAGCATCTCGTATTATTATTATCATTGTACCGTTTCATTCTGCCTTTGGATGCATATCATGTTATACATGTATTTGATATTCATTATCTGGATGACTGACCCGTGGGGGCGGAACATGTTTTCATGTTTTAGGTGCTTGCGAGGAGAGAGTTGAGACACAGGGGCATGATGATGGCGACGAGGCATTCGAGCGATACTAGTCCGAGTCGTTCATGTTGGTCAGTCAGTTGAAGTGTTCTTCAGTTTGTCAGTCATTGTCATTATGTATTACCCGAGCAGATGCTCGTGGATGTTGTTGTATTTTATTTTTGGCCATGTAGGCCCATCGTTGTCATTGAAATTTATCGGAATATTGTGTCGGATATCATGGTAGGGAATATGATTTTCCCTTGTTGTTTAATTTTAATGTATTTTAGTCATGTTCGCCTGGTGGATCTCCGGGTGTGGGGTCCACGGCACTGTAAGAACCCAATGGGATTTGGGGGTGTTACAGAAGATGGTATTAGAGCATTTGGGTTGTGAGATACCCTGATATGTGAGTTATGTGGCTCTACCGATGCAGTAGTAGTGGGACTGTCAGGTTATGACAATCTAGACAGCTGGGTTTTGTGAGTCGTAATATTAGTACGACTGCACGAGTCATTCATTCATCGAGTCGTCATCAGTTGAGACTAGTATCGCGAGACCTCGAAGCTTCGTATGACCTGTGTAAGGACTCGATTCTCTTTATGTTCATACATTCATCATGTCATTAATTGTTCATGCTTTGTTGAAACCTATATGTGATATTAGTGTTATGATTGATTCATGACTAATTGTTTTGGAACACGTGTGACTTGTGTAAGCATTAAGGATCAACTCATTCATCAGTTAATAATCCTCAATCATCATTTCGATCTCATCGTTCAGTTAATTCATTCATCACTCAGTCAATCTCATCGTTCAGTTAATTCATTCATCACTCAGTCAATCTCATCGTTCAGTTAATTCATTCATCACTCAGTTAATTCATTTATCACTCAGTTAATTCATTCATCACTCAGTCAATATCATTACTCAGATAATCCATTCATCACCCAGTCAATATCATTGCTCAGTTAATTCATTCATCACTCAGTTAATTCCTTCATCACTTAGTCAATATCATTGTTCAGATTAATTCATTAATCATCCAGTCCATCTCATTGTTCAGTTGTTGATCTTGTGGATCGAATTTTCAACCTTGTTAACTTGTTCAAGGTAATCGTTCCAGGAATTTCAGCAGGTAATCATGTTACCTCATTCGATCTTTCATGCGACCTTATCATATTTCGGCGTCATGTTGACGATCATTTTATTACATTATTAATGCATTCATTGTGTTATACCGTGTATGCTCATTGTTATCATTTCGTCTCGTAGTCATAATGCGATCTTCATACGAGATCTGTAATTATCATGTGGCTTTCCTGCTTTAGTATGGATAGAGCTGTCAGGAGACGCATGGGAAGAGACCGCGGTGCAGGCCGAAGCCCGGGATCTCATGTGCATACCCACGCGAACGCGAGGGATATCATTAATTCATCAAATAGCGAGGCTACTCATTCATCAGCAGATAATCATTCACTGTTAGGGAGTCGTATCCGAGATGTATCTCACTCGGAAGGTGTTCAGGTTGACCCATTCATACTTATGCAGGGCATGATGGCCCAGATGACTCAGATGACACGGATGGTAGAGACCATGCAGACCTCGATGGTTCGTGGTCCACCGCAACAGGGATTCCAGGTGCCGTTTCATGGACAGACTGGAGGAGTGAATCAGATTGTTGGCGATATCTCTCGTCAGAGGCCGCCTACTTTTGAAGGCTCGTCAGAACCAGCCGATATTATTCATTGGCTTGAGCATTTTGATAAACTCTTCGACATGGTTCAGTGTCCGGAAGAGAGTAAAGTGGCAGTAGCGGCTTATTACTTGATTAAGGGTGCTTATTCGTGGTGGCTTTCTGTGAAACCCGCCGATCGCGATTGTGGTTGGAGTGAGTTCAAGACCCTCATGTTAGAGAGGTATTATCCGGCTCCACTTCGTGAAGCCAAGTTTTCAGAGGTTTTGAACCTCGAATCCATCGAGGACGAGGGTGTTATTGTCATTGCTGAGAAGTTTCAGGGACTACTTCAGTTTGCTTCACCAGTTATCCATACTGAGGCGGATAAGATCAAATATTTTAGCAAGAGGCTAAATCTGCAGTTGAGGATGCAGTTGTTCAATCACAATTGTAGTTCACTTAGTGAGTTCATCGGGAAGGCTCTTGGAGCAGAGCTTTTGATCAAGGAGCTTACTCAGAAGCATCCTTCAGTTTCTTCGGGTGAGAGGACTAGAATGTCGGCTAGTTTAGAGGGACATCGGGCTCCAAGGTCCAAGAGGTCATTTTCTATTCGTCTTCGTACGGAGGGAGCATCCTCTTATAAGGCAACGAGTTCGACCGTTGTTTGCTTTAACTGTGATGTAATAGGACATCGCAGTACCCGGTGCTCGATGCAGGCCGTTATTTGTTTCCTGTGTGGGAGACATGGACACCTTCAAAAATACTGCAGGAGTTCTAGTGCCCGTAGATCTCGAGAGAGCTCAAGATCCTCGATGGATTTTGTTACTCCAGCCCGTGCTTCATTTAAGGGGTCATATCAGGCTTCGAGAGCCAGAGGTAAGGACATTCATCACCGGTTTTGAACAAGTTAATTCTTGCTCGGTAATAGGATAATCATTCATTTCATCGCCGTTCAATCATTCGCATAAGTCATTCATCATATATCAATCACGTTGAGACATATAATTATCAAACTAATCATTCACTTCACGGGGAACAATGATTCCAATCATTTCATTTGAGTTATCACTCATTGCGTTATTAGTTCACCTCGGTGAGTCATTCTTGATCCTTGTCGGATTTCTCATCATTTATCATTCATCATAGTCACTCTCGTTTTTGGTAACCTTTCGGGGTCATATTAAGCGGTGAGTTCAGATTTGAGTCTTCGTTGAATCGTTGGGATCGAGGAGATCGATGATATGGAGGATATCGATGTTGGGTACATTTGAAATGTAGCCTTGTCTTTCGGATGACTGTATAACTCAATCCGTATTAATGTATCGTGGTTGTGGATCATTTATTGTTGATCTACTTTATAATGATCATATTTGAGAATCTTGAGATTTTGAGATCGTTTGATGCATTCCTTTTGGTGTTGTACTGATATTTCATGATAATCTGGGTGACTGTTTATTGTGATTCGAGACGTCAAGTCATGGGGACTTGGGCGTGCGATAGATATGGTTCCGAGGACTATATGTGCATTGCTGTTCTTCTTTGGAGGTGAATCAGTGTTTGTATGGGCATCCAATGCCGACGAGAAGCAAGCTTTCAGTTCTGGTGTATCTCATTGAGTTTTCCTGGCGAGATATTGCTTCTCCCAACTTGTTTTAAGTTTCGGGACGAAACTTCTTTTAAGGGGGGTAGTATGTAATATACGCGATTTCAATTTCAATAATTTTTTTCTGGTGTAATTACATCTTAGAAACTCTATTGTGACCGTTTCCTCATTCCGAGAAAGATTAATTCTACACTTTTTGTCATCCGAGTTCGTCTCGGTGTCGTTCTGTTGAATTCCGTGTTCTTAAGCGACTTTTTCACGTATGAGTTCGACTTTGTAAAATCACCATTAATTCTTGGAACTCCAAAAATTCTGAATCTTTTCAATATTATAGATAATCAAGTTAGCTTTCCAATGGTTCAAACGGTGAGTCAATCGGAGTCCGGACGAAAGAGTTATGGTCGAAATAGCTAAGGCTGCACCATGTGCCTTTTTGTGCTAGAGCGGGCTGTACCGCGGGCCGCGGCCCCTTCTGGCTGGGCCGCGGCACAAAGGCAGTCTACTGGGTAGGTTTTGGCCATGGGCCACAGCACACTCATCCTGTGCCGCGGCACACAGTACAGTTTTGCCTATATCAGCGTTTTCTTGTGGAATCATCCTCATTTTCATCACTTTCCTTCTTCATCTCCTCCTTGGGCGATTTGTGGGCGATATTTTTGGCGATTTAGCATCATCAAACTCAAATAATTTCATCTTTTTGTGGTGTGTATTAACAACATGTTTGTGGATTCTTCATCCTAATCAAGGTAATTTCTTGAAATCTCCTAAAATTTGATTTTTGGGAGTTTTGGCTTTGATTTCATTTTCCGTATGAATTTGATGAATCGGTTGATGTTTGTAAACATTATTAATCATGTTCTATGGATTGTATATCCATATCTTCGATTCGTTCAACCCGATTGATGATCCTTAAGTTCTTGAGGAACTTTGAACATTTAGTGTTCGATTAAATGTCTCAAAGAGTTTCCTTCGATCGTTGTGTTGTTTTCGTTCGATATTGTGTTATTGAATGAATTGTATTTCATTCAAGGTTGTTCGAGCGCTTATATTTATGGGAGGACACCGTTCGTTGTTCGTGGAAGGATTTCATCGCCTTCGGTTGAGGCAAGTTTTATACTTGTACTAGTCAATTAGATTAATGTTATCATATATGTGTATGAATGTGTTGTATCATTCCGAGACTTAGTCTCTTCATAAGTTCATTGATATTGTAATACCCGGTTGTAATTCAGTCATTATCATTCAGTAATTTCATTCGGTGATTGTCACTCAGTGGATTTTCACTCATTTATAATCATTCATCAATCATATTCATTCACCGTGTTCACCGTTCGGAAAAACTTCGAGTTGTGTATCGTTATTGTTCATTGTTTCAACTTTCCTCATATGAGTTCGACTTTGTTAGATCACCATTAATTTTTGGTAACTCCAAAAATTCTAAATCTTTGCAATATTATAGAGCATCGAGTTAGCTTTCCAATGGTTCAAACGGTGAGTCCATCGGAGTCCGGACGAGAGAGTTATGGTCGTTTTAGCTCAACCGCTCATTTTTCGATTTTGGCGATCACGCCGAACGAACTCGGCCGTGTCGTCCGACACGGCCCGTGGCTGCATTTCGTCCGGAAAGTGCCGAAGTGTGCGCCAGACCCGACCGTGTCGCCCGCACGGCCGAGTCGAACCCTTCCGGATAAGCAAGATCGTCGCCAAAGACGCCCGACCGTGTCCGCCCGCACGGCCGAGTCATGCCGAAGCCGCCGGACGGTCATCGCCGGATGGCCCTCCGCGCCGCGACCGTGTCGGGCGGTGACACGGTCGAGTCCTGTCGGCCACTGTCGGCCAATCAGGCGACACGACCGTGCCGATCGGCACGGCCGTGTCCGCAGCGATCAACTCCTTAAATTTGTTTTTTTTCAGCATTTCAGTCATTTTTCTCCCTTTTCATCACCTTCAACCGAGAGAGAAAGCTTGAGGGAAGGTTTTTCCTTCACAAATCATTTGGGTGTTTGATTTTCTTCATCTCCTTTCGATCGTGAAGCCCGGATAATCAATTTAACGCGTGTTCTTCGGATTAAAGTACTTGGATCTTCAAAGGTAATATTCTTCAACACCTTGGATTTCGATTCTATGTTGAGATATGATGTTTTGGACGTTATAATCATGTTATATGAAGGGACATGTATATGATTATGAGTTTATATAAGGATTCATTGGATTATTGTGGGATTATTCAAGAACACTTTGAATATCGAGTTGAAATTGAGGGTTTTCGATTAATTGTCGTTATAATCACGTTTTCGGATATTCATTTTGGATTAATGATAGTATTCATGGGGTTTTGTGGGTTTGAATCATTCATTGGAAGTTGGTTTCGGATGTAATTGAGTTTTGGTTGTAAACAATTGGAGATTGTTTACAACGCGTTTGTTTTAATGCCCCAATGAGTTTCGGGTATTGTTGTATCGACTTTTGAGTTGGTTGTGATCATGCTTGATTCGTGTATTAAGAGAATTGTTGGTATTTATGTTATTCAAGGTTGTTCGAGCGGCCGATAATTTTATTAAGGACGTTGATCGTGGAAGTACCTTCTCGCCTTCGGTTTGAGGCAAGTTTTATACTTGTACTAGTCAATGAGATTAATGTCATCATATATGTGTATAAATGTGTTGTATCATTCCGAGACTTAGTCTCTTCATGAATTCATTGATATTAAGAGATCGTTCGATACGATACCTTTCGGCAATTTTGCCAAATATTTATTGTTATTCCTTTTTGGATTGTCATTAAAGCGTACACGCCGATTAAAGGCATTGGCTTATTCATTTCTCACCTTCGCCGTCAGAATCCGATTAAAGGTACCGAGGCATCCTTCATATCATTGTTATCGAATTGCCGTTCGCACACAAATCGAAATATTCAATCATTCACTATATCATTGTATCGATTGACCGTTCTAAGGCAATCGAGGTATTCAATCATTCATCATATCGTTCATATCGATTAGCCATTATAAGGAAATCGAAGCGCTCAAGCATTCATGGAATCATCCACGCATCATTGTCATCGGTTTGCCGTTCTAAGGCAATCGAGGTGTTGAGTTGGGACTGCCGAGGATGGTGGCCGGCCGACTCAAGACAAAGATACCATCCCTAATTGTGATACGGCTTTCATGCCGTGGCTTCGGCCCTAATTGTGATACGGCTTTCATGCCGTGGCTTCGGCCCTAATTGTGATACGGCTTTCATGCCGTGGCTTCGGCCCTAATTGTGATACGGCTTTCATGCCGTGGCTTCGGCCCTAATTGTGATACGGCTTTCATGCCGTGGCTTCAGCCCTAATTGTGATACGGCTTTCATGCCGTGGCTTCGGCCCTAATTGTGATACGGCTTTCATGCCGTGGCTTCGGCCCTAATCAATAACAACTTCGGCTTCATGTGACCGTGATATTTGACAGCTGTTTTTTAGGCCTTGTGATTGTCTTGTTAATTTCATTGAGCCTCCGGGCATTGTGATTCATATTTAATCCTGCTCGGTTTGGTTCATGTCGTGTAATTCATTGTGGTATTCGTGATTATGATTCGCCGTTGGGCACTTATGTTCTAACTCGTCGAGCGGTATTAATAGTATGCCGTGGGCATAGTATTTCACGAATGCTCGGTTCTTACCTTGGTTTGTGAGCATCTCGTATTATTATCATCATTATACCGTTTCATTATGCCTTTGGATGCATATCATGTTATACATGTATTTGATGTTCATTATCTGGATGACTGACCCCGTGGGGGCGGAACATGTTTTCATGTTTTAGGTGCTTGCGAGGAGAGAGTTGAGGCACAGGGGCATGACGATGGCGACGAGGCATACGAGCGATACTAGTCCGAGTTGTTCATTGTTGGTCGATCGACTGGAGTGTACTCCGGTCTTGTCGATTGTTGTCGTGTTGTATTACCCGAATGATGTTCGTGGATGCCGCCAGTATTTCATTTTGGCCATGTAGGCCACTTTTGTCGTTTAAATTACTTATCTGAATATTTTGTCTGATATCTTTGTAGGGACTATGATTTTCCCTTGTTGTTTAATTTAATGTATTTTAGTCATGTTCGCCTGGTGGATCTCCTGGCGTGGGGTCCACGACACTGTAATAACCCAATAGGATTTGGGGGTGTTACAGAAATGGTATCGGAGCTTTGGGTTGTGTAATACCCTGAGATGTGAGTTATGTGGTCCTACCATCGTGGTAGTAGTGGGATTGTCAGGTTATGACAATCTAGTCAGTCAGGTTTTGTGAGTCGTAATATTAGTGCGACTGCACGAGTCATTCATTCATCGAGTCGTCGTTAGTGAAGACTAGTATCGCGAGACCTCGAAGCTTCGTATGACCTGTGTAAGGACTCGATTCTCTTTGTGTTCATATATTCATCATGTTATTAATTTTTCATGTTTGTTGAAACATATATGTGATATTAGTTTTACGATTGATTCATGACTAATTGTTTTGGAGCACGTGTGACCTGTGTAAGTGCTAAGGATCAACTCATTCACCAGTTAATAATCCTCAATCACCATTTTGATCTTGTCGATCATGTTAATTCATTCATCACTCTGTTAATCTCATTGCTCAATTAATTCATTCATCACTCAGTCAATATCATTCATCACTCAGTTAATTCGTTCATCACTCAGTCAATATCATTACTCAGATAATTCATTCATCACTCGGTTAATTCATTCATCACTCAGTCAATATCATTCATCACTCAGTTAATTCATTCATCACTCAATTAATTCATTCATCACTCGATTAATTCCTTCATCACTTAGTCAATCTCATTGTTCGATTAATTCATTAATCACTCAATCAATCTCATTGTTCACCAATTCATTCATCACTCGATTAATCTCATTGTTGATTAATTCATTAATCACTACCAATCTCATTGTTCACCAATTCATTCATCACTCGCTTAATCTCATTGTTCGCTTAATTCATTAATCACTCGCTTAATCTCATCGCCGATTAATTCATTCACCACTACCAATCTCATTACTCAAGTAATTCATTCAAGACTCACTCAATCTCATTATTCATTAATTCATTCATCACCCACCAATCTCATTGCTCAATTAATTCATTCATCACTCACCAATCTCATTACTCAATTAATTCATTCTTCACTCGCCTATCTCATTACTCGCTTAATCATTAATCACTTATTCAATATCATTGCTTAGTTAGTTCATTCATCACTCACTCATTGCTCACCAATTCATTAATCATCCATCCATCTCATTGTTCATTGTTGATCTTGTGGATTGAATTTTCAACCTTGTTAACTTGTTCAAGGTAATCATTTCAGAATTTCATCGTGTAATCATGTTACCTCATTTGATCTTTCATGCGATCTCATCATATACCGGTGTCATGTGGACGATCATTTTACGCATTATTAATGCATTCAGTGTGTTAGAGCGTGTATGCTCATGGTTATCATTCCGTCTCATAATCATAATGCGATCTTCATACGAGATCGGTAATTATCACGTGACTTTCCCGCCTCGGTATGGAAAGAGCCGAGAGGAACATCGGACTCCGACGTCCAAGGGATCGCTTTTCTAGTCGTCTTCGTGGCCGAAGAGCATCTTCATCTCGCATGACGAGTTCGATCGTTGTTTACTTTAATCGTGATACAATATGACATCCATCATCGGTTTTGAGCAAGTTAATTCTTGTTCGGTAATAGGATAATCATTCATTTCATTGTCGTTCATTCATTCACTTAAGTCATTCATCATATATCAATCATGTTGAGACTTGTCATCATGAAATTAATCATTTAATTCACGAGGAACAACGGTTCTAATAATTTCACTTGAACTATCACTCATGACGTTATTAATTCACCTTGGTGAGCCATTCTTAATCCTGGTCGGATTTATAGTCAATTATCATTCATCATTCATTTTAGTCACTTTCATTCTCGTGACCTTCTGAGATCATAGTTAGCGGCGAGTTCATCGTCGGATACCTCTAATCGTTGAGGTACCAAGTCGAGGTATTTTCCGTTTCGGAAGACGGGGGAAGTTGAGTCCGAGATTCATTGGACCGTTTGAAATTTTGGATCGAGTAGGCGAGTTAGCTTATCGATTGCCTTTGCCTCCGGCATTGAGCCGAATTCATAATGTGTTTCACGTCTCTCAGTTGCGGAAGTATGTTGCCGACCCGGGTCACATACTTCAGTTCGACGAAATCGAGATCGCGGATGATCATTCGTACGAGGAGCGTCCTGTACGAGTGTTGGAGCGGCGAATCAAACAGTTGAGGAATAAGTCGATTCCTTTGGTCAAGATTCATTGGTCTAGACACGGAGTCGAAGAGGCTACTTGGGAAACCGAGGATAGTATGCGGGAGAATTATCCCGAGTTGTTTGACCCTTAGTTTCGGGGACGAAACTCTTTTAAGGGGGGTGTATGTAATACCCGGTTGTAATTCAGTCATTATCACTCAGTAATTTCATTCGGTGATTGTCACTCAGTGGATTTTCACTCATTTATAATCATTCATCAATCATATTCATTCACCGTGTTCACCGTTCGGAAAAACTTCGAGTTGTGTATCGTTATTGTTCATTGTTTCAACTTTCCTCATATGAGTTCGACTTTGTTAGATCACCATTAATTTTTGGTAACTCCAAAAATTCTAAATATTTGCAATATTATAGAGCATCGAGTTAGCTTTCCAATGGTTCAAACGGTGAGTCCATCGGAGTCCGGACGAGAGAGTTATGGTCGTTTTAGCTCAACCGCTCATTTTTCAGTTTTGGCCGATCACTGCCGAACGAACTCGGCCGTGTCGTCCGACACGGCCGCCCGTGCACTCGTCCGAAAGTGCCGAAGTGTTCGCCTCAGACCCGTGTCGCTCGGCACGGCCGAGTCGAACCCTTCCGGATAAGCGCATCGTCGCCAAAGCACGCCCGACCGTGTCGCTCGCACGGCCGAGTCATGCCGAAGCCGCCGCTTGACGGGTCATCGTCGGATGGCCCTCGCGCGCGACTGCGGCCGGGCAGACACGGTCGAGTCCCCGTCGCCACTGTCGGCCAATCGCGGCGACACGACCGTGCCGATCGCACGGCCGTGTCCGGCAGCACCAACTCCTTAAATTCGCTTTTTTCAAGCATTTCGCCATTTTTCTCCCTTTTCATCACCTTCAACCGAGAGAAAGCTTGAGGGAAGGTTTTCCTTCACAAATCATTTGGGTGTTTGATTTTCTTCATCTCCTTTCGATCGTGAAGCCCGGATAATCAATTTAACGCGTGTTCTTCGGATTAAAGTACTTGGATCTTCAAAGGTAATATTCTTCAACACCTTGGATTTCGATTCTATGTTGAGATATGATGTTTTGGACGTTATAATCATGTTATATGAAGGGACATGTATATGATTATGAGTTTATATAAGGATTCATTGGATTATTGTGGGATTATTCAAGAACACTTTGAATATCGAGTTGAAATTGAGGGTTTTCGATTAATTGTCGTTATAATCACGTTTTCGGATATTCATTTTGGATTAATGATAGTATTCATGGGGTTTTGTGGGTTTGAATCATTCATTGGAAGTTGGTTTCGGATGTAATTGAGTTTTGGTTGTAAACAATTGGAGATTGTTTACAACGCGTTTGTTTTAATGCCCCAATGAGTTTCGGGTATTGTTGTATCGACTTTTGAGTTGGTTGTGATCATGCTTGATTCGTGTATTAAGAGAATTGTTGGTATTTATGTTATTCAAGGTTGTTCGAGCGGCCGATAATTTTATTAAGGACGTTGATCGTGGAAGTACCTTCTCGCCTTCGGTTTGAGGCAAGTTTTATACTTGTACTAGTCAATGAGATTAATGTCATCATATATGTGTATAAATAAGTTGTATCATTCCGAGACTTAGTCTCTTCATGAATTCATTGATATTAAGAGATCGTTCGATACGATACCTTTCGGCAATTTTGCCAAATATTTATTGTTATTCCTTTTTGGATTGTCATTAAAACTGTACACGCCGATTAAAGGCATTGGCTTATTCATTTCTCACCTTCGTCGGTAACCGATTAAAGGTACCGAGGCATCCTTCATATCATTGTTATCGAATTGCCGTTCGCAGACAAATCGAAATATTCAATCATTCACTATATCATTGTATCGATTGACCGTTCTAAGGCAATCGAGGTATTCAATCATTCATCATATCGTTCATATCGATTAGCCATTATAAGGAAATCGAAGCGCTCAAGCATTCATGGAATCATCCATGCATCATTGTCATCGGTTAGCCGTTCTAAGGCAATCGAGGTGTTGAGTTGGGACTGCCGAGGATGGTGCCGCCAACTCAAGACAAAGATACCATCCCTAATTGTGATACGGCTTTCATGCCGTGGCTTCGCCCTAATTGTGATACGGCTTTCATGCCGTGGCTTCGCCCTAATTGTGATACGGCTTTCATGCCGTGGCTTCGCCCTAATTGTGATACGGCTTTCATGCCGTGGCTTCGCCCTAATTGTGATACGGCTTTCATGCCGTGGCTTCGGCCCTAATTATGATAGGCTTTCATGCCGTGGCTTCGGCCCTAATTGTGATACGGCTTTCATGCCGTGGCTTCGGCCCTAATCAATAACAACTTCGGGCTGTTTCGGCTTCATGTGACCGTGATATTTGTGATTTTCTACTGCTTTTAGGCCTTGTGATTGTCTTGTTAATTTCATTGGAGCCTCCGGGCATTGTGATTCATATTTAATCCTGCTCGGTTTGGTTCATGTCGTGAAATTCATTGTGGTATTCTGTGATTATGATTCGCCGTTGGGCACTTATGTTCTAACTCGTCGAATGTATTAATAGTATGCCGTGGGCATAGTATTTCACGAATGCTCGGTTCTTACCTTGGTTTGTGAGCATCTCGTATTATTATCATCATTATACCGTTTCATTACGCTTTGGATGCATATCATGTTATACATGTATTTGATGTTCATTATCCGGATGATCGACATCGTGGGGCGGAACATGTTTTCATGTTTTAGGTACTTGCGAGGAGAGAGTTGAGGCACAGGGGCATGACGGTGGCGACGAGGCATACGAGCGATACTAGTCCGAGTTGTTCATTGTTGGTCAGTCAGTTGGAGTGTACTCCAGTCTTGTCAGTTGTTGTCGTGTTGTATTACCCGAATGATGTTCGTGGATCTTTGTATTTCATTTTGGCCATGTAGGCCACTTTTGTCGTTGAAATTCCTTATCGGAATATTGTGTCGGATATCATGGTAGGGACTATGATTTTCCCTTGTTGTTTAATTTAATGTATTTTAGTCATGTTCGCCTGGTGGATCTCCTGGCGTGGGGTCCACGGCACTGTAATAACCCAATAGGATTTGGGGGTGTTACAGATATTAGGGGATCGTTCGATACGATACTCTCCGGCAATTATGCCAAATGTTCATTATCATTCATTAATGGCCGGTAAGGCATTGAGATATTCGTTGCTAATGTTATTATCGATCACCGGTTCGCGGTATCGATGTATCGATTGTTGTTGTTAATATTGATGTCGATCTAAGACATTGCTGTAATCATTGTTATTAATGTTGGCGTCCTGTCATTCATGTTGTATTGGCCGATTGAAGGCATTGCCGTATTCGTTCTCATCTTCGTCATCAGTAGCCGATTAAAGGTGCCGAGGCATTCATTGTATCATTGTTATCGATTAGCTGTTCTAAGGCAATCGAGGAGTTCAATCATTCATTGTATCATTGTTATCGATTAGCCGTTCTAAGGCAATCGAGGAGTTCAATCATTCATTGTATCATTGTTATCGATTGACCGTTCTAAGGCAATCGAGGAGTTCAATCATTCATTGTATCATTGTTATCGATTAGCCGTTCTAAGGCAATCGAGGAGTTCAATCATTCATTGTATCATTGTCATCGATTAGCCATTCTAAGGCAATCGAGGTGCTCAATCATTCGTTGTATCATTGTTATTGATTGACCGTTATAAGGAAATCGAGATATTGAATCATCTGCTGCATTATTGTTATCGGTTGGCTTTTCTAAGGTGATCGAGGTATTGTATTGGGACTGTCGAGTACGATGCCCATCCGTGAGTCATCATTATCGTGTTGGCCGATTTAAGGTAGCATACTATCATTCTCGTGAATTCGGTAATCTACGAATCGTTGTCGTTTGTGATTAATTATATTTGGTAGGCTAGTCTCGGCTAGTGCTTACGGGTAAGTTTGGGGCTTGAACCTTCGCGGTTGGCTTCCCAACACCTACAACTCAGTAGGTCACGGTCGTCTTTATGACCTTACGGGTAAGTTTGGGGATTGAACCTTCGCGGTTGGCTTCCCAATACCGACAACTCAGTAGGTCACGGTCGTGTTTATGACCTTACGGGTAAGTTTGGGGCTTGAACCTTCGCGGTTGGCTTCCCAACACCTACAACTCAGTAGGTCACGGTCGTGTTTATGACCTTATGGGTAAACTTGGGGCTTGAACCTTCGCGGTTGGCTTCCCAACACCTACAGCTCAGTAGGTCACGGTCGTGGTTATGATCTTATTAGCCTCATTAACTACAGCTTCGGGCTGTTCCGGTTTCATGTGATTGTGATTTTTGACAGCTTCGGCTGAGTGACTTTCAGACCTTTGTGATTGTCTTGGTAATTTCATTGGAGCCTTCGGGCATTGTGATTCATAATTAATTAAATTCTGGTTTGGTTCCTGTCGTGAAATTCATTGTGGTACTCTATAATTATGATTCGTCGTTGGGCATTTATGTTTTAACCTGTCGAACAGGTACTAATAGTATGCCGTGGGCATAGTGTTTCACGAATGCTCGGTTCTTACATTGGTTTGTGAGCATCTCGTATTATTATTATCATTGTACTGTTTCATTCTGCCTTTGGATGCATATCATGTTATACATGTATTTGATATTCATTATCTGGATGGTGACCCGTGGGCGGAACATGTTTTCATGTTTTAGGTGCTTGCGAGGAGAGAGTTGAGACACAGGGTCATGATGATGGCGACGAGGCATTCGAGCGATACTAGTCCAAGTCGTTCATGTTGGTCAGTCAGTTGAAGTGTTCTTCAGTTTGTCAGTTATTGTCATTATGTATTACCCGAGCAGATGCTCGTGGATGTTGTTGTATTTTATTTTTGGCCATGTAGGCCCATCGTTGTCATTGAAATTCCTTATCGGAATATTGTGTCGGATATCATGGTAGGGACTATGATTTTCCCTTGTTGTTTAATTTTAATGTATTTTAGTCATGTTCGCCTGGTGGATCTCCAGGTGTGGGGTCCACGGCACTGTAAGAACCCAATGAGATTTGGGGGTGTTACATCGAATGCATGTAACATGGTCTTATCTCCTATTAACAGGATGTAATCAAGAAGTAAAGTCTTATTCGGAGCTATTAAAGTGAATCCTTGCTACAACAAGACTTAATCAAGAAAGAAAAGATTAATCAGAGCTGTTGTAGCCAATTCTGAGTACAAAAGGCTCAAATATAATCAACAAACCCGAGTTTTTGTAGAGTTCGGACTCGAATGCATGTAACTTTGTTTTATCTCCTATTAACAAGACTTATCAAGAAGTAAAGGCTTAATCAGAGCTATATCCTTGCTACAACAAGACTTAATCAAGAAGTAAAAGATTATTCGGATTTGTTATAGCCAATTCTGAGTACAAAAGGCTCGAATCTAATCAATCAACCTGAGTTTCACAGAGTTCCGACTCGAATGCATGTAACATGGTCTTATGTCCTATTCACAAGACCTAATCGGAGCCATTATATCCAATAGTTGCTACAACAAGACTTAATCAAGAAGTAAAATATTAATCGGAGCTCTTATAAACAATTCTGAGTACAAAAGGCTCGAAGCTAATCAATAAACTCGAGTTTTCATAGAATTCCGACTCGAATGCATGTAACATGGTCTTATCTCCTATTAACAGGATGTAATCAAGAAGTAAAGGCTTAATCGGAGCTATTATAGTGAATCCTTGCTACAACAAGACTTAATCAAGAAAGAAAGATTAATTAGAGCTCTTATAGCCAATTCTGAGTACAAAAGGCTCGAATCTAATAAATTCACTCGAGTTTTCACAGAGTTCCGACTCGAATGCATGTAACATGGTTTATGTCATATTAGCAAGATTTGATCGGAGCTATTATATCCAATACTTGCTACAACAAGACTTAATCAAGAAGTAAAAGATTAATCGGAGCTCTTATAGCGAATTCTGAGTACAAAAGGCTCGAATCTAATCAACAAAACCCGAGTTTCACAGAGTTCCGACTCGAATGCATGTAACATGATCTTATGTCCTATTAACAAGACTTAATCGGAGGTATTATATCCAATACTTGCTACAACAAGACTTAATCAAGAAGTAAAAGATAAATCAGAGCTCTTATAAACAATTCTGAGTACAAAAGGCTCGAATCTAATTAATAAACTCGAGTTTTCATAGAGTTCCGACTCGAATGCATGTAACATGGTCTTATCTTCTATTAACAGTATGTAATCAAGAAGTAAAGTCTTAATCGGAGCTATTATAGTGAATCCTTGCTACAACAAGACTTAATCACGAAAGAAAAGATTAATCAGAGCTATTGTAGCTAATTCTGAGTACAAAAGGCTCGAATCTAATCAATAAACCTGAGTTTTTGTAGAGTTCGGACTCGAATGTATGTAACGTGGTTTTATCTCTTATTAACAATACTTATCAAGAAGTAAAGGCTTAGTCGGAGCTATTATGTGAATCCTTGCTACAACAAGACTTAATCAAGAAGTAAAAGATTATTCAGAGTTGTTATAGCTAATTATGAGTACAAAAGGCTCGAATCTAATCAATAAACCCGAGTTTCACAGAGTTACGAGTCTAATGCATGTAACATGGTCTTATGTCCTATTAACAAGACCTAATCGGCGCTATTATATCAAATACCTGCTACAACAAGACTTAATCAAGAAGTCAAAGATTAATCGGAGCTCTTATAAATAATTCTAAGTACAAAAGGCTCGAATCTAATCAATAAGCTCGAGTTTTCATAGAGTGCGACTCGAATGCATGTAACGTGGTCTTGTATCCTATTAACATGATGTAATCAAAAAGTAAAGGATTAATCGGAGCTATTATATTGAATCCTTGCTACAACAAGACTTTTTTTTAAAAAAAAAACGGGCAGATTTTATAACATAGCGAAAAAACGAGGGTGGACGAGTCCCTCTACACGCCCCAACGGATGAAATACAAAAGAAATTTGAGGAGCCGACCCCCACACAAGTCAAATGCAAATGTTGATGGGATTCGCCCCGTCAAAACTAAGAAAAAACTTTTTGCTCCTAATATAAGGATATGCCAATTTATCAAGTTTGATAAGGCCTCGGATTTTCCCTTTAGGATTGGAGATATCATGGAAATGGAAATGTTGACGGTCACATCCTTGATTGGCCAAAAAATCAGCAACGGCATTTCCTTCACGGAAAATATGGGAGAAACGAATGTCGAATTTGTCCACAATATCCCGAATTTTACAAATTAGGCCTTGGAGATGCCAATGACATGAAGAGGATTTCTCGATCAAATGAAGTGCAACCTTCGAGTCGACCTCCACCCACACTTTGGTAAAATTGTGTTCGATTCATAAATCGAGCCCCCTTCAAATGGCGTAGATTTCAGCATAATTATTGGTTTGTGCCCAATAAATTCCGAAAACATGAAAAGTGGATTCCCGAAATGATCCCGAGCAATACCCCCCACGGCCGCACCGCCCGGGTTGCCTTTCGCAGCACCATCCGTATTGAGTTTCCACCATCCCATATCCGGCTTAATCCAATGAACCGTCCGAATTTTATATTTCGGTCCCGGGCTCGGTTTGACGCCCATGAAACCGGCAATTGTATCAGCCCCTTTCCAAAAGTTTCTTTTAATTTTGCCTCGAACTTTAATATTGTTAATGTAGTTCCAAATACGCTTGCACACAAGTTTCGACGTAAATGGAATATTATCAACCCTCTTGTCGTTCCTATAGCACCAAAGAAACCATAGAATGAGGATCGGAATGATGTGAAAAATGTGAATAGTGCCCTTCATTTTACCAAACCAATTAGCAATGAGAAGATTAAAGTTAGAGGACACGAGAATTTTAATACCCGCAAGGTTATGAAAAAACTTCCACACATCTTTAGCAACCGGGACATGAAAAAATAGGTGTGGAAGATTTTCAACACCATTACAACAATAACAATTATTGGTAGCAACAATGCCCCTCCGCAAGAGACCATCCGGCGTTGAGAGCCATTTATTAAGCACCTTAACCATAAAAAGAGAAATGGTAGGTGTGATAAGTAGATTCCAACAATACCGCAGAATATTATGCGGAGGGTTATTTTTACGAAACAGCCCCCAAGCAGTTTTGAAAGAAAAAATCCCGTTAGGGGAGAGAGGCCATGAAGGCTTGATGTCGGATGGAAAAGTAGGTAGGGAGCAAATATGATCACAAATGCCAGGAGGTAGCTTGCGACTAATTTTATCCCTATCCCACTCCCCATTATTCCAATAAAAACTAATTTTATCTTTGGATTTAGTATGGTAAGAGTTGGTGAGAGGGCTGAATTCACACCAAATGTCATGCCAAAAAGACACATCATTATTGCCACTATGCCAAAAAAAATTATCATTCGCGATCGATCTAATACCACAAAGGTTTTTCCAAGTAGGAGAACTTTTAGGGTTAAGTTTAATAATCATGGGGTGGGTGCGAGAACAGTATTTCTGAAGTAAGAAATTGGACCAAATGTTATTAGATGTTCTCAATCTCCACCACATTTTAACATGGGCAGCCCGAATAATGTCATTGAGATCCCGACAGCCAAGGCCGCCCTCATCCTTGGGGAAACAAAGTCGACTCCATGCTGCCCAATGTAACTTACGTTTGTTGTCGTTTGTTCCCCAAAGAAATTTGTTGAATAATCTTTCTATGCAAAGAATGACATTCCCAGGGGTTTTAAGTACTTGTAAGTTATAAAAAGCAATGGAGTTTAAAACCGAGTTAATTAATTCAAGGCGCCCCCCTGTCGAAAGCAAATGATGGTTCCAAGTAGTGATTTTATTTTGTATTTTCGAGATAAGGGGACCGTACATATCAAAGGATTGAAACCCTTTCCATAGGGGGACGCCAAGATACATAATCGGTGAATCAACTTTATTAAACCCCAATATTCTTTGCACCCAACTAGCAATTTGAGGGGTCGGTTTGTTCATAATAGGATTACTTTTGTGGTTGTTGATCTTGTGCCCGGAAACATTCTCATAGTGAGTAATGCAATTATTAAGAATGTGGAGACTCCTTTTGGACGCATTAAGAAAAATGAGAATATCATCGGCATACGCAAGATGCATGATTTTCACTTTTTTCTTAATCTTATAGTACATCGAAGGGTTATTGGAAAACATTCGATCAATACTCCTGGAGAAATATTCCGTGGCAATCACAAAAATAAGAGGGGAAAGAGGATCCCCTTGCCGAATACCTCTCCTGCTTTTGAAAAACCCACTTGGCTGCCCATTCACAAGGACCGAAAACCAACAATTTGAAATGCACGATTTGATAAAGCCAATCCAAACATTAGAAAAACCAAATCTAGACATCACTTGAAAAATAAAATTCCAATTGATCCTATCATATGCTTTTTCCAAATCTAGTTTAAGAATGGTATTAGTAACCGTTTGAGAAATATCATGGATAACTTCGTGAGCCGTCAAAATATTATCCGTAATATTCCTACCTTTGATGAATCCCGACTGTGCCGGATTGATAATGGATGGGAGAATTTTGCCAAGTCTCCTACTAAGAATTTTCGAGATGATTTTATAAGAAGTGTTGCATAAGCTTATCGGGCAAAAATATTTCCATGATTGAGGGTTATTATTTTTAGGGATGAGTGTAATGGTGGTTGAAGTGAAGGCCCGAGGCAAAGGAGAACCACCAAAAAAATCCAAAACGGCATCCAAAACATCCCAACAAACAATATCCCAACATATTTGGAAAAATTTAGCATTAAATCTGTCCGGCCCGGCAACACTATCACCATCCATGTCAAAAACACAACTTCTAACTTCATCAATAGTAGGAATACTACAAAGACTATGTTGTGTCAAGAATTAACACCTTCCGACCGGCGATCGCCTAGGAGGACGAGCGACCGACTTACCGCCGAGCGGCCAAGGCAGATCTGCCGACCAGCGACCAGGCGACCTAGCCTTAGCCCGGCAGACAAGCATGAATCGCCCAGCCGAAGGTCCCAGGACAAGTCCCGGTGCCGAGCGATCGACCTCAGATACGATCGCCTCTCGGTACTCGGCGACCGACTTCTGGCGACCGACTTATGGACGATCATCTCTCAGCGCTTTGCCGACCGACCCTTGGCGACCGACCAATGCCGACCTTCATTGACTGGCCGAGAACGATCCTCGGTGTCCAGCTAGAAACGACCGCATTATGACGATATGGGCCGATGGCCATTCAGTCGGCCAAGGCCGAGCAACAGGGCAGCACCCACGTGCAGATCCACAAAAGGCGCTGACAAACCTGTCACCTACCTCACCTACCAACAGGGCCCAGGCCTGCGAAAGGAGCTGACGGACAAGACTGGTGACCACAGCCTGTCACCTACCCTGCCATCGACAAAGTCCGCGAAAGTAACAAAGTGGGACCTCCTGTGATGCAGATCTGACGCGTGCCGGCTCCTCATTGGGCCACTCAGCTAGCTGCCGGCTGGATCTATGGACTTTTGGCAGGCAGCCCACGTGCCCTTTAGGACGATCGCCCCATTACATTAATGGCCGAAAGGCGATCGCCCACTAGGAGACAAGGCACCTCAACCCCTATATAAAGGAGGCAGCCTGCACTCGGTTTCACTCTCTGAACACTCAGCAATATCGCGATTCAAGCACACCATACAGAAGCAAATACTTACACTTGGCAAACATCCAACTTTTGGCAACAGCTATCTTTCGGTCTTACTTCTCCCGGCCTATCTCATCCAGCAGATTACCGGCGGGGACGAAGAACACCTAGCTTCGCTCAAGAGCCGGATTAACAGAGTCTTTTTACACTCATTGTATTTATATTTCTCTCATTAATACTTGTATCCACGAATATTCGTATTAATAACATCTCGCGAGAGCATTCAAGCCCGGGCCTAACAAACCCGGCAAATCTTGTATTATTTATTTACTCTCGGAAGTGCTCCCGCAATTGTTGTTTGTTGTCCGTCTTCCAGCAGTATTAATCTTCGGATAAATATTTTGGGCAACAACAATTGGCGCTAGAAGGAGGGCGGCATCCAACCCTCGATTTTTTATACCTACCGTCCCGAAGAACACTCACTGTTCTCGGGGCAGATACTTGAAGTGACACTTACTGCACTTCAAAGAAATCCTTCAGAAATCATGTTGTCCGCCTCCGCGTCGAAGAAAGCCGCCGCCGGCCCAAACCCCTGCCTGGCCCTGGGCCCGAGCCACAACCGATGGTGGAAGGTAGCCGCCGCGATCGAGACGCTCGATCCGTCCTCGACCGCGGCCCAAGCCTCTCGCTCGATCGGTTCCAAACCAAGGAACAGATCAAGGGGCCTGGCCGCCCTACAGAGCGACGGAGTGCTCTCAACGCGCTCCCGCTATCGCCCCTCGGCCGTCCGCCGAAGTCCAAGCAAGCTCAAGGCGTCACCGCCGAGCGATCGCTAGAGGCTCCGTCCCGCAGAAGAGGCGCTCGCCTCGGGCACCTCGTCTTCGATCGCACGGGCGTGACCCGACACAGCACGGGCGCCCGGCCCGGCCTACGAGACGACGGAGTTTGAGTCCGTCACCAGGAGCTCGGCCTACCCGACTCCCAGAAGGCAGCCTAGCCGTCTGGCTCCCCCTCGCCGAATTGCCGAGGTCGGCTGCAGCGGAGCCCGGAGATCGGTACACGATCGCCTCGGCTCCTGCTCCCAAAGCCGATCGGCAAGCGACCAAGCCACGGCGATGGCTGCGATGCAACGTCAACTCAACGACATGAAGGCGCTCCTGTAATCCAGGGCAGGCGCCAAGAAGACGATCGCCGCGCCAAGCGAGCCGCTCACGATCGACATCGAGCTCGCCCCCGTGCAGCATAAGATCGCTCCCCCGCAAACGCCCATGTACGAGGGGCGATCGGACCCCCAAGTGCACCTGAGGAAGTTCAACATCTACATGACCGGGTGCGGGGCATCTGACGCGACCAGGTGCCGAATGTTCCTCCGACGCCGGACGACTCGCCACCGGTGGTACACTTCATTGCCACCTCGGTCCATTGCCTTTAACGAGCCGGGCGACGTCTTCACGGAGTACTTCGCCACTGTGGTCGTCGGCCCAAGGTCCCCTCCGCATGATGCAAATCAAGCGGGAGAAGAAGAGTCCGACTCGGACTACATCGACCGGGTAGACGTAATCATCCTCAATGGCGAGCCCATAAGCGATGAGACCGCCTCTACGCGGTCTAGGAGGATTTCAGGGTTTTTCGCCTATGTTCAGGCATCTCACGAAGACCCAACCTACAACCTACGCAGCCTTCCGGGCTAGAGCCGCAGATTTTCTGGCCAGGCAAAGGTTCCTTCTTAGCCTGTGAGCAGCGCGATCGGCGCCCGGAAGACGATCTCCCGCCCGATCGCCGATGTCGACCTACGAATAAAGCGATCGGCAGCCGAGCGACGATCGCCAGTCTTCCAGCCGATCGCCGATCATCACGCTACATCACCAGCAACCCGGTGGACACGATCGCCATCTACAGTCCAGCATATAACATGACGGACTAAGGCATAAGATCGCCTCCACCGCACATCATAAAGCCATGGTCCTGGCAGTCGATGGAACCGGCTGCTTCGGCCATGCAAAGGTCCCTTTCGGCCAAGATCGCCCGCCCTTCGTTTAAATACGAGGCCGGCGTAGTCTGAGGGCTCTCCAACATTAATCAGTGGACACATGCCACAATCCCCGTCTCAACGTACACCGTCGAGGTCGGCCATCTCCATGGCTGGCCGAGGTGGAAGCAGAGCTAACAAGCCGCGGGCGTGGAGTTGTATCATCCGACGCTGCCCCGCGCAAGGACTCCTCTAGACCGAGACCGCACGCCCTTCGTTTAAATACGAGGCGAGGCGCAGCCTAACGGAGGACCCTCATAATAAAGTGAGTCACGAGACACTCAATGTCTTCGCGCACCAAGACACGGTCATGGAGTCGGTCCATCGATCTCCGCGACTGTGCACGATTCCTCAAACAAAGCGAAACCACCAAGTTTCCGTGGGGGATCGGCCAATGTTGTTTTTGCAGGTACAAGACCGAAAGATAGCTAGCCAATCGACCATAATAGCCCAAGTCCGAAATCATAAGTCAGCTCAGCAAAATCGCCCGTCCTCATCCTTACACGATCGCCAGCAAGAGCCACCTCGCCCCATGTCTTCAACATAGGAGCAAGCTGGGGGGCAATTGTTGTGTCAAGAATTAACACCTTCCGACCGGCGATCGCCTAGGAGGACGAGCGACCGACTTACCGCCGAGCGGCCAAGGCAGATCTGCCGACCAGCGACCAGGCGACCTAGCCTTAGCCCGGCAGACAAGCATGAATCGCCCAGCCGAAGGTCCCAGGACAAGTCCCGGTGCTGAGCGATCGACCTCAGATACGATCGCCTCTCGGTACTCGGCGACCGACTTCTGGCGACCGACTTATGGACGATCATCTCTCAGCGCTTTGCCGACCGACCCTTGGCGACCGACCAATGCCGACCTTCATTGACTGGCCGAGAACGATCCTCGGTGTCCAGCTAGAAACGACCGCATCATGACGATCTAGGCCGATGGCCATCCAGTCGGCCAAGGCCGAGCAACAGGGCAGCACCCACGTGCAGATCCACAAAAGGCGCTGACAAACCTGTCACCTACCTCACCTACCAACAGGGCCCAGGCCTGCGAAAGGAGCTGACGGACAAGACTGGTGACCACAGCCAGTCACCAACCCAGCCAACAGACAAAGTCCGCCGAAAGTAACAAAGTGGGACCTCCTGTGACAGTACTTCCGGACGCGTGCCGGCTCCTCATTGGGCCACTCAGCTAGCTACCGGCTGGATCTATGGACTTTTGGCAGGCAGCCCACGTGCCCTTTAGGACGATCGCCCTATTACATTAATGGCCGAAAGGCGATCGCCCACTAGGAGACAAGGCACCTCAACCCCTATATAAAGGAGGCAGCCTGCACTCGGTTTCACTCTCTGAACACTCAGCAATATCGCGATTCAAGCACACCATACAGAAGCAAATACTTACACTTGGCAAACATCCAACTCTTGGCAACAGCTATCTTTTGGTCTTACTTCTCCCGGCCTATCTCATCCAGCAGATTACCGGCGCGGACGAAGAACACCTAGCTTCGCTCAAGAGCCGGATTAACAGAGTCTTTTTACACTCATTGTATTTAGATTTCTCTCATTAATACTTGTATCCACGAATATTCGTATTAATAACATCTCGCGAGAGCATTCAAGCCCGGGCCTAACAAACCCGGCAAATCTTGTATTATTTATTTACTCTCGGAAGTGCTCCCGCAATTGTTGTTTGTTGTCCGTCTTCCAGCAGTATTAATCTTCGGATAAATATTTTGGGCAACAACAGACTATTATTAACATCATTGGAAACGTTATTGGCGACCACTCGGGGGTCAATGTCGTCTAAGAACGAGTTTTGCTCCATAAAACAATTGGAGAAACAAGAAACTGCGGACTCACTTATCTCCTCGGGGTTCGTGATCCCGCGACCATTATCCCGAATCGAGTGAATAAAATTATTATGTCTTTTTTTTCACAATGGAGTGAAAAAATTTGCTATTCCTTTCCCCTTCAATCATCCATTTCACATTAGATTTTTGTTTCCAAAAATCCTCTTCCATGGACAGTACAGGGTAAAGTTGGCATTCATTTTTTTAGGTTAATGAGATTATTAATGGAGGGGACTTGATCAAAGTCATTTCCGGCAACTTCCACCGCATATTGCGCTTGATCAATTTTAGAAAAAATGTTTCCAAATTTAAACTTATTCCATTCCTTAAGGGTATGTTTTAACCTGGAGAGCTTTTCAACAAGTTTAAACATCCCTCTAGAATTGGTATAAAGTGTAATACCCGGTTGTAATTCAGTCATTATCATTCAGTAATTTCATTCGGTGATTGTCACTCAGTGGATTTTCACTCATTTATAATCATTCATCAATCATGTTCATTCACCCGTGTTCACCGTTTGGAGAAACTTCGAGTTGTGTATCGTTATTGTCCATTGTTTCAACTTTCCACATATGAGTTCGACTTTGTTAGATCACCATTAACGTTTGGTAACTCCAAAATTTCTGAATCTTTGCAATATTATAGAGCATCGAGTTAGATTTCCAATGGTTCAAACGGTGAGTCAATCGAAGTCCGGACGAGAGAGTTATGGTCGTTTTAGCTCACCCGCTCATTTTTTCAGTTATTGGCCGATCACTGCCGACCGAACTCGGCCGTGTCGTCCGACACGGCCATGCTGTAATCGTCCGGAAATGCCGAAGTCTCTGCCCACAGGACTCGACCGTGTTGTCTGGCACGTCCGAGTCAAACTCTTCTGGATAAGCCAGAACCGACTGCCCAGACGCCCGACCGTGTTCCAGGACACGGTCGAGTCAATGCCGAAGCGCCGCGCCGTACCGAGTCACTGTCGGGCAGGTCACTATCGGAGGGCCTCTTCGCGCCGCGACCGTGTCAAGCAGGACACGGTCGAGTCCCTGCCGGCCAGTTGCGCACCGCGGCCGTGCCGATTGGCACGAGCCGTGTCCGACAGGGCAGTCAACCCCTATAATTTCGTTTTTTGAGCATTTCAGCTCATTCCTTCCATTTCTTCCACCTTCACACGAGAGAGAGAGGCTTGAGGGAGAGAATTCTCTTCACCTATCACTTGAGTGTGGTTTTTAATCATTTTCATTCGGTTGTGAAGCTTGGATCATCGATCTATCGCGTGTTCTTCGAATCATAGTGCTTGAATCTTCAAAGGTAATCTTCATCAAACCTCTTGGATTTTCGAATTGTGTTGAGATATGATGTTTTGGATGTTAAGATCATGTTGTATGAAGTGATATACGTATGATTATGGATATGTTCGATTATTCATTGGATTATTGAAGGATTATTCAAGAACACTTTGAATGTTGTGTTGGATTTGGGGGTTTTCGATTAATTGTTGTTGAAATCACGAATTTGGATATTCATAATGGATTATTGATCGTATTGGAGATGTTTTGTTGGTTTGAAACACTTCTTGAGGATTTGGTGTTGGTATTTTGAAGTTTGGTTATAAACAATCGAAGTTGCCCACAAAGTGTTCGATATAATGCCCCAATGAACTTGGTCTTATCGTACCGACGTTTTGAGTTCGTTATATTCGTGTTTGATGCGTATATTGAACGAATTGTTGGTAATTGTATTTATTCAAGGTTGTTCGAGCGACCGATATCTCTATTTGGACGTTGTTCGTGGAAGGATAATTGTCACCGGCGTTGTGTAAGTTAATTCTTACTCGGTTAAAAGGATATTCATTCCTTTTGTTGTTGATCATTCATAATCATAACTCATTCATCATTGTATTAATCATATTGAGACTTGTAATTGTTGAACAATCACTTCATTAACGGGAACGGCGGTTCCAATCATTCCATTGAAACTATCAATCACTTCATTATTACTCTCATCTCGGTGAGTCATTCTTGACTTTGTCAGATTATTATTTATTCATTGATATTCATTACGGTCATTCTCGTTCATATGACCTTCCGGGTTCATATTGCGTGGACGGGTGCGGATGTGTGGAATTTTAAGTCGGGCACGTTATGGCCATGTATTGGGAGTGATACATTGGACTGTGCACACGGTAACAGATTACCTCCGTGAGACTAATTAGGTACAAGGATGGGTGTGTCCGGTCATTCGTCTTGTACACTTGCACAGAACACTACGGGCGCACTATGATACCCCTCTTCAGCGTAATTCATAACTAAGGATATTTCATAACTTCAGTTAAATCATGATTGTGTATTTTTCAACCCTTGAGGATTGTTGTTCTTTGTAACTGACCCCGTTTGGGGATTTTGTTTTCAAGGCAAAAGCACGGGAATAGCATGTTGATGTCGAGGAGTCCCAGTGATACTAGTAGGGGGCCCCGATCTTTCAGTTATTCATGTTATTGTCCTTTATTTTCCGCTGCAGACTTTCATTTTGATACTCCGTTTCATGCAGTGTCGTGTATTTTATCTTCATATAAAATATACTAGTATTCGGTATTGTCCTGGTGTGTTGTACTTAAACTCCTCATCGGAGTATTTGGTAATATAATGTGGTTCGGTACTACAATTATATTATTTAATTCATCATTTTCATTTGCCTGATGGGTCCCAGCTGGGGATTCACGGCACTGTAATATCCACCTAGTTTGGGGTGTTACAGAGTTGGTATCGGAGCGTGGTTTTGAATACTACCTTCCGAGTCATGTCTCATTTTAAATCATCGTCATCAGACTAGTATCATTGGACTTTCGCGTCACGTGTGACCTGTGCAAATGCCGAGCCAATCGAATCAAAGAAGCTGTAAGATTTCTAACGCCATGGTATAATTTCTGGCAATAGTTATTCATTCATCATTCATCAATTAACAATCCTCAAACATCATCATTCATTATGATCAGGAAGATCATGTTAACACATTAATCACTTAATTCATTTCATTACTCAGTTAATGATCAGGACGATCATGTTAACTCATTAATTACTTAATTCATTTCATTACTCAGATAATGATCAGGACGATCATGTTAACACATTAATCACTTAATTCATTTCATTACTCAGTTAATGATCAGGACGATCATGTTAATTCATTAATTACTCAATTCATTTCATTACTAAGTTATCGATCTGGATGATCATATTATTAATCTTGTTAAGTTATTCAAGATAATCATTTCAAGAATTTCATCAGATAATCATGTCACTTCAGTAAATCATTCATATAATCACTAAGTTAGAGCATGTATACTCATTTTCATCATCTCATGACATAATCATAACGTGATAATCATGCGGGGAAATATAATCATTATGTGACCTTCCTACTTCAGTATGGGGAGAGCTGTCAGAGGGTGCACAGGGAGAGGCCGCGGTGCGGGCCGAAACCCGGGAAATAATCACTCGCTGTCGGGAAATCGTGCCCAGGACTCGGCTCGATCAGGAGATGTTCGGGTTGATCCACTCACTTTTATGCAGGCCATGATGACCCATGTACAGTTGCTCAATCATCATTGCGCCACTCTGGCCAGATTAATCGAGCGAACTCTCCCGTATGAGACGGCTGCTAAGGAAAGTGCTGAACAACAACCTTCATGTGTCAGTAAGAAATCAACGAAGTGTAATCAACCCGAAGGCGGTCAGTCAACCTTCAAGAAGCCTCGTGTGAGTCCTATCGTTTTTGAGCGACCTCCTACGGCGCATAATCGTGCGGGATCTCAGTCCCGAGCGGCCAGTTCGGCCATCACCTGTTTCAATTGTGGAACGCCGGGTCATTTCAGCACTGAGTGTCTGAAACCGTCTATCACGTGCTATAATTGTGGGAATTTTGGGCATAAGGCCCGTTTTTGCCGAAAGGACTCCAAGTCGGCTCCGGCGGCATCTCAGGCCCCGAAGCAATCAGCGTTTCAGAATCAGACTGCTTTGTCAACGTCGTTTAAGACAATGGAAGCAAATAGAGTTGGGGCTTATATTTATCAGACGGGAGCGTCCGGTTCGGGGGCCGGCAAGTCCCAGATTCATGTGATGAGGAGGATCGACGATCCGGTGGCCCGAATGACCTCAGGTATACTCGTAATTTTATTTCAACCTGTGTGTACCTTTTTGGATACTGGTGCACCGCATTCATTCATTTTCGAATCATGTTTGAATAGACTTATTTTGGGATAGTCCTATTGCTTGTGGACCTCATACCATCGGTCTACCTGACGATGGAAGATTTTTCGGAAATCATACCGAATTAAGCTTAATGACCGCGATTGGTTGATGGACCTAATCGTGGTGAATTTATCTTAGGACGATGTAATTTTCGGTATTAGTTGGTTTGATCGTCTTGATACCATCCTCAGTGGTTGTTAGCGTTTGGTCGCTATCTTTTCGTCGTTGGTTGTCGAATGTGTACTTCAGGGAAGTAATTCCCGTTGTTCCAGAAGAATTATTATCATGACGGAAGCAGAGAAATTCCGCAAGCGAATTGTTCAATCATTCATTGTATCATTTTCATCGATTAGCCTTTCTAAGACAATCGAGTCATTCAATCATTCATTGTATCATTTTCATCGACTGGCCTTTCTAAGGCAATCGAGTTATTCAATCATTCATTGCATCATTTTCATCGATTGGCCTTTCTAAGGCAATCGAGCTATTCAATCATTCATTATATCATTGTCACCTATTGGCCGTTCTCAGACAATCGAGGAGCTCAACCATTCGTTGTATCATCGTTATCGCTTGACGATGTGCTCCCACACGAGCTACCTGGTTTGCCTCCACAGAGAGATGTGGAATTCACGAGTGAGTTGGAGCCCGGTACGTCCCCGTTATTGAAGGCACCGTATCGGATGGCCCGACCGAAATGCAGTAGTTGAAGATTCAACTTGACGAATAGTTCGAGTAAGGTTATCTCCAACCGAGTGCGTCCCCGTGGGGAGCACCAGTTTGATCTGTCAAGGAGAAAGATGGTTCATTTCGTGTGTGTATTAATTATCAAGAGTTGAACAGGGTGATGATCAAGATTAGTAGTACCCCTTACCCCGTATTGTTGATCTTTTAGATCAACTTCAGGGAGCTTCAGTATTTTTCCAAGATCGACTTAAGATCTGGATATCATCAGTTGCGAATTTGAGAGTAGGATATCACAAGGACAGCGTTTCGTACACGCTATGGTCGATATGAGTTAGTAGTCATGCCGTTCGGGCTAACTAAGGCACCTGCGGTATTCATGGAGTTAATGAATCGGGTTTTCATCGACTTTTTAGATCAGTTTGTTGTTGTCTTCATCGATGACATTTTTATTTATTCTCGTGACCGAGAGGAGCACGAGGTTCATCTTCATCAGGTTCTCGACGTGTTGAGACGAGAGCAACTTTATGGAAAGTTTTCCAAATGTGAGTTCTGGATGTCTGAGGTGACTTTTCTTGGGCGTGTAATTTCATCAGACAGAGTTCGTGTCGACCCTCAGAGGATGGAGGCTATTCGAGATTGGCAATCTCCGGGAGATGTTAAGGAGATCCGAGGTTTCCTCGGATTAGCTGATTAATTATCCGACCCACGACCTGGAGCTAGCAGCCGTGGTTTTCGCGTTAAAAATTTGGCGTCGTTACCTTTATGGCGTCACCTGTTAGATCTTCACTGATCATAAGAGTTGAAGTATATATTTACTCAGAAGGAGTTAGATATGCGACAAAGACGGTGGTTGGAGCTAATCAAAGATTATGATATCGAGATCCTTTACCACCTAGGCAAGGCGAACATTGTTGCCGACGCATGGAGTCATAAGTCCGTTTAGGAGCAGTTGCTTGCTCGTTTATCAGTTCAGAAGGAGCTTCAACAGGAATTCCTTAGACCCGAGATTGAGGTCTGGCATCAGCGACTGGTGGGTATGCTGAAACCGCTCCCTATTCTAGAATGGAGGTGGGAAGACATTTCTATGGATTTCATCACGAGAGTGCCGACGAGTCGTCAGGGCATGAATACGATCTGGGTGATCGTGGACCGCTTAACTAAGTCAGCTCATTTCCTTGAGATTAAGGATACGTGGGGTCCCGAGAGACTTGCCCAGTTGTTCATCAAAGAGATAGTGAGATTGCACGGTACTCTTAAGAGTATCGTTTATGATCGTGACGGGTGATTCGTGTCTCATTTTGGAAATCAGTTCATCGTGCTATGGGAACTCAACTTAATCTCATTACCGTTTTTCATCCTCAGTCCGACGGACAATCAGAGAGGACTTTTCAGACATTGGAGGACATGTTGAGGGCATGCGTCCTCGATTAGTAGACGATTCGGAAGCCCAATTACTGTTGATTGAGTTCACGTACAATTATAATTGGCATGCCTCCATTCAGATGGCACCTTACGAGGCCTTGTACGGTCGTCGTTGTCGATCTCCTTTGTGTTGGGATGACTTGTCAGAATCAATCGGCACCGAGCCCGATATGCTTATAGCCGCCCGGGAAAAGGTAGCTTTGATCAAGAGTCGTATGTTGACAGCTCAGAGTCGACAGAAATCATATGCAGATAACCGTCGTCGACCAATAGAGTTCGAGGCAGGTGACCACGTGTTGGTCAAGGTATCCCCGAGTCGTGGTATCTTCCGTTTTGGGAAGAGGGGTAAGTTGAGTCCGAGATTCATTGGACCGTTTGAGATTTTGGATCGAGTAGGCGAGTTAGCCTATCGACTGGCTTTATCTCCGGCGTTGAGCCAAATTCATAATGTGTTTCACGTCTCTCAGTTACGGAAGTATGTTGCCAACCCGAGTCACATACTTCAGTTCGACGAAATCGAGATCGCTGACGACCATTCATATGAGGAGCGTCCTATACGAGTCTTAGAGCGGCGAATCAAACAGTTGAGAAATAAGTCGATTCCTTTGGTCAAGATTCAGTGGTCTAGATGGAGTCGAAGAGGCTACTTGGGAAACCGAGGATAGTATGCGGGAGAGTTATCCCGAGTTGTTTGACCCTTAGTTTCGGGGACGAAACTCTTTTAAGGGGGGGTGTATGTAATACCCGGTTGCAATTCAGTCATTATCATTCAGTAATTTCATTCGGTGATTGTCACTCAGTGGATTTTCACTCATTTATAATCATTCATCAATCATGTTCATTCACCCGTGTTCACCGTTCGGAGAAACTTCGAGTTGTGTATCGTTATTGTCCATTGTTTCAACTTTCCACATATGAGTTCGACTTTGTTAGATCACCATTTACTTTTGGTAACTCCAAAAATTATGAATCTTTGCAATATTATATAGCATCGAGTTAGCTTTCCAATGGTTCAAACGGTGAGTCAATCGGAGTCCGTACGAGAGAGTTATGGTCGTTTTAGCTCACCCGCTCATTTTTGATTATTGGCGATCATGCCGGCCGAACTTCGGCCGTGTCGTCCGACACGGCCGTCTGTACTCGTCCGGAAATGCCGAAGTCTCTGCCCACGAGGACTCGGCCGTGTAAATGCAGCACGGCCGAGTCAAACTCTTCCGGATAAGCCATAACCGACTGCCCAGACGCCCGACCGTGTTCCAGGACACGGTCGAGTCAATGCCGAAGCGCCGCTGTTAGGCGTATTTTTATACGCTTATTTATCATTATTTTGTAGTGTTTTGGTGAGTGAAATCATCTAAATGAGCTTTTAATGCCTTAATTTTGTATGATTGACAGGAAATTGAAGTCCGGAAGCTAAAGCGAGGCAAAGCGGTAGCAGCAAAAGCTGGACTATGAGCCGCGGCACAAGGAATCGAGCCGCGGCACGAGACACCGGCCGAAGGGCGAGTAAGTCATACTATGTGCCGCGGCCTGACCCAGTGAGCAGCGGCACGAGAAGAATTTATTTACGCCTGAGCATTCATCTTTTTGCTATGTGCGCCACGGCCCAAGTGAGCCGCGGCACACTTAGCGGGTTTGGTACGTCTGCGGATTTTGGGCGTTTGAAGCTTGATTTTCAACCGATTAATACGGACGCGATTTGTGGAGGTCTTGAGCTATAAATAGGGTTTAAGACCCTAATTAAACCATCTTGGAATCATTGAATCTAATACCTTGGAGAGCTTAAGCTTGGAGACGGAGAAGAGGAGGAAGCGAGAAGAATTCAAGGGGCGGAAGGCGGGAGGCGAAGAACGGAGGAATCGAACTTCATCTGCGTTTGAATTTTATGCTTTCGTTTATTTATTACGTATTTTCGCTTTTAGTATGTCGAGGCTAAAGCCCTAATCTAGGGTTTTGATGAAACCTTTGTTTTGATGAATTGATTGAGATTATCGATTTATTACCTTTTTATTGAGTTTTCCCAATTATGTTTAATGCTTGCAATTATCGGCCAATAGTTGTATTGATTTAATCATTCACTTGAATCGGGAGAGGAGATTTGGTGAGAACTATTGGTGAGGACCGTTTTATTCTGTGAGATAGGAATATACTCATAGGAACTACGTGGCCTTTAGGAGATTTCATGCTTTTTGCCTATCGACGAGATAATTCACCTAGGGATAGAGTGCGTTAGTCGCCGTTAGATAAATCTATTGACCTCGGGAGAGGCGGTAGAATATATTAGCAATCTCCGCCTTCAATAAATTGGGAAAATTATTTATTACGGATAATCGAGATAAATTCGGATAAACTAAGGTGGATTCAGAACCCTAGACTAATTCATCATTTGATTTCTTTAATCCAAGATATTGTTTTTACTGCTTAGTCTTTTATTAATTCTTTTAGTTATTAATCGCAAAACCCAAATTCGATTGTTCGGATAAAATTGGAATATGAAAACATCGGTAGTTAGAGATTCAATCCTCGTGGGAACGATACTCTACTTATCACTTTATTACTTGTAAACGATGACGTGCACTTGCGTGTAGGAAAAATCGCAACAAGTTTTTGGCGCCGTTGCCGGGGATTGAAATTTTTCTAATATCGATTGAAGTATTTCCAGTCTTAATTTGAACGTTTTTATTTTTATTTTTGTGTATTTAATTTCGTTTATTTGTTTTTCCTTTCAGGACCTTTTGTGTAGTGCATGAGAAGACTCGGTAACGAAGGCCTACTACCTTTGGACACCGAGCTCGAGCGCACTCTAAGAAGAAACAAAAAGGAGAAAATAGAGTTGCAGACGACGGTCAAGATGGCCGAGAATATTGAAATCCAAGGAGGAGACAACCAAGTGCGGCAAGTTCAACCGGAACTAGCTCTTCGGGATTATGCCATGCCGCAGGTCAACGCTAATTTTTCGGGAATTCGGCGTCCCACTATCCAAGCTAATAACTTTGAGATCAAGCCCGCCATTATTCAGATGGTGCAGGCGAGCCCATTCTGTGGATTGCCGAAGGACGACCCGAATGCCCACATTGCGTCTTTCCTTGAGATATGCGATACTTTCAAAACTAATGGTGTCACCGACGATGCCATCCGATTGAGGCTTTTCCCTTTCTCTTTGAGGGATAAAGCGAAGTTTTGGTTAAATTCCTTACCGCCGGGGTCGATTACAACATGGGAGAGGTTAGCGCAAGCCTTCCTTGCAAAATTTTTCCCACCAGCTAAAACGGCGAGGTTGAGAAATGAAATAACCACTTTTGCCCAGTTCGATATGGAATCGCTCCACGAGGCGTGAGAGCGATATAAAGAATTGCTACGAAGATGCCCTCATCACGGCATTCCTGATTGGCTTCAGCTTCATACTTTTTATAATGGTTTGAGTGCTTCTACACGCACTCTTGTGGATGCACGACCTGCGGAGGAACATTCATGGGAAAATCTATGGCCGAGGCACACGTGCTTTTGGAAGACATGGCGGCAGCTTACCAATGGCCATCGGAAAGATTGACACCGAAGAGAGTCATGGAAGTTTCAAGCAATGACCCGATTTCCACTTTGTGACTCAAGTCGCCGCTTTGACACAACAGCTCCGGACATTTTCGCACGCACTTTTGACCCGTTACCATTGAGACATGTAATTGGTGTAACGGATCACACCCGAGCGCGGAGTGTCAATTTGGAAATCCGTTCGAGCAAAATCAGATGGAGCAGGCTCAATTCGTAGGAAATGGGAATCGACCGAATAACCCGTACTCCAATACTTATAATCCGGGGTGGCGCAATCATCCCAACTTTTCATGGAGAAACGGACAGAACGCACACCAGCCCCCTTTCGCCCAGAATCAACAGCAGCCCCCTTCCGCTCCCAAAGTGTCTCTCGAGGAAGCACTTGCAAAATTAGCGGCAAATACGAGTCAATTTATGACTCGTACGGAAGCTACATGTGTTGACAAATCATTCTGGTTCCATTCGGAACTTGGAGGTCCAGCTGGGCCAAATCGCTAATGTGTTGACAGCTCGTCCGGAGGGAGCATTGCCAAGTACAACAGAGACTAATCCTAGGGAGAGTCTAAACGCAGTTAGCTTGAGAAGCGGAAGAGAGGTGCTGGATCAGCCCGAGCGGGGTAAAGAGAAGAAGGAAATTGAGGAGTCGAAGGATTTAAAGCCAGAGGAGTCAAAAGATTTGGAGCCGGATAACTCGAAAATATATGTTCCCCCCGTTCCGTTTCCGCAGAGACTACAGCAAAGAAGGGCGGACAAACAATTTTCTAAGTTCCTCGATGTGTTTAAAAAGCTTCACATAAATATTCCGTTCGCTTACGCATTGGAGCAGATGCCGAGTTATGTCAAGTTTATGAAAGAGATATTATCGAAGAAGAGAAAGCTTGAGGAGTTTGAAACGGTCACCTTGACAGAGGAGTGCAGTGCAATTCTTCAAAAGAAGCTCCCACCTAAATTGAAAGATCCGAGAAGCTTCAACATACCTTGCACCATGGGGAATCTTTCATTTAATAAGGCACTATGCGATCTTGGTGCGAGTATCAACCTCATGCCTCTGTCGATTTTCCAAAAGCTGAATATTGGGGAAGCCAAGCCAACCACAGTCTCATTACAATTGGCGGATCGATCGATAAAGTCTCCGAGGGGAGTAATCGAGGATGTTTTAGTTAAAGTTGATAAGTTCATCTTTCCGGCTGATTTCATCGTACTCGACATGGAGGAAGATGAAAACATTCCAATCATCTTGGGACGACCATTTCTAGCGACGGGCCGAACCCTTATAGACGTGGAAAAGGGAGAGTCAACTCTGAGGGTCCAAGACGAACAAGTTACTTTTCAAGTATTCAAGTCGTTCCCATGTCCCGGAAGTGCTGATGAAGGATCACAAATTGAAGGTGTGGATGTTGTTGAAAGAGGAAAGCACCGAAAACATTTTCGATGGGAAAATTCAGATTTTATGTTAAATGGCCCAAGTTTTAAGAAAGATGTGGAACGAGTGGCGTTCCTCGAGCATGAGGAAAAATCTGGGGCAGTCATGAGTTCGTTTGTGAAGGAGGAGAGTGAGCCGAAAGCCAATCGGAAAATTAGTCATGGAGAAACCGGGTGTTTCGGGAAGTTATTCACGTCGAAACCTTTTCGAAAACATCATTTGATGACGGAACCGAAAGTCGAACCGCTGATGACCAATGGTCATAATTTTAACCAAAATATAAACGGTTCGATGAACGGGGCGGAAACCAAATGGAGTTTGCGAAAAGCGAACTAATGTTGTCCAATAGGTCCGGCTGAAGACTATAAACTTAGCGCTTCTCGGGAGGCAACCCGAGTTCGTAGTTGTAGATTTTTGCATTTTTTTATTTTTCTTGTATTTGTGATTCTTATTTTTCATCATTTTTGTGCTTCTATTTGCTTCTGCCTCTCGTTTTTAACGTCTTCTTCTCAAAATTCTGTGCAGGAAAGTCCCAGGGAAGAAACTGGAGTATGAGCCGCGCCACAGGTATTGTGAGCCGCGGCACACATCAATCGCCAGGGGAGGCTAAACCAACTGTACCATGTGCCGCGGCACGGCATAAGTGAGCCGCGGCACACTTGAGCAATGAGCCGCGGCACACGAAATCTGTGCCGCGGCACACGACAAAACGAGACACAGGTAAAAAGGGACTGTACCCTGTGCCGCGGCTCACTTTATCTGTGCCGCGGCACACTATGTGGAATCCGAAAGGCCAGGTAGCATATAACACGCTTTCGGCCGGCACTATCAGGTACGCTTTTCCTTCTCCCTTGCTTTCCCTCCCCAGCGCGCGACCAGCCGACCGAAGTTCTTCAAAATTTTCTTTTCTTCCTGCGATTTTACTTGCAATCTTCAAAAAGGTACGTTTGAATCTTTAATTCTTAATTGCTTATGGTTTATATTTGGAAGTTGTGTATGCGTTTGATGAATGGAACATGCTTATTTTTACTTCAAATAGTTTTGTGATTGTTAGAGAATAACAGGGTAGTTTTATCGAATTTCAATGGTTAAATCAGAATATCAATGAGTTGAATGTGTTTAGTTGATGATGATTGACTTATGTTTTGATTTTTGAGGGATGAATCGAGCTAGAACTATGTTTATTCTTCAAGTAAACTTGTGCCCTCAAGGTGTCTAATAAATTGCCTAAATGAAAACTTTTCTTTGAAAGGGCAATCGTTTTGAATTTTCGTGCAATGTATATGTTTTGAATTTACAGCAAGCCCACCCCTTACATCCAGGTTACATGATTAAGTCCAATTGCATATTTCTCTCGCGTACGCTTTATTTTCTTAAATTCGGAATTTCTGGCTGGACATCCTTAGCCGAGCATTGATCATTGTTATCATTTTTGCGTGAATTAACCCTCGTGTCTCACTTTTCAGGATTGATTATGGCGCGCACAAAGAAGTTGACCAAGCGTGCTAGGACCGAGTCATCCCCTACTCGAGGGGAGACCTCTCGGGGTCGGGCCGAGGCGGAGGGGCACCAATTTTCGAACCCCGAAATTCACAAAATATTCAACGAAAAGATCCGCCCATGACCACTTATTCCCGAGAGGGGTTTTACTCCAGCTCCTCAGGACGGGGAGTTGCTCACGATGATTGACGAGATGGGATGGGCCAGATTTACCGCACCTCCCGAGCCAGCGGTCATCTCGATCGTCCAGGAGTTTTACGCCAGCGCTCTGCTGAAGCACATCCGGGCAGGGCATACTTTGCCATCTTTAGAGTCTCGGACTCAGGTCGACGTTCGAGGGATTACAGTTGATTTCTCCCCGACTGCTATTCGGAGGCTTTTTGGGTTTCGGCGATTGTGAGTCACCTATACCCAGTGATGACCGGCCTCACTAAGGAGGCCACCGCTTGAGACCATTGCACGGCCAGGTACCGGCCCAGGAGCAGCGAGCACAGAGCTCTTCCACTTTTAACTTCAGGAGCTCGCGCCTCAGCCGGTTCGGGCGAGCCTGGCTTTACTTTATCTGCGCACGCATTGACCCCACCTCCCAGATCCGTACAGTTTTTCTCTCCCGCGCCCGGATACTTTTTGCTATCACTTCCGGGCTGCGTTTCGATGTAGCCCCCATTCTGGTCCGATCTATCTTCCAGAGTATCCAGGGGGGGCCAAGACGGGGTTGAAGCACCCCTCCCTCATCTGCGCTTTATGCCGGCAGTCGGGGCTGACGTGGTCAGACGACGAGCCGATGCTAGCCCCACAGGCCCCGATCGACCACCGCATCATATCACACTTCGACCAGTGGGGCGGAGCGCCGACACACGCTCGGGGGCGAGGATTTTTGCTCGAGGAGGCTCACGAGGGATCCCCCGAGCCGCTTTTGTTGACGCACGGAGATGCCGGCCCGCAGCCCGATAGAGCGAGGTTGGAGGAGCTGTTTGATGGGCTGCGGGAGGATTTGAGGAGACAGAGAGAAGAGCATAGAGAGGAGCTGAGGAGAGAGAGAGAGGAGCTGAGAGCAGAGCTGAGGAGAGAGAGAGATGAGATGAGGAGAGAGAGAGAGAGAGAGCTGGATGGCTGCTATGCGGGAGGAGCAGCGGGCGGAGCGGGAGAGTGTTATTGCTACCGTCCGTGCCGAGTTGCGAGAGCAGGCCCGCCGGGCCAGCCGACGAGCAGCGAGGCGTCTTGCTGCGAGGGATGCTTATCATCAGGAGCACCTCGCCGCATGGACGGCCCACATCATGCATCCCGACGGGCCGTTTATTGCGCCCGCCCGGCCAACCACACCACCCTCCTCACCGGACGATGCCGGCACCAGCTCCTGAGCAGACTGGAGGGGAGTACTTGACCTTTTTACTTTTATTGCATATCATTTTTGTCCATTGAGGTCAATGTACGTCCTAAGTTTGGGGGGGGGGGGATTTACTTTCAGTCTACATTCATTGCTGTATTTTATTTCTTGCTGTACATTATATTTTGTTGCACTTTTCTTTTCTTTGCGAAATTTTTTTTTTAGATAGCCTTGCTTGTCGTAGTTTTCCTTTATTCGTGAATTTTTCGTGCTTCTATTTGTGTGATACTGATGTTACGACACTATTTTTGTCTTTGAAGAAACGGTCGAGTTTTAGCCGAGCTGTAGTCAGTTATTTCTGTTCTGCTTAGTATTCAATTAGGTCCGAAATTTTTCGTGATTTTAGAGGTCTTGGCAGATAAGAGACGATACATACTTGTTGCTAAATCCCCATCAATACGTTTGGCTACATTTTCCGGAGAGTTAGTCGTACTGTTTCTTTAGTCGTGTTGGCACTTAGATTGAGTTTAGAGTCGGTCAGTTTTTCCCTAAAAGTCGAGATAATGTGTTCTATGAAGGGAAGTTTAGTAACCGGGGGTATTCGCGTGACCCGTTGTTTACTCTCGCGTAAAACGACAACCCCGATTAGACTAGTGATTTAGATATTTCACATGTGCCAATGATAGGAAGCCTAGTAACCGGGGGTATTCGCGTGTCCCGCTGTTTACTCTCGCGTAAAACGGCAACCTTAATTCGGACATGCGGAAATTATATATTCGAGTTGTTTCTCCGCTGTAGACGGGAACTTAGTAACTAGAAGCATCCATGTGCCCCATGAGTGTCTTTTACGTCAAACGGTTTCCTAATACATGAGAATGGAAGTTCCACCCTAGGATTATCCCGATGTAACATCCCGAGATCCTAACCTAGTGGTCGACTCGAATCAAATTCTTGAGCATATTTATATAAGGGGATACTGTCCGAGGTTTATTTGTTATGAGACTCGCGAAAATTGTGCCTTTAGACTGTGGAACGCGACGAACTAGCTTGTTTATGTTAGCCTTTCATATTGACGGTCAATTTGACTCACGTTTTGTTGATCTTTGAGCTGGATTTTCTTCATGAACGAGCGATTAGGACTGAATTTGATTACTTTGTGGAATCATTATTCTGAGTGCAGCTCGCTTTTATGACACTTGTATTATTTAGAGAGAATGACAGGATAGTATTGATTAGGTTGAACACTATGAGTTGCACGATGATTCACGACATTCTTTTATTGACTTTAATTCTTTTTGCTTGAGGACAAGCAAAGGCTTAAGTTTGGGGGTATTTGTTAGGCGTATTTTTATACGCTTATTTATCATTATTTTGTAGTGTTTTGGTGAGTGAAATCATCTAAATGAGCTTTTAATGCCTTAATTTTGTATGATTGACAGGAAATTGAAGTCCGGAAGCTAAAACGAGGCAAAACGGGCGAAAACGGCAAAACTGGACTATGAGCCGCGGCACAAGGAATCTGAGCCGCGGCACAGGAAGACACCAGCCGAAGGGCGAGTAAGTCAGACTATGTGCCGCACGGCCTGTGAGCCGCGGCACGTAAGAATTTATTTACGCCCGTGCATTGACTTTTGCTATGTGCCGCGGCACAGCCCAAGTGAGCCGCGGCACACTTAGCGGGTTTGGTACGTCTGCGCGGATTTTGGGCCGTTTCGAAGCCAGTTTTCAACCGATTAATACGGACGCGATTTGTGGAGGTGTTGTGCTATAAATAGGGTTTAAGACCCTAATTAAACCATCTTGGAATCATTGAATCTAATACCTTGGAGAGCTTAAGCTTGGAGACGGAGAAGAGGAGGAAAGCAGAAGAATTCAAGGGCAGAAGGCGGGAGCTGAAGAACGGAGGAATCCGAACTTCATCTGCGTTTGAATTTTATGCTTTCGTTTATTGATTCTGTATTTTCAGTTTTTAGTATGTCAGGCTAAAGCCCTAATCTAGGGTTTTGATGAAACCTTTGCTTTGATGAATTGATTGAGATTATCCAATTTATTACCTTTTTATTGAGTTTTCCCAATTATGTTTAATGCTTGCAATTATCTGGCCAATAGTTGTATTGATTTAATCATTCACTTCGAATCGGGAGAGGAGATTTGGTGAGGAACTATTGGTGAGGACCGTTTTATTCTGTGAGATAGGAATATACTCATAGGAACTACGTGGCGTTTAGGAGATTTCATGCTTTTTGCCTATCGACGAGATAATTCACCTAGGGATAGAGTGCGTTAGTCGCCGTTAGATAAATCTATTGACCTCGGGAGAGGCGGTAGAATATATTAGCAATCTCCGCCTTCAATAAATTGGGAAAATTATTTATTACGGATAATCGAGATAAATTCGGATAAACTAAGGTGGATTCAGAACCCTAGACTAATTCATCATTTGATTTCTTTAATCCAAGATATTGGTTTTACTGCTTAGTCTTTTATTAATTCTTTTAGTTATTAATCGCAAAACCCAAATTCGATTGTTCGGATAAAATTGGAATACGAAAACATCGGTAGTTAGAGATTCAATCCTCGTGGGAACGATACTCTACTTATCACTTTATTACTTGTAAACGATGACGTGCACTTGCGTGTAGGAAAAATCGCAACAGCCGCGCCGTACCGAGTCACTGTCGGGCAGGTCACTATCGGAGGGCCTCTTCGCGCCGCGACCGTGTCAAGCAGGACACAGTCGAGTCCCTGCCGGCCAGTTGCGCGCCGCGGCCGTGCCGATCGGCACGGGCCATGTCCGACAGGGCAGTCAACCCCTATAATTTCGTTTTTTGAGCATTTCAGCTCATTCCTTCCATTTCTTCCACCTTCATACGAGAGAGAGAGGCTTGAGGGAGAGAATTCTCTTCACCTATCACTTGAGTGTGGTTTTTAATCATTTTCATTCGGTTGTGAAGCTTGGATCATCGATCTATCGCGTGTTCTTCGAATCATAGTGCTTGAATCTTCAAAGGTAATCTTCATCAAACCTCTTGGATTTTCGAATTGTGTTGAGATATGATGTTTTGGATGTTAAGATCATGTTGTATGAAGTGATATACGTATGATTATGGATATGTTCGATTATTCATTGGATTATTGAAGGATTATTCAAGAACACTTTGAATGTTGTGTTGGATTTGGGGGTTTTCAATTAATTGTTGTTGAAATCACGAATTTGGATATTCATAATGGATTATTGATCGTATTGGAGATGTTTTGTTGGTTTGAAACACTTCTTGAGGATTTGGTGTTGGTATTTTGAAGTTTGGTTATAAACAATCGAAGTTGACCACAAAGTGTTCGATATAATGCCCCAATGAACTTGGTCTTATCGTACCGACGTTTTGAGTTCGTTATATTCGTGTTTGATGTGTATATTGAACGAATTGTTGGTAATTCTATTTATTCAAGGTTGTTCGAGCGACCGATATCTCTATTTGGACGTTGTTCATGGAAGGATAATTGTCACCGGCGTTGTGTAAGTTAATTCTTACTCGGTTAAAAGGATATTCATTCCTTTTGTTGTTGATCATTCATAATCATAACTCATTCATCATTGTATTAATCATATTGAGACTTGTAATTGTTGAACAATCACTTCATTAACGGGAACGGCGGTTCCAATCATTCCATTGAAACTATCAATCACTTCATTATTACTCTCATCTCGGTGAGTCATTCTTGACTTTATCAGATTATTATTTATTCATTGATATTCATTACGGTCATTCTCATTCATATGACCTTCCGGGTTCATATTGCGTGGCCGGGTGCGGATGTGTGGAATTTTTAGTCGGGCACGTTATGGCCATGTATTGGGAGTGATACATTGGACTGTGCACACGGTAACAGATTACCTCCGTGAGACTAATTAGGTACAAGGACGGGTGTGTCCGGTCATTCGTCTTGTACACTTGCACAGAACACTACGGGCGCACTATGATACCCCTCTTCAGCGTAATTCATAACTAAGGATATTTCATAACTTCAGTTAAATCATGATTGTGTATTTTTCAACCCTTGAGGATTGTTGTTCTTTGTAACTGACCCCGTTTGGGGATTTTGTTTTTCAGGTCATGGCAAGGCAAAAGCACGGGAATAGCATGTTGATGTCGAGGAATCCCAGTGATACTAGTAGGGGGCCCCGATCTTTCAGTTATTCATGTTATTGTCCTTTATTTTCCGCTGCAGACTTTCATTTGGATACTCCGTTTCATCCAGTGTCGTGTATTTTATCTTCATATAAAATATACTAGTATTCGGTATTGTCTTGGTGTGTTGTACTTATCCTGGTGTGTTGTACTTAAACTCCTTATCGGAGTATTTGGTAATATAATGTGGTTCGGTACTACAATTATATTATTTAATTCATCATTTTCATTCGCCTGGTGGGTCCCAGTTGGGGATTCACGACACTGTAATATCCGCCTAGTTTGGGGTGTTACATAAAGTTCCCAAGATTCCTTCACAGTAGGGATAAATAGGTGGTGTTTAATCCACATATTCTGAAATCTGAAGGACGACTTGGGTTTAGAGATATTATTACTAAACTGACACAACATGGAGTTATGATCCGATTTATATTTAGGGAGATGTCTAATGGACATATAAGGAAAAGCCAAAAACCACTCTGGGGAGAGTAGGATCCTATCCAATCTTTGCCATACCCCATTACTATACCAAGTGAAAGGGGTGCCCACATATCCACCGTCGGTCAAATTGCAGTTTAATAAAGCATCGTTGAACTCCTCCATATCTGAGTGGAGAGGGACAGCCCCCCCTTTTTTCTCGTCCGGTTGGAGGATAATGTTGAAATCTCCCCCAACCATCCAAGGAATCTGGCTTTGACTGATGGAGAGAAGATCATCCCAAAGGTCCCTTCTCTCGAGTTTGGTATTTCTACCATAAACCACAGTTAAGAAAAAAGGGTTGGGAATGGAAGCACATACAACTTCGACATGAAGCAACTGCTCCTTATTTTGTAAAATATTAATTTGTACATCAAGCCAGATATGGTTACTAACATTGGCACAAACATTAGAAAACCCAAACCGTTTTAGAAAAAAATTAGAGTCCAAATTGACTTTTGGTTCAATGAGAGACAAAATGTTAAACTTATGTTTTCTTTTTAACATTCTGATTTTATTTTGGGCAGGTTTGTTCCCAATACCTCTAATATTCCAAAAAAGTGTACTAATCATCGAGTGGTATAGCACTACTCCTAGTCCTCCTTTTTGGAACATTATTAGTTTGGGTTTTATTTTTAGTAAGCCTCTGCTTACTAGAGATGATGGTTTTATTTTTAGTATTCCCTTTGGTAAACTTAGTCTCATCAAAATCAGAACATGCATCATTGTTATCCGAAAGGGAAAGAACTTGAACAGATTTTTTGGAGTTAGTGGACATGTCGGACCCTCCTCCTGTATCAGAATCAAAATCATCGTTAGATTCAGAAACACAATCATTGCCCTCTTCATATTTCTCGAGTGGGGAGTCCATGCTGGAGACCCTGACATCAACAAGAGTTTCATGATTAGCAATATCGTGCACAACAAAATCTGGTGGTTTAAAAACAATTAAATCTGTTATGTTGTCCCCAACAAAATTATCAATCTCGGCAGAGATGCCAGAAGCCTCGACAGCAGCCAGTTTTTCGGGAGATGAATTGTCTTGGTTAGAGGCCTCATCCATTTTTTCGAGTGGGAGGACAGTAGGTTTTAGGTTTTGGGGATTTGATTTTTGGGCCAGATTTTTAGTTATTGTACTCCCATGATTAGGTTTCATCTTGTTTTTGTTAGAGACATCAGATTTGAATAACCCCAAAACCTGGGTGTAGTCATCTGATTCTTGTAAATCAGCAAGAGTTTGAAATTTATTTTGTGAGTCAGATTTGACCAATTCAGGGCGGTGACTGTTAGGATTGCCAGAATTTTTTTTGGCTCTATTGACCGTCACAAACCCTCGTTTTCCTGATTTTGGATAGTAATAACTTCAGTAGTAGACTTCACATTTTTACCCAGGTTTTTATGAGTGAAAACAGCAGGTTTTAAAGCTGGGTTTTTGATGTAACACTCTACTATGTCATGGCCAATATGTTTACAGTGTTGGCAATATTTCGGTATTTTTTCAAATTCTATGTCATATTCAGTTTTAACATCCTCCACTTGTAGATTAATTTTTTTGGTAATGTGTTCTTCCAAATTGATAACAACACATAATCTAGCAAAATTCATTTTGGTCCGGTTAAGTGTGAAATCATCAACCTTGACAAACGTGGCAACAAGGCTGGCTATGGTTTTAAGGGAGCGTAAATCAAACCATTGTGAGGGTAAAGCATGAATTTTAAACCACACCGGCACTAAGGCCGGTTCATGTTTGAAATCGAAAGTTGGTGACCACTGGAACAATCTCATGGGAAATCCTGCAAAATTATATTCCCTTTTCATCCAAAGTTTATCACACAGAGTTTTGCAAGTTAAATTGATAAGTACGTGTTTCCCATTCAAGAAATGCACTTTACACAGTCCAAAACCATCGGCTTTAAGTTGTTGGGATATTACCTGATTAGATGGTTTACCGTACGTGAATTTGCCAATGAGATCAAATCTGTAGAACTCAGAAACTATATCGCATTCTGTCTTTGAGAAGATGGCCATCGGTATAGAGTCTGATAAGTCCAGAGTACGAAATCTAGTGTCATCGCTATCCTCCAAAGAAATGACATCCCGGTATGACTTGGATGCGATCTGGGAGGACCTTGATGCTAGAGGGTTGAGGATTGGTGGAATTTCCCCTTCCTCCAGCATACCCTTTTGAGAGACCTCGTCAAAAACGCCCGGACACGCGTTCACTCGTGAAGAGTTTTCCAGGACTGTATTTTTTGGAACCTCTGCAGGGACTCTATGTGTAATATCCGCAATTTTCGATTTTCGGTAATTTTCTTTTTTTCATCGAGAGTCCATTTTGACGACTCGCTTATGACCGTTTCATCGTTCTGAGAATAATTAATTCTACACTTTTTGACATCCGAGATCGTTTCGGTGTCGTTTTGTTGAGTTCCGTGCTTTTTAGCGACTTTTCCGCACTTGAGTTCGATTCTTGCGAATCTCGTTCGAAACTGCTGTTTCGAGTTTCCTGTAAGTCCGTTTAACTTTGTTAGACGTGTTGTGAACTTCGGTTTGGTCACTCGATCACGTATCGTGATTTCCGGGCGTTTTGGGTCATTTTGTAATTTCTTAAAAGTTACGGGTATCTGTATCTGTAATTGTTGTCTCGACCCGTATCTTGGTCGCATATGATTAATTATTGCATTATGTTTTCATTTCGGGTCGTTGATGTTGTCCGCGAACTTTTCGTCGTGTTCGTTCCGTACGTTTTCGGAAATCGAGTCGTCGAGCCCTGGTGTTCGAGCACTGGCCGGACGGTTGCGGGACTGGCCGGACGATTGCAGGCACCGGTAGGACGGGTGCGGTAGGAACCGGCGTAGCGTACGCTATGGCCGGAAGGCTGCGCGCGCTAATCGGCAGGTGTAGCGCACGCTACCGGCAGGTGTAGCGCACGCTATCGGGTCTGGACAGTGGAGTCCTGGGGTTCTGGAATCGGTTAGGCTCGGCAGGTAGCGCACGCCATCGTTTGACGCCTGCGTATGCTACGGCCGAGTAATGCACGCCACGGAAGGCTACGCACGCTACTGGCCGAAAGGCCTAGTCCAAGAGGGCACGGATTGCGGCACGGGCCGAGAAGACGCTAGCTCGGCAGCCTAGCCCGCGCTAGTCCGGCCCAGTATAAATGTGACAGAGCAGTCACATTTCATCTCGTTTTTCATTTCCTACCTTTCTCTTCCGCGACTGGAGACTTAGAGATCGTGGAGCCATGTTGTTTAACAACAAATCCACGAAGTTCTTGAGTTCATAACATCAATCAATCATCCGTTATCATCCTTTGATCCAGCGAATCAAGGTAATCTTCCTTAGAACCCTAATTTCGTGAATTTGGGGGTTTTTGCATTTTTGTCCGATTCGTTCCGTATTGTTGATTAATTCATGATGGGTATGATTAATCTTGGTAGTATTCTTGTGTTTAACATCATTTAATCCATTGTTCTTCGTCGAATCGAAGTATATTTCTTGATTTTCTTCGAATCGACTTTTTGGGGGATTTGTTCTCGATCTCGTTTTTCATCCGTTTTTGATGGATCGATTATGATTAAATGATGTTGTTAAACATATTCTATGGATTGTATATCCATATTTCAACTTGGAATTCCGTTTTCGTGTTTTGTCGGGACGAATCGTGTTCTTGGCCGTTTTGGGGAAAACACTTGAACATTCGTCGTTCGTTCTTTGAATTCAATGGCTTTGAGTAATGCTATGGAATTCATTTTCATTGTTGTTATTGTTCTCCATAGTTTATTATCGCGAGTTGGCGATCGGAGGAGTCGGCGGGTTCGTAGTCGGTTCGTGTCAATCTATTTCGATCGATTCTCCGCGTTGTTCTTATTCCAGGCAAGTACCTTGTCCATACTATTCTTGTTTTATGGATATGATAATTAGTGATCGTCTAAATGTGGTTGTTTGGTCGTTTGAATTGAACTTTCAAAAGATTCGGTTTAGTCTTGTTAAAGGCTTGCTTTCAAAACGCGTGTGTTTTGTGAATGGTGTGGTTTGTGAATAACTATATGAATTCTATGGATATGTTTGGTGGTGATGTTGCACTTGGTATTGCGTGTGGACGTATATTATTTCATTTAGGTGCATTGTGGATTGACGTGGTGTTTTGCTAAGTATTTGATGCCTCTGGGCGAATTGTTTGAATATCCTTGATGTGATATGTTATTTGTGTGAATGTGTGGATATGGTTGAAGGTCTACGGTGACACATGGCACGTGATCATGTGGTCAGGATGCAACAAGTGATTGATCCAACCGTGAGAGCCTGAGATAATCTACGGTGGCACATGGCATGCGATCATGTGGCCAGGATGCAATAAGCGATTGATCCAACCGTGAGATGTGTGTGATTTGTTTCGCTAGCCAGCTCGGGAGGGTCCTTCGAGGCCTCGAGTTGGATTTGTGGCTTCGTCCCGGTCCTAGGCGATGTGCGTGCGTGATTACGTTGTGTTGATTTTTATGTCCGTAGAGGACACGTGATGTTGGGCTCTGGCCCTGTGAATTATTGTCGGTTTTCTATTTGCGAAAACAAAACCTTTGGGCTGTGACCCTGTTGATTTTTGGAAAGATAAGGATTCGGTAATCCTAAATTGTTTCTATTAAAACTCTCGATGGCATTTTAAACTATTTTATAAATTGTTTCCCTTGATTTGTGATCTTTCGGTTTTGGAATGTTTTACCAAACTCATGCCTCGAGAAGTGCTTTTCGTTACGTTTGGAACTTTGAGGATTCCTGATTATTATTGTTCTTGGAACTTGTATTGTATGGCTCGTATTTGCACTTTGTTCTTGCACTATCAAAACAGTGGAGTTTTGCTAACCCCCGAATATTCGGGGGGTGGATGTCTGTTTTTGCATTCAGGTTTGGGAGCATAACACATGGTCGGCACGAAGGATGATGAAAGATGAACGATACTAATCACACGAGGATCCGTATGAGTTCATTGGTTTAGTTGTATTTTATTTCCGCTGCAGTATTCTTTCCCGTTGTACGGGAGTGTTTTGTATTCGAACCCTGCGTGGGCATGTATTGTAATTGAGTTGTATGTATTTATTGAAAGACCAAATCGGTCTACTGAGTCATTTTAGCCTTAAAGGCATTGTTGAGTTGTTCGGTTTTGTTACCAGCCTGGTAGAACCTTGAGGAAAGGTTCTACGGCGTGTAATATCCCTGAGCGGATTGGGGGTGTTACATAAATGGTATCGGAGCTTAGGTTGTGGAAACCTAGGCTGTCGGGTTTAGTGGTGTCTGTTGAGTTTTTGTCTCGTCAGAATTTGTCTGACTGAGTCGTGTCGCGACGCGTCGTTTGAGTTTGTTGATCATGATTAGTATCGTGGGCGATCATCATCTTCGTGCGACCTGTGGATGTAAGTCTCCCTTCTTTGTGTTGTGCCTCGTGTGACACGAGCTATTTTTATGATTATTTGTTAAGTGATGGAATCCTCTTATGGATTTTGATTTCTTGATATGTGGTTATTTGACCCTCATATTTCGTTCATATGAGGAGTAGTGTTACTGGATTGTGCATATTGAACTGTATTTCTTTTATCCGCTGTGTGAGTTCTTTTGTAATGACTTTTGGTATTTTACCGACTGAGTTTTATTTCGAAAACCGATTCCCTTAACCGAGTTTTTGGCATTATGGCCTTGATCTTTTTGGCGAAATTCTTATGACGGTATTTAGTATTTTGTAAATGGCTTTTGTGAGTTTTTGAAATATTACTGTTATCGGCCTTCTTAGCGTCTTTGTAAATGGTTTTTAGCCTGGTGGGTTTCGGCGCGAGACCCACGGCGCTATAATGTTCCGTGTAATTACCTAAAATTTTTGGGCATTCTAGCCAATTGAATTATTTTCGAAAACCTTGAGTATCTTAGAAAATAAATTTCGAGACATATGTTTAAAATGAATTATTTTCTCGTGGTACATCCAAGGTGCCACAATATGTTTCAAAATTGTTCTACCTCGAGGACCAAAATATTTTGAGATATTTTCAATGTTTTAGAAACACTTTTACTTAGACCCGAGGGTCGAATATTCTGAAAGTTTTTCACTAAAGAAAGGTGTCCTCATTTTTGTTCAAACGCAAGATGATTTTCAAAGTCTCGAAAATGATGTTTGTTCAACTTTTTATAAATTGATACTCAAGATCAACTGGTGTTTCCAAACTGTCTTCAAAAGGTGGTTTTCATTTTAAAACCCATCATTTCCTGCTTGTGGTCGGAGAAGGTGTGTATGATGTTGGTATTGTTGTTAGGGTGTTAGCCCTCCGAATTGTGATTGAATTGGTGGTGTGAACGTTGAGTCGTTCGCCACGCATATGTTTTTGTTGTCCCTTTGTGGGAGGTGTGATGACGATCTTTAATGTTGTCATTTCGTGGTGACTTGCGTGTTATCGCACCTGTGTGAGCTGTTAAAGCTTGGGTTTGTACGTTTGTGTACATGTGTGATTGTTTCATGATGTTTGTAATTATGTGCTGGTTATTGTTCGGGCCGTTAAGGTTGCCGAACGATACCATCGTTGCTGTATTGTTTGTGTGTGTATTACTTTACGATGGAAATCGTTGTATATGATATGTGTTATGATTCTTTGTTGTGCTGAGTTGGCATCTCTGCTATGTTGTTTTGCGACGTTATGCCCCATTATATCTAGCATTTTGTATTTTCGGTATGCCGATCCGAGACGTTTCAACCGTGATGTGCTGGGGCATGCACGTGTAAATTGTCCCTCTCGTCGGTAACACATTTCAAGTGCGGACTCGAGGGACACCGAATTCAGTTTTGCGAATTGGCTACCGAGACTTTCAGAGTTCGCGCTTCAGCACAGTTATCAGGATCGGCTCTGAGAGGCCCAGTGGAGATTTTTCTGTCGGTTGCTTTTTGTGTGGTAACTTGTTTCCGTTGTTGTGAGCTGCGGGGACGACATTTCTTTTATAAGAGGTCAGATATAATACCCGTATTATTTTTGGCTTCTACATTTTCTCTTTCTCAATTCTATCGACTCGCTCGTCTTTGTTGTTACTTTCTGAACTTGTTCTGTATTTCGGTTTCATCGTCCGAACGAACTGTGATCTTGTTGTGGGTCGATCTGGTTATCGCTGTGACTTTTTCGAGTTCGGTTCGATTCTTGTGAACCTTGTTCGGGAGTGACATCATCTGGTTCTATTAGTTCTTTTATTCGAAGTGGATCGGATTTGGAACTCTTGTGTTTTCGACTCTGTCGACTCGTTTATGTTCGTTGACATTTCTGGGCTTGTCCTGCCCCTTGCTTTTGTTGATCGAACGAGTGTGGTATTATTTCGGAATAACTCGTTTGTCGTTGTGACTTTTCAATCGCTATTCCTTTTCCGGTGGATCTTATGGGAATGCATGTCTTGTAGTTCTCACCAGATCGTCCTGGGAGTTGTTGTTTGAATTTTATTATCCTTCGTGTTTCGGACATGATTGTTCGATTTTTGTTGTCTCGATCGTTTGTTTGTTCGGTTTTGTTCTCGTTTCGTGATTGTTGAGCGTTCAGGCTCCTTCCTAATTCCCTTAAGTTCGGGAAGTTAGTCTCGTTTTCAATCTTCCAACCCTTGGGCGGTGGAATTCCGTATTTGTTCAGCGGTTGGCTCGCGTTTTGATTGATGTGCCGTTGGGTTGGTCAATCCTATTGATTTTCGTTCGTTGTGTTTTGTGATTGTCCGGATAATCGACTCGATTGTATTGTCTGTTTGATGACGCTTGTCACTTGTTGATTTTATTATGTTTCTACCGGTGGCATTGTGTTGGTCATCGTGGGGCGTGTTTTCACGCCGTATGTCTCTTTGCGTTGCTTGTGGCGTTCCGTCGTTGGCGCGAGTTTCGGTTCTTGTGTATCTCGTTGAGTGTTTTCTGGCGGGATGTTTCTCCTCCCTACTTATTTTAAGTTTCGGGACGAAACTTCTTTTAAGGAGGGTAGAATGTAATATCCGCAATTTTCGATTTTCGGTAATTTTCATTTTTCGTCGAGAGTCCGTTTTGACGACTCGCTTATGACCGTTTCATCGTTCTGAGAATAATTAATTCTACACTTTTTGACATCCGAGATCGTTTCGGTGTCGTTTTGTTGAGTTCCGTGCTTTTTAGCGACTTTTCCACACTTGAGTTCGATTCTTGCGAATCTCGTTCGAAACTACTGTTTCGAGTTTCCTGTAAGTCCGTTTAAATTTGTTAGACGTGTTGTGAACTTCGGTTTGGTCATTCGATCACGTATCGTGATTTCCGGGTGTTTTGGGTCATTTTGTAATTTCTTAAAAGTTACGGGTATCCGTATCTGTAATTATTGTCTCGACCCGTATCTTGGTCGCGTATGATTAATTATTGCACTATTTTTTCATTTCGGGTCGTTGATGTTGTCCGCGAACTTTTCGTCGTGTTCGTTCCGTACGTTTTCGGAAATCGAGTCGTCGAGCCCTGGTGTTCGAGCACTGGCCGGACGGTTGCGGGACTGGCCGGACGATTGCGGGCACCGGTCGGACGGCAAGGGCAGAACCAGCCAGAGCGACGCCACGGCCGGAAGCGCGCGCTAATCGGCAGGTGTAGCGCACGCTACCGGGCAGTGTAGCGACGCTATCGGTGCGGACAGTGGAGTCACAGGGTTACGGAATCGGTTAGGCTCGGCAGTAGCGCACGCCATCGCTTGACGCCGCAGACGCTACGGCCGCGTGTAACGCACGCTACGACCGGAAGGCTGCGCACGCTATCTAGCCGAAAGGCCTAGTCCAAGAGGGCATCGGATTGCGGCACGGGCCGATAAGACGCTAGCTCGGCAGCCTAGCGCGCGCTAGTCCGGCCCAGTATAAATGTGACAGAGCAGTCACATTTCATCTCGTTTTTCATTTCCTACCTTTCTCTTCCGCGGCTGGAGACTTAGAGATCGTGGAGCCATGTTGTTTAACAACAAATCCACGAAGTTCTTGAGTTCATAACATCAATCAATCATCCGTTATCATCCTTTGATCCAGCGAATCAAGGAAATCTTCCTTAGAACCCTAATTTCGTGAATTTGGGGGTTTTTGCATTTTTGTCCGATTCGTTCCGTGTTGTTGATTAATTCATGATGGGTATGATTAATATTGGTAGTATTCTTGTGTTTAACATCATTTAATCCATTGTTCTTCGTCGAATCGAAGTATATTTCTTGATTTCCTTCGAATCGACTTTTTGGGGGATTTGTTCTCGATCTCGTTTTTCATCCGTTTTTGATGGATCGATTATGATTAAATGATGTTGTTAAACATATTCTATGGATTGTATATCCATATTTCAACTTGGAATTCCGTTTTCGTGTTTTGTCGGGACGAATCGTGTTCTTGGCCTTTTTGGGGAAAACACTTGAACATTCGTCGTTCGTTCTTTGAATTCAATGGCTTTGAGTAATGCTATGGAATTCATTTTCATTGTTGTTATTGTTCTCCATAGTTTATTATCGCGAGTTGGCGATCGGTGTAGTCGGCGGGTTCGTAGTCGGTTCGTGTCAACCTATTTCGGTCGATTCTCCGCGTTGTTCTTATTCCAGGCAGGTACCTTGTCCATACTATTCTTGTTTTATGGATATGATAATTAGTGATCGTCTAAATGTGGTTGTTTGGTCGTTTGAATTGAACTTTCAAAAGATTCGGTTTAGTCTTGTTAAAGGCTTGCTTTCAAAACGCGTGTGTTTTGTGAATGGTGTGGTTTGTGAATAACTATATGAATTCTATGGATATGTTTGGTGTTGATGTTGCATTTGGTATTGCGTGTGGACGTATATTATTTCATTTAGGTGTATTGTGGATTGACGTGGTGTTTTGCTAAGTATTTGATGCCTCTAGGCGAATTGTTTGAATATTCTTGATGTGATATGTTATTTGTGTGAATGTGTGGATATGGTTGAAGGTCACATGGCACGTGATCATGTGGTCAGGATGCAACAAGTGATTGATCCAACCGTGAGAGCCTGAGATAATCTACGGTGGCACATGGCATGCGATCATATGGCCAGGATGCAACAAGCGATTGATCCAACCGTGAGATGTGTGTGATTTGTTTCGCTAGCTAGCTCGGGAGGGTCCTTCGAGGCCTCGAGTGGGATTTGTGGATTCATCCCGGTCCTAGGCGATGCGCGTGCGTGATTACGTTGTGTTGATGTTTATGTCCGTCGAGGACACGTGATGTTGGGCTCTGGCCCTGTGAATTATTGTCGGTTTTCTATTTGCAAAAACAAAACCTTTGGGCTGTGACCCTGTTGATTTTTGGAAAGATAAGGATTCGGTAATCCTAAATTGTTTCTATTAAAACTCTCGATGGCATTCTAAACTGTTTTATAAATTGTTTCCCTTGATTTGTGATCTTTCGGTTTTGGAATGTTTTACCAAACTCATGCCTCGGGAAGTGCTTTTCATTACGTTTGGAACTTTGAGGATTCCTGATTATTATTGTTCTTGGAACTTGTATTGTATGGCTCGTATTTTCACTAGCAAAACAGTGGAGTTTTGCTAACCCTCGAATATTCGGGGGGTGGATGTCTGTTTTTGCATTCAGGTTTGGGAGCATAACACATGGTTGTCACGAAGGATGATAAAAGATGAACGATACTAATCACACGAGGATCCGTATGAGGTCATTAGTTTAGTTGTATTTTATTTCCGCTGCAGTATTCTTTCCCGTTGTACGGGAGTGTGTTGTATTCGACCCCTGCGTAGGCATGTATTGTAATTGAGTTGTATGTATTTATTGAAAGACCAAATCGGTCTACTGAGTCATTTTAGCCTTAAAGGCGTTGTTGAGTTGTTCGGTTTTGTTACCAGCCTGGTAGAACCTTGAGGAAAGGTTCTACGGCGTGTAATATCCCTGAGCGGATTGGGGGTGTTACACTATTCACCTCGTTGACAGTGGTGTATTTAAAAATATGAGCCGAGATTTCATTTGCAAGCGATTGAATCTGGTTTTTGGTGTTCTCCGGAGCCATGGCAGGAGCTTTAGGTGTCGGGTTCACAGTGGTTTCGTGAGAAAGTGTCGGGGTTGGATTGAACGAGCTGGGGTTTTGGTTCGGAGGAGACAAACCCGATTTGGCGACTGGGGCTGATGATTTGAGGGTTTGAATGACCGGGACATGGAGAACAGGTGCAAACACACCGACGTCCACCGCCGGAGAAGCCGTAGAACCGCCTACCGCCGCGGAATCCGCCGGAGGGACATGCCGAGCAGCACCTGCACCACCACCAACCGAGATAGCCAAATTTCCGCCGACCACCGATGACCCAAAGATTCCAAAAGAGTCGACCGGCGCCGAAGGAGCCGCCGGGGAGAGCCGAACCGGAGAAAGTGGCGCCGCCGGAGAAAGTGTCGCATCCGATGGAAAGCGGTCCCCAAACGCAACCGCAATAGACTCAAACTCCGAGGACCCATCAAAACCGACCGCTGGAGTATCTGAAAGGCCTCTTACCGCCGCGACTCCTGACTGACCTCCATCGACAGCCGGCGGTACCAGGGCCGAAGAAATGGAGGCTTGATTTTGACCGCCCTTTTTTGAGGAATTTTTAATTTTTGAATCAGCAGAGACCAAGTCAGCCGCCCCATGTGTTTGGGGTTGCGCCTCACATGTGGTATGGGTAGCTGCTCCGTCTGTTGTGGTTGTCGGATTCCAATCTGAACCATGTTGACCAGATTCTTTTTCCCCACTTGTGATAATATCACGTTGTTGAGATCAGCTTTTGGTGTTGGGACAATCAACAATTACTTTTTTATTTTGTGCATCTCCCGTGAGATATTTTTCAGATCCGTTTTTCACTGAGGGAGATTTGTTTTCGGGCGATATTTTATTGGACTGGGCGAACGCATCTGATGTCTGGAGAGCCATTCCGGTTTTAGTTAAATATGTAGATAGATTATTAATCTTAGAGATCTGCAAGACTTAATCAAGAAAGAAAAGATTAATCAGAGCTGTTGTAGACAATTCTGAGTACAAAAGGCTCGAATCTAATCAATAACCCGAGTTTTCGTAGAGTTCAGACTTGAATGCATGTAACGTGGTTTTATCTCCTATTAATAAGACTTACCAAGTAGTAAAGGCTTAGTCAGAGCTATTACGCGAATCCTTGCTACAATAAGACTTAATCAAGAAGTAAAAGATTATTCGGAGTTGTTATAGCCAATTCTGAGAACAAAAGTCTCGAATCTAATCAATAAACCCGAGTTTCACAGAGTTCCAACTCGAATGCATGTAACATGGTCTTATGTCCTATTAACAAGACCTAATCGGAGCTATTATATCCAATACTTGCTACAACAAGACTTAATCAAGAAGTACAAGATTAATCGGATCTCTTATAAACAATTCTGAGTACAAAAGGCTTGAATCTAATCAATAAACTCGAGTTTTCATAGACTTCCGACTCGAATGCATGTAATGTGGTCTTATCTCCTATTAAGAGGATGTAATCAAGAAGTAAAGTCTTAATCGGAGCTAATTCAGTGAATCCTTGCTACAACAAGACTTAATCAAGAAAGAAAAGATTAATCAGAGCTCTTATAGCCAATTCTGAGTACAAAAGGCTCGAATCTAATCAATAAACTCGATTTTTCACAGAGTTCCGACTCGAATGCATGTAACATGGTCTTATCTCCTATTAACATGATGTAATCAAGAAGTAAAGGCTTAATCAGAGCCATTATAGCGAATACTTGCCACAAAAAGACTTAATCAAGAAGTAAAAGATTATTCGGAGCTATTATAGCTAATTATGAGCACAAAAGGCTCGAATCTAATCAATAAACCTGAGTTTTCACAGAGTTCCGACTCGAATGTGTGTAACATGGTCTTATGTAATATTAACAAGATTTAATCAGAGCTATGATATCCAATACTTGCTACAACAAGACTTAATCAAGAAGTAAAAGATTAATCGGAGCTCTTATAGCCAATTCTGAGTACAAAAGGCTCGAATCTAATCAATAAACCCCAGTTTCACAGAATTCCATCGAATACATGTAACATGGTCTTATGTCCTATTAACAAGACCTAATCGGAGCTATTATATCCAATACTTGCTACAACAAGACTTAATCAAGTAGTAAAAGATAAATCAGAGCTCTTATAAACAATTCTGAGTACAAAAGGCTCGAATCTAATTAATAAACTCGAGTTTTCCTAGAGTTCCGACTCGAATGCATGTAACATGGTCTTATCTCCTATTAACAGGATGTAATCAAGAAGTAAATTCTTAATCGGAGCTATTATAGTGAATCCTTGCTACAACAAGACTTAATCAAGAAAGAAAAGATTAATCAGAGTTGTTGTAGCCAATTCTGAGTACAAAAGGCTCGAATATAATCAATAAACCTGAGTTTTTGTAGAGTTCGGACTCGAATGCATGTAACGTGATTTTATCTCCTATTAACAAGACTTATCAAGAAGTAAAGGGTTAATCGGAGCTATTATGCGAATCATCGCTACAACAAGACTTAATCAAGAAGTAAAAGATTATTCGGATTTGTTATAGCCAATTCTGAGTACAAAAGGCTCGAATCTAATCAATCAACACGAGTTTCACAGAGTTCCGACTCGAATTCATGTAACATAGTCTTATGTCCTATTAACAGGATGTAATCAACAAGTAAAGGCTTAATCGGAGCTATTATAGCGAATCCTTGCCACAAAAAGACTTAATCAAGAAGTAAAAGATTATTCGGAGCTATTATAGCCAATTATGAGCACAAAAGGCTCGAATCTAATCAATAAACCTGAGTTTTCACAGAGTTCCGACTCGAATGTGTGTAACATGGTCTTATGTCATATTAACAAGATTTAATCGGAGCTATGATATCCAATACTTGCTACAACAAGACTTAATCAAGAAGTAAAAGATTAATCGGAGCTCTTATAGCCAATTCTGAGCACAAAAGGCTCGAATCTAATCAATAAATCCCAGTTTCACAGAGTTCCATCGAATACATGTAACATGGTCTTATGTCCTATTAACAAGACCTAATCGGAGCTATTATATCCAATACTTGCTACAAAAAGACTTAATCAAGTAGTAAAAGATAAATCAGAGCTCTTATAAACAATTCCGAGTACAAAAGGCTCGAATCTAATTAATAAACTCGAGTTTTCATAGAGTTCCGACTCGAATGCATGTATCATGGTCTTATCTCCTATTAACAGGATGTAATCAAGAAGTAAAGTCTTAATCGGAGCTATTATAGTGAATCCTTGCTACAACAAGACTTAATCAAGATAGAAAAGATTAATCAGAGTTGTTGTAGCCAATTCTGAGTACAAAAGGCTCGAATATAATCAATAAACCTGAGTTTTTGTAGAGTTCGGACTCGAATGCATGTAACGTGATTTTATCTCCTATTAACAAGACTTATCAAGTAGTAAAGGGTTAATCGGAGCTATTATGCGAATCATCGCTACAGCAAGACTTAATCAAGAAGTAAAAGATTATTCGGATTTTTATAGCCAATTCTGAGTACAAAAGGCTCGAATCTAATCAATCAACACGAGTTTCACAGAGTTCCGACTCGAATTCATGTAACATGGTCTTATGTCCTATTAACATGATGTAATCAAGAAGTAAAGGCTTAATCGGAGCTATTATAGCGAATCCTTGCCACAAAAAGACTTAATCAAGAAGTAAAAGATTATTCGGAGCTATTATAGCCAATTATGAGCACAAAAGGCTCGAATCTAATCAATAAACCTGAGTTTTCACAGAGTTCCGACTCGAATGTGTGTAACATGGTCTTATGTCATATTAACAAGATTTAATCGGAGCTATGATATCCAATACTTGCTACAACAAGACTTAATCAAGAAGTAAAAGATTAATCGGAGCTCTTATAGCCAATTCTGAGTACAAAAGGCTCGAATCTAATCAATAAACCCCAGTTTCACAGAGTTCCATCGAATACATGTAACATGGTCTTATGTCCTATTAACAAGACCTAATCGGAGCTATTATATCCAATACTTGCTACAAAAAGACTTAATCAAGTAGTAAAAGATAAATCAGAGCTCTTATAAACAATTCTGAGTACAAAAGGCTCGAATCTAATTAATAAACTCGAGTTTTGATAGAGTTCCAACTCGAATGCATGTAACATGGTCTTATCTCCTATTAACAGGATGTAATCAAGAAGTAAAGTCTTAATCGGAGCCATTATAGTGAATCCTTGCTACAACAAGACTTAATCAAGAAAGAAAAGATTAATCAGAGTTGTTGTAGCCAATTCTGAGTACAAAAGGCTCGAATATAATCAATAAACCTGAGTTTTTGTAGAGTTCGGACTCGAATGCATGTAACGTGATTTTATCAACTATTAACAAGACTTATCAAGAAGTAAAGGGTTAATCGGAGCTATTATGCGAATCATCGCTACAGCAAGACTTAATCAAGAAGATTATTCGGATTTGTTATAGCCAATTCTGAGTACAAAAGGCTCGAATCTAATCAATCAACACGAGTTTCACAGAGTTCCGACTCGAATTCATGTAACATGGTCTTATGTCCTATTAACAAGACCTAATCGGAGCTATTATATCAAATACTTGCTACAACAAGACTTAATCAAGAAGTGAAAGATTAATCGGATCTCTTATAAACAATTCTGAGTACAAAATGCTCGAGTCTAATCAATAAACTCGAGTTTTCATAGAGTTCCAACTCGAATGCATGTAATGTGGTCTTATCTCCTATTAATAGGATGTAATCAAGAAGTAAAGCCTTAACCGGAGCTATTTGTAACACCCCAAATTAGGGGGATATTACAGTGCCGTGGATCCCCGACTAGGACCCACCAGGTGAATGAAAACTGATGAATTAAATAATATAATTATAGTACCGAACCACATTATATTACCAAATACTCCGATGAGGAGTTTAAGTACAACACACCAGGACAATACCGAATACTAGTATATTTTATATGAAGATAAAATACACAACACTGAATGAAACGGAGTATCCAAATGAAAATCTGCAGCGGAAAATAAATGATAACAACATGAATGACTGAAAAGATCAGGGGCCCCTACTAGTATCACTGGGACTCCTCGCCGTCAACGTTCTATTCCCGTGCTTTTGCCTTGCCATGACCGGAAAACAAAATCCCCAACCGGGGTCAGTTACACAGAACAACAATCCTCAAGGGTTGAAAATACACAATCATGAGTTATCTTTAGTTATGAAATATCCTTAGTTATGAATTGAGCTGAAGAGGAGTATCATAGTACGCCCGTAATGTTCTGTGCAAGTGTACAAGACGAATGACCGGACACACCCGTCCTTGTACCTAATTAGTCTCACGGAGGTAATCGTTACCGTGTGTACAGTCCAATGTATCGATCCCAATACATGACCATAGTGTGCTCGACTAAAAATTCCACACATCCGCACCCGGCCACGCAATATGAACCCAGAAGGTCATATGAACGAGAATGACCATAATGAATACCAATGAATAATAATCCGACAAAGTCAAGAATGACTCACCGAGGTGAAAATAATGGTGAGGTGAATGATAGTTCAATGAAACGATTGGAACCGCCGTTCCTCGTTAATGAAGTGATTATTCGACAATTACAAGTCTCAATACGGTTAATACAATGATGAATGAGTTATGATTATGAATGAACAACAACAAAAGGAATGAATATCCTTTTAACCGAGTAAGAATTAACTTACACAACACCGATGAAGAATGTCCTTCCACGAACAAACATCCTAAATGAAATGTCGGTCGCTCGAACAACCTTGAATAACACAATTTCGAACAATCCATTCAACATACGAATCAAACACGATGATAGCCAACATCAAAACGTCGATACGACTAAACCAAGTTCATTGGGGCATAATATCAAACACGTTGTGACCAATCTCCAATTGTTAACAACCAAACTTCAATTATACCAATATCAAAACCCCAAGAAGTGTTTCAAACCAACAAAACATCTTCAATACGATCAATAATCCAAAATGAATATCCAAATTCGTGATTTCAACAACAAATAATCGAAAACCCCCAAATCCAACTTAATATTCAAAGTGTTCTTGAACAATCCTTCAATAATCCAATGAATAATAATATATATCCATAATCATGCGTACATCACTTCATACAACATGATTTTAACGTCTAAAACATCATATCTCAATACAAATTATAAATCCAAGATGTTGAAGAATATTACCTTTGAAGATCCAAGCACTTCGATCCGATGAAAACGTGTTAAAACGACTATCCAAGCTCCCCAAATGAATGAAGATGATGAAAACCGAACACCCTTATGATTGATGATGAAAAATATCTCCCTGAAGCTCTCCCTCTCGGAACAGAGTGAAGAAAAATGGGAAAATGAGCTGAAAGTCTCGATCAAGTCCTTATAAACTGCCAGAAGTTACGGCCGTAACTCGGCCTTCTTACGGCCATAACATCCCAGGTCAACGGCCTTACGGCCGTAACCAGCCAACTCGTACGGTCGTAACTCAACTTCGTCCAATCACCTGCCGACAGCTTTACGGCCGTATCCTTACCTGACTTACGGGCGTAACTCGCCCTCGTCTCAAACACCTGCCGACATCCTTACGGCCGTACCCGCACACCTTACGGGCGTAACTCGGATGATACGGCCGTATCCGGCCAAACTTACGAGCGTAAGCCCCCTTCGTCGAAAATGACCAGGCACCCTGCCTGTAACGTATGGCCGTATCCGGCCAAGTCTTATGGCCGTATCCGGCCAAGCCTTATGGCCGTACCTTCCTCGTCTTACGGCCGTATGCCGAAACCCTTACGGCCGTAAGTCCCTCTCGTATGACACATCCTGAAAAACACGAACCCTCCTTAAGGCCGTATCCTGCCCATCTTACGGCCGTAACTCGCCTTCGGCCAAAAACGACTGGTGTTAGGCGTATTTTTATACGCTTATTTATCATTATTTTGTATTATTTTGGTGAGTAAATCTGCATAATTGAGCTTTTAATGCCCTATTCTTTTATGTTTTGCAGGAAATCGGAGTCCGGAAGCTAAAACGAGGCAAAACGGGCGAAAACGGCGATTGTTGGCCTGGGGCCGCGGCACAAGGCAAGTGGGTCGCGGCGCACGAAGAGGACTAGCAGGCACCCGAGTAATCTGTACTCTGAGCCGCGGCACAGTTTTAGTGAGCCGCGGCCCAGAAGACATAAACAGCGCCCAGGTTTTAATCTGCGCCCAGTTTGCCGCGGCACAGATTAAGTGAGCCGCGGCACACGAGGCGGTTTTGGTGTACTCCGCGCGGGTTTGGGCCATTTTGAAGCTAGTTCTCGACCTAATCACACGGACGCGATTTGGAGGCTACTGGGAGCTATAAATAAGGGTTGAAGGCCATAATTAATCATCTTTGATCTGGGAAAATCTTGGAAGGGGAATATTGCAGAAGAGGAGGATAAGCAGAAGACATCAAGAGCAGAGGGCGGAAGCCAGAAGAACGGAGGAATCCGAGCTCTGCATCTGCGTTTGATTTTCATGCTTTCATTCATTATTTCTGTATTTTTACCTTTTAGCATGTCAGGCTAAAACCCTTGTTCTAGGATTTTGATGAAACCTAAGTTTTGACGGATTTGCTTTAGATTATCTATATAATTCCCTTTTTCTGTTGAGTTTTCCCAATCGATTTTAATGCTTTCATTTGTCTGGCCAATAATTGGATTGTTTTAATTACCTTACTCGAATCGGGAGAGGAGAGTTGGTGAGGAACTATTGGTGAGGACTGTTTTATCGTGTGAGATAGGAATATACTCATAGGAACTACGTGGCCTTTTGAGGATTTTGTGCTTTTTGCCTATTGGCGAATTAATTCACCTAGGGATAAAGTGCGTTATTCGCCTTTAGAAAAATCTATTGACCTCGGGAGAGGCGGTAGAGTATATTAGCAATCTTCGCCTTCAATAAATTGGGGAAATCATTAACTTCAGATAATCGAGAGTAAATTCGGATAAACCGAGGTGGATTCCGAATTCTAGACTTATTCATCATTTGATTTTCTTTCTTCAAGCCATCGTTTTTACTGTTAGTTCTTTTATTGATTTTATTTAGTAATTAATTGCAACTCAAAATTCGACTGTTCAAATAAAATTAGAATACACAAAAATCGGTACTTAGTGATTCATTCCTCGTGGGAACGATACTCACTCATCACTTTATTACTTGTCAACGATAACGTACACTTGCGTTTATGAAATATCGCAACAAGTTTTTGGCGCCGTTGCCGGGGACTGAAATTTTTACTAATATCGATTTCAGTATTTCTAGTCTTATTTTGAACATTTTTTTTATTGTTTTTGTGTTATTTTATTTATTTGTTTGTTTTTCCTTTCAGGATTATTCATTTAGTGCATGAGAAAATTCGGTAACGAAGGCCTACTACCTTTGGATACCGAACTCGAGCGCACTCTTCGAAGAAACAAAAAGGAGAGATGAGAGTTACCAACTACAGTCACCATGGCCGAAAATACCGAAAATCATGGAGGTGATAATCTTGTTCAGCAAGTTCAACCGGCACTAGCACTTCGAGATTATGCTATGCCGCAAATTAACGCAAACTTTTTGGGGATTCGGCGTCCCACCATCCAGACAAATAATTTCGAAATCAAGCCTGCAATTATTCAGATGGTGCAAGCAAGCCAGTTCTGTAGATTGCCGAACGATGAACCCAACGCACACATTGTGTCTTTTCTCTAGATTTGTGACACTTTCAAGAACAATGGTGTCACCGACAATGCTATCCGATTACGGCTTTTCCCTTTCTCTTTGAGGGACAAAGACAAATTCTGGTTGAATTCTTTTCCGCCGGGCTCGATCACGACATGGGAAGAATTAGCGCAAGCCTTCCTTGCTAAATTCTTCCCACCTTCGAAGACGGCGAGGCTGAGAAACGAAATTACCACTTTTGGTCAATACGATATGGAGTCGCTTCACGAGGCGTGGGAGCGATACAAAGATTTGTTATAGAGATGCCCACATCACGGCCTTCCGGACTGGCTACAGATTCAGACGTTCTATAATGGATTGAGTGCCTCTACACGCACTCTCGTGGATGCAGCCGCCGGAGGAGCTTTAATGGGAAAGACGATGGCTGAAGCACACTCTTTGTTGGAAGCTATGGCCGCAAATGCATATCAATGGCCATCCGAAAGAGTAACTCCGAAGCGAGTTATGGAAATTTCAAATAATGATCCGATCTCTACATTGTCAGCTCAAGTCGCCGCACTAACACAGCAGCTTCAAGCATTTTCGCTTGCTCCTTCCCCCGTTACCATTGAATCTTGCAATTGGTGTAATGGATCTCACCCCAGCGCGGAGTGCCAAGTCGGAAACCCTTTCGAGCAGCCCCAAATTGAACAAGCTCAGTTCGTAGGAAAAGGAAATCGGCAAAATAATCCGTACTCTAACACGTATAATCCGGGATGGCGTAATCATCCTAACTTCTCATGGAGAAACGGACAGAACTCGAACCAGCCTCCATTCGCTCAAAACCAACAGCAGCCTCCTCCTGCTCTAAAGGTTTCTCTAGAGGAAGCTATTGCAAAATTGGCAGCGAATAGGAGTTAGTTCATGACCCGTACGGAAGCAACATTGCAAAATCATTCCGCTTCCATTCGCAACTTGGAAGTCCAACTGGGCCAGATAGCAAGTGTATTAACAGCCCACCCGGAGGGTGCCTTGCCAAGTACGACCGAGACAAATCCTAGAGAAAGTATAAATGCCATCAGTTTGAGAAGCGGGAAGGAAGTGTGTGACCAGCCCGAGAGGAGTGAAAATAGAAGTGAGAATGAAGAGAAGAAAATTTCGGTGAGTGAGGAATCACAAGATTGGAGACCCTCGATAATGTTTCCGGATAATCCCAAGGCATATGTGCCACCCGTTCCATTTACCCAGCGATTAGAACAGAAAAAGGTGGACAAGCAATTTTCGAAGTTCCTCGACGTCTTCAAGAAACTGCACATAAACATTCCATTTGCCGACGCGTTGGAGCAAATGCCGAGCTACGTCAAATTCATGAAGGAGATCTTGTCCAATAAAAGAAAACTCGAGGAGTTTGAGACAGTCGCATTAACAGAGGAATGCAATGCGATTCTTCAGAAAAAGCTTCCGCCAAAATTGAAAGATCCGGGAAGTTTTAATATACCTTGCACTATAGGAAATCTGAGTTTTGATAGAGCGTTATGTGATCTCGGGGCGAGCATCAATCTGATGCCTCTTTCTATTTTCAAGAAGCTATGAATTGGGGAGGCAAAACCAACGACAATCTCCTTGCAATTAGCGGATCGATCGATTAAATATCCGAGGGGAATGATCGAAGACGTGTTAGTAAAGGTTGATAAGTTCATATTTCCAGCTGATTTTATTATGCTCGACATGGAGGAGGATCAAGATATCCCAATTATTTTGGGAAGACCATTCTTAGCGAACGGCCGAACCCTCATAGATGTGGAAAAATGGGAACTAACTCTAAGGGTTCAAGACGAGCATGTCACGTTCCAAGTGTTTAAATCTTTTCCATGTCAGGTGGTGTTGAGAAGAGCTCGAAAATTGATAGTGTGGATGCCGTTGCGAAAGACACACACCGGAAGACTCGTCGGTCGAAAAAGTCAGAATCTGTTCCAGCTGCCCCAAAGCCTAATAAAGAGCAAGTCGCGTGTATTAAGCATTTGAATAAGTCGCTATCCGTTCAGCCACAATCGGAAGAGTCTCATTCTGTCTTAAGTTCGTTCGCGAAAGAGGAAAATAAGCCAAAAGTCAAACGGGCACCTAGTCATGTGAAAAATGGATGTTTCGGAAAGATGTTTGTGTCAAAACCTTTTTGCAAACAACATTTGGTGTCCGAACCGAAAATTGAATCGTTAAAGACCAATGGTCAAAATTTTAAAACACATATTAACGGTTCGATGAACGGGGCGGAGTCCAAATGGAGTTTGCGAAAAGCGCACTGATTTCCAATAGGTCCGGCTGAAGACTATAAACTTAGCACTTCTCGGGAGGCAACCCGAGTTTTAGTAGTAGATTTTAGTGTTTCAGTATTTTCTTGCATTCTTGATCATTTATTTTTCATCATTTTTGCTTTGAATTGCTTATCCATCTCGTTCTTGACGTGTTCTTCTGAAAATTCTGTGCAGGAAAAGTCCCAAGGAAAAATGGATTCCTGAGCCGCGGCACAAGGCTTGTGAGCCGCGTCACATACAAATCGAAAGAGAGAGCTAAACATTCTGTACTATGTGCCGCGACACAACCTTACTGAGCCGCGGCACACTTGAGTCCTGAGCCGCGGCACGTTTTTGCTGAGCCGCGGCACACCAACTGTCAAATGATGAGCCCAGGACGCTGTACTTTGTGCCGCGGCACAGGCCAAGTGAGCCGCGGCACATCAACACTCTGAGCCGCGGCACCCGCATTCTGAGCCGCGGCACACGTCAACATAACATCCACAACCAAGCTCGATGTACTCTGAGCCGCGGCACACTTAAGCTGTGCCGCGGCACACCGTGCGGAATTTGAACAGCCAGGTAGGTTTATAACACGCATTCGGCCGGCCACCCCAGGTACAATCCTTCCCCTTTCCCTTGCGCACGCGATCGGCCGACCTCACCTCCCATTTTCTTCTTCTTGCATCTTTCTTGCACTCTTCACAATCCAAGCAAGGTATGTCTAAATTTCTAATCTCAAATTGTTCTATGAATTGAAAGGTGAAGTTGTGTTATGCATTTGATGATTGATTGTGTTTATTTTTTTTGTTCTTTCTTTCAAAAGTTCTATCAAGTTGAGTTGAGATTATGATATGTTTGATTGATCATTGATGATTATTTTGTCTATTACGCATAAAGTGATTACGTTTATCATGATGATCGATGTGTGATTGTTGTTTATGGGGTTTGAATCGAGCTATTATCTTGTTTGTTCTTCAATTGAACTCATGCTTTTAAAGTGTTTGATGAAATGCCTGAATGAAAAATTTTCTTTGTTAAGTCAATATTTTGAATCTATGTGCAACGTATTCATTCTGGAATTACAGCAACCCCAACCCTTACGTCTAGTTTAAACGTTAAAGCTCAATTTTATTTTTCTCTTACGGCGGCGCTAGCTCGTTAAATTCTTGATTTACGGCTGGATATCCTTAGCCGAGTAAATGTTGTTCTCTTTATTGCTTATGTAACCAAACTCCGGTGTTTAACGTTTCAGGAACTCTCTATGGCTAGAACCAAGAAGCTCAAGAAAGGGCCAGACTCACTGTCTCCCACACGAGGAGAAACTTCTCATAGTCGAGCCGAGTCAGAGGCGCACCAATTTTCTGACCCGGAGATCCATAAAATCTTCAACGAGAAGATTCGCCCTCGACCTCTGACCCCGGAGAGGGGATTCACCCCAGCCCCCCAGGACGGGGAGCTTCTGACCATGATCGACGAGATGGGGTGGGCCCGTTTTGCTGCACCTCCTGAGCCGGCGGTGATATCTATTGTGCAGGAGTTCTATGCGAGCGCCTTGTTGAAGCACATTCGGGCGGTCCAGATGTTACAGCAGTTAGACACTCGGACTCAGGTCGTAGTCCGAGGCATTACAGTGGATTTCTCGGTGGCTGTTATTCGGAGGTTATTTGAGCTGCCCGTGGTTGATGAGACATCTTATACGCGAGCTATGGATAGCCTCACGAAGGAGGCTCTGCTGGAGACTCTTGCACAGCCCGACTCCGATTGGGAGCGGCGCGCACCGGCCTCTTCCACCTTCTACTTTAAGAGCTCGCGCCTCAGCCGGTTCGGGCGTGCCTGGCTGTATTTTATCTGCGCTCATATAGACCCCACCTCGCAGATCCGCACGGTTTTTCTCTCTCGAGCCCGTACACTATATGCTATCACCTCCGGGCTTCGATTCGATGTGGCTCCTCTCCTGGTCCGATCTATCTTCCAGTGTATTCAGGGAGGGGCCAAGACGGGGTTGAAGCACCCCTCTCTTATATGTGCTCTGTGCCGGCAGTCGGGGATGACGTGGTCGGACGACGAGCCGATGCTATCTCCCTAGGCCCCGATTGACGACCGCATCATTTCACATTTCGACCAGTGGGGAGGAGCGCCGGCGCACGCTCAGGGGCGTGGATTTCTACTAGATGAGGCCCACGAGGGGTCCCCCGAGCCTCTTCTGCTGACACAGGGGCAGGGAGATGCCAGCCCGCCGCCCGACAGAGAGCACTTGCAGAGGATGTTCGACGGGCTGAGGGAGGATATGAGGAGAGAGATAGAGGAGATGAGGAGAGAGAGAGAGAGTCTTCTGGCTGCACTGAGAGAGGAGATCCGGATGGAGAGGGAGAGCATCATAGCTGCCGTCCGAGATGAGATGTGAGAGCAGGCCCGTCGGGTCAACCGTCGTGAGTCGAGGCGTCTGGCAGCGAGGGACGCCTACCACCAGGAGCACCTTGCTGCATGGACGGCACACATTATGCATCCGGACGGGCCATTTATTCCACCTGCTCGGCCAGCCACACCACCCTCCTCACCGGATGACGCCGGCACCAGTTCGTGAGCAGACTGGAGGGGAGTACTTGACCTTTTACTTTTATTGCATATTATATTTTGTCCATTGAGGTCAATCTACGTCCTAAGTTTAGGGGGGATTTACTTTTTGTTGATATACTTATTGCTGTACTTATTAGTTGCACTTTCGTTATTTTTAGTTATCTTTTTGTTGCTAGCCTTGCTTGTCATGATTTTACTCTTATTCATGAATTTTTTGTGCTCCTTTTTGTGTAAAACTGATGTTACGACACTGTTTTTCTCTCTGAAGAAACGGTTGAGTTTGAGTCGAGTTGTAGTCAGTGATTTCTGTTTCTGCTAAGTCTTCATTTAGGTCCGAAATTTTTTCATTTTTTGTAGAGATCTTAGCGGATAAGAGACGAGACATACGTGTTTTCAAATCGCCGTTGATACGTTTGGTTACATTTTTCGGTTAGCTAGTCGTCCAGTAACATAAGTCGTGTTGGCACTTAGATTGAGTTTAGAGTCGGACAGTTTTTTCCCAAAAGTTGTGATATTATTTGTTCTATGACGGGAAGTCTAGTAACCGGGGGTATTCACGTGACCCGTTGTTTACTCTCGCGTAAAACGACGACCCTAATTAGACTAGTGATTTAGAAATTTCGCATGTGCCGAAGATAGGGAGCCTAGTAACCGGGGGTATTCGCGTGACCCGTTGTTTACTCTCGCGTAAAACAGCGACCTTGATTCGGACATGCGGGAATAGCTATTCGAGTTGTTTCTCCGCTGTGGAGGGGAACTTATTAACGAGAAGCATCCATGTGCCCCATGAGTGTCTTTTACGTCAAACGGTTCCCCAACACATGAGAATGGAGTTCCACCCTAGGATTTTCCCGATGAAACATCTCGAGATCCGAACCTAGTGGTCAACTCAAATCAATTTATTGATCATATATAAGGGAACACTGTCCGAGGGTTATTTTTTGATGAAACTCTTGAAATTTTTGCCACTAGACTGTGGAACTGGGCGAGTTAGCTTGTTTATTTTAACCTTTCATATTGACGGTCGATTAAATTCACACTTGTTAGTCTTTGAGCTGGATTTTCTTTTTGAACGATTGATTAGGACTGAAATTGGTTACTTTGTGGAATCAGTGTCCTGGATGTAACTCGCTATTACGATATTTGTATTATTCAGAGAGAATTTCAGGATAGTATTGATTAGGTTGATCACTATAAGTTGCATGATTATTCACGATATTCTTTTGTTGACATTGATTATTTTTGCTTGAGGACAAGCAAAGGCTTAAGTTTGGGGGTATTTGTTAGGCGTATTTTTATACGCTTATTTATCATTATTTTGTATTATTTTGGTGAGTAAATCTGCATAATTGAGCTTTTAATGCCCTATTCTTTTATGTTTTGCAGGAAATCGGAGTCCGGAAGCTAAAACGAGGCAAAACGGGCGAAAACGGCGATTGTTGGCCTGGGGCCGCGGCACAAGGCAAGTGGGCCGCGGCGCACGAAGAGGACCAGCAGGCACCCGAGTAATCTGTACTCTGAGCCGCGGCACAGTTTTAGTGAGCCGCGGCCCAGAAGACATAAACAGCGCCCAGGTTTTAATCTGCGCCCAGTGTGCTGCGGCACAGATTAAGTGAGCCGCGGCACACGAGGCGGTTTTGGTGTACTCCGCGCGGGTTTGGGCCGTTTTGAAGCCAGTTCTCGACCTAATCACATGGACGCGATTTGGAGGTTATTGGGAGCTATAAATAAGGGTTGAAGGCCATAATTAATCATCTTTGATCTGGGAAAATCTTGGAAGGGGAATATTGCAGAAGAGGAGGATAAGCAGAAGACATCAAGAGCACAGGGCGGAAGACAGAAGAACGGAGGAATCCGAGCTCTTCATCTGCGTTTGATTTTCGTGCTTTCATTCATTATTTCTGTATTTTTACCTTTTAGCATGTCAGGCTAAAACCCTTGTTCTAGGATTTTGATGAAACCTAAGTTTTGACGGATTTGCTTTAGATTATCTATATAATTCCCTTTTTCTGTTGAGTTTTCCCAATCGATTTTAATGCTTTCAATTGTCTGGCCAATAATTGGATTGTTTTAATTACCTTACTCGAATCGGGAGAGGAGAGTTGGTGAGGAACTATTGGTGAGGACCGTTTTATCCTGTGAGATAGGAATATACTCATAGGAACTACGTGGCCTTTTGAGGATTTTGTGCTTTTTGCCTATTGGCTAAGTAATTCACCTAGGGATAGAGTGCGTTATTCGCCTTTAGAAAAATCTATTGACCTCGGGAGAGGCGGTAGAGTATATTAGCAATCTTCGCCTTCAATAAATTGGGGAAATCATTAACTTCAGATAATCGAGAGTAAATTCGGATAAACCGAGGTGGATTCAGAATCCTAGACTTATTCATCATTTGATTTTTTTTCTTCAAGCGATCGTTTTTACTGTTAGTTCTTTTATTGATTTTATTTAGTAATTAATTGCAACTCAAAATTCGACTGTTCAAATAAAATTAGAATACACAAAAATCGGTACTTAGTGATTCAGTCCTCGTGGGAACGATACTCACTCATCAGTTTATTACTTGTCAACGATAACGTACACTTGCGTTTACGAAATATCGCAACACCTGGACACCCAGCTCGACACGTACGGCCGTAACCGGCCAAGCCTTACGGCCGTACCTGCTCAACTTACGGCCGTATGCCGCAACCTTACGGCCGTAAGTCCCGTTCATCCTAAATGGCCTGAAATCAACAAATGCCTATTACGGCCGTATCCGACAATCTTACGGCCATAACTCGTTGATGGACAAGGTGAAAATCCGATAACTCCGATTCCTCGCGACGATTGAAGAATGATCCGACATACCATACGTATGTGAAAGTGAACAAGTTCAACACATGCCAAAGATGATACTTCCAGTACAAGACTACCAATCACGATGAAAATGATAACACTCCCATCTCGATCTATAAACGGAGATGAAATGACGATCGGTAACTGATATACGATTACAACATGCCAACAGTGGACGCAAATGAATGAATCATGAATGATGAGTGATTAATACTAAGTGAAAATTACTGAGTGATAATTACTGACTGATTAATACTGAATGAAAATGAATGAATTACAATCGGGTATTATATACCCCCCTTAAAAAGAGTTTCGTCCTCGAAACTAAGGGTCAAACAACTTGGGATAAGTCTCCCGCATACTCTCCTCGGTTTCCCAAGTAGCCTCTTCTACTCCGTGTCTAGACTACTGAATCTTGACCAAAGGAATTGTCTTGTTCCTCAACTGTTTGATTCGCCGCTCTAAAACTCGTATAGGACGCTCCCCACACGAATGATCATCCGCGATCTCGATTTCGTCGAACTGAAGTATGTGACTCGGGTCGGCAACATACTTCCGCAACTGAGAGACATGAAACACAATATAAATTCGGCTCAACGCCGTAGGTAAAGCCAATCGATAAGCTAACTCGCCTACTCTATCCAAAATCACAAACGGTCCAATGAATCTCGGACTCAACTTTCCCCGCTTCCCGAAACGGAAGATACCTCGACTCGGTGATACTTTGACCAAAACGTGGTCACCCGTCTCGAGCTCTAGTGGTCGACGACGATTATCTGCATATGATTTCTGTTGACTCTGAGCGGTCAACAGACGACTCCTGATCAAAGCTACCTTCTCACGGGCGGCTATAAACATATTGGGCTCGGTGCCGATTGACTCTGATGGGTCGTCCCAACACAAAGGTGATCGACAACGAAGACCGTACAAGGCCTCGTAAGGTGCCATCTCAATAGAAGCATGCCAACTATTATTGTATGTGAACTCAATCAACGGTAGTTGGGCTTCCCAATCATCTTTCCAATTGAGGACGCATGCCCTCAACATGTCCTCCAATGTCTGAATAGTCCTATCTGATTATCCGTTGGACTGAGGATGAAAAATGGTACTGAGATTAAGCTGAGTTCCTATAGCACGATGAACTGATTTCCAAAATGTAGCACGAATTGTCCGTCACGATCGGAAACAATACTCTTAGGCGTACCATGCAATCTCACTATCTCTTTGATGAACAACTGAGCCAGTCTCTCTGGACCCCACGTATCCTTCATCTCAAGGAAATGAGATGACTTAGTTAAACGGTCCATAATTACCCAGATTGTATTCATGCCACGACGACTCATCGGCAAACTCGTGATGAAGTCCAAGGAAATATCTTCCCACTTCCACTCTGGAATAGGGAGCGGTTTCAGCATACCTGCTGGTCGCTGATGTTCTATCTTGACTTGCTGGCAGGTTAAACATCTCGAAACAAATTCCGCGACTTCTCGTTTCATATTACTCCACCAGTAATTTTATTTCAAGTCCTTGAATATCTTGCTGGACCCCGGATGAAAGGAAAAAGGGGGTAGCATGAGCTTCTCTCAAAATCAAGTTTTTCAACTCGTCATTCACCGGTACGCATAACCGATTCTTGAATCGCAAAAGTCCATCCTCATGGACCACAAATCCAGGGGCTTTACCCTGAACCACATCCTCTTGGATGCGTAAGAATGATGGGTCTGAACCCTGATTTACTCTGATTGTTTCCTCAAGTGGCGATGAAATCTCTAACATGCAAAGTTGCCCTTGCACTCGCTGAAGCCAGACCTCGATTTCGGGTCTAAGGAATTCCTACTGAAGCTTCTTCTAAATTGTTAAACAAGCAAGCATTTGCTCCTGAACGGACTTACGACTCAAGGCATCAGCAACCACGTTTGCCTTACCCGGGTGGTACAGGATCTCGATATCATAATCTTTGATTAGTTCCAACCACCGCCTCTGTCGCATATTTAACTCCTTGTGAGTAACTATATACTTCAAACTCTTATGATCGGTGAATATCTGACAGGTGACGCCATAAAGGTAATGACGCCAAATCTTCAACGCGAAAACCACGACTGCTAGTTCTAGGTCGTGGGTTGGATAATTAACCTCGTAAAGTCTCAATTGCCATGAAGCATAGGCAATAACCTTCCCGTTCTGCTCTAGTACACATCCGAGACCCTGTCCGGACGCATCACTATAAACCACAAATCCTTCCGTCCCTTGCGGTAAAGAAAGGATAGGTGCTGACATTAACCGGCTCTTGAGTTCCTCAAAACTCAACTGACATGCGTCGGACCATGTTATTTCTTATCCTTTCGCAAAAGGTTCGTCATTGATTGAGCAATTTTTGAAAATCCCTCCACAAACCGCCGATAATAACCGGCTAATCCGAGAAAGCTTCGGATTTCCTCAACATTCTTCGGAGGTAACCAATATTGGATAGCCTCTGTCTTCTGAGGATCAACACGTACTCCATTTGATGAAATTACTTGCCCGTGAAACGTCACTTCGGACATCTAGAACTAACATTTGGAAAACTTTCCATAAAGTTGTTCTCGTCTCAACACGTCGAGAACCTGATGAAGGTGAATGAAGGTGAACCTCGTGCTCCTCTCGGTCACGAGAATAAATCAAAATGTCATCGATGAAGACAACAACTAACTGATCCAAAAATTCGATGAAAACTCGATTAATTATCTCCATGAATACCGCAGGTGTATTAGTTAACCCGAACGGCATTACCACGAACTCATAATGACCATAGCGTGTATGAAACGCTGTCCTTGCGATATCCAACTCTCGAATTTGCAACTGATGATATTCAGATCGTAGGTCGATCTCGGAAAATATTGAAGATCCCTGAAGTTGATCTAAGAGATCATCAACACGGGGTAGAGGATACTTATTCTTGATCGTCATCCTGTTCAACTCCCGATAATCAATACACAAGCGAAATGAACCATCCTTCTTCTTGACAAAAAATACCGGTGCTCCCCACGGGGATGCACTCAGTCGGATATAACCTTTCTCGAACAATTCCTCAAGTTGATTCTTCAACTCCTGCATTTCGGTCGGGGCGATACGGTACGGTGCCTTCGATATTGGAGACATACCAGGCTCCAGCTCAATCGTGAATTCCACATCTCTCTATGGAGGTAAAGTAGGTAGCTCGTCTGGGAGTACATCGTCAATCGATAACAATGATACCACAAATGATTGAACACCTCGATTGTCATAGAACGGTCAATCGATGACAATGATACAGTGAATGATTGAACACTTCGATTGCCTTAGAACGACCAATCGATGAAAATGATACAATGAATGATTGAACACTTCGATTGCCTTAGAACGGCCAATCGATGAAAATGATACAATGAATGATTGAACACTTCGATTGCCTTAGAACGGCCAATCGAAGAAAATGATACAATGAATGATTGAACACTTCGACTGAGAAATTTCACTGCTTCCATCATATTAATAATTCTTCTGGAACAATGGGGATTACCTCCCCGAAATACACACTCGGCTCCAATGACTGAAATAATAGTGACCAAGCGCTTACGAACGTTGAGGATGGTATCATGACGATCCATCCAACTAATACCCAATTTCACATCGTCATTAGATAAATCCACCACGATGAGGTCCGCCAACCAATTGCGGTCATTAAGCTTAATTCGGTATGATTTCCGAAAATTCTTCTACCGTCAGGTAGACCAATGATATAAGGTGCACAATCAATAGGACCATCCAAATTAAGTCTACTCAAACATGATTCGGAAATGAATGAATGCGATGCACCAGTATCAAAAAGGGTACACATAGGTTGAGATAAAATTGTGAGTATACCTGAGGTCATTCGGGCCACTGGATCGTCGGTCCCCTTCCTCGCGTGAATCCGGGACTTGCCGGCCCCCGAACCGGATGCTCCCGTCTGATAAATATGAGCTCCACCTTTAGGCTCTTCCGTCATCTTAAACGACGCTGACAGAGCAGCCTGATTCTGAATCGCTGATTGCTTCGAGGCCTGAGATGCTGCCGGAGTCGGCTTGGAGTCCCTTCGGCAATAACGGGCCTTATGCCGAACAATCCCACAATTATGGCACATGATATACGGTTTCAGACACTTAGTGCTGTAATGACCCGGCGCTCCACAGTTGAAACAGATGATGGCCGAACTGGCCGCTCGGGACTGAGAACCCACAGGATTAGGCGCCGTGGGAGATCGCTCAGAAATGTTAGGGCCCGCATGAGGCTTCTTGTACGTTGACCGACCTCCTTTGGACCGATTACGCTTCGTTGATTTCTTGCTGATAGATGAAGGTCGTTGCTCAGCAACTTCCTTAGCAGCAGGCTCATACGGGAGGGTTCTCTCGATTAATTCGGCCAGAGTGGTGCAATGATGATTGAGTAATTGCATATGGGTCATCATGACTTGCATAAAAATTAGTGGATCAACCCGAACATCTTCTGATCGAGCCGAGTCCTGGGTACGATTCCCCGACAACGAGTGATTGTTTCCCGGGTTTTGGCCCGCACCGCGGCCTCTCCCCGTGCATCCCCTGACAGCTCTCTCCATACTGAAGTAGGAAGGTCGCATGATAATCATAGATCTCGTATGAGTACCGCATTATGATTTACGTCATTAAATGATGAAAATGAGCATACGCGCTCTAACACAGTGATTACATGAATGATTAACTGAGGTGACATGATTATCTGATGAAATTCTTGAAATGATTATCTTGAACAAATTAACAAGATTAATGATATGATCTTCCAGATCAACAACTGAGTAATGAAATGAATTAAGTGATTAATGAGTTAACATGATCTTCCTGATCAAATGAAAATGATGTTTGAGATTGTTAACTGATGAATCATGAATGAATGATTATTGCCAGAAATTATACCATGACGTTAGAAGTCTTACAGTTCCTTCGGCCTGATTAGCTCGGAATTTGCACAGGTCACACGTGATGCGAAAGTCCAATGATACTAGTCTGATGACGATGATTTCAAATGACATGACTCGGAAGGTAGTATTCAAAACCACGCTCCGATACCAACTCTGTAAAACCCCAAATTAGGCGGATATTACACTGTCGTGGATCCCCGACTAGGACCCACCAAGCGAATGAAAACTGATGAATTAAATAATATAATTGTAGTACCGAACCACATTATATTACCAAATACTCCGATGAGGAGTTTAAGTACAACACACCAGGACAATACCGAATACTAGTATATTTTATATGAAGATAAAATACACAACACTGAATGAAACGGAGTATCCAAATAAAAATATGCAGCGGAAAATAAATGACAACAACATGAATGACTGAAAAGATCGGGGCCCCCTACTAGTATCACTGGGTCTCCTCGCCGTCAACGTTCTATTCCCGTGCTTTTGCCTTGCCATGACCTAAAAACAAAATCCCCAACCGGGGTCAGTTACACAGAACAACAATCCTCAAGGGTTGAAAATACACAATCATGAGTTATCTTTAGTTATGAAATATCCTTAGTTATGAATTGAGCTGAAGAGGAGTATCATAGTACGCCCGTAATGTTCTGTGAAAGTGTACAAGACGAATGACCGGACACACCCGTCCTTGTCCCTAATTAGTCTCACGGAGGTAATCGTTACCGTGTGCATAGTCCAATGTATCGATCCCAGTACATGACCATAGCGTGCTCGACTAAAAATTCCACACATCCGCACCCGGCCACGCAATATGAACCCAAAAGGTCATATGAACGAGAATGACCATAATGAATACCAATGAATAATAATCCGACAAAGTCAAGAATGACTCACCGAGGTGAAAATAATGGTGAGGTGAATGATAGTTCAATGAAACGATTGGAACCGCCGTTCCTCGTTAATGAAGTGATTGTTCGACAATTACAAGTCTCAATACGGTTAATACAATGATGAATAAGTTATGATTATGAATGAACAACAACAAAAGGAATGAATATCCTTTTAACCGAGTAGGAATTAACTTACACAACACCGATGAAGAATGACCTTCCACGAACAAACGTCCTAAATGAAATGTAGGTCGCTCGAACAACCTTGAATAACACAATTTCGAACAATCCATTCAACATACGAATCAAACACGATGATAACCAACATCAAAACATCGATACGACTAAACCAAGTTCATTGGGCATAATATCAAACACGTTGTGACCAATCTCCAATTGTTAACAACCAAACTTCAATTATACCAATATCAAAACCCCAAGAAGTGTTTCAAACCAAAAAAACATCTTCAATACGATCAGTAATCCAAAATGAATATCCAAATTCGTGATTTCAACAACAATTAATCGAAAACCCCCAAATCCAACTTAATATTCAAAGTGTTCTTGAACAATCCTTCAATAATCCAATGAATAATCTTATATATCCATAATCATGCGTACATCACTTCATACAACATGATTTTAACGTCTAAAACATCATATCTCAATACAAAATCGAAATCCAAGATGTTGAAGAATATTACAATTGAAGATCCAAGCACTTCGATCTGATGAAAACGTGTTAAAATGACTATCCAAGCTATCCAAACGAATGAAGATGATGAAAACCGAACACCCTTATGATTGATGATGAAAAATATCTCCCTCAAGCTCTCCCTCTCGGAACAAAGTGAAGAAAAATGGGAAAATGAGTTGAAAGTCTCGATCAAGTCCTTATAAACTGCCGGAAGTTACGGCCGTAACTCGGCCTTCTTACGGTAGTAACATCCTAGGTCAACGGCCTTACGGCCATAACCAGCCAACTCGTACGGCCGTAACTCGGCTTCGTCCAATCACCTGCCGACAGCCTTACGGCCGTATCCTTACCTGACGTACGGGCGTAACTCGCCCTCATCTCAAACACCCGCCGACATCCTTACGGCCGTACCCGCACACCTTACGGGCATAACTCGGATGATACGCCTTATCCGGCCAAACTTACGGGCGTAAGCCCCCTTCGTCGAAAATGACCAGGCACCCTGCCTGTAACGTACGGCCGTATCCGGCCAAGCCTTACGGCCGTACCTTCCTCGTCTTACGACTGTATGCCGAAACCCTTACGGTCGTAAGTCCCTCTCGTCTGACACATCCTGAAAAACACGAACCCTCCTTACGGCCGTATCCTGCCCATCTTACGGCCGTAACTCGCCTTCGGCCAAAAATGCCTAGACACCCTGCTCGACACGTACGGCCGTAATCGGCCAAGCCTTACGGCCGTACCTGCTCAACTTACGGCCGTATGCCGCAACCTTATGGCCGTAAGTCCCGTTCGTCCAAAATGGCCTGAAATCAACGAATGCCTGTTACGGCCATATTCGACAATCTTACGGCCGTAACTCGTTGATGGACAAGGTGAAAATCCGATAAATCCGATTCCTCGCTACGATTGAAGAATGATCCGACATACCATACGTATGTGAAAGTGAACAAGTCCAACACATGCCAAAGATGATACTTCCAGTACAAGACTACCAATCACAATGAAAATGATAACACTCCTGTCTCGATCTATAAACGGAGATGAAATGACTATCGGTAACTGATATACGATTACAACATGCCAATAGTGGACGCAAATGAATGAATCATGAATGATGAGTGATTAATACTGAGTGAAAATTACTGAGTGATAATTACTGACTGATTAATACTGAATGAAAATGAATGAATTACAACCGGGTATTACACTATTATAGTGAATCCTTGCTACAACAAGACTTAATCAAGAAAGAAAAGATTAATCTGAGCTCTTATAGCCAATTCTGAGTACAAAAGGCTCGAATCTAATCAATAAACTCGATTTTTCACAGAGTTCCGACTCGAATGCATGTAACATGGTCTTATCTCCTATTAACAGGATGTAATCAAGAAGTAAAGGCTTAATCGGAGCTATTATAGCGAATCCTTGCCACAAAAAGACTTAATCAAGAAGTAAAAGATTATTCGGAGCTATTATAGCCAATTATGAGTACAAAAGGCTCGAATCTAATCAATAAACCCTAGTTTTCACAGAGTTCCGACTCGAATGCATGTAACATGGTCTTATGTCATATTAGCAAGATTTAATCGGAGCTATTATATCCAGTACTTGCTACAACAAGACTTAATCAAGAAGTAAAAGATTAATCAGAGCTCTTATAACCAATTCTGAGTACAAAAGGCTCGAATCTAATCAATAAACCCCAGTTTCACAGAGTTCCATCGAATGCATGTAACATGGTCTTATGTCCTATTAACAAGACTTAATCGGAGCTATTATATCCAATACTTGCTACAACAAGACTTAATCAAGTAGTAAAAGATAAATCGAAGCTCTTATAGCCAATTATGAGTACAAAAGGCTCGAATCTAATTAATATACTCGAGTTTTCATAGAGATCCGACTCGAATGCATGTAACATGATCTTATCTCATATTAACAGGATGTAATCAAGAAGTAAAGTCTTAATCGGAGCTATTATAGTGAATCCTTCCTACAACAAGACTTAATCAAGAAGTAAAAGATTAATCGGAGCTCTTATAGCCAATTCTGAGTACAAAAGGCTCGAATCTAATCAATAAACCCGAGTTTCATAGAGTTCTGACTCGAATGCATGTAACGTGGTCTTATGTCCTATTAATAAGACTTGATCGGAGCTATTATATCCAATGCTTGCTACAACAAGACTTAATCAAGAAGTAAAGATAAATCGGAGCTCTTATAAATAATTCTGAGTACAAAAGGCTTGAATCTAATTAATAAACTCGAGTTTTCATAGAGTTCTGACTCAAATGCATATAACATGGTCTTATCTTCTATTAAAAAAATGTAATCAAGAAGTAAAGTCTTAATCGGAGCTATTATAGTGAATACTTGCTACAACAAGACTTAATGAAGAAAGAAAAGATTAATCAGAGCTATTGTAGCCAATTGTGAGTACAAAAGGCTCGAATCTAATCAATAAACCCAAGATTTTGTAGAGTTCGGACTCGAACGCATGTAACGTGGTTTTATCTCTTATTAACAAGACTTATCAAGAAGTAAAGGCTTAGTCGGAGCTATTATGCGAATCCTTGCTACAACAAGACTTCATCAAGAAGTAAAAGATTATTCGGAGTTGTTATAGCTAATTATGAGTGCAAAAGGCTCGAATCTAATCAATAAACTCTAGTTTCACAGAGTTACGAGTCTAATGCATGTAACATGGTCTTTTGTCCTATTAACAAGACCTAATCGGAGCTATTATATCTAATATTTGCTACAACAAGACTTAATCAAGAAGTCAAAGATTAATCGAAGCTCTTATAAACAATTCTAAGTACAAAAGGCTCGAATCTAATCAATAACTCGAGTTTTCATAGAGTTCCGACTCGAATACATGTAACGTGGTCTTATCTCCTATTAACAGGATGTAATCAAGAAGTAAAGGCTTAATCAGAGCTATTATAGTGAATCCTTGCTACAACAAGGTTATCAAGAAAGAAATGATTAATCGGAGCTATTATAGCGAATCCTTGCCACAAAAAGACTTAATCAAGAAGTGAAAGATTATTCGGAGCTATTATAACCAATTATGAGTATAAAAGGCTCGAATCTAATCAATAAACCCGAGTTTTCACAGAGTTCCGACTCGAATGCATGTAATATGGTCTTATGTCATATTAGCAAGATTTAATCGGAGCTATTATATCCAATACTTGCTACAACAAGACTTAATCAAAAAGTAAAAGATTAATCAGAGCTTTTATAGCCAATTCTGAGTACAAAAGGCTCGAATCTAATCAATAAACTCGAGTTTTCATAGAGTTCTGACTCGAATGCATGTAACGTGGTCTTATGTCATATTAGCAAGATTTAAACGGAGCTATTATATACAATACTTTTTTTTTTTTTTTTTTTAAAAACAAACCACCACATATATTAGACGGAATACAACGAGTGTGGGGGGACGAGCCCCACTACACGCCCAAAAAATTGAGGGAGGACGAATCCCTCTACACGCCCAACATTATATCAAAAAACGATGGCCACCAAAAAGCCAACTAAGAAAATATTTTTTTGCATCGTAAATATGGATAACACATTTTATCTAACCGAATAAGGCCAAGGATCCTCCCCTTGAGATCATGGCCATCCGAACAAAAAAAATCTCGATGGAGGCACCCTTGGTTGGCGAAAAAGTCGGCAACCGAGTTCCCTTCCCTATAGATGTGGGAAAGGCGGACATTCATGCACGAAAGAAGTTTATGAATTTTGCTAATTAAGCTTTGAACATTCCAAGGAGATGATGAGTTCTCCTTGATTAATTTGAGAGATATGGTAGAATCCACTTCAACCCACACATTAGCAAAACCTTTCTCCAAACAAAGAAGAAGCCCTCTCCAAATGGCATGCAACTCCGCGAATGTGTTAGTTTGTAACCCGACAAATTCCCAAAAATAGAAGAGAGGCGACCCAAAGTGATCCCTAAGAACCCCGCCGCGGCCGCGATGCCCGGGTTCCCTTTGGCCGCCCCATCCGTGTTGAGTTTAACCCACCCGAGATCCGGTTTCATCCAACGAACAATAACCACTTTGAGCGTGAAATTAATATTCGCATTAATACCGAGAGTAGCCGCAAAATTCTCGGCCCCTTTCCAAAAAAGCACCCGATTCTTCCTCGACTTTGATGGATTTTAAGTACGTCCATATCCGGAACACACACGATCAACCGTGAATGGAATTTGCTTCATTCTTTTATCATTCCTACAACACCATAGAAACCAACATATAAGCACGGGAATGATATGAAATATATGAGTCTTACCAAAAGTCTTGTTGAACCAAGAAGGGAAGATAAGATTGAGATCCTTGGTGATGAGTTTCGCCACCCCACCAAAGAATGGAAAAAGTCCCACACTTTGCTAGCCACGGGACCATCCCAAAACAAGTGAATGAGAGTTTCGTCTCCGTTACAACAATAACACCGAGTGTCGCCACCATCCCCTACGAATCAAACAATCGGGCGTGGGGATCCCATTATTAAAAACCCGGACCATAAACACCGAGATGGTTGGAGTGATAGCAAAATTCCAACACCTCTTAAGAATAAAGTGAGCGGGTTTTTTTTGGCGGACTTTCTCCCAAGTACTATTAAATGAGAAATCCCCGTTAGAGGAAAGCTTCCAACTCGGTTTGCAATTGGCTACATTACAAGGAAGAGAGAAAATATAATCACAATAGCCTTGGGGAAGGATCTCCTTAAGCTTGGAATAATTCCACTCCCCGTTATTCCAAAATTTATTAAGACAATCTTTAGATTTCGTGGAAAACAAATTCGAAAGGGGACTAAAATCGCACCAATTATCATGCCAAAAAGATGAATTAGCATTACCACTATTCCAAAAAATGTACTTATCAACCTCCCCACGAACGGCACATAACCTTTTCCAATTGGGAGAATCAAAAGGATTAGGTTTGACCACCATGGGGTGGAGCCTTTTACAATATTTAGCCATAAGCAAGTTAGACCAAATATTCTTATTGGTCCTAAATCTCCACCACAATTTAAACTCCGCCGCTTGGATTAAATCATTTAAGTCACGGCACCCTATACCACCTTCATGAGTAGGGTAACAAAGTCTTTTCCAAGCGGCCCAATGCATTTTTTTCTTACGCTCGTTAGAACCCCAAAGGAACTTGTTAAAAAGTCTTTCAAAGAATAAGATAACATTAGCCGGAGGTTTGATAACTTGAAGATTATAAAAAAGAATGGAATTAAGAACCGACTTTATTAGCTCGATCCTCCCTCCTAAAGAAAGGAGGTGGTGATTCCAAGTGCAAATTTTGTTTTGGATTTTAAGGATGGCATTACTAAACATATTGAAAGTGGGTTTGCCTTTCCAAATAGGGACACCAAGGTAGATCATGGGGAGTTCCGAAAAAGAAAATCCCATAATATCCTTAACCCGAGCGATATCGCCGGATGTCGGGTTATGCATAAGAAAAGTACTCTTAGCTTTATTAATTTTTTGGCCCGAAACCGCTTCAAAATGTTGGAGACAACGTCTAAGCAAAATAAGGTTATTGTGAGACGCATTAACAAAAAGGAGCATGTCTATTATATACAATACTTGCTACAACAAGACTTAATCAAGAAGTAAAAGATTAATCGGAGCTCTTATAGCCAATTCTGAGTACAAAAGGCTCGAATCTAATCAATAAAGTCGAGTTTCACAGAGTTTCTGTAACACCCCAAATTAGGCGGATATTACAGTGCCGTGGACCCCCGACTGGGACCCACCAGGCGAATGAAAATGAATGAATTACACAGGTAAATGTAGTACCGAACCACATTACACAATTAATTACTCCGATGAGGAGTTTCATACAACACACCCAGGATGATACTGAATACAAGTATATTTTATATGGAGATAAAATATACAACAATGAGTGAAATGAATTTTCAAACGGAATGTCTCAAATGAATAAATAAAAGAAACATAATGATCGAAAAGACGGGGCCCCTACTAGTATCACTGACTCTCGCCGTCACCGTGCTCTCCCGTGCCTTAGCCTTGCCATGACACGAAAGCAAGATCCCCAACGGGCCGCCATACGTAACAACAATCCTCAAGGGTTGAAAATACACAATCATGATATATTTGAAATTATGAATTATCCTGTCGAAACATACGCAATCAAACATGCTATATGAATCGACTATCAGTACGGCTCAAAGGAATGGTGCCACACTACGTCCGGGATGGAAATGTGTCCGTGCACAAGCCACCAACGAGTATTGATCGAATACACGTGTGGTCTTGTACCTAATCAGTCTCACGAAGCCATCAACTCGTGTGCACAGTCCAATGTGAGGCCACCAACAAACACACGACTATAATGTGCCCGACATGAAAATCCTACACATACCAACCGGCACGCCAGTATGACCCGGAATGCCACGATATAATAAAAGTGACAACGAAAATGAATAATGACTCACCAAGATGAAATGATGGTGAAATGAATGATAGCTCAATGAAATGATTGGAACCGTCGTTCCTTATGACTGAGGTGATTAATTGACAATGACAAGCTTTGATACGGTTAATACAATGATGAATGAGTTACGATTATGAATGAACAACAACAAAAGGAATGAATATCCTTTTAACCGAGTAAGAATTAACTTACTCAATACCGATGACAATGTCCTTCCACGAACAACGTCCTAAATGAAAAGTCGGTCGCTCGAACAACTTTGAACAACAACAACAATTACCAACAACCGATCAATACACGAATCAAATACGATCATAACCGACCCAAACGTCGATACAACAATATCCGAACTCGTAGATGTACTCTAACGAAAACGTTGAGATACCCGTTGGTTAAAACCAAACCCAAATTATCGGACCAACTCCAAAATGATTGATTCAAACCAGCACAACATTATCAATGACATCAATAATCTCATGGAAATCCACAATTCAAGTTTATAATAACGACAATCGGAAATCCCCAAAATAACCGAAGTCAACCCCAAGGGTTCTTGAAATAATTCCGAAAATAACCATTAAATCCGTAAGAATATACTTATCCAAGGTAGATAATCCTTATCTAACATATTCCAATGATAATCCAAGCTTACACGAAGAAATCGGAAGGAAAAACCCAAAAATCCGAAATTCTAGATCCAAGAGATTAATACCTTTGATTCGATGCGATGAAGATGATGAAATGATGATTAATCCGAAAGATGAGCTTGAAAATGATGATTGATGATTACACATCGAAGAATCCTCTCCGAATCGCTCGAAATCGCCCAAAAATACCGAAGGAATGAAATGAGATGAATAAATGACGAACTCTGACTAAACTGTCCAATTTATAGTCACCCTGTGTTAGCGTGCGCTAGCCCTTGTGCGCGTAGCATGCGCTAACGAGTAATTTGGGTAGTCCAAGACTCCACCGTCCGAACACGGTAGCGCGCTACGTACCTTCTTGTAGCGTGCGCTACGGCCATACTACTAGCGTGCGCTAAGACCCATTATTAGCGTGCGCTAACGAAATATTGATGCCCAACACCGGAGTCCGTAAAACCGCACGACCTCCGATTCGACCCCGATAGCGTGCGCTACAACCATTGTTTAGCGTGCGCTAATATATCGGTTGCGTACGCTAACAACAACACATAGCGTGCGCTATGAATTAATCCAAAGGTACCCAAAGAGCTATTGGACTCAACCTCGATCCGCCCTAGCGCCGCTTACTCCACACATATAGCGTGCGCTACTACAACCCGTTAGCGCGCGCTACTTACCACTCGTAGCGTGCGCTACAAATATCTCACCGCACCCAAGACCTTCCGGATCGCAACTGTGGCAACCTTAGCGTGCGCTAAAGCTGAGTGGTAGCTTGCGCTACCTATACCCAATTAGCGTACGCTAAAAGGAGTATGTAGCGTGCGCTACTCCTCACGCACAGCTCGCAACGAAAATGACAATGATGATAAACACGGCACGAAACTCCAATCGGATTAGTGATGAATGACGATTGATACACGATACAATTACTCTGAATGATGAATACCATGACTGAATCTGAGTGACAATTGATCAATAATGAATGAAATTACTGAGTGATAATGACTGAAGGATAAATACTGAATGATAATTATCAATTACAATGGGTATTACATACACCCCCTTAAAAGAGTTTCGTCCCCGAAACTAAGGGTCAAACAACTCGGGATAACTCTCCCGCATACCGTCCTCGGTTTCCCAAGTAGCCTCTTCGACTCCGTGTCTAGACCACCGAATTTTAACCAAAGGAATCGTCTTATTCCTCAACCGCTTGATTCGCCGCTCTAAAACTCGTATAGACGTTCCTCATATGAATGATCGTCGGCGATCTCGATTTCGTCGGGCGAAGTATGTGACTCGGTCGGCAACATACTTCCGCAACTGAGAGACATGAAACACATTATGAATTCGGCTCAACGCCGGAGGTAAAGCCAATCGATAAGCTAACTCGCCCACTCGATCCAAAATCTCAAACGGTCCAATGAATCTCGGACTCAACTTTCCCCTCTTCCCAAAACGGAAGATACCACAACTCGGGGATACCTTGATCAACACATGGTCACCAGCCTCGAACTCTAATGGTCGACGACGGTTATCTGCATAAGATTTCTGTCGACTCTGAGCGGTCAACAAACGACTTCTGATCAAAGCTACCTTCTCACGGGCGGCTATAAGCATATTGGGCTCGGTGCCGATTGATTCTGATAAGTCGTCCCAACACAACGGAGATCGACAATGACGACCATACAAGGCCTCGTAAGGTGCCATCTTGATCGAAGCATGCCAACTATTATTATACGTGAACTCGATCAATGGTAGTTGGGCTTCCCAATCGTCTTTCCAATCGAGGACGCATGCCCTCAACATGTCCTCTAATGTCTGAATGGTCCTCCCTGATTGCCCGTCGGACTGAGGATGAAAAGCGGTACTGAGGTTAAGCTGAGTTCCCATAGCACGATGAACTGATTTCCAAAAATGCGACACAAACCGTCCGTCACGATCGGAAACGATACTTTTAGGAGTACCGTGAAGTCTGACTATCTCTTTGATGAACAGTTGAGCAAGTCTCTCGGGACCCCACGTTTCCTTGATCTCAAGGAAATGAGCTGATTTAGTTAAGTGGTCCACGATCACCCAGATCGTATTCATGCCACGACGACTCGTCGGCAAACTCGTGATGAAATCCATAGAAATGTCTTCCCATTTCCACTCGGGAATAGGAAGAGGTTTCAGCATACCCGCCGGTCGCTGATGTTCAATCTTAACTTGTTGACAGGTTAAGCATCTCGAAACAAATTATGCGACTTCTCGCTTCATATTACTCCACCAGTAATTTTGTTTCAAGTCCTTGAACATCTTGCTGGACCCCGGATTAACAGAATAAGGGGTAGCATGAGCTTCTCTCAAAATAGAGTTTTTCAACTCGTCATTCGCCGGTACGCATAAACGATTCTTAAACCTCAAAAGTCCATCCTCGTGGACCACTAATCCAGGGGCTTTCTCCTGAGCCACATCCTCTCGGATGCGCAACAATGATGGGTCCGAACCCTGATTCCCTCGGATTTCCTCCTCGAGTGACGAGGAGATCTCCAACATACAAAGCTGTCCCTGAACTCGCTGAAGCCAGACCTCGATCTCGGGTCTAAGGAATTCCTGCCGAAGCTCCTTCTGAACTGTTAAACGGGCAAGCATCTGCTCCTGAACGGACTTACGACTCAAGGCGTCGGCGACAACGTTCGCCTTGCCCGGGTGGTAGAGGATCTCGATATCATAATCTTTGATTAATTCCAACCACTGCCTCTCGACGCATATTTAACTCCTTCGAGTAAATATATACTTTAAGCTCTTATGATCGGTGAATATCTCATGTGTAACGCCATAAAGATAATGACGCCAAATTTTCAAAGCGAACACCACTACCGCTAGCTCCGTCGTGGGTCGGATAATTAACCTCGTAAGGTCTCAATTGCCGTGAAGCATAGGCAATAACCTTCCTGCTTCGCATGAGTACGCATCCGAGACCCCGTCCGACGCATCACTATAGACCACAAATCCTTCCGTCCCCTCGCGGCAAGGAAAGTACAGCCGACATTAACCGGCTCTTGAGTTCCTCAAAACTCCGTTGACACGCGTCGGACCACGTGTATTTCTTATCCTTCTGCAAAAGGTTCGTTAAGGGTTGAGCGATTCTAGAAAATCCTTCCACAAACCGCCGATAATAACCCGCTAATCCGAGAAAACTTCGGATTTCCTTAACGTTCTTCGGAGGTAGCCAATCCCGAATAGCCTCCGTCTTCTGAGGATCGACACGAACTCCGTCTGATGAAATTACATGTCCGAGAAAAGTCACTTCGGACATCCAGAACTAACATTTGGAAAACTTCCCAAAAAGTTGTTCTCGTCTCAAAACGTCGAGCACTTGATGAAGGTGAAACTCGTGTTCCTCCCGGTCGCGAGAATAAATCAAAATGTCATCGATGAAGACAACAACAAACTGATCCAAAAAGTCGATGAAAACTCGATTCATTAACTCCATGAATACCACAGGTGCATTAGTCAATCCGAACGGCATAACCACAAACTCATAATGACCATAGCGTGTTCGAAACGCCGTCCTCGCGATATCCGACTCTCGAATCCGCAACTGATGATATCCAGATCTTAAGTCGATCTTGGAAAATACTGAAGCTCCCTGAAGTTGATCTAAGAGATCTTCAATACGGGGTAAGGGATACTTATTCTTGATCGTCACCCGGCTCAATTCCCGGTAATCAATACACAAGCGGAACGAACCATCCTTCTTCTTGACAAATAACACTGGTGCTCCCCACGGGGATGCACTCGGTCGAATATAACCCTTCTCGAACAACTCCTCAAGTTGGTTCTTTAATTCCTGCATTTCGGTCGGGGCCATCCGGTACGGTGCCTTCGATATCGGGACGACTGTGCTCCAACTCAATCGTGAATTCCACATCCCTCTGTGGAGGCAAACCAGGTAACTCGTCTGGAAAAACATCGGCATATTCCTTCACTACCGGAATGTCTGTCAACATTACTGATGATTTCTTGGTTTTGGTCATATAGCACCAATAACCGACACATCCCTGATTGAGTAATCTTACTGCTTTCATCAAATTAATGACTTTACCAGAACAGCCGGGATTACCTCCCTGAAACACACATTCGACTCCATCGTCTGAAATGATAGTGATCAAACACTTTCGGACACTAATGATGGCATCATGACGATCCATCCAATCAATACCCAAGATGATGTCGTCCCTCGACAAATCTACTACGATTAAGTCTGCTGGCCATACACGACCATGAAGCTGAATCGGACAATTCTGAATCTCACGACTTCCGATAATTCGTCTACCATCAGGTAGGCCAATGACATAAGGCTCACAACTAGTAGCACTACCCAGACGTAGTCTACTCAAACATGACTCGGAAATGAATGAATGAGATGCACCAGTATCAAAAAGGGTACACACAGGTTGAGATAGAATATCGAGTGTACCTGAGATCATCCGGGCCTCCGGATCGTCGGTCTTCTTCATCTCATAAATTCGGGGCTTGCCGGCCCCCGAACCGGACGCTCCCGTCTGATAGCTCTTGGCTCCGCCTTTAGCTCCTGTCGTCTTGAACGATGCTGACTGAGTGGCCTGATTCTGCACCGCTTAATGACCTGGGGCTTGAGATGATGCCGGAGTGGGTTTAGAGTCCTTACGGAAAAAACGGGCCCTATGCCCAGCAATCCCACAGTTGTGGCACGTGATAGACTGCTTCGGACATTTGGTGCTGAAATGACCTGCTCTCAGCTGAAACAGTGATGGCCGAATCGCCGCCGCGATCGAGATTCCGCGGGTTTAGACGCCATGGGAGGTCGCCGTAAAAGTAGAGCCCGCACGTGGTTTCTTGAAAGTGAACGACTCCGCCGACCGATTACGGTTCTTGGTCTTCTTGCTAGCAGACGAAGGTTGATGCTTAGCAATTTCCTTAGCCGTATGCTCGTAAGTGAGAGCTTTCTCAATGAACTCGGCAGTGGCACAATTATGATTAAGCAACCGTAGTCACAGACGAGGTTTCACCTCTTCCGAAATACTTGATCTTGTCCGCTTCTGAGTGAATGATAGATGAGGCGAACGGAAGAAGTTCCTGAAATTTTTCGGCGATGGCGAGAACATCATCATCCGTCGAAAGGTCGGGAGTGAGTAATTCCGACAACTTGGCCTCCCTGAGTGGGGCCGGATAGTACCTCTCCATCATGAGAGTCTTGAACTGATCCGAAGTACATGTTCCGTCTGTGGGCTTCAACGATAACCACCATGAATGAGCGCTCTTACCGAGATAGTAAGCCGCAACTGAAACTTTATGCCCTTCAGGGCAATCCACCATAGCAAATAACTTCTCAAAATGCTCAAGCCAATGAACAATATCCGCCGGCTCAGATGAGCCCTCAAAGGTAGGTGGTCGCTCGCGAGAGATATCGCTAATGATATTGCTTACACCCCTCTCTTGCCTCTGAGGTGGCGGCGGAGGAGCCTGCTGATTTTGATTGACGGAGTTATGCATCGTCTCCATCAACTGAGCCATCTGGGTCATTTGGTCAATCATGACCTGCATAAATGCGAGTGGTCAACCCGACACCCTCCGACTAAGCCGTGTCCCGCACGACTCCCGATAGTGAATGATCGCGCCCGTGTGAATGAGTGGCGCTGCCGCTCGATGAATTAGCATTATTCCTCGCGTTCGCGCGTGTATTCACACGAGTCCTCGGGATTCGGCCCGCTCCACGGCCTCGTCCTCCACGTCCTCTGCCAGCCCTTTCCATACTGAAGTGGAAAGTCATATGATGATTATATATCTCGCATGAGTATCACATTATGATTATATTATGAAATGATGAAAATGAGCATACGCGCTCAAATACAGCGATTACATGAATAATTAGTTGACGTGACATGATTATCTGATGAAGTTACTGAAATGATTATCTTGAATGAGTTAATAAGATTAATGATTCGATCTTCCTGATCAACAACTGAACAATGAAATGAATTGACTGATTAATGAGTTAACCTGACCGTCCCGGTCAAAATGACGATGATGATTGAGGATTGTTAACTGATGAATTATGAATGAATGATTAATGCCAGAAATTATACCATGGCATTAGAAATCTTACAGTTCTTGGTCTGATTGGCTCGGCATTTGCACAGGTCACACGTGACGCGAAAGTCCAATGATACTAGTCCGATGACGATGATTTCAAATGAGACATGACTTGGAGGGTAGTATTCAAAACCACGCTCCGATACCAACTCTGTAACACCCCAAACTAGGCGGATATTACAGTGCCGTGGACCCCGATCGGGACCCACCAAAGTAATGAAAATGAATGAATTACACAGGTAAATGTAGTACCGAACCACATTACACAATTAATTACTCCGATGAGGAGTTTCATACAACACACCTGTGATGATATCAATACAAGTATATTTTATATGGAGATAAAATATACAACAATGAGTGAAATGAATTTTCAAACGGAATGTCTGCAGCGGAATAAATAAAAGAAACATAATGACTGAAAAGACTGGGGCCCCCTACTAGTATCACTGGGACTCTCGCCGTCACCGTGCTCTCCCGTGCCTTAGCCTTGCCATGACATGAAAACAGTATCCCCAACGGGCCGGGCCATACGTAACAACAATCCAAAAGGGTTGAAAAAAACACAACATGATATAACTGACATTATGAATTATCCTGACTTAACATACGCAATCAAACAAGCTATATGAATCGACTATCAGTACGGCTCAAAGCAATGGTGCCACACTACGTCCGGGATGGAAATGTGTCCGTGCACAAGCCACCAACGAGTATTGATCGAATACACGTGTGGTCTTGTACCTAATCAGTCTCACGAAGCCATCAACTCGTGTGCACACCCAATGTGAGGCCACCAACCAACACACGACTATAATGTGCCCGACATGAAAATCCTACACATACCAACCGGCACGCCAAGATGACCCTAATGCCACGATATAATAAAAGTGACAACGAAAATGAATAATGACTCACCAAGATGAAATGATGGTGAAATGAATGATAGCTCAATGAAATGATTGGAACCGTCGTTCCTTATGACTGAGGTGATTAATTGACAATGACAAGCTTTGATACGGTTAATACAATGATGAATGAGTTACGATTATGAATGAACAACAACAAAAGGAATGAATATCCTTTTAACCGAGTAAGAATTAACTTACTCAATACCGATGACAATGTCCTTCCACGAACAACGTCCTAAATGAAAAGTCGGTCGCTCGAACAACTTTGAACAACAACAACAATTACCAACAACCGATCAATACACGAATCAAATACGATCATAACCGACCCAAACGCCGATACAACAATATCCGAACTCGTAGATGTACTCTAACGAAAACGTTGAGATACCCGTTGGTTAAAACCAAACCCAAATTATCGGACCAACTCCAAAATGATTGATTCAAACCAAAGACAACATTATCAATGACATCAATAATCTCATGGAAATCCACAATTCAAGTTTATAATAACGACAATCGGAAATCCCCAAAATAACCGAAGTCAACCCCAAGGGTTCTTGAAATAATTCCGAAAATAACCATTAAATCCGTAAGAATATACTTATCCAAGGTAGATAATCCTTATCTAACATATTCCAATGATAATCCAAGCTTACACGAAGAAATCGGAAGGAAAAACCCAAAAATCCGAAATTCTAGATCCAAGAGATTAATACCTTTGATTCGATGCGATGAAGATGATGAAATGATGATTAATCCGAAAGATGAGCTTGAAGATGATGATTGATGATTACACCTCGAAGAATCCTCTCCGAATCGCTCGAAATCGCCCAAAAATACCGAAGGAATGAAATGAGATGAATAAATGACGAACTCTGACTAAACTGTCCAATTTATAGTCAGTCCAGGTTAGCGTGCGCTAGCCCTTGTGCGTAGCGTGCGCTAACGAGTAATTTGGGTAGTCCAGTACCCACTGTCCGAACACGGTAGCGCGCGCTACGTACCTTCTTGTAGCGTGCGCTACGGCCATACTATTAGCATGCGCTAAGACCCATTATTAGCGTGCGCTAACGAAATATTGATGCTCAAAGACCGGAGTCCGTAAAACCGCCCGACCTCTGATTCTGACCCCGATAGCGTGCGCTACAAACATTGTTTAGCTTTCGCTAATATATCGGTTGCGTAAGCTAACAACAACACATAGCGTGCGCTATGAATTAATCGATGCGCCCAAAGAGCCACCGGACTCAACCTCGATCCGTCCCTAGCGCGCTACTCCACACATATAGCGTGCGCTACTACAACCCGTTAGCGCGCGCTACTTACCACTCGTAGCGTGCGCTACAAATAATCTCACCGCAGTCCGGTACCTTCTGGATCGCAGCCTGTGGCAACCTTAGCGTGCGCTAAAGCTGAGTGGTAGCGTGCGCTACCTATACCCAATTAGCGTATGCTAAAAGGAGTATGTAGCGTGCGCTACTCCTCACGCACAGCTCGCAACGAAAATGACAATGATGATAAACACGGCACGAAACTCCAATCGGATTAGTGATGAATGACGATTGATACACGATACAATTACTCTGAATGATGAATACCATGACTGAATCTGAGTGACAATTGATCAATAATGAATGAAATTACTGAGTGATAATGACTGATGGATAAATATTGAATGATATTTACTGAATTACAACCGGGTATTACAGTTTCGACTCGAATGCATGTAACATGATCTTATGTCCTATTAACAAGACTTAATCGGAGCTATTATAGCGAATCCTTGCCACAAAAATACTTAATCAAGAAGTAAAAGATTATTCGGAGCTATTATAGCCAATTATGAGTATAAAAGGCTCGAATCTAATCAATAAACCCGAGTTTTCACAGAGTTCCGACTCAAATGCATGTAACATAGTCTTATGTCATATTAGCAAGATTTAATCGGAGCTATTATATCTAATACTTGCTACAACAAGACTTAATAAAGAAGTAAAAGATTAATCGGAGCTCTTATAGCCAATTCTGAGTACAAAAGGCTCGAATCTAATCAATAAACTCGAGTTTTCATAGAGTTCTGAATCGAATGCATGTAACATGGTCTTATGTCATATTAGCAAGATTTAATCAGAGCTATTATATCCAATACTTGCTACAACAAGACTTAATCAAGAAGTAAAAGATTAATCGGAGCTCTTATAGCCAATTCTGAGTACAAAAGGCTCAAATCTAATCAATAAACCTGAGTTTCATAGAGTTCTGACTCGAATGCATGTAACATGATCTTATGTCCTATTAATAAGACTTGATCGGAGCTATTATATCCAATACTTGCTACAACAAGACTTAATCAAGAAGTAAAGATAAATCGGAGCTCTTATAAATAATTCTGAGTACAAAAGGCTTGAATCTAATTAATAAACTCGAGTTTTCATAGAGTTCCGACTCGAATGCATGTAACATGGTCTTATCTTCTATTAACAGGATGTAATCAAGAAGTAAAGTCTTAATCGGAGCTATTATAGTGAATACTTGCTACAACAAGACTTAATGAAGAATGAAAAGATTAATCAGAGCTATTGTAGCCAATTCTGAGTACAAAAGGCTCGAATCTAATCAATAAACCCAAGTTTTTGTACAGTTCGGACTCGAACGTATGTAACGTGGTTTTATCTCTTATTAACAAGACTTAGCTAGAAGTAAAGGCTTAGTCGGAGCTATTATGCGAATCCTTGCTACAACAAGACTTCATCAAGAAGTAAAAGATTATTCGGAGTTGTTATAGCTAATTATGAGTACAAAAGGCTCGAATCTAATCAATAAACTCGAGTTTCACAGAGTTACGAGTCTAATGCATGTAACATGGTCTTTTGTCCTATTAACAAGACCTAATCGGAGCTATTATATCCAATATTTGCTACAACAAGACTTAATCAAGAAGTCAAAGATTAATCGGAGCTCTTATAAACAATTCTAAGTACAAAAGGCTCGAATCTAATCAATAACTCGAGTTTTCATAGAGTTCCGACTCGAATACATGTAACGTGGTCTTATCTCCTATTAACAGGATGTAATCAAGAAGTAAAGGCTTAATCAGAGCTATTATAGTGAATCCTTGCTACAACAAGGTTATCAAGAAAGAAAAGATTAATCGGAGCTATTATAGCGAATCCTTGCCACAAAAATACTTAATCAAGAAGTGAAAGATTATTCAGAGCTATTATAACCAATTATGAGTATAAAACGCTCGAATCTAATCAATAAACCCGAGTTTTCACAGAGTTCCGACTCGAATGCATGTAATATGGTCTTATGTCATATTAGCAAGATTTAATCGGAGCTATTATATCCAATACTTGCTACAACAAGACTTAATCAAAAAGTAAAAGATTAATCAAAGCTTTTATAGCCAATTCTGAGTACAAAAGGCTCGAATCTAATCAATAAACTCGAGTTTTCATAGAGTTCTGACTCGAATGCATGTAACGTGGTCTTATGTCATATTAGCAAGATTTAAACGGAGCTATTATATACAATACTTGCTACAACAAGACTTAATCAAGAAGTAAAAGATTAATCGGAGCTCTTATAGCCAATTCTGAGTACAAAATGCTCGAATCTAATCAATAAAGCCGAGTTTCACAGAGTTCCGACTCGAATGCATGTAACATGATCTTATGTCCTATTAACAAGACTTAATCGGAGCTATTATAGCGAATCCTTGCCACAAAAAGACTTAATCAAGAAGTAAAAGATTATTCGGAGCTATTATAGCCAATTATGAGTATAAAAGGCTCGAATCTAATCAATAAACCCGAGTTTTCACAGAGTTCCGACTCAAATGCATGTAACATAGTCTTATGTCATATTAGCAAGATTTAATCGGAGCTATTATATCTAATACTTGCTACAACAAGACTTAATAAAGAAGTAAAAGATTAATCGGAGCTCTTATAGCCAATTCTGAGTACAAAAGGCTCGAATCTAATCAATAAACTCGAGTTTTCATAGAGTTCTGACTCGAATGCATGTAACATGGTCTTATGTCATATTAGCAAGATTTAATCAGAGCTATTATATCCAATACTTGCTACAACAAGACTTAATCAAGAAGTAAAAGATTAATCGGAGCTCTTATAGCCAATTCTGAGTACAAAAGGCTCGAATCTAATCAATAAACCCGAGTTTCATAGAGTTCTGACTCGAATGCATGTAACATGATCTTATGTCCTATTAATAAGACTTGATCGGAGCTATTATATCCAATACTTGCTACAACAAGACTTAATCAAGAAGTAAAGATAAATCGGAGCTCTTATAAACAATTCTGAGTACAAAAGGCTTGAATCTAATTAATAAACTCGAGTTTTCATAGAGTTCCGACTCGAATGCATGTAACATGGTCTTATCATCTATTAACAGGATGTAATCAAGAAGTAAAGTCTTAATCGGAGCTATTATAGTGGATACTTGCTACAACAAGACTTAATGAAGAAAGAAAAGATTAATCAGAGCTATTGTAGCCAATTCTGAGTACAAAAGGCTCGAATCTAATCAATAAACCCAAGTTTTTGTAGAGTTCGGACTCGAACGTATGTAATGTGGTTTTATCTCTTATTAACAAGACTTATCAAGAACTAAAGGCTTAGTCGGAGCTATTATGCGAATCCTTGCTACAACAAGACTTCATCAAGAAGTAAAAGATTATTCGGAGTTGTTATAGCTAATTATGAGTACAAAAGGCTCGAATCTAATCAATAAACTCGAGTTTCACAGAGTTACGAGTCTAATGCATGTAACATGGTCTTTTGTCCTATTAACAAGACCTAATCGGAGCTATTATATCCAATATTTGCTACAACAAGATTTAATCAAGAAGTCAAAGATTAATCGGAGCTCTTATAAACAATTCTAAGTACAAAAGGCTCGAATCTAATCAATAACTCGAGTTTTCATAGAGTTCCGACTCGAATACATGTAACGTGGTCTTATCTCCTATTAACAGGATGTAATCAAGAAGTAAAGGCTTAATCAGAGCTATTATAGTGAATCCTTGCTACAACAAGGTTATCAAGAAAGAAAAGATTAATCGGAGCTATTATAGCGAATCCTTGCCACAAAAAGACTTAATCAAGAAGTGAAAGATTATTCGGAGCTATTATAACCAATTATGAGTATAAAAGGCTCGAATCTAATCAATAAACCCGAGTTTTCACAGAGTTCCGACTCGAATGCATGTAATATGGTCTTATGTCATATTAGCAAGATTTAATCGGAGCTATTATATCCAATACTTGCTACAACAAGACTTAATCAAAAAGTAAAAGATTAATCAGAGCTTTTATAGCCAATTCTGAGTACAAAAGGCTCGAATCTAATCAATAAACTCGAGTTTTCATAGAGTTCTGACTCGAATGCATGTAACGTGGTCTTATGTCATATTAGCAAGATTTAAAGGGAGCTATTATATACAATACTTGCTACAACAAGACTTAATCAAGAAGTAAAAGATTAATCGGAGCTCTTATAGCCAATTCTGAGTACAAAAGGCTCGAATCTAATCAATAAAGCCGAGTTTCATAGAGTTCCGACTCGAACGCATGTAACATGATCTTATGTCCTATTAACAAGACTTAATCGGAGCTATTATAGCGAATCCTTTCCACAAAAAGACTTAATCAAGAAGTAAAAGATTATTCGGAGCTATTATAGCTAATTATGAGTATAAAAGGCTCGAATCTAATCAATAAACCCGAGTTTTCACAGAGTTCCGACTCAAATGCATGTAACATAGTCTTATGTCATATTAGCAAGATTTAATCGGAGCTATTATATCTAATACTTGCTACAACAAGACTTAATAAAGAAGTAAAAGATTAATCGGAGCTCTTATAGCCAATTCTGAGTACAAAAGGCTCGAATCTAATCAATAACTCGAGTTTTCATAGAGTTCCGACTCGAATACATGTAACGTGGTCTTATCTCCTATTAACAGGATGTAATCAAGAAGTAAAGGCTTAATCGGAGCTATTATAGTGAATCCTTGCTACAATAAGATGTAATCAAGAAAGAAAAGATTAATCGGAGCTATTATAGCGAATCCTTGCCACAAAAAGACTTAATCAAGAAGTGGAAGATTATTCGGAGCTATTATAACCAATTATGAGTATAAAAGGCTCGAATCTAATCAATAAACCCAAGTTTTCACAGAGTTCCGACTCGAATGCATGTAATATGGTCTTATGTCATATTAGCAAGATTTAATCGGAGCTATTATATCCAATACTTGCTACAACAAGACTTAATCAAAAGGTAAAAGATTAATAGGAGCTTTTATAGCCAATTCTGAGTACAAAAGGCTTGAATCTAATCAATAAACTCGAGTTTTCATACAGTTCTGACTCGAATGCATGTAACGTGGTCTTATGTCATATTAGCAAGATTTAATCGGAGCTATTATATCCAATACTTGCTACAACAAGACTTAATCAAGAAGTAAAAGATTAATCGGAGCTCTTATAGCCAATTCTGAGTATAAAAGGCTCGAATATAATCAATAAAGCCGAGTTTCACAGAGTTCCAACTCGAATGCATGTAACATGATCTTATGTCCTATTAACAAGAGTTAATCGGAGCTATTATAGCGAATCATTGCCACAAAAAGACTTAATCAAGAAGTAAAAGATTATTCGGAGCTATTATAGCCAATTATGATTATAAAAGGCTTGAATCTAATCAATAAACCCGAGTTTTCACAGAGTTCCGACTCGAATGCATGTAACATAGTCTTATGTCATATTAGCAAGATTTAATCGGAGATATTATATCTAATACTTCCTACAATAAGACTTAATAAAGAAGTAAAAGATTAATCGGAGCTCTTATAGCCAATTATGAGTACAAAAGGCTCGGATCTAATCAATAAACTCGAGTTTTCATAGAGTTATGACTCGAATGCATGTAACATGGTCTTATGTCATATTAGCAAGATTTAATCGGAGCTATTATATCCAACACTTGCTACAACAAGACTTAATCAAGAAGTAAAAGATTAATCGGAGCTCTTATAGCCATTTCTGAGTACAAAAGGGTCGAATCTAATCAATAAACCCGAGTTTTTGTAGAGTTCAGACTCGAATGCATGTAACATGATCTTATGTCCTATTAACAAGACTAAATCGAAGCATTTATATCCAATACTTGCTACAACAAGACTTAATCAATAAGTAAAAGATAAATCGGAGCTCTTAAAAATAATTCTGAGTACAAAAGGCTCGAATCTAATTAATAAACTCGAGTTTTCATAGAGTTCCGACTCGGTTGTATGTAACGTGGTTTTATCTCTTATTAACAAGACTTATCAAGAAGTAAAGGCTTAGTCGAAGCTATTATGTGAATCCTTGCTATAACAAGACTTAATCAAGAAGTAAAAGATTATTCGGAGTTGTTATAGCTAATTATGAGCAGAAAAGGCTCGAATCTAATCAATAAACCCGAGATTCACAGAGTTACGAGTCTAATGCATGTTACATGGTCTTATGTCCTATTAACAAGATCTAATCGGAGCTATTATATCCAATACTTGTTACAACAAGACTTAATCAAAAAGTCAAAGATTAATCGGAGCTCTTATAAACAATTCTAAGTACAAAAGGCTCGAATCTAAATAATAAACTCGAGTTTTCATAGAGTTCCGACTCGAATGCATGTAACGTGGTCTTGTCTCCTATTAACATGATTTAATCTAGAAATAAAGGCTTAATCGGAGCTATTATATTGAATCCTTGCTACTACAAGACTTAATCTGAAAGAAAAGATTAATCAGAGCTCTTATAGCCAATTCTGAGTACAAAAGGCTCGAATCTAATCAATAAACTCGAGTTTTCACAGAGTTCTGACTCGAATGCATGTAACTATTAGGAGTATGCCCTCGAATGCCACTCAGAGGTTGTTGAGTGAGGGCATTGTACTTGTAATTATGTAAACCTTTTATATAAGGCAAATGAATGTTTCTTTATTTACTGGTAGTTACTGGCATTCCTAACTCGTAAATAAACATATAGAAACTAGTCCGTGTATTTGAGAGCAAAACGTTCCACTCCTTATTGGATAAGGGGATCGGCACTGGAAAGGTTTATAGCTCAAATACTTAATCGTTCGCAAGTCGATGAAACTTGACTGGGCGTTAAGTTTATGTGAAGACTTGTATGACGTGTTCTTTGACATGGAGAGTGCCTGTCGAACACTAATGGTTAGTGGGAGCACATGTTATAGGTATGCTAATTAGATTAGTATACTCGAACCGACTCACCCTCGATTCGTCCCACGGATTTCACTCGGACGCCAATGACGGAATCGAAAGGTTATGATAGGTATTCGTGAACCTTCGACTTGAGGATTTAGTAGGGATGTGCTTGTGACGTCAAGATTTTCATTAGAGTAGTTCGACCTCGTAAACCTAAGGCGGGGTCAACTCGACGTGCATCTTGACGGCAAGTAGCAGTGTCCTATCAATACCAAGATAGAATTCTTTCTCCCGTTAGTGAACGGGTTATATGTCCTATGCGGTTATTGGCGATGAGATCATAAGTCTTTGGCCAAAGCATCGAGCTAGTCAGTATTAGATACACGAGAGCTCGATGATCTCGATTTGCATTAACGCATGCATAGTGTCAAGCATGATAGGGTTTGATCGACCGTGACCCTATAACTTGATCGGGATATTTGAAAGAAGGGTTTATACGTATACCGGTATTCACGACAGAATGGTTCTTGAATGATCCCAATCATTCGTTCTCGCCGGGCATGCAGTGTAGGCCACCAGCCGCTAGGTGGTGCTACTACTCTTTGGTTCCTCCCATTGCCGATCGAGACGGACCTACCGAGTCGCGCATTAGGATTGACGACGGAATGAATTAAGCTAATTCTCTCATTATGAATATTAGATATTGGATATCTAATTTGGGACATTGGATGTTTAAATCGATTTATCGGATAAACTGATTTACGGCTTAATGGATTAATATATCACTGGGTGATTAATTTAATTCATGAATATAATTATTTCTTGGAGAAATTAATTATGTTATTTTGTATTTGATATGTTTAATTAATTGGATTAATTAATCGATACAAATACATCGGAACGGAATCGTAGTTTATCTGTTTGGACTCACGGGAGTCTGAAACGAACCGAACTCATCCGTTTCTGCATGGTAGCCGCCCCCCTAATTTCCACCCACTTTCCTCTTGTCTTGTTGTTTTCATTTTATATTAAAAAGATGACTTTGTGGGGCTTTGATTCTCATAATAATGAGATGTATCATGTGAAGAGTTGAATAAATGAAGAAGACATCTCTCACTTGATATTCCAAGCCAATTCCAACGTGAGAGTGTAGAGAGAGAGAGAGAGAAAAGACTTCTCCAAGTCTTCTTCATCTTTGTTCATCAACTTCTTCTTCATTTTTCTTGGAGAAAAATTGAGAGAAAATCATATAGAGAGAGTAAGATTAAAACACTTAGAGTGTAGTAATCTTTACATATATAGCTTCATCACTTAGCTCTAGCCGTATCCTCGGAGGATAGCAAGGTGATCGTCGTTCCGGTTGTTTCTCCGGCGCGTGGCAAGTAGAGACGCGGTGCTTTCGGCGTTGAATCACTCAAGAGCTTGGGGAATAGCTCAAGAGAAGGTTACCATTTAATCAACGGACTTCGAGGGTTAGTTTCTTATGACTCTTGCTCTACGTTTATATTTTCGTATATACGTAGCTCGATCGATCCTCATAGGGATTCGGATCGAATTAATTTTCATTTTACCGCTTCCACTGCGCCTTCGTTTTTAGGCACCGAATCCCAACAGTGGTATCGGAGCGTAGGTCTTGCGATCGTATATACGATATTAGCATTTGGAATGCTCGATTAGATGGTGAATGATTTGGAATCATTTGTCATAATCGTGGTATATGTTTTTACGTTCATTGTAATTATATTTTTCGTAAGTTTATGTCTAAATATAAATCTTAATTTCTTGGAAATATGATTTATATTGAGGATATGAATGTTAGAGAATATAGATATTGGATATCCGGTCGAAAAACTAGCCCCGAAATGCCGTTGGACGGTCCGGGAGGGGTCCGGAAGTCGGGGGCCGCGGCCCAGGGCTGTTGCAGCCGGCCTGGGCAGCCACTGTACTGTGGGCCGCGGCACAGGCTCCAGGGGCCGCGGCCCAGGGCTGCTGGGCAGCCGGCCGGCAGCTGCCGAGCATGACTCGGCCATGCCAGGCCTGTCTGCCGGCATGCTGCCGGCAGTGACTCGGCCATGGCAGGCCAATTTCGCCCCGGCTCGATTTTTTCGTGTATTCTTGAAAATTAATCTCCCGCATGTTAAATTGGATTTAATATGATTAAAATGATTTATGGTATTTCATTTTATAAGGGAAATTTGATTAATTGGAATATTTATGGTCGACCGAATTATTTTGAACGTTATCATATTACCGATTGTGTGAATCGATTGGATCGGTTCGTATTGTTGATTGGATCAATGTATCTCTACGCTTTCCATTTATTTAGTATTTATTGAATGAATGCTTTTGAATGGGGATGTGGTTCGTGGACTTAGTTTTTGAATCGTTCGTTTTATTCGATTGGGTTGTAAAGGCCGTTTTGAGCCTATTTATTTTACTAGAAAAATTTGTATCTAGGATGCAATTTTCAATCTATAATTTATATGTAATGACGAAGACCGAAGGAAGATCCATTTCGAGAAGACGAAGATTCAAGACGAAGACTTGTAATTAGATTACAGAGTTTTTGTTTTCTAGGAACGGTCCATGAACCACATGTTGGTAGCAACTAGGTTGTGAATGGTTGTTTCATATTGTATGAATGCCAAAAACGCGCTTAAACGATTAATGTGCAAAGTGCAACGTAAATCGCGAAAAATCTCCCACAACAAATAATTAAGTTTATAAGGTTTCAAGGTTTTCCTTCCCTCCATCGAGCTTTCGGGAAATTGAAATCCAAACCGGATGTGCTATGCTTCCGAGTTATCGGGGTAGTCGTTCGGGGAGGACGGATAAATTACCGAGAGCGCATTGGATGCCTTCGGTTGGAGCAAATTTTATCCCTAGAAACCTGATAGGTTGCCGGATAAGATTCAATTGTGAAACTGATTTGCGTCGATGGTATAAACTTAACTTGTTCACGAACCATAGAAACCGTATAGGTTGAGGGGAATGATCAAGGAGAAAAAGAATATCGAATCATCCATTAGATGGGTTGGTGTTGGACACCACTTTATGAAAATTAATAGACTAGAAACCTATTCGGTTGCCCTCTATTAAGATTTATAAAGAACTCGATCACCACTATGAAGTAGAGCGACGATACTTCCGGTTTTCACATGGGAGTGTGTTATTCCGATAAAAAAATAGTGGGAGCTGGGTAACAAGAATAGAAAAGACCTTAATTCTATACTCAGAACATAATATAACAAGTCACTAATTAATCTGTTATACTTAATGCAGACATAACTCAATATGACAATGAATCCACTCGCAATTCTACTCGAAAAGAACACCTTAATGGGACCTAACTTTGTGGATTGGCTCCGCAATCTGATGATTGTCCTCAGTATAGAGGCACTGGGATACGTCTTGGAGATGGACATTCCGGCGCCTCCTGTGCGGACCCGAGCCAATCAGGAAGAGATTGAAAACCACGAAAAGTGGGTTAAGGATGACGTGAAAGTCCATGCTTATATGATGGCTTCCATGTCTAATGAGCTTCAGAGAGCTCATGAGAAAATGACTTCTGCTAGGCAGATTCTATCTCACTTAACCGAACTTTATGGTGAGCACAGCAGAACTGCTAGATATGAGATATCCAAGCAACTGTTCGGTGCAAGAATGAAGGAAGGTGAGAAGGTTGGGGAACACGTCCTCAAAATGATATCCATGATCGAGAGATTGGAGGCTCTTGATTTTAAAATGGATACTTCTCTCCAAACCGACCTTATCCTACAGTCTCTCCCTGATTCCTTCTCACAGTTTGTTATGAACTTCAACTGCAATGAGATTGCATGTAATTTAGCTGGGCTAATGAACAAACTTGTGACCGCTCAGTCTCAGATGAAGACTCCGCGGATGAAGGAGTCTGTGTAATACCCGGTATTTTTCTTTCCCTTGTATTTCCATTTTTGGTATATTTCTCGGTCATAGTGACCCTCGTGTACCTTTCAGTATGTCCTTCCTGTCAACTGTTGAACTGTATTCTCGTTATTGTTGTGCGGAACCACCGTTTCGGGGTTGCCGTGGACCCATTTCGTGTTATTGGTTCCAAAATGTTGATTCTTATCGTTTTTATTCTCTTTCCGATCATTTTTATCATTTTGGGACCCAAAGAGGGTGTGGGCCGCAGCACAAGGTTCGTGCGCCGCGGCACACAAATTTCTTCAGTTGTTGGTCGAACAAACTCTACTGTGTGCCGCGGCACACCCGTCCGGTGCCGCGGCACAGTGCCAGGCCAGTGCCGCGGCACACCTGTCCAGTGCCGCGGCACACTCGTGTGACATCTGCGACCAAAACCCGCCTGTACCGGGTGCCGCGACACACGCAGGCCGTGCCATGGCACACTGCCGAACCCTGGGAGTAATTTTTTGGCCTGTGCCGCGGCACACAATGCAGTCAACCCCTTATAATTATGTCGTTTTGAGCGTCAGCTGCTCATTTCTTCTTCTTCTTCCTGCGACGCGAGAGAGAGTGAGAGAGAGGGGGAGAGTTCTTCATCATTATCCATTGGGGGGTTGATTTTCACCATTTTTCTTCGGTAGTGAAGCCCGGACGATCAATCCAACGCGTGTTCTACGGATCTTAGTACTTGAATCTCCAAAGGTAATATTTCTTGAAACCCTCCCTTTTGGATAATTGGGGATTTTGGGGTTTTTGTCCGATTCTTTCCGTTTTGTTGATGGATTCTTGATGAATATGATTAATCTTGTTGATATCATTAATTTCCCTACGGATTCATGGTATATTTTCATAGTTTTGCGGAATCGAGAGGGTTTGGTTGTGGTCCGCCCTCGTTGTTATTTTGTGCGAATATACATGAATCGTAGGCGGGTTTTCGGGTGTATTCCATTTCCGTATTCGGCTAGAGTTGGTTGTAATTATGTTCTTCGAATCGTTAGGTTCGGTTCCGTTGATTCCTAGTGTTCTTCGGTGATTATCCTTTCCGTTCGTTGCGTCATCAAAATATTCAAGGCAAGTATTTTTGGAAACCTTTATGCTTAACGTAAAATAGTAATGTATATTGTGTGTGATTGCTCACCTCGGGAGGGTCCGACGGGATCACGGAGGGAATCCAATGGTATAGCCCTGGATTCACGAGTTTGTTTCGCTAGCCAGCTCGGGAGGGTCCTTAGGGATCACGGAGCGGGATCAATGGTATAGCCCTGTTCCCAAGGCGATGCGTGTGCGTGATTTGTTTTATAATATGGCCATCTCGGGAGGGTCCTTAGGGATCACGGAGCGGGATCAATGGTATAGCCCTGTTCCCACGGAAAATTGTTTGACTTTAGTTCCGGAAAAGACATGTCTGGTTTTGGCTTTTGAAATTAATATTGGTGCATGTACTATGAAATGTGTAAGCGATTGGTTTGCCTTGATTACTTGTACTAGCGTAATTGCTAACCCCTCTGGGGACCCGTTTTGGGGAAATTCTTGTTATGGATTTCAGGTTATGATTATCCGGACGAGCGGGCACTGGACAAGACGCAGGACGTTGGCCAGGGTCGTTGACATGTGCATTTGGGTCTTTCTATTTCTTTCGTCCATTTCGATTTGGTTGTTCTAATAATTATAAACTTATAGAGTGTACTCGCGAGTACTTAGGCTTTTCATTTCAAACTCCGTATTGTGCTACTTTTAAATTGTTACATTGTTGGTTGATGATCACTTCGCCGGTTGCTCCGGGCGTAACTTTTTATGTCTTATAATTAAATGTGTGTCCTCGCTAACCGGGATGGTTAGTAGAGTGGAGTTCTCTTGTTTGTAGCCTGGTGGGTCCCATGTGGGGGGTCCACGGCGCTGTAATATACTATGAATATCTCGGGGTGTTACAGAAAATGGTATCCGAGCTCTAGGTTTATGGATACCTAGGCTTGTTGGTTATTTGGGTCTAGTCGTGTTTTGTTTTGCACATTTTCACACCGCTGCCAGCATCTCGGTACTTCCAGTGCTCGTAAGTTTTCTTATTCGGTCTTTTGTTTTCTTGCATAGTATTTCTGCTTTTCGAATCGTGGTTGATTTTTCCTCCCTTGCTCATCATCAATATACTTCTGTTATCTCTTAACACCAGTATGGATGCCATAGGAAACCGTGGTCGTGGTCGTGGTCGTGGTCTCGGACGCGGACGAGGACGTGGGGCAGTCGGTGGGGCGGCCACGTCACATTCTTCGGGAGCCGGCAGTACCGGTGACCGTCACAGTCATGCTTCTTCTCAGGAGCGCGCCGATCTTGGTATTGCGGCTGTTATGCAGCAAATGGTTAACCAGATGGCGGCTATAGCTGAGGTGGTCCAAAACCCCGATCAGGCCCATGCTAATCGGGGCGGAGCGGCTTCAGGATGTCATCAAGATGCATCCTCCTTAGTTTTCGGGATCTTCGGACCCGATCGGCTGGGAAGGGTGGATCAAGGAGATATCCAAAGTATTCACTGCTACCAATTGCCCCGAGGACCGTAAGGTCCCTATTGCTCAATATTTTCTCACGTGAGATGCTACGGATTGTTGGGAGGCCGTTGGTCCCAAAGATCATGTTGCTTCATGGGCCGAATTTCAAGAATTGATGGAGACCGAATATTGCCCATGGCCGGTTAGACAGGCTCGGGTCCATGCCTTCTATGATGCTCAACCTCGGGATATTCCCGTATCCCAGGCTATTGCCTATTTTAACAAGGAGTTGGGTTACGTGAAGACCCAAGTTGTCGCTGAGAGCGACAAAATTTTCCATTTTTCCAGGAGGATGAAGTTGCCCATTCGGGACTATATGTCTGGGCTCGTCTGTACTACCCTGAAGGAATATCAGAGTCGAGCCCTTGCTTATGATATGTCAGTGACGGCGAGTGATTTGGCTCGTGAGAGCAAGAAGCAGAAGTCGGTCGGAAACTTTTCTGGTCCCAAGAGTGGAGGCCAGCAGAAATCTTGAGCTGCGAATATTTCTACGGGCGGTTCGGCTCGTTTCTCTGGGAGCTTTCGGGGTGCCGCCGGAACCCCCGCTCGTGAGCTCACATGCTTTAACTGCGGACTTTCGGGTCATAAGAACTGGGACTGTCCTCGTCCGCCTTTAACTTGTCATACTTGTGGTCAGTCGGGCCACAAGGCTTCTTTTTGTGATCAGCTCAGACAGCTTCGCAGTGCCCGTTCTTCTCACCCAGCACCTATGGAGCCGAGTGTGAACCAGGGCTCATTTGCTCCGCCGCCTCCACCGAGTGCCGGCCGAGGTAGGGGTCGGGGTCAGCCCGCTAGGGGTGGAGCTTCCAGTGTCGGCTCTGCTCAGCCGCGTATCTATGAGATGAGGAGAGCCGATGATCCAGCAGCTACTGTGGCGACAGGTACCGTTCATATTCATTTCCATCCTGTCAGTGTGCTTTTCGATTCGGGTGCTACGCATTCATTCATTTCTCTAGAGTGTGTACGCCGTTTGAGTCTCGACTGCTTGTCACCTTGCGAGCCTTTCATCGTTAAACTTCCTAGCGGTGATAGAATTGTCGGTGATCGAGAAGTCCGGGACTGTTCTGTGATTATTTGTGAGAGGGCTTGGCTCTCTAATCTTATTGTTGTGAGTATCGAGGGCGAGGATTTAATTCTCGGGAATGATTGGCTCGAGCGGCATGGTGCAATCATGAACTACCGCACGAGGATCATTACCATGTTAGCCGAGGACGGCACTGAACACTCTTTCGCGGGGCGAAAGAGAAACCAGAAGTTTGTTATTAACGCCTTGAAGGCGGTGAAACTCCTGCGAAAGGGGTGTACTGGTTATTGGTGCTAAGCCTTGAAGGCGGAGAATGGTGGAGTCGAGTTTTCGTCGATTCCAGTCGTTAGTGAGTTTCCTGATGTATTTCCTGACGAGTTGCCGGGATTGCCACCGGATCGTGAGGTTGAGTTTGTTATAGAATTAGAACCGGGCGCGGCTCCGATTTCGAAGGCGCCGTATCGCGTGGCACCTTCAGAGATGTCAGAGTTGAAGAAGCAGTTGAGTGAGCTTCTGGAGTCGGGGTATGTACGACCGAGCGCCTCCCCTTGGGGCGCACCGGTCTTGTTTGTGCGTAAGAAGGATGGTTCACTACATTTGTGTATCGACTATCGCGAACTAAACAAAGTGACCATCAAGAACAAGTATCCTTTGCCGAGGATTGACGACTTGTTCGATCAGTTGCATGGAGCTGCGGTGTTCTTGAAGATTGATTTAAAATCGGGGTACTATCAGCTCCGGGTGAGGGAGTCCGACGTGCCGAGGACAGCTTTTCGGACGAGATACGGACATTACGAGTTTGTAGTTATGCCTTTCGGGTTAACTAATGCACCGGCGGTGTTCATGCAATTGATGAACAAAGTCTTTATCGAGTATTTGGATAAGCGTGTCGTCGTCTTTATTGACGATATTCTGATCTATTCAAAGAATGAGGAAGAGCATGCCCATCATTTGCGGATAGTGTTAGACATTTTGAGGGTCGAGCAACTCTATGCGAAGTTCTCGAAATGTGAGTTCTGGCTGAAGGAAGTGATGTTTCTGGGTCACGTGATTTTAGCCGAGGGAGTTCGAGTGGATCCGCAGAAGATTGAGGCAGTGTTGGAGTGGGCATCGCCCACAAATGTGAAGGAGGTCCGTAGTTTCTTGGGTTTGGATGGCTACTACCGTAGGTTCGTCGAGGGTTTCTCAAAACTAGCTCGGCCACTTACACAGTTGCTCCAGAAATCCGAGAAGTTCGTCTGGACCAATGAGAGACAGTCGAGTTTTGAGGAACTGAAGAAGCGTTTGACTTCAGCTCCGGTTTTGGCGTTGCCATGTGGCAACGAGGGATTCGCCGTGTATAGCGATGCTTCGGGTCAGGGTCTTGGGTGCGTATTGATGCAGCACGGCAAGACCATTGCCTATGCGTCGAGACAGTTGAGGCCGTATGAGCTTAACTACCCTACTCACGATTTGGAGTTACCGGCGGTTGTCTTTGCACTCAAGATTTGGCGTCACTATCTTTTCGGCTCTGCATGTCAGATTTTTACCGATCATAAAAGTCTGAAAGATATATTTACTCATCGGGAGTTGAATATGAGGCAGAGGAGGTGGTTAGAGCCGATTAAGGATTATGACCTCGAAATCCTTTATCATCCGGGCAAGGCGAACGTCGTAGCCGACGCCTTGAGTCGGAAACCGATTGCGTTGCGAACGCTTGAGGTCCTCACATCTCAGTCTGAGCTTCGGCGGGCTTTGATTGAGTTTGGTTTTGAGGTTTTGTTGCCTGGAGCTGTCGGGCAACTTTGTGCTTTAGAGATTTCGTCGTCTTTGATCGATGAAATTAAGCTGAAACAATTAGAGGATCCGATGATTACTCAAATCCGAGAGAACGTTCTTAAAGGAAAGTCTCCTGGGTTTGTGATTCACGAGGATGGTGTTTTGAGATTCCAGAGTCGGCTTTGTGTGCCGAACGATCCAGAGTTGCGACAGAGTATTTTGCATGAGGCCCATTCCACACCCTATTCCGTTCATCCTGGTTCGAGTAAGATGTACAAGGACCTGAGGAGGAACTTCTGGTGGAATGATAAGAAGGAGGAGGTCGCACAGTTTGTGGCGAGATGTTTGACTTGCCAGCAAGTCAAAATCGAGCATCAGCGACCGGCTGGGTTATTGCAGTCACTTCCCATTCCGGAATGGAAATGGGAAGATATATCGATGGATTTCATTACGAGTTTGCCGAGATCGAGATCGGGCATGAATATGGTTTGGGTGATTGTTGATCGTCTGACCAAGTCGGCACATTTTCTGGGCATCAAGGACACTTGGGGCCCGGAGAAATTGGCTCGTGTGTTTATCGCGCAGATTGTGAGACTTTACGGTACCCCGAAGTCTATTGTTTCGGATCGTGATGGACGTTTCGTATCACACTTTTGGCAGGCGGTGCATAAGGCGTTGGGTACCCGTTTGCATTTGAGTACCTCTTTTCATCCCCAGTCAGATGGACAGTCGGAACGCACTATCCAGACATTCGAGGACATGTTGCGTGCTTGTGCCCTCGATTGGAGTAGCGACTGGGAGGAGCATTTGCCATTGATCGAATTCACGTACAACAATAGTTGGCACGCGTCGATTCGGATGGCACCGTATGAGGCCCTTTATGGGCGACGATGTCGATCGCCGATTTGTTGGAATGAGGCGTCCGATTTGGTCGGGACCGAGTCGGATGTCGTTTTAGAGACAAGGCGGAAGATAGAATTAATTCGGGAACGGATGTTGACGGCCCAGAGTCGACAGAAGTCATATGCCGATGTCCGTCGTCGACCTATAGAATTCGAGGTGGGAGACCACGTTTTGCTGAAGGTGTCGCCGACGAGAGGAGTTTTCCGTTTCGGGAAGAAGGGGAAGTTGAGTCCGAGATTTATTGGACCCTTCGAGATTCTCGAGCGGGTCGGTGGGTTAGCATACCGTTTGGCGTTACCCCCGGCCTTGAGTCACATTCATAGCGTTTTTCATGTTTCCCAGCTGAGGAAATATGTTCCGGATCCTAGTCATGTCATCGATTATGGCGAGATTGATATTGCTGAAGATATTACTTTTGAGGAGCGTCCTTTGAAGATTTTGGAGCATCGTGAGAAACGACTGAGGCATAAGACCATCCCTTTGGTCAAAGTGCAGTGGTCGAGACACGGTGTCGAGGAGGCAACTTAGGAAACCGAGGATAGCATGCGTGCTAGGTACCCTGAGTTGTTTGTTTCTTAAAGTTTCGGGACGAAACTTATTTTTAGAGGCGTAGAATGTAATACCCGGTATTTTTCTTTCCCTTGTATTTCCATTTTTGGTATATTTCTCGGTCATAGTGACCCTCGTGTACCTTTCAGTATGTCCTTCCTGTCAACTGTTGAACTGTATTCTCGTTATTGTTGTGCGGAACCGCCGTTTCGGGGTTGCCGTGGACCCATTTCGTGTTATTGGTTCCCAAATGTTGATTCCTATCGTTTTTATTCTCTTTCCGATCATTTTTATCATTTTGGAACCCAAAGAGGGTGTGGGCCGCGGCACAAGGTTTGTGCGCCGCGGCACACAAATTTCTTCAGTTTTTTGTCGAACAAACTGTACTGTGTGCCGCGGCACACCCGTCCGGTGCCGCAGCACACTCGTGTGACATCTGCGACCAAAACCCGCCTGTACCGGGTGCCGCGGCACACGCAGGCCGTGCCGCGGCACACTGCCGAACCCTGGGAGTAATTTTTTGGCCTGTGCCGTGGCACACCTCAGCTGTGCCGCGGCACACAATGCGGTCAACCCCTTATAATTATGTCGTTTTGAGCGTCAGCTGCTCATTTCTTCTTCTTCTTCCTGCGACGCGAGAGAGAGTGAGAGAGAGGGGGAGAGTTCTTCATCATTATCCATTGGGGGGTTGATTTTCACCATTTTTCTTCGGTAGTGAAGCCCGGACGATCAATCCAACGCGTGTTCTACGGATCTTAGTACTTGAATCTCCAAAGGTAATATTTCTTGAAACCCTCCCTTTTGGATAATTGGGGATTTTGGGGTTTTTGTCTAATTCTTTCCGTTTTGTTGATGGATTCTTGATGAATATGATTAATCTTGTTGATATCATTAATTTCCCTACGGATTCATGGTAAATTTTCATAGTTTTGCGGAATCGAGAGGGTTTGGTTGTGGTCCGCCCTCGTTGTTATTTTGTGCGAATATACATGAATCGTAGGCGGGTTTTCGGGTGTATTCCATTTCCGTATTCGGCTAGAGTTGGTTGTAATTATGTTCTTCGAATCGTTAGGTTCGGTTCCATTGATTCCTAGTGTTCGTCGGTGATTATCCTTTCCGTTCGTTGCGTCATCAAAATATTCAAGGCAAGTATTTTTGGAAACCTTTATGCTTAACGTGAAATAGTAATGTATATTGTGTGTGATGGCTCACCTCGGGAGGGTCCGACGGGATCACGGAGGGAATCCAATGGTATAGACCTGGATTCACGAGTTTGTTTCGCTAGCCAGCTCGGGAGGGACCTTAGGGATCACGGAGCGGGATCAATGGTATAGCCCTGTTCCCAAGGCGATGCGTGTGCGTGATTTGTTTTATAATATGGCCAGCTCGGGAGGGTCCTTAGGGATCACGGAGCGGGATCAATGGTATAGCCTGCTCTACGGCAAATTGTTTGACTGTTTAGTTCCGGAAAAGACATGTCTGGTTTTGGCTTTTGAAATTAATATTGGTGCATGTACTATGAAATGTGTAAGCGATTGGTTTGCCTTGATTACTTGTACTAGCGTAATTGCTAACCCCTCTGGGGACCCGTTTTGGGGAAATTCTTGTTATGGATTTCAGGTTATGATTATCCGGACGAGCGGGCACGTGGACAGTATGAGGACGTTGGCCAGGGTCGTTGACATGTGCATTTGGGTCTTTCTATTTCTTTCGTCCATTTCGATTTGGTTGTTCTAATAATTATAAACTTATAGAGTGTACTCGTGAGTACTTAGGCTTTTCATTTCAAACTCCGTATTGTGCTACTTTTAAATTGTTACATTGTTGGTTGATGATCACTTCGCCGGTTGCTCCGGGCGTAACTTTTTATGTCTTATAATTTAATGTGTGTCCTCGCTAACCGGGATGGTTAGTAGAGTGGAGTTCTCTTGTTTGTAGCCTGGTGGGTCCCATGTGGGGGGTCCACGGCGCTGTAATATACTCTGAATATCTCGGGGTGTTACAGTCTGCTCTTGTGATTTCTTCTGGACCTCGGAGGTCTAAGAACAAGAAGAAAAAGACCAAGAAGCAAACTGGACCACAAGTTAAGGACCATAAGGGTAAGGGCAAGGCCCCGATGGTTCCGAAGAATAAAAAGAAGAAGGATGCTTGTCTCAAGTGCGGTGAGCTGGGCCACTGGGCTAGAGACTGTCCCATTCTTCATGGCACTTCAGGTACAGAACTTTTAGTTTTGGAAACAAATTGTTCTGCTACTGTATTTTCTACTTCCTGGATACTGGATTCTGGTGCTAGTTCTCATATTTGTACCGTGAATCAGGATCTGGAACAAAATAGGAAGCTTGGAGCTGGAGAAGTTATGATCACAGTCGGAAGCGGGCATAGTGTCGAGGCGACCGACATAGGATCACTTCTTTTGGGTTTAGAATCCGGCTTTGTTTTGACTTTAGAAGATGTACTTGTTTTGCCCAAGGGGCACAAAAACATTGTATCCATTCCGGTCATGGACCGAAAAGGCTTTTCATTTTTCATTGGTGATGGTTCCTGCAAAATTTATTTTAGAAATAAACTAGTGGGTACTGCTACATTGTTGAATGGATTGTATCATCTAAATCTCAGCAACAAAGTAGTTGTGAATACTATGACTAGAAAACGTGGTAGGGTTGAAACCAGTCAAGTTTTGAAATGGCATCTTAGACTTGGTCATGTTGGTCAGACCAAGGTTTACAAGATGGAAAAAGATGGACTTATGGGTCCATTGGGATCGGATCCCTTTCCTACTTGTGAATCTTGCCTTAAAGGCAAAATGACTAAGTCCCCCTTCACAGGGACTTTTGAAAGAGCCACTGATAAACTGGGATTAATCCATACCGATGTATGTGGTGCTTTGGAGGCAGCACGTGACGGATATCAATATTTCATTACGTTTACAAATGATCATACTAGGTATGGTTATGTATACTTAATGAAACATAAATCCGAGGCCTTTGAGAAATTCCAGGAATTCAAGGCCCTAGTCGAGAAACAAACTGGTAATCATATCAAAGCACTTCGGTCGGACCGAGGTGGCGAGTATATGAGTACGGAGTTTGACGAGTTCCTTAAGGAACATGGAATAGTTTCACAACTAACACCTCCAGGTACTCAGTTAAATGGTGTGTCAGAAAGAAGGAACCGGACCCTGTTGAACATGGTCCGTTCCATGCTGGGCTATACTGACTTGCCGATTTACCTGTGGGGGTATGCACTGATCGCCGCGTATATCTTGAACAGATGTCCTTCTAAATCCGTTCCTAAAACTCCACATGAGATGTGGGAAGGAAGGAAACCAAGTCTTAATCATATTAGGATTTGGGGATGTCCCGCTTATGTCAAGAAGACTAAGGTGGAAAAGTTGGAAGCTAGGTCTGCGAAGGGACGTTTCATTGGATTCCGTGCAGGACGATGGGATATCTATTCTACATGCCCGAAGATCGAAGGATCGTTGTTACTTTACAAGCACACTTCCTGGAAGATGAGTTCATTCAGGAAGGCGGAGCAGGTAGAAGTATTTCTTTAGAAGAATACAATCTAACACCTCGAGAGACACTTGTGCAAGAAACTGGAACCGAACTTTCTGAAACACAAGTACAACCACCTCGTAAGTCTAGTAGGGTGTCTCATTTACCTGATAGGTATGGGCTTGTGCACTTGGAGGAGCTGGGTCTCCATGAGGTTCCAAGTGATAGCCAAGAGACCGACCCGACGACCTATGACCAAGCGATGGTGGATGTAGACTCCGCGAAATGGCGTGAAGCTATGGAAGCTGAGATAGACTCGATGCATGTAAATCAGGTCTGGACTCTAGTAGACCGCCCCAAGGGCATAGTGCCCATTGGGAATAAGTAGATCTACAAGAAAAAGACTGATGGTTCATCGTTCGAACGAGCTGTGATCTTGTTTTGGGTCGATCTGGTTATCGCTGTAACTTTTCCGAGTTCGGTTCGATTCTTGTGAACCTTGTTCGGAAGTAACATCCTTTGGTTCTACTAATTCTTTTATTGGAAGTGGATCGGATTTGGAACACTTGTGTCCTTTATTATTCCATGGTTGGATCGTATCGATTCGTTGTTTTGGTCGAGTTCTTGGTCGACGCCTTGAAGGTGTCCTGTAGAATGTCATAGAGGGGTTTTCAGGCGTTCTACGATTATCCTTCCTCGTATGATTGTTGATTTATGGATTATATGTTGTTAGGGTCGAGTTTCTTGCGAAGAAACCAAATTGAACCCTTCCGTTCGTTGTTGTTTTTCTTTTCGAAAACATCGGGCGTTTCGAAGCTTTCCGGTTGAGCCGTGTTCGTCGGGAAACTTGCGTGCCGATTTTGAGGCAAGTACCTTGTCCATATGATTCTTGTTTTGTGGATATGATAATTGGTGATCGTCTAAATGTGTTTGTGTGGTCGTTTGAATTGAACTTTCAAAAGATTTGATTAGCCTTGTTAAAGGCCCTCTTTCAAACCGCGTGTGTTTTGTGAATGGTGTGGTTTGTGAACTATGTGAATTCTATGGATATGTTTGGTGTTGATGTTGCACTTGGTATTGCGTGTGGACGTATATGGTTTCTTTTCGGTGCGTTATGGTTTGACGTGGTGTTTTGCTAAGTGTTGTTGGCATTAACTCGTGATTTGACATATTTGTAATTGTGGCAAATGTGAAACCCTTGTCGTTGTGAACTCTATGCATTGATGATTCGACCACAAGGTTATCAATTCGGGTAGGTCTGGATAGGGCTCCGAGAATCGTCACTTGCGAGTGCGATGTCACGATAACTTGTGGGTATATTCGATTGATGTTTACCGGGTAGGGACCCGTGAGGCCTCCGGCGGAGCGTTACTTGCGAGTACGGCCATTTGATATGATTTGACCATAAGGTTATCTAATCGGGTAGGTCTAGAGAGGGCTCCGAGAATCGGTACTTGCGAGTACGATGTCAAGATAACTTATGATTGTGATATGTTGTGAATTGTTTCGCTAGCCAGCTCGGGAGGGTCCTTCGAGGCCTTGGGTGGGATGTCCGTGGTAGCATCCCGGTCCTAGGCGATGCGCGTGCGTGATTACGTTTCGTTGATTTTATGTCCGTTGAGGACACGTGATGTTGGGCTCTGGCCCTGTGAATTGTTGTCGGTTTTCTATTTGCGAAAATAAAACCTTTGGGCTGTGACCCTGTTGGTTTTGGAAAGAGAAGGATTTGATAATCCTAATTTGTTTTCTATTAAAACTCCCGAGGGTATTTTAAACCATTTTGCAAACCATTCTCGTTATTTGTGATCTTTCGGATTTGGAAAGTTTTACTCAAATTCTTGCCTCGGGAAGTATTCATTTCGTGGTATTTTAATCTTTAAGGAGTCCTGGTTATTTTTATTCGTGGAACTTGAATTATATGGCTCGTATTTGCACTTTGTATTTGCACTAGCAAAACAGTGGAGTTTTGCTAACCCCCGAGTATTCGGGGGGTGGATGTCTATTTTTGCATTCAGGTTTTGGAGCATAGCACAGGGTCGGAACGAAGGATGATGAAAGATGAACGATACTAATCACACGAGGATCCGTTGATGTCGTATTGGTCTAGTTGTATTTTCTTTTCCGCTGCAGTATCTTTTCCCCGTTGTACGAGAGTTTATTGTATTTTGACCCCTGCGTGGGTAAGTGTTTGGAATTGAGTTGTATGTTATTATGGAAAGACCAAATTGGTCTACTGAGTCATTTTAGCCTTAAAGGCGATGTTTAGATGTTTGATTTTAGTTATCAGCCTGGTAGATCCTCGAGGAGAGGGTCTACGGCGTGTAATATCCCTGAGTGGATTGGGGGTGTTACAGAATGGTATCGGAGCTTAGGTTGTGGAAACCTAGGCTGTCGGGTCAGTGGTGTCTATTGAGTTTTTGTCTCGTCGGATTTTGTCTGACTAAGTCGTGTCGCGACGCGTCGTCTGAGTTTGTTGGTCGTGATTAGTATCGTGGGCGATCATCATCTTCGTGCGACCTATGGATGTGAGTCTCCCTTCTTTGTGTTGTGCCTCGTGTGACACGAGCTATTTTTATGATTATGAGTTAATTGACGGAATCCTCTTATGGATTTTGATTTCGTGATATGTGATTATTTGACTCCCATTTTTCGTTCATATGAGGAGTAGTGTTGCTGTCTTGTGCATGTTTGACTTTATTTCTTTTATCCGCTGCGTGAGTTCTTTTGTAATGGCTTTCGGTATTTTACCGACTGAGTTTTATTTCGAAAACCGATTCCTTAACCGAGTTTTTGGCATTACGGCCTTGATCGTTTTGGCGAAATTCTTATGACGGTATTTATTATTTTCTAAATGGCTTCTGTGAGTTTTTGAAATATTACCGTCATCAACTTTTTGACGTTTTTGTAAATGGTTTTTAGCCTGGTGGCTTCTGGCGTGGGGCCCACGGCGTTATAATGTTCAGCGTAATTACAGAAATTTTGGGCATTCTAGCCCATTGAATTATCCTTGAAAAACTTGAGTATCTTAGAAAATGAATTTGAGACGTACTTTTAAAATGAATTATTTTCTCGTGGTACGTCCAAGGTGCCACAATATATTTCAAAATTCTTCTAACTCGAGGACCAAAATGTTTTGAGATATTTTCAATGTTTTATAAACACTTTTACTTAGACCCGAGGGTCGAATATTCGAAAGTCTTTCACTAAGAGAAGGTGTCCTCATTTTTGTTCAAACGCAAGACGATTTTCAAAGTCTCGATAACAATGTTTGCACTACTTTTTGTAAAGTGATACTCAAGATCAACTGGTGTTTCCAAACTATTTTCAAAAGGGTGGTTTTCGTTTTTAAAACCCATCATTTCGTGCTTGTGGTCGGAGAAGGTGTGTATGATGTTGGTATTGTTGTTAGGGTGTTAGCCCTCCGAATTGTGATTGAATTGGTGGTGTGAACGTTGAGTCGTTCGCCACGCGTATGTTTTGTTAGCCCATTGTGGGAGGTGTGATGACGATCTTTATTGTTGCCATTTCGTGGTGGCTTGCGTGTTATCGCACCTGTGTGAGCTGTTAAAGCTTGGATTTTTATGCGTTTATGCACATTGGTGATCGTTTCATGATGTTTATGGTTGTGTGCTGGCTATCGTTTGGGCCGTTGTAATCGTCGAATGATGCCGTTGTTGTTGTGATTTTTGTATGCGTTGATATGTTATGCTGAGTTGGCGTCTCCGGTATGTTGTTTTGCGGTGTTTTGTTCCATTGTATCGAGCATTTGTATTTTCGGTATGCCGAGCCGAGACGTTTCAACCGTGATGTGCCGGGGCATGCACGTGTATATTGTCCTCCTCGTCGGTAACACATTTCAAGTGTGGACTCGATGGACACCGAATTCAATTTTGCGAATTGGCTACCGAGACTTTCGGAGTTCGCGCTCCAGCGCAGTTATCAGAATCGGCTTTGAGAGGCCTTTGAAGGATGTTTCTGTCGGTTGCTTGTTGTGTTGTCGCCTTGATTTCGTTGTTGTGAGTTTCGGGGACGACACTTCTCTTAGAAGAGGTCGAATATAATACCCGTATTATATTTGGCTCCTGCATTTTATCTTTCTCAATTCTATCGGCTCGCTCGTGTTCGTTGATACTTTCTGAACTTGTCCTGTATTTCGGATGAATAGGCCCACATATATCACCATGAATCTTTCCAAAAATGTTGGCGATTCATTCACAACTTTAGTTGGTGATGGTCGTATTATCAATTTACCTTGAGAACAAGCAACACAAGATAGTTTATGAGATTGAAAAATCTTCTGGTTTTTCAATGGATGACCACTAGAATTTCCAATAATTTTCCGCATCATTATCGAACCGGGATGTCCTAACCGATCATGCCAAACTTTGAATGTTTCAGCAAACTTCGGGTTTACTGTGTTATACGATTCAAGTATTTTTATATTAGTATAGTACAGCCCAGATGATAGAGCAGGTAGTTTTTCCAACACACACTTACTTCCGGAAGTGTTTGAAGTAATACAAAGATATTCATCATTATTTTTATCCACGGTTTCAACATGGAATTCCATTCATACGAATATCTTGAAACTTAATAAATTTCTTTGGGACTTGGGAGAAAATAATACATTTCTTATTTTGAAGTTCGTGCCTCGTGGCATCAGAAAATTGGCACTTCCAAATCCCTCAATTATTTGTGCACTGCCAGATATAGTTTTGACACTTGCTTTGACAATTCTCAATTGCTGAAAGTATTTCTTATCTTTCAGTATAGTATGTGTAGTAGCACTGTCTGCAAGACATAAGTCATCGTCTTGAATTTTGGATTGAGACATATCTATGATCGTGGAAAAAAAAAGTTATTAAATTGTTGGAAAAAAAAGGACTATAAGATATGATATGAAATGCATATTTATATTATTTCAAACTAACTATCACACATAGAACACTCGTACATAATGAAATTTCACAACACTCTTGCAAACGGAAAACATGGAAGTAGTTCATTTTTCTGGCAATCTATTTTCATCTTCAGGATTGATCAATCATTTCCATGGTAGCAAAATCAGCCATGTCCATCATATCATCGAGGCCATAATTAGAATCATCGGAATCATTCGTAATGAGATTTGTTTCAATATTTTTCCCGTTATTTTTCCGTGATTCCTTATAGAGTTCAGCAAGATGTTTCGGCGTACGACATGTACGCGACCAATGACCTTTCATACCACAACGGTAACAAATTTATTCCCTTTTTCTTTTGTTCAAACCACCATTATCCTTTTCTTGTTTTTCATCCTTATCTACCTTATTATAATAAGGCTGAAAACCTCTCCCTCTTCCTCGCCCACGGCCACGTCCATGACCACGACCACGAATATAACCACGGCCGCGACCATAGTTGTGACCAGATGATGTTGTATTCACTTCAGGGAATGGAACAGATCCAGTGGGACGAGATTCATGATTTCTCATTAACAACTCGTTATTTTGTTCGGCCAAAAGAAGACACGAAATCAGTTCAGAATATTTTGTAAATCCTCTCTCACGATATTGCTGTTGAAGGATTATATTTGAAGCATGAAATGTGGTGAATGTTTTTTCTAGCATATCACCATCAGTGATATTTTCGCCACATAATTTTAGTTTTGAAATGATTCGGAACATTGCCGAATTATATTCGCTGACAGATTTAAAATCCTGTAAACGGAGTTTAGTCCAGTCATAACGAGCTTTTGGGAGAATAACTGTTTTCTGATGATCATATCTTTCTTTCAATGATTGCCAAAGATCTGCAGGATCCTTGATAGTGAGGTACTCAATTTTCAGTCCCTCATGGAGGTGGTGACGAAGAAAAATCATAGCCTTTGCTTTTTCTTGTAATGATGCTTCTTTTGATTTGATTATAGTATCACCGAGGCTTTTAGCATTAAGGTGGATCTCAGCATCCAATATCCATGATAAGTAATTATTGCCAGTGATATCAAGTGCTTCAAATTCGAGCTTGACAAGATTTGACATGTTGAAGAACTATAAGGAAATGAAACATACATGTAATTAATATCAAGAAACATAAAAAATTTTATTCAGATATAAAAGTGGTATTATTACATATTAAGATTTATCACGAGTCTAAGTATAGGATAAAAGAGAAAAGGACTTGTGATAAAGATCAAAGATTCCTCTTCTGTGTTATACTTTACATAAACAACTAATACAGTATATGCTACGACCAACGTAGCATAGAATGCCAAAAAGAGTTGATGAATCATCTTGAAGAACCCTTTTATTTTTGAAAACTTGTAAGAAGGTGAGAGAAAGTGAGTGAATTGTTGAATGAAATGTAATGTATTTATAGAGTGTAAAGTAGCTGTTAACCAGCCGTTGGGGAGGGGAGAGAAAATAAAATGTGATAATTATGAATGATTTAGTAAAACATTACTTTTATTTTAATTGCAAGATTTGAAATAAGAATTTTATTAAAAATAATCAACCGCAAATAACTTACCCTTTTGGTGCTCAGTAAATATTTCAAATGGTACAATACACAGTTTATAGCTTGGGGTTATACCGCTTCAAGCATTAATAATAATATATACGGTACATAGCTTGGGGTCATACCACTCAAGCGTAATAATAGTATATAATATATATAGCTTGGGGTCATACCACTCAAGCATAATAATAGTATATAAGATATATAGCTTGGGGTCATACCACTCAAGCATAATAATAGTATATAATATATATAGCTTGGGGTCATACCACTCAAGCATAATAATAGTATATAATATATATAGCTTGGGGTCATACCACTCAAGCATAATAATAGTATATAATATATATATAATAAAATCATAAAGAAGTTCCTACCGTGGAAACTCTATAGTAAGGATTAGAGCCTTCGTGCTGTTTACGTGTTATAAAACTGTAATAAGGTAAAGAGAATACAAAGAGAATAGAGAGAATATAGAGAAGGTATTTCTTTTGGAATGAATTTTCATTAAGCACTGAAGCCCTATTTATAGGAAAACTTCAGATGGCACAAAACGTAATTACATAATTTCATCAGGGGCATCATAGTCATTCATATGTTATAATATATTATCTTGTTACGCATTACGAGAGCTGATATACTTCAGCACATACCATAATTTTGGTACCATTATTCTGATTTGATGTGTGAATAGATAAAGTTATAATTGAGTAGTTACATAATTTTGAAATTAATATATATAATAATAATAATTTAATTTTATTAATAATAATGTCAAATATTAAACAATAATAAAGTTTAAAAATACCTTTAAGATATTAAATTAAATTAAATCAAAGACACAATTAATTTTTTAAAAAAAAGGCAACTCTGATGACCTCCGCCCGGCAAATTTTTGTTTTTTGCGAGGCCGCTGGCCTTCTTTTCGGTGGGCGGCCGCCGGTCGGTCAATTATTTTTTATTTATTTTTTACGCGATTTTGCCAACTTGATTTTCGCTCCGGCGGCCGGTCATTTTTTTTTTGCGCCAGGTCGTCGGTCTGCTTTCCGACGGGCCACCGCCACCGACCGACCTTTTCTTTTTTACGCCAGGCCGTCAACCTGTGTTCCGGCAAGGGTTAATTTTTTTTTTTGAACGCTAGGCCACCGGCCTGCTTTCCAGCAGGCCGCCGGCGACAGATGTAGCTCGAAGAGAACACTCCAAATCGCCCGAAATCGCCCGAAATCGCTTAAAAACGAAGAGAAGTGAGAAAAATGACGAAACTCAGGCTAACTGTCCAATTTATACTGCTCCAGATTAGCGCACGCTATGACCTGATATTTAGCGTGCGCTAACGAGTTATACGTACATTCCAGTGAACTCTGGATGACCCGTTAACGTATGCTACAACTTGGTAGCGTGCGTGATAAGTGTCAGTTTTGTACACTTATCCATGGTTTGTATCGATAAAATTCACCCATATTTGAGCTAGTCTACTCATTTTTTGCTTTTAATTTATTAGTTTTAATAATTTTATTTTTATCGGATGATGATCGGATTAAATAACTGAATTACTCAAGAAACAACATGTTTAATAAATCTCTTTATTGAATTTTGATATATTCATGTTGTAGGGCTTTCCGAGACGAATTCGGCAGTGTTTCCGGATTCAAAATCAGAGTTATATATCAAAAGTTATCATCCGAAGAAGATCTGGGGCAAAAATGCAAAGTCTGAGGAATTCTAGGCCGAAAACGTAACTATCCAAGCTTCAAATGAGCAAATTTACGAAGCCGAGTTACGGCCGTAACATTCAGGGGTTACGGCCGTAAGTCACCCTTGTTACGGCCGTAACTCCTGAATGTTACGGCCGTAACTCTTGACAGATTGCTATGATTTGTCTAATTTTTTTATACTTTTGGTGTATTATTGAGGGGATGGCTGGCATTGATCCGATCTAATGTAATAATGCTGGAGTTTTGGAGCTATTAGATGACTTTAGGTGTATAAATAGACCCCCTAGATCCTTCATCATTCATCATTCATCTTATAATTTTCCATTTTCTTGTAAACTTTTCTTTTTGTGTGAAGAACACACTTGTGTTCTTGAGTGATCTTTGGAAGTGTGGTATAACATATGTTGTTCAGAGAGTTTATTGTTTCTATCTCCTTTATCTACTAAGGGAGTTAGGATCAATTCTTTCTCTTGATTCAACTAATAATGACCACCAAAGCTTGTAATATGTGTAATAAACCCTTCATGGGCTAAGTAATCTTTAGTTGGGATTATAAACAAGGTTAGTCATGTTATTTATGTTTGTATAAAGATCTATTATGAATTACTTATTATTGTGTGTGATTTTCATTGTTTGAACAATCTTTATTTATTTGGCCAATAAATGACGATATTTATGGTCTTCATATGTTTCGAAAGAAAATATGTTTGATTAGATCAAATGATCTTCACTCTAAGTTGTTCTAGGGGATAGAAATATACCCCTAGTCCTTAGATGATTCTTTGAGTTATTTTCATAAATCCTAATGTTATGTATTGAAGCCAATCAACATAGAAATATAGTGGATTGATTCAATATGTAAGGGACGTTTTATAGTTCGAAAGAGAAACCGTCTTTTTAAGGAAAATCGAATCTACACAACATAATAAGTAAATTCATCTTATGATCTCCAATACATCTTTTATAACTAATGACGAACTAAGTTTGTAATCCCAACTATTTCATTTTATCGTTAATCAATCTATTATTATTGCAATCTTTTTATTTCCTTAAAATATTAGAACTATTATTGCATTTACTTTGCAACAATTAAACCAAACTCTTTAAATTGTGTGTTTCACTCATCTTAGTATCTATAAAAATAGACCAATAGTGTATAATTCAAATTATAACCAGTGCGCTAACTCCATCCCAATAGCGTGCGTTAACTCCAATTGTTAGCGTGCGCTAGCTAAATATCTGTTGTCCAGTACTAAAGTCTAGAACCTCCTGTTCTCTGATCCGATCGCGATAGCGCGTGCTACGTCCAATAATTAGCGTGTGCTACTGCCCCATTAGCGTACGCTAAATCCACTCATAGCGTGCGCTAGGAATTAATCCGAAATCAGTCCAGTACCCACTGGACTCTGCCTGATCGGTCTTAGTGTAACACCCCAAACTAGGTGGATATTATAGTGCTGTGGACCCCCGACTGGGACCCACCAGGCTAATGAAAATGAGTAAGTTACGCAGGGTAAATGTAGTACTGAACCACATTACACAATTAATTACTCCGATAAGGAGTTTCATACAACACACCCAGGATGATACTGAATACAAGTATATTTTATATGGAGATAAAATATACAACACTGAGTGAAATGAATATTCAAACGGAATGTCTGCAGCGGAATAAATGAAGGAAGCATAAATGACTGAAAAGACTGGGGCCTCCTACTAGTATCACTAGGACTCCTCGCCGTCACCGTGCTCTCCCCGTGCTTTAGCCTTGCCATGACCTGAAAAACAGTATCCCCCAACGGGGTCAGTTACACAGAACAACAATCCTCAAGAGTTGAAAATACACAATCATGAGTTATCCACAGTTATACAATATCCTGTCGAAACATACGCAATCAAACATGTTATATGAATCAACAAATGATACGGCTCAAAGGAATGGCGCCACACTACGTCCGGGATGGAAATGTGTCCGTGCACAAGCCACCAACGAGTATCGATCGAATACATGTGTGGTCTTGTACCTAATCAGTCTCACGAAGCCATCAACTCGTGTGCACAGTCCAATGTGAGGCCACCAACCAACACACGACTATAATGTGCCCGACATGAAAATCCTACACATACCAACCGGCACGCCAGTATGACCCGGAATGCCACAATATGACAAAAGTGACAACGAAAATGAATCATGACTCACCAAGATTAAATGATGGTGAAATGAATGACAACTTAATGAAATGATTGGAACCGTCATTCCTTATGACTGAGGTGATTAATTGACAATGACAAGTTTTGATACGGTTAATACAATGATGAATGAGTTACGATTATGAATGAACAACATCAAAAGGAATGAATATCCTTTTAACCGAGTAAGAATTAACTTACTCAATACCGATGAAGAATGTCCGCCCACGAACAACGTCCTAAATGAAATGCCGGTCGCTCGAACAACCTTGAACAACAATAATTTCCAACAACCGTTCAATACATGTGTCAAGCAACTAAACACGACTAACCCAAAGGTCGAAAACAACGATAATCAACTCATAGGGGCATTCCAACGAATACGTAACCAACCACACGACTTCGAAAATATCCAATCCCGAATATATCGAAACCAACACCAAAATGAGTATATCGAACTAACAAAATACTTCAATGATATCAATAATCCATTAGGAATCCACAATTCGAGATTACAACTACATTAATCGGAAATCCCCAAATAACCGAAGTCAACCCCAAGGGGTCTTGAAATAATTCCGAAAATAACCATTAAATCCGTAAGAATATACTTATCCAAGGTAGATAATCCATATATAACATATTCCAATGATAATCCAAGCTTACACGAAGAAATCGGAAGGAAAAACCCAAAAATCCGAAATTCTAGATCCAAGAGATTAATACCTTTGATTCGATGTTAAGGAGATGATGAAGTGATGATAATCCAACCCAAAGACTTGAAGATGATGATGGATGATAAAATCTCGAAGAGAACTCTCCAAAATCGCCCAAATCGCCAAGAACCGACGAGAGAAAGAGAATAGATGACAAATGACGGAATCTGGGCTAAACTGTCCATTTTATAGCCGGTCCAGGTTAGCGTGCGCTAGCCCTTGAGTGTAGCGTGCGCTAACGAGTAATTTGGGTAGTCCAGTACCCACTGTCCGAACACGGTAGCGCGCGCTACGTACCTTTTTGTAGCGTGCGCTACGGCTATACTACTAGCGTGCGCTAAAACGCATTGTTAGCGTGCGCTAACGAAATATCTGACGCCCAGTACTGGAGTCCAGAAACCTCCTGTCCTCTGATCTGATCTCGATAGCGTGCGCTACAACCCACGATTAGCGTGCGCTACCACATCGCTTGCGTACGCTGAAAACCACTCCTAGCGTGCGCTAGGAATAAATTCAATTCAGTCCAGTAGCCACTGGACTCAACCTGATCCGACCTTAGCGCGCGCTACACCGACTGCATAGCGTGCGCTACTTCGGATCACTAGCGCGCGCTACTTACCATTCGTAGCGTGCGCTACCTACAATCCCAACTGCGATCCGGTGCCTTACGGGTGCACGCTTGACTCTAGCGTGCGCTAGTGTTGAGAGGTGGCGTGCGCTACCAATACTCAATTAGCGCACGCTAAAAAGAGTACGTAGCGTGCGCTACTCCTCACACACAGCACACTAAGAAATGACAATGATGGTAAACACCGCACGATTCTCCAATTAGATTGATGATGAATGACGATTGATACACGATACAATACTCTGAACGGTGTACGCAATGATTGAATATGAGTGACAAATGATCATTAATGAGTGAAATTACTGAGTGATAATGACTGAATGATAAATACTGAATGATAATTACTGAATTACAACCGGGTATTACATACACCCCCCCTTAAAAGAGTTTCGTCCCCGAAACTAAGGGTCAAACAATTCGGGATAACTCTCCCGCATACTATCCTCGGTTTCCCAAGTAGCCTCTTCGACTCCGTGTCTAGACCACTGAATTTTAACCAAAGGAATCGTCTTGTTCCTCAACTGCTTGACTCGCCGCTCTAAAACTCGTATAGGACACTCCTCATATGAATGATCATCGCCAATCTCGATTTCGTCGAACTGAAGTATGTGACTCGGGTCGGCAACATACTTCCACAACTGAGATACGTGAAACACATTATGAATTCGGCTCAACGCCGGAGGTAAAGCCAATCGGTAAGCTAACTCGCCTACTCGATCCAGAATCTCAAACGGTCCAATGAATCTCGGACTCAACTTACCCCTCTTCCCAAAACGGAAGATACCACGACTCGGGGAGACCTTGACCAAAACATGGTCACCCGCCTCGAACTCTAACGGTCGACGACGATTATCTGCATATGATTTCTATCGACTCTGAGCGGTCAACAAACGACTTCTGATCAAAGATACCTTCTCACGGGCGGCTATAAGCATATCGGGCTCAGTGCCGATTGATTCTGATAGGTCATCCCAACACAAAGGAGATCGACAACGATGACCGTACAAGGCCTCGTAAGGTGCCATCTTAATCGAAGCATGCCAACTATTATTATACATGAACTCGATCAATGGTAGTTGGGCTTCCCAATCGTCTTTCCAATCGAGGACGCATGCCCTCAACATGTACTCTAAGGTCTGAATAGTCCTCTCTGATTGACCGTCGGACTGAGGATGAAAAGCGGTACTGAGATTAAGCTGAGTTCCCATAGCACGATGAACTGATTTCCAAAAATGAGACACAAATCGTCCGTCACGATCGGAAACGATACTTTTAGTAGTACCGTGCAATCTCACTATCTCCTTGATGAACAACTGGGCCAGTCTCTCGGGACCCCACGTATCCTTGATTTCAAGGAAATGAGCCGATTTGGTTAAGCGGTCCATGATCACCCAGATCGTATTCATGCCATGACGACTCGTCGGCAAACTCGTGATGAAATCCATAGAAATTTCTTCCCACTTCCATTCGGAAATAGGAAGAGGTTTCAGCATACCACTTGATCGATGTTCAATCTTAACTTGTTGACAGGTTAAGCATCTCGAAACAAATTCTGCGACTTCTCGCTTCATATTACTCCACCAGTAATTTTGTTTCAAGTCCTTATACATCTTACTAGACCCCGGATGAATAGAATAAGGGGTAGCATGAGCTTCTTTCAAAATCAAGTTTTTCAACTCGTCATTCGCCGGTACGCATAACCGATTCTTAAACCGCAAAAGTCCATCCTCGTGGACCACAAATCCAGGGGCTTTCCCCTGAATCACATCCTCACGGATGCGCAACAATGAAGAGTCCGAACTCTGATTCTCTCGGATTGCCTCCTCGAGTGACGATGAAATTTCTAACATACAAAGTTGCCCTTGAACTCGCTGTAACCAGACCTCGATCTCGGGTCTCAGAAATTCCTGCTGGAGTTCCTTCTGAACTGTTAATCGAGCAAGCATCTGCTCCTGAACGGACTTACGACTCAAGGCGTCGGCGACAATGTTCGCCTTACCCGGGTGGTAAAGGATCTCGATATCATAATCTTTGATTAATTCCAACCACCGTCTCTGTTGCATATTTAACTCCTTCTGAGTAAATATATACTTTAAACTCTTATGATCGGTGAATATCTGACAGGTAACGCCATAAAGATAATGACGCCAAATCTTCAATGCGAACACCACTGCTGCTAGCTCCAGGTCGTGGGTCGGATAATTAACCTCGTAAGGTCTCAATTGCCGTGAAGCATAAGCGATAACTTTCCCGTTCTGCATGAGTACACATCCGAGACCCTGTCCGGACGCATCACTATAGACCACAAATCCCTCCGTCCCTTGCGGTAAAGAAAGGATAGGTGCTGAAGTTAACCGGCTCTTGAGTTCCTCAAAACTCTGTTGACACGCGTAGGACCACGTGTATTTCATATCCTTCCGTAAAAGGTTCGTCATGGGTTGAGCGATTTTAGAAAATCCCTCCACAAATCGCCGATAATAACCCGCGAATCCGAGGAAACTTCGGATTTCCTTAACATTCTTCGGAGGTAGCCAATCTCGAATAGCCTCCGTCTTCTGAGGATCGACACGAACTCCGTCTGATGAAATTACGTGTCCGAGAAACGTCACTTTGGACATCCAGAATTCACATTTGGAAAACTTCCCATAAAGTCGATCTCGTCTCAACACGTCGAGGACCTGATGAAGGTGAAACTCGTGTTCCTCCCGGTCACGAGAATAAATCAAAATGTCATCAATGAAGACAACCACAAATTGATCTAAAAAGTCGATGAAAACCCGATTCATTAACTCCATGAATACCGCAGGTGCATTAGTTAAACCAAACGGCATTACCACGAATTCATAATGACCATAGCGTGTTCGAAACGCCGTTCTCGCGATATCCGACTCTCGAATTCGCAACTGATGATATCCAGATCTTAAGTCGATCTTGGAAAATACTGAAGCTCCCTGAAGTTGATCTAAGAGATCATCAATACGGGGTAAAGGATACTTATTCTTGATCGCCACCCGGTTCAATTCCCGGTAATCAATACACAAGCGGAACAAACCATCCTTCTTCTTGACAAATAACACTGGTGCTCCCCACGGGGACGCACTCGGTCGAATATAACCCTTCTCGAACAATTCCTCAAGTTGGTTCTTTAATTCCTGCATTTCGGTCGGGGCCATCCGCACGGTGCCTTCGATATCGGGACGTACTGTGCTCCAACTCAATCGTGAATTCCACATCCCTCGTGGAGGCAAACCGTAACTCGCGGAAAAACATCGGCATATTCCTTCACTACCGGAATGTCCGTCAACATTACTGATGATTCCTCGGTTTTGGTCATATAGCACCAATAACCGACACATCCCTGATTGAGTAATCTTACTGCTTTCATCAAATTAATGACCTTACCAGAATAGCCGGGATTACCTCCCTGAAATGCACATTCGACCCCATCGTCTGAAATGATAGTGATCATACGCTTACGGACACTAATGATGGCATCATGACGATCCATCCAATCAATACCCAAGATGACGTCGTCCTTCGGCAAATCTACTACGATTAGGTCCGCTGGCCATACACGACCCTGAAGCTGAATCGGACAATTCTGAATCTCACGATTTCCGACAATTCGTCTACCATCGGTTAGACCAATGACATAAGGCTCACAACTAGTAGCACTACCCAGACGTAGTCTACTCAAACAAGACTCGGAAATGAATGAATGCGATGCACCAGTATCAAAAAGGGTACACACATGTTGAGATAGAATATCGAGTGTACATGAGATCTTTCGGGCCTCCAGATCGTCGGTCTTCTTCATCTCATAAATTCGGGGCTTGCCGGCCCCCGAACCGTACGCTCCCGTCTGATAGCTCTTGGCTCCGCCTTTAGCTCCTGTCGTCTTGAACGACGCTGACTGAGTGGCCTGATTCTGCACCGCTGAATGACCTGGGGCTTGAGATGACGCCGGAGTGGGTTTAGAGTCCCTACGGCAAAAACGGGCCCTAAGCCCAGCAACCCCACAGTTGTGGCACGTGACAGTCTGCTTCGGACATTTGGTGCTGAAATGACCATGTTCTTCACAGTTGAAACAGGTGATGGCCGAACTGGCCGCTCGCGACTGAGATTCCGCGGGTTTAGGCGTCATTGGAGGACGCTCAGAAAAGGTAGAGCCCGCACGTGGCTTCTTGAAAGTGGCCTGACTCCCGTCAGACTGATTACGGTTCTTGGACTTCTTGCCAGCTGATGAGGGTTGTTGCTTAGCAATTTCCTTAGCAGTAAGCTCGTAAGTGAGAGCTTTCTCAATGAACTCGGCCAGAGTGGCACAACTATGATTAAGCAACTGTAGCCGCATACGAGGTTTCAGCCTCTTGCTGAAATACTTGATCTTGTCCGCCTCAGAGTGAATGATAGATGAGGCGAACGGAAGAAGTTCCTGAAATTTTTCGGCGATGGCGAGAACATCATCATCCGCCGAAAGGTCGGGAGTGAGTAATTCCGACAACTTGGCCTCCCTGAGTGGGGCCGGATAGTATCTCTCCATCATGAGAGTTTTGAACTGATCCCAAGTACATGATCCGTCTGTGGGCTTCAACGATAGCCACCATGAATGAGCGCTCTTACCAAGATAGTAAGCCGCAACTGAAACTTTATGCCCTTCAGGGCAATCCACCATAGCAAATAACTTCTCGAAATGCTCAAGCCAATGGACAATATCTGCCGGCTCAGATGAGCCTTCAAAGGTAGGTGGTCGCTGGCGAGAGATATCGCTAATGATATTGCTTACACCCCTCTCTTGCCTCTGAGGTGGCGGCGGAGGAGCCTGTTGATTTTGATTGACGGAGTTATGCATCGTCTCCATCACCGTGCCATTCGAGTCATTTGGGCCATCATGCCCCGCATAAAGGCCGCTGGTCAACTCGAACACCCTCTCGACCGAGCCGTGTCCCGGTTCGACTCCATGATAGCGAATGATCACGTCCAGTGAATGAGTGGCGCCACACGTTTCGATGAGTTAGCATTATTCCTGGCATTAGCACTTGTATTCACACGAGTTCTCGGGATTCGGCCCGCTCCACTGCCTCGTCCTCCACGTCCTCTGCCAGCCCTTTCCATACTGAAGTGGAAAGTCATATGATGATTATATATCTCGCATGAGTATCACATTATGATGATATTATGAAGTGATGAAAATGAGCATACGCGCTCAAATACAGCGATTACATGAATGATTAATTGACATGACATGATTATCTGATGAAATTACTGAAATGATTATCTTGAACAATTTAACAAGATTGGTGATATGATCTTCAAGATCAACAACTGAGTAATGAAATGAATTGAGTGATTAATGAGTTAACATTATCGACTAAATCACAGTTGAAAACGATGAATGAGGATTGTTAACTGATGAATTATGAATGAATGATTATTGCCAGAAATTATACCATGGCATCAGAAATCTTACAGTTCTTGGTCTGATTGGTTCGGCAATTGCACAGGTCACACGTGATGCGAAAGTCCAATGATACTAGTCTGATGACGATGATTTCAAATGAGACATGACTCGGAAGGTAGTATTCAAAACCACTCTCCGATACCAACTCTGTAACACCCCAAACTAGGCGGATATTACAGTGCCGTGGACCCCCGACTGGGACCCACCAGGCTAATGAAAATGAGTAAGTTACGCAGGGTAAATGTAGTACCGAACCACATTACACAATTAATTACTCCGATAAGGAGTTTCATACAACACACCCAGGATGATACTGAAAACAAGTATATTTTATATGGAGATAAAATATACAACATTGAGTGAAATGAATATTCAAACGGAATGTCTGCAGCGGAATAAATGAAGGAAGCATAAATGACTGAAAAGACTGGGGGCCCCTACTAGTATCACTACGACTCCTCGCCGTCACCGTGCTCTCCCCGTGCTTTAGCCTTGCCATGACCTGAAACAAGATCCCAACGGCCGGGCCATACGTAACAACAATCCTCAAGAGTTTAAAATACACAATCATGAGTTATCCACAGTTACACAATATCCTGTCGAAACATACGCAATCAAACATGCTATATGAATCAACAAATGATACGGCTCAAAGGAATGGCGCCACACTACGTCCGGGATGGAAATGTGTCCGTGCACAAGCCACCAACGAGTATCGATCGAATACACGTGTGGTCTTGTACCTAATCAGTCTCACGAAGCCATCAACTCGTGTGCACAGTCCAATGTGAGGCCACCAACCAACATACGACTATAATGTGCCCGACATGAAAATCCTACACATACCAACCGGCACGCCAGTATGACCCGGAATGCCACAATATGACAAAAGTGACAACGAAAATGAATCATGACTCACCAAGATTAAATGATGGTGAAATGAATGACAGCTTAATGAAATGATTGGAACCGTCGTTCCTTATGACTGAGGTGATTAATTGACAATGACAAGTTTTTATACGGTTAATACAATGATGAATGAGTTACGATTATGAATGAACAACATCAAAAGGAATGAATATTCTTTTAACCGAGTAAGAATTAACTTACTCAATACCGATGAAGAATGTCCGTCCTCGAACAACGTCCTAAATGAAATGCCGGTCGCTCGAACAACCTTGAACAACAATAATTTCCAACAACCGTTCAATACATGTATCAAGCAACTAAACACGACTAACCCAAAGGTCGAAAACAACGATAATCAACTCATAGGGGCATTCCAACGAATACGTAACCAACCACACGACTTCGAAAATATCCAATCCCGAATATATCGAAACCAACACCAAAATGAGTATATCGAACTAATAAAACACTTCAATGATATCAATAATCCATTAGGAATCGACAATTCGAGATTACAACTACATTAATCGGAAATCCCCAAATAACCGAAGCCAACCCCAAGGGGTCTTGAAATAATTCCGAAAATAACCATTAAATCCGTAAGAATATACTTATCCAAGGTAGATAATCCATATATAACATATTCCAATGATAATCCAAGCTTACACGAAGAAATCGGAAGGAAAAACCCAAAAATCCGAAATTCTAGATCCAAGAGATTAATACCTTTGATTCGATGTTAAGGAGATGATGAAGTGATGATAATCCAACCCAAAGACTTGAAGATGATGATGGATGATAAAAGCTCGAAGAGAACTCTCCAAAATCGCCCAAATCGCCAAGAACCGACGAGAGAAAGAGAATAGATGACAAATGACGGAATCTGGGCTAAACTGTCCATTTTATAGCCGGTCCAGGTTAGCGTGCGCTAGCCCTTGAGCGTAGCGTGCGCTAACGAGTAATTTGGGTAGTCCAGTACCCACTGTCCGAACACGGTAGCGCGCGCTACGTACCTTTTTGTAGCGTGCGCTACGGCCATACTACTAGCGTGCGCTAAAACCCATTGTTAGCGTGCGCTAACGAAATATCTGATGCCCGTCCAGAAACCTCCTGTCCTCTGATCTGATCTCGATAGCGTGCGCTACAACCCACGATTAGCGTGCGCTACAACCCACGATTAGCGTGCGCTACCACATCGCTTGCGTACGCTGAAAACCACTCCTAGCGTGCGCTAGGAATAAATTCAATTCAGTCCAGTAGCCACTGGACTCAACCTGATCCGACCTTAGCGCGCACTACACCGACTGCATAGCGTGCGCTACTTCGGATCACTAGCGCGCGCTACTTACCATTCGTAGCGTGCGCTACCTACAATCCCAACTGCAGTCCAAAGGCCTTCGATCGCCGCCGACTACTCTAGCGTGCGCTAGTGTTGAGAGGTGGCGTGCGCTACCAATACTCAATTAGCGCACGCTAAAAAGAGTACGTAGCGTGCGCTACTCCTCACACACAGCACACTAAGAAATGACAATGATGGTAAACACCGCACGATTCTCCAATTAGATTGATGATGAATGACGATTGATACACGATATAATACTCTGAACGGTGTACGCAATGATTGAATATGAGTGACAAATGATCATTAATGAGTGAAATTACTGAGTGATAATGACTGAATGATAAATACTGAATGATAATTACTGAATTACAACCGGGTATTACACTTAGAGCGTGCTACACTGACTACATAGCGTGCGCTATCCAACTCACTAGCGCGCGCTTCGTAACAATCGTAGCGTGCACTACCACAACTTATCTGCAGTCCAGTACCCACTGGACTGTCTGCCTGAAACGCGCTAGCGTGCACTAAAGACGGGAAGTGGCGTGCGCTATCCATACCAAATTAGCGCGCGCTAAAGAAGAGTGTGTAACGTGCGCTACTCAATACACACAGCCAGCTCCAAAGATGAAAATGATATGATGATCGGTCCGAATCTCCAACCAGGTAGAATGACGAATAACAACTGATACACGATACAAATACTCTGAATGGTGAATATAATGATTGAATATGAATGATGAACGATTAATAATGAGTAAAAATTATTGAGTGAGAATTACTGAACGATGATTACTGAATTACAATCGGGTATTACATACCCCCCTTAAAAAGAGTTTTGTCCCCGAAACTAAGGGTCAAACAACTCGGGATAACTCTCTCGCATACTATCCTCGGTTTCCCAAGTTGCCTCTTCGACTCCGTGTCTAGACCACTGAATCTTGAGCAAAGGAATCGTCTTGTTCCTCAACTATTTGATTCGCCGCTCTAAAACTCGTACAGGACGCTCCTCGTACGAATGATCATCCGCGATCTCGATTTCATCGAACTGAAGTATGTGACTCGGGTTGGCAACATACTTCCGCAACTGAGAGACGTGAAACACATTATGAATTTGGCTCAACGCCGGAGGTAGGGCCAATCGATAAGCTAAGTCGCCTACTCGATCCAAAATCTCAAACGGTCCAATGAACCTCGGACTCAACTTTCCCCTCTTCCCAAAACGAAAGATACCACGACTTGGGGATACCTTGACCAAAACATGGTCACCTGTCTCGAACTCTAAAGGTCGACGACGATTATCTGCATATGATTGGCCGACTACGAAATACAACATACGACTCCTGATCAAAGCTACCTTCTCCCGGGCGGCTATAAGCATATCGGGCTCGATGCCGATTGATTCGGATAGGTCGTCCCAACACAACGGAGATCGACAACGATGACCGTACAAGGCCTCGTAAGGTGCCATCTTAATCGAAGCATGCCAACTATTATTGTACGTGAACACGATCAATGGTAGTTGGGCTTCCCAATCATCTTTCCAATTGAGAACACATGCCCTCAACATGTCCTCCAATGTCTGAATAGTCCTCTCTGATTGTCCGTCGGACTGAGGATGAAAAGCGGTACTGAGATTAAGTTGAGTTCCCATAGCACGATGAACTGATTTCCAAAAATGTGACACGAATCGTCCATCACGATCGGAAATGATACTTTTAGTAGTACCGTGCAATCTCACTATCTCTTTGATAAACAATTGGGCGAGTCTCTCGGGACCCCACGTATCCTTAATCTCAAGGAAATGAGCCGATTTAGTTAGGCGATCCACAATTACCCAGATTGTATTCATTCCACGACGACTCGTCGGTAAACTCGTGATGAAGTCCATAGAAATATCTTCCCACTTCCACTCTGGAATAGGGAGAGGTTTCAGCATACCCGCCGGTCGCTGATGTTCAATCTTGACTTGCTGACAGGTTAAGCATCTCGAAACAAATTCTGCGACTTCTCGCTTCATATTACTCCACCAGTAATTTTGTTTCAAGTCCTTGTACATCTTGCTAGACCCCGTATGAACAGAATAAGGGGTAGCATGAGCTTCTCTCAAAATTGAGTTTTTCAACTCGTCATTCGCCAGTATGCACAACCGATTCTTAAATCTCAAAAGTCCATCCTCGTGGACCACAAATCCAGGGGATTTTCCCTGAGCTACATCCTCACGGATGCGCAACAAAAACAGGTCCGAACCCTGATTCACTCTGATCGCCTCTTCAAGTGGCGATGAAATCTCCAGCATACAAAGCTGTCCCTGAACTCGATGAAGCCAGACCTCGATCTCGGGTCTAAGGAATTCCTGCTGGAGCTCCTTCTGAACTGTTAATCGGGAAAGCATCTGCTCTTGAACGGACTTACGACTCAAGGCGTCGGCGACAACGTTCGCCTTGTCCGGGTGGTAAAGGATCTCGATATCATAATCTTTGATTAGTTCCAACCACCCTCTCTGTCGCATATTTATCTCTTTCTGAGTAAATATATACTTCAAGCTCTTATGATCGGTGAATATCTGACAAGTGACGCCATAAAGGTAATGAAGCCAAATTTTCAAAGCGAACACCACGGCTGCTAGCTCCAGATCGTGGGTCGGATAATTAACCTCGTAAGGTCTCAATTGCCGTGCCACATAAGCAATAACTTTCCCATTCTGCATGAGTACACATCAGAGACTCTGTCCGGGCGCATCACTATAAACCACAAATCCTTCCGTCCCTTGCGGCAAGGAAAGTACAGGTGCTGAAATTTACCGGCTCTTGAGTTCCTCAAAACTCCGCTGACACGCGTCGGACCACGTGTATTTCTTATCCTTTCGCAAAAGGTTCGTCATTGGTTAAGCGATTCTAGAAAATCCTTCCACAAACCGCCAATAATAACCGGCTAATCCGAGAAAGCTTCGGATTTCCTTAACATTCTTCGGAGGTAACCAATCTTGGATAGCCTCCGTCTTCTAAGGATCAACACGCACTCCATCTGATGAAATTACATGCCCAAGAAAAGTCACTTCGCACATCCAGAATTCACATTTAGAAAACTTCCCATAAAGTTGCTCTCGTCTCAACACGTCGAGAACCCGATGAAGGTGAACCTCGTGCTCCTATCGGTCACGAGAATAAATCAAAATGTCATCAATGAAGACAACAACAAACTGATCCAAAAAGTCGATGAAAACCCGATTCATTAACTCCATGAATACCGCAGGTGCATTAGTTAACCCAAACGGCATTACCACGAACTCATAATGACCATAGCGTGTACGAAACGCCGTCCTTGCGATATCCGACTCCCGAATTCGCAACTGATGATATACAAATCTTAAGTCGATCTTGGAAAATATTGAATCCCCCTGAAGTTGATCTAAGAGATCATCAATACGGGGTATAGGATACTTATTTTTGATTGTCACCCTATTCAATTTTCGGTAATCAATACACAAACGGAACGAACCATCCTTCTTCTTGACGAACAACACTGGTACTCTCCACGGGGACGCACTCGGTCGGATATAACCCTTCTCGAACAACTCCTCAAGTTGATTCTTTAATTCCTGCATTTCGATCGGGGCCATCCGGTATGGTACCTTTGATATCGGGGACGTACCGGGCTCCAACTCAATCATGAATTCCACATCTCTCTGTGGAGGCAAACCAGGTAACTCATCTGGAAATACATCGGCATATTCTCTCACGACCGGAATATCCGTCAACATTACTGATGGTTTCTCGGTTTTGGTCATATAGCACCAATAACCAACACACCCCTGACTGAGTAATTTCACTGCTTTCATCAAGTTGATGACCTTACCAGAACAGCCGGGATTACCTCCCTGAAAAATACATTCGACCCCATCGTCAGAAATGATAGTGACCATACGCTTATGGACACTAATGATGGCATCATGACGATCCATCCAATCGATACCCAAGATGACGTCGTCTCTCGGTAAATCCACCACGATTAGGTCTACTAGCCATACACGGCCATGAAGCTGAATCGGACAATTCTGAATCTCACGATTTCCGATAATTCGTATACCATCAGGTAAACCAATGACATACGGCTCACAACTAGTAGCACTACCCAGACGTAGTCTACTCAAACATGACTCGGAAATGAATGAATGCGATGCACCAGTATCAAAAAGGGTACACACAGGTTGCGATAGAATATCGAGTGTACCTGAGATCATTCGGGCCTCCGGATCGTCGGTCTTCTTCATCTCATAAATTCGGGGCTTGCTAGTCCCGGCACCGGACGCTCCCGTCTGATGGCTAAAGGCTCCACCTTTATTCGCTCCTGTCGTCTTGAACGACGCAGACTGAGTGGTCTGATTATGAATAGCTGACTGCTTCGGGGCCTGAGATGACGCCGGAGTAGGCTTGGAGTCCCTTCGGCAAAAATGGGCCTTATGCCCAGCAATCGCACAGTTATGACACGTGACAGTCTGTCTCGGACACTTGGTGCTGATATGACCAAGATCCCCATAGTTAAAACAGGTGATGGCCGAACTGGCTGCTCGGGATTGCGATTCCGCCGGTCTGGGCGCCACAGGAGGTCGCTCAGAGAAAGTGGTGCCCGCACGAGGCTTCTTGAAGGTTGTCTGACCGCCTTCAGACTGATTACGATTCTTCGATTTCTTGCTAGCAGACGAAGGTTGCTGCTTAGCAATTTTCTTAGCAGTAAGCTCATAAGTAAGAGCTTTCTCAATAAATTCGGCCAGAGTGGTGCAATGATGATTAAGCAACTGTCATCTCATACGGGGTTTCAGCCTCTTGCCGAAATACTTGATTTTGTCCGCCTCTGAATGAATGATAGATGAGGCGAAAGGAAGAAGTTCCTGAAATTTCTCGGCGATGGCGAGAACATCATCGTCCGCTGAAAGGTCGGGAGTGAGTAATTCTGATAGTTTGGCCTCTCTGAGTGGGGCCGGATAATATCTCTCCATCATGAGAGTCTTGAATTGCTCCCATGTACAAGATTCGTCGGTGGTCTTCAACGATAACCACCATGAATGTGCGCCCTTACCAAGATAGTAAGCTGCAACTGAAACTTTGTGTCCTTCAGGACACTCTACCATAGCAAATAACTTCTCGAAATGCTCGAGCCAATGAACAATATCCGCCGGCTCAGATGAGCCCTCAAAAGTAGGTGGCCTTTGGCGAGAGATGTCGCCGATGATACTGCCCACACTCCTCTCTTGCCTCTGAGGTGGCGGCGGAGGAGCCTGTTGATTTTGATTAGCTGAGGTGTGCATCGTCTCCATTAGTTGTGCCATCTGAGTCATTTGGGCCATCATGCCCTGCATAAAAGCAAGTGGGTCAACCCGAACACCTTCTGACTGAGCGGTGTCCCGGGTACGACTCCCCGATAGTGAATGATCACGTCCATGTGAATGAGTGGCAGCATCGCTGCTCAATGAATTAGCATTATTCCTCGCGTTCGCATGTGTATTCACACGAGCTCTCAGAATTCGGCCCGCACCGCGGCCTCCTCCTCCGCGTCCTCTGCCTGCTCTCTCCATACTGAAGTAGGAAAGTCACATGATGATTATATCTCTCGCATGAATATCACATTATGATTATGTCATGAGATGATGAAAATGAGCATACACGCTCTAACACAGTGATTACATGAATGATTAACTGAGGCGACATGATTGTCTGGTGAAATTCTTGAAATGATTATCTTGAACAAGTTAACAAGATTAATGATATGATCTTCCAGATCAACAACTGAGTAATGAAATGAATTGAGTGATTAATGAGTTAACATGACCGTCCTGGTCAAAATGAAAATGATGATTGAGGATTGTTAACTGATGAATTATGAATGAATGATTATTGCTAGAAATTATACCATGGCGTTAGAAATCTTACAGTTCTTGGTCTGATTGGCTCGGCATTTGCACAGGTCACACGTGACGTGAAAGTCCAATGATACTAGTCCGATGACGATGATTTCAAATGAGACATGACTCGGAAGGTAGTATTCAAAACCACTCTCCGATACCAACTCTATAACACCCCAAACTAGGCGGATATTACAGTGCCGTGGACCCCCGACTGGGACCCACCAGGCGAATGAAAACTGATGAATTAAATAATATAATTGTAGTACCGAACCACATTATATTATCAAATACTCCGATGAGGAGCTTATGTACATTACACCGGGACAATACAGAATACTAGTATATTTTATATGAAGATAAAATACACTACCCTGAATTCATAAACATCTCAAACGGAATTTGCAGCGGAAATACAAATGAAGAGAAATAAGAATGACTGAAATGGCTGAAATGACTGAAATGACCGGAATGACTGGGGCCCCCTACTAGTATCATTGGTACTCCTCGCCGTCAACATGCTCTTCCCGTGCCTTTGCCTTGCCGTGACCTGAAAACAAAATCCCCCAACGGGGTCAGTTACACAGAACAACAATCCTCAATAGTTGAAAATACGCAATCATGAAATAACTTTAGTTATGAAATATCCTTAGTTATGAATTACGCTGAAGAGGAGTATCATAGTACGCCCGTAATGTTCTGTGTAAGTGTACAACACGAATGACCGGACACACCCGTCCTTGTACCTAATTAGTCTCACGGAGGTAATCGTTACCGTGTGCACAGTCCAATGTATCGATCCCAATACATGACCATCGCGTGCTTGACTAAAAATTCCGCACATCCGCACCCGGCCACGCAATATGAACCCAGAAGGTCATGTGAATGAAAATGACCATAATGAATATCAATGAATAATAATCTGACAAAGTCAAGAATGACTCACCGAGATGAAAGTAATAATGAAGTGATTGATAGTTTCAATGAAATGATTGGAACCGCCGTTCCTCGTTAATGAAGTGATTATTCGACAATTACAAGTCTCGATATGATTAATACAATGATGAATGAGTTATGATTATGAATGATCAACAACAAAAGGAATGAATATCCTTTTAACCGAGGAAGAATTAACTTACTCAATACCGATGACAATTATCCTTCCACGAACAAATGTCCTAAATGAGATGTCGGTCGCTCGAACAACCTTGAATAACACAATTACCAACAATCCGTTCAACATACGTATCAAACACGAATATAACGAACTCAAACATCGATACAACAATAATCAAACTCATTGTGGCATTCTAACGAATACGTAGCAAACCACACAACCTTCAAAAATATACAATCCCGAATATATCGAAACCAACATCAAAAATGATTATTTCAAACCATCAATACACTTCAATGATATCCATAATCCCCTAGGAATCCACAATTCGAGTTAATGACAACATCTAATCGAAAACCCCCAAAAATATCAAAGTCAACTCCAAGGTGTTCTTGAATCAAACCTCAACAATTCATGAAATCCGAAATATACACTGAAAAATCCGTGGGAAAATATTTATCCAAGACAGATAATCCATATCTACATATTCCAACAACAATCTAAGTTCATACGAAGAAATCGAAAGGAAAACCCCAAATATCCAAAATTCTAGATTCAAGAAATCATTACCTTTGATTTGATGTATTAGAGATGATGAAGTGATGGTTAATACAAATCAAAGACTTGAAGATGATGATAGGTGATAGTAGCTCGAAGAGAACACTCCAAATCGCCCGAAATCGCCCGAAATCGCTTAAAAATGAAGAGAAGTGAGAAAAATGATGAAACTCAGGCTAACTGTCCAATTTATACTGCTCCAGATTAGCGCACGCTATTCCAGTGAACTCTGGCTGACCCGTTAGCATACGCTACAACTTGGTAGCATGCGCTAACTCCATCCCAATAGCGTGCGTTAACTCCAATTGTTAGCGTGCGCTAGCTAAATATCTGTTGTCCAGTACTGAAGTCCAGAACATCCTGTTCTCTGATCCGATCAGGATAGCGTGCGCTACGTCCAATAATTAGCGTGTGCTACTTCCCCATTAGCGTATGCTAAATCCACTCATAGTGTGCGCTAGGAATTAATCCGAAATCAGTCGAGTACCCACTGGAATATGCCTGACCGGTCTTAGCGCGCGCTACACTGACTACATAGCGTGCGCTATCCAACTCACTAGCGCGCGCTTCGTAACAATCGTAGCGTGCGCTACCACAACTTATCTGCAGTCCAGTACCCACTGGACTGTCTGCCTGAAACGCGCTAGCGTGCGCTAAATACGGGAAGTGGCGTGCGCTATCCATACCAAATTAGCGCGCGCTAAAGAAGAGTGCGTAGCGTGCGCTACTCAATACACACAGCCAGCTCCAAAGATGAAAATGATAAGATGATCGGTCCGATTCTCCAACCAGGTAGAATGACAAATAACAACTGATACACGATACAAATACTCTGAACGGTGAATATGATGATTGAATATGAATGATGAACGATTAATAATGAGTAAAAATTATTGAGTGACAATTACTGAACGATGATTACTGAATTACAACTAGGTATTACATTAGCAAGATTTGATTGGAGCTATTATATCCAATACTTGCTACAACAAGACTTAATCAAGAAGTAAAAGATTAATCGGAGCTCTTATAGCCAATTCTGAGTACAAAAGGCTCGAATCTAATCAATAAACCCGAGTTTCACAGAGTTCTGACTCGAATGCATGTAACATGATCTTATTGTTAGGAATATGCCCTCGAATACCACTAAGAGAATGAGAGAGTGAGAGCAATTGTATTGTAATTATGAATATTATATTTAATAAGGCAATTATTATTTCTATATTATTGTATATCACTGGCATTGTGATTTGGTATATAGAATAATAGTCCTTGCATTTGAGAGTGAACATTCTACTCTTTATGGAGATAATGACATAGGCACTAGAAGTGTTTAGAGCTCAATTGCTTAACTAGTTCGCAAGTCGATAAAACTTAACAGGACATTAAGTTTTAATAAGACTTGTATAACTGATGCTAGGACATGTGCACATCTTGATAGCATAGTTATAAGTATATTGGTGGGACCAGTATACTCGAACATGACTCATACTCGATTAAGTCACACGGTATTCACTCTCAGAGAATCGATGACGAATCGAAAGGTTGTGATAGTATACGTGGACCTTTGACTTGAGGGTTCAGTAGAAGATGTGCCTGTGAAGTTTAGTTTGTCATTAGAGTAGTTAGACTCATTTGCTTAATTGCTGAGTCGACCTCGAAGTGCGGACTATACGGGCAGGTAGCAGTCTTTACTGTACGCCAAGAAAGGATTCTATCTTCTATTAGTGAGCAGGCGAATGTCCTATACGGTTTATGGCGAATAAGATCATAAGTCTTTGGCCAAAGCATTCTGATATAGTCGTATTAGATACACTATTAATCAGTCGGTCTTGATTTGCATTAACACATGTATAGAGTTTAGTCAACAGTAGGGTTTGACTTTACCGTGACCCGAAGACTTGACCGGGACATCTGATGAAGGGTTTATACGTATATAGTATTCACGACATAATGGTTATGTAATGATTCGTTCATTCGTTCTCAGTCGGGGTTTACAGTGCGGCCCGCTAGGTTGGCTAAGTGCTGCCCGCACTCATTGGTTCCTCCCAATGCCGGCTGAGACGAACCTACGGAGTCGCGCAATAGGATCATTGATGGATCAATGTGAATTAATAATCTCTCTTATAATATTAGATATTAGATATCTAATTTTGATTTATCGGATAAATCAAATAGCGATCTTATGAATTGTAAGTAGGTTACTAGGTGATTACTTTAATTCATAAATTATATTTCTTAGAGAAATATATATTTGTGTTTGATATAATTAATTAATTGGATTAATTAATTAGTCCAAACACATTGGAAATAAAACGGATTCGTTTGACGAACATCCGGTACACGAGGGATTCATTTTGACGAACATCCAATACACGAGCTGAGTAAATTCGACCCGTCTTCTTGGAAATTGCCCTTAGGGCCGCCCCCTCCCTCTATTGTCTCTTTTATACTTATTTTATGTCACTAGGTGACATATGTGAGGTGTATTTGATACCCTCAATCATGTGTTAAAGGGAGACTTTCATTTTTTATAAATAAAAGTCTTTAGAAAAGAGAGAGAACTCCTTCTTCTTCCTTGAACTCAAAATCACGAATTTGAGAGAGAGAGTAAGGTTGAAAACTTCATCTTGATCTTAGATACAAGATATAAGAAGAATACATTGAGAGAGAAAATTCCTACAAGCTTCCCTAGCCGCATTCTTGAAGAAAGAAAGCTTGTCGATTTTTCCATCAAGTTCCGGCATGTGAAGTAGAGGCATCTTGATTTAGGTGCTTGGAACGAAGGGATCTTCATCATCATCATCATACGAAGGTTTTTCAGAGACATCATAGGTATGGGACTTTGATTCCTTGATCTTCGTATTTTTCTTTTCGTATATACGTTACTTGATCGATCCTCTTAGGGATTCCGTTTATTCTTCTGCTGCATTTATTTTCTGTGGAATCCCAACAGTGGTATCGGAGCGAGGTCAAATATATCGTATATACGATCATCTTTGCATTTGGAATGTTATTTGATGATGTTTATGATTTAGAATCATAATAGATATAATCGAAGAAATTTAATCGTTCGTAGTAAGTCAAGTTTCGACTATTTTATGTGAATTATAAATCTGATAAATTTTATTTTTGTTGATTTATAAGTTCTTCATGAAGTTAAGAAACTTTTTCGTTTTGGAAGCGAGTCGAAAAAATGATAAAAACGGGGGTTAAACACGACTACCGCACGAAGACGCAATCACGGCAATAGCTTATCGATCGCCGCTCGCCGCCAAGAGTGACTCGGTAGTTATCAGAGCAGCCGCCAGCTCGCCGGGCAGTGGCCGAGAGTGACTCGGTCCGGGCGGTTCTCGAGTTTTCGGCCCAATTTTGAATCGGGCTGTGGGCTGGGCCTGATAACGGATTTTCCGAGACTCCATTTTTGTATTTATATTTCGTTGTAATAATTTCTGAAATTTAAATTGGATTTAAGTGGATTTAATAAAATATTTGGAATTTTTTTTATTAAGGGAAATTATTAGACGAGAATATTGTTTTGGCCGGATTACTTTGAACGGATTAAAATGACGATTATAAATATTAATTTGATTAATATTGTAGAAATTAAATAGATTAATTTTTATATTAATTGGATTAATATATTAATTGATTATTTAATTTCATTTACCGTTACATATTGTATGGAATGCCTCTTGTGATGGTGATATAGCTCGTGGACTTAGTTGTTGATTTGATGCCTTTTGTGATGGTGATATAGCTCGTGGACTTAGTTGTTGATTTGTTCGATTCGATATGGTTGTAAAGGCCATTTTGAGCCTATTTATTTTTACTAGAAAATATGTATAATAGGACGTATTGTTCAATAATGTAATTATTCATATGGCTATGACGAAGACCGAAGACGACCGACTAGAAGACGAAGAATCAATACTGTATTTTTCCTTTCTTTATTTGGCTTGGCCCAATACTTAGGAAAAAGTCCATGAGCTATATGTTGGTAGTAACTAGGTTGCTATTTATTGTTTTTCATTTTGAATGATTGACAAACCACAAACCGCGCTTATAAAGGGATTAATGTGCAAACTGTAACATATAATCGCGTTAATACTCCCACTTACAAACACTAAGTTATAAAGGTTATGAGGTTTCCTACCCTCCGTCAAACTCATGGAAAATTGAAATCTAAACCGGAATATTATTCTTCCGAGTATGTCGGGGTAATATTTTTGGGGAAAGTTGATAAATTCCTAGAGTGCATTAGATGCCTTTGGTTGTGACAAATCAAACCCCTATAAACCGTATGGGTTGCCGGGTAAGATTCAATTGTTAGACTAATAGGAGTTAACGGTTTAAACTTAGATAGTTCAGCGAGCCATAGAAACCGAATGGGTTGAGGGCAAGTGAACTAGGGGTAAAAGAAGATCGAATCATCCATTAGATGGGTTGGTATTAGACACCACTTTATAAAGAATAACAGAATATAAACCGTATGGGTTGCCCTCTATTAAACTTTGTAAAGAAATCGATCACCACTATGAAGTCATCCAAGACTTCCGGATTTAACATGGGAGTGTGTAAATGCCGATAAAATAGTGGGAGCCGAGTTATGAATAAAGAAAGTCCTTAAATTCTTTACTCGGATCATAATTAAACAAACACTAACGAATCTCAAATTATTCTCTGCAGTTAACAAAACTCTCAATATGACAATGAACCCACTCGCTATACTACTTGAAAAGAACGTCCTGACTGGTCCGAACTATGTGGACTGGCTTCAGAACTTGAGGATTGTCCTAACTATGGAAATGCTAGGATACGTCTTAGAGGCGGACATCCCAGCGGCTCCTGCAAGAACCCGATCCAATCAGGAAGATGTCGATGCCCATGAGAAATGGGTAAAAGACAACATAAGAGTGCGAGGTTACATGTTAGGCTCAATAACCAATGAGCTTCAACATGCCCATGAAAATATGACGTCTTCACGAGCCATCTTAGCGCACCTGGCTGAGCTCTATGGAGAGCATAGCCGAACTGCTAGATATGAGATATCAAAGCAATTATTCGGCGCCAGGATGAAGGAAGGAGAGAGGGTTGGGGACCATGTCCTCAAGATGATCTCGATGATTGAGAGATTGGAAGCTCTTGATTTTCAGATGCATGCATCTCTCCAAACTAACCTTATCCTGCAGTCACTTCCTCACTCCTTTTCACAATTTGTCATGAACTTCAACTGCAATGAGATTGCATGTAACTTAGCTGGGCTAATGAACAAACTGACGACTGCCCAGTCTCAGATGAAGACAAAGGGAAAGGAAGCTGCACTTGTGATTTCTTCTGGGACTTGGAAGTCCAAGAATAAGAAGAAAAAGAACAAGAAGCAGTTAGGTCTAATAGCCAAGATCGACAAGGGAAAAGTCAAGGCCCCAATGGTTCAAAAGAGCAAGGGGGCCAAGAAAACGGATGTATGCCTCAACTGCGGTGAGCTAGGCCACTGGAAGAGGTACTGTCCAAAGCTTGACCATAATGCGCCTTCAGGTACGGAACTACTGGTTTTAGAAACAAATTGTTCTGTAACTGTATATTATACTTCTTGGACACTTGATTCCGGTGCAAGTTCTCACATTTGTACAATGAATCAGGATCTGGAACGAAGTAGGAAGCTGGACACACACTGTAACTTAACACGCGCTTGATCTATAGTTAACGTGCGTTAACTAACTCAATTCATAAAATCTTTCCAAATCCAAATTTTAAAATCTAAGTCAAGTCAGATTCAGGGGAGGTGATGGTCACCGTCGGAAGTGGGCATAGTGTCGAGGATTCTGATATTTGATCCCTTATGTTGGATTTAGAATCTGGTTTTATTCTTACTTTAGATGATGTACTTGTTTTGCCCAAGGGGCACAAGAATATTGTATCAATTCCGGTCATGGACCGAAAGGGATTTCACTTCTTTATTGGAGATGGGTCCTGTCGTATTTATTTCAGAAATAAATTGGTTGGTACTGCTACATTATTAAATAGTTTATACCATTTAAATTTAAAGAATAAAACAACTATGAACACTATAACTAGGAAGCGTGGTAGGGATGAAACGAACCAAGCACTTAAGTGGCATCTTAGACTTGGTCATATCGGTCAGACCAAGGTTCATAAAATGGAGAAAGATGGGCTTACAGGTCCATTGGGATCAGATCCCTATCCAACTTGTGAGTCTTGCCTTCAAGGCAAAATGACTAAGTTAGCCTTCGCATGGACTTTTGAAAGAGTCGAAAAACTTGATTGATCCATACCGACGTCTGTGGCCCTTTTGAAGTGGCACGAGACGGCTTTCAGTATTTCATTACATTCACTGATGACCATACCAGGTATGGATTCGTGTACTTAATGAAACATAAGTCTGAAGCTTTTGATAAATTCAAGGAATTTAAAGCCCTAGTTAAAAATCAAACAGGTAACCGTGTTAAGACTCTTCAGTCAGACCGGGGTGGTGAGTACATGAGTACCGAATTTGATGAGTTCTTAAAAGAACTAGGAATAGTGTCATAATTCACTCCTCCATCTACTCCATAATTAAATGGTGTATCAGAAAGAAGGAACCAAACCTTGTTGGACATGGTTCGCTCCATGCTTAACTATACTGATCTACCGATTTATCTGTGGGGTTACGCGCTCCTTACTGTTGTGCATATCTTGAACATATGTCCTTCCAAATCCGTTCCTAAGACTCCCCATGAGATTTGGAGAGGTAGGAAACCAAGTCTTAATCACATTAGGATTTGGAGATGCCCTGCTTATGTTAAGAAGACTAAAGTAGAGAAATTGGAAACTAGGTCTATGAAAGGTCGTTTCATAGGATATCCAGGGGATTCCATGGGATATCTATTCTACATGCACGAAGATCATAGGATCATCGTTGCTATACAAGCACACTTCCTAGAAGATCAGTTTATTCAGGAAGGAGGGGCAGGTAGAAATATTTCTTTGGAAGAAATAAAAGAAACACCAATTGAGACACCTATGCAAGATATTAGAACCCAACCTTCTGAAATACAAACACAATCTCGCAAGTCTAGTAGAATTTCTCAAATACCTGAGAGGTATGGCTATCTGCATCAAGAGGAACTGGGTGTCCATGAGATGACAGAAAGTAGTCAAGAGAACGATCCTCCTACATACGACCAAGCGATGGTAGACGTTGACTCCACCAAGTGGCAAGAAGCTATGGAAGCTGAGATAGACTCGATGCATGTTAATCAGGTCTGGACTTTAGTAGATCATACTAAAGGAAAAATGGATCTATAAGAGAAAGACTGGTGGAGATGGAAAGGTTGATACCTATAAGGCCAGGCTTGTGGCAAAGGGTTATTCCCAAATAGAAGGAATTGATTACTTCGAGACCTTCTCGCCTGTAGCTATGATTAAGTCTATTTGCATGATGCTTGCTATAGCAGCCCACTTAGATTATGAAATATGGCAAATGGATGTGAAAACGGCATTCCTAAATGGATTCCTCGAGGAGGAGATTTACATTGAACAGCCTAAGGGATTCATATCTCAAACCAATATTCATAAAGTATGCAAACTTCAGCATGCCATTTATGGACTGAAGCAAGATTCACGGAGTTGGAATCTTCGTTTTAACGAGACAGTCAAAGAGTTTTATTTTGTTCAAAACGAAGAAGAGTCCTGTATTTACAAGAAGGTTAGTGGGAGCAAAATTGCATTCTTAATACTATATGTAGATGACATTCTACTTATAGGAAACGACGTAGGAATGCTCAGTTCTGTGAAAGCTTGGCTTTCTAAAGAGTTCTCAATGAAAGACTTGGGAGAAGCTACCTATATTCTGGGTATTCGTCTCTACCGGGATAGAGCGAAAAGAATGTTAGGTCTTTCCCAAGCCCTCTACATAGAAAAGATCCTGAAGCGACTTAGGATGGAAGATTCTAAAAGAGGGTTTCTACCTATGCAACATGGTGCAAAACTTTCCTTAGAGATGTGTCCTCAAAGTGAGGAAGATAGAAAGGAAATGAGCAAGGTACCTTATGCTTCGGCTGTAGCCTTATGTATGCAATGATTTGCACTAGACCGGACATTGCCTATGCTGTGAGCGTAGTAAGTCGGTTTGACCAAATCCAGGCGGTGAACATTGGACTGCTGTAAAGAACATTCTTAAGTACATAAGGAGGACTAAAAACTTGGTTCTTACATACGGCGGTGGAGAACTAAGAGTGATGGGTTATACAGACTCAAATTTTTCGGGGGACATGGATGCTCAGATGTCCACATCAGGGTATATCTTTACGCTGAATGGTGGGGCAGTTTCTTGGAGAAGTGCCAAGCAAAGTTCGACTGCTATCTCATGTCAAGCCGAATATAAGGCAGCCACGGAGGCTGCTAAAGAAGCTTTTTGGATAAAGAAGTTCTCTGAGGAACTTCAAGTGGTTCCTAACGCAGAGAAGCCCGTGACACTGTTTTGTGACAACGACAGAGCTGTTGCACATGCTAAGGAGCCTAGGGCTCACCACAAAACCAAACATATTGTGAGAAAATATCATTCTGTTAGAGAAATGGTTCGGGATGGGAATGTTACACTGCAGAGAGTAGATACAGCAAATAATGTTGCTGATCCGCTTACCAAGCCACTATCTCAGAAGGTCTTAGAGAGACATCTAGAGAGTATGGGTATTAGATACCATAGTTTGTGGCATTGAGTTCAAGTGGGAGATTGTTAGGAATATGCCCTCGAATGCCACTCAGAGGATGAGAGAGTGAGAGCAATTGTATTGTAATTATGAATATTATATTTAATAAGGCAATTATTATTTCTATATTATTATATATCACTGGCATTGTGATTTGGTATATAGAATAATAGTTCTTGCATTTGAGAGTGAACATTCTACTCCTTATGGAGATAAGGAGATAGGCACTAGAAATGTTTAGAGCTCGATTGCTTAACTAGTTCGCAAGTCGATAAAACTTAACAGGTCATTAAGTTTTAATAAGACTTGTATAACTGATGCTAGGACGTGCGCACGTCTTGATAGCATAGTTATAAGTATATTGGTGGGACCAGTATACTCGAACACGACTCATACTCGATTCAGTCACACGGTATTAACTCTGGGAGAGTCGATGACGAATCGAAAGGTTGTGATAGTATACGTGGACCTTTGACTTGAGGGTTCAGTAGAAGATGTGCCTGTGACATTTAGTTTGTCATTAGAGTAGTTAGACTCATTTGCTTAATTGCTGAGTCGACCTCGAAGTGCGGACTATACGGGCAGGTATCAGTCTTTACTGTATGCCAAAGAAAGGATTTTATCTCCTGTTAGTGAGCAGGCGAATGTCCTATACGGTTGATGGCGAATAAGATCATAAGTCTTTGGCCAAAGCATTCTGATATAGTCGTATTAGATACACTATTAATCAGTTGGTCTTGATTTGCATTAACACATTTATAGAGTTTAGTCAACAGTAGGGTTTGACTTTACCGTGACCCGAAGACTTGACCGGGACATCTGATGAAGGGTCTATACGTATATAGTATTCACGACATAATGGTTCTGGAATGATTCGTTCATTCGTTCTCAGTCGGGGTTTATCGTGCGGCCCGCTAGGCTGGCTAAGTGCTGCCCGCACTCATTGGTTCCTCCCAATGCCGGCTGTGACGAACCTACGGAGTCGCGCAATATGATCATTGATGGATAAATGTGAATTAATAATCTCTCTTATAATATTAGATATTAGATATCTAATTTTGATTTATCGGATAAATCAAATAGCGGTCTTATGAATTGTAAGTAGGTTACTAGGTGATTACTTTAATTCATAAATTATATTTCTTAGAGAAATATATATCTGTGTTTGATATAATTAATTAATTGGATTAATTAATTAGTCCAAACACATTGGAAATAAAACGTATTCATTTGACGAACATCCGGTACACGATGGATTCGTTTTGACGAACATCCAATACACGAGCAGAGTAAATTCGACCCGTCTTCTTGGAAATTTCCCTTAGGGCCGCCCCCCTCCCTCTATTGTCTCTTTTATACTTATTTTATGTCACTAGGTGACATATGTGAGGTGTATTTTATACCCTCAATCATGTGTTAAAGGGAGACTTTCATTTTTTTATAAATAAAAGTCTTTAGAAAAGAGAGAGAACTCTTTCTTCTTCCTTGAACTCAAAATCACGAATTTGAGAGAGAGAGAGTAAGGTTGAAAACTTCATCTTGATCTTAGAGAAGATATAAGAAGAATACATTGAGAGAGAAAATTCCTACAAGCTTCCCTAGCCGCATTCTTGAAGAAAGGAAGCTTGTTGATTTTTCCATCAAGTTCCGGAGTGTGAAGTAGAGGCATCTTGCTTTAGTGCTTGGAACGAAGGGCTCTTCATCATCATCCTCATACGAAGTTTTTTCAGAGACATCATAGGTATGGGACTTTGATTCCTTGATCTTCGTATTTTTCTTTTCGTATATATGTTACTTGATCGATCCTCTTAGGGATTCCGTTTATTCTTCCGCTGCGTTTATTTTCTGTGGAATCCCAACACTTATGTCCTATTAACAAGACTTAATTAGAGCTATTATATCCAATACTTGCTACAACAAGACTAATCATGAAGTAAAAGATCAATCGGAGCTCTTATAAACAATTCCGAGTACAAAAGGCTCGAATCTAATTAATAAAGTCGAGTTTTCATAGAGTTCCGACTCGAATGCATGTAACATGGTCTTATCTTCTATTAACAGTATGTAATCAAGAAGTAAAGTCTTAATCGGAGCTATTATAGTGAATTCTTGCTACAACAAGACTTATTCAAGAAAGAAAAGATTAATCAGAGCTGTTGTAGTCAATTTTGAGTACAAAAGGCTCGAATCTAATCAATAAACTCGAGTTTTCATAGAGTTCAGACTTGAATGCATGTAACGTGGTTTTATCTCCTATTAACAAGACTTATCAAGTAGTAAAGGCTTAGTCGGAGCTATTACGCGAATCCTTGCTATAATAAGACTTAATCAAGAAGTAAAAGATTATTCGAAGTTGTTATAGCTAATTATGAGTACAAAACGCTCAAATCTAATCAATAAACCCGAGTTTCACAGAGTTATGAGTCTAATGCATGTAACATGTTCTTATGTCCTATTAAAAAGACCTAATCGGAGCTATTATATCCAATACTTGCTACAACAAGACTTAATCAAGAAGTCAAAGATTAATCGGAGATCTTATAAATAATTCTAAGTACAAAAGGCTAGAATCTAATCAATAAACTCGAGTTTTCATAGAGTTCCGACTCGAATGCATGTAATGTGGTCTTATCTCCTATTAACATGATGTAATCAAGAAGTAAAGGCTTAATCGGAGCTATTATATTGAATCCTTGCTATAACAAGACTTAATCAAGAAAGAAAAGATTAATCAGAGTTGTTGTAGTCAATTTTGAGTACAAAAGGCTCGAATCTAATCAATAAACTCGAGTTTTCATAGAGTTCAGACTTGAATGCATGTAACGTGGTTTTATCTCCTATTAGCAAGACTTATCAAGTAGTAAAGGCTTACTCGGAGCTATTACGCGAATCCTTGCTATAATAAGACTTAATCAAGAAGTAAAAGATTATTCGGAGTTGCTATAGCTAATTATGAGTACAAAAGGCTCGAATCTAATCAATAAACCCGAGTTTCACAGAGTTATGAGTCTAATGCATGTAACATGTTCTTATGTCCTATTAAAAAGACATAATCGGAGCTATTATATCCAATACTTGCTACAACAAGACTTAATCAAGAAGTCAAAGATTAATCGGAGATCTTATAAATAATTCTAAGTACAAAAGGCTAGAATCTAATCAATAAACTTGAGTTTTCATAGAGTTCCAACTCGAATGCATGTAATGTAATACCCGGTTGTAATTCAGTAATTATCATTCAGTATTTATCATTCAGTAATTGATACTCAGTAATTTTCACTCATTATTAATCAATTGTCACTCAGATTCAGTCATGGTATTCATCATTCAGAGTAATTGTATCGTATATCAATCGTCATTCATCACTAATCGGTTTGGAGTTTCGTGCCGTGTTTATCATCATTGTTATTTTCGTTTCGAGCTGTGCGTGAGGAGTAGCGCACGCTACGTACTCCTTTTAGCGTACACTAATTGGGTATAGGTAGCGCACGCTACCACTCAGCTTTAGCGCACGCCGAGGTTACCTGCCGCATCCGTAAGGTACCGGACTGCAGTGAGTTATAGGCAGCGCACGCTGAATGGTAAGTAGCGCACGCTAGTGGGTTGTAGTAGCGCACGCTAATATGTGGTGTAGCGCGCTAAGGACAAATCGAGTTGAGTCCGGGCTACCGGATCGCATCGATTAACTCATAGCGCACGCTATGTGTTGTTTTTAGCGACGCAATCGATATTATAGCGCACGCTAAATATTGGTTGTAGCGCACGCTATCGAGGTCGATCGAGAGGACATGCGGTTTCGGATTTGAGATCGGGCATCAAATTATTCGTTAGCGCACGCTAACTATGAGCAATTACGACGCTAGTAGTATGGTCGAGCGCACGCTACAAAAGGTACGTAGCGCGCGCTACCGTGTTCGGACAAAGGTACCGGAATACCCAAATTTCCGTTAGCGCACGCTACGCATTAGGGCTAGCGCACGCTAACTGGGACCGACTATAAATTGGGCTTTAGTCGAGTTTGTCATTTATCATTCTAATCTCTTTCTCTCGTCGGTTCTTGGCGATTTGGGCGATTTTGAGGGTATTCTTCAAGGTGTAATCATCAATCATCATCTTCAAGACTTTGAGTTGGATTAATCATCACTTCATCATCTCCTATTCATCGAATCAAAGGTATTAAATTCTTGGATCTAGAATTTCGGATTTTCGGGTTTTCCTTCCGATTTCTTCGTAAGCTTGGATTATCATTGGAATATGTTAGATATGGATTATCTACCTTGATAAATATATTCCTACGGATTTAATGGTTATTTTCGTAATTATTTCAAGAACCCTTGGGGTTGACTTTGGTTAATTGGGGATTTTCCGATTGATGTTGTTGTAACCATGAATTATGGATTCCTAATGGATTATTGATGTCATTGAAGTGTTTTGTTAGTTCGAAATACTCATTTTGGTTTGGTTTCGACATATTCGGGATCGATAATTCAAGTTGTGTGGTTGGTTATGTATTCGTTGGAATGCCTTATGAGTTTGATTATCGTTGTTTCGACCGTTGGGTTAGTCGTGTTTTGTTACTTGATGCGTGTATTGAACGATTGTTGGTAATTATTGTTATTCAAGGTTGTTCGAGCGATCGGTATCTTGGTTAGGACGTTGTTCGTGGACGGACATTCTTCATCGGTATTGAGTAAGTTAATTCTTACTCGGTTAAAAGGATATTCATTCCTTTTGTCGTTGTTCATTCATAATCGTAACTCATTCATCATTGTATTAACCGTATCAAAACTTGTCATTGTCAATTAATCACTTCAGTCATAAGGAACGACGGTTCCGATCATTTCATTGAGCTATCATTCAATTCACCATCATTTAACCTTGGTGAGTCATTATTCATTTTCGTTGTCACTTTTGTCATATTGTGACATTCCGGGTCATACTGGCGTGCCGGTTGGTATGTGTAGGATTTTCATGTCGGGCACATTATAGTCGTGTGTTGGTTGGTGGCCTCACATTGACTGTGCACACGAGTTGATGGCTTCGTGAGATCGATTAGGTACAAGACCACACGTGTATTCGATCAATACTCGTTGGTGGCTTGTGCACGGACACATTTCCATCCCGGACGTAGTGTGGCGCCATTCCTTTGAGCCGCATCGATAGTCGATTCATATAGCATGTTTGATTGCGTATGTTTCGACAGATAATTCATAATTTTATATAATCATGATTGTGTATTTTCAACCCTTGAGGATTGTTGTTCTGTTTAATCGACCCGTTTGGGGGATTTTGTTTTTCGTGTCTTGGTAAGGCAAAAGTACGGGAGAACACGCCGACGTCGAGGAGTCTCGTGATACTAGTAGGGGGCCCCGATCTTTGATTATTCATGTCATTGTCCTTTATTTTCCGCCGCAGACTTTCATTGAATATTCCGTTTCATTCGGTTGTGTATTTTATCTTCATATAAAATACACTAGTATTGATATTGTCTGGTGTGTTGTAACTAAACTCCTCATCGGAGTAATTATTGTTGTAATGTAGTTCGGTACTACATTTATCCTGTAATTCATTCATTTTCATTTGCACGGTGGGTCCTGGTTGGGGATCTACGGACCGTAATATCCGCCTAGTTTGGGGTGTTACGAGTTGGTATCGAGCGTGGTTTTGAATACTACCTTCCGAGTCATGTCTCATTTGAAATCATCGTCATCGACTAGTATCATTGGACTTTCGCGTCACGTGTGACTGTGCAAATGCCGAGCCAATCGAATAAGAAGCTGTAAGATTTCTAACGCCATGGTATAATTTCGCAATAGTCATTCATTCATCATTCATCAATTAACAATCCTAAAACATCATTCATTGTGATCGGACGATCATATTAACTCATTAATCACTTAATTCATTTCATTACTCATTGTCGATCCGGATGATCATATTATTAATCTTGTTAAGTTACTCAAGATAATCATTTCAAGAATTTCATCGATAATCATGTCACTTGAAGAAATCATTCATATAATCACTAAGTTAGAGCATGTATACTCATTTTCATCATCTCATGACATCATCATAACGTGATAATCATGCGGAAATATAATCATTATGCGACCTTCCTACTTGAGATGGGGAGAGTCAGGGGATGCACGGGAGAGGCTGCAGACGGCCGAAACCCGGGAATAATCACTACCGTCAGAAATCGTACCCAGGACTCGGCTCGATCAAGAGATGTTCGGGTTGATCCACTCACTTTTATGTGCCATGATGACCCATGTTCGGTTGCTCAATCATCATTGCGCCACTGCCGCTTTAATCGAGCGAACTCTCCCGTATGAGACGGCCGCTAAGGAAAGTGCTGAACAACAACCTTCATCTCACAAGAAGAAATCAACGGCGTAATCGGTCCGAAGGCGGTTGGTCAACCTCCAAGAAACCTCGTGCGGGTCCTACTGCTTCGAAGGCCCTCCTACGGCACCTAATCTGCGGATCTCGGCCCCGAGCGGCAGTTCGGCCATCATCTATTTCAACCGTGGGGCGCGGCCATTTCAAGATACTAGGTGTACGACGCCGTCTATCACATGTCATAATTGTGGGAATTTTGGGCATAAGGCCCGTTTTGCCGAAAGAACTCCAAGTCGGCTCGGTGGCATCTCAAGCCCAAGCAACCAAGCTTGAATCCGATCGCTTTGTCAACGTCGTTTAAGACAATGGAAGCAAATAGAGTTGGAGCTCGTATTTATCGACGGAGCGTCCGGTTCGGGGCCGGCAAATCCTGATTCATGTGATGAGGAGGATCGACGATCCGTGGCCCGAATGATTTCGTATACTCGTAATTTTATTTCAACTTTGTGTGTACCTTTTGATCTTTGGTACACCGCATTCATTCATTTTCGAATCATGCTTGAGTAGACTTATTTCGGGATAGTCCTATTGCTTGTGGACCTCATACCATCGGTCTACCTGACGATGGAAGAATTTTCGGAATCATACCGAAGTAATCTTAGTAACCGCGATTGGTTGGTGGACCTAATCGTGGTGAATTTATCTTAGGACGATGTAATTTTCGGTATTAGTTGGTTTAACCGTCTTGATACTATCATCAGTGTTTGTTAGCGTTTGGTCGCTATCTTCCGTCGTTGGTTGTCGAATGTGTGCTTCAGGAAGTAATCCCGTTGTTCCAAAGAGAATTATTATTATGGCGAAGCAGAAATTCCGCAATCGAGATATTCAATCATTCATTATATCATTTTCATCGATTGGCGTTCATGGGCAATCGAGATATTCAATCATCCATTATATCATTGTCATCGATTGGCGATCATAGGCAATCGAGTTATTCAATCATTCATTATATCATTTTCATCGATTGGCCGTTCATGGGCAATCGAGTTACTTAATCATTCATTATATCATTTTCATCGATTGGCCGTTCATGGGCAATCGAGATATTCAATCATCCATTATATCATTGTCATCGATTGGCCGATCATAGGCAATTGAGTTATTCAATCATTCATTGTATCATTTTCATCGATTGGCCGTTCATGGGCAATCGAGATATTCAATCATTCATTATATCATTGTCATCGATTGGCCGATCATAGGCAATCGAGTTATTCAATCATTCATTGTATCATTTTCATCGATTGGCCGTTCATGGGCAATCGAGTTACTTAATCATTCATTATATCATTGTCACCTATTGCCGTTCTTAGACAATCGAGGTGTTCAATCATTTATGGTATCATTGTCATCGATTGACGATGTATTTCCCAGACGAGTTACTTGGTGGCCTTCACATAGAATTGTGGAATTCACGAGTGAGTTGGAGCCCGGTATGTCCCCGTTATCGAAGGCATCATACCGGATGGCCCCGACCAAATGCAGAATTTGAAGACTCAACTTGAGGAATTGTGCGAGAAAGGTTATCTCCGACCGAGTGCGTCCCCGTGGGGAGCACCAGTGTTACCTGTCAAGGAGAACTATGGTTCGTTCGTGTGTGTATTATTACGAGGAGTTGAACCGGATGATGATCAAGGATAAACATCCTCTACCCCGTATCGATGATCTTTTGGATCAACTTCAGGGAGTTTCAGTATTTTCCAAGATCGAATTAAGATCTGGATGTCATCAGTTGCGAATTCGAGAATCGGATACCACGAGGACGACATTTCGAACACGCTATGGTCATTATGAGTTTGCGGTTTTGCCGGTTGGGTTGATTAATGCACCTGCGGTATTCATGGAGTTAATGAATTAGGTTTTCATCGACTTTTAGATCAATTTGTTGTTATCTTCATCGATGACATTTTGATTATTCTCGTGACCGAGAGGAACACGAGGTTCATTTTCATCAGGTTCCCGACGTGTTAAGACGAGAGCAACTTTATGGAAAGTTTTCCAAAGGTGAGTTCTGGATGTCCGTAGTGACTTTTCTCGGACTGTAATTTCATCGATGGAGTGCGTGTTGATCCTCGAAGACGAAGGCTATCCAAGATTGGTTACCTCCGAAGAATGTTAAGAAAATCCGAAGCTTTCTCGGATTAGCAGGTTATTATCGGCGGTTTGTGGAGGGATTTTCTAAAATTGTTCATCAATTCATTCATCACTCGATTAACCTCATTGTTCAATTAATTCATTCATCACGGAGTCAATCTCATTGTTTGATTAATTCATTAACCATCCATCCATCTCACGGTTCATTGTTGATCTTGTGAATCAAATTTTTCAATCTTGTGAACTTGTTCAAGGTAATCATTTCAGGAATTTCATCAGATAGGCTTGTCACCTCACTTGATTTTTCATGCGATCTTCTCATATTACGACGTCATGTCGACGATCGTTTTATTGCATTATTAATGCATTCATTTTGTTAGAGCGTGTATGCTCATTGTTATCATTCCGTCTCGTAATCATAATGCAATCTTCATACGAGATCTGTAATTATCACGTGACTTTCCTGCCTCGGTATGGAAAGAGTTCAGAGGGACATCGGACTCCGACGTCCAAGAGATCGTTTCTAGTCGTATTCATGCTGGGAGAGCATCTTCATCTCGCATTTACGAGTTCGACCGTTGTTTGCTTTAATAGTGATACAACAGACATTCATCACCGTGTTGAGCAATTTAATTCTTGCTCGGTAATAGGATAATCATTCATTTCATCGCCGTTCAATTATTCGCATAGGTCATTCATCATATATCAATCACGTTAAGACTTATATTTATCAACCAATCATTCACTTCACGGGAACAATGGTTCCAATAATTTCATTTGAGTTATCACTCATTTCGTTATTAGTTCACCTCGGCGAGTTATTCTTGATCCTTGTCGGATATCTAATCATTTATCATTCATCATAGTCACTCTCGTTTTGGTAACCTTTCGGGGTCATATTAAGCGGTGAGTTCAGGTTTGGGTCTTCGTCGAATCGTTGGGATCGAGGAGATCGATGGTATGGAGGATATCGATGTTGGGTACATTTGATATATAGCCTTGTCTTTCAGATGACTATATAACTCAATCCGTATTAATGTGTCATGGTTATGGATCATTTATTGTTGATCTATCTTATAATGATCGTATTTGAGAATCTTGAGATTTTGAGATCGTTTGATGCATTCCTTTTGGTGTCATACCGAGACTTCGTGATATTTTTGGGAAATCGTTCATTGTGATCCGTGACGTCAAGACTTGGGGACTTGGGCGTGCGATTGATTTGGTCCCGAGAACTATTTGGACATTATTGTTTGCAGATCGTGATGGATAGTTCATGTCCCGAGTTTTTTACCCTTAGTTTCGAGGACGAAACTCTTTTAAGGGGGGGTGTATGTAATACCCGGTTGTAATTCAGTAATTATCATTCAGTAATTGATACTCAGTAATTTTCACTCATTATTAATCAATTGTCACTCAGATTCAGTCATGGTATTCATCATTCAGAGTAATTGTATCGTATATCAATCGTCATTCATCACTAATCGGTTTGGAGTTTCGTGCCGTGTTTATCATCATTGTTATTTTCGTTTCGAGCTGTGCGTGAGGAGTAGCGCACGCTACGTACTCCTTTTAGCGTACACTAATTGGGTATAGGTAGCGCACGCTACCACTCAGCTTTAGCGCACGCTGAGGTTACCCTGGCTGCAGTCCAGAAGGTACTGGACTGCAGGTGAGCAGGCAGCGCACGCTACGAATGGTAAGTAGCGCACGCTAGTGGGTTGTAGTAGCGCACGCTAATATGTGGTGTAGCGCGCGCTAAGGACAAATCAGGTTGAGTCCAGTGGCTACTGTGTAATACCCAGTTGTAACTCAGTAATTATCACTCAGTAATTATCATTCATTATTTATCATTCAGTAATTGATACTCAGTAATTTCCTTCATCATTGATCATTTGTCACTCATATTCAGTCATGGTATTCATCATTCAGAGTAATTGTATCGAGTATCGATCGTCATTCATCATTAATCTGATTGGAGTTTCGTGCCGTGTTTATCATCATTGTCATTTTCGTTGCAAGCTGTGCTTGAGGAGTCGCGCACGCTACATACTCCTTTTAGCGTACGCTAATTGGGTATAGGTAGCGCACGCTACCGCTCATCTTTAGCGCACGCTAAGGCTACCTTGGCTGCAGTCCAGAAGGTACTGGACTGCAGGTGAGAATATTTGTAGCGCACGCTACGAGTGGTAAGTAGCGCGCGCTAACGGGTCGTAGTAGCGCACGCTATATGTGTGGAGTAGCGCGCGCTAGGGGCGGATCAGGTTGAGTCCAGTGGCTACTGGACTGCACCGGGTTTATTCATAGCGCACGCTATGCATTGTTGTTAGCGTACGCAGCCGACATTTTAGCGCACGCTAAATAATGGTTGTAGCGCACGCTATCGAGGTTAGATCAGAGGGCAGATGGTTTTCTGGACTCCAGTACTGGGCGTCAAATATTTCGCTAGCGCACGCTAACAATGGATATTAGCGCACGCTAGTAGTATGGCCGTAGCGCACGCTACAAAGAGGTACGTAGCGCGCGCTACCGTGTTCGGACAGTGGGTACTGGACTACCCAAATTACTCGTTAGCGCACGCTATGCACAAGGATTAGCGCACGCTAACCTGGTCTGAGTATAAATTGGACAGTTAGTCAGACTTCTTCATTTGTTCATCTCATTTCACTCCTTCGGTATTTTTGGGCGATTTCGAGCGTTTCGGAGAGGATTCTTCGAGGTGTAATCATCAATCATCATCTTCAACTCATCTTCCGGATTGATCATCATTTCATCATCTTCATCACATCGAATCAAAGGTATTAATCTCTTGGATCTAGAATTTCGGATTTTGGGTTTTCCTTCCGATTTCTTCGTGTAAGCTTGGATTATCCTTGGAATATGTTAGTTATGGATTATCTACTTGGATAAATATATTCCTACGGATTTAATGGTTATTTTCGGAATTGTTTTCAAGAACCCTTGGGGTTGACTTCGGTTAATTGGGGATTTTCCGATTGATGTCGTTATAATCATGAATTATGGATTCCTAATGGATTATTGATATCATTGAAGTGTTTTGTTAGTTCGAATTACTCATTTTAGTGTGGGTTTCGACATATTCGGATCGATATTTCCGAAGTTGTGCGGTCGGTTATGTATTCGTTGGAATGCCTATGAGTTTGATTATCGTTGTTTCGACCCTTGGGTTAGTCGTGTTTTGTTGTTTGATACGTGTATCGAACGATTGTTGGTAATTATTGTTATTCAAGGTTGTTCGAGCGATCGGTATCTTGGTTAGGACGTTGTTCGTGGACGGACAATCTTCATCGGTATTGTGTAAGTTAAATCTTACTCGGTTAAAAGGATACTCATTCCTTTTGTTGTTGATTGCTCATAATCATAATTCATTCATCATAATATTAATCATTTTGAGACTTATAAGTGTCGAATAATCATTTCATTCACGAGGAACGACGGTTCCAAATCTTTTCATTGGTTTATCAATCACGTCACTACTACTTTCATATCAGTGAGTCATCTTGGCCTTGTCTAATTATTATTCATTGGTTTTCATCATGGTCATTCTCGTTCATGTGACCTTCCGGGTTCATATTGCGTGGCCGGGTGTGGCTGTGTGGAATTTTTAGTCGGGCACATGATGGTCATGTATTGGGTTCACCGATACATCGGACCGCACACGGTAACGCTTACCTCCGTGAGACTAATTAGGTACAAGGACGGGTGTGTCCGGACATTCTGCCTTGTACACTTGCACAGACATTACGGCGCACTATGATGCTCCTCTTCGCGTAATTCATAATTAAGAATATTTCATCACTTGATTAATTCATGATTGTGTAATTTCAACTCTTGAGGATTGTTGTTACGTAAATCGGCCGTTGGGGGATTTTGTTTTCAGGTCACGGCAAGGCAAAGGCACGGGAAGAGCATGTTGACGGAGACGAGTCGAGTGATACTAGTAGGGGCCCTACCATTCCGCTTTGTTCATCATTTTCATCATTTGATTATTTCGTCATTGTATTTTCCGCCGCAAATTCCGTTTGTAATGTTTATTTATTCAGGTGGTGTATTTTATCTTCATATAAAATACACTAGTATTCGGTATTGTCTGGTGTGTTGTACTTAAACTCCTCATCGGAGTGTTTGGTAATATAATGTGGTTCGTACTACAATTATATTATTTAATTCATCATTTTCATTTGCTCGGTGGGTCCCAAATGGGGATTCACGGCACTGTAACATCCGCCTAGTTTGGGGTGTTACAGAGTTGGTATCGGAGCGTGGTTTTGAATACTACCCTCCAAGTCATGTCTCATTTGAAATCATCGTCATCAGACTAGTATCATTGGACTTTCGCGTCACGTGTGACTGTGCAAATGCCGAGCCAATCGCATCAAGAATCGTAAGATTTCTAATGCCATGGTATAATTTCTCGCATTAATCATTCATTCATAATTCATCGATTAACAATCCTCAATCATCATTGTCATTTTGACCGACGGTCAGTTAACTCATTAATCACCAATTCATTTCATCGTTCGATTGTTGATCGTGAAGATCGGATCATTAATCTTGTTAACTCATTCAAGATAATCATTTCAAGAATTTATCGATAATCATGTCACGTCAATTAATCATTCATGTAATCGCCGTATTTGAGCGCGTATGCTCATTTTCATCATTTCATAATATAATCATAATGTGATACTCATGCGAGACATATAATCATCATATGACTTTCCACTTCGCATGGAAAGGGCCGGCAGAGGACGTGGAGGACGAGGCCGTGGAGCGGGCCGAATCCCGAGAACTCGTGCGAATACCCGTGCAAATGCCAGAATAATGCTAATTCGGTGAGCGACGCCGCCACTCATTCACTGACGCGATCATTCATTATCGGGAGTCGCACTGGACACGGCTACCGAGGGTGTCGGGTTGATCCACTCGCATTTATGCAGTGGCATGATGGCCCAAATGACTCGGATGGCTCGGTTGATGGAGACGATGCATAACTCCGTCAATCGAATCGCAGGCTCTGCGCCGCCACCTCGCAGGCAAGAGAGGAATGTGAGTAACATCATCGGCGATATCTCTCGCGCAGGCCACCTACTTTTGAGGGCCTGCCCGAGCCGGCAGATATCATTCATTGGCTCGAGCATTTCGAGAAGTCCGTTTGCTATGGTAGAGTGTCCCGAGGGACACAAAGTTTGTTGCGGCTTACTACCTTGGTAAGAGCGCACATTCTTGTTGGTTGTCGTTGAAGCCCACCGAAGGATCTTGTTGTTGGGATCGATTAAGACTCTCATGATGGAGAGGTACTATCCGGCCCCACTCGGAGGCCAAGTCAGCCGAATTGCTCACCCCCGACCCTCGCCAGACGAGGATGTTCTCGCCATTGCCGAGAAATTTCAGAACTTCTTCCGTTCGCCTCATCTATCATTCACTCAGAAGCGGACAAGATCAAGTATTTCAGCAAGAGGCTGAAACCCCGTATGAGACTTCAGTTACTTAATCATAATTGCACCACGTTGGCCGAGTTCATTGAGAAGGCTCTCACTTATGAGCTTACTGCTAAGGAAATTGCTAAGCAGCAACCTTCGTCTGCTAGCAAGAAATCGAAGAATCGTAATCAGTCTGAAGGCGGTCAGACAACCTTCAAGAAACCCCGTATGGCTCTGCTTTCCGAGCGACCTCCGGTCGTCTAAACCCGCGGAATCTCGCCACGAGCGCTAGTTCGCCATCACTGTTATAATCTGGGGAACTTGGTCACCTCGGTACCAAGTGTCCGGCGTACTATCACATGTCATAATTGTGGAATTGCCGGGCATAAGGCCCGCTTTTTGCCGTAGGGACTCCAAACCTACTCGACGTCATCTCGTGCCCCTAAGGCGACAGCCGTTGAATCAGGCCACTCAATCGGGCTGTTTAAAACGACAGGAGCGACTAAAGGTGGAGCTTTTAGCCAGGCGAATGAGGCGTCCCGGTCGGACTAGCAAGCCCGGATTTATGAGATGAAGAAGACCGATGATCCAGAGGCCCGAATGATCTCGGTACACTCGATATTCTATCTCAACTGTGTGTACTCTTTTCGATCTTGGTGCATCGCATTCATTCATTTCCGAGTCATGTTTGAGTAGACTACGTTTGGGTAGTGCTACTAGTTGTGAGCCTTATGTCATTGCCTACCCGATGGTAGACGAATTATCGTGAATCGGGAGATCGTAATTGTCCGATCTGGCCATGGTCGTGTATGGCCGGACCTAATCGTGGTAGATTTGCCGAGGGACGACGTCATCTTGGGTATTGATTGGATGGATCGTCATGATGCCATCATTAGTGTCCGTAAGCGTATGGTCACTATCATTTCGCATTTATGGGGTTGAATGTGTGTTTCAGGGAGGTAATCCCGGCTGTTCTGGTAAGGTCATTAATTTGATGAAAGCAGTAAGATTACTCAATCAGGGATGTGTCGGTTATTGGTGCTACATGGCCGAAACCGAGAAGTCATCAGTAATGTTGACGGATATTCCGGTGGTGAGGGAATATGCCGATGTTTTTCCAGACGAGTTACCTGGTTTGCCTCCACAGAGGGATGTGGAATTCACGATTGAGTTGGAACCTGGTACGTCCCCGATATCGAAGGCACTGTACCGGATGGCCCCGACCGAAATGCAGGAATTAAAGAACCAGCTTGAAGAGTTGTTCGAGAAAGGTTATATTCGACCGAGTGCGTCCCCGTGGGGAGCGCCAGTGTTATTTGTAAAGAAGAAGGATGGTTCATTCCGCTTATGTATTGATTATCGGGAGTTGAACAGGGTGACGATCAAGAATAAGTATCCCTTACCCCGTATTGACGATCTCTTAGATCAACTTCAGGGAGCTTCAGTATTCTCCAAGATCGACTTAAGGTCTGGATATCATCAGTTGCGGATCCGAGAGTCGGATATCGCGAGGACGGCGTTTCGAACACGCTATGGTCATTATGAGTTTGTGGTTATGCCGTTCGGATTGACTAATGCACCTGCGGTATTCATGGAGTTAATGAATCGGGTCTTCATCGACTTTTTGGATCGGTTTGTTGTTGTCTTCATCGATGACATTTTGATTTATTCTCGTGACCGGGAGGAGCACGAGTTTCACCTTCATCAAGTGCTCGACGTGTTGAGACGAGAACAACTTTATGGGAAGTTCTCTAAATGTGAGTTCTGGATGTCCGAAGTGACTTTTCTCGGACATGTAATTTCATTAGACGGAGTTCGTGTCGATCCTCAGAAGACGGAGGCTATTCGAGATTGGCTACCTCCGAAGAACGTTAAGGAAATCCGAAGTTTCCTCGGATTAGCGGGTTATTATCGGCGATTTGTAGAGGGATTTTCTCGAATCGCTCAACCCTTAACGAACCTTTTGCGGAAGGATAAGAAATACACGTGGTCCGACGCGTGTCAACGGAGTTTTGAGGAACTCAAGAGTCGATTAATGTCAAGACTGTACTTTCCTTGCCGCAGGGACTAAGGATTTGTGGTCTATAGTGATGCGTCCGACAGTGGTCTCGATGTGTGCTCATGCAGAACGGGAAGGTTATTGCCTATGCTTCACGGCAATTGAGACCTTACGAGGTTAATTATCCGACCCACGACCTGGAGCTAGCAGCCGTGGTGTTCGCTTTGAAAATTTGGCATCACTATCTTTATGGCGTTACCTGTCAGATATTCACCGATCATAAGAGCTTAAAGTATATATTTACTCAGAAGGAGTTAAATATGCGTCAGAGACGGTGGTTGGAATTAATCAAGGATTATGATATCGAGATCCTCTACCACCCGGGCAAGGCGAACGTTGTCGCCGACGCCTTGAGTCGTAAGTCCGTTCAGGAGCAGATGCTTGCCCGTTTAACAGTTCAGAAGGAGCTTCAGCAGGAATTCCTTAGACCCGAGATCGAGGTCTGGCTTCAGCGAGTTCAGGGGCAGCTTTGTATGTTAGAGATTTCATCGTCACTAGAGGAGACAATTCGAGAGAATCAGGGTTCGGACCCATCATTGTTGCGCATCCGAGAGGATGTGGCTCAGGGGAAAGCCCCTGGATTTGTGGTCCACGAGGATGGACTTTTGAGGTTTAAGAATCGGTTGTGCGTACCGGCAAATGACGAGTTGAAAAACTCGATTTTGAAAGAAGCTCATGCTACCCCTTATTCCGTTCATCCGGGGTCTAGCAAGATGTACAAGGACTTGAAACAAAATTACTGGTGGAGTAATATGAAGCGAGAAGTCGCAGAATTTGTTTCGAGATGCTTAACCTGTCAACAAGTTAAGATTGAACATCAGCGACCGGCGGGTATGCTGAAACCTCTTCTTATTCCCGAATGGAAGTGGGAAGACATTTCTATGGATTTCGTCACGAGTTTGCCGACGAGTCGTCGTGGCATGAACACGATCTGGGTGATCGTGGACCGCTTAACCAAATCAGCTCATTTCCTTGAGATCAAGGAAACGTGGGGTCCCGAGAGACTTGCTCAACTGTTCATCAAAGAGATAGTCGATCGCACGGTACTCCTAAAAGTATCGCTTCCGATCGTGATGGACGGTTTGTGTCGCATTTTGGAAATCAGTTCATCGTGCTATGGGAACTCGGCTTAATCTCGCACGCTTTTCATCCTCGGTCAGACGGACAATCGAGAGGACCATTCGGACATTAGAGGACATGTTGAGGGCATGCGTCCTCGATTGGAAAGACGATTGGGAAGCCCAACTACCATTGATCGAGTTCACGTATAATAATAGTTGGCATGCTTCGATCAAGATGGCACCTTACGAGGCCTTGTATGGTCGTCGTTGTAGATCTCCGTTGTGTTGGGACGACTTATCAGAATCAATCGGCACCGAGCCCGATATGCTTATAGCCGCCCATGAGAAGGTAGCTTTGATCAGAGTCGCTTGTTGACCGCTCGAGTCGGCGTAAATCATATGCGTATAACCGCCGACCATTAGAGTTCGAGGCTGGTGACCATGTGTTGGTCAAGGTATCCCCAAGTCGTGGTATCTTCCGTTTTGGGAAGAGGGGAAAGTTGAGTCCGAGATTCATTGGACCGTTTGAGATTTTGGATCGAGTGGGCGAGTTAGCTTATCGATTGGCTTTACCTCCGGCGTTAAGCCGAATTCATAATGTGTTTCATGTCTCTCGCCATGAAGTATGTTGCCGACCCGAGTCACATACTTCGGCCGACGAAATCGAGATCGCCGACGATCATTCATATGAGGAACGTCCTATACGAGTTTTAGAGCGGCGAATCAAGCAGTTGAGGAATAAGACGATTCCTTTGGTTAAAATTCAGTGGTCTAGACACGGAGTCGAAGAGGCTACTTGGGAAACCGAGGATAGTATGCGGGAGAGTTATCCCGAGTTGTTTGACCCTTAGTTTCGGGACGAAACTCTTTTAAGGGGGTGTATGTAATACCCATTGTAACTCAAGAATTATCACTCAAGAATTATCATTCATTATTTATCATTCAAGAATTGATACTCAAGAATTTCCTTCATCATTGATCATTTGTCACTCATATTCACCATGGTATTCATCATTCAGAGTAATTGTATCGAGTATCGATCGTCATTCATCATTAACTGATTGGAGTTTCGTGCCGTGTTTATCATCATTGTCATTTTCGTTGCAAGTCGTGCTTGAGGAGTCGCGCACGCTACATACTCCTTTTAGCGTACGCTAATTGGGTATAGGTAGCGCACGCTACCGCCGCCTTTAGCGCACGCTAAGGCTACCTTGGCCGCGATCCGTAAGGTACTGATCGCAGTGAGAATATTTGTAGCGCACGCTACGAGTGGTAAGTAGCGCGCTAACGGGTCGTAGTAGCGCACGCTATATGTGTGGAGTAGCGCGCGCTAGGGGCGGATCGTGTTGAGTCCAGTGGCTACCGGATCGCACCGGGTTTATTCATAGCGCACGCTATGCATTGTTGTTAGCGTACGCAATGACATTTTAGCGCACGCTAAATAATGGTTGTAGCGCACGCTATCGAGGTTAGATCGAGGGCGATGGTTTTCTCGACTCCGATCGGGCGTCAAATATTTCGCTAGCGCACGCTAACAATGGATATTAGCGCACGCTAGTAGTATGGCCGTAGCGCACGCTACAAAGAGGTACGTAGCGCGCGCTACCGTGTTCGGACAGTGGGTACTGGACTACCCAAATTACTCGTTAGCGCACGCTATGCACAAGGATTAGCGCACGCTAACCTGGTCTGAGTATAAATTGGACAGTTAGTCAGACTTCTTCATTTGTTCATCTCATTTCACTCCTTCGGTATTTTTGGGCGATTTCGAGCGTTTCGGAGAGGATTCTTCGAGGTGTAATCATCAATCATCATCTTCAACTCATCTTCCGGATTGATCATCATTTCATCATCTTCATCACATCGAATCAAAGGTATTAATCTCTTGGATCTAGAATTTCGGATTTTTGGGTTTTCCTTCCGATTTCTTCGTGTAAGCTTGGATTATCCTTGGAATATGTTAGTTATGGATTATCTACTTGGATAAATATATTCCTACGGATTTAATGGTTATTTTCGGAATTGTTTTCAAGAACCCTTGGGGTTGACTTCGGTTAATTGGGGATTTTCCGATTGATGTCGTTATAATCATGAATTATGGATTCCTAATGGATTATTGATATCATTGAAGTGTTTTGTTAGTTCGAATTACTCATTTTAGTGTGGGTTTCGACATATTCGGGATTGGATATTTCCGAAGTTGTGCGGTCGGTTATGTATTCGTTGGAATGCCTATGAGTTTGATTATCGTTGTTTCGACCCTTGGGTTAGTCGTGTTTTGTTGTTTGATACGTGTATCGAACGATTGTTGGTAATTATTGTTATTCAAGGTTGTTCGAGCGATCGGTATCTTGGTTAGGACGTTGTTCGTGGACGGACAATCTTCATCGGTATTGTGTAAGTTAAATCTTACTCGGTTAAAAGGATACTCATTCCTTTTGTTGTTGATTGCTCATAATCATAATTCATTCATCATAATATTAATCATTTTGAGACTTATAAGTGTCGAATAATCATTTCATTCACGAGGAACGACGGTTCCAAATCTTTTCATTGGTTTATCAATCACGTCACTACTACTTTCATATCAGTGAGTCATCTTGGCCTTGTCTAATTATTATTCATTGGTTTTCATCATGGTCATTCTCGTTCATGTGACCTTCCGGGTTCATATTGCGTGGCCGGGTGTGGCTGTGTGGAATTTTTAGTCGGGCACATGATGGTCATGTATTGGGTTCACCGATACATCGGACCGTGCACACGGTAACGCTTACCTCCGTGAGACTAATTAGGTACAAGGACGGGTGTGTCCGGACATTCGTCTTGTACACTTGCACAGGACATTACGGGCGCACTATGATGCTCCTCTTCAGCGTAATTCATAATTAAGAATATTTCATCACTTCAGTTAATTCATGATTGTGTAATTTCAACTCTTGAGGATTGTTGTTCTGTAATCGATCGTTGGGGGATTTTGTTTTCAGGTCACGGCAAGGCAAAGGCACGGGAAGAGCATGTTGACGGCGACGAGTCCCAGTGATACTAGTAGGGGGCCCCAGTCATTCCGTTTGTTCAGTCATTTTCAGTCATTTCAGTTATTTCTGTCATTGTATTTTCCGCTGCAAATTCCGTTTGTAATGTTTATTTATTCAGGGTGGTGTATTTTATCTTCATATAAAATACACTAGTATTCGGTATTGTCCTGGTGTGTTGTACTTAAACTCCTCATCGGAGTGTTTGGTAATATAATGTGGTTCGGTACTACAATTATATTATTTAATTCATCATTTTCATTTGCCTGGTGGGTCCCAGTCGGGGATTCACGGCACTGTAATATCCGCCTAGTTTGGGTTGTTACATACTGGACTGCACTGGATTAACTCATAGCGCACGCTATGTGTTGTTTTTAGCGTACGCAATCGATATTATAGCGCACGCTAAATATTGGTTGTAGCGCCCGCTATCGAGGTCAGATCATAGGACATGCAGTTTCTGGATTTCAGTACTGGGCATCAAATTATTCGTTAGCGCACGCTAACTATGAGCAATTACGTACGCTAGTAGTATGGTCGTAGCGCACGCTACAAAAGGTACGTAGCGCGCGCTACCGTGTTCGGACAAAGGTACCGGAATACCCAAATTTCGTTAGCGCACGCTACGCATTAGGCTAGCGCACGCTAACTCGGATCGACTATAAATTGGACAGTTTAGTCAGAGTTCGTCATTTATCATTCTAATCTCTTTCTCTCGTCGGTTCTTGGCGATTTGGGCGATTTTGAGGGTATTCTTCAAGGTGTAATCATCAATCATCATCTTCAAGACTTTGAGTTGGATTAATCATCACTTCATCATCTCCTATTCATCGAATCAAAGGTATTAAATTCTTGGATCTAGAATTTCGGATTTTTGGGTTTTCCTTCCGATTTCTTCGTAAGCTTGGATTATCATTGGAATATGTTAGATATGGATTATCTACCTTGGATAAATATATTCCTACGGATTTAATGGTTATTTTCGGAATTATTTCAAGAACCCTTGGGGTTGACTTTGGTTAATTGGGGATTTTCCGATTGATGTTGTTGTAACCATGAATTATGGATTTCTAATGGATTATTGATGTCATTGAAGTGTTTTGTTAGTTCGAAATACTCATTTTGGTTTGGTTTCGACATATTCGGATCGATAATTCAAGTTGTGTGGTTGGTTATGTATTCGTTGGAATGCCTTATGAGTTTGATTATCGTTGTTTCGACCGTTGGGTTAGTCGTGTTTTGTTACTTGATGCGTGTATTGAACGATTGTTGGTAATTATTGTTATTCAAGGTTGTTCGAGCGATCGGTATCTTGGTTAGGACGTTGTTCGTGGACGGACATTCTTCATCGGTATTGAGTAAGTTAATTCTTACTCGGTTAAAAGGATATTCATTCCTTTTGTCGTTGTTCATTCATAATCGTAACTCATTCATCATTGTATTAACCGTATCAAAACTTGTCATTGTCAATTAATCACTTCAGTCATAAGGAACGACGGTTCCGATCATTTCATTGAGCTATCATTCATTTCACCATCATTTAACCTTGGTGAGTCATTATTCATTTTCGTTGTCACTTTTGTCATATTGTGACATTCCGGGTCATACTGGCGTGCCGGTTGGTATGTGTAGGATTTTCATGTCGGGCACATTATAGTCGTGTGTTGGTTGGTGGCCTCACATTGGACTGTGCACACGAGTTGATGGCTTCGTGAGACTGATTAGGTACAAGACCACACGTGTATTCGATCAATACTCGTTGGTGGCTTGTGCACGGACACATTTCCATCCCGGACGTAGTGTGGCGCCATTCCTTTGAGCCGTACTGATAGTCGATTCATATAGCATGTTTGATTGCGTATGTTTCGACAGGATAATTCATAATTTCAGATATAATCATGATTGTGTATTTTCAACCCTTGAGGATTGTTGTTCTGTTTAACTGACCCCGTTTGGGGGATTTTGTTTTTCAGGTCTTGGTAAGGCAAAAGTACGGGGAGAACACGCTGACGTCGAGGAGTCCCAGTGATACTAGTAGGGGGCCCCGATCTTTCAGTTATTCATGTCATTGTCCTTTATTTTCCGCTGCAGACTTTCATTGAATACTCCGTTTCATTCAGTGTTGTGTATTTTATCTTCATATAAAATACACTAGTATTCGGTATTGTCCTGGTGTGTTGTAACTAAACTCCTCATCGGAGTAATTATTGTTGTAATGTAGTTCGGTACTACATTTATCCTGTGTAATTCATTCATTTTCATTTGCCTGGTGGGTCCCAGTTGGGGATCTACGGCACTGTAATATCCGCCTAGTTTGGGGTGTTACATGTAACATGGTCTTGTCTCCTATTAACATGATGTAATCAAAAAGTAAAGGCTTAATCGGAGCTATTATATTGAATCCTTGCTATAACAAGACTTAATCAAGAGAGAAAAGATTAATCAGAGCTATTGTAGTCAATTCTGAGTACAAAAGGCTCGAATCTAATCAATAAACTCGAGTTTTCATAGAGTTCAGACTTGAATGCATTTAACGTGGTTTTATCTCCTATTAACAAGACTTATCAAGTAGTAAAGGCTTAGTCGGAGCTATTACGCGAATCCTTGCTACAATAAGACTTAATCAAGAAGTAAAAGATTATTCGGAGTTGTTATAGCTAATTATGAGTACAAAAGGCTCGAATCTAATCAATAAACCCGAGTTTCACAGAGTTATGAGTCTAATGCATGTAACATGTTCTTATGTCCTATTAAAAAGACCTAATCGGAGCTATTATATCCAATACTTGCTACAACAAGACTTAATCAAGAAGTCAAAGATTAATCGGAGATCTTATAAATAATTCTAAGTACAAAAGGCTAGAATCTAATCAATAAACTCGAGTTTTCATAGAGTTCCGACTCGAATGCATGTAATGTGGTCTTGTCTCCTATTAACATGATGTAATCAAGAAGTAAAGGCTTAATCGGAGCTATTATATTGAATCCTTGCTATAACAAGACTTAATCAAGAGAGAAAAGATTAATCAGAGCTATTGTAGTCAATTCTGAGTACAAAAGGCTCGAATCTAATCAATAAACTCGAGTTTTCATAGAGTTCAGACTTGAATGCATATAACGTGGTTTTATCTCCTATTAACAAGACTTATCAAGTAGTAAAGGCTTAGTCGGAGCTATTACGCGAATCCTTGCTACAATAAGACTTAATCAAGAAGTAAAAGATTATTCGGAGTTGTTATAGCTAATTATGAGTACAAAAGGCTCGAATCTAATCAATAAACCCGAGTTTCACAGAGTTATGAGTCTAATGCATGTAACATGTTCTTATGTCCTATTAAAAAGACCTAATCGGAGCTATTATATCCAATACTTGCTACAACAAGACTTAATCAAGAAGTCAAATATTAATCGGAGATCTTATAAATAATTCTAAGTACAAAAGGCTAGAATCTAATCAATAAACTCGAGTTTTCATAGAGTTCCGACTCGAATGCATGTAATGTGGTCTTGTCTCCTATTAACATGATGTAATCAAGAAGTAAAGGCTTAATCGGAGCTATTATATTGAATCCTTGCTATAACAAGACTTAATCAAGAAAGAAAAGATTAATCAGAGATGTTGTAGTCACTTTTGAGTACAAAAGGCTCGAATCTAATCAATAAACTCGAGTTTTCATAGAGTTCAGACTTGAATGCATGTAACGTGGTTTTATCTCCTATTAACAAGACTTATCAAGTAGTGAAGGCTTAGTCGGAGCTATTACGCGAATCCTTGCTATAATAAGACTTAATCAAGAAGTAAAAGATTATTCGGAGTTGCTATAGCTAATTATGAGTACAAAAGGCTCGAATCTAATCAATAAACCCGAGTTTCACAGAGTTATGAGTTTAATGCATGTAACATGTTCTTATGTCCTATTAAGAAGACCTAATCGGAGCTATTATATCCAATACTTGCTACAACAAGACTTAATCAAGAAGTCAAAGATTAATCGGCGATCTTATAAATAATTCTAAGTACAAAAGGCTAGAATCTAATCAATAAACTTGAGTTTTCATAGAGTTCCAACTCGAATGCATGTAACACGGTCTTGTCTCCTATTAACATGATGTAATCAATAAGTAAAGGCTTAATCGGAGCTATTATATTGAATCCTTGCTATAACAAGACTTAATCAAGAGAGAAAAGATTAATCAGAGCTATTGTAGTCAATTCTGAGTACAAAAGGCTCGAATCTAATCAATAAACTCGAGTTTTCATAGAGTTCAGACTTGAATGCATATAACGTGGTTTTATCTCCTATTAACAAGACTTATCAAGTAGTAAAGGCTTAGTCGGAGCTATTACGCGAATCCTTGCTACAATAAGACTTAATCAAGAAGTAAAAGATTATTCGGAGTTGTTATAGCTAATTATGAGTACAAAAGGCTCGAATCTAATCAATAAACCCGAGTTTCACAGAGTTATGAGTCTAATGCTTGTAACATGTTCTTATGTCCTATTAAAAAGACCTAATCGGAGCTATTATATCCAATACTTGCTACAACAAGACTTAATCAAGAAGTCAAATATTAATCGAAGATCTTATAAATAATTCTAAGTACAAAAGGCTAGAATCTAATCAATAAACTCGAGTTTTCATAGAGTTCCGACTCGAATGCATGTAATGTGGTCTTGTCTCCTATTAACATGATGTAATCAAGAAGTAAAGGCTTAATCGGAGCTATTATATTGAATCCTTGCTATAACAAGACTTAATCAAGAGAGAAAAGATTAATCAGAGCTGTTGTAGTCAATTCTGAGTACAAAAGGCTCGAATCTAATCAATAAACTCGAGTTTTCATAGAGTTCAGACTTGAATGCATATAACGTGGTTTTATCTCCTATTAACAAGACTTATCAAGTAGTAAAGGCTTAGTCGGAGCTATTACGCGAATCCTTGCTACAATAAGACTTAATCAAGAAGTACAAGATTATTCGGAGTTGTTATAGCCAATTCTGAGTACAAAAGTCTCGAATCTAATCAATAAACCCGAGTTTCACAGAGTTGCGACTCGAATGCATGTAACATGGTCTTATGTCCTATTAACAAGACCTAATCGGAGCTATTATTGTAACACCCCAAACTAGGCGGATATTACAGTGCCGTAGATCCCCAACTGGGACCCACCAGGCAAATGAAAATGAATGAATTACACAAGATAAATGTAGTACCGAACTACATTACAGCAATAATTACTCCGATGAGGAGTTTAGTTACAACACACCAGGACAATACCGAATACTAGTGTATTTTATATGAAGATAAAATACACAACACTGAATGAAACGGAGTATTCAAATGAAAGTCTGCAGCGGAAAATAAAGGACAATAACATGAATAACTGAAAGATCGGGGCCCCCTACTAGTATCACTAGGACTCCTCGACATCAACATGCTATTCCCGTGCGTTTGCCTTGCCATGACCTGAAAAACAAAATCCCCAAACGGGGGCCATAAAGAACAACAATCCTCAAGAGTTGAAAATACACAATCATGATTATATCTGAAGTTATGAAACATCCTGTCGAAACATACGCAATCAAACATGCTATATGAATCAACTAACAGTACGGCTCAAAGGAAATGGCGCCACACTACGCCCGGGATGGAAATGTGTCCGTGCACAAGCCACCAACGAGTATCGATCGAATACACGTGTGGTCTTGTACCTAATCAGTCTCACGAGACAATATGACTCGTGTGCACAGTCCAATGTGAGGCCACCAACCAACACACGACTATAATGTGCCCGACATGAAAATCCTACAAATACCAACCGGCACGCCAGTATGACCCGGAATGCCACGATATAACAAAAGTGACATCGAAAATGAATAATGACTCACCGAGGTGGAATGGTAATGAAATAAATGACAGCTCAGTGAAATGATTGGAACCGTCGTTCCTTATGACTGAAATGATTAATTGATAACAATAAGTTTTGATACGGTTAATATAATGATGAATGAGTTATGATTATGAATGAACAACAACAAAAGGGATGAATATCCTTTTAACCGAGTAAGAATTAACTTACACAATACCGGTGGCAATTATCCTTCCACGAACAACGTCCTAATTGAGATATCGGTCGCTCGAACAACCTTAAATAATACAATTACCAACAATCCGTTCAATATACGAATCAAACACGAATATAACGAACTCAAAACGTCGATACGACTAAACCAAGTCCATAGAGGCATTAAATCAAACACGTTGTATCCAAACTCCGATTGTTAACAATCAAACCTCAATATACCAATATCAAAATCCCCAAGAAGTGTTTCAAACCAACAAAACATCTCCAATACGATCAATAATCCGTTATGAATATCCAAAATGTGATTATAACAACAATTAGTCGAAAATCCCCAATTCCAACTCGATATTCAAGGTGTTCTTGAATAATCCCTCAATAATCCAATGAATCCTTATACAAACTCATAATCATATACATATCCCTTCATATAACATGATTATAACGTCCAAAACATCATATCTCAACACAAAATCGAAGTCCAATGTGTCAAGAAATTACCTCTTGAATATCCAATCACTTCGATCCGAAGAACACGAGTTTAATCGAGTATCCAAGCTTCCCAAATGATTGAAGGTGATGAAAATACACACTCAAATGATAATTGATGAAGAAAATTCTCCCTCAAGTTTATCTCTCTCGTAAGAAGGTGGAAAAGATGGAAAAAATGAGTGAAATACTCAAAACCAATTTATGGGTTGACTACCTGCCGACACGGCCCGTGCCGATCGGGCACGGCCGTGTCGCATACCGCCGACAGGACTCGACCGTGTCCTCGCTTGACATGGTCGCGGCGCGGAGGGCCTTCCGAAAGTGACCCGTCCGACGGCGACTCAAGATGACTCGACCGTGTCCCGGGACACGGCCGCGCCCGCGCCTGGCTCGCTTATCCGGAAGAGTTCGACTCGGCCGTGCCAAACGACACGGTCGAGTCCTGTGGGCAGATACTTCGGCATTTCCGGACGAGTACGGCACGGGCCGTGTCGGACGACACGACCGAGTCCGGTCGGCAGTGATCGGCCAAAAGCTGAAAAATGAGCGGGTGAGCTAAAACGACCATAACTCTGTCGTCCGGACTCCGATTGACTCACCGTTTGAACCATTGGAACGCTAATTCGATGCTCTATAATATTGCGAAGATTTAGAATTTTTGGAGTTACCAAAAATTAATGGTGATCAAACAAAGTCGAACTTGTAATACCCGAGATTTCTGTTATGTAATTGGAACTTGCGATATTGTAATGATTGTACTTTTGTCTGAATACTATTTTCCGTATTTCATAATCCGATGTCATCGAGCATATAATTTCGTGTATGTGTTTTAAAGGTTGAAATTCTGTGCATGTAGCGCACGCTACAGGTTAAGGGTAGCGTACGCTAACATGGTTTTATAGCGCACGCTACCGAGTGTAATTAGCGCACGCTATGCGTGGTCAGACTGATTGAGACGTGCGGTAGGTGAGATCTGGCCGGGGGACCCCTGTCGGATCGTGTCGGATGTACCTGGACAGCTTTCGGGAAAAGCCGGGTCAACGCCTTAGCGCACGCTACAGGTATATGCGTAGCGTACGCTAAGTGCCGAGTACTGATTTAGGCGTGAGCCGTTAGCGCACGCTACGAACAGGTGTAGCGCGCGCTAATAGCCATTTATTATAAATAGGACAAAGATCCTATTCGTGATTTCAGTCCTTTCTTCCCACATAACCCGAACTCTTGCACTTGAAACATAACTCCATTCGTCCTAAACACTTCGTATCAACCACTTAGTTCGAGATTGAAGATCTTATATCATTGGAGATTGGTGTTCAAGCCTTTGGTGTTGGATTGCTTCATTTTCATCCGTGTTCTTCATTACTTTGAGGTAGGTGATTTTTCACCAATGATTAGTAAGGTTTCTAAGGAAGTTTGAATCATTTTTGGATAGCAAGTATTTCGTTTTTATCGGTCATCGCATGTTAGAAGGATACTTTTGACGTATAGATGCTAGATATCGAACGAACCTTTGAACCACCTTATTATAAGGACTCCTAAGCATGTTTAAATCGATTTATGATCAAGTAATCGGATAGTACCCAGTTGCTGAGTCGTACACGTTGAAATCAGGTGTTTTGAAACATAAGACGATCGGAACTTAGATTACTTCTTGAAGATCGTAATGGATTATGATATTAAGATGACTATCCGTATATTGGTATTCCATAATCATAAATCTTCCTCAAACCTTATTAGCATGATTTGCCCGAGGATAACTTGTATTATCACGGTAGGATTCTTGAGTTCTTCACCATTCAACCCAGTTTCGGCTTGCAGTATTCTGCCATGCAATATTAGCGCACGCTAACACATGTGAGTTAACGTGCGCTATCGAGGTCAGTTAACGCCCGAAACGTACGTAGCGCACGTTATGAGACCAGCCGAGTCAGACTACCAGACCGTGGCTAGCGCACGCTAGTCTTATAAGATAGCGAACGCTAACAGTCCGTCTTAGCGCACGTTACGTAGGGTACGTAGCGCGCTAAGCATCGGCGCATTGTTTATTTTGAGCTTTTCGGCCGTAGACCGAATTGTTAGGCCATCGTTCGACTTGAGATGATTTGTATATCGTTCCTTTTGTTAAGGTTCGAGCTTGTTACGTTGATCGGAGGAGGCGGCCTTCGAGTGCGTCGAGAGCATTGAAGTGTATCGTTCTTGCCATCTTCGAGGCAAGTATCGTGATATGTTAATATCGGTATTTTTGGAGAATGCGTATGATTATGCATGTTGTTGAACATGATATTTACTTCGTTGATTTGTCATGATATTCGTTATATAGTGTTTATATGTTCATGTTGATGAACATAATGATTTGGCATATGTGTATGCATGAGTTGTGTTTGTATACGTTGAACGATCTATGCTGAGGGCGCTGGATCGGATGTCCACCTCGTGTTGGTCCGACGGGATCATCTTGAGATCTAGGCTGAGGGCGCTGGATCATTGGACGGGTTATTTCCACCTCGTGTTGGTCCGACGGGATCATCTTGGGATCTATGCTGAGGGCGCTGGATCATTGGAATACCCATGCTGTGTAATGGAATCTTGTAGATTCGCATTGTCGGATTCCGGTAGCGGAAGTCCGTGTGGTGTATCTTGTTATGTATTATTGATGCATATTCGAATTGTTTAACATGATACTTGTACTAGCATCGTTTTGCTAAGCCCTTCGGGGGTGGACATTTGTTTTGATGTTCAGGTAGCCGAGGAGCAGGGAAACAGCCACAGGACCGACGTGACGACGAAGGGGTTCAGTGATGTTTATTGTTATTGGAGATTTGTTGTCTTGGTTTGGTTTCTGTACTCGAGTACGCGTCTCCTTTTGATATTAATTCGATATGGTTGTATTAATTACCCGTTGAACCAGTTGTACGTTCCATAAACTTGAATTTTCGCAGTGTTGATGTCTTATATTTACTTTCCTTTTTAATTAGCCTTGTAAATCCTTACTTAAAGGGTTTACGGCGCTGTAATTATTCGAACATCTCGGGGTGTTACGAATATGGTATCGGAGCTAAGATTCATGGATATCTTGGCAATGGGTTTTAGTTGGGTCTTTACGTTATATGATATACGGGTCATTTGTAACATCACTATTCAGCCTAAGTCGTCATGTGGACCGTGGTTGTAAGTCTCTTAATCTCTTATACTACCGTTTTACTTAATTATTGTTTTGTGAGTATTGACGGACTTTATTTCAAAAATTTTGTTCTGGATATTGAGAAATTGTGTTTACAGTATGTTGAGAGGAGGACGTGGACGCGGACGCGGTCGTGGACGCGGACGTGGTAACATGAGACATGAGGATTCCGCAACTACCCCAGAAATATCGGCTAGTCGAACCGATTCCCATTCTGGAGGGCAGCAAGGATCAGCGAATGGTGACGCAAATCCTAACATGCCAGGGGTGCTTCAACAGGTGGTGGCACAGATAAACCAGTTCGCCCAGGTCGTTGATCGCATGCAGACAGCGATGGGACAGCAGCACCACGAGGATAACCGGGGAGACAGATGGCTTGCTGAGGTGGTTAAATTGCACCCGCCAAAATTTGACGGATCTGCTGAGGCACTTATTTGGGATCACTGGCTCAAGGAGTTGGAGAAAATATTCGCGGGTCTTAACTGTCCCGAGGACCGGAAGGTTCCCATCGCCCAGTATTTTCTGACTGGGGAGGCCTTTGATTGGTGGGAAGCTGTTCGACCCGAGGATCATAATGCGGATTGGACGGAATTCAAACAAATGATGGAAGCATGTATTGTCCCGTCCAAGAAGAGAGGCGAAGATCCGAGAGTTTATCTCACCACAGAGTTCGGAGGCATCTGTGACAGATGTAATTAACACTTTTAATCATCAGCTGACTTGTGTGCGACACTTGGTCAGAACGGAGGCAGAAAAGATTTTTCATTTTGATATGCGGATGAAGCCGGAGATTCAGCAAAGACATGTCCGGATTCGAGTGTACTACGTTGCAACAAAGATCAAGACAAAGCGCCGCTACGACATGAAAGAGGCGGCGGTAGAGAAATCGGTAGAGGCAAAGAAGCGAAGGTGACCGGCACTTTGCAGAAAACAAGAGTGGTGGGGCCCGCAAGGGCCAGTCTTCCTTGTATTCGGCTAGGAAACCTCCACATCCTTCTAGAGGCGGAAAGAAGTTCCGGACAGCATCAACAGTTTCGGACGCATCAAAGAAATGTTACAATTGTGGTCGAGCAGGGCATGTTCGACGTGATTGCCCCGCATCTTCTGTGACTTGTTACGATCAGGCAAGAAGGGCACCGTGCGGCCTTCGTGGATCCGCTACTAGATCTTTTGGTACCCGCACTCCAAAGACCAGCCCTAAGGAGATAAGTGTGAACCGCATACGCAGAGTGGATTTCAGCAGCAGTAACGCCGGGAAGAGAGAGACATCCAAAGGCCGGGTCCGTTCCTCCGCGCTGTACGAAATGAGGAGATCGGCGACTGAACACTGCTGTTGCATCAGGTACGATTCAGATCCTTTTGCAACCAGTTAGTGTTTTATTCGATTCCGGAGCCACACATTCTTTTATATCTTTGAACTGTGTTAAACGTTTGAACATCTCGTGCTTGTATAATTGTGAACCTTATGTTGTGGTATTACCGAGCGGAGAGAAAATTGTGGGAACACTAGAAGCTAGGGATTTCCCAGTATCTATAGAAGGGAGAGATTGGCCGTCGAATCTCATTGTTGTTGACATCTACGGTGACGATTTAATTCTCGGAGACGATTGGCTCAACCGTTATGGAGCTATCCTGAATTACCGAGAGAGAGTCATTTCTATCATTGCTGATGACGGGTCTGAACACTTATTCCGAGGATGGAGACCTGGAAGTTCGGGAAAATTAATCAAAGCAATGAAAGCCGTAAAATTGCTGAAACAGGGATGTCATGGACTTTGGTGTTTTGCTATGAGGAAAGAGGAAGGAGTAGAGCTCTCGTCTATTTCAGTTGTGAATGAGTTCTCAGATGTATTTCCTGACGAACTACCAGGGTTACCTCCGCAAAGAGAAGTGGAATTCACCATCGAATTAGAGCCTGGAGCAACCCCTATTTCCAGGGCACCATACCGCATGGCGCCAACCGAAATGTATGAACTCAAGAAGCAACTGGAGGAATTGTTACAGAAGGGCTATATTCAACCGAGCGTTTCCCCTTGGGGAGCGCCCGTTCTCTTTGTCCGGAAGAAAGACGGATCTCTCCGACTGTGTATTGATTACAGGGAGCTTAACAAGATGACGATCAAGAATAAGTATCCTATACCTCGGATCGACGACTTGTTTGATCAACTGCAAGGGGCAAGGGTATTCTCGAAGATTGACTTGCGATCAGGATACCATCAGTTGAGGATTAAGGAATCAGATATACCGAAATCGCTTTGAGATCGAGACGGGCATTATGAATTTGTAGTGATGCCATTTGGACTTACCAATGCTCCTGCGGTATTCATGCAATTGATGAATCGGGTATTCTTGGAGTACTTGGATAAATTTGTGGTCGTTTTCATTGACGACATTTTGATATATTCGAGGGACGCAGAGGATCATGCTAAACACCTACGTGTGGTTTTGAGCATCTTGAGAAAGGAACAGCTATATGCAAAATTTTCAAAATGCGAGTTCTGGCTTAAGGAAGTAACCTTCCTTGGGCATGTGATATCAGCCGATGGAGTTCAGGTGGACCCGAAAAAAGTCGAAGCAATCTTGGAATGGGAAGCTCCTAAGAACGTGAAGGAAGTCCGAAGCTTCTTAGGACTAGCTGGATATTATCGCCGCTTTGTAGAGGGATTTTCCAAAATTGCTCGTCCGCTCACTCAGCTGTTACAGAAAACTCAAAAGTTCGCGTGGAATGAGAAGTGCCAGGCTGGTTTTGACGAACTTAAGAAGAGACTAACGACAGCACCTATATTAGCGCTGCCAGAAGGAACTGACGGATTTATGGTATACAGCGACGCTTCAAATCAGGGTTTGGGTTGCGTGTTGATGCAAAAAGATAAAGTGATTGCTTATGCTTCTCGGCAACTAAAATCGTACGAAGTTAATTATCCGACTCATGATCTAGAGCTAGCAGCTGTGGTCTTTGCCTTGAAAATTTGGCAACATTATCTGTACGGCACTCATTGTCAGATCTTTACAGATCATAAGAGCCTCAAATACATTTTCAGTCAGAAAGAATTAAACATGAGGCAGAGAAGGTGGCTGGAATTGATCAAGGATTACGACTTGGAGATTCTCTATCATCCGGGGAAAGCAAATGTAGTAGCCGATGCTTTGAGCCGTAAACCTGTTTCTCTTCGAGTGTTGGAAGCTCTTACGCCCCAGACCAGCATTCAGCGAGAACTGATCCGCGAAGGGATTGAAGTATGGGCACCAGGAATCCAAGGACGAATGTATGTGATGGAACTGACTTCATCACTAGTCGAGAAGATCAAGTCCAAGCAGTTGGACGATTCTCTGATCCTTCGATTATGTGATGAAGTAAAGAAAGGAAAAGCCCCAGGATTCGTGATACAAGACGATGGAGTTCTGAGATTTCAGAGTCGACTTTGCGTTCCCGACGATGATGACTTGAGACGGACTATTCTGAAAGAAGCTCATAGCGCGCCCTATTCTATCCACCCGGGCAGCAGTAAGATGTATAAGGATCTTAAACAAAACTTCTGGTGGGGGAATATGAAGAAGGACGTAGCAGAGTACGTTTCGAAGTGTTTGACTTGCCAGCAGGTCAAGATTGAGCATCAGCGACCTGCCGGGATGTTAAAGCCGCTTCCGATCCCTGAATGGAAGTGGGAGGACATTTCGATGGATTTCATCACCAGTATGCCAAGGACTAGAGCAGGAATGAACATGATTTGGGTTATAGTTGATCGACTAACCAAGTCAGCTCATTTCCTAGGGATCAAAGATACTTGGGGACCCGAAAGTTTGGCGCGAGTATTTATTGCGGAGATAGTCAGATTGCACGGGACGCCGAAGACCATTATTTCGGATCGAGATGGTCGTTTCGTGTCGCACTTCTGGAAAGCAGTTCACAAAGCTTTGGGGACTGAGCTCAACTTTAGCACAGCTTATCATCCCCAAACGGACGGTCAGTCCGAAAGGACTATTCAAACTGTAGAAGACATGCTTAGAGCTTGTGCGTTGGATTGGTCAACTCATTGGGAAGTTCACTTGCCCTTGATCGAATTCACTTACAATAATAGTTGGCATGCTTCTATTAAGATGGCACCATTTGAAGCTTTGTACGGGAGGAGGTGCCGATCACCCCTATGTTGGGATGATTCTTCGGATTTGATCGGGACGGAACCGGATTTGATTATTCGACAAGAGAAGATAGCGGTGATTCGAGAGAGACTGCTTGATCGCCCAGTCGACGAAGTCTTATGCAGGATGTACGTCGTCGCCCTCTAGAGTTCGACGTTGGGGACCACGTACTATTGAAGGTGTCTCCTACACGAGGGATTTTCCGTTTGGGAGAAGAGGCAAGCTTAGTCCAAGATATATCGGACCATTTGAGATCCTAGAGAGAGTTGGGGATTTAGCATACAGTTGGCCTTACCGCCATCGCGAGTCATGTTCACAGTGTATTTCACGTATCCCAATCCGGAAGTATATACGGACCCTACCACGTCATTGATTTCGACGAGATCGAGATAGCTAATGATGGCACCTTCGAAGAGAGACCAATCAAGATACTTGAGAGCCGGATCAAACAATTAAGGAATAAACCGATACATTTGGTTAAAGTACAATGGTCACGACATGGAGTCGAAGAGGCCACTTGGGAAACGGAGGACGGTATGAAGGCTAAATATCCGGAGTTGTTTTCATCCTAAGTTTCGGGACGAAACTTCTTTTTAGGGAGGAAGGATGTAATACCCGAGATTTCTGTTATGTAATTGGAACTTGCGATATTGTAATGATTGTACTTTTGTCTGAATACTATTTTCCGTATTTCATAATCCGATGTCATCGAGCATATAATTTCGTGTATGTGTTTTAAAGGTTGAAATTCTGTGCATGTAGCGCACGCTACAGGTTAAGGGTAGCATACGCTAACATGGTTTTATAGCGCACGCTACCGAGTGTAATTAGCGCACGCTATGCGTGGTCAGACTGATTGAGACGTGCGGTAGGTGAGATCTGGCCGGGGGACCCCTGTCGGATCGTGTCGGATGTACCTGGACGGCTGGAAAAGCCGGGTCAACGCCTTAGCGCACGCTATGTATATGCGTAGCGTACGCTAAGTGCCGAGTACGCTTTAGATCGTGAGCCGTTAGCGCACGCTACGAACAGGTGTAGCGCGCGCTAATAGCCATTTATTATAAATAGACAAAGATCCTATTCGTGATTTCATCCTTTCTTCCCACATAACCTGAACTCTTGCACTTGAAACATAACTCCATTCGTCCTAAACACTTCGTATCAACCACTTAGTTCGAGATTGAAGATCTTATATCATTGAGATTGGTGTTCAAGCCTTTGGTGTTGGATTGCTTCATTTTCATCCGTGTTCTTCATTACTTTGAGGTAGGTGATTTTTCACCAATGATTAGTAAGGTTCCTAAGGAAGTTTGAATCATGTTTGGATAGCAAGTATTTCGCTTTTATCGGTCATCGCATGTTAGAAGGATACTTTTGACGTATAGATGCTAGATATCGAACGAACCTTTGAACCACCTTATTATAAGGACTCCTAAGCATGTTTAAATCGATTTATGATCAAGTAATCGGATAGTACCCGATTCCGAGTCGTACACGTTGAAATCGTGTGTTTTGAAACATAAGACGATCGGAACTTAGATTACTTCTTGAAGATCGTAATGGATTATGATATTAAGATGACTATCCGTATATTGGTATTCCATAATCATAAATCTTCCTCAAACCTTATTAGCATGATTTGCCCGAGGATAACTTGTATTATCACGGTAGGATTCTTGAGTTCTTCACCATTCAACCTGGGCTTGCAAGATTACGCCATGCAATATTAGCGCACGCTAACACATGTGAGTTAACGTGCGCTATCGGGTCGATCGCCCAAACGCACGTAGCGCACGTTATGAGACCAGTGAGCCGATCGCTGACCGTGGCTAGCGACGCTAGTCTTATAAGATAGCGTACGCTATCAGTCATTTTAGCGCACGTTACGTAGGTACGAGCGCGCTAAGCATCCGCATTGTTTATTTTGAGCTTTTCGGCCGTAGACTCAATTGTTAGGCCATCGTTCGACTTGAGATGATTTGTATATCGTTCCTTTTGTTAAGGTTCGAGCTTGTTACGTTGATCGAGGAGGGCCTTCGAGTGCGTCGAGAGCATTGAAGTGTATCGTTCTTGCCATCTTCGAGGCAAGTATCGTGATATGTTAATATCGGTATTTTTGGAGTATGCGTATGATTATGCATGTTGTTGAACATGATATTTACTTCGTTGATTTGTCATGATATTCGTTATATAGTGTTTATATGTTCATGTTGATGAACATAATGATTTGGCATATGTGTATGCATGAGTTGTGTTTGTATACGTTGAACGATCTATGCTGAGGGCGCTGGATCGGATGTCCACCTCGTGTTGGTCCGACGGGATCATCTTGGGATCTAGGCTGAGGGCGCTGGATCATTGGACGGGTTATTTCCACCTCGTGTTGGTACGACGGGATCATCTTGGGATCTATGCTGAGGGCGCTGGATCATTGGAATACCCATGCTGTGTAATGGAATCTTGTAGATTCGCATTGTCGGATTCCGGTAGCGGAAGTCCGTGTGGTGTATCTTGTTATGTATTATTGATGCATATTCGAATTGTTTAACATGATACTTGTACTAGCATCATTTTGCTAACCCCTTCGGGGGTGGACATTTGTTTTGATGTTCAGGTAGCCGAGGAGCAGGGAAACAGCCACAGGACCGACGTGACGACGAAGGGATTCAGTGATGTTTATTGTTATTGGATATTTGTTGTCTTGGTTTGGTTTCTGTACTCGAGTACGCGTGTCCTTTTGATATTAATTCGATATGGTTGTATTAATTACCCGTTGAACCAGTTGTACGTTCCATAAACTTGAATTTTCGCAGTGTTGATGTCTTATATTTACTTTCCTTTTTAATTAGCCTTGTAAATCCTTACTTAAATGGTTTACGGCGCTGTAATTATTCCGAACATCTCGGGGTGTTACAGAACTCATATGAGGAAAGTTGAAACAATGAACAATAATGATACACAACTCGAAGTTTTTACGAACGGTGAACACGGGTGAATGAACATGATTGATGAATGATTATAAATGAGTGAAAATCCACTGAGTGACAATCACCGAATGAAATTACTGAATGATAATGACTGCATTACAACCGGGTATTACATACCCCCCCTTAAAAAGAGTTTCGTCCCCGAAACTAAGGGTCAAACAACTCGGGATAACTCTCCCGCATATTCTCCTCGGTTTCCCAAGTGGCCTCTTCGACTCCGTGTCTAGACCACTGAATCTTGACCAAAGGGATCGTCTTGTTCCTCAACTGTTTGATTCGCCGCTCTAACACTCGTACAGACGCTCCGTACGAATGATCATCTGCGATCTCGATTTCGGCCGAATCAAGTATGTGACTCGGTCGGCAACATACTTCCGCAACTGAGAGACATGAAACACATTATGAATTCGGCTCAACGCCGGAGGTAACGCCAATCGATAAGCTAACTCGCCTACTCGATCCAAAATTTCAAACGGTCCAATGAATCTCGGACTCAACTTCCCCCGTTTTCCGAAACGGAAAATACCTCGACTAGGGGATACCTTGACCAAAACATGGTCACCCGTCTCGAACTCTAGTGGTCGATTTACGATTATCTCGCATATGATTGGCCGACTGAAATGTCAACATACGACTCTTGATCAAAGCTACCTTCTCTCGGGCGGCTATAAGCATATCGGGTTCGGTGCCGATTGATTCAGACAAGTCATCCCAACACAAGGGAGATCGACAACGACGACCGTACAAGGCCTCGTAAGGTGCCATCTTAATGGAGGCATGCCAACTATTATTATACGTGAACTCGATCAGTGGTAGTTGGGCTTCCCAATCGTCCTTCCAATCTAGGACGCATGCCCTCAACATGTCCTCTAATGTCTGTATAGTCCTCTCTGATTGTCCGTCGGACTGAGGATGAAAGGCGATGCGAGATTGAGCTGAGTTCCCATAGCACGATGAACTGATTTCCAAAAATGAGATACAAATCGTCCGTCACGATCGGAAACGATACTCTTAGGAGTACCGTGCAGTCTTACTATCTCCTTGATGAATAACTGGGCCAGTCTCTCGGGACCCCACGTATCGTTGATCTCAAGGAAATGAGCTGATTTAGTTAAGCGGTCCACAATCACCCAGATCGTATTCATGCCATGACGACTCGTCGGCAAGCTCGTGATAAAATCCATAGAAATGTCTTCCCACTTCCATTCGGGAATAGGAAGAGGTTTCAAAGATACCCACGGCCGATGTTCAATCTTAACTTGTTGACAGGTTAAGCATCTCGAAACAAATTTTGCGACTTCTCGCTTCATATTACTCCACCAGTAATTTTGTTTCAAGTTCTTGTACATCTTGCTAGACCCCGGATGAACAGAATAAGGGGGTAGCATGAGCTTCCCTTAAAATAGAATTTTTCAACTCGTCATTCGCCGGTACGCACAACCGGTTCTTAAACCTCAAAAGTCCATCCTCGTGGACCATGAATCCAGGGGCTTTCCCCTGAGCCACATCTTCACGGATGCGCAACAATGAAGGGTCTGAACTCTGATTCTCTCTGATTACCTCCTCAAGTGACGATGAAATCTCTAACATACAAAGCTGTCCCTGAACTCGCCGGGCTGCACTCGATCTCGGGTCTAAGGAATTCCTGTTGAAGCTCCTTCTGAACTGTTAAACGAGCAAGCATCTGCTCCTGAACGGACTTACGACTCAAGGTGTCGGCGACAATGTTCGCCTTGCCCGGGTGGTAAAGGATCTCGATATCATAATCTTTGAGTAGTTCCAACCACCGTCTCTGTCGCATATTTAACTCCTTGTGAGTAAATATATACTTCAACTCTTGTGATTGGTGAAGATCTGACAGGTGATGCCATAAAGGTAACGACTTCAAATTTCCAACACGAAAACTACGGTTGCTAGCTCCGGCCGCGGGTTGGATAATTAACCAGCTAATCCGAGGAAACATCGGATTTACTTAATATCTTTCGGAGGTTGCCAATCTCGGATAGTCTCCGACTTCTGAGGGTCGACACGAACTCTGTCAGATGAAATTACATGTCCGAAAAAGTCACTTCGGACCTCCAGAACTCATATTTGGAAAACTTTCCATAAAGTTGCTCTCGTCTCAACACGTCGAGAACCTGATGAAGATGAACCTCGTATTCCTCTCGGCTACGAGAATAAATCAAAATGTCGTCGATGAAGAAAACAACAAACTGATCCAAAAAGTCGATGAAAACCCGATTCATTAACCCCATGAATACCAAAGGTGCAATAGTTAGCCCGAACGGCATAACTACGAACTCATAATGACCATAGCGTGTACGAAACGCTGTCCTCGTGATATCCGACTCTCGAATCCGCAACTGGTGATATCCAGATCTTAAGTCGATCCTGGAAAATACTGAGGCTCCCTGAAGTTGATCTAAAAGATCATCAATACGGGGTAAAGGATATTTATTCTTGATCGTCACCCGGTTCAATTCCCGGTAATCAATACACAAACGGAACGAACCATCCTTCTCCTTGACAGATCACACTGGTGCTCCTCACGGGGACGCAATCGGTCGAAGATGACCTTCCTCGAACTATTCCTCAAGTTGAATCTTCAACTCCTGCATTCTGGTCGGGGTCATCCGATACGGTGCCTTCGATAAAGGGGACGTACCGGCTCCAACTCACTCCTGAATTCCCCTACTCTATGTGAAGGCAACTAGATAACTCGTCTGGAAATACATCGTCAATCGATGACAATGATACCACGAATGATTGAACATTTCGATTGCCCTAGAATGGTCAATCGATAAAAAGAGATACCAATAATGATTGAACAACTCGATTGCCTTAGAAAGGCCAATCGATGAAGATGATACAATGAATGTTTGAATAACTCGATTGTCCTAGAAAGGTCAATCGATGAAAATGATACAAAGAATGATTGAATAACTCGATTGCCTTAGAAAGGCCAATCGATGGAAATGATATAATGAATGATTGAATAGTTCGATTACGGAATTTCTCTGCTTCCGCCATAATAGAAATTCTACTGGAACAACGGGGATTACTTCCCTGAAGCACACATTCGACAACCAACGACGGAAAGATAGCGACCAAACGCTAACAAATACTGAGGATAGTATCAAGACGGTTAAACCAACAAATACCGAAAATTACATCGTCCTAAGATAAATTCACCACGATTAGGTCCACCAAATAATCGCGGTTACTAAGCTTACTTAGGTATGATTCCGAAAATTCTTCCATCGTCAGGTAGACCGATGGTATGAGGTCCACAAGCAATAGGACTATCCCGAAATAAGTCTATTCAAGCATGATTCGAAAATGAATGAATGCGGTGTACCAGCATCAAAAGGTACACACAAGTTGAAATAAAATTACGAGTATACCTGAAATCATTCGGGCCACCGGATCGTCGATCCTCCTCATCACATGAATCAGGACTTGCCACCCCAACCGGACGCTCCCGTATGATAAATACGAGCTCCAACTCTATTTGCTTCCATTGACTTAAACGACGATGACAAAGCAGTCTGATTCTGAAACGCTGGTTGCTTCGGGGCCTGAGATGCCGTCGGAGCCGACTTGGAGTCCTTTCGGCAAAAACGGGCCTTATGCCCAAAATTCCCACAATTATAGCACGTGATAGACGGTTTCAGACACTCAGTGCTGAAATGACCCGGCGTTCCACAATTGAAACAGGTGATGGCCGAACTGGCCGCTCGGGACTGAGATCCCGCACGATTATGCGCCGTAGGAGGTCGCTCAGAAACGATAGGACTCACACGAGGCTTCTTGAAGGTTGACTGACCGCCTTCGGATTGATTACGCTTCGTTGATTTCTTGCTAGCAGACGAAGGTTGCTGCTTAGCAATTTCCTTAGCAGCTGGCTCATACGGGAGAGTTCTCTCGATTAATCCGGTCAGAGTGGCGCAATGATGATTGAGCAACTGCACATGGGTCATCATGGCCTGCATAAAAGTGAGTGGATCAACCCGAACATCATTTGATCGAGCCGAGTCCTGGGCACGATTTCCCGGCAGCGAGTGATTATTTCTCGGGTTTCGGTCCGCACCGCGGCCTCTCCCCGTGCATCTCTCGACGCCTCTCTCCATCTTCAAGTAGGAAGGTCGCATAATGATTATATTTCCGTAATTATTAGCACGTTATGATTATGTCATGAGATGATGAAAATGAGTATACATGCTCTAACTTAGTGATTATATGAATGATTTACTGAAGTTACATGATTATCTGATGAAATTCTTGAAATGATTATCTTGAATAACTTAACAAGATTGATAATATGATCATCCAGATTTACAACTGAGTAATGAAATGTATTGAGTAATTAATGAGTTAACATGATCGTCCTAATCACAATGAATGATGATGTTTGAGGATTGTAAATTGATGAATGATGAATGAATGACTATTGCCGAAATTATACCATGGCGTTAGAAATCTTATAGTTCTTTGGTCTGATTGGCTCGGCATTTGCACAGGTCACACGTGATGCGAAAGTCCAATGATACTAGTCGATGACGATGATTTCAAATGAGACATGACTCGAAGGTAGTATTCAAAACCACGCTCCGATACCAACTCGTAACACCCCAAACTAGGCGGATATTACGGTGCCGTAGATCCCCAACCAGGACCCACTGTGCAAATGAAAATGAATGAATTACACAAGATAAATGTAGTACCGAACTACATTACAGCAATAATTACTCCGATGAGGAGTTTAGTTACAACACACCAGACAATACTGAATACTAGTGTATTTTATATGAAGATAAAATACACAACACGAATGAAACGGAGTATTCAAATGAAAGTCTGCAGTGAAAATAAAGGACAATAACATGAATAATCGAATGGGGCCCCTACTAGTATCACTAGGACTCCTCGACATCAACATGCTATTCCCGTGCGTTTGCCTTGCCATGACACGAAAAACAAAATCCCCAAACGGGTCGTTACAAAGAACAACAATCCTCAAGAGTTGAAAATACACAATCATGATTATATCTGAAGTTATGAAACATCCTGTCGAAACATACGCAATCAAACATGCTATATGAATCAACTAACAGTACGGCTCAAAGGAAATGGCGCCACACTACGCCCGGGATGGAAATGTGTCCGTGCACAAGCCACCAACGAGTATCGATCGAATACACGTGTGGTCTTGTACCTAATCAGTCTCACGAGACAATATGACTCGTGTGCACAGTCCAATGTGAGGCCACCAACCAACACACGACTATAATGTGCCCGACATGAAAATCCTACACATACCAACCGGCACTCCAGTATGACCCGGAATGCCACGATATAACAAAAGTGACATCGAAAATGAATAATGACTCACCGAGGTGGAATGGTAATGAAATAAATGACAGCTCAATGAAAAGATTGGAACCATCGTTCCTTATGACTGAAATGATTAATTGATAACAACAAGTTTTGATACGGTTAATATAATGATGAATGAGTTATGATTATGAATGAACAACAACAAAAGGGATGAATATCCTTTTGACCGAGTAAGAATTAACTTACACAATACCGGTGGCAATTATCCTTCCACAAACAACGTCCTAATTGAGATATCGGTCGCTCGAACAACCTTAAATAATACAATTACCAACAATCCGTTCAATATACGAATCAAACACGAATATAACGAACTCAAAATGTCGATACGACTAAACCAAGTCCATAGAGGCATTAAATCAAACACGTTGTATCCAAACTCCGATTGTTAACAATCAAACCTCAATATACCAATATCAAAATCCCCAAGAAGTGTTTCAAACCAACAAAACATCTCCAATACGATCAATAATCCGTTATGAATATCCAAAAATGTGATTATAACAACAATTAGTCGAAAATCCCCAATTCCAACTCGATATTCAAGGTGTTCTTGAATAATCCCTCAATAATCCAATGAATCCTTATACAAACTCATAATCATATACATATCCCTTCATATAACATGATTATAACGTCCAAAACATCATATCTCAACACAAAATCGAAGTCCAAGGTGTCAAGAAATTACCTCTTGAATATCCAATCACTTCGATCCGAAGAACACGAGTTTAATCGAGTATCCAAGCTTCCCAAATGATTGAAGGTGATGAAAAATACACACTCAAATGATAATTGATGAAGAAAATTCTCCCTCAAGCTTATCTCTCTCGTAAGAAGGTGGAAAAGATGGAAAAAATGAGCTGAAATGCTCAAAAACCAATTTATAGGGGTTGACTACCTGCCGGACACGGCCCGTGCCGATCGGCACGGCCGTGTCGCATACCTGGCCGACAGGGACTCGACCGTGTCCTCGCTTGACACGGTCGCGGCGCGGAGCCTTCCGAAAGTGACCCGTCCAGCGGCGACTTCGGCATGACTCGGCCGTGTCCCGGGACACGGCCGGCGTCTGAAGCGCTTATCCGGAAGAGTTCGACTCGCCATGCCAAACGACACGGTCGAGTCACGTGGGCGATACTTCGGCATTTCCGGACGAGTGCAGCCGCGGGCGTGTCGGACGACACGATCGAGTCCGGTCGGCAGTGATCGGCCAAAAGCTGAAAAATGAGCGGGTGAGCTAAAACGACCATAACTCTCTCGTCCGGACTCCGATTGACTCACCGTTTGAACCATTGGAAAGCTAATTAGATGCTATATAATATTGCAAAGATTTAGAATTTTTGGAGTTACCAAAAATTAATGGTGATCTAACAAATTCGAACTCATATGAGGAAAGTTGAAACAATGAACAATAATGATACACAACTCGAAGTTTTTACGAACGGTGAACACGGGTGAATGAACATGATTGATGAATGATTATAAATGAGTGAAAATCCACTGAGTGACAATCACCGAATGAAATTACTGAATGATAATGACTGCATTACAACCGGGTATTACAATTATATCCAATACTTGCTACAACAAGACTTAATCAAGAAGTAAAAGATTAAACAGATCTCTTATAAACAATTCTGAGTACAAAAGGCTCGAATCTAATCAATAAACTCGAGGTTTCATAGAGTTCCGACTCGAATGCATGTAATGTGGTCTTATCTCCTATTAACAGGATGTAATCAAGAAGTAAAGGCTTAATCGGAGCTATTATAGTGAATCCTTGCTACAACAAGACTTAATCAAGAAAGAAAAGATTAATCAGAGCTCTTATAGCCAATTCTGAGTACAAAAGGCTCGAATCTAATCAATAAACTCGATTTTTCACAGAATTCCGACTCGAATGCATGTAACATGGTCTTATCTCCTATTAAAAGGATGTAATCAAGAAGTAAAGGCTTAATTGGAGCTATTATAGCGAATACTTGCCACAAAAAGACTTAATCAAGAAGTAAAAGATTATTCGGAGCTATTATAGCCAATTATGAGTACAAAAGGCTCGAATCTAATCAATAAACCCGAGTTTTCACAGAGTTCCGACTCAAATGCGTGTAACATGGTCTTATGTCATATTAACAAGATTTAATCGGAGCTATGATATCCAATACTTGCTACAACAAGACTTAATCAAGAAGTAAAAGATTAATCGGAGCTCTTATAGCCAATTCTGAGTACAAAAGGCTCGAATCTAATCAATAAACCCAAGTTTCACAGAGTTCCGTCGAATGCATGTAACATGGTCTTATGTCCTATTAACAAGACTTAATCGAAGCTATTATATCCAATACTTGCTACAACAAGACTTAATCAAGTAGTAAAATATAAATCGGAGCTCTTATAAACAATTCCGAGTACAAACGGCTCGAATCTAAATAATAAACTCGAGTTTTCATAGAGTTCCGACTCGAATGCATGTAACATGGTCTTATCTCCTATTAACAGTATGTAATCAAGAAGTAAAGTCTTAATCGGAGCTATTATAGTGAATCCTTGCTACAACAAGACTTAATCAAGAAAGAAAAGATTAATTAGAGTTGTTGTAGCCAATTCTGAGTACAAAAGGCTAGAATATAATCAATAAACCTGAGTTTTTATAGAGTTCGGACTCGAATGCATGTAACGTGGTTTTATCTCCTATTAACAAGACTTATCAAGTAGTAAAGGCTTAGTCAGAGCTATTACGCGAATCCTTGCTATAATAAGACTTAATCAAGAAGTAAAAGATTATTCGGAGTTGTTATAGCTAATTATGAGTATAAAAGGCTCGAATCTAATCAATAAACCCGAGTTTCACAGAGTTTTGAGTCTAATGCATGTAACATGTTCTTATGTCCTATTAAAAAGACCTAATCGGAGCTATTATATCCAATACTTGCTACAACAAGACTTAATCAAGAAGTCAAAGATTAATCGGAGATCTTATAAATAATTCTAAGTACAAAAGGCTAGAATCTAATCAATAAACTCAAGTTTTCATAGAGTTCCGACTCGAATGCATGTAACATGGTCTTGTCTCCTATTAACATGATGTAATCAAGAAGTAAAGGCTTAATCGGAGCTATTATATTGAATCCTTGCTATAACAAGACTTAATCGAGAGAGAAAAGATTAATGAGAGCTGTTGTAGTCAATTCTGAGTACAAAAGGCTCGAATCTAATCAATAAACTCGAGTTTTCATAGAGTTCAGACTTGAATGCATATAACGTGGTTTTATCTCCTATTAACAAGACTTATCAAGTAGTAAAGGCTTAGTCGGAGCTATTACGCGAATCCTTGCTACAATAAGACTTAATCAAGAAGTAAAAGATTATTCGGAGTTGTTATAGCTAATTATGAGTACAAAAGGCTCGAATCTAATCAATAAACCCGAGTTTCACAGAGTTATGAGTCTAATGCATGTAACATGTCCTTATGTCCTATTAAAAAGAACTAATCGGAGCTATTATATCCAATACTTGCTACAACAAGACCTAATCAAGAAGTCAAAGATTAATCGGAGATCTTATAAATAATTCTAAGTACAAAAGGCTAGAATCTAATCAATAAACTCGAGTTTTCATAGAGTTCCAACTCGAATGCATGTAACATGGTCTTGTCTCCTATTAACATGATGTAATCAATAAGTAAAGGCTTAATCGGAGCTATTATATTGAATCCTTGCTATAACAAGACTTAATCAAGCGAGAAAAGATTAATCAGAGCTGTTGTAGTCAATTCTGAGTACAAAAGGCTCGAATCTAATCAATAAACTCGAGTTTTCATAGAGTTCAGACTTGAATGCATATAACATGGTTTTATCTCCTATTAACAAGGCTTATCAAGTAGTAAAGGCTTAGTCGGAGCTATTACGCGAATACTTGCTACAATAAGACTTAATCAAGAAGTAAAAGATTATTCGGAGTTGTTATAGCTAATTATGAGTACAAAAGGCTCGAATCTAATCAATAAACCCGAGTTTCACAGAGTTATGAGTCTAATGCATGTAACATGTTCTTATGTCCTATTAAAAAGACCTAATCGGAGCTATTATATCCAATACTTGCTACAACAAGACTTAATCAAGAAGTCAAAGATTAATCAGAGATCTTATAAATAATTCTAAGTACAAAAGGCTAGAATCTAATCAATAAACTCGAGTTTTCATAGAGTTCCGACTCGAATGCATGTAACATGGTCTTGTCTCCTATTAACATGATGTAATCAAGAAGTAAAGGCTTAATCGGAGCTATTATATTGAATCCTTGCTATAACAAGACTTAATCAAGAGAGAAAAGATTAATCAGAGCTGTTTTAGTCAATTCTGAGTACAAAAGGCTCGAATCTAATCAATAAACTCGAGTTTTCATAGAGTTCAGACTTAAATGCATATAACGTGGTTTTATCTCCTATTAACAAGACTTATCAAGTAGTAAAGGCTTAGTCGGAGCTATTACGCGAATCCTTGATACAATAAGACTTAATCAAGAAGTACAAGATTATTCGGAGTTGTTATAGCCAATTCTGAGTACAAAAGTCTCGAATCTAATCAATAAACCTGAGTTTCACAGAGTTCCGACTCGAATGCATGTAACATGGTCTTATGTCCTATTAACAAGACCTAATCGGAGCTATTATATCCAATACTTGCTACAACAAGACTTAATCAAGAAGTAAAAGATTAAACAGATCTTTTATAAACAATTCTGAGTACAAAAGGCTCGAATCTAATCAATAAACTCGAGGTTTCATAGAGTTCCGACTCGAATGCATGTAATGTGGTCTTATCTCCTATTAACAGGATGTAATCAAGAAGTAAAGGCTTAATCGGAGCTATTATAGTGAATCCTTGCTACAACAAGACTTAATCAAGAAAGAAAAGATTAATCGGAGCTCTTATAGCCAATTCTGAGTACAAAAGGCTCGAATCTAATCAATAAACCCAAGTTTCACAGAGTTCCGTCGAATGCATGTAACATGGTCTTATGTCCTATTAACAAGACTTAATCGAAGCTATTATATCCAATACTTGCTACAACAAGACTTAATCAAGTAGTAAAATATAAATCGGAGCTCTTATAAACAATTCCGAGTACAAACGGCTCGAATCTAAATAATAAACTCGAGTTTTCATAGAGTTCCGACTCGAATGCGTGTAACATGGTCTTATCTCCTATTAACAGTATGTAATCAAGAAGTAAAGTCTTAATCGGAGCTATTATAGTGAATCCTTGCTACAACAAGACTTAATCAAGAAAGAAAAGATTAATTAGAGTTGTTGTAGCCAATTCTGAGTACAAAAGGCTAGAATATAATCAATAAACCTGAGTTTCTATAGAGTTCGGACTCGAATGCATGTAACGTGGTTTTATCTCCTATTAACAAGACTTATCAAGTAGTAAAGGCTTAGTTGGAGCTATTACGCGAATCCTTGCTATAATAAGACTTAATCAAGAAGTAAAAGATTATTCGGAGTTGTTATAGCTAATTATGAGTACAAAAGGTTCGAATCTAATCAATAAACCCGAGTTTCACAGAGTTATGAGTCTAATGCATGTAACATGTTCTTATGTCCTATTAAAAAGACCTAATCGGAGCTATTATATCCAATACTTGCTACAACAAGACTTAATCAAGAAGTCAAAGATTAATCGGAGATCTTATAAATAATTCTAAGTACAAAAGGCTAGAATCTAATCAATAAACTCGAGTTTTCATAGAGTTCCGACTCGAATGCATGTAACATGGTCTTGTCTCCTATTAACATGATGTAATCAAGAAGTAAAGGCTTAATCGGAGCTATTATATTGAATCCTTGCTATAACAAGACTTAATCAAGAGAGAAAAGATTAATCAGAGCTGTTGTAGTCAATTCTGAGTACAAAAGGCTCGAATCTAATCAATAAACTCGAGTTTTCATAGAGTTCAGACTTGAATACATATAATGTGGTTTTATCTCCTATTAACAAGACTTATCAAGTAGTAAAGGCTTAGTCGGAGCTATTACGCGAATCCTTGCTACAATAAGACTTAATCAAGAAGTACAAGATTATTCGGAGTTGTTATAGCCAATTCTGAGTACAAAAGTCTCGAATCTAATCAATAAACCCGAGTTTCACAGAGTTCCGACTCGAATGCATGTAACATGGTCTTATGTCCTATTAACAAGACCTAATCGGAGCTATTATATCCAATACTTGCTACAACAAGACTTAATCAAGAAGTAAAAGATTAAACAGATATCTTATAAACAATTCTGAGTACAAAAGGCTCGAATCTAATCAATAAACTCGAGGTTTCATAGAGTTCCGACTCGAATGCATGTAATGTGGTCTTATCTCCTATTAACAGGATGTAATCAAGAAGTAAAGGCTTAATCGGAGCTATTATAGTGAATCCTTGCTACAACAAGACTTAATCAAGAAAGAAAAGATTAATCAGAGCTCTTATAGCCAATTCTGAGTACAAAAGGCTCGAATCTAATCAATAAACTCGATTTTTCACAGAATTCCGACTCGAATGCATGTAAAATGGTCTTATCTCCTATTAAAAAGATGTAATCAAGAAGTAAAGGCTTAATCGGAGCTATTATAGCGAATACTTGCCACAAAAAGACTTAATCAAGAAGTAAAAGATTATTCGGAGCTATTATAGCCAATTATGAGTACAAAAGGCTCGAATCTAATCAATAAACCCGAGTTTTCACAGAGTTCCGACTCAAATGCGTGTAACATGGTCTTATGTCATATTAACGAGATTTAATCGGAGCTATGATATCCAATACTTGCTACAACAAGACTTAATCAAGAAGTAAAAGATTAATCGGAGCTCTTATAGCCAATTCTGAGTACAAAAGGCTCGAATCTAATCAATAAACCCAAGTTTCACAGAGTTCCGTCGAATGCATGTAACATGGTCTTATGTCCTATTAACAAGACTTAATCGAAGCTATTATATCCAATACTTGCTACAACAAGACTTAATCAAGTAGTAAAAGATAAATCGGAGCTCTTATAAACAATTCCGAGTACAAACGGCTCGAATCTAAATAATAAACTCGAGTTTTCATAGAGTTCCGACTCGAATGCGTGTAACATGGTCTTATCTCCTATTAACAGTATGTAATCAAGAAGTAAAGTCTTAATCGGAGCTATTATAGTGAATCCTTGCTACAACAAGACTTAATCAAGAAAGAAAAGATTAATTAGAGTTGTTGTAGCCAATTCTGAGTACAAAAGGCGAGAATATAATCAATAAACATGAGTTTTTATAGAGTTCGGACTCGAATCCATGTAACGTGGTTTTATCTCCTATTAACAAGACTTATCAAGTAGTAAAGGCTTAGTCGGAGCTATTACGCGAATCCTTGCTATAATAAGACTTAATCAAGAAGTAAAAGATTATTCGGAGTTGTTATAGCTAATTATGAGTACAAAAGGCTCGAATCTAATCAATAAACCCGAGTTTCACAGAGTTATGAGTCTAATGCATGTAACATGTTCTTATGTCCTACTAAAAAGACCTAATCGGAGCTATTATATCCAATACTTGCTACAACAAGACTTAATCAAGAAGTGAAAGATTAATCGGAGATCTTATAAATAATTCTAAGTACAAACGGCTAGAATCTAATCAATAAACTCGAGTTTTCATAGAGTTCCGACTCGAATGCATGTAACATGGTCTTGTCTCCTATTAACATGATGTAATCAAGAAGTAAAGGCTTAATCGGAGCTATTATATTGAATCCTTGCTATAACAAGACTTAATCAAGAGAGAAAAGATTAATCAGAGCTGTTGTAGTCAATTCTGAGTACAAAAGGCTCGAATCTAATCAATAAACTCGAGTTTTCATAGAGTTCAGACTTGAATACATATAACGTGGTTTTATCTCCTATTAACAAGACTTATCAAGTAGTAAAGGCTTAGTCGGAGCTATTACGCGAATCCTTGCTACAAAAAGACTTAATCAAGAAGTACAAGATTATTCGGAGTTGTTATAGCCAATTCTGAGTACAAAAGTCTCGAATCTAATCAATAAACCCGAGTTTCACAGAGTTCCGACTCGAATGCATGTAACATGGTCTTATGTCCTATTAACAAGACCTAATCGGAGCTATTATATCCAATACTTGCTACAACAAGACTTAATCAAGAAGTAAAAGATTAAACAGATCTCTTATAAACAATTCTGAGTACAAAAGGCTCGAATCTAATCAATAAACTCGAGGTTTCATAGAGTTCCGACTCGAATGCATGTAATGTGGTCTTATCTCCTATTAACAGGATGTAATCAAGAAGTAAAGGCTTAATCGGAGCTATTATAGTGAATCCTTGCTACAAAAAGACTTAATCAAGAAAGAAAAGATTAATCAGAGCTCTTATAGCTAATTCTGAGTACAAAAGGCTCGAATCTAATCAATAAACTCGATTTTTCACAGAATTCCGACTCGAATGCATGTAACATGGTCTTATCTCCTATTAAAATCATGTAATCAAGAAGTAGAGGCTTAATTGGAGCTATTATAGCGAATACTTGCCACAAAAAGACTTAATCAAGAAGTAAAAGATTATACGGAGCTATTATAGCCAATTATGAGTACAAAAGGCTCGAATCTAATCAGTAAACCCGAGTTTTCACAGAGTTCCGACTCAAATGCGTGTAACATGGTCTTATGCCATATTAACGAGATTTAATCGGAGCTATGATATCCAATACTTGCTACAACAAGACTTAATCAAGAAGTAAAAGATTAATCGGAGCTCTTATAGTCAATTCTGAGTACAAAAGGCTCGAATCTAATCAATAAACCCAAGTTTCACAGAGTTCCGTCGAATGCATGTAACATGGTCTTATGCCTATTAACAAGACTTAATCGAAGCTATTATATCCAATACTTGCTACAACAAGACTTAATCAAGTAGTAAAAGATAAATCGGAGCTCTTATAAACAATTCCGAGTACAAACGGCTCGAATCTAAATAATAAACTCGAGTTTTCATAGAGTTCCGACTCGAATGCGTGTAACATGGTCTTATCTCCTATTAACAGTATGTAATCAAGAAGTAAAGTCTTAATCGGAGCTATTATAGTGAATCCTTGCTACAACAAGACTTAATCAAGAAAGAAAAGATTAATTAGAGTTGTTGTAGCCAATTCTGAGTACAAAAGGCTAGAATATAATCAATAAACCTGAGTTTTTATAGAGTTCGGACTCGAATACATGTAACGAGGTTTTATCTCCTATTAACAAGACTTATCAAGTAGTAAAGGCTTAGTCGGAGCTATTACGCGAATCCTTGCTATAATAAGACTTAATCAAGAAGTAAAAGATTATTCGGAGTTGTTATAACTAATTATGAGTACAAAAGGCTCGAATCTAATCAATAAACCCGAGTTTCACAGAGTTATGAGTCTAATGCATGTAACATGTTCTTATGTCCTATTAAAAAGACCTAATCGGAGCTATTATATCCAATACTTGCTACAACAAGACTTAATCAAGAAGTCAAAGATTAATCGGAGATCTTATAAATAATTCTAAGTACAAAAGGCTAGAATCTAATCAACAAACTCGAGTTTTCATAGAGTTCCGACTCGAATGCATGTAATGTGGTCTTGTCTCCTATTAACATGATGTAATCAAGAAGTAAAGGCTTAATCGGAGCTATTATATTGAATCCTTGCTATAACAAGACTTAATCAAGAAAGAAAAGATTAATCAGAGCTGTTGTAGTCAATTTTGAGTACAAAAGGCTCGAATCTAATCAATAAACTCGAGTTTTCATAGAGTTCAGACTTGGATGCATGTAACGTGGTTTTATCTCCTATTAACAAGACTTATCAAGTAGTAAAGGCTTAGTCGGAGCTATTACGCGAATCCTTGCTATAATAAGACTTAATCAAGAAGTAAAAGATTATTCGGAGTTGCTATAGCTAATTATGAGTACAAAAGGCTCGAATCTAATCAATAAACCCGAGTTTCACAGAGTTATGAGTCTAATGCATGTAACATGTTCTTATGTCCTATTAAAAAGACCTAATCGGAGCTATTATATCCAATACTTGCTACAACAAGACTTAATCAAGAAGTCAAAGATTAATCGGAGATCTTATAAATAATTCTAAGTACAAAAGGCTAGAATCTAATCAATAAACTCGAGTTTTCATAGAGTTCCGACTCGAATGCATGTAACATGGTCTTGTCTCCTATTAACATGATGTAATCAATAAGTAAAGGCTTAATCGGAGCTATTATATTGAATCCTTGCTATAACAAGACTTAATCAAGAGAGAAAAGATTAATCAGAGCTGTTGTAGTCAATTCTGAGTACAAAAGGCTCGAATCTAATCAATAAACTCGAGTTTTAATAGAGTTCAGACTTGAATGCATATAACGTGGTTTTATCTCCTATTAACAAGACTTATCAAGTAGTAAAGGCTTAGTCGGAGCTATTACGCGAATCCTTGCTACAATAAGACTTAATCAAGAAGTAAAAGATTATTCGGAGTTGTTATAGCTAAATATGAGTACAAAAGGCTCGAATCTAATCAATAAACCCGAGTTTCACAGAGTTATGAGTCGAATGCATGTAACATGTTCTTATGTCCTATTAAAAAGACCTAATCGGAGCTATTATATCCAATACTTGCTACAACAAGACTTAATCAAGAAGTCAAAGATTAATCGGAGATCTTATAAATAATTCTAAGTACAAAAGGCTAGAATCTAATCAATAAACTCGAGTTTTCATAGAGTTCCGACTCGAATGCATGTAACATGGTCTTGTCTCCTATTAACATGATGTAATCAAGAAGTAAAGGCTTAATCGGAGCTATTATATTGAATCCTTGCTATAACAAGACTTAATCAAGAGAGAAAAGATTAATCAGAGCTGTTGTAGTCAATTCTGAGTACAAAAGGTTCGAATCTAATCAATAAACTCGAGTTTTCATAGAGTTCAGACTTGAATGCATATAACGTGGTTTTATCTCCTATTAACAAGACTTATCAAGTAGTAAAGGCTTAGTCGGAGCTATTACGCGAATCCTTGCTACAATAAGACTTAATCAAGAAGTACAAGATTATTCGGAGTTGTTATAGCCAATTCTGAGTACAAAAGTCTCGAATCTAATCAATAAACCCGAGTTTCACAGAGTTCCGACTCGAATGCATGTAACATGGTCTTATGTCCTATTAACAAGACCTAATCGGAGCTATTATATCCAATACTTGCTACAACAAGACTTAATCAAGAAGTAAAAGATTAAACAGATCTCTTATAAACAATTCTGAGTACAAAAGGCTCGAATCTAATCAATAAACTCGAGGTTTCATAGAGTTCCGACTCGAATGCATGTAATGTGGTCTTATCTCCTATTAACAGGATGTAATCAAGAAGTAAAGGCTTAATCGGAGCTATTATAGTGAATCATTGCTACAACAAGACTTAATCAAGAAAGAAAAGATTAATCAGAGCTCTTATAGCCAATTCTGAGTACAAAAGGCTCGAAACTAATCAATAAACTCTATTTTTCACAGAATTCCGACTCGAATGCATGTAACATGATCTTATCTCCTATTAAAAGGATGTAATCAAGAAGTAAAGGCTTAATCGGAGCTATTATAGCGAATACTTGCCACAAAAAGACTTAATCAAGAAGTAAAAGATTATTCGGAGCTATTATAGCCAATTATGAGTACAAAAGGCTCGAATCTAATCAATAAACCCGAGTTTTCACAGAGTTACGACTCAAATGCCTGTAACATGGTCTTATGTCATATTAACAAGATTTAATCGGAGCTATGATCTCCAATACTTGCTACAACAAGACTTAATCAAGAAGTAAAAGATTAATCGGAGCTCTTATAGCCAATTCTGAGTACAAAAGGCTCGAATCTAATCAATAAACCCAAGTTTCACAGAGTTCCGTCGAATGCATGTAACATGGTCTTATGTCCTATTAACAAGACTTAATCGAAGCTATTATATCCAATACTTGCTACAACAAGACTTAATCAAGTAGTAAAAGATAAATCGGAGCTCTTATAAACAATTCCGAGTACAAACGGCTCGAATCTAAATAATAAACTTGAGTTTTCATAGAGTTCCGACTCGAATGCGTGTAACATGGTCTTATCTCCTATTAATAGTATGTAATCAAGAAGTAAAGTCTTAATCGGAGCTATTATAGTGAATCCTTGCTACAACAAGACTTAATCAAGAAAGAAAAGATTAATTAGACTTGTTGTAGCCAATTCTGAGTACAAAAGGCTAGAATATAATCAATAAACCTGAGTTTTTATAGAGTTCGGACTCGAATGCATGTAACGTGGTTTTATCTCCTATTAACAAGACTTATCAAGTAGTAAAGGCTTAGTCGGAGCTATTACGTGAATCCTTGCTATAATAAGACTTAATCAAGAAGTAAAAGATTATTCGGAGTTGTTATAGCTAATTATGAGTACAAAAGGCTCGAATCTAATCAATAAACCCGAGTTTCACAGAGTTATGAGTCTAATGCATGTAACATGTTCTTATGTCCTATTAAAAAGACCTAATCGGAGCTATTATATCCAATACTTGCTACAACAAGACTTAATCAAGAAGTCAAAGATTAATCGGAGATCTTATAAATAATTCTAAGTACAAAAGGCTAGAATCTAATCAATAAACTCGAGTTTTCATAGAGTTCCGACTCGAATGCATGTAATGTGGTCTTGTCTCCTATTAACATGATGTAATCAAGAAGTAAAGGCTTAATCGGAGCTATTATATGTAATACCCGGTTGTAATTCAGTCATTATCATTCAGTAATTTCATTCGGTGATTGTCACTCCGTGGATTTTCACTCATTTATAATCATTCATCAATCATGTTCATTCACCCGTGTTCACCGTTCGCAGAAACTTCGAGTTGTGCATCGTTATTGTCCATTGTTCAACTTTCCGCATATGAGTTCGAATTTATTAGAGCACCATTGATTTTTGGTAACTCTAAAAATTCTAAATCTTTGCAATATTATAGATCTTCGGGTTATCTTTCCAATGGTTCAAACGGTGAGTCAATCGGAGTCCGGACGAGAGAGTTATGGTCGTTTTAGCTCACCCGCTCATTTTTCAGTTATTGGCCGATCACTGCCGACCGAACTCGGCCGTGTCGTCCGACACGGCCCGTGGTGTACTCGTCCGGAAATGCCGAAGTCTCGCCACGAGGACTCGGCCGTGTCGTCGCACGGCGAGTTGAACTCTTCCGGATAAGCGGGCGCCCGACGCCTTGGCCGTGTTCCGTGACACGGCCGAGTCATCCGAGTCGGCCGTCGGACGGGTCACTATCGGAAGGCCCTCCGCGCGCGCGACCGTGTCAGCGAGACACGGTCGAGTCCCTGTCGGCGGTTGTGCGACACGGCCGTGCCGATCGGCGCACGGCCGTGTCGGCGAGCGATCAACCCTATAAATTCGTTTTTTGAGCATTTCAGCCCATTCCTTCCATTTTTTTCCACCTTCATACGAGAGAGAGAGAGAGGCTTGAGGGAGAAAATTCTCTTCACCTATCACTTGAGTGTGGTTTTTAATCATTTTCATTCGGTTGTGAAGCTTGGATACTCGATTAAACTCGTGTTCTTCGGATCGAAGTGGTTGGATCTTCAAGAGGTAATTCCTTCAACACCTTGGGCTTCGATTTTTTGTTGAGATATGATGTTTTGGACGTTATAATCATGTTATATGAAGGGATATGTATATGATTATGAGTTTGTATAAGGATTCATTGGATTATTGAGGGATTATTCAAGAACACCTTGAATATCGGGTTGAAATTGGGGGTTTTCGATTAATTGTCGTTATAATCACGTTTTCGGATATTCATTTTGGATTATTGATCATTCGGAAGATGTTTGTTGGTTTGAAACACTTCTTGGGGGATTTGATATTGGTATATTGAGGTTTAATTGTAAACAATCGGAGTTTGGCCGCAACGTGTTTGATTTAATGCCTCAATGAACTTGGTTTATTCGTATCGACGTTTCGAGTTCGTTATATTCGTGTTTGATTCGTGTATTGAACGGATTGTTGGTAATTGTATTTATTCAAGGTTGTTCGAGCGACCGATATCTCAATTAGGACGTTGTTCGTGGACGGACATTCTTCATCGTTGTTGAGTAAGTTAATTCTTACTCGGTTAAAAGGATATTCATTCCTTTTTGTTGTTGATTACTCATAATCATAATTCATTCATCATAATATTAATCATTTTGAGACCTGTAATTGTCGAATAATCATTTCATTCATGAGGAACGACGGTTCCAAATCATTTCATTGGGTTATCAATCACGTCACTATTTACTTTCATATCGGTGAGTCATCTTGGCAATGTCTAATTATTATTCATTGATATTCATTATGGTCATTCTCGTTCATATGACCTTCTGGGATCATATTGCGTGGCCGGGTGTGGCTGTGTGGAATTTTTAGTCGGGCACACGATGGTTATGTATTGGGTTCACCGATACATTGGACCGTGCACACGGGAAAGCGTTACACCGTGAGACTAATTAGGTACAAGGACGGGTGTGTCCGGTCATTCGTCTTGTACACTCGTACAGAACACTACGGGTGTACTATGGTACTCCTCTTCAGCGTAATTCATAATTAAGAATTTTTCATAACTTCAGATATATCATGATTGTGTATTTTCAACCCTTGAGGATTGTTGTTCTTTGTAACTGACCCCGTTTGGGGATTTTGTTTTTCAGGTCTTGGCAAGGCAAAAGTACGGGGAGAACACGCTGACGTCGAGGAGTCCCAGTGATACTAGTAGGGGGCCCCGATCTTTCAGTTATTCATGTTATTGTCCTTTATTTTCCGCTGCAGACTTTCATTTGGATACTCCGTTTCATTCAGTGTTGTGTATTTTATCTTCATATAAAATACACTAGTATTCGGTATTGTCCTGGTGTGTTGTAACTAAACTCCTCATCGGAGTAATTATTGTTGTAATGTGGTTCGGTACTACATTTATCCTGTGTAATTCATTCATTTTCATTTGCCTGGTGGGTCCCAGTTGGGGATCTACGGCACTGTAATATCCACCTAGTTTGGGGTGTTACAGAGTTGGTATCGGAGCGTGGTTTTGAGTACTACCTTCCGAGTCATGTCTCATTTGAAATCATCGTCATCAGACTAGTATCGTTGGACTTTCGCGTCACGTGTGACCTGTGCAAATGCCGAGCCAATCAGACCGGAAGAACTGTAAGATTTCTAACGCCATGGTATAATTTCTGGCAATAGTCATTCATTCATCATTCATCATTTAACAATCCTCAAACATCATCATTCATTGTGATTAGGACGATCATGTTAACTCATTAATCACTTAATTCATTTCATTACTCAGTTATTGATCAGGACGATCATGTTAATTCATTAATTACTCAATTCATTTCATTACTCAGTTGTCGCTCTGGATGATCATATTATTAATCTTGTTAAGTTATTAAAAATAATCATTTCAAGAATTTCATCAGATAATCATGTCACTTCAGTAAATCATTCATATAATCACTAAGTTAGAGCATGTATACTCATTTTCATCATCTCATGACGTAATCATAACGTGATAATCATGCGGGAAATATAATCATTATGAGACCTTCCTACTTCAGTATGGGGAGAGCTGTCAGGGGATGCACGGGGAGAGGCCGCGGTGCGGACCGAAACCCGAGAAATAATCACTCGCTGCCGGGAAATCGTGCCCAGGACTCGGCTCGATCAGAAGATGTTCGGGTTGATCCACTCACTTTTATGCAGGCCATGATGACCCATGTGCAGTTGCTCAATCATCATTGCGCCACTCTGACCGGATTAATCGAGAGAACTCTCCCGTATGAGCCAGCTGCTAAGGAAAGTGCTGAACAACAACCTTCATTTGTCAGCAAGAAATCAACGAAGCCTAATCAATCCAAAGGCGGTCAGTCAACCTTCAAGAAACCTCGTGCGGGCTCTGCTTTTTCTGAGCGACCTCCTGTGACGTCTAAACCCGCGGAATCTCAGTCACGAGCGGCCTGTTCGGCCATCACATGTTATAACTGTGGGGATCTTGGTCATGTCAGCACCAAATGTCCGAAGCAGACTGTCACGTGCTATAATTGTGGGAATTTTGGGCATAAGGCCCGTTTTTGCCGAAAGGACTCCAAGTCGGCTCCGGCGGCATCTCAGGCCCCGAAGAAACCAGCGTTTCAGAATCAGACTGCTTTGTCAACGTTGTTTAAGACAATGGAAGCAAATAGAGTTGGGGCTCATATTTATCAGACGGGAGCGTCCGGTTTGGGGGCCGGCAAGTCCCAGATTCATATGATGAGGAGGATCGACGATCCGGTGGCCTGAATGATTTCAGGTATACTCGTAATTTTATTTCAACTTGTGTGTACCTTTTGATGCTGGTACACCGCATTCATTCATTTTCGAATCATGCTTGAATAGACTTATTTCGGGATAGTCCTATTGCTTGTGGACCTCATAACATCGGTCTACCTGACGATGGAAGAATTTTCGGAATCATACCGAATTAAGCTTAATGACCGCGATTGGTTGATGGATCTAATCGTGGTGAATTTATCTTAGGATGATGTAATTTTCGGTATTAGTTAGTTTGATCGTCTTGATACTATCCTCAGTGTTTGTTAGCGTTTGGTCGCTATCTTTCCGTTGTTGGTTGTCGAATGTGTGCTTCAGGGAAGTAATCCCCGTTGTTCCAGAAGAAGTATTATTATGACGAAAGCAGAGAAATTCCGCAATCGAACTATCCAATCATTCATTGTATCATTTTCATCGATTGGCCTTTCTAAGGCAATCGAGTTATTCAATCATTCCTTGTATCATTTTCATCGATTGGCCTTTCTAAGGCAATCGAGTTATTCAATCATTCATTGTATCATTTTCATCGATTGGCCTTTCAAAGGCAATCGAGTTATTCAAACATTCATTGTATCATCTTCATCGATTGGCCTTTCTAAGGCAATCGAGTTGTTCAATCATTATTGGTATCTCTTTTTATCGACTGACCATTCTAGGGTAATCGAAATATTCAATCATTCGTGGTATCATTGTCCTCGATTGACGATGTATTTCCAGACGAGTTATCTGGTTGCCTTCACATAGAGTAGGGGAATTCAGGAGTGAGTTGGGCAGTCGTCCCCTTTATCGAAGGCACCGTATCGGATGGCCCCACTGAATGCAGGAGTTGAAGATTCAACTTGAGGAGTAGTTCGAGAAAGGTTATCTCCGACCGATTGCGTCCCCGTGAGGAGCACCAGTGTGATCTGTCAAGGAGAAGGATGGCTCGTCTCGTGTGTGTATTAATTACCAGGAGTTGAACAGGGTGATGATCAAGAGTAGTATCCCTTACCCCGTATTGATGATCTTTTAGATCAACTTCAGGGAGCCTCAGTATTTTCCAGGATCGACTTAAGATCTAGATATCACCAGTTGCGGATTCGAGAGTCGGGTATCGCGAGGACAGCGTTTCGTACACGCTGGTCATTATGAGTTCGTAGTTATGCCGTTCGGGCTAACTATTGCACCTGCGGTATTCATGGAGTTAATGAATCGGGTTTTCATCGACTTTTTGGATCAGTTTGTTGTTGTCTTCATCGACGACATTTTGATTTATTCTCGTAGCCGAGAGGAACACGAGGTTCATCTTCATCAGGTTCTCGACGTGTTGAGACGAGAGCAACTTTATGGAACGTTTTCCAAATGTGAGTTCTGGATGCCCGAAGTGACTTTTCTCGGACATGTAATTTCATCGGACGGAGTTCGTGTCGACCCTCAGAAGACGGAGGCTATCCAAGACTGGTTACCTCCGAAGAATGTTAAGGAGATCCGAAGTTTTCTCGGATTAGCGGGCTATTATCGGCGATTTGTGGAGGGATTTTCTAAAATCGCTCAACCCTTGACGAACCTTTTGCGGAAGGATAAGAGATACACGTGGTCCGACGCGTGTCAACGGAGTTTTGAAGAACTCAAGAGCCGGTTAATGTCAGCACTTGTACTTTCCTTACTGCAGGGGAGGGAGGGATTTGTGGTTTATAGTGATGCGTCCGGACAGGGTCTCGGATGTGTACTCATGCAGAATGGGAAGGTTATTGCTTATGCTCCACGGCAATTGAGACCTTACGAGGTTAATTATCCGACTCACGATCTGGAGCTAGCAGCCGTGGTGTTCGCTTTGAAAATCTGGCGTCATTACCTATATGGCGTCACCTGTCAGATTTTCACCGATCATAAGAGTTTGAAGTATATATTTACTCAGAAGGAGTTAAATATGCGACAGAGGCGGTGGTTGGAACTAATCAAAGATTATGATATCGAGATCCTTTACCACCCGGGGAAGGCGAACGTTGTCGCCGACGCCTTGAGTCGTAAGTCCGTTCAGGAGCAGATGCTTGCTCATTTAACAATTCAGAAGGAGCTCCAACAGGAATTCCTTAGACCGAGATCGAGGTCTGGCTTCAGCGAGTTCAGGGGCAACTTTGTATGTTAGAGATTTCATCATCTCTTGAGGATGCAATCAGGGAGAATCAGGGTTCAGACCCAGCATTGTTGCGCATTCGTGAGGATGTGGCTCAGGGGAAAGCCCCTGGATTCGTGATCCACGCGGATGGACTTTTGAGATTTAAGAATCGGATGTGTGTACTGGCGAATGATGAGTTGAAAAACTCGATTTTTAGAGAAGCTCATGCTACCCCTTATTCTGTTCATCCGGGGTCTAGCAAGATGTATAAGGACTTGAAACAAAATTACTGGTGGAGTAATATGAAGCGAGAAGTCGCAGAATTTGTTTCGAGATGCTTAACCTGTCAACAAGTCAAGATTGAACATCAGCGACCGGCAGGTATGCTGAAGCTTCTTCATATTCCCGAATGAAAGTGGGAAGACATTTCTATGGATTTCATCACGAGTTTGCTGACGAGTCGTCGTGGCATGAATACGATCTGGGTGATTGTGGACCGCTTAACTAAATCAGCTCATTTTCTTGAGATTAAGGATACTTGGGGTCCCGAGAGACTTGCCCAGTTATTCATCAAAGAGATAGTGAGACTGCACGGTACTCCTAAAAGTATCGTTTCCGATCGTGACGGACGGTTTGTGTCTCATTTTTGGAAATCAGTTCATCGTGCTATGGGAACTCAGCTTAATCTCAGTACTGCCTTTCATCCTCAGTCCGACGGACAATTAGAGAGAACTATTCAGACATTAGAGGACATGTTGAGGGCATGCGTCCTCGATTGGAAGGACGATTGGGAAGCCCAACTACCACTGATCGAGTTCACGTATAATAATAGTTGGCATGACTCCATTAAGATGGCACCTTACGAGGCCTGTTACGGTCGTCGTTGTCGATCTCCCTTGTGTTGGGACGACCCATCAGAGTCAATCGGCACCGAGCCCGATATACTTATAGCCGCCCGGGAGAAGGTAGCTTTGATCAGGAGTTGTCTGTTGACTGCTTAGAGTCGACAGAAATTATATGCAGATAATCGTCGACCACTAGAGTTCGAGATGGGTGACCATGTTTTGGTCAAGGTATCCCTGAGTCGAGGTATCTTCCATTTCGGAAAACGGGGGAAATTGAGTCCGAGATTCATTGGATCGTTTGAGATTCTGGATCGAATAGGCAAGTTAGCTTACCGTTTGGCTTTACCTCTGGCGTTGAGCCAAATTCATAATGTATTGCACGTCTCGCAATTGCGGAAGTATGTTGCCGACCCGAGTCACATACTTCAGTTCGACGAAATCGAGATCGCCGACGACCATTCATATGAGGAGCGTCCTATACGAGTCTTAGAGCGGCGAATCAAACAGTTGAGGAATAAGGCGATTCCTTTGGTCAAGATTCAGTGGTCTAGACACGGAGTCGAAGAGGCTACTTGGGAAACCGAGGATGGTATGCGGGAGAGTTATCCCGAGTTGTTTGACCCTTAGTTTCGGGGACGAAACTCTTTTAAGGGGGGTTGTATGTAATACCCGGTTGTAATTCAGTCATTATCATTCGGTGATTGTCACTCCGTGGATTTTCACTCATTTATAATCATTCATCAATCATGTTCATTCACCCGTGTTCACCGTTCGGAGAAACTTCGAGTTGTGCATCGTTATTGTCCATTGTTCAACTTTCCGCATATGAGTTCGACTTTGTTAGAGCACCATTGATTTTTGGTAACTCCAAAAATTCTAAATCTTTGCAATATTATAGAGCATCGAGTTATCTTTCCAATGGTTCAAACGGTGAGTCAATCGGAGTCCGGACGAGAGAGTTATGGTCGTTTTAGCTCACCCGCTCATTTTTCAGTTATTGGCCGATCACTGCCGACCGAACTCGGCCGTGTCGTCCGACACGGCCCATGCTGTACTTGTCCAGAAATGCCGAAGTCTCTGCCCACAGGACTCGACCGTGTCGTCTGGCACGGCCGAGTCGAACTCTTCCGGATAAGCCAGAACCGACTGCCCAGACGCCCGACCGTGTTCCAGGACACGGTCGAGTCATGCCGAGTCGCTGTCGGACGGGTCACTATCGTAAGGCCCTCCGCGCCGCGACCGTGTCAAGCAGGACACGGTCGAGTCCCTGTCGGCCAATTGTGCGACACGACCGTGGCGATCGGCACGGGCCGTGTCCGGCAGGGCAGTCAACCCCTATAAATTCGTTTTTTGAGCATTTCAGCCCATTCCTTCCATTTTTTTCCACCTTCATACGAGAGAGAGAGAGGCTTGAGGGAGAAAATTCTCTTCACCTATCACTTGAGTGTGGTTTTTAATCATTTTCATTCGGTTGTGAAGCTTGGATACTCGATTAAACTCGTGTTCTTCGGATCGAAGTGGTTGGATCTTCAAGAGGTAATTCCTTCAACACCTTGGGCTTCGATTTTGTGTTGAGATATGATGTTTTGGACGTTATAATCATGTTATATGAAGGGATATGTATATGATTATGTGTTTGTATAAGGATTCATTGGATTATTGAGGGATTATTCAAGAACACCTTGAATATCGGGTTGAAATTGGGGGTTTTCGATTAATTGTCGTTATAATCACGTTTTCGGATATTCATTTTGGATTATTGATCATTCGGAAGATGTTTGTTGGTTTGAAACACTTCTTGGGTGATTTGATATTGGTATATTGAGGTTTAATTGTAAACAATCGGAGTTTGGCCGCAACGTGTTTGATTTAATGCCTCAATGAACTTGGTTTATTCGTATCGACGTTTCGAGTTCGTTATATTCGTGTTTGATTTGTGTATTGAACGGATTGTTGGTAATTGTATTTATTCAAGGTTGTTCGAGCGACCGATATCTCAATTAGGACGTTGTTCGTGGACGGACATTCTTCATCGTTGTTGAGTAAGTTAATTCTTACTCGGTTAAAAGGATATTCATTCCTTTTTGTTGTTGATTACTCATAATCATAATTCATTCATCATAATATTAATCATTTTGAGACCTGTAATTGTCGAATAATCATTTCATTCACGAGGAGCAGCGGTTCCAAATCATTTCATTGGGTTATCAATCACGCCACTATTTACTTTCATATCGGGGAGTCATCTTGGCCTAGTCAAATTATTATTCATTGATATTCATTATGGTCATTCTCGTTCATATGACCTTAAGGTTCATATTGCGTGGCCGGGTGTGGCTGTGTGGAATTTTTAGTCGGGCACACGATGGTTATGTATTGGGTTCACCGATACATTCGACCGTGCACACGGGAAAGCGTTACACCGTGAGACTAATTAGGTACAAGGACGGGTGTGTCCGGTCATTCGTCTTGTACACTCGTACAGAACACTACGGGCGTACTATGGTACTCCTCTTCAGCGTAATTCATAATTAAGAATTTTTCATAAGTTCAGATATATCATGATTGTGTATTTTCAACCCTTGAGGATTGTTGTTCTTTGTAACTGACCCCGTTTGGGGATTTTGTTTTTCAGGTCTTGGCAAGGCAAAAGTACGGGGAGAACACGCTGACGTCGAGGAGTCCCAGTGATACTAGTAGGGGCCCGATCTTTCGATTATTCATGTTATTGTCCTTTATTTTCCAGCTGAGACTTTCATTTGGATACTCCGTTTCATTCAGTGTTGTGTATTTTATCTTCATATAAAATACACTAGTATTCGGTATTGTCCTGGTGTGTTGTAACTAAACTCCTCATCGGAGTAATTATTGTTGTAATGTGGTTCGGTACTACATTTATCCTGTGTAATTCATTCATTTTCATTTGCCTGGTGGGTCCCAGTTGGGGATCTACGACACTGTAATATCCGCCTAGTTTGGGGTGTTACATTATATTGAATCCTTGCTATAACAAGACTTAATCAAGAGAGAAAAGATTAATCAGAGCTGTTGTAGTCAATTCTGAGTACAAAAGGCTCGAATCTAATCAATAAACTCGAGTTTTCATAGAGTTCAGACTTGAATGCATATAACGTGGTTTTATCTCCTATTAACAAGACTTATCAAGTAGTAAAGGCTTAGTCGGAGCTATTACGCGAATCCTTGCTACAATAAGACTTAATCAAGAAGTAAAAGATTATTCGGAGTTGTTATAGCTAATTATGAGTACAAAAGGCTCGAATCTAATCAATAAACCCGAGTTTCACAGAGTTATGAGTCTAATGCATGTAACATGTTCTTATTGTAACACCCCAAACTAGGCGGATATTACAGTGCCGTGGACCCCCGACTGGGACCCACCAGGCGAATGAAAAAGGATGAATTACACAGGGTAAATGTAGTACCGAACCACATTATAACATCAATTACTCCGATTAGGAGTTTCATACAACACACCCAGGATAATATAGAATACATGTGTATCTTATGTGACGATAAAATACACGACGCTGAATGAAATGAGTATTCGAAAGGAATGTCTGCAGCGGAATAAATAAAGAAAACATAAATGACTGAATAAATGACTGAAAGGACTGGGGCCCCCTTCTAGTATCACTGGGACTCCCCGCCGTCATCGTGCTCTCCCTGCGCCTTTGCCTTGCCATGACCTGAAAACAATATCCCCAGACCGGTTATCTGAAACAACAATCCTCAAGGGTTGAAATTACACAATCATGAATTACTGAAGTTATGAAATATCCTTAATTATGAATTACGCTGAAGAGGAGTACCATAGTACGCCCGTAGTGTCCTGTGCGAGTGTACAAGACGAATGACCGGACACACCCGTCCTTGTACCTAATTAGTCTCACGGTGTAACGCTTTCCCGTGTGCACGGTCCAATGTATCGGTGAACCCAATACATAACCATCGTGTGCCCGACTAAAAATTCCACACAGCCACACCCGGCCACGCAATATGAACCCAGAAGGTCATATGAACGAGAATGACCATAATGAATGTCAATGAATAATAATTAGACAAGGACAAGATGACTCACCGATATGAAATTAATAGTGACGTGATTGATAACCCAATGAAATGATTTGGAACCGTCGTTCCTCGTGAATGAAATGATTATTCGACAATTACAAGTCTCAAAATGATAATTATTATGATGAATGAATTATGATTATGAACAATCAACAACGAAAGGAATGAGTATCCTTTTAATCGAGTAAGATTTAACTTACACAATACCGATGAAGAATGTCCGTCCACGAACAACGTCCTAACCAAGATACCGGTCGCTCGAACAACCTTGAATAACAATAATTACCAATAATCCGTTCAATACACGAATCAAACACGAATATAACGAACTCGAAACGTCGATACGAATAAACCAAGTTCATTGAGGCATTAAATCAAACACGCTATGCCAAACTCCGATTGTTTACAATCAAACCTCAACAATACCAACTTCAAATCCCCAAGAAGTGTTTCAAATCGACAAAACATCTCCAATACGATCAATAATCCGTTATGAATATCCAAAAACGTGATTATAACAACAATTAATCGAAAATCCCCAAATCCAACTCGATATTCAAAGTGTTCTTGAATAATCCCTCAATAATCAAATGAATCCTTATACAAACTCAAAATCATATACATATCCCTTCATATAACATGATTATAACGTCCAAAACATCATATCTCAACACAAAATCGAAATCCAAGGTGTTGAAGAAATTACCTCTTGAAGATCCAACCACTTCGATCCGATGAACACGAGTTATAACGAGTATCCAAGCTTCCAAAAGGAATGAAGATGATGAAGATTACACACTCAAGTGATTGATGATGATAAAATCTCTCACTCAACCCTCTCTCTCGGATGAAGAAGGAAAAATGAAGAAGTGAGGAGAAATGACCCGGCCAAGTCATTAAATACTGCCGGAAGTTACGGCCGTAACTCGGCCCTCTTACGGCCGTAACTTTCCAAGTCAACGGCCTTACGGCCCTAACCGGCCAACTCGTACGGCCGTAACTCGGCTTCGTCCGAAAGCCTGCCGACAGACTTACGGCCGTAACCGCTCCTGAGTTACGGGCGTAACCCGCCTTCGTCAAAAACATCCGTCGACACCCTTACGGCCGTAACCGCACACCTTACGGCCGTAACTCGGATAATACGGCCGTATCCGGCCAAACTTACGGGCGTAAGCCCTCTTCGTCGAAAACGACTGTGCACCTGCTGCGCAGACGGCCAGCCAAGCCTTACGGCCGTACCTTCCTCGACTTACGGCCGTATGCCGCAACCCTTACGGCCGTAAGTCACCCTTGGTCGACAACACCCAAAATTTACGAACACCACTTACGGCCGTATCTCACCTTCCTTACGGCCGTATCTCACCTTCGGCCAAAAATGTCTCGGTAGCCTACTGGACGCGTACGGCCGTAACCGGCCAGCCTTACGGCCGTACCTGCTCAACTTACGGCCGTACCACAAGACCTTACGGCCGTTAGTCCCTTTCGTCCGAATGGCCTGAAAACACGAACCCTTGTTACGGCCGTAACCCAAAGTCCTTACGGCCGTAACTCGATGCTGGCCAAGTTGAAAAATCCGATGACTCCGATTCCTCGCTACGACTGATGAATGATCCGACATAACATACGAATGTGAAAATGAACAAGTCTAACACAAGCCACAGATGATGCTCCCAGTATACGACTACCAATCACGATGAAAATAATAATACTCCTGTCGATCTCTAAACGGAGATGACATGCCGATCGGTAACTGATATACGATTACAACATGCCAACAGTGAACACAAATGAATGAATCAAGAATGATGAGTGATTATTAACGAGTGAGAATTACTGAGTGACAATTACAGACTGATAATTACTGAATGAAAATGAATGAATTACAACCGGGTATTACATACCCCCCTTAAAAATAGTTTCGTCCCCGAAACTAAGGGTCAAACAACTCGGGATAACTCTCCCGCATACTATCCTCGGTTTCCCAAGTAGCCTCTTCGACTCCGTGTCTAGACCACTGAATTTTTACCAAAGGAATCGTCTTATTCCTCAACCTGTTTGATTCGGCGCTCTAAAACTCGTATAGACGCTCCTCATATGAATGATCGTCGGCGATCTCGATTTCGTCGGCAAGTATGTGACTCGGTCGGCAACATACTTCGCGGTGAGAGACATGAAACACATTATGAATTCGGCTCAACGCCGGAGGTAAAGCCAATCGATAAGCTAACTCGCCTACTCGATCCAAAATCTCAAACGGTCCAATGAACCTCGGACTCAACTTTCCCCTCTTCCCAAAACGGAAGGTACCACGACTCGGGGATACCTTGACCAACACATGGTCACCAGCCTCGAACTCCAATGGTCGACGACGGTTATCTGCGTATGATTTCTGTCGACTCTGAGCTGTCAACAAACGACTCCTGATCAAAGTTACCTTCTCACGGGCGGCTATAAGCATATCGGGCTCGGTGCCGATTGATTCTGATAAGTCGTCCCAACACAAAGGAGATCGACAATGACGACCGTACAAGGCCTCGTAAGGTGCCATCTTGATCGAAGCATGCCAACTATTATTATACGTGAACTCGATCAATGGTAGTTGGGCTTCCCAATCGTATTTCCAATCGAGGACGCATGCCCTCAACATGTCCTCTAATGTCTGAATGGTCCTCTCTGATTGTCCGTCATTTGAGGATGAAAAGCAATGCGAGATTAAGCTGAGTCCCCATAGCACGATGAACTGATTTCCAAAAATGAGACACAAATCGTCCATCACGATCGGAAACGATACTCTTAGGAGTACCGTGCAGTCTCACTATCTCCTTGATGAACAACTGAGCCAGTCTCTCGGGACCCCACGTATCCTTGATCTCAAGGAAATGAGCTGATTTGGTTAAGCGGTCCACGATCACCCAGATCGTATTCATGCCACGACGACTCGTCGGCAAACTCGTGATGAAATCCATAGAAATGTCTTCCCACTTCCACTTGGGAATAGGAAGGGGTTTCAGCATACCCGCCGGTCGCTGATGTTCAATCTTAACTTGTTGACAGGTTAAGCATCTCGAAACAAATTCTGCGACTTCTCGCTTCATATTATTCCACCAGTAATTTTGTTTCAAGTATTTGTACATCTTGCTGGACCCCGGATGAACAGAATAAGGGGTAGCATGAGCTTCTCTCAAAATCGAGTTTTTCAACTCGTCATTCGCCGGTACGCACAACCGATTCTTAAATCTCAAATGTCCATCCTCGTGGACCACGAATCCAGGGGCTTTCCCCTGAGCCACATCCTCACGGATGCGTAACAATGAAGGGTCTGAACTCTGATTCTCTCTGATTACCTCCTAAAGTGACGATGAAATCTCTAACATACAAAGCTGTCCCTAAACTCGCTGAAGCCAGACCTCGATCTCGGGTCTAAGGAATTATTGCTGAAGCTCCTTCTGAATTGTTAGACGAGCAAGCATCCGCTCCTGAACGGACTTGCGACTCAAGGCGTCGGCGACAACGTTCGCCTTGCCCGGGTGGTAAAGGATCTCGATATCATAATCTTTGATTAATTCCAACCACCGTCTCTGTCGCATATTTAACTCCTTCTGAGTAAATATATACTTTAAACTCTTATGATCGGTGAATATCTGACAGGTAACGCCATAAAGATAATGACGCCAAATTTTCAAAGCGAACACCACGGCTGCTAGCTCCAGGTCGTGTGTAGGATAATTAACCTCGTAAGGTCTCAATTGCCGTGAAGCATAGGCAATAACCTTCCCATTCTGCATGAGTACACATCCGAGACCCTGTCCGGACGCATCACTATAGACCACAAATCCTTCCGTCCCCTGCGGCAAGGAAAGTACAGGTGCTGACATTAACCGGCTCTTGAGTTCCTCAAAACTCCGTCGACACGCGTCGGACCACGTGTATTTCTTATCCTTCCGCAAAAGGTTCGTTAAGGGTTGAGCGATTCTAGAAAATCCTTCCACAAACCGCCGATAATAACCCGCTAATCCGAGAAAACTTCGGATTTCCTTAACGTTCTTTGGAGGTAGCCAATCCCGAATAGCCTCCGTCTTCTGAGGATCGACACGAACTCCGTCTGATGAAATTACATGTCCGAGAAAAGTCACTTCGGACATCCAGAACTCACATTTGGAAAACTTCCCAAAAAGTTGTTCTCGCCTCAACACGTCGAGCACTTGATGAAGGTGAAACTCGTGTTCCTCCCGGTCACGAGAATAAATCAAAATGTCATCGATGAAGACAACAACAAACCGATCCAAAAAGTCGATGAAGACCCAATTCATTAACTCCATGAATACCGCAGGTGCATTAGTTAGCCCGAACGGCATAACTACGAACTCATAATGACCATAGCGTGTTCGAAACGCCGTCCTTGCGATATCCGACTCTCGAATCCGCAACTGGTGATATCCAGATCTTAAGTCGATCTTGGAAAATACTGAAGCTCCCTGAAGTTGATCTAAAAGATCATCAATACGGGGTAAGGGATACTTATTCTTGATTGTCACTCTGTTCAACTCCCGATAATCGATACACAAACGAAATGAACCGTCCTTCTTATTGACAAACAACACGGGTGCTCCCCACGGAGACGCACTCGGTCGGATATAACCCTTCTCAAACAACTCCTCAAGTTGGTTCTTTAATTCCTGCATTTCGGTCGGGGCCATCCGGTACGGTGCCTTCGATATCGGGGACGTACCAGGCTCCAACTCAATCGTGAATTCCACATCTCTCCGTGGAGGCAAACCAGGTAACTCGTCTGGAAAAACGTCGGCATACTCCCTCACTACCGGAATATCCGTCAACAATACTGATGATTTCTCGGTTTTGGTCATGAAGCACTAATAACCAACACATCCCTGACTGAGTAATCGCACTGCTTTCGTCAGATTAATGACCTTACCCGAACAGTCGGGATTACCTCCCTGAAATACACATTCAACCCCATCGTCTGCAATGATAGTGATCATACGCTTACGGACACTAATGATGGCATCATGACGATCCATCCAATCAATACCCAAGATGACGTCGTCCCTCGGCAAATCTACTACGATTAGGTCCGCTGGCCATACACGACCATGAAACTGAATCGGACAATTCTGAATCTCACGGTTACCGATAATTCATCTACCATCAGGTAGGCCAATGACATAAGGCTCACAACTGGTAGCACTACCCAGACGTAGTCTACTCAAACATGACTCGGAAATGAGTGAATGAGATGCACCAGTATCAAAAAGGGTACACACAAGTTGAGATAGAATATCGAGTGTACCTGAGATCATTCGGGCCTCGGGATCATCGGTCTTCTTCATCTCATAAATCCGGGGCTTGCTAGTCCCAGCACCGGACGCTCCCGTCTGCTGGCTATAAGCTCCCCCTCTAGTCGCTCTTGTCGTTTTAAACGACGCCGATTGAGTGGCCTGATTCTGAACGGCTGACTGCTTCGGGGCTTGAGATAACGTCTGAGTAGGTTTGGAGTCCCTACGGAAAAAACGGGCCTTATGCCCAGCAATTCCACAATTATGACATGTGATAGTCTGTCTCGGACACTTGGTACTGAGGTGGCCAAGATCCCCACAGTTAAAACAGGTGATGGACGAACTGGCCGCTCGAGACTGAGATTCCGCGGGTTTAGACGACACAGGAGGTCGCTCAGAAAAAGCAGAGCCCGCACGGGGTTTCTTGAAGGTGGCCTGACTCCCGTCAGACTGATTATGGTTCTTGGACTTCTTGCTAGCAGACGAAGGTTGCTGCTTAGCAATTTCCGTAGCAGTAAGCTCATAGGTGAGAGCTTTCTCAATGAATTCAGCCAACGTGGTGCAATTATGATTAAGTAACTGAAGTCTCATACGGGGTTTCAGCCTCTTGCTGAAATACTTGATCTTATCTGCCTCGGAATGAATGATAGATGAGGCGAACGGAAGAAGTTCCTGAAATTTCTCGGCAATGGCGAGAACATCCTCGTCTGATGAGGGGTCGGGAGTGAGTAACTCTGACAGCTTGGCCTCTCTGAGTGGGGCCGGATAATACCTTTCCATCATGAGAGTTTTGAACTGATCCCATGTACATGATCCTTCGGTGGGCTTCAACGACAACCACCAAGAATGCGCGCTCTTGCCCAAGTAGTAAGCTGCAACAGAAACTTTGTGTCCTTCGGGACACTCTACCATAGCAAACAACTTCTCGAAGTGTTCGAGCCAATGAATAATATCTGCCGGCTCAGACGAGCCCTCGAAAGTCGGTGGTCGCTGGCGAGAGATATCGCTAATGATATTGCTTACACCCCTCTCTTGCCTCTGAGGTGGCGGCGGAGGAGCCTGCTGATTTTGATTGACGGAGTTATGCATCGTCTCCATCAACTGAGCCATCTGGGTCATTTGGGCCATCATGCCCTGCATAAATGCGAGTGGGTCAACCCGGACACCCTCTGACTGAGCCGTGTCCCGGGTACGACTCCCCGATAGTGAATGATCGCGTCCAGGTAAATGAGTGGCAGCGTCACTGCTCGATGAGTTAGCATTATTCCTGGCATTTGCACGTGTATTCGCACGAGTTCTCGGGATTCGGCCCGCTCCACGGCCTCGTCCTCCTCGTCCTCTGCCAGCTCTTTCCATACTGAAGTGGGAAAGTCACATGATGATTATATTTCCCGCATGAATATCACGTTATGATTATGGTATGGGATGATGAAAATGAGCATACACGATTAAATATAGCGATTACATGAATGCTTAATTGACGTGACATGATTATCTGATGAAGTTACTGAAATGATTATCTTGAATGAGTTAACAAGGTTAATGATTTGATCTTCCTGATCAACAACTGAATAATGAAATGAATTGACTGATTAATGAGTTAACCTGACCGTCCCGGTCAAAATGACAATGATGATTGAGGATTGTTAACTGATGAATTATGAATGAATGATTAATGCCAGAAATTATACCATGGCATCAGAAATCTTATAGTTCTTGGTCTGATTGGCTCGGCATTTGCACAGGTCACACGTGACGCGAAAGTCCAATGATACTAGTCCGATGACGATGATTTCAAACGAGACATGACTTGGAGGGTAATATTCAAAACCACGCTCTGATACCAACTCTGTAACACCCCAAACTAGGCGGATATTACAGTGCCGTGGACCCCCGACTGGGACCCACCAAGCGAATGAAAAAGGATGAATTACACAGGGTAAATGTAGTACCGAACCACATTATAACATCAATTACTCCGATTAGGAGTTTCATACAACACACCCAGGATAATATAGAATACATGTGTATCTTATGTGACGATAAAATACACGACGCTGAATGAAATGAGTATTCGAAAGGAATGTCTGCAGCGGAATAAATAAAGAAAACATAAATGACTGAATAAATGACTGAAAGGACTGGGTCCCCCTTCTAGTATCACTGGGACTCCCCGCCATCATCGTGCTCTCCCTGCGCCTTTGCCTTGCCATGACCTGAAAACAATATCCCCAGACGAGGTCAGTTATACAGAACAACAATCCTCAAGGGTTGAAATTACACAATCATGAATTACTGAAGTTATGAAATATCCTTAATTATGAATTACGCTGAAGAGGAGTACCATAGTACGCCCGTAGTGTCCTGTGCGAGTGTACAAGACGAATGACCGGACACACCCGTCCTTGTACCTAATTAGTCTCACGGTGTAACGCTTTCCCGTGTGCACGGTCCAATGTATCGGTGAACCCAATACATAACCATCGTGTGCCTGACTAAAAATTCCACACAGCCACACTCGGCCACGCAATATGAACCCAGAAGGTCATATGAACGAGAATGACCATAATGAATGTCAATGAATAATAATTAGACAAGGACAAGATGACTCACCAATATGAAATTAATAGTGACGTGATTGATAACCCAATGAAATGATTTGGAACAGTCGTTCCTCGTGAATGAAATGATTATTCGACAATTACAAGTCTCAAAATGATTATTATTATGATGAATGAATTATGATTATGAACAATCAACAACGAAAGGAATGAGTATCCTTTTAACCGAGTAAGATTTAACTTACACAATACCGATGAAGAATGTCCGTCCACCAACAACGTCCTAACCAAGATACCGGTCGCTCGAACAACCTTGAATAACAATAATTACCAATAATCCGTTCAATACGCGAATCAAACACGAATATAACGAACTCGAAACGTCGATACGAATAAACCAAGTTCATTGAGGCATTAAATCAAACACGTTGCGGCCAAACTCCGATTGTTTACAATCAAACCTCAACAATACCAACTTCAAATCCCCAAGAAGTGTTTCAAATCGACAAAACATCTCCAATACGATCAATAATCCGTTATGAATATCCAAAAACGTGATTATAACAACAATTAATCGAAAATCCCCAAATCCAACTCGATATTCAAAGTGTTCTTGAATAATCCCTCAATAATCAAATGAATCCTTATACAAACTCATAATCATATACATATCCCTTCATATAACATGATTATAACGTCCAAAACATCATATCTCAACACAAAATCGAAATCCAAGGTGTTGAAGAAATTACCTCTTGAAGATCCAACCACTTCGATCCGATGAACACGAGTTATAACGAGTATCCAAGCTTCCAAAAGGAATGAAGATGATGAAGATTACACACTCAAGTGATTGATGATGATAAAATCTCTCACTCAACCCTCTCTCTCGGATGAAGAAGGAAAAATGAAGAAGTGAGGAGAAATGACCCGGCCAAGTCATTAAATACTGCCGGAAGTTACGGCCGTAACTCGGCCCTCTTACGGCCGTAACTTTCCAAGTCAACGGCCTTACGGCCATAACCGGCCAACTCGTACGGCCGTAACTCGGCTTCGTCCGAAAGCCTGCCGACAGACTTACGGCCGTAACCGCTCCTGAGTTACGGGCGTAACGCGCCTTCGTCAAAAACATCCGTCGACACCCTTACGGCCGTAACCGCACACCTTACGGCCGTAACTCGGATAATACGGCCGTATCCGGCCAAACTTACGGGCGTAAGCCCTCTTCGTCGAAAACGACCAGGCACCCTGCCTGCCGCGTACGGCCGTACCTTCCTCGACTTACGGCCGTATGCCGCAACCCTTACGGCCGTAAGTCACCCTTGGTCGACAACACCCAAAATTTACGAACACCACTTACGGCCGTATCTCACCTTCCTTACGGCCGTATCTCACCTTCGGCCAAAAATGTCTCGGTAACTTTCTGACGCCAGACGGCCAGAATCGCCAGCCTTACGGCCGTACCTGCTCAACTTACGGCCGTACCACAAGACCTTACGGCCGTAAGTCCCTTTCGTCTGAATGGCCTGAAAACACGAACCCTTGTTACGGCCGTAACCCAATGTCCTTACGGCCGTAACTCGATGCTGGCCAAGTTGAAAAATCCGATGACTCTGATTCCTCGCTACGACTGATGAATGATCCGACATAACATACGAATGTGAAAATGAACAAGTCTAACACAAGCCACAGATGATGCTCCCAGTATACGACTACCAATCACGATGAAAATAATAATACTCCTGTCGATCTCTAAATGGAGATGACATGCCGATCGGTAACTGATATACGATTACAACATGCCAACAGTGAACACAAATGAATGAATCAAGAATGATGAGTGATTATTAACGAGTGAGAATTACTGAGTGACAATTACAGACTGATAATTACTGAATGAAAATGAATGAATTACAACCGGGTATTACACTTATGTCCTATTAAAAAGACCTAATCGGAGCTATTATATCCAATACTTGCTACAACAAGACTTAATCAAGAAGTCAAAGATTAATCGGAGATCTTATAAATAATTCTAAGTACAAAAGGCTAGAATCTAATCAATAAACTCGAGTTTTCATAGAGTTCCGACTCGAATGCATGTAACATGGTCTTGTCTCCTATTAACATGATGTAATCAATAAGTAAAGGCTTAATCGGAGCTATTATATTGAATCCTTGCTATAACAAGACTTAATCAAGAGAGAAAAGATTAATCAGAGCTGTTGTAGTCAATTCTGAGTACAAAAGGCTCGAATCTAATCAATAAACTCGAGTTTTCATAGAGTTCAGACTTGAATGCATATAACGTGGTTTTATCTCCTATTAACAAGACTTATCAAGTAGTAAAGGCTTAGTCGGAGCTATTACGCGAATCCTTGCTACAATAAGACTTAATCAAGAAGTAAAAGATTATTCGGAGTTGTTATAGCTAATTATGAGTACAAAAGGCTCGAATCTAATCAATAAACCCGAGTTTCACAGAGTTATGAGTCTAATGCATGTAACATGTTCTTATGTCCTATTAAAAAGACCTAATCGGAGCTATTATATCCAATACTTGCTACAACAAGACTTAATGAAGAAGTCAAAGATTAATCGGAGATCTTATAAATAATTCTAAGTACAAAAGGCTAGAATCTAATCAATAAACTCGAGTTTTCATAGAGTTCCGACTCGAATCCATGTAACATGGTCTTGTCTCCTATTAACATGATGTAATCAAGAAGTAAAGGCTTAATCGGAGCTATTATATTGAATCCTTGCTATAACAAGACTTAATCAAGAGAGAAAAGATTAATCAGAGCTGTTGTAGTCAATTCTTAGTACAAAAGGCTAGATTCTAATCAATAAACTCGAGTTTTCATAGAGTTCCGACTCGAATGCATGTAACATGGTCTTGTCTCCTATTAACATGATGTAATCAATAAGTAAAGGCTTAATTGGAGCTATTATATTGAATCCTTGCTATAACAAGACTTAATCAAGAGAGAAAAGATTAATCAGAGCTGTTGTAGTCAATTCTGAGTACAAAAGGCTCGAATCTAATCAATAAACTCGAGTTTTCATAGAGTTCAGACTTGAATGCATATAACGTGGTTTTATCTCCTATTAACAAGATTTATCAAGTAGTAAAGGCTTAGTCGGAGCTATTACGTGAATCCTTGCTACAATAAGACTTAATCAAGAAGTACAAGATTATTCGGAGTTGTTATAGCCAATTCTGAGTACAAAAGTCTCGAATCTAATCAATAAACCCGAGTTTCACAGAGTTCCAACTCGAATGCATGTAACATGGTCTTATGTCCTATTAACAAGACCTAATCGGAGCTATTATATCCAATAATTGCTACAACAAGACTTAATCAAGAAGTAAAAGATTAAACAGATCTCTTATAAACAATTCTGAGTACAAAAGGCTCGAATCTAATCAATAAACTCGAGGTTTCATAGAGTTCCGACTCGAATGCATGTAATGTGGTCTTATCTCCTATTAACAGGATGTAATCAAGAAGTAAAGGCTTAATCGGAGCTATTATAGTGAATCCTTGCTACAACAAGACTTAGTCAAGAAAGAAAAGATTAATCAGAGCTCTTATAGCCAATTCTGAGTACAAAAGGCTCGAATCTAATCAATAAACTCGATTTTTCACAGAATTCCGACTCGAATGCATGTAACATGGTCTTATCTCCTATTAAAAGGATGTAATCAAGAAGTAAAGGCTTAATCGGAGCTATCATAGTGAATACTTGCCACAAAAAGACTTAATCAAGAAGTAAAAGATTATTCGGAGCTATTATAGCCAATTATGAGTACAAAAGGCTCGAATCTAATCAATAAACCCGAGTTTTCACAGAGTTCCGACTCAAATGCGTGTAACATGGTCTTATGTCCTATTAACAAGATTTAATGGGAGCTATGATATCCAATACTTGCTACAACAAGACTTAATCAAGAAGTAAAAGATTAATCGGAGCTCTTATAGCCAATTCTGAGTACAAAAGGCTCGAATCTAATCAATAAACCCAAGTTTCACAGAGTTCCGTCGAATGCATGTAACATGGTCCTATGTCCTATTAACAAGACTTAATCGAAGCTATTATATCCAATACTTGCTACAACAAGACTTAATCAAGTAGTAAAAGATAAATCGGAGCTCTTATAAACAATTCCGAGTACAAACGGCTCGAATCTAAATAATAAACTCGAGTTTTCATTGAGTTCCGACTCGAATGCGTGTAACATGGTCTTATCTCCTATTAACAGTATGTAATTAAGAAGTAAAGTCTTAATCGGAGCTATTATAGTGAATCCTTGCTACAACAAGACTTAATCAAGAAAGAAAAGATTAATTAGAGTTGTTGTAGCCAATTCTGAGTACAAAAGGCTAGAATATAATCAATAAACCTGAGTTTTTATAGAGTTCGGACTCGAATGCATGTAACGTGGTTTTATCTCCTATTAACAAGACTTATCAAGTAGTAAAGGCTTAGTCGGAGCTATTACGTGAATCCTTGCTATAATAAGACTTAATCAAGAAGTAAAAGATTATTCGGAGTTGTTATAGCTAATTATGAGTACAAAAGGCTCGAATCTAATCAATAAACCCGAGTTTCACAGAGTTATGAGTCTAATGCATGTAACATGTTCTTATGTCCTATTAAAAAGACCTAATCGGAGCTATTATATCCAATACTTGCTACAACAAGACTTAATCAAGAAGTCAAAGATTAATCGGAGATCTTATAAATAATTCTAAGTACAAAAGGCTAGAATCTAATCAATAAACTCGAGTTTTCATAGAGTTCCGACTCGACTGCATGTAACATGGTATTATCTCCTATTAACATGATGTAATCAAGAAGTAAAGGCTTAATCGGAGCTATTATATTGAATCCTTGCTATAACAAGACTTAATCAAGAGAGAAAAGATTAATCAGAGCTGTTGTAGTCAATTCTGAGTACAAAAGGCTCGAATCTAATCAATAAACTCGAGTTTTCATAGAGTTCAGACTTGAATGCATATAACGTGGTTTTATCTCCTATTAACAAGACTTATCAAGTAGTAAAGGCTTAGTCGGAGCTATTACGCGAATCCTTGCTACAATAAGACTTAATCAAGAAGTACAAGATTATTCGGAGTTGTTATAGCCAATTCTGAGTACAAAAGTCTCGAATCTAATCAATAAACCCGAGTTTCACAGAGTTCCAACTCGAATGCATGTAACATGGTCTTATGTCCTATTAACAAGACCTAATCGGAGCTATTATATCCAATAATTGCTACAACAAGACTTAATCAAGAAGTAAAAGATTAAACAGATCTCTTATAAACAATTCTGAGTACAAAAGGCTCGAATCTAATCAATAAACTCGAGGTTTCATAGAGTTCCGACTCGAATGCATGTAATGTGGTCTTATCTCCTATTAACATGATGTAATCAAGAAGTAAAGGCTTAATCGGAGCTATTATAGTGAATCCTTGCTACAACAAGACTTAATCAAGAAAGAAAAGATTAATCAGAGCTCTTATAGCCAATTCTGAGTACAAAAGGCTCGAATCTAATCAATAAACTCGATTTTTCACAGAATTCCGACTCGAATGCATGTAACATGGTCTTATCTCCTATTAAAAGGATGTAATCAAGAAGTAAAGGCTTAATCGGAGCTATTATAGTGAATACTTGCCACAAAAAGACTTAATCAAGAAGTAAAAGATTATTCGGAGCTATTATAGCCAATTATGAGAACAAAAGGCTCGAATCTAATCAATAAACCCGAGTTTTCACAGAGTTCCGACTCAAATGCGTGTAACATGGTCTTATGTCATATTAACAAGATTTAATCGGAGCTATGATATCCAATACTTGCTACAACAAGACTTAATCAAGAATTAAAAGATTAATCGGAGCTCTTATAGCCAATTCTGAGTACAAAAGGCTCGAATCTAATCAATAAACCCAAGTTTCACAGAGTTCCGTCGAATGCATGTAACATGGTCTTATGTCCTATTAACAAGACTTAATCGAAGCTATTATATCCAATACTTGCTACAACAAGACTTAATCAAGTAGTAAAAGATAAATCGGAGCTCTTATAAACAATTCCGAGTACAAACGGCTCGAATCTAAATAATAAACTCGAGTTTTCATAGAGTTCCGACTCGAATGCGTGTAACATGGTCTTATCTCCTATTAACAGTATGTAATCAAGAAGTAAAGTCTTAATCGGAGCTATTATAGTGAATCCTTGCTACAACAAGACTTAATCAAGAAAGAAAAGATTAATTAGAGTTGTTGTAGCCAATTCTGAGTACAAAAGGCTAGAATATAATCAATAAACCTCAGTTTTTATAGAGTTCGGACTCGAATGCATGTAACGTGGTTTTATCTCCTATTAACAAGACTTATCAAGTAGTAAAGGCTTAGTCGGAGCTATTACGCGAATCCTTGCTATAATAAGACTTAATCAAGAAGTAAAAGATTATTCGGAGTTGTTATAGCTAATTATGAGTACAAAAGGCTCGAATCTAATCAATAAACCCGAGTTTCACAGAGTTATGAGTCTAATGCATGTAACATGTTCTTATGTCCTATTAAAAAGACCTAATCGGAGCTATTATATCCAATACTTGCTACAACAAGACTTAATCAAGAAGTCAAAGATTAATCGGAGATCTTATAAATAATTCTAAGTACAAAAGGCTAGAATCTAATCAATAAACTCGAGTTTTCATAGAGTTCCGACTCGAATGCATGTAACATGGTATTATCTCCTATTAACATGATGTAATCAAGAAGTAAAGGCTTAATCGGAGCTATTATATTGAATCCTTGCTATAACAAGACTTAATCAAGAGAGAAAAGATTAATCAGAGCTGTTGTAGTCAATTCTGAGTACAAAAGGCTCGAATCTAATCAATAAACTCGAGTTTTCATAGAGTTCAGACTTGAATGCATATAACGTGGTTTTATCTCCTATTAACAAGACTTATCAAGTAGTAAAGGCTTAGTCGGAGCTATTACGCGAATCCTTGCTACAATAAGACTTAATCAAGAAGTAAAAGATTATTCGGAGTTGTTATAGCTAATTATGAGTACAAAAGGCTCGAATCTAATCAATAAACCCGAGTTTCACAGAGTTATGAGTCTAATGCATGTAACATGTTCTTATGTCCTATTAAAAAGACCTAATCGGAGCTATTATATCCAATACTTGCTACAACAAGACTTAATCAAGAAGTCAAAGATTAATCGGAGATCTTATAAATAATTCTAAGTACAAAAGGCTAGAATCTAATCAATAAACTCGAGTTTTCATAGAGTTCCGACTCGAATGCATGTAACATGGTCTTGTCTCCTATTAACATGATGTAATCAATAAGTAAAGGCTTAATCGGAGCTATTATATTGAATCCTTGCTATAACAAGACTTAATCAAGAGAGAAAAGATTAATCAGAGCTGTTGTAGTCAATTCAGTACAAAAGGCTCGAATCTAATCAATAAACTCGAGTTTTCATAGAGTTCAGACTTGAATGCATATAACGTGGTTTTATCTCCTATTAACAAGACTTATCAAGTAGTAAAGGCTTAGTCGGAGCTATTACGCGAATCCTTGCTACAATAAGACTTAATCAAGAAGTAAAAGATTATTCGGAGTTGTTATAGCTAATTATGAGTACAAAAGGCTCGAATCTAATCAATAAACCCGAGTTTCACAGAGTTATGAGTCTAATGCATGTAACATGTTCTTATGTCCTATTAAAAAGACCTAATCGGAGCTATTATATCCAATACTTGCTACAACAAGACTTAATCAAGAAGTCAAAGATTAATCGGAGATCTTATAAATAATTCTAAGTACAAAAGGCTAGAATCTAATCAATAAACTCGAGTTTTCATAGAGTTCCGACTCGAATGCATGTAACATGGTCTTGTCTCCTAATAACATGATGTAATCAAGAAGTAAAGGCTTAATCGGAGCTATTATATTGAATCCTTGCTATAACAAGACTTAATTGTAATACCCGGTTGTAATTCAGTCATTATCATTCAGTAATTTCATTCGATGATTGTCACCCAGTGTATATTCACTCGATTATAATCATTCACCAATCATATTCATTCACCGTGTTCACCGTTCGGAAAAACTTCGAGTGGTGTATCGTTATTGTTCATTGTTTCAACTTTCCTCATATGAGTTCGACTTTGTTCGATTTTGGTAGCTTTCCAATGGTTCAAACGGTGAGTCAATCGGAGTCCGGACGAGAGAGTTATGGTCATTTTAGCTCAACCGCTCATTTTTCAGTTTTGGCCGATCACTGCCGAACGAACTCGGCCGTGTCGTCCGACACGGCCCGTGCCGTACTCGTCCGGAAAGTGCCGAAGTGTCTGCCTCAGGACCCGACCGTGTCGTCTGGCACGGCCGAGTCGAACCCCTTAGGATAAGCGAAGCGGCTGACACGCCGGCCGTGTCGCCTGCAGCACGGCCGAGTCATGCCGAGTCGTCGGACGGGTCATCGGGAGGCCCTCGCGCGCGACCGTGTCAAGCAGGACACGGTCGAGTCCCTGTCGGCCACTGTCGGCCAATCGTGTGACACGACCGTGCCGATCGGCACGGGCCGTGTCCGGCAGGTAGTCAACCCCTATAAATTCATTTTTGAGCATTTCAGCTCAGTCTTTCCAGTTTTTTCCACCATTTACGAGAGAGAAGCTTGAGGGAGAGTTTTCTTCATCAATTATCATTGGAGTGTTTGATTTTCTTCATTTCCTTTCGATCGTGAAGCCCGGAAAATCAATCTAACGCGTGTTCTTCGGATTTAAGTACTTGGATCTTCAAGAGGTAATTCCTTCAACACTTTGGACTTCGATTTTATGTTGAGATATGATGTTTTGGACGTTATAATCATGTTATATGAAGGGATATGTATATGATTATGAGTTTGTATAAGGATTCATTGGATTATTGAGGGATTATTCAAGAACAGCTTGAATATCGAGTTGGAATTGGGGATTTTCGACTAATTGTTGTTATAATCACGTTTTTGGATATTCATAACGGATTATTGATCGTATTGGAGATGTTTTGTTGGTTTGAAACACTTCTTGGGGATTTGATATTGGTATATTGAGGTTTGATTGTAAACTATCGGAGTTTGGCCACAACGTATTCGATATAATGCCCCAATGAACTTAGTTTAATCGTATCGACGTTTTGAGTTCGTTATATTTGTGTTTAATTCGTATATTGATCGGATTGTCGGTAATTGTATTGAATTAAGGTTGTTCGTGCGACCGACACTTCATTTAGGACATTTGTTCGTGGAAGGACTTTCTTCATCGGTATTTTGTAAGTTAATTCTTACTCGGTTAAAAGGATATTCATCCCTTTTGTTGTTGTTCATTCATAATCATAACTCATTCATCATTATATTAATCATATCAAAACTTGTTGTTATCGATTAATCGTTTGATCATAAGGAGCAGCGGTTCCAATCTTTTCATTGAGTGTCATTTATTTCGTTACCATTCCACCTCGGTGAGTCATTATTCATTTTCGATGTCACTTTTGTTATATCGTGGCATTACGGGTCATCTTGGCGTGCAGTTGGTATGTGTAGGGTTTTCATGTCGGGCACATTATAGTCGTGTGTTGGTTGGTGGCCTCACATTGGGTGTGCACACGAGATTGATTGTTTCGTGAGATCGATTAGGTACAAGACCACACGTGTATTCGATCGATACTCGTTGGTGGCTTGTGCACGGACACATTTCCATCCGGGCGTAGTGTGGCGCCATTTCCTTTGAGCCGCATGTTAGTTGATTCATATAGCATGTTTGATTGCGTATGTTTCGACAGGATGTTTCACAACTTGAGATATAATCATGATTGTGTATTTTCAACTCTTGAGGATTGTTTTTCTTTGTATCGGCCCGTTTGGGGATTTTGTTTTTCGTGTCATGGCAAGGCAAACGCACGGGAATAGCATGTTGACGTCGAGGAGTCCTAGTGATACTAGTAGGGGGCCCGATCTTTGATTATTCATGTTATTGTTCTTTATTTTCAGCTGCAGACTTTCATTTGAATACTCCGTTTCATTCGGTGTTGTGTATTTTATCTTCATATAAAATACACTAGTATTCGTATTGTCTGGTGTGTTGTAACTAAACTCCACATCGGAGTAATTATTGCCGTAATGTAGTTCGGTACTACATTTATCTTGTGTAATTCATTCATTTTCATTTGCCTAGTGGGTCCCGGTTGGGGATCTACGGACCGTAATATCCGCCTAGTTTGGGGTGTTACAGAGTTGGTATCGGAGAGTGGTTTTGAATACTACCCTCCAAGTCATGTCTCATTTGAAATCATCGTCATCGAACTAGTATCATTGGACTTTCGCGTCACGTGTGACTGTGCGAATGCCGAGCCAATCGCATCAGAAAGAAGCGTAAGACTTCTAACGCCATGGTATAATTCCCGGCAATAGTCATTCATTCATCATTCATCATTTAACAATCCTCAAACATCATCATTCATTATGATCGCACGATCATATTAACTCATCAATCACTCAATTCATTTCATTACTCGATTAATAATCGTGACGATCATATTAACTCATCAATCACTCAATTCATTTCATTACTCGATTAATAATCGGACGATTATGTTAACTCGTTAATTACTCAATTCATTTCATTACTCGGTTGTCAACTGGATGATCATATTATCAATCTTGTTAAGTTATTCAAGATAATCATTTCAAGAATTTCATCGAGATAATCATGTAACTTCAAGAAATCATTCATATAATCACTAAGTTAGAGCATGTATACTCATTTTCATCATCTCATGACATAATCATAACGTGCTAATCATGCGGGAAATATAATCATTATGCGACCTTCCTACTTCGGTATGGAGAGAGGCTGTCGAGGATGCACGGGGAGAGGCGGTGCGGACCGAAACGAGAAATAATCACTGGCCGGGAAATCGTGCCTGGACTCGGCTCGATCGAGAAGATGTTCGGGTTGATCCACTCACTTTTATGCAGCCATGATGACCCATGTGCGATTGCTCAATCATCATTGCGCCACTCGGGATTAATCGAGAGAACTCTCCGTATGAGACGGCCGCTAAGGAAAGTGCTGAATAACAACCTTCATCTTTCGGCAAGAAATCAACGGCGTAATCAACCCAAAGGCGGTCGATCAACCTTCAAGAAGCCTCGTGTGAGCCCTATCGTTCTGGCGACCTTCTACGGCGCATAATCGTGCGTGATCTCATTCCGAGCGGCCGGTTCGGCCATCACTGTTTCAATTGTGGGCAGCGGGTCATTTCAGCCGAGTGTCTCAAACCGTCTATCACGTGCTATAATTGTGGGAATTTTGGGCATAAGGCCCGTTTTTGCGAAAGGACTCCAAGTCGGCTCGCGGCATCTCAGCCCCGAAGCAATCGGCCTTTCGAATCGATCGCTTTGTCAACGTCGTTTAAGACACCGGAAGCAAATAGAGTTGGAGCTCGTATTTATCGACGGAGCGTCGGTTCGGGGCCGGCAAGTCCTGGTTATATGATGAGGAGGATCGGCGATCCGGTGGCGAATGATTTCGGTATACTCGTAATTTTATTTCAACTTGTGTGTACCTTTTGATCTTTGGTACACCGCATTCATTCATTTTCGATTCATGCTTGAATAGACGTATTTCGGGATAGTCCTATTGCTTGTGGATCTCATACCATCGGTCTACCTGACGATGGAAGAATTTTCGGAATCATACCTAAGTAAGCTTAGTAACCGCGATTGGTTGGTGGACCTAATCGTGGTGAATTTATCTTAGGACGATGTAATTTCGGTATTAGTTGGTTTAACCGTCTTAATACTATCCTCAGTGTTTGTTAGCGTTTGGTCGCTATTTTCCGTCGTTGGTTGTTGAATGTGTGCTTCAGGGAAGTAATACCCGTTGTTCCAGAAGAAGTATTATTATGACGAAAGCAGAGAAATTCCGCAATCGAACTATTCAATCATTCATTGTATCATTCTCATCGATTGGCCTTTCTAGGGCAATCGAGTTATTCAATCATTCCTTGTATTATTTCCATCGATTGGCTTTTCTAAGACAATCGAGTCATTCAATCATTCATTGTATCATTTTCATCGATTGGCTTTTCTAAGACAATCGAGTCATTCAATCATTCATTGTATCATTTTCATCGATTGGCCTTTCTAGGGCAATCGAGTTATTCAATCATTCATTGTATCATTTCCATCGATTGGCCTTTCTAAGACAATCGAGTTATTCAAACATTCATTGTATCATCTTCATCGATTGACCTTTCTAAGGCAATCGAGTTGTTCAATCATTATTGGTATCTCTTTTTATCGATTGACCATTCTAGGGCAATCGAAATGTTCAATCATTCGTGGTATCATTGTCATCGATTGACGATGTATTTCCAGAAGGAGTTATCGGTTGCCTTCACATAGAGTAAGGGAATTCGGGAGTGAGTTGGAGCAGTCGTCCCCTTTATCGAAGGCACCGTATCAGATGACCCCGACCAGAATGCAGGAGTTGAAGATTCAACTTGAGAAATAGTTCGAGAAAGGTTATCTCCGACCGATTGCGTCCCCGTGAGGAGCACCAGTGTGATCTGTCAAGGAGAAGGATGGCTCGTCTCGTGTGTGTATTAATTACCAGGAGTTGAACAGGGTGATGATCAAGAGTAGTATCCTTTACCTCGTATTGATGATCTTTTAGATCAACTTCAGGGAGCCTCAGTATTTTCCAGGATCGACTTAAGATCTGGATATCACCAGTTGCGGATTCGAGAGTCGGATATCGCGAGGACAGCGTGTCGTACACGCTATGGTCATTATGAGTTCGTAGTTATGCCGTTCGGGCTAACTATTGCACCTGCGGTATTCAGGGAGTTAATGAATCGGGTTTTCATCGACTTTTTGGATCAGTTTGTTGTTGTCTTCATCGAAGACATTTTGATTTATTCTCTTAGCCGAGAGGAACACGAGGTTCATCTTCTTCAGGTTCTCGACGTGTTGAGACGAGAGCAACTTTATGGAAATGTTTCCAAATGTGAGTCCTGGAGGTCCGAAGTGACTTTCTCGGACATGTAATTTCATCTGACAGAGTTCGTGTCGACCCTCAGAAGACGGAGACTATCCGAGATTGGCAACCTCCGAAAGATATTAAGTAAATCCGATATTTCCTCGGATTAGTTGGTCAATTATCCAACCCACGACACGGAGCTAGCGGTAGTGGTTTTCGCGTTGGGGATTTGGCGTCGTTGCCTTTATGGCATCACTGTCATATCTTCACCAATCACAAGAGTTGAAGGATATATTTACTCACAAGGAGTTAAATATGCGACGAGGCGGTGGTTAGAACTAATCAAAGATTTTGATATCGAGATCCTTTACCACAGGGCAAGGCGAACGTTGTCGCGACGCCTTGAGTCGTAAGTCCGTGCGGGAGCAGATGCTTGCTCGTTTAACATTCGAGAAGAAGCTTGGAGAATTCCTTAGACCCGAGATCGAGGTCCGGCTCAGCCAATTCGGGGACGGCTTTGTATGTTAGAGATTTCATCATCTCTTGAGGAGGTAATCGAGAGAGAATCGGAGTTCGAGACCCTTCATTGTTGCGCATCCGTGAAGATGTGGCTCGGGGAAAGCCCTTGGATTCGTGATCCGCGAGGATGGACTTTTGAGATTTAAGAATCGGATGTGTGTACCGCGAATGACGAGTTGAAAAACTCTATTTTGAGAGAAGCTCATGCTACCCCTTATTACATTCATCCGGGTCCAAAGAAGATGTACAAGGACTTGAAACAAAATTACTGGTGGAGTAATATGAAGCGAGAAGTCGCGGAATTTGTTTCGAGATGCTTAACTTGCCAACAAGTCAAGATTGAACATCAGCGACCGGCGGTTATGCTGAAAACCTCTCCCTATTCCGGAATAGAAGTGGGAAGACATTTCTATGGATTTCATCACGAGTTTGCCGACGAGTCGTGGTGGCATGAATGCGATCTGGGTGATTGTGGACCGCTCAACTAAATCAGCTCATTTCCTTGAGATCAAGGATACGTGGGGTCCCGATAGACTGGATCAGTTGTTCGACAAGGAGATAGTGAGACTGCACGGTACTCCTAAGAGTATCGTTTCCGATCGTGACGGACGATTTGTTTCCCATTTTTGGAAATCAGTTCATCGTGCTATGGGAAATCAGCTTAATCTCAGTATTGCCTTTCATCCTCAGTCCGACGGACAATCAGAGAGAACTATTCAGACATTAGAGGACATATTGAGGGCATGCGTCCTCGATTAGTAGACGATTGGGAAGCCCAATTACTATTGTTTAAGTCCACGTACAGTATAGTTGGCATGCCTCCATTAAGATGGCACCTTACGAGGCCTTGTACGGTCGTCTTTGTCGATCTCCTTTGTGTTGGGATGACTTGTCAGAATCAATCGGCACCGAGCCGATATGCTTATAGCCGCCCGAGAGAAGGTAGCTTTGATCAAGAGTCGTATGTTGACAGCTCAGAGTCGACAAAAATCATATGCAGTAAATCGTCGTCGACCACTAGAGTTCGAGACGGGTGACCATGTTTTGGTCAAGGTATCCCAGAGTCGAGGTATTTTCCGTTTCGGAAAAGGGGGAAGTTGAGTCCGAGATTCATTGGACCGTTTGAAATTTTGGATCGAGTAGGCGAGTTAACTTATCGATTGGCTTTACCTCTGGCTTTGAGCAGGATTCATAATGTGTTTCACGTCTCTCAGTTGCGGAAGTATGTTGCCGACCTGAGTCACATACTTGATTCGGCGAAATCGAGATCGCGGATGATCATTCGTACGAGGAGCGTCCTGTACGAGTGTTAGAGCGGCGAGTCAAACAGTTGAGGAACAAGACGATCCCTTTGGTCAAGATTCAGTGATCTAGACACGGAGTCGAAGAGGCTACTTGGGAAACCGAGGAGAATATGCGGGAGAGTTATCCCGAGTTGTTTGACCCTTAGTTTGGGACGAAACTCTTTTAAGGGCGTATGTAATACCGGTTGTAATTCAGTCATTATCATTCAGTAATTTCATTCGATGATTGTCACCCAGTGTATATTCACTCGATTATAATCATTCACCAATCATATTCATTCACCGTGTTCACCGTTCGGAAAAACTTCGAGTGGTGTATCGTTATTGTTCATTGTTTCAACTTTCCTCATATGAGTTCGACTTTGTTAGATCACCATTAATTTTTGGTAACTCCAAAAATTCTAAATCTTGCAATATTATAGAGCATCGAGTTAGCTTTCCAATGGTTCAAACGGTGAGTCAATCGAGTCCGGACGAGAGAGTTATGGTCGTTTTAGCTCAACCGCTCATTTTGATTTTGGCGATCATCGCCGAACGAACTCGGCCGTGTCGTCCGACACGGCCCGTGCCGTACTCGTCCGGAAAGTGCCGAAGTGTTCGCCTCAGGACCCGACCATGTCGTGCAGCACGGCGAGTCGAACCCTTAGGATAAGCGAGCGTGCCCGACACGCCCGGCCGTGTCGTGCAGCGCGATCGAGTCATGCCGAAGTCGCCGTCGGACGGGTCATCTGTCGGGAGGCCCTCGGCGCGCGACCGTGTCAAGAAGGACACGGTCGAGTCCTGTCGGCCGGTGTCGGCCAATCGTGCGACACGGCCGTGCCGATCGGCACGGGCCGTGTCCGGCAGGTAGTCAACCCCTATAAATTCATTTTTGAGCATTTCACTCATTCTTTCGATTTTTTCCACCTTTTACGAGAGAGAAGCTTGAGGGAGAGTTTTCTTCATCAATTATCATTGGAGTGTTTGATTTTCTTCATTTCCTTTCGATCGTGAAGCCCGGAAAATCAATCTAACGCGTGTTCTTGGATTTAAGTACTTGGATCTTCAAGAGGTAATTCCTTCAACACTTTGGACTTCGATTTTATGTTGAGATATGATGTTTTGGACGTTATAATCATGTTATATGAAGGGATATGTATATGATTATGAGTTTGTATAAGGATTCATTGGATTATTGAGGGATTATTCAAGAACACCTTGAATATCGAGTTGGAATTGGGGATTTTCGACTAATTGTTGTTATAATCACGTTTTTGGATATTCATAATGGATTATTGATCGTATTGGAGATGTTTTGTTGGTTTGAAACACTTCTTGGGGATTTGATATTGGTATATTGAGGTTTGATTGTAAACTATCGGAGTTTGGCCACAACGTATTCGATATAATGCCCCAATGAACTTAGTTTAATCGTATCGACGTTTTGAGTTCGTTATATTCGTGTTTAATTCGTATATTGATCGGATTGTCGGTAATTGTATTGAATTAAGGTTGTTCGTGCGACCGACACTTCATTTAGGACATTTGTTCGTGGAAGGACTTTCTTCATCGGTATTTTGTAAGTTAATTCTTACTCGGTTAAAAGGATATTCATCCCTTTTGTTGTTGTTCATTCATAATCATAACTCATTCATCATTATATTAATCATATCAAAACTTGTTGTTATCAATTAATCGTTTGACCATAAGGAGCAGCGGTTCCAATCTTTTCATTGAGCTGTCATTTATTTCGTTACCATTCCACCTCGGTGAGTCATTATTCATTTTCGATGTCACTTTTGTTATATCGTGGCATTCCGGGTCATACTGGCGTGCCGGTTGGTATGTGTAGGGTTTTCATGTCGGGCACATTATAGTCGTGTGTTGGTTGGTGGCCTCACATTGGACTGTGCACACGAGATTGATTGTTTCGTGAGACTGATTAGGTACAAGACCACACGTGTATTCGATCGATACTCGTTGGTGGCTTGTGCACGGACACATTTCCATCCCGGGCGTAGTGTGGCGCCATTTCCTTTGAGCCGTACTGTTAGTTGATTCATATAGCATGTTTGATTGCGTATGTTTCGACAGGATGTTTCATAACTTCAGATATAATCATGATTGTGTATTTTCAACTCTTGAGGATTGTTTTTCTTTGTAACTGACCTCGTTTGGGGATTTTGTTTTTCAGGTCATGGCAAGGAAAACGCACGGGAATAGCATGTTGACGTCGAGGAGTCCTAGTGATACTAGTAGGGGGCCCCGATCTTTCAGTTATTCATGTTATTGTTCTTTATTTTCCGCTGCAGACTTTCATTTGAATACTCCGTTTCATTCAGTGTTGTGTATTTTATCTTCATATAAAATACACTATTATTCGGTATTGTCCTGGTGTGTTGTAACTAAACTCCACATCGGAGTAATTATTGTTGTAATGTAGTTCGGTACTACATTTATCTTGTGTAATTCATTCATTTTCATTTGCCTAGTGGGTCCCAGTTGGGGATCTACGGCACTGTAATATCCGCCTAGTTTGGGGTGTTACATTAATCAAGAGAGAAAAGATTAATCAGAGCTGTTGTAGTCAATTCTGAGTACAAAAGGCTCGAATCTAATCAATAAACTCGAGTTTTCATAGAGTTCAGACTTGAATGCATATAACGTGGTTTTATCTCCTATTAACAAGACTTATCAAGTAGTAAAGGCTTAGTCGGAGCTATTACGCGAATCCTTGCTACAATAAGACTTAATCAAGAAGTACAAGATTATTCGGAGTTGTTATAGCCAATTCTGAGTACAAAAGTCTCGAATCTAATCAATAAACCCGAGTTTCACAGAGTTCCAACTCGAATGCATGTAACATGGTCTTATGTCCTATTAACAAGACCTAATCGGAGCTATTATATCCAATAATTGCTACAACAAGACTTAATCAAGAAGTAAAAGATTAAACAGATCTCTTATAAACAATTCTGAGTACAAAAGGCTCGAATCTAATCAATAAACTCGAGGTTTCATAGAGTTCCGACTCGAATGCATGTAATGTGGTCTTATCTCCTATTAACAGGATGTAATCAAGAAGTAAAGGCTTAATCGGAGCTTTTATAGTGAATCCTTGCTACAACAAGACTTAATCAAGAAAGAAAAGATTAATCAGAGCTCTTATAGCCAATTCTGAGTACAAAAGGCTCGAATCTAATCAATAAACTCGATTTTTCACAGAATTCCGACTCGAATGCATGTAACATGGTCTTATCTCCTATTAAAAGGATGTAATCAAGAAGTAAAGGCTTAATCGGAGCTATTATAGTGAATACTTGCCACAAAAAGACTTAATCAAGAAGTAAAAGATTATTCGGAGCTATTATAGCCAATTATGAGTACAAAAGGCTCGAATCTAATCAATAAACCCGAGTTTTCACAGAGTTCCGACTCAAATGCGTGTAACATGGTCTTATGTCATATTAACAAGATTTAATCGGAGCTATGATATCCAATACTTGCTACAACAAGACCTAATCAAGAAGTAAAAGATTAATGGGAGCTCTTATAGCCAATTCTGAGTACAAAAGGCTCGAATCTAATCAATAAACCCAAGTTTCACAGAGTTCCGTCGAATGCATGTAACATGGTCTTATGTCCTATTAACAAGACTTAATCGAAGCTATTATATCCAATACTTGCTACAACAAGACTTAATCAAGTAGTAAAAGATAAATCAGAGCTCTTATAAACAATTCCGAGTACAAACGACTTGAATCTAAATAATAAACTCGAGTTTTCATAGAGTTCCGACTCGAATGCGTGTAACATGGTCTTATCTCCTATTAACAGTATGTAATCAAGAAGTAAAGTCTTAATCGGAGCTATTATAGTGAATCCTTGCTACAACAAGACTTAATCAAGAAAGAAAAGATTAATTAGAGTTGTTGTAGCCAATTCTGAGTACAAAAGGCTAGAATATAATCAATAAACCTGAGTTTTTATAGAGTTCGGACTCGAATGCATGTAACGTGGTTTTATCTCCTATTAACAAGACTTATCAAGTAGTAAAGGCTTAGTCGGAGCTATTACGCGAATCCTTGCTATAATAAGACTTAATCAAGAAGTAAAAGATTATTCGGAGTTGTTATAGCTAATTATGAGTACAAAAGGCTCGAATCTAATCAATAAACCCGAGTTTCACAGAGTTATGAGTCTAATGCATGTAACATGTTCTTATGTCCTATTAAAAAGACCAAATCGGAGCTATTATATCCAATACTTGCTACAACAAGACTTAATCAAGAAGTCAAAGATTAATCGGAGATCTTATAAATAATTCTAAGTACAAAAGGCTAGAATCTAATCAATAAACTCGAGTTTTCATATAGTTCCGACTCGAATGCATGTAACATGGTCTTATCTCCTATTAACATGATGTAATCAAGAAGTAAAGGCTTAATCGGAGCTATTATATTGAATCCTTGCTATAACAAGACTTAATCAAGAGAGAAAAGATTAATCAGAGCTGTTGTAGTCAATTCTGAGTACAAAAGGCTCGAATCTAATCAATAAACTCGAGTTTTCATAGAGTTCAGACTTGAATGCATATAACGTGGTTTTATCTCCTACTAACAAGACTTATCAAGTAGTAAAGGCTTAGTCGGAGCTATTACGCGAATCCTTGCTACAATAAGACTTAATCAAGAAGTAAAAGATTATTCGGAGTTGTTATAGCTAATTATGAGTACAAAAGGCTCCAATCTAATCAATAAACCCGAGTTTCACAGAGTTATGAGTCTAATGCATGTAACATGTTCTTATGTCCTATTAAAAAGACCTAATCGGAGCTATTATATCCAATACTTGCTACAACAAGACTTAATCAAGAAGTCAAAGATTAATCGGAGATCTTATAAATAATTCTAAGTACAAAAGGCTAGAATCTAATCAATAAACTCGAGTTTTCATAGAGTTCCGACTCGAATGCATGTAACATGGTCTTGTCTCCTATTAACATGATGTAATCAATAAGTAAAGGCTTAATCGGAGCTATTATATTGAATCCTTGCTATAACAAGACTTAATCAAGAGAGAAAAGATTAATCAGAGCTGTTGTAGTCAATTCTGAGTACAAAAGGCTCGAATCTAATCAATAAACTCGAGTTTTCATAGAGTTCAGACTTGAATGCATATAACGTGGTTTTATCTCCTATTAACAAGACTTATCAAGTAGTAATGGCTTAGTAGGAGCTATTACGCGAATCCTTGCTACAATAAGACTTAATCAAGAAGTAAAAGATTATTCGGAGTTGTTATAGCTAATTATGAGTACAAAAGGCTCGAATCTAATCAATAAACCCGAGTTTCACAGAGTTATGAGTCTAATGCATGTAACATGTTCTTATGTCCTATTAAAAAGACCTAATCGGAGCTATTATATCCAATACTTGCTACAACAAGACTTAATCAAGAAGTCAAAGATTAATCGGAGATCTTATAAATAATTCTAAGTACAAAAGGCTAGAATCTAATCAATAAACTCGAGTTTTCATAGAGTTCCGACTCGAATGCATGTAACATGGTCTTGTCTCCTAATAACATGATGTAATCAAGAAGTAAAGGCTTAATCGGAGCTATTATATTGAATCCTTGCTATAACAAGACTTAATCAAGAGAGAAAAGATTAATCAGAGCTGTTGTAGTCAATTCTGAGTACAAAAGGCTCGAATCTAATCAATAAACTCGAGTTTTCATAGAGTTCAGACTTGAATGCATATAACGTGGTTTTATCTCCTATTAACAAGACTTATCAAGTAGTAAAGGCTTAGTCGGAGCTATTACGCGAATCCTTGCTACAATAAGACTTAATCAAGAAGTACAAGATTATTCGGAGTTGTTATAGCCAATTCTGAGTACAAAAGTCTCGAATCTAATCAATAAACCCGAGTTTCACAGAGTTCCGACTCGAATGCATGTAACATGGTCTTATGTCCTATTAACAAGACCTAATCGGAGCTATTATATCCAATAATTGCTACAACAAGACTTAATCAAGAAGTAAAAGATTAAACAGATCTCTTATAAACAATTCTGAGTACAAAAGGCTCGAATCTAATCAATAAACTCGAGGTTTCATAGAGTTCCGACTCGAATGCATGTAATGTGGTCTTATCTCCTATTAACAGGATGTAATCAAGAAGTAAAGGCTTAATCGGAGCTATTATAGTGAATCCTTGCTACAACAAGACTTAATCAAGAAAGTAAAGATTAATCAGAGCTCTTATAGCCAATTCTGAGTACAAAAGGCTCGAATCTAATCAATAAACTCGATTTTTCACAGAATTCCGACTCGAATGCATGTAACATGGTCTTATCTCCTATTAAAAGTATGTAATCAAGAAGTAAAGGCTTAATCGGAGCTATTATAGTGAATACTTGCCACAAAAAGACTTAATCAAGAAGTAAAAGATTATTCGGAGCTATTATAGCCAATTATGAGTACAAAAGGCTCGAATCTAATCAATAAACCCGAGTTTTCTGAGTTCGACTCAAATGCGTGTAACATGGTCTTATGTCATATTAACAAGATTTAATCGGAGCTATGATATCCAATACTTGCTACAACAAGACCTAATCAAGAAGTAAAAGATTAATGGGAGCTATTATAGTGAATCCTTGCTACAACAAGACTTAATCAAGAAAGAAAAGATTAATTAGAGTTGTTGTAGCCAATTCTGAGTACAAAAGGCTAGAATATAATCAATAAACCTGAGTTTTTATAGAGTTCGGACTCGAATGCATGTAACGTGGTTTTATCTCCTATTAACAAGACTTATCAAGAAGTAAAGGCTTAGTCGGAGCTATTATGTGAATCCTTGCTACAACAAGACTTAATCAAGAAGTAAAAGATTATTCGGATTTGTTATAGCCAATTCTGAGTACAAAAGACTCAAATCTAATCAATCAACACGAGTTTCACAGAGTTCCGACTCGAATGCATGTAACATGATGTCCTATTAACAAGACATAATCGGAGCTATTATATACAATACTTGCTAAAACAAGACTTAATCAAGAAGTAAAAGAATAATTGGAGCTCTTATAAACAATTTTGAGTACAAAAGGCTCGAATCTAATCAATAAACTCGAGTTTTCATAGAGTTCCGACTCGAATGCATGTAACGTGGTCTTATCTCCTATTAACAGGATGTAATCAAGAAGTAAAGGCTTAATCGGAGCTATTATAGTGAATCCTTGCTACAAAAAGACTTAATCAAGAAAGAAAAGATTAATCAGAGCTCTTATAGCCAATTATGAGTACAAAAGGCTCGAATCTAATCAATAAACTCGAGTTTTCACAGAGTTCTGACTCGAATGCATGTAATATGGTCTTATGTCATATTAGCAAGATTTAATCGGAGCTATTATATCCAATACTAGCTACAACAAGACTTAATCAAGAAGTAAAAGATTAATCGGAGCTCTTATAGCCAATTCTGAGTACAAAAGGCTCGAATCTGATCAATAAACCCGAGTTTCACAGAGTTCCGACTCGAATGCATGTAACATGATCTTATGTCCTATTAACAAGACTTAATCGGAGCTATTATATCCAATACTTGCTACAACAAGACTTAATCAAGAAGTAAAAGATAAATCGGAGCTCTTATAAACAATTCTGAGTACAAAAGGCTCGAATCTAATTAATAAACTCGAGTTTTCATAGAGTTCCGACTCAAATGCATGTAACATGGTCTTATCTTCTATTAAGAGGATGTAATCAAGAAGTAAAGTATTAATCGGAGCTATTATAGTGAATCCTTGCTACAACAAGACTTAATCAAGAAAGAAAAGATTAATCAGAGCTGTTGTAGCCAATTCTGAGTACAAAAGTCTCGAATCTAATCAATAAACCCGAGTTTTTGTAGAGTTCAGACTCGAATGTATGTAACGTGGTTTTATCTCTTATTAACAAGATTTATCAAGAAGTAAAGGCTTAGTCGGAGCTATTATGTGAATCCTTGCTACAACAAGACTTAATCAAGAAGTAAAAGATTATTTGGAGTTGTTATAGCTGATTATGAGTACAAAAGGCTCGAATCTAATCAATAAACTCGAGTTTCATAGAGTTACGAGTCTAATGCATGTAACATGGTCTTATGTCCTATTAACAAGACCTAATCGGAGCTATTATATCCAATACTTGCTACAATAAGACTTAATCAAGAAGTCAAAGATTAATCGGAGCTCTTATAAACAATTCCAAGTACAAAAGGCTCGAATTTAATCAATAAACTCGAGTTTTCATAGAGTTCCAGTGAACTCTGGCTGACCCGTTAGAGTATGCTACAACTTGGTAGCGTGCGCTAACTCCATCCCAATAGCGTGCGTTAACTCCAATTGTTAGCGTGCGCTAGCTAAATATCTATTGTCGAGTACTGAAGTCCAGAACCTCCTGTTCTCTGATCCGATCACGATAGCGTGCGCTACGTCCAATAATTAGCGTGTGCTACTGCCCCATTAGCGTACGCTAAATCCACTCATAGCGTGTGCTAGGAATTAATCCGAAATCAGTCCAGTACCCACTGGACTATGCCTGACCGGTCTTAGCGCGCGCTACACTGACTACATAGCATGCGCTATCCAACCCACTAGCGCGCGCTTCGTAACAATCGTAGCATGCGCTACCACAACTTATCTACAGTCCAGTACCCACTGGACTGTCTGCCTGAAACGCGCTAGCGTGCGCTAAAGACGAAAAGTGGCGTGCGCTATCCATACCAAATTAGCGCGCGCTAAAGAAGAGTGCATAGCGTGCGCTACTCAATACACACAGCCAGCTCCAAAGATGAAAATGATAAGATGATCGGTCCAATTCTCCAACCAGGTAGAATGACGAATAACAACTGATACACGATACAAATACTCTGAACGGTGAATATGATGATTGAATATGAATGATGAACGATTAATAATGAGTAAAAATTATTGAGTGACAATTACTGAACGATGATTACTGAACTACAACCGGGTATTACATTAGCAAGATTTGATCGGAGCTATTATATCCAATACTTGCTACAACAAGACTTAATCAAGAAGTAAAAGATTAATCGGAGCTCTTATATCCAATTCTGAGTACAAAAGGCTCTAATCAATAAACCCGAGTTTCACAGAGTTCCGACTCAAATTCATGTAACATGATCTTATTGTTAGGAATATGCCCTCGAATGCCACTCAGAGAATGAGAGAGTGAGAGCAATTGTATTGTAATTATGAATATTATATTTAATAAGGCAATTATTATTTCTATATTATTGTATATCACTGGCATTGTGATTTGGTATATAGAATAATAGTCCTTGCATTTGAGAGTGAACATTCTACTCCTTATGGAGATAATGAGATAGGCACTAGAAGTGTTTAGAGCTCAATTGCTTAACTAGTTCGCAAGTCGATAGAACTTAACAGGACATTAAGTTTTAATAAGACTTGTATAACTGATGCTAGGACATGTGCACATCTTGATAGCATGGTGGGACCAGTATACTCGAACACGACTCATACTCGATTAAGTCACACGGTATTCACTCTCGGAGAGTCGATGACGAATCGAAAGGTTGTGATAGTATACGTGGACCTTTGACTTGAGGGTTCAGTAGAAGATGTGTCTGTGAAGTTTAGTTTGTCATTAGAGTAGTTATCCTCATTTGCTTAATTGCTGAGTCGACCTCGAAGTGCGGACTATACGGGCAGGTAGCAGTCTTTACTGTATGCCAAGAAAGGATTCTATCTTCTGTTAGTGAGCAGGCGAATGTCCTATACGGTTGATGGAGAATAAGATCATAAGTCTTTGGCCAAAGCATTCTGATATAGTCGTATTAGATACACTATTAATCATTCGGTCTTGATTTGCATTAACACATGTATAGAGTTTAGTCAACAGTAGGGTTTGACTTTACCGTGACCCGAAGACTTGACCGGGACATCTGATGAAGGGTCTATACGTATATAGTATTCACGACATAATGATTATGTAATGATTCGTTCATTTGTTCTCAGCCGGGGTTTACAGTGCGGCCCGCTAGGTTGGCTAAGTGCTGCCCGCACTCATTGGTTCCTCCCAATGCCGGCTGAGACGAACCTACGGAGTCCCGCAATAAAACGGATTGGTTCCTCCCAATGCCAGATGATTCAATATCTCGATTGCCTTAGAACGGATAATCGATGACAATGATACAATGAATTCCTCGGTACCTTTAATCGGCTACCGACGACGAAGATGAGAATGAATACGACAATGCCTTCAATCGCCTGATACAACATGAATGACAGGACGCCAACATTAATAACAATGATTACAACAACGTCTTAGATCGATATCAATATTAACAACAACAACCGATACATCGATACCGCGAACCGGTGATCGATAATAACATTAACAACGAATATCTCAATGTCTTACCGGCCATTTATGAATGATAATAAACATTTGGCATAATTGCCGAAGAGTATCGTATCGAACGATCCCCTAATATCAATAAATTTATGAAGAGACTAAGTCTCGGAATGATACAACACATTCATACACATATATGATGACATTAATCTCATTGACTAGTACAAGTATAAAACTTGCCTCAAACCGACGGCGAGAAAGTCCTTCCACGAGCAACGTTCTAAAAGTGATTATCGGTCCTCGAAACAACCTTGAATAACACAATTACCAACGATTCGCTTAATATACGAATCAAGCATGATCACAACCAACTCAAAAGTCGATACAACAATACCCAAACTCATTGAAGTAATTCAACAAACACGTTGTAGACAACCTCCAATTGTTTACAACCAATCTCGATTATATCGATACCAAACCTCCAATGAATGATTCAATCCAACAAAACATCTTATATACAATCAATATTCTCATAGGAATATACAATTCGAGATTCCAACAAAATCTAATCGAAACCCCCAATTCCAAAATCAACATCCAACATGTTCTTGAATAATACTCCAACAATCCAATGATAATTCATAAAAGCTCATAATCATACGTATATCCCTTCATATATCATGATTACAACATCCAAATCATCATATCCCAACTAAAAATCGAAATCCAAGATGTTGAAAAATTTACCTTAGATTTGGGATGAAGAATCCAAAAAGATGTTGTTAATCCACACCAAGAACTCAAGGAGGATGAAATATCTGAGATTGATGATGATAAATCGCCCAAGAATTCACCCAAAAATCGCCCAAGGAGAGGAGATACGAAAAGGAGGATGAAATGAGCTTCCTTTCTCCAAAAATCCGCTGAAAAGGGTGATCTGACCCGTGTGCTGCGGCCCGGACTGAGTGTGCCACGGCCCACGGCTAAAATAAATGCTCCCAGCCATGTTTGTGCCGCGGCCCGGCCAGCAGGGGCCGCGGCCCGCGGTACAGCCCGCTCCAGCACCAAAAGGCACATGGTGCAGTCTTAGCTATTTCGACCATAGCTCCTTCGTCCGGACTCCGATTGACTCACCGTTTGAACCATTAGAAAGCTAACTTAATGCTCTATAATATTGAAAAGATTCAGAATTTTTAGAGTTTCCAAGAATTAATGGTGATTTTACAAAGTCTAACTCATACGTGGAAAAGTCGCTTAAGAACACGGAATTCAACAGAACGACACCGTGACGAACTCGGATGGCAAAAAGTGTAGAATTAATCATTCTCAGAATGAGTAAACGGTCACAATAGAGTTGCTAAGATGGAATTACACCAGAAAAAAAATTATTGGAAATCGAAATCGCGGATATTACATACTACCCCCCTTAAAAGAAGTTTCGTCCCGAAACTTAAAACAAGTTGGGAGAAGCAATATCCCACCAGGAAAACTCAATGAGATACACCAGAACTGAAAACTCGCTTCTCATCGGCATCGGATGCCCATATAAACACTGATTCACCTCCAAAGAAGAACAGCAATGCACATATAGTCCTCGGAACCATATCTATCGCACGCCCAAGTCCCCATGACTTGACGTCTAGAATCACAATAAACAATCACCCAGATTATCATGAAATCTTGGTACAACACCAAAAGGAATGCATCAAACGATCTCAAAATCTCAAGATTCTCAAATACGATCATTATAAAATAGATCAACAATAAATGATCCACAACCACGATACATTATTACGGATTGAGTTATACAATCATCCGAAAGACGAGGCTACATTTAAAATGTACCCAACATCGATATCCTCCCATATTATCGATCTCCTCGATCCCAACGATTCAACGAAGACTCAAATCTGAACTCACCTCTTAATATGACCCCGAAAGGTTACCAAAAACTAGAGTGACTATGATGAATGATAAATGATTAGAATTCCGAGAAGGATCAAGAATGACTCACCGAGGTGAACTAATAACGCAATGAGTGATAACTCAAATAAAATGATTGGAACCATTGTTCCCCGTGAAGTGAATGATTAGTTTGATAATTATAAGTCTCAACGTGATTGATATATGATGAATGACTTATGCGAATGATTGAACGGCGATGAAATGAATGATTATCCTATTACCGAGCAAGAATTAACTTGTTCAAAACCGGTGATGAATGTCCTATTGTATCACAGTTAAAGCAAACAACAGTCGAACTCATCGTCTGAGATGAAGATGCTCTCCCAGCACGAAGACGACTAGAAAACAATCTCTTGGACGTCGGAGTCCGATGTCCCTCTGACAACTCTTCCCATACCGAGGCAGGAAAGTCACGTGATAATTACAGATCTCGTATGAAGATTGCATTATGATTACGAGACGGAATGATAACAATGAGCATACACGCTCTAACACAATGAATGCATTAATAATTCAATAAAACGATCGTCGACATGACACCGGAATATGAAAAGATCGCATGAAAGATCAAGTGAGGTGACAAGACTATCTGATGAAATTCCTGAAATGATTACCTTGAACAAGTTAACAAGGTTGAAAATTTGATTCACAAGATCAACAGCTGAACCGTGAGATGGACTGGATGATTAATGAATTAATTGAACAATGAGATTGACTGAGTGATAATGAACTAACTGGGCGATGAGATTGACTGAGTGATGAATGAATCAACTGAGCAATGAGATTAACTGAGTGATGAATGAATTGACTGAGCAATGAGATTGACTGAGTGATGAATGAATTGACTGAACAATGAGATTGACTGAGTGATGAATGAATTAACTGAACAATGAGATTAACTGAGTGATGAATGAATTGACTGAACAATGAGATTGACTGAGTGATAAATGAATTAACTGAGTGATGAATGATATTGACTGGGTGATGAATGAATTAACTGAGTGATGAATGAATTAACTGAGTGATGAATGAGTTAACTGAGTGATGAATGATATTGACTGAGTGATGAATGAATTAACTGAGTGATGAATGAATTAACTGAGTGATGAATGATATTGACTGAGTGGTGAATGAATTAATCGAGTGATGAATGAATTATCTGAGTAATGATATTGACTGAGTGATGAACGAATTAACTGAGTGATGAATGATATTGACTGAGTGATGAATGAATTAACTGAGTGATGAATGAATTAACTGAGTGATGAATGATATTGACTGAGTGATGAATGAATTAACTAAGTGATGAATGATATTGACTGAGTGATGAATGAATTAACTGGGTGATGAATGAATTAACTAAGTGATGAATGATATTGACTGAGTGATGAATGAATTAACTGAGTGATGAATGATATTGACTGAGTGATGAATGAATTAACTGAGTGATGAATGAATTAACTGGGCGATGAATGATATTGACTGAGTGATGAATGAATTAACTGAGTGATGAGATCAAAATGATGATTGAGGATTATTAACTGATGAATGAGTTGATCCTTAATGCTTACACAAGTCACACGTGCTCCAAAACAATTAGTCATGAATCAATCATAACACTATTATCACAATAGGTTTCAACAAAGCATGAACAATTAATGACATGATAAATGTATGAACATAAAGAGAATAGAGTCCTTACACAGGTCATACGAAGCTTCGAGGTCTCACGATACTAGTCTTCACTAACGACGACTCGATGAATGAATAACTCGTGCAGTCGTACTAATATTACAACTCACAAAACCCGACTGACCAGATTGTCATAACCTGACAGTCCCACTACTACCGCGTCGGTAGAGCCACATAACTCACATATCAGGGTATCTCACAACCCAAAATCTCTGATACCATCTTCTGTAACACCCCCAAATCCTATTGGGTTATTACAGTACCGTGGACCCCACGCCAGGAGATCCACCAGGCGAACATGACTAAAATACAGTAAATTAAACAACAAGGGGAAATCATAGTCCGTACCATGATATCCGACACAATATTCCGATAAGGAATTTTAACGACAACGATGGGCCTACATAGCCAAAAATAAAATACAACAACATCCACGAGCATCTGCTCGGGTAATACATAATGACAATGACTGACAGACTGAAGAACACTCCAACTGACTGACTAACATGAACAACTCGGACAAGTATCGCTCTAATGCCTCGTCGCCATCATCATGCCCCTGTGTTTCAACTCTCTCCTCGCAAGCACCTAAAACATGAAAATATGTTCCGCCCCCACGGGGTCAGTCATCCAGATAATGAACATAAAATACATGTATAACATGATATGCATCCAAAGGCAGAATGAAACGGTACAATGATAATAATACTACGAGATGCTCACAAACCAATGTAAGAACCGAGCATTCGTGAAATACTATGCCCACGGCATACTATTAATACCTGTTCGACAGGTTAGAACGTAAATGCCCAATGGCGAATCATAATTATAGAGCACCACAATGAATTACACGACATGAATCAAACCAGAACTGAATTAATTATGAATCACAATGCCCGAAGGCTCCAATGAAATTACCAGAACACTAATAAAGGCTTGAAAGCCACTAAGCCGAAGCTGTCAAATATCACAATCACATGAAACCGGAACAGCCCGAAGCTATAGTTAATGAGGGCTAATAAGGTCATAACCACGACCGTGACCTACTGAGCTGTAGGCGTTGGGAAGCCAACCGCGAAGGTTCAAGCCCCAAGATTACCCATAAGATCATAAACACGACCGTGACCTACTGAGTTGTAGGTGTTGGGAAGCCAACCGCGAAGGTTCAAGCCCCAAACTTACCCATAAGATCATAAACACGACCGTGACCTACTGAGTTGTAGGTGTTGGGAAGCCAACCGCGAAGGCTCAAGCCCCAAACTTACCCATAAGATCATAAACACGACCGTGACCTACTGAGTTGTAGGTGTTGGGAAGCCAACCGCAAAGGTTCAAGCCCCAAACTTACCCATAATAAGCACTAGCCGAGACTAGCCTCCAAAATATAATTAATCACAAATGACAACGATTCGTAGATTACCGAATTCACGAGAATGTTAGTGTGCTACCTTGAGTCGGCCAACACGATAATGATGTCTCACGGATGGGCATCGTACTCGACAGTCCCAATTCAATACCTCGATTACCTTAGAATAGTCAATCGATAACAATGATGCAGCGGATGATTCAATATCTCGATTGCCTTAGAACGGATAATCGATGACAATGATACAATGAATTCATCGGTACCTTTAATCGGCTACCGAAGACGAAGATGAGAATGAATACGACAATGCCTTCAATCGGCTAATACAACATGAATGACAGGACGCCAACATTAATAACAATGATTACAACAACGTCTTAGATCGACATCAATATTAACAACAACAACCGATACATCGATACCGCGAACCGGTGATCGATAATAACATTAACAACGAATATCTCAATGCCTTACCGGCCATTTATGAATGATAATAAACATTTGGCATAATTGTCGAAGAGTATCGTATCGAACGATCCCCTAATATCAATAAATTTATGAAGAGACTAAGACTCGGAATGATACAACACATTCATACACATATATGATGACATTAATCTCATTGACTAGTACAAGTATAAAACTTGCCTCAAACAGACGGTGAGAAAGTCCTTCCACGAGCAACGTCCTTAAAGTGATTATCGGTCCTCGAAACAACCTTGAATAACACAATTACCAACGATTCGCTTAATATACGAATCAAGCATGATCACAACCAACTCAAAAGTCAATACAACAATACCCAAACTCATTGAAGCAATTCAACAAACACGTTGTAGACAACCTCCAATTGTTTACAACCAATCTCGATTATATCGATACCAAACCTCCAATGAATGATTCAATCCAACAAAACATCTTATATACAATCAATATTCTCATAGGAATACACAATTCGAGATTCCAACAACATCTAATCGAAACCCCCAATTCCAAAATCAACATCCAACATGTTCTTGAATAATCCTCCAACAATCCAATGATAATTCATAAAAACTCATAATCATACGTATATCTCTTCATATATCATGATTACAACATCCTAATCATCATATCCCAACTAAAAATCGAAATCCAAGATGTTGAAAAATTTACCTTAGATTTTGGATGAAGAATCCAAAAAGATGTTAATCCACACCAAGAACTCAAGGAGGATGAAATATATGAGATTGATGATGATAAATCGCCCAAGAATTCGCCCAAAAATCGCCCAAGGAGAGGAGAAACGAAAAGGAGGATGAAATGAGCTTCCTTCCTCCAAAAATCCGCTGAAAAAGGGTGATCTGACCCCTGTACCGCGGCCCGCGGCTAAAAAAAATGCTCCCAGCCATGTTTGTGCCGCGGGCCGTCCAGCAGGGGCCGCAGCCCGCGGTACAGCCCGCTCCAGCACCAAAAGGCACATGGTGCAGTCTTAGCTATTTCGACCATAACTCCTTCGTCCGGACTCCGATTGACTCACCGTTTGAACCATTAGAAAGATAACTTAATGCTCTATAATATTGAAAAGAGTCATAATTTGTGGAGTTTCCAAGAATTAATGGTGATTTTACAAAGTCGAACTCATACGTGGAAAAGTCGCTTAAGAATACGGAATTCAACAGAACGACACCGAGACGAACTCGGATGACAAAAAGTGTAGAATTAATCATTATCGGAATGAGGAAACGGTCACAATAGAGTTGCTAAGATGGAATTACACCAGAAAAAAAATTATTGGAAATCGAAATCGCGGATATTACACCGCGGCCCTGTCGGCATGAGCCGCGGCCCCCGGTACAGACGTGTTGGCCGAAAATTGCAACACGAGTGTGCCGCGGCCCGGACGAGTGTGCCGCGGCAGTGACTCGATATTGTGCCGCGGCCCTGCCGGCATGAGCCGCGGTCCGCGGTACAATCGGGTCGGCCAAAATAGCAGCATGTGTGTGCCGCGGCGCACACTCCTTGTGCCGCGGCCCACACCCCCCTTGGGTCCTAAAATGATGAAAAATGAGCCGGGAAGAGAATAAAACCAATAGGAATCAATATTTGGGAACCAAGAACACGAAATGGAAGTACGGAAACCCCAAAACGGTGGTTCCAAGCAATGATTACAAGGGTTCGCCCAACATAACACAATTTGAACAATGAGGAGATTAGAAATGACATGAACTCCAACGTCAACATCGGCTAATGAATCAATTATAACAATCAAGATAATACTCTTGTCTCGATTCCCGAGTAAGGTTGAAACAATGAACAATATCGATACACAACTCGAAGTTATTCCGAACAGTGAACACGGATGAATGATTATTAACAAGTGAAAAATTATATAGTGACAATTACCGAATGAAATTACTGAATGATAATGACTGAATTACAGCCGGGTATTATATACACCCCCCTTAAAAGAGTTTCGTCCCCGAAACTAAGGTTCAAACAACTCGGGATAACTCTCCCGCATACTATCCTCGGTTTCCCAAGTAGCCTCTTCGAATCCGTGTCTAGACCACTGAATTTTAACCAAAGGAATCGCCTTGTTCCTCAACTGTTTGATTCGCCGCTCTAAAACTCGTATAAGACATTCCTCATATGAATGATCATCGGCGATCTCGATTTCGTCGAACTAAAGTATGTGACTCGGGTCGGCAACATACTTCCGTAACTGAGAGACGTGAAACACATTATGAATTCGGCTCAACGCGGGAGGTAAGGCCAATCGATAAGCTAGCTCGCCTACTCGATCCAAAATCTCAAACGGTCCAATGAATCTCGGACTCAACTTTCCCCTCTTCCGAAAACGGAAGATACCACGACTCGGGAATACCTTGACCAAAACATCGTCACCCGTCTCGAACTCTAATGGTCGACGAAGATTATCTTCATATGATTTCTGTCGACTCTGAGCGGTCAACAAACGACTCCGAATTGAAGCTACCTTCTCACGGGCGGCTATAAGCATATCGGGCTCGGTGCCGATTGATTCTGATAAGTCATCCCAACACAAAGGAGATCGACAACGATGACCATACAAGGCCTCGTAAGGTGCCATCTTAATCGAAGAGTGTCAACTATTATTGTACGTGAACTTGATCTACAGTAGTTGGGCTTCCCAATCATTTTTTCAATCGAGGACGCATGCCCTCAACATGTCCTCTAAAGTCTGAATAATCCTCTCTGATTGTCCATCGGACTGAGGATGAAAAGCTGTACTGAGATTAAGCTGAGTTCTCATAGCACGATGAACCAATTTCCAAAAATGAGACACGAATCGCCCGTCACGATCAGAAACGATACTCTTAGGAGTACCGTGCAATCTCACTATTTCTTTGATGAATAACTGGGCAAGTCTCTCGGGACCCCAAGTATCCTTAATCTCAAGGAAATGAGCTGATTTAGTTAAGCGGTCTACAATCACCCAGATCGTATTCATGCCACGACGACTCGTTGGCAAACTCGTGATGAAATCCATAGAAATGTCTTCCCACTTCCCTTCTGGAATAGGGAGAGGTTTCAGCATACCTCTCGGTCGCTGATGTTCAATCTTGTCTTGTTGACAGGTTAAGCATCTCGAAACAAATTCTGCGACTTCTCGCTTCATATTACTCCACCAGTAATTTTGTTTCAAGCCTTTATACATCTCGTTAGACCCCGGATGAACGGAATAAGGGGTAGCATGAGCTTCTCTCAAAATTGAGTTTTTCAACTCGGCATTCGCCGGTACGCACAACCGATTCTTAAAACACAAAAGTCCATCCTCGTGGACCACAAACCCGGGGGCTTTCCCCTGAGTCACATCCTTTCGAATGCGTAATAAAAATGGGTCCGAACCCTGATTCTCCCTGATCGCCTCCTCAAGTGGCGATGAAATCTATAACGTACAAAGTTGCCCTTGTACTCACTGTAACCAGACCTCGATCTCGGGTCTCAGAAATTCCTGTTGAAGTTCCTTCTGAACTGCTAATCGAGCAAGCATCTGCTCCTGAACGAACTTACGACTCAAGGCGTCGGCGACAACGTTCGCCTTGCCCGGGTGGTAAAGTGTCTCGATATCATATTTTTTGATCAGTTCCAACCACCGTCTCTGCCGCATATTTAACTCCTTCTGAGTAAATATATATTTTAAACTCTTATGATCGGTGAATAACTGACAGGTAACGCCATAAAGATAATGACGCCAAATCTTCAATGTAAACACCACGGCTGCTAACTCCAGGTCGTGGGTCGGATAATTAACCTCGTAAGGTCTCAATTGCCGCGAAGCATAGGCAATAACCTTCCCATTCTGCATTAGTACACATCTGAGACCCTGTTCGGACGCATCACTATAAACCACAAATCCCTCCGTCCCTTGCGGTAAAGAAAGGACAGGTGATGAAGTTAATCGGCTCTTGAGTTCCTCAAAACTCTGTTGACATGCGTCGGACCACGTATATTTCTTATCCTTCCGTAAAAGGTTCGTCATGGGTTGAGCGATTTTAGAAAATCCCCCCCATAAATCGTCGATAATAACCGGCTAATCCGAGAAAGCTTCGGATCTCCTTAACATTCTTTGGAGGTAGCCAATCTCGAATAGCCTCCGTCTTTTGAGGGTCGACATGAACTCCGTCTGATGAAATTAAATGTCTGAGAAACGTCACTTCGGACATCCAGAACTCTCATTTGGAAAATTTTCCAAAAAGTTGCTCTCGTCTCAACACGTCGAGCACTTGATGAAGGTGAAACTCGTGTTTCTCCCGGTTACGAGAATAAATCAAAATGTCATCGATGAAGACAACCACGAACTGATCCAAATAGTCGATGAAAACCCGATTCATTAACTCCATGAATACCGCAGGTGCATTAGTCAACCCAAACGGCATAACCACAAACTCATAATGACCATAGCGTGTTCGAAACGCCGTCCTCGCAATATCCGACTCTCGAACCCGCAACTGATGATATCCAGATCTTAAGTCGATCTTGGAAAATACTGAAGCTCCCTGAATTTGATCCAAAAGATCATCGATACGGGGTAAAGGATACTTATTCTTGATCGTCACCCGGTTCAATTCCCGGTAATCAATACACAAGCGGAACGAACCATCCTTCTTCTTGACAAACAACACTGGTGCTCCCCACGGGGACGCACTCGGTCGGATATAACCTTTCTCGAACAACTCCTCAAGTTGGTTCTTTAATTCCTGCATTTCGGTCGGGGCCATCCGATACGGTGCCTGCGATAATGGAGATGTACCAGGCTCCAACTCTATCATGAATTCCTTATCCCTCGATGGAGGTAAAACAGGTAGCTCGTCTGGGAGTACATCGTCAAACGATAACAATGATACCAGGAATGGTTGAACACCTCGATTGCCTTAGAATGGCCAATCGATGGAAATGATACAATGAATGATTGAACACCTCGACTGCCTTAGAACGGCCAAACGATAACGATGATATAATGAACGATTGAATATCTCGATTGCCTTAGAACGGTCAATCGATGACAATGACATAAGGAATGATGGAACATCTCGATTGCCTTAGAATGGTCAATCGATGACAATGATATAATGAATGATTGAATATCTCGATTGCCTAAGAACGACCAACCGGTGACAATGATGTAATGAATGATTGAATTTCTCGATTGCCTATGAACGGCCAATCGCTGACAATGATATAATGAATGATTGAATATCTCGATTGCCTAAGAACGGCCAATCGGTGACAATGATGTAATGAATGATTGAATTTCTCTGATTGAGTAAATTTGCTGCTTCCATCATATTAATGATTCTTCCGGAACAACGAGGATTACCTCTCTGAAGTACACACTCGAGTCCAACGACAAAAATGATACTGACCATACGTTTACGAACATTGGAGCACATGTTATAGGTATGCTAATGGGATTAGTGTACTCGAACACGATTCAACTCAATTCGGTCACATGGATATCACTCAGGAATTTTCAAAGACTGAATCGAAAGATTTTGATAGGTATATGTGGACTTGTATAACGTGTACTTTGACATGTAGAGTGCATGTCTTCACTAAGGATTAACTGGAGCACACGTTATAGGTATGCTAATGGGATTAGTGTACTCGAACACGACTCAACTCAATTCGGTCACATAGATATCACTCAGGAAATTTCAAAGACTGAATCGAAAGATTTTGATAGGTATACGTGGAACTTTGACTTGAGATTTCAGTAGGATATGTGCTTGTGATATTAAGTTAGTCATTAGAGTAGTTCGATCCAATCGTTGGTTGGTGGGTTCAACCTCAAAATGCAACTTAGTGGGCAAGTACCAATCTCTATTAAATAACAAGATAAGATTCTTTCTCCTGTTAGTGAGCAGGTAAATATCATATGCGGTTAATGGCAAATGAGATCATAAATCTTTGGCCAAAGCAGTTAGAGATAGTTGTATTTGATACACGAGAGCTCGGCGATCTCGGTTTGCATTGACAGAAAGCATAGAGTCAAGTTACAATAGGGTTTGAATTTATCGTGACCCTAATACTTGCCCGCGACATATGATTGAAGGGTTTATACATATACGGTATTCATGACACAATGGTTTTGGAATGATCCAATCATTCATTCTTAACTGGGTTACGGTAGGGAGCACTAGACTAGGTAAGTGTTATCCATACTCCTTGGTTCCTCCCATTACTGATTAAGACGGACCTATGGAGTCGCACACAAGGATATTTGATGGATAATATGTATTTATTATCTCTTCATTAATATTGGATATTAGATATCTAATTTGATTTATTTGATAAATCATGCGGTCTAGTGAATTGAAATTAATTACTTGGTCATTAATTTAATTCATAAATAATTATTTCTTGGAAATATATTATTATAATTTTGTATTTGATAAAATTAATTAATTGGATTAATTAATTAAGTATAAATATATTTGAGATCAAACAAAGTGTATTAGACGCGAGAACGTTTGGTACACGAACCGAGTGGCTCGGCTCATTTTCTCACCAAACTCTACCCCCCCCATGCTTGGAAGGTGTCTTGCATGTGTGTGGGGTGTGATAAACTTATAATATGAAGGGTGAAGATAAATGTATGAGATTTAGAATCTCATCATTTTGATCTCACTTTGTATTATATATTAGATAGTTTATCACACCATTTTCAAGAGTTGAAAACTGTTGGGAAACAATCTTGTACCTTGTTTTGATAAGTGCCAACATACAGCAAAATTCCGCACTGCCATCATACAGCAAGTTATCTAGTCCACATACAGCAAGCTATCTCATACAGTGAAGGATTCGTTATACCTCTAAGTATGAGAGCTGTCTTGAAACTCCATACAGCGCCTGCCATACATTATGGGAGATAGCCTACAGTGTTGAAGTCTACAGCTAACTGCTATAAGATGTATTATGCTGGACATAGCATACAGGCTGAAAGTGTTATGATAATAAACACTTCTCCAACAGGACTGAAGACCGTTGAGAAGGAATCTACTTTATACGCTAAATTCAGAACGCCATTTGAAATAAGTATTTAAATACTGACTGGATAAAGTATTTAAAAACCATCTGACAAGGATCTTCAGACAAGGAGCAAAATCCGGATCGTGTTTCTTGAAAGACAATCAACTAATCTGAACGGACCTTTTGCTCACCAACCTTTTACCTTCTGCATTTACTGTTTTTCATAAATTGTGATTTATACAAGTATACACTGCAAAACCCTGTACGCAGCAAGCTAACAGGAGAAAAACCTAGTTGCTGTATTTACAGCAACTCACTTAAACAAACTTCTGCTAAGCACTCTTATTTGAAAATCATACAGCTTGTTGTACTTATTCTATCCAAGCTGTATTATGTATACTTAATGGCCAACAAGTGGTATCGGAGCAGTTGATTCTAAAAAGAATCAATCATATTTTTAACAGAATCATATCCAAAATCACACATTCTTTTCAAAATAGTCTTATCTTTCCTATTCTTACTCATGGATACCTCAATGATAAATAAGGTTCCTATGTTTTCTATTAACGAGTTTAGTGATTGGAGAATTAGGATGGAGGCTCATCTTGCATCCATGCATGAAGAAATGATATTTTTTCATTCAAGATGGCCCATAAAAATCATGAAGGTAAATCCTGCTCCAAGGATTGAAGGCCAAGCTCATGCCGAGATGCTCGAGAAAGAGCAGAGCAGTGGACAACTGATGACCGGAAGTGCGCCAACCTCGACAACATAGCTAAAAATGCGCTATTTGTCAATCTCAGCAAAGGCACATTCTCAAAGGTAAAGAGTTGTAAGACAGCTAAGGATATCTAGGATAAACTCAAGATGATTTGTGAGGGAACTGAGCTCTCAAAAGAAAATAGGATTTCAAAACTCACTCAGCAATTTGAATCTTTCGAAATGAAATCATCTGAAACTCTTGAGGAACTTGACCTCAGATTCACTGGCATTGTCGGTGGACTTGAAGCATTGGGTAAAAAGGAGAAAAATTTGAAAATATTTAGATCACTCCCTGCCCGATGGGACATAAAAACCACCGCTATGCGTGTGTCATGTAATCTAAATGACATTTGTACTTTTGACCTCTTCTCTGACCTAAAAGATTTCGAGTATGACATTGAGAGGAGAGAGAAGGCCGAAGAGTCACCTACTAGGACTACAGCATTAGCCGCTGTATCTAAAAGGAGTCACAGCATGCCCAGCACATCCAAATCTGCGTACAAGAATGCTGACAGTGACGATGATATCATGTCACAAGATGAAATGGCCCTGCTCATGCACAAATTCAATCAATTCATCAAACAGTATGAAAAGACTACATACAGGCCCAAGCCTTTTCACAAGGTAAGTTCTGAATCTTCTCCATCTGGTGATTCTAATCTATGCTACAACTGCAGGAAACCAGGACATTATGCAAATAAGTGTCTGCATCCTAAAGTCCAAAAGTTGTCGGAAGTCGGGCAACAAGAAAAGGAGACATGCTTGGAAGAACAAGCTCAAGGCCCTGATCGGCGAATCAGAAGCCTCGCCCGCTCAAACCAAGACCGAGGAATGTCTTCAGGCAGTCACTGACAATGACTCATCCGATGATGAGTTCGAAGATAAAGCATACATATGCTTTGTGGCTAAAGATATCAAAGACGATGAAGATAGCGATGATGAGGTAAGCTCAACATCCAATATTCCTATTAATGCATCTCATACTTTCGAAAATATGATGAATGAATTTAAAAATATTCAAAAGGCCCATGAGACATTAAAACAAGAAAACATACAGCTCAAAATTTCTAACTTAGAGCTAAAAGATGAAAATGACTTGCTAAGAAATAATTACAAAAATATGTCTATCGATTGTGAAAATAGCAAGATCACACTGGAAAAACTCATGGAGAGCAATCATCAACTTGCTCACGATCTAAATGAGACCAAGTCTCATAGAGAGAGCAAGACAAATAATTTCGTTTTGCTCGAAGCCAAAGTAAAAACCCTCGAGAAACGAGAAGGAGAACTAGAGACCATCTTGAAATCTTTAGAGAAATCATCTAAAAGGATGGAAGAAATTCTAAGCACCGATCAACATGCTCATGATAAAAGTAGCTTAGGATACAACTCATTCTCCAATAAAGGGAATACTAGTACTATGTTCGTCAGGGGTGTGGAACCCATTCCTGTAATTGAGGAGACCCCAGGTCCTGTAAAGGTACCTTTGCACCGCATACAGCAAAGACTACCATTCTGGAACCAAAGTCATATCACAGACAGCGGAATCCTCAGCCGCCCAGACCCGTAAGTCGTAACCTATAGCATGCTCCCTGAGCATATCAGAAGCGCTAAGAGTCGTTCATAAAGAAGGCTATATCCAAATGTCAAAGGCAAGAACAACAATACTTCCAATAGTACAGTGCGCCTAGATACTGGATACAGGAGCCTCATTATCCATCGAGAAAACAGGTTGCAGCGCAATATCAGCAACAGCTTTGGGAATCCAACTGGAGACCCAGGAGGCAACCTGTAAGGCCAAGAAAAATGGCTTCACCTCCAAGACAGCATTCGTACTGGATTAATAATAATAGCCCTTAATTTTACATGCATAATAATTATCAAGGTTACAGCGACTACGTGCCTGCCCCACGTAGACATCGCATGAACAGACCTAAAGTAACCTACAGCAAGCCAATTGTTGTCAGGCAAATCTGGGTACCTAAAGGCACTAATATCCATGGACCCAACATACAAAGGGGACATAAATCTACTTAATTTCTTTGCTTACAGGACATCATAATAGAAGGACATCTGGTACTTCGACACCGGATGTTGCCGACACATGACAGGAGATAGAAGCAAGCTGTCAGATTATGTAGAAGGTCGTGGTCCAAAAGTGCGCTTCGGTGATAAATCCAAAGTAAGAACAAGAGGTAAAGGAACCCTTCTTGTAGGAAAATTCAAAGTCACTGGTGTAGCTTATGTTGAAGGCTTAAAGTATAATATACTTAATATTAGCCAGTTCTGTGACAAACAGTTCTCGGTGAAATTTTATATAGATCATTGTAGAGTCAAGAACATTCGGACCACAGAAGTTGTGCTCACAGGAAGCAGATCAGGTAATATGTATATTGCTGACTGGGTGCTTATGAGATCCACAATTCCGGGTTTTGTTGCCAAAGGCACTGCAAATCTAAGCTGGCTATGGCATAAGAGGATGTATCACGTCAACTTCAAGACGATCAACAAGATCGCTAGACAGGGAATGGTTAGAGGTTTGCCCGATGTGTTATTCTAAAAAGATAGTGTCTGCGGATCCTGTCAGAAAGGCAAACAAATCAAAACCACCCTGAAAAGCAAATCATACCTGTCCACTCACAGAGTTCTAGAAATGCTACATATGGATCTCTACGGTCTTGTAGATCCGATAAGTTTGGGAGGTAAGAAATACTGTTGCGTTATTGTTGATGATTATTCCAGGTATGCTTGGACAATCTTCCTAAGCAAGAAGAAGAAAACCACATCAAAGCTCCCCGAGCACCTGAGAAAGCTTCATAATGAGAAAGGGTTGAGTATCGTGTCCATTCGTTCCGATAGTGGTACTGAATTCACTAACCGCTTTATAGAGCAATACTGTTCAGGCAATGGTATACAACACGAATACTCAACTGCCCGAACACCTCAACAAAACAGTGTTGCCGAGAGAAAGAATAGGATGCTCAAGGAAGCAACAAGAACCATGATTGCCGCAAGCAAGTTGCCACACCGTTTCTGGGGTGAAGCAACAAATACAGCGTGCTATACACAAAACCATTGTATCATCAACAAACATCACAACAAAATAGTATACGAGGTATGGAACAACAAAACTCCATTGGTTTCTTATTTCCATATATTCGGATGTAGATGCTATATTCTGAACAATGGGAAAGACCAACTTAGAACATTCGATGAAAAGTCGGATGAAGGGATATTTGTAGGATATTCCTCTGTCAGCAAAACTTTTAGAATCTTTAACAAACGGAATCTGACAGTCGAGGAATCTTTACATGTAGTGTTCGACGAACCTCACCATGACCCTACAGGAGTAGAAGATCTTACTCCAAATATCTAACAACTCTCCATTAATGACCCTCCAACTTTAATAGAGCCTTTCGTTGACTTAGAAATCAACCCCGCAGCTGTAAGAATAGAGGTAGTTAAAGATGATGTTGTACAAGCTGAAGCTGAAACTATAGCAACTCAAGATAAAGTACAGGACGCTGCACTAGAACCTGACAGAAGATGGTTGAGAGATCACCCACAAGAGTTGATCATAGGAAACATTGATGCCAGAGTACCTACCCCTATGAGAATACAGAGTACATAAGGAAATGTACTGTGTGCGCAAAAAGAACCTGAATATGAGAAATATCCATCTCCTGTATGGAAATCTCAAGCTGAACTTAGAAGACTTAATATGTGCACCCTAGCTGTATTCTTAGCTCAATCCGAACCTGTTTCTACCAAAGAAGCTCTAAACAACTCTCACTGGATCACTTCTATGGAAGAAGAGCTTAATAGTTTCGAAAGAAACAATGTACGGTATCTAGTACCCAGACCTGGAATCAAGCCGTAATTGGAACTAAATGGGTATTTAGAAACAAAAAGATGAGAACGGACTTGTTATTAGGAATAAATCTCGTCTAGTCGTACAAGGCTACAGACAGGAGTCAGGCATAGATTATGATGAAACATTTTCCCTTGTAGCCAGACTAGAAGCCATTAGGATATTTCTAGCCTTTGCCGTCCAGAAGAGCTTTATTGTATATCAAATGGACATCAAGAGCGCATTCCTGAATGGAGACCTCACCAAAGAAGTCTATGTTGAACAACCACCAGGGTTTGTCAACACAAAAGGCGGAGACCTTGTATACAGGCTACGGAAAGCACTGTATGGACTTAAGCAAGCACCTAGAGCGTGGCATGAAACCTTATCCCTATGCCTTACTAATAATGTATTCGAGAAAGGTGTTGTGGACAAGACTCTGTTTAAGATACAAGAAGGTGATGACCTCCTGATGGTTCAAATAAACGTAGATGATATTATATTTGGTTCCACTAACCTTGTTTTGTGTCAAAGGTTCTCTCATCTCATGCAAAGTAAATTTGAAATGAGTATGATGGGGGAACTTAGTTATTTCCTAGGATTGCAGGTAAAGCAGTTGCCTACAGGAATCTTTATCAACCAACAGAAGTACAGCAAGGAGCTACTCAACAAGTTTGGAATGAATAACTCCAAATCCTCATCAACCTCCATGAGCACTTCCATGCAAATTAGTGATGATGAAGCTGGAAAGTCGGTTGATCAATCACTCTACACGAAGCTAATAGGCTCACTCATGTACCTAACAACTAGCAGGCCCGATATCCAGTTTGCTGTAGGAATATGTTCTCGGTATCAAGTTGCACCTAAATAAACACACTTCACAATATCCAAACGAATCCTTAAGTACGTCAAAGGAACAGTCGATATAGGACTATGGTATCCTAAAGAAGGCGGATTCGATTTGGTTGGCTTCAACGACTCGGATCTTAGAGGTTGCAAGCTAGATAGGAAGAGTACAAGCGGTACTTGTCACTTTCTTGGACATAGACTTGTGTCCTGGTTCAGTAAGAAACAATTAGCAAACTCGCTTTCCACACCTGAATCAGAATACTATGCTGCTGGTAGTTGTTGTATGCAGATCCTTTGGATGCAACAACAGCTGTCAGACTATGGAATCATTACCAAGGAAACACCGTTTATGTGCGATAGCACGAGTGCAATTGCAACAACGCACAATCCTGTATTGCACTCGCGTACTAAGCATATCACTTCATTCGGAATCATGTTGAGAATAAGGATATTGGGCTCGAGAAAGTTCATACAAAAATTTAATTAGCCGACATCTTTACCAAACCTCTCAGCACCACCAGATTCTGTATGCTTCGACAAGAATTGGGAATGCTACAGCCATACTCCTTGTAAGTTTTTATGCTTTTACTCATCAAGGAATGCTGTAAGACCCAAGAATACAGTATCTACCATTAATTAACTGTACACTCAGACAGTCAGACAGCATTGTAGAACTAAGAAGACATGAAATCTTCCTACAGCTGGCGTGTGCATTAATTAAGGTGGAATACAGTACGACCCATGAATACAGTATTAATCCAATATTGATGTAAGAATTGAAGCCTGTATGTACCTTTTAAGGGGGAACGTTGTATTCTCGCGGACACAGTACATACTATGGGACATCAAATATTATATTAGTATTATATTCATTTTAAACCAGTTTTAGGTCCACGTGCCCTGGTTTACAATTCAAATGACTTTGCATTTAATGCTTTACACGACATCTGGACTACTTTATCTCAAATACCGCGATTTTTAATTATTTCAAAACTGCCATTTCGTGCAATAAGGGAAGTTGAATCGTCAGAAGTAGGACCGGTTGTCATTTTCAAAATCGGATGGATGAGATGTATCAGTTACGCTCGATTCATCCTGTTCGTTCATTTAAAAGATAGTTTCCATCCCTTAAATCTGACTGTTCACTGTTGGTAATCCTAATCTTCCCTGCACACTATAAAAGGACTATATCTTGCTCCCTGCGACTCTTTACGCTTTCATCATATTAAACGAGTCTAAAAGCATACAGCCAATACAATTTTTCTGCAAATTACTGCATACTCTGTTACTTTACTTTATTTTCTTTACAGATTCAATGGCATCTTCACAAAAATCTTCTCTGTCCCTGAAGAAGAAGGATTCAATCATTGACGGGCGAATCTTCGACAGAAAGGTTGTCATGGAAAGAGTTCAGACAGAAATGGATAACGTCAGCGCCATGGAGCTTGTTGTCGCTAGGATCAAGCAACGAGGCATCTACTGCCTTGGAAGTCAACATACTGAGCTTTATGATGAAAGGAGTGTCGAAGAGTTCTATCTCGATGATTCTGTCAGATTCTTCTCTCTGAAAAAAGGAGGAGACGTTGCTGAAATTTCTGCTACCGTTCGCGGTGTTGAGATCTGTATCAACAGTGAACTTATGGAAAATCGTTTCAGACTGCCTAACAATGGTCTGAAAATGGAAGAACTTGAGACCTTTGGGTCACAAGAACTACTTACTGCCTATTTGGGATTGTTTACTGGTGATGGTTCGGACAAGGCTGTCCATCCATCTTGCCACAAAAAGAGATTTTGTTTGCCATTCATCTACTTGCATGATTTCTGCTGCCGTGTCATTGAGAACAGGACTGGAGCCTTTGAGATGTGCACGAACTTATGCTTCAGAATGATGGTCGCCATCATGTCTGGTGAGAAAGTAAACTGGTGCCAAGTCGTGTTGAAAAGGTTACAGAAGAGGCCTCAAAGCCCGCAACTCAGAAAAAGTCATTCGGCCTCATCCTGAACAACATTCTGACCATGTGTAATGTTCCTCAATCGCGTAGTGCGAAAAGATTAGCCCCGGAAAGTACATCGATAGAAGTAAGCCCATTGCTTACAACAAAGATGGGTTGATTGCAACCAGACCTTCTGGGCGACGCATGCCCCTTTTGGGGTTTGGTTTTATCCAGTTAGATCGGTTTATTTTCCACTATGTATCTCGATTTTATCACCGAATCCCAACAGATCCCTCATGCACTTTTCACCAAATATTCTTAGCTATGTGAAGCTAAGGGTCTTAGATTATTTCCACTCTTCATAGATATTGATAAATGAAAGTTTCAGAGCTTGTTGTCTTACCAACTATAATTGGGCTTTGGTAAGATTAAGGGGGTTGTTCTCCCTTAAGTTGAAAGAGTAACCTGCTTTTGGCATTTCAATGGTCTCTTCTGTCTCTTCTTCCTCTGTCTAAATCTTCTACAAATGTGATGACAGGTGAAAGGTTGCAGATGGAATGACGTGCTCTGCAGGGGGATGACTTTGTTTGCAGGTGACTTTTCTGAGATGTCTTCTGCAGTTTTGGTTGGTGCTGACGTAATCTCCTCTGCAGTTCTGTCAGCTGTGATTTGAGCAGGAATCTAAGTTGTGGTTTTGTTGGTTGCGTCAGACTGGACTTCATCTGAGTCTGAGGGGATTCTGTATGAAGAAGTTCCACTTGTCATTTTCTCAATATGCTCAGTTGCTGTGGGCTTCTTGTTTTCGAGCTTTTTTAATGCATCTTGGTCCAGATGACCAAGTCTCTTGCTAGCGTGGAAGTGATATGCTCTTCCTTTAGCCTTTCCCAGGAAATCCAGAATCCAGCTGATCTGGGTTCCACAGGCCAACTTCTGTCTGAATTTCTTCTCATCATTATCCCAGCTAGCTTTATTGACTTCCCGGACTAACTGCCTGTAGATGTAGTCAGGCCAGTTAATCCTCTGTGTTTGAATCAGGGCTCCCATCACAATGTATTTTGCAGATGATAGTTGATCGAAGATTCCTGCCATGCCCATGATAATGTTGTTGGTGATGTCTAGGACGTACTTGTACTCCTTTTGTATATATCCTTTCTTGGCAGTGAATTTCACCTTCATCGTTTTCTCTGGTAACTTGATATCATATCATATGTCGATAGGGCTTTGTTTCGGAGCCTCGACCACTATTCCTCTATCTTCCATCTTGAAGGCGTTGGCGATTGTCTGTTGGGTGATGATGACTTCTTCTCCGAAGATCGAGCTTATGATGTCGTACTCCATGACGCGAGCTTCTTTGTAGAAACAAATAACGGCTTCCTTGAATAGCTGAGTGGGGTTGATATCTAGGAAATTGTAGATACCATTCTTATTCATCTTTGAGATTATGTGCGCCATCTCAGCCGTGTTGTTTGAGTCCATCAATCCTTAAAAATCAACAATGATGCTGAAGATTATTTGCTCTTTCACAATATTCAGATTGATGCCCTTGAAATAAGTGGTTCAATCTATTTCTGCAAATATTTTTCGAAGGTTTTTAGTGCAGTGAATATTTAGGAAATTTTCTGCTTTTGAAAACTAGGGTTTCGAGATCTTGAAGACAATAAGGTTTTTCTGAATTGATGATGACCGTCTTGGTTGTGGAGGTAGACGTGGAGGTAGTGTGGTCATGTTTTTTTAGACACGTGTAATAAAATTAAGTATTTAAAGAAATATAAAACTTAGTGGGTTGACTCTTTGACTTCTGATCAGCTAACTTTTTCTTCGTCTGGTCTTTTGACTTTTTCTTTGTCTGGTCTGATCAGATGGCTTTTTTTCATTTTGGTCTGATCAGACGGCCTTTTCCTCGTCTGGTCTACGGATCAGGTGATGTTCCTTGTCTAGTTCAGATCAGATGAATTCTTCCGCCAGCTTTAGATCAGGTGACTTTCTCGTCTGGTTCACATTTGGTGGCTTTTCTCGGCTGGTTTTCAGTCATTCACAATATTCCCAGTCTAATAATCCAAGATCCCTACTAAGTTCCAGAAACCTTTCTTCTGGTAATGGCTTAGTGAATATATCAGCAATTTGGTACTCTGTGCTGACTCTTTCCACTCTTACTCTGATTAAGTGATGTTTGACATCTATGTGCTTTGTTCTTGAGTGTAGGACTGGATTGTTAGTTATAGCAATTGTGTTATTGTTGTCACACCAGATAGGAACTTCATTTGCTATGATGTTTTAGTCCCTTAGCTATTGTCTGATCCACAAAAATTGAGCACAATAGCTACCTGCAGCTAGGTATTCTGACTCAATTGTGTATATTGAGTTGGATACCTGCTTTTTACTGAACCAAGATATTAGTCTGGTTCCAAGGAATTGGCACTTTCCACTGGTGCTTTTCCTATTGATCTTGCATCTTGCAAAGTATGCATATGAATATCCTGATAGCTCAAAGTTATCATCCTTGGGATACCATAGCCCAACATTGATTGTAGACTTAAGGTATCTGATTATCCTTTTTGCTGCTTCTTAGTGAGACTGCTTTGGCTTGGACTGGAATCTTGCACACACTTCAACTGCATATGAAATGTCAGGTCTGCTTGCAGTTAGATATAGGAGTGATCTAATTACTCCTCTGTAGGGATGTGCTCATTGGTACTCTTAGGGGTTTGGATTTCTCCATTCCAAATCTTTTGATTAGTTCCCTTGTATACTTAGCTTGGTTGATGAATATTCCAGTGTCAAATAGGAAAGAAGTTTAGTTTGCCCATAATACTCATCTCAAATTCGCCTTGCATGAGATTAGAGAACTTTTCACATAGCTCAGTGTTGGTTGAGCCAAATATAATGTCATCCACATATAATTGAACTAGTAATATGTGGTCTTGATGTTCAATTCTGAAGAGATTTTTGTCCACCTTTCCCTTGCAAAACCTATTTTTCTCCAGAAATACGGATAGAGTTTCATACCAGGCTCTTGGTGCCTGCTTGAGTCCATATAGAGCTTTCAGAAGTTTGTATACTTTGTCTCTTTTAACAAATCCAGGGGGTTGCTCCACATAGACTTCTTCTTCTAGTACTCCATTGAGAAATGCACTTTTCACTTCTATTTGGTATACTTCAAAATATTTGAATGCTGCATATGCAACGAATAGTCTGATTGCTTCAAGCCTTGCTACTGGTGCATATGTTTTATCAAAATCTATTCCTTCATATTGAGCATATCCTTTTGCATCCAATCTGGCTTTTTCCTAACAACAGCTTCATCTTCATCACATTTATTTTTGTACACCTATTTGGTGCCTATGACTTTCTTGTGATCTGGTCTGTCTGTTAGTTCCCAAACATTGTTTCTCTCCATTTAGTTTAGCTCTTCTTGCATTGCAATCACCCATGTGTAGTCATCCAGGGCCTGTTCTGTTGTTTTGGGCTCCATTTGAGACATGAAGCAAGAAAACATTGCCATTCCTGTTGGTTTTTTGGATTTCCTGGTCTTGACTCCATCAGTTAGGTTTCCACTAATATGTTGGATAGGGTGATCTTTTATCCATTTTGGAACTTCATCTTTAGCCTTCGGAGGTTGATCTTCATGGTTTGTTCCCCATGTTGAGTTGCTTTGAGCAACTGCGTCTGACTCTGCTTCAGGTTGGATTTGGTAGTCTACAACTGCATTAGGTTTAGCTATGACTTTGTCAGCTGCAGTTGAGTCTTGAGGATCTTCATCAGCTATGTTTGGATCAGATGTGTCTTTATCAGCTGCATGTGGGTTAGCTACGGTTGAATAAACTGTGGTTGGATCATCCATGGTTGGAGATCCTATCTGATCTATAGCTGGGTCTTCATCAGCTGTGTCCATCATTCCTGTGTCATTGATGATGACTTCTTCCAGGGAGGTGGTTTTAAGCTTTTTCTCAATTAATTCCACCTGTTTTCTGTACTCAACAGTAGATTCATCAAAAACAACATGGGGTGTTTCTTCCACAACTAATGTTCTTTTGTTAAATACCCTGTATGCCTTATTTGTGAATATCCCATAAAGAGACCATCATGAGTTTTAGAATCAAAGGCATTTAGTTGGGTTTTACCATTGTTCTGAATGAAACACTTACAACAAAATATATGAAAATATGCAACAGTGGGTGTTCTGCCATTCCAAACTGGATAGGGAGTTTTGTTGTGTCTCCCTAATATCATACTCTTATTCTGAGTATGACATGATGTGTTGACAGCTTCAGCCCATAACCTCTTTGGCAGGTCAGTTTCAGCAATCATTGACCTGGCTGCTCCCTTCATGCTTCTGTTCCTTCTTTTAGCTACATCATTTTATTGTGGTGTTATTACGGAAGATACTTCATGTTGAATTTCATTTTGATCACTATATTCAGTGATTGCCTTGTTGAGAAATTCTCCACCTCTATCTGATCTGATCTTGATGATGGAGAGGGATTTCTCATTTTGAATTTTCCTCATCAACTCAGGTATCTTTGTTAATGTTTCACTCTTATTGTAGAGAAACACTATCCAAGTGTATCTTGAGTAGTCATCTACAACTACTAAGACATGCTTCCTTCCACTCAGAGTTCTTGGCTTGATAGGACCAAATAAATCCTTATGAAGTAGGTCAGATATTCTGGTGGTGAGAGTGGTGGCTGAACTGATTTGAAAGATGCTTTGGTTTGCTTTCTCTTCTGGCATGCATCACAGAGAGCCTCTTTCTTGAATACTTCTGTTGGAAGCCCTCTGACCAGCTTTTGAGAACTTATCTTGTTGATGGCTTTAAAGTTCAGGTGACATAGTCTTTTGTGCCAAAGCCATCCATTCTCCACAATTGTTTTTTATAAGAAACAAGTGTTTTGTACTCTTGATTTCTAGTCTATCAGATAGACATCTCTTCTTATGAATCCTTGAAACTTCAATTCTCGAGTCAGGAGATCAATCACCATGCATTTCCATTTTGTAAAGACTAACAAGTTGTTCTCATCACATAATTGGCTTATACTTAGGAGATTGTATTTGAGCCCTTTGACATACTGCACTTTAGTAATGATTATGTTCCCTCTATGCATCTTCCCATGGCCTTTGGTTTGTCCACTTGATCTATCTACAAATGTTACATCTGGACCTCTTTCTTTCACATATTCTAACAAAATCTTCTTGTTCCCTGTCATGTGCCTTGAGCATCCAGAGTCTACAAACCATTCTTCACCTCCTCCTGTTGAACTTGAGGTGACATGGTAGTAGTCCTTCCACCTTTTATGCAACATACAAGCAGATATTTAGGTACCCAAATTTGAGTGGGTCCTTTGGGGTTAGTGGGCATTCTGGAGAATTGATTTCTCCTGATATTTTGAAATTGTTGGTTATTCCCAGTAGAAGCATAGTGTCTTGGTATATATCCTTAATTTGGTTTGTATAAAGGATATGCCTCACAATGTTTTTGGTGTGGGCCATTCTTAAATCTTGGTTGAGACCATTTATTAAATTTTTGGGATCTCCATGCCTGTTCATTTGGGAAATTTGGATCACTTGAGGTTTCCATTTACCTCTCCCATTTTCAAAACTATTTTTGGGGAGTCTTTGGTAATAAGCAGAATAATGTTTTTACTGTTGCTTCTGCCTTGGCCATTGCCTAGTCTCCTGTCTAGGTAGCTGCATTGTGAATCTTGGTTACTCCTTATATTGTTGACTGGGTTGCTGCCTCTTTTTAAATATAAGTTTATTTGTAGGCTCAGCAGTCTGGACATAAGTTTGTCCCTTGATGAAAGTAGTTTTTTAACTAGAGGGAGTGTTGGGGTCATATCCAAGGCCTGATTTTAAATAAAGTGGCATTTGATTTGTACACAAGCCATCTAAGGTTATAGATGCTTTTAAGGATGTTATTTCTTTAGCATGTGTTTTGCTCAGCTGTGTCAGTTTAGAAAACTCGGATTTTATATGATCAAGTGCAGCTGATTTTTCACTGTTTAAAGCAGTCAGCTTTTTATCTCAGATGTGGTACTTTGAGTTTAACAAATTTTTGTCAGTCTGTTTTTCAAATTCAGATATGATGTTGGCTGACTCAAGACTAAGTTTGTCCAAAGTATTTTTCAGCTGTCTATTCTCATCTTGCAGCTATGTTTTCTCAACTGTCACAGTCAAGTGTGCAGTTTTTAATGTTTCAAACTCTTTAAGGAGCTGATTGACAGATTCATGCAAATCAATATCCTGAGACATGTCTGAGCTGATATTATCTAAGACTGGAGGTGTAGATGTTACCTCTTCATCAGCTAGGTTAGCCATAAGGCAGTTGTAGTCATCATCATCATCAGAGAAGAATCCACCACTTGATTCTACTCTCTCTTAGATCTGATCTTCCCCAATGAGAGATTTTCTCTTGTATTCTTTTTTGCCCATATCCTTGTTATATTCAACTCTCTTGAGATCAGGGTAGTCGAACTGGATATGTCCTATCTTATGACAGTTGTAGCATTCAATCTTCCGATTTCTAGATTTTTGGTTCCTCATTAGATTGTCTTTGTAATTCTTCTTGTACTTGGAGTAGTTTTTCCTGAAGTTGCTGAATCTTTGCATGATGAATGCCATTTCTTCCTCAAAGTCTAGGGGGTTTGGAGGATTTACTTCAGCATTGCTTTTTACAGGTGATTCTGCTGCAAAAGTCATTCCTTTCTTAGCTGGATCAGTAGATGATGAGCAGGGCAGCTCGAACTCAAATGCCTTGAGGTCTGAGAATATTTCTTGGATATTTATTTTTTTAAGATCCTTGGATTCCCTCATGGCAACATCCTTCATGCTCCATTCGGGTGTAAGAGACATTAGAACTTTCTGGGCCATTTCCCTGTTGCCATATGTCTTTCCCAGAGAGTTTATCTCATTTATGATCTTTGTGAATCTTGTATCCAAATGATCAATAGTTTCTCCACTCTTCATCTTGAAGTTGTCAAACTTCTGGATGGCTATTGACAACTTATTTTCTTTGATCAGCTCAGTTTCCTCACACATTACAGCTAATGTGTCCCAATTTTCTTTGGCATTTTTGCATTTCTTGATCTTAACCATCGTGGCTTTGTAAAGAGTTTAGTACATAATATCTCTGGCCCGGTTGTAAAGGTTGGCCAGATTCCTTTCTTTAGGAGACATCTCTGTTCTCATCTTGGGAATCTTAGCTGGATTCCCAGCTGCAATCTCATCATCTGTATTGTCCTTTAGGAAAATAAATGGTCCTTCCTCGATTATACACCACATGTCATCATGGATGGATGACAGATGAGCGTGCATTCTTATTTTCCAGAGGTCATATTTATTAACAGAAAAAACAGGTAGTCTAGAGTGCATGTGTTGCATGTCTTCCATTATAATGAGAGATTTAAATGTATATACTCAACTATAAGGATCTGGTTCGGTAAATTTGAACCAACCTCTCTGATACCACTTATAGGTCACAAGTCGTCAGGAATAAGTCTAGAGGGGGTAGACATATTAAATCTTTTCCTGATTATCGGGTGAGTAACCTCAGCTATGATTATATGCAGCTAACAAACCTTGGCTGCAGATGAGTAATGTGGAAGACGCAGCTGATAATATTGCAGGTGATAAATACCAACTGCAAATGACTAATGAATGGAACAATAAAATATGTATACAGTAGTTATGTATGATGATTAAAGCAGTAAATAACACAAGCAATTGTAGTGGTTTCAGAGGTGGGGTAATCCTCAACTAGTCCACTTTTCTCCAAACCAGTTGGAGATGAATTCATTATTACTTTCAACCAGTGATAAATGTTACAATGAATTCCTTTTTTACAACAGCTTTTAACCAGTAGAAACCCGTGGCCGTTGCAACTCCCTTTGGCTGCCTAGTAGCTCTTGATTGGAAACCCGTGGATGACTTAACAACTCGCAAGCTGTCTACCACCTTCCAATCAAGAACCAGTGGATGTGTTTACAACCTCTTTACTTTAAAGAACATCGTTCAAGAAAGCAACCCTGCACTCAAACTTTACGACAAGAGTGTTGTCTTCTCCAACTTCAAGAGCTTCTCTTGAATATAACTATTAAGCTTGCTCTTCACGATGCTATAGCTTGCTTTAATTGCTTTGTTTTCCTAGATTGCTCGTAAGTATTGTTCGCATCGTACTTCTGCTCAATCTGTCTTCAGAAATTTATAGTACGAATCCTTGAGCTTATTCATAGTTGTTGCATCACTGTGATAAATTTGTCTCTTGGAAAGTGGACTTCTTTGTTTATCTTTTCTTTCCATTGCAAGGCTTTGTCTCTTTCTTCAAATTTGTCCGTTTGAAGATGTACTTCCCATTGCGCCGCTTCCGCGGAAACCCCAAAACGGCGGTTCTGAACAACGGTTACGAGACTCGAACAAAATAGCGACGGAAATTACATTAAACACCGAATTGAGTAAAACAAGTCTGAAACAAGCTCGGATGACAAAAAGTCCAGTATTAAATATTCTCGAAATATCAATACGGTTACAAAAGAGTCACTAAAAACAAAAAATACACCAAAAAAATACCAAAAAAGAAAAAAATGCGGATATTACAAGAACCATATCTCTAGTTCTTCTCAAGTATTTAAGAATGTTCTTGACGACAGTCCAGTGTTCCCTTCCCGGGGTTGCTTGAAAACGACTTACCATACTAACAACACATGCTAAGTCCGGTCTCGTGCACAACATAGCATACATGAGGCTACCCACTACCGATGCATATGGCACCTTACTCATCTCTCTTTTGTCTTCCTCACTTTGAGGACACATTTTCGTGGTGAGATGAATTCCATGTCGCATGGGAAGGAACCCTATTTTAGATTCATCCATCTTGAATCATCTCAGGATTTTATCTATATAGAGGGCTTGGGAAAGTCCTATCATTCTTCGTGGTCTATCTCTGTAAAGACGGATCCCTAGAATATAGGAAGCTTCTCCCAAGTCTTTCATGGAGAATGTTTTAGAAAGGCAAGCTTTCACAGTGCTGAGCATTACGTTATTTCCTACAAATATAATATCATATACATATAGTACTAAGAACGCAATGTTGCTCCCACTGACCTTTTTATAAACACATGGTTCCTCCTCATTTCGCACGAAGTCAAAGTCCTTGACTGCTTAGTCAAATCGAAGGTTCCAACCCCGGGAAGCTTGCTTCAGCCCATAGATGGCTCGTTGCAGATTACACATCTTATGAATATTAGCTTTGGACACAAAACCCTTAGGCTGTTCCATATAGATCTCCTCCTCGAGTTATCCATTTAGAAAAGCCGTTTTGACATTCATTTGCCATATTTCATAATCGTAATAGGCATAAATGGCAAGCATCATGCAAATCCACTTGATCATAGCTACGAGCGAGAAGGTATCATGATAATCGATCCCTTCCCTTTGGGTATAACCCTTTGGCACAAGCCTGGCCTTATAGGCGCCAAACTTGCCATCCCCATCAGTCTTTCTCTTATATGTAACACCCCAAACTAGGCGGATATTACAGTGCCGTGAATCCCCGACTGGGACCCACCAGGCAAATGAAAATGATGAATTAAATAATATAATTGTAGTACCGAACCACATTATATTACCAGACACTCCGATGAGGAGTTTAAGTACAACACACCAGGACAATACCGAATACTAGTGTATTTTATATGAAGATAAAATACACCACCCTGAATAAATAAACATTACAAACGGAATTTGCAGCGGAAAATACAAATGACAGAAATAACTGAAATGACTGAAAATGGCTGAACAAACGGAATGACTGGGGCCCCCTACTAGTATCACTGGGACTCGTCGCCGTCAACATGCTCTTCCCGTACCTTTGCCTTGCCGTGACCTGAAAACAAAATCCCCCAACGTGGTCAGTTACACAGAACAACAATCCTCAAGAGTTGAAATTACACAATCATGAATTAACTGAAGTGATGAAATATTCTTAATTATGAATTACGCTGAAGAGGAGCATCATAGTACGCCCGTAGTGTTCTGTGCAAGTGTACAAGACGGATGACCGGACACACCCGTCCTTGTACCTAATTAGTCTCACGGAGGTAATCGTTCTAGTGTGCACGGTCGATGTATCACTCCCAATACATGGCCATCACGTGCCCGACTAAAAATTCCACACATCCGCACCCGGCCACGCAATATGAACCCGAAGGCCATATGAACAAGAATGACCATAATGAATATCAATGAATAATAATAATCCGACAAAGTCAAGAATGACTCACCGATACGAAAGTGATAATGAAGTGATTGATAGTTTTCAATGAAATGATTGGAACCGCCGTTCCTCGCTAATGAAATGATTATCCGACAATTACAAGTCTCAAAATGATTAATACAATGATGAATGAGTTATGATTATGAATGATCAACAACAAAAGGAATGAATATCCTTTTAACCGAGTAAGAATCAACTTACTCAATACCGATGAAGAATGTCCGTCCACGAACAACGTCCTAAGTGAAATACCGGTCGCTCGAACAACCTTGAATAACAATAATTACCAACAACCGTTCAATACACGCATCAAACAACAAAACACGACTAACCCAAAGGTCGAAACAACGATAATCGAACTCATTGGGGCACTCTAACGAATACGTAACCAACCACACGACTTCGAAAATACCCAATCCCGAATATGTCGAAACCAACACTAAAATGAGTATTTCGAACTAACAAAACACTTCAATGATATCAATAATCCATTAGGAATCCATAAATCATGATTATGACGACATCAATCGGAAAAATCCCCAATTAATCAAGTCAACCCCAAGGGTTCTTGAAAACAATTCGAAAATAACCATTAAATCCGTAGGAATATATTTATCCAAGTAGATAATCCATAACTTAACATATCCCAATGATAATCCAAGCTTACGAAGAAATCGGAAGGAAAACCCAAAATCCAAATTCTAGATCCAAGAGATTAATACCTTTGATTCGACGTTTGGAGATGATGAAGTGATGATAAATTCAACTCAAAGACTTGAAGATGATGATTGATGATTACACCTCGAAGAATCCCCTCGGATCGCTCGGAATCGCCCAAAAATACCGAAGGAATGAAATGAGATGAAAAATGACGAACTCGACTAAACTGTCGATTTATACTCGGTCCAGGTTAGCGTGCGCTAGCCGCGTGCATAGCGTGCGCTAACGAGTAATTTGGGTAGTCCGGTACCATTGTCCGAACACGGTAGCGCGCTACGTACCTATTTGTAGCGTGCGCTACGGCCATACTACTAGCGTGCGCTAATATCCCTTGTTAGCGTGCGCTAGCGAAATATTTGACGCCTTGATCGGAGTCGAGAAAAACATCGCCCTCGATCTAACCTCGATAGCGTGCGCTACAACCATTACTTAGCGTGCGCTAATATGTCGGTTGCGTACGCTAACAACAATGCATAGCGTGCGCTATGAATAAACCCGGTGCGATCCAGTAGCCACTGGACTCAACACGATCCGCCCCTAGCGCGCTACTCCACACACATAGCGTGCGCTACTACGACCCGTTAGCGCGCGCTACTTACCACTCGTAGCGTGCGCTACAAATATTCTCACCGCAGTCCGGTACCTTACGGATGCGGCCAAAGCCTTAGCGTGCGCTAAAGGCGAGCGGTAGCGTGCGCTACCTATACCCAATTAGCGTCGCTAAGCGGAGTATGTAGCGTGCGCTACTCCTCAAGCACAGCTTGCAACGAAAATGACAATGATGATAAACACGGCACGAAACTCCAATCAGATTAATGATGAATGACGATCGATACTCGATACAATTACTCTGAATGATGAATACCATGACTGAATATGAGTGACAAATGATCAATGATGAATGAAATTACTGAGTAATAATGACTGAATGATAATTACTGAGTGATAATTACTGAATTACAACTGGGTATTACATACACCCCCCCTTAAAAGAGTTTCGTCCCCGAAACTAAGGGTCAAACAAATCGGGATAACTCTCCCGCATACTATCCTCGGTTTCCCAAGTAGCCTCTTCGACTCCGTGTCTAGACCACTGAATTTTAACCAAAGGAATCGTCTTATTCCTCAACTGTTTGATTCGCCGCTCTAAAACTCGCACAGGACGCTCCTCATATGAATGATCCTCGGCAATCTCGATTTCATCGAACTGAAGTATGTGACTCGGGTCGGCAACATACTTCCGCAACTGAGAGACATGAAACACATTATGAATTCGGCTCAACGCCGGAGGTAAAGCCAATCGATAAGCTAACTCGCCTACTCGATCCAAAATCTCAAACGGTCCAATGAATCTCGGACTCAACTTTCCCCTCTTCCCAAAACGGAAGATACCACGACTCGGGGATACCTTGACCAACACATGGTCACCAGCCTCGAACTCTAATGGTCGGCAGCGGTTATCTGCGTATGATTTCGCCGACTACGAGCGGTCAACAAACGACTCGATCAAAGCTACCTTCTCACGCGGCTATAAGCATATCGGGCTCGGTGCGATTGATTACGATAAGTCGTCCCAAAGACAACGGAGATCGACAACGGCGACCATACAAGGCCCGGTAAGGTGCCATCTTGATCGAAGCATGCCAACTATTATTATACGTGAACTCGATCAATGGTAGTTGGGCTTCCCAATCGTCTTTCCAATCGAGGACGCATGCCCTCAACATGTCCTCTAATGTACGTATAGTCCTCTCCGATTGTCCGTCTGACCGAGGATGAAAGGCGATGCGAGATTGAGTGAGTTCCCATAGCACGGTGGTGATTTCCAAAAATGAGATACAAATCGTCCGTCACGATCGGAAACGATACTCTTAGGAGTACCGTGCAGTCTTACTATCTCCTTGATGAATAACTGGGCCAGTCTCTCGGGACCCCACGTATCCTTGATCTCAAGGAAATGAGATGATTTAGTTAAGCGGTCCACGATCACCCAGATCATATTCATGCCACGACGACTCGTCGGCAAACTCGTGATGAAATCCATAGAAATGTCTTCCCACTTCCATTCGGGAATAGGAAGAGGTTTCAGCATACCCGCCGGTCGCTGATGTTCAACCTTAACTTGTTGACAGGTTAAGCATCTCGAAACAAATTCTGCGACTTCTCGCTTCATATTACTCCACCAGTAATTTTGTTTCAAGTCCTTGTACATCTTGCTAGACCCCGGATGAACGGAATAAGGGGTAGCATGAGCTTCTTTCAAAATCGAGTTTTTCAACTCGTCATTCGCCGGTACACACAACCGATTCTTAAACCTCAAAAGTCCATCCTCGTGGACCACAAATCCAGGGGCTTTCCCCTGAGCCACATCCTCACAGATGCGTAACAATGATGGGTCCGAACCCTGATTCTCCCTGATTGCATCCTCAAGAGATGATGAAATCTCTAACATACAAAGCTGTCCCTGAACTCGCTGAAGCCAGACCTCGATCTCGGGTCTAAGGAGTTCTGTGAAGCTCCTTCAGCTGTTAAACGGGCAAGCATCTGCTCTGTACTGCCTTACGACTCAAGGCGTCGGCGACAACGTTCGCCTTGCCCGGGTGATAGAGGATCTCGATATCATAATCTTTGATTAATTCCAACCACCGTCTCGCGCATATTTAACTCCTTCGAGTAAATATATACTTTAAACTCTTATGATCGGTGAATATCGGCGGTGACGCCATAAAGGTAATGACGCCATATCTTTAAAGCGATCACCACGGATGCTTGCTCCAGTTAGTGGGTCGGATATTTAACCTCGTATTTTCTCAATTTCAGTGTAGCTTTGGCAATAACTTTCCAGGTCTGCATAAGTACTCATCCGAGACCTGTCCGACGCATCACTAAAACCACAAATCCTTCCGTTCCTGCGGCAAGGAAAGTACAGTCTTGACATTAACCGGTTCTTGAGTTCCTCAAAACTCGGACACGCGTCGGACCACGTGTATTTCTTATCCTTCCGCAATAAGTTCGTTAAGGGTTGAGCGATTCTAGAAAATCCTTCCACAAATCGCCGATAATAACCCGCTAATCCGAGAAACTTGGATTTCCTTAACGTTCTTCGGAGGTAGCCAATCTCGAATAGCCTCCGTCTTCGAGGATCAACACGAACTCCGTCGATGAAATTACGTGTCCGAGAAACGTCACTTCGGACATCCGTAACTCACATTTGGAGAACTTCCCATAAAGTTGTTCTCGTCTCAACACGTCGAGCACTCGATGAAGGTGAGACTCGTGTTCCTCCGGTCACGAGAATAAATCAAAATGTCATCGATGAAGACAACAACAAACCGATCCAAAAGTCGATGAAAACCCGATTCATTAACTCCATGAATACCGCAGTGCATTAGTCAATCCAAACGGCATAACCACAAACTCATAGTGACCATAGCGAGTTGAACGCCGTCCTCGCGATATCCGACTCTCGAATCCATCGATGATATCCAGATCTTAAGTCGATCTTGGAAAATCTTGAAGCTCCACGAAGTTGATCTAAGAGATCATCAATACGGGGTAAGGGGTACTTATTCTTGATCGTCACCTGTTCAACTCCCGATAATCAATACATAAGCGGAATGAACCATCCTTCTTCTTGACAAATAACACCGGTGCTCCCACGGGACGCACTCGGCGAATATAACCTTCTCGAACAACTCTTCAAGTTGGTTCTTTAATTCCTGCATTTCGGTCGGGGCCATCCGACGGGCGCCTTCGATATCGGGGACGACTGTGCTCCAACTCAATCGTGAATTCCACATCCCTCTGTGGAGGCAAACCAGGTAACTCGTCTGGAAAAACATCGGCATATTCCCTCACCACCGGAATATCCGTTAACATTACTGATGACTTCTCGGTTTTAGCCATATAGCACCAATAACCGACACATCCCCGATTGAGTAATCTTCCGCTTTCATTGAATTAATGACCTTACTGCAATGGGATTACCTCCCTTAAACACACATTCAACTCCATCGTGCGAAATGATAGTGACCATACGCTTACGGACATTAATGATGGCGTCAAGACGATCCATCCAATCAATACCCAAGATGACGTCGTCCCTCGGCAAATCTACCACGATTAGGTCCGCCGGCCATACACGACCATGAAACAGAATCGGACAATTACGAATCTCACGATTACCGATAATTCGTCTACCATCGGGTAGGCCAATGACATAAGGCTCACAACTAGTAGCACTACCCAGACGTAGTCTACTCAAACATGACTCGGAAATGAATGAATGTGATGCACCGATATCGAAAAGAGTACACACAAAGTTGAGATAGAATATCGAGTGTACACGAGATCATTTGGGCCTCTGGATCATCGGTCTTCTTCATCTCATAAATCCGGGCTTGCTAGTCCTGCACCGGACGCTCCGTCGATGGCTAAAAGCTCCACCTTTAGTCGCTCCCGCTGCTTTAAACAGCCTGATTGAGTGGCTCGATTAACGGCAGTGACTGCTTAGGTGCCTGAGATGACGTCTGAGTAGGTTTGGAGTCCCTACGGCAAAAACGGGCCTTATGTCCCACAATTCCACAGTTATGACACGTGACAGACTGTCTCGGACACTTGGTGCTGACATGACCAAGATCCCCACAGTTGTAACAGGTGATGGCCGAACTGGCCGCTCGTGACTGAGATTCCGCGGGTTTAGACGACACAGGAGGTCGCTCAGAAAAAGCAGAGCCCGCACGGGGTTTCTTGAAGGTTGCTTGACTCCCGTCAGACTGATTACGATTCTTGGACTTCTTGCTAGCAGACGAAGGTTGCTGCTTAGCAATTTCCTTAGCAGTAAGCTCGTAGGTGAGAGCTTTCTCAATGAATTCGGCCAACGTGGTGCAATTATGATTAAGTAACTGAAGTCTCATACGGGGTTTCAGCCTCTTGCTGAAATACTTGATTTTATCCGCCTCTGAATGAATGATGGACGAGGCGAAAGGAAGAAGTTCCTGAAATTTCTCGGCAATAGCGAGAACATCCTCGTCTGTTGAGGGGTCGGGGGTGAGCAATTCTGACAGCTTGGCCTCTCTGAGTGGGGCCGGATAATACCTCTCCATCATGAGAGTCTTGAATCGATCCCAAGTACAAGATCCTTCGGTGGGCTTCAACGACAACCACCAAGAATGTGCGCTCTTACCAAGGTAGTAAGCCGCAACAGAAACTTTGTGCCTCGGGACACTCTACCATAGCAAACAGCTTCTCGAAATGCTCGAGCCAATGAATGATATCTGCCGGCTGACGAGCCTCGAAAGTAGGTGGCCTCTCGCGAGAGATATCGCCGATGATGTTACTCACATTCCTCTCTTGCCTCGAGGTGGCGGCGGAGGAGCTGCCGATTCCCGATTGACGGAGTTATGCATCGTCTCCATCAACCGAGCCATCGAGTCATTTGGGCCATCATGCCCCGCATAAATGCGAGTGGATCAACCCGGACACCCTCGACCGAGCCGTGTCCTGGTACGACTCCCGATAATGAATGATCGCGTCTGTGTGAATGAGTGGCGCTGGCCGCTCGATGAATTAGCATTATTCCTCGCGTTTGCACGTGTATTCACACGAGCTCTCGGATTCGGCTCGCTCCACGGCCTCGTCCTCCACGTCCTCCGCCCTTTCCATATCGAAGTGGAAAGTCATATGATGATTATATATCTCGCATGAGTATCACATTATGATTATATTATGAAATGACGAAATGAGCATACGCGCTCAAATACAGCGATTACATGAATGATCAATTGACGTGACATGATTATCGATGAAGTTCTTGAAATGATTATCGTGAATGAGTTAACAAGATTAATGATTCGATCTTCACGACCAACAACCGAACAATGAAATGAATTGGTGATTAATGAGTTAACTCGACCGATCTGGTCAACGTGACAATGATGATTGAGGATTGTTAACTGATGAATTATGAATGAATGATTAATGCCAGAAATTATACCATGGCATTAGAAATCTTACAGTTCTTGGTCTGATTGGCTCGGCATTTGCACAGGTCACACGTGACGCGAAAGTCCAATGATACTAGTCCGATGACGATGATTTCAAATGAGACATGACTTGGAGGGTAGTATTCAAAACCACGCTCCGATACCAACTCTGTAACACCCCAAACTAGGCGGATATTACAGTGCCGTGAATCCCCGACTGGGACCCACCAGGCAAATGAAAATGATGAATTAAATAATATAATTGTAGTACCGAACCACATTATATTACCAGACACTCCGATGAGGAGTTTAAGTACAACACACCAGGACAATACCGAATACTAGTGTATTTTATATGAAGATAAAATACACCACCCTGAATAAATAAACATTACAAACGGAATTTGCAGCGGAAAATACAAATGACAGAAATAATGAAATGATGAAAATGGTGAACAAACGGAATGGTGGGGCCCCCTACTAGTATCACTGGGACTCGTCGCCGTCAACATGCTCTTCCGTACCTTTGCCTTGCCGTGACACGAAAACAAAATCCCAACGGGCCGCCATACGTAACAACAATCCTCAAGAGTTGAAATTACACAATCATGAATCAAGTGATGAAATATTCTTAATTATGAATTACGCTGAAGAGGAACA